>CAWVOJ010000012.1:0-1334508 GCA_963930925.1 Coccomyxa viridis
AAACCCTAACCCTGAACCTAAACCCTAAACCCTAAACCCTAAACCCTAAACCCTAAACCCTAAAACCTAAACCCTAAACCCTGAACCCTGAACCCTAAACCCTAAACCCTGAACCCTGAACCCTAAACCCTAACCCTAAACCCTAAACCCTAAAAAGCCCTTGGCCACCTCACGTGCTGGCCCAGCTCAGAGCAGGTGCAGCCTTGGTGCTGGCGTGCTATGCCAGATCCTATGCAAGTCCAACCTAAAGTACTGGGACCGTGATCTGGCTTGCCTGCTTGGAGTGCAAAGGTGAGGTGCAGGGACTGCCCCTGCCCATTGGGGGATTCCCTGAGTGTGTGTCTTGCTTTTCTGCTTGCTGTTAGCAGTACAATTTCTGTTTGCTTCCTTATGTGCCACGACACTAGTCCTCTCATTGTATGCAGGATGGTCTAAGGCTGGTCTGCTTGCATCTGTAGTTGGATGGCAGTGATGCACTGACTGGCTCTGAGCCCTGATAGGCAACAACACTGCCTGACATCCCACACACTCCTTTGGTTTTGTTACGCAAACACAAGCTGCACCCTCCCTGCCGTGCACTGCAATGCTCACTGTTGCGCCTGCTTCACAAGTGTACTGTACGGTCATGGGAGTCTTCTATGCACTGCACAAGCTGTCCATCTGCAAGCCTTGGCCTCCATGCCGGCACAACGACAGCAAGGAACAAGTACAGTGCTGGGCAATGATTAGGCTGCGTTATGCCTATGAAGGAGGCACTGCAGAGGGTTCCTGGGCACTGCCGCCATTGGCAATCAGGATGGCTAGCATTTAGCAAAGGAATCCCTCTGCAAGTGTGTCAGCACGTGTGCTCTCATCTTGCTGCACAGGTAGCCAATCGCTTGAGCAGACTTGTGGGGCCATAAGCCCAGCTTGCTTATGACTATAGAGGATGGCCGCTCGCCAGCGCTTCTGGCTTTGAATAGGAACGTGTGCAGCACTGACAGATTTCTGTCTGTCACCAGAAGGTTTTACAAGGTAGAGATCATGGTCAGCCTGTGACGCATGCTCATGCTTGTTGAAAATAACTGAAACCTCATGCAGACTTTGAGATGCATGTTATCCCATTGCAGGAGGTGGAGCCTGCAATATAAGGCCCAAGATATCAATGATCAAAGTGGTACAACAAGATTTCTCAGTACGGGCCAGCAGGTATCTTTCCAGCTCAACAGGGCAGTCTGCGATGTGAAAATGTGACATCCCGCAGTGTTTGCCTACTTTTGTTTTGTGACACTGCAGAGTGCAAATTAACCATATGGGAAGTGCAGGCAACGGGAGAGGGATTAGATAGCCTTAACACGCCCATCTGATGCGCAAGAAAGCTTCCGCTTGCCATTTGTGCAGCTACTTTGTCCAGGCATGCCATTCAGCTTACTGCAGTGGTCTCATGTCTCAGGGGCTGAGGGGTTATGTTTTAGCTCGGTGGATGTAGACTGTTGTGCCTAGCTCCTGCAAATGCTGGCATGTGTGCTCTTGCGAAGTGTGAATGATACAAGGTCTCCAGGCCTTACCAGAGCTGGCACCTGGATGGACCACACAAGTCAGCTCCCTTTACGTGGCGCGTGAACTGTCTTGCAGGCTACAGGATGTGCTGCCAAAGGGGCGCAGTAGCACATGTGTACAGTGATGTGGATATAACAGAAATCTGGCAGCGCGGGGGAACACATCAATACCGCAATTGACTGCGGCACCTGTTGACAGGTATGTTGTGGAAGAAGGGTATCTCATACTCTTGAAGACCGGCTTCTGACAGACAGAATCAAGATAGCAGCCCAGCAGCACGACAACATTGTACACCCACAGGCCAGAAGTCTGCCTAAGATTCCCAGCCAAGGGATAGAAGTAACTTGTCTTTCTGCGAGCTGCATGTTTGTCGCACTATTCTTACCTCTCCCGCAACAGACAATAGACTACCATACAGTGGAAGCCTGTCGTTGTAAGGCTGCAGCAATTCCATCTTGTTCAGTGCAGCGCTTTCTGAAAGAGCTTGCACTCATGCTGCAGATGTATGTGGGCCCTTTCAATCCTGACCACTAAGGCTGGGCTGATCAGCCCATCCTCAAGTCTTCTGCGCCACTGCTTGCAGGCGCTCCCAGGAGCGCATATAATCAGCTGCGATCAGCTGTCTCTTCAGCGGAGGGGGGAGATCAGCTGCAGCTTTTGTCAGGGAGCAGCCGCTACACAGCGTACAAAACAGGTGCATGGCTTGCCAGCCGGCCTTGAATGTATCAGCGGGCATTGCTCTTCAGCTAATGTGACTGGCATGGAGATCAACACCATGAGAGGCTTTTGCGGCATCATACCATCCTTATAGCGGGACAGAGTTGACAGCCAGGAGAGTCTGTGATGGCGCATGTACTTCGTCTGCTCTTGATAGCATGTGTCGTTGTGCGTTGTATGGACCTGATGGGTGGTGACACAGCGCATGAGCGCTGCAGCGTAGTGCATGTGAGCAGCAGAAGATATGGCAGGGATGCTATAAACTGGCCCAGTCCCAAAGGCCTTGACGTGCAGATGCTGGGTATACCATGTACAGAATGTCTGGTGTGGCAGGCAGGAGCAGCTCTTGCCAGTCACTGTGAGACGAATGCGGAGGCAAAGCTTGATGCCTGACTCATATATGGTAGTAAAACATACTTCCAATGTGTTGATTGTAAGCTGGTGGTAAAACGCCACCTGTGCAGGGCGGTGAGCCAGTACACTGCAGGATCACAGTGCTGTGCTGGTTGCTTCGAAGCTACTGCGTTAAAATCACCCCCAACAGCGCAGGGATTCCCCTAGAATGTTATCTGAGCAACTGAAGTGGTTAAGACGCCTCGCGGCACCCGTATGTGTGCTTTGCAATGCTGCCCAGACCATCGCTTTGCCCGAACGTGCCCGATCTGACCAACAGCGACTTTCCCGATCTCACCGACAGCAAACCCTCGATCGTTTTACCGGAAAATTCATCCGGAAGTACCCGCGATCAGCCCTGTAAACGCAAGGCCCGAAGCTTCCACGATCGTTCGGGTATTTCAGGCCGTTCGTGGCCGGTTCGGGGCCTGCGTTGCTCGATCGGGGAAAATCTCGTTCTCAGAGTGCTAGCACTAGCTGCACATATCGTCACCCACATGCATGGTTGCTGCTGCTAGATGAAGAGCCACCTTCTCTGGTGTCAATGAGAAGCAACCCGAGTAACATCTTTTAGCATCAACGCCAGTGTGTGCAGCCCCCAAACGCAGTCCTTGGGCTACACGTAGTGTACCGAATGGGCAATACTCCATCATGACTCCATGAGCTGGGGCATTGCGCTCTGCACCCTCCGAAGCAGCCCTTTCGCAAGGTGCACTGCATCATCGACGCTGGCTGTGGGAATGCCGCCTGCATGCATTGTTCAAATGTCATCCTCAATAGCCAGGGCCCACACATTCTTCTCAGAAGGTCAATGATGCAAAGTAAAAGAGCTTGGCAATCGACCAAACCTGCGCCTTCACTCCGGCAAACGCTGCGCATGACAGAGCTTGCGCCAATTGCATGTGCCCACGGCGCCAAAGGCAAAGGATCTGAAACAGCCGAGGCATCCTTGTAAACCGGCTTCCATTGGGCTACCCGTCCTGCATATCAAATAAAGGTATTCTGTAGTGTCACCCTGGATGTTGACATGTTACGGTGTTGAAATCACATTTACAATCTAATCTCCCCACAAGGCCACCACTGACCAACTTTACAGACAGCTCCAGATGCAGTTTACCTGCCACTGTGGATCTGATGCAAACAGGTGGCCCATGAGTGCATACAGTCTGGACCTGTGCACTATCCGCATGTGAGAAACACGAGAAACATGCCTGCAAAAGCAAGACATCTCTGGATGCTTGCTGCAGAGGACATATGATCCTCGAGGACCATAGTCCTGATCTGCGGCTGCACAGAGAGACCCCGCAACAGTGTTAGTGCTTCCTGAGCTACCCGCAGCCGGCGACGCCATGCCAGTGCCTCCTCTTCCGTTGCTGGGTGTGGCAGGCCGGAGGCTGACGCTCCTGGCACTGACCCTGTAGCAGCAGCTGAACTTCTGGGTGCAATATAGAGCTGTCACCCTATCAGGTGATTCAAGGATCCATCTCATGCCATGTGGCAAGGGATGCATACAACTGTCAAATGCTGATCCTCCACCCGTCATTGAGATAAGGCCCGCTGTAAGGCGGCAGCAGCAGCTTGCAGCTTACCTGAGGGCTGGGAGACTTGGTCGGCCAGAAGTAAAAGCTGCTGCACGCAAGAGGGGCCGCCAAGCTCTTCACTCAGGAGTGGTAGCAACAAGCCGCTGCGCCCGCTCTCCAGCAGCAGAGCCAGGACTGCCATGGCCCTCCTTGGCACCTGCGTGATGGACACATCAATCACAGAGATGAGGAGGTTGGCTGTACAATGTTCTTACCAGGCTGCACATGGTGGCGTGAAACTGAGGCTACAATGGCTAAGTGGCAAATTCACTTACCAGAGTTGAGTCCCTGCTGGCGTTCTCTAGCACGTCACTGCTTTCCGTGCTCAAACAAGCATTGAGTACTCTACATATGCTCCAAGCACCTGACCACCTGCATAAAATGCAGTCATGACCATCCAGACCGCACATGCACATGCCCCTTCATGCTTTGAGCAATTTGCTCTAGGCCATCAGAACGCATCCCAACATGAGCGATCCCTAGCACAGGGATGAGGCATTACCTTGATGCATCATGATTGGCTGCATCATGGTACAGATGAGCATCAGATGGCTCCGCAGGCTGTGTGGCATTGGGGTCCAGAGCCAGAGCACCCTCAAGCAGCTCACACAATGCACTGCTCTCCACCAGCAGGTGCAGCACCTCCAGGAAAGCTAGCCTGCTGTTTTTGGAGCCCTCCAAAACCCCTGGGCATAGAATCTCTATCAGACCAGGAAGTGTGACTTGCATACTGAAGTATTGCAGACATAAGCAAGGCCAGGCTGCAAAGGCGTAAGATCGCCAGATCTTTGGTACCAAATTGTGATGATTAGGCCTGCTATGCCCGGGCAGCATGAAGTTTCCTGGTATGAGCGATACTTCTTTACGGCATGATCTTTGCTTCACTGACAGAGTGAGAAGGGTCAGGTGCGCAGAGCCAGGAGGCTATTCGCAAGCTGCACCACACCTGATGTCAGTATGGGAGCCAAGGAGTTGCGGCGCCCAGCAGGCACAGCAGCCACGAGCGCTGTCAGAGCATGCAGAGTGCTCTCTTTTGCCAAGTCAGAATACTCATGCCAAACTGCCAGAAGGACACCGAGTAGGCCATGGCCATATCTCTCGCTTGCAGGCACGAGAGACCTGCAAAGCAGACCTGATCCTACTCGCACTACTCCGCGCATCATGCAGTGTAATTCTCGATGCAAGGAAGAGGTCAATAGATCGGCCATGACAGCACATTGTGGTGTTGCAGCAGCGCAGGACGCTGGATTGTGTCAGTACCGCACCTGATGCACTCAACAGCTGAGGCTGTGCTCCCCTCTGATCTGCCATGCAGAGCAGCAGAGAAGCCTTTATTCTTTCTCAGCAAAGGCTGCTGCGCCTGCTGTGCACCTGATATGCACACCGGCGCGCTGTTCAAGACCTCAACACTCGTTTGCGACTCGACGCCAGCTGCAATTATCAATCAACTTCAGACTCTGACTGGTGGCAGAAGCAAAACCTTGCTGAGAAAGTATATTATATAGTACTGCCAAGCTGCTGGGTGTGTACACTTGTCCAGAGGGTGACATTGGTTTCAGACCATCACCTGTGTGAAGGCACATAGTGGCTGGTGCTTGCTCCTGAGACCCAGCACAGCTGGCAATTGCAGCGGACCGCGCCGATCGACAGCTCTGAAGCAGTGCTACTATCACATCCAATAGCGCTACAAGGACTGACTGGGTGCACATAACCTGCAGCCAGAAAGAGACCCCTCAACCTCCCTTGTACTGGAATGCGCAAGCAGGCAAGTAGGACAATAGGTGTCATCTATGGCTCACCTCAGGTAGTCGAGCCACGGCAGTGCAGGTCCCGAGCACCTGGCAGATGCTCAGCAGAAGAGGAAGTCCGTTGCCACCGGCATCCCAGGACATGGCATGGAATGTCTGAGCTAGTTTTGTCAAGGCAGACGCAGTGTTGCCTGGCAATGCAGCACCTTGCATGGACGATCGCGGTGCTTATGGGTACAAGAGGATAGCAGTTGCCAGCAGTTCCTTGCGGCATCAAATGAGGGAGGAGCTTTGTTGAGCACGGCCACCTGAAGCCTACAAATGACCGGCAAGGAACAGTACCTTCTGTGCCAGACAGTGGTGTCATGAGCACAGCAAGACTTGGCGCACAACGAGCGCTGAGGGCGTGCCAGAGGCTCTGCCGACACCGAAAGCCCTGAGACGACCCCGCTGGCTGCAAGGTAGGCCTGTCCCATTGAGGGGCAGTGACTGAGTCCTCGAGAGGGCTCCTTGATATCATTCCTGCTGCGCTCACTTCTGCTCCCTCCTGACCTGCTTGCAGCTCTCAAAACGTCATGCGCCAGATGTCAAATCTCAGTGGACAATATCCTACAGCCAGAATCTGTCAATCCAGCAGAGACTCTGAGGTAAGTAGCTACATGGGCACCATTAAGGCAGGCATCTTGAGACAGTATGGGCAGCCCCTTACCAGGAGCTGAGGCGCCAGTAGGGACACACGGCTGGAGACTACCATTCTTACGCCGCCTCTGCGATGTACTTTGCTGCTTCTGGGGCTGCTGACCTAAGCCTTGGCCGCCGACAGGTTGCCAATTTCGCGGGCTCAGGCTCTTCCTCTGCACAGGTGAGAGCAGAGCGGGGCCAGACGACCCAGCTGCTGCGCTCCTCTCCTGCCTGCTTCCAAAGCATGCCGGTGAGTCAGTACACGATTGCAGCCGTCAGTATCTTGCAGACTTGCAGCTGAGCCTGATGTACAAGCTTATGGCCAAGTGATGGAAGAATGCAGACCAGGTAAAGCCAATGAAGGCCAGCACAGCCCTTCAGCAACACAGGGCAGATGATCATGATGAGCTCCCAAAGCGCAGTACCTTTCCCTATGAGCCTCTGCCAGCTCAGCCTCCAGCTGAGCTCGCTGCTGCTCCAAGCGCTTTGCATCTGCACTGAGGCCAGCTGCCTCGTTCTGCAGTGTCTTCAGCCGCTCGTCCCTGTCCTTGTTCCGCCGTAGCATCTCATTGGCCTGTTGCATCAGTATCTGGAGTAAGCTTGGACAGAGGGGCGCTTTCGGGATATCATGTGTGCAGCCACACAAGCCTCTTCCCCTGTGTATACCACATGAGGGAAACATTGGCTATGTGAGTCTCCATACCCAGTGCAAGCCCTTGCATCAGTGTGAAGATATAGTACCTCCTGCTCCTTGTGCGCAAGGTTCTGCCTGGCAACATCCAGCTGGCGCTGCAGCTCCTGCGCCTGGAAGGCGGCCATGCCGCCCTGGCTGCTCTGGCTGATGCGCATCTGCAGCTCCCTCTTCTCCCGCTCCACCCGCTCCACCTTGGACCGCAGCACCTTCGTCTGCCCCTCTTTGTCGCTCATCCTGCACCACAGCCAGCCTGCATCACTGCAGCACCACCACCTACCCGCCGCCGCTCAGCCGGACACAGGAGGAGGCCCTGTGCAATCACTGCGTGGATGCACAGACAAACCTCGGCACACAGGGCGTGGTGCACTCACTGTCTTTGAAGGTCATCTTTCTCCTGCTGGAGCCTTCTGATCATGGCCTCCAGGCCGAGCTCTGGATGTGCATCCGGTCCCGCCAGCTGAACCTCCACTGCACACACATATCCTGATGGATATTGCCAGAAATGTTCACAGCAGCAAGGCGAGGACAGGGCAGCTGATGTCTGCATGCATGCAACATCAGGTGATGGTAGAGAACCGTCAATATGGATGTTGGGAAGCCCACATAGTGACGATGGCATTGCAGGCGTCGTTGGCTGCAGCACAGTTGCTCCAGCGGACCGCATCGCCTGAACTGGCCCCGTCATTGTGCTGAGTCCGGCAGGCTGCTGGGCTGCTGGGTGCTGTTGCCAGTGTGTGCTGGATTGTGCCTGAGGTCTAGACGCTGTGCCCACTTGCTGTGGCGGGGCCTTTGTGACCCCACGTTGACCATAGTGTGCCTGCTCCTGGGTGATTTGCGGCTGTGATAGCTGAAGTTGAGCTTGTCCAAAATGGCCATCTGCAGCTCTCTGACCTGTAGCAAATGGGCGCGGGCTGGCACTCTGACGCCCTGTCACCTGCATGGTACGCACCACGTTGTCATGGAAGCATTGCTTGGAGTTACATGTGCTTGCAGATATCTATGTCCAACAGACATTATACTGGGAGACCACCATCTTACCTGACCAGGCTTGCTGTGCTGCAACACAACCTGGTCAATTTGCTGAAAGAAGTCATCGGTGTCTCCCCAATCGTCTTCATCAAATACTCCACCCATTGGCTCATGTGGCCTCTGCTAGGACTCACCGGGATCCGCATTTGAGCCTTAGCATTAAAGCCTGAGCGTGGGTGCAAGATCCGTATACATGAGGAGGCTTGAACGAGGGGCTTGGATGCCAGTAAAGAGGGTAGATCTAGTAGCAACAAGAAGCCTGCACCTGAATTTGTGCCCCAATCAGAGATCGTGCGCGGATGGGCGCCTAGACTCTTTCGTGGGGACAACTTGATGACTCATACCAGTATAGGCTTTTGCAGTTTCCTGTGCTGTTGCGAGATGCGTTGCTGTAATGTAAATGCAGCTTGCATACAGCAGTCAATGCAGAAGCGGAAAGCCCCTGTCACACTTGAAGGCAACAATGCATTGATGTCATGTCCTCTCGAAATGGCGCCATCGAGGCAGCACCCTTGACAGTTCAACAATACAGTACAGCTCGCACTGGTGTGGTAAGCAGCAAAATCTATTTACACAGGAAAGGAGCAGAATTCCTGTTGGACTGCAGATAAGATGGCAGTCTCAGCAGGCTCAGTACCACTCATGTGCAGCATATCACAGGCCAATGGAAGAGAGTCGCATTGGTTTGACTCTGAACGCTTTTTGGACCCTCAGTTCAACGCAGAACAGTATGTGGCAGATCTGCGGCGTTATGTAAGCCCGGGCCCAGACAACCTGCTGAGCTGATGAGTGCAAATCTTGCCGTATGTGTAGCTACATCTGCTCCTGACCAGATCTTGCGCTGTGAGAATCATAAGACCTATCTTCATCTGCAGGTGCCCTTGGAAAGCCTTAGCTCTGAGCTAGACGCCTACTTGGCAGTACTGAGGAATCGTCTACTGGAAGTAATCAATGAGCACTATGCAGACTTTGTCAGTCTCAGCAGCCGCCTTGTCAATGTGGACACAGCTGTCCTCCGTATGCAGAAGCCTCTGCTGGAGATCAGGGTGTGTCTGCCTTTCAGAGCAGTCACGCTCCACATGCAAGCAGCGCCGTGTGGCCAAGAGTGTGCAGCCTTCTCTGCGTGAAGTCCTGGCTCTGCTTAGCATGTGTGTTCTCACAGGACAAGCTGCTGGCAGTCAGAAACAGTGTGTCTGGGGCTTTGGACTACTTGCGGGACGGCTTGAACAGGCGGCAGGATGTGGCCTCTGTTCGTGCCCTGCTGGAAGTCATGCAAGACGCTGCCCATGTCATGGCCAAGGTAGCTCTCACGACTGAATGTGCCATTGCTAGGATGCCCACAGATAAATGCAGGCAGAGCTGTGCAGGCTTGCGTATGTCCTCTTGTGTATGATGCCAGCTGACTGCTGAGTCCGTGCTTTCGTGATATTGCAGTCCAAGCAAGGCCTGCATTCTGCTGCAGGTGGAGAAGCTGCTCGCAGAGATATCCACGATGGAGGACAGCGGCACAAAGGGCCGCCCTGAGAGTGCTGGTGGAAGCCCCTTGGAGGCCAGAGTGCGAATATTTGAGCGGCTGGCCACTGAAGTCGCACGACTCAACTTCTACACCACACGTGGGAAGGCAGGCATCCTGTCCCTGCCCGATAAGCGATTTCATCGCACTCTGCTTGTGTGCATGTCTCCGCCAGAGATTAATGATTTTCTATCCTCTCATTAAGATTACAGCAGGGCCATTTTACAGAGGAAGCGGTGCTTGCTGCAGGAGCTTCAATTTGTGCAGCAGCTGGAGCCCCGCATGAAAGCAGGTGCTGGGAAGTTACAAAAGCTCCTCTCCGAGGGTTTGGCGCAGGCACTAAGAGAGGGCAACGCATCTGCACACATTCACTGCCTTCAGGCATTTGCTGCCATAGGTGACGCAGCTGGCGCAGAGAAGGTGTGTATGGGCTAATTCGACAAGCTCTGAGAGGAGCATCAATGACTGTGAGGAGCTTTGAGTCTTCCAGTGCACAACAGTCTGAGCATTCAGATTATGTGAATTTTACAGAAACAAGCAAGGTAACAGACGTACATGCACGAGTGGCTGCCAGTACTCAGTGCAACAAGTTATCGAGGATGATGCTGCAGATCTTGCGGGAGGTTGTGGTGGCCCCTTTAGTCAGAAGTGGCCTCTCTGCAGCTACAGACAAGAGTTCTGCGCCTTCAGCAAGCAGCTCCAGCAGCAGCTTCCCCCAAGTGTGCAGCCAATCCCTAGCCGTTCGTGCATAAAGTTGCTCAGAGGGTGTTCCCAGCCTATGTAGCATACACAGTGGTATCATATTGTTGCATTGCATCACGGTGTGTGATCAGAGCCAATCGCTTCAGTGGCTGCGCATGGCCCTGCCTGGCTTTGGTTTAAGGTGTACCGTCCGTTTGGCACAGGTGCTGGACGTCCTTGCGACTGCCATAGATGAAGAAGTCGGTAGCCTCCTGCGTGGCATAGACCATGTTCAGATTGGGCTTCAACTGTTTGACTTTCTGGGCAGCGCAGTCCTGGCAGAGGTCGATACACAATTGGCAACCGCCATGCCAGGTGCGCATGCTGGACATGGTGGGTCACACAGCTGGCTGTTGTCATAATGGCATGATCTTGCATAGTGGCTTTGCCCATATGCAGACAAGAGTGCGTACGTGCCCCTCTTCCTGGTGGGTACCTGTGCAATGACAGCTGCTACTGTGTGCAGGGGCATTTTCAGTGGGAGTCCCTGAAAGATTTGTGGCAAACTATAAGGCCTCACAGAGGTTTCTGGAGCGCTTGGAGGCTTTGAGCTCCACTACACGCGCTCTTGAGACGTTCAGGGGCAGCGTTGCGTACCAGTCATGGCTGGACCGCTGGAAGCTGTCTGTGTACTATGGCTTGTGCTTTCAGGTATGCCTCTCTGCCGGCGCACAGATACTGCTGTAGCAGATGTCATGTAGAGGGCCTGTGAGGTGTACAGGCTATCACATGCCTTGTCAAGGCTAATCAACACCTCTGCTGGTTGTCCTGGACAAAGGGGCGAATGTTCTTCAGAGTGACGCACTCCAGTAGGCCGGCTATGCATGTGAGGTGTGCAAGTGCAAATGCAGAATGTGGCCAGCGCTCTGGAGAGTGGGCTGTCATCTGCAGAGCTGACTGCTCCTGTGACAGCTGGAAACCCCTTAGAGCTAGCCTTGCAGCCCACGCTGGCGCTTCACAGAGCCCTGCAAAGGTGTGGCAGCCAATATGATAGGCCTGACACCTGCCATGTGTTTGCTTTGCATGCGTCACCTCCCTGAGCAATGATTTTTACAGCAATTATGCTTGCAAAGCAATGTCAATGTGACATGCACATGAGCTCAGGATGGTGTGCTGCCAGGGGTTCAGGTGATAATATAAAGTCCTAGTGTACGTCCACAGTCTCCGTGATTGCCTGCAGGTGCCTCGCCCAGGAGGTTTGGGTCGAGCCTTTAGCTGGCAGATTTCTGCGCCTGGTCCTGCAGTTGCTCTCCAGATTCTCCAGCTGGCTCTCAGGAGGCTTGAAAGCCAGGGAGGCAGCTGCGGGACAGCCCGCGGCGGGCCTTGCAGAAGCCAGCACCCAAGTACACAGCTGGGCCATTGGTATTAGGGCAGACCACCTCTGCAGCCTACGGGCTGACATAGAGAAATTGCTCGACTGGCTTGAGTGCGACTACAGCGCTCAGCTGATGCTGATGCTGCCTTCCTCAAACAGAGAGGTCTGAAGAGCACAGCTCACTGCTTCTTCTTCGGCTTGACAGCTCAATTGAAGCGCTCAGAATAAGATGCTGCATTCGTTCCACAGTAGGCTCATGTTGTTCGATGTTCAGCCACATCCCATGACTCTGAGGTGAGGGTGGCTGCAGAGTCAAGACAGCGTGCGCAGTGCCATGCAAACTGCCGGACACACTTTGGAGCAGCAGTCAGACAGCATCACCAACACCATTGTGACAGATCTGGTCCAGCAGTGTGCTCAGGTCCTCAAACAGCTCCAGGGTATCATGGTGACGTACAGGTCCGTCGACTATCTGCCTGCCTCATCTACCAGCTCCTACACATCCTGGCCAATTGGAAGCAGCCCCAAGGCAGCTGGTGTATTTTATTGCAACCATTAGTGTGTATGTGGTGCACATACAGGGCAGAGCTTGTTTTCCCCGGTGCAGGATGACATCAAAACCAAAGCCTACAAAAGCTAGTCACTATGTGAGCGGTATACTGAAACCTCTAAGTGCAGTCCTTGCCACACAGCAAGCTTCCAGGCTATCCGAAGCCACGCGGAGCGCAATTGCACAGGTTCGTTCGTCCTCATCTATTGTGCGTGAGAATTGAAAGGCTGCCTGCTTATGGCAGGACTTTGTCATGCGCCACAAGATTGCTTTTGCCATGCCCCTTGCAGTTTCTATCCTTCATGAAACATCATGAATACAGGTTGCCGAGACAGTCGCATCCTACGCATTGGCCTGCGCTGCCCGGCTGAGGTACACAACACAAGCCAACCATGCAACTGCAATATGCAGGGAGTGGTGACGGGGGTGACAAAGCAGTATGTCACCCAGGTGCGTGACCAGCTGCAGGCCATGCGGACTGCAGAGCTGAGCCTGCAGAAGGTCCGCAAGAACAGGGCACTAGAGGCATCTGCAGATGGAGCAAAGCCGCTGTCGGACGTTGACAAAGTCAATGCCCAGCTCTTTTTGGATGCCCAGGTCAGCCCCTGCAGCAGACACACATGAATGCTACAGCTTCTGTGGCATGGAGGTGTCATGTTTTGCCTATAATTGTTTAGAATATTGAGTGTACTTGTGTTGATCAAATACGATTGATGTATCTGGGCCATCATGCAGCTATATGCTGTGGTGTGCTGCAGGACTATGGCACTCACATCTCCAGATCTGGGTTGGAGCCGAGACATATCCCTGCATACATCGAGCTCTGGAACATTGTAGCCCCCATTGACCAGCAACAGGAAGTGACCTTGGCAAAGCAGTGATGTTGTGATAAAGCCAGTCTGGCTGCTCCTCACTTGATCCTGGGCTGCAGCTGATGTTATGCACCGTGCACTTCACTGGAAGTTCACATGTATAGTGTTTGCATGTCATTAAGTGTGCATGTGACGCTTTCAAGTCCAATTCTAGATTTGACACAAGACATGTGTAGCATGCATATTGCCTTACATAACAATTACCATGAGAACAGCTCTTGAGCGAGACACCTGTCCTACTCCATTCGCAATGGGATTGATCAGGATTAGAGTCTCCGCTATGAATGCTTTAAAGATTAAACCAATATGAAAGATGATGTTAGCTCCATCTATCACTCTTGGGAATTGCAAGGATCTTTTTTACCTCTCTTTCCGCAACATCCAGCGCTGTCTTATCCTATTCACAGACTAGAGCTATAGCTACTCAGACAGTCCTCTTGTTGGTGACAGAAGCTTGATATGAGCTCAAGCAAGGCCAAAGGTATGTGCGTAGGAGAGTTAGGTCTAGCTCCTAGAAATTCTTGCTAGGGCACTGCACACTTTCTGACTGATGGCGGAACCCCTTCCATCTTGGCACTATCCTCATCTGATGCTGTATGGTAGGTACCAAGACTCTGCGCTGAGCTCAAGACTGCTTTGTAAGCTCACCACGAAGAGCGCCATTGGGGTACTTTGATGATGTCACAAGTATGTATGCGTGGTTCTTGTCGAGCCTGCAATGGCATTCAAAGGGTCATCTGCCAGCCATCTGCACTCATGATTACTTCAGAGCACGCAAACCTCCAAGGCAGCCTGCCAATTGCGCAAAGGTTGGGTAGCATGCGCAGATGCTGGGCGAGGAGGCTTTTCTCAGTCTGCTAGACAAGCAGACTCAGGAGAGCCAGGGAAAGTCTGAATCTGGAATGTAGGGCTTACCAGTCATCCTGGAAATCGTTGATGGTCTTTCCAGCACAAGGCCCCATGAGGTTTTCACGCTTCAGCGTACCCTTGATTGCCTGCAGGATGACAGAGTCGACGAATCTTATCACTTCTGTGAGCGCCAGCCTGATGAACCACTTCACCATTGGGTGCCATAAACCCCTCATCTTGATTCCTCTATGCATCCAGGGCGTTGCAACCTGACAAGCCGCAGCTGCATGCTACAAATATGATGCTGTCACAGCTTGGTAGTGAATGCGCTGCAGCCATCATTCCATGGGCAAGGGTGAGGTTCATACCCCAGTGGGAGACTCATTGGAGGGCCCAAAGAGGTAGGCAATGACGTTGCTGTTGTCGGAGGGTGGGGTGTCGCCAATGACGCCAGACCTCAGCGTGACTGACTGAACGGTGTTGTAGAGGGTCAGCTCAACGGTGTACGCAATGCTGGACTGAGTGAAAGTGTTCCTGCATGCTTATGCATGTGAGAGGTTGACTGTAAGACCTGTTGCTTGCATAACCTGTACTGCATAAATCGACATGGTTTGTCCAAGCATCTGAAGAGCAGAGCCCAAGGCTGCAAATGCAGGCTGTCGTGCCGCCTATAGGTAGCTGCATCTCACCTGTCAACATCGAACGTGACCTTGCCACTCTGCTGAGTGTTGACAGGGGTGGGCGTAACTGACGCTCCGTTCAAATTTGCGACGTATATCTGCACAGTGACATCACATAATTGTCAGGACTTCCATCGGTTCAGTCTTATCTGAGGGGGCCATCTCCGGCATCAAACCTCAGCCCTCACGAAATCAGGACACACTCATTATGGGGCCTGCAATGTGCCAATGATCTCTTTGCTCTACGATGAGGCGCGGAGAATCGGTCCAAACCCCCATGGTGCTGACATTATCTCTCGCTTGATCTGACAATTTTAGGGCATTCTCGCCAGCCGGACCGTCGGCTCGTACAACATAGCAACGATAAAATATTTATCATCATGTAAGCTGAACAGGTACTAGCTACTAATTGTCACTGGTCAAAGGGACTAAGGCATCTGCGCGATCGCTGCTACCAGCGACAGCAGCGTCTACAGGCTGGGTTGGTGTGTCGCATGCAAGTATTATGATACACCATTTGCCATGGTACCACAAACGAGCTGCAAGGGCTGGCAGGAGCGCACGGTGTTGGCTTTGCACAGGGCTAACAGCGCGGCCGCGAGGATGCATGCGATGGTGGCCTTCATGGTGCTGGGTGTCCGAGGTCTCTCAGGGGGCCGAGGGACACTCGTCTGGACTATCGCTTCTCCCTGTTCATTTGCAGACAGATTGAGTCGAGCCAGCTACGGCATCCCATGTTGACGTCAGCAACATGACGAAGAAGCTGGTCAGCCTGGCGTGAGGTATCAAGAGAAGGGCGAGGAGAAGAGTGAGTCCTGGGATGCTGCAGACGTCACATTGCTGACGGTCATGATGTTGCTCCTGCCAAACAAAGCAGCAGAGCGGCAGCTAGCATCATGCTGTCACTAGGAATGAGGCTTACACCTACACCTGACTTTGACCCAGCCATGTCATGCCATGACCCAACTCTTTAGTGCACGGCAATTATCAACAAAACCCTTTACAGATCTTCAATTCTCCGACGTCTGCTGCTCTTGACGCTGACATAATCATGCAGATTTCAATTCAATATCCTGGAGCTGTACCATGATCTGATCTGATCTGGAGCATTCAGGCTCTGGAAACCAGGGCTGACATGCAATGCATCAGGGGATCTCAGGCCTGGAGGGCCGTTGTCTCTTTCATTAGGTTGCTAAACACGGAAGTGCACAAATATATAGCAAATGATCACTACCTGTTCTGCCTGATGCCTGGCATGTGCGGACCACCAACACGCGCTCTATCCCTGATGACGCTGCAGTGATCCGATGTATGTGAGCAGGGCGCCGGCCATGCCGCCCACTGCTACTCCAGCGCCAAACAGCATGCTCTGGCTCCCCGGGTCAGGTGAGGCCCCCTCTTGCCTTGGCAGAATCTTGCCTGCTGAATGGGGATCTGCTCCTCTCTCAGCTGCATGTTCCCTGTGTGTGGATTGCAGGCCACCCTCAGCTGCAGCAGTATCGCAAGGGCCGCACACAGAGTTGCAGTAACGCGCTTGATTGGACTGGTTGATAGTCAAAACATCAGTTGCTTAAGGATGTTACCGAGCATGCTCGTGAGAGTCGCCAGCTTGTCTGGAGTCTGTTGTGGGTGTGCCCACAGGGCAGTACACAACGCCCTCGCCATTCTGTGAGGCCCTGTCGTCTGAAGAGTTGCCGGTGGCATGCATGGGCTCCAAGTGTATCAGGCTGCCTTGCCTCTCGAAGGGTGTGGCAAATACATCTTTAGTACCATCTGCTTGGCCCTCTGCTGGCGCAGAATGAATACCTATACACAAAGTTTAGCAATACATGATAGTCCGTTGCATCCTCTGCTGCTCTTTACCTTTATCACTTCTACCTGTTCCCTAGCACTTGCACAGGCTCTGAATGTCAAGCAACGAAGCTGTTCCAATGGAAAGTAAGAGAAGCTTTGCTGTCACCGCAGATACTGTTGTCACTCCCGCCTGTCTGTTGTCTAGCTGCGAGAGTTCTAGCCAAGATGAATGGCAGCTGAGAGAATCAAGAGTTCAGGGTAATACCTCTCTGGAAGCTGGGGAACAGGCTGGAGTTAAGTTCGCAGCTGTCGTCTGTGCCCTGGAGAGCTTTTTGGGGGCTCCGCGCCAGGCCTGCAGCCAGGTCGATTGAGGAGCGCTGTGCTTTCCTGCTCTCCACCGGCTCCCTGGTACCCCTGCAAAACACATAATAAGCATCACTTGGTGCTGCTTCTGCACAGCATTGCAAAGATGAGGTCAGGCTCACAGAATGCGATGCCTTGCCTAGATGGTATCTGGGCTGCTTCCTGTAGAATCTGTGCAATCATGACACAGCGAAAGACCGCGAGAGCATCTAACCTGGCCTCCTCTTTCTCTGGCGAGCTTTTTGTTGGCTTGTTGTTGTGTCCTGGTGGCACCTCATTTTCCAGTAAGATCTCGCCTGCACCATTGTCACCCGTTCAGAGGAATGCACCACAATGATTGCATGGATGTGGTAAACAGAAGTTGCCATCCCACCTAAGAGCTGTTCAGGATCTTACCATCTGGGGCGTCCTGCTGTGTCTTTGCAGGCTGCTCAAGGTGAGGCTCCAGCTTGGGCGGGAACTCAGTCTTCAGCACAGCTGGAGAGGGGTCAGCACTGCCGATGAAGCCCTCCTGGTGAGCCTGCTGAGCCAGCTCCTCCTTGTCCGGCGGTTGCTGGTGTGCCACGTGATTGCCGTCCGCATGCTGCTCGGCGCTCTGCTTGTGCGCCTCAGGTGCACTCGCAGACATCCTGCTCGCACACAGACCAGGTAAAGTGCTGGTCACACCACAAGCTAAGGAAGCTCTCTGAATATTGCACGGGTCTCAATAGCGGCATGAGGAGGGCGCCATGATTTGTTTATTGCATGGCGCTGAGCTTGCACCTGGTCTTGATGTGCAACCCCTTTGGCATCCCATCCTGACAGTTCAGGCTGTCTGCAACAGCCGGATCGCTGCTTGTTTGCTTGGTGTCGGGAGGAGGGGAGTGCTGTTCAGCAGATGCAGACTGTCTGGTGAGCATCTCTGTCCGCTTGATGGCATCAGCATACAGCAGAAGCCGGGCATCAATGTCCCAGCCCGTCTCCTGCTGCTTGGCCTGCGCAACGCTCACAGCATGGTATGCATGCTTAAGAGCAGCTGTTCCCACACCGAATGCCTTGTTTGCAGAGGTACACTGTCCAACAACTGGCGCCGATAGCTTCATGCCATCCTGAGCCACGCACTGCTTCGGCAGCACCGAAAATCTTGCAATGTGACACAGTGATTGATGCCACAACAGCAACGTTGATGTCACGAGGGTGCAAGATGGAGAGCTTACCACCAGGGCATCATACAACCCGTCGTACGGAAGGAGAAAGACGTCAATGAACTCCCCATCCTGTATAAGGGCCTTCCTCAGTACTTCGGATCTCACATGACTGTGATACCATACCAGCAGGTGCATACAAAGCTCTCTGACCGCTCATAGCAGATGCCCACCTCCAGCTCTGGATTGATGCTTTGGTTTTCTGGCGCGTCTGCATCCACATCGAGCACGGCAAACTGCATGTTGGTGTTGGTCATGCCTGGGTCACTGTAGCAGACTGGAGATATCTCGCTCACGCGTCCCACATAGCCTGCACATGCGCCATGACAGCATCACAATAGCTTTGCCTTGCTCGGACCCCACCAGTGGGCTCATGGGTTCACCTCGACCCTTCTGCTTGCAACCAAAGTCGCTCTGGCAACAGACAAGCGATGGTGAGGCAGTACTCTCACCTGTTTCCTCCTTGAGCTCGCGCAGGGCTGCTTCAGCAGCTGTCTCGCCCTTGTCGATGAGTCCTGCTGGGAACTGCAAAGGGGGGAGCTGTGTAAGGCCCAGATGTGAAGGATGTCTGGACAGAGGCTCTCTGTGTCTCAAAAGCATGGACACTGCAAGTCGATGGTTCCATCAGGCGCAACTTGCCTCAATCACGTGGGTGCCTTGAGTTGGCCGGAACTGTGACTCCAGTATGACCTTGAGGGGCTGCTCCTTTGCATGAACCTACAGGGAACACAGGAGGATGGCACGCCAAGCTATGTAGCTGGAAGGCCACTTTATACTCCTGCGCTTGAAAAGACATTCCTTGCCTTACAGAGGCTTACCAAGGTGATGATAGCCACACCATCAACATCCCCCTGCCTGGATGTGCGCTCAGCAGACTCCCAGAACCGGACTCTGCGCAAGCAGCATGATTGACACAGCAGCATTGCTGAGACGATACCTTGCTCCCATCACTCTCAAGCAGGGTGCCTCTTCGGTGACCTCTTTGGTGGCCATTGACTACCCGTGCGTGAGGAGCAAAGGTATGCTTACCTCCCACGAGGATCCTCGTATGTGATGCGTTTCAGCGTTAACCATCTGAAACCGTGAGGTCCAAAATCCTGCTTTTTCAGTATCTTTGACATGCTAGGAAAGGGGGGCTACTGTCAGGGTGCACGACGCGCCATCAGCATGGCGATGGGGCAAAGTGTATGAGATTGGATGTTTTCCCAAGAGCATTTGCGATACGCATTTAGGCTTTCTAATGTGGCCGCGAGCAGCGGTATTGTCCGGTACTTCCGTTGATCTCATCTGCTGACGCCATCGCCACCCACATGCATGCGCAACGTGCTGGCAGCATGTCCTACTCTTGCTTCTACTTTAGGAGTCCCGTGTGTCTCACATACTTCCACAGGTGACAACGTTATTGTTCAAGCATTGAGGTGTAGCAAAGCGCCCGGAAGTGGCTCAAGTGCTGGACACAGTCTGCCTCTCACATGCACTCCTGGAGCCCCTTTGCGCGCTCACATGGTTGCCACTGCTCTGCAACAGCAGCAATGCCCATAATCAGAACCTCTATAATTAGGCGCATACAGCAGGATCTTCGAAGCAGAACTAGAAGGTGATCCCAGGCATAAGCATATACACAGGCCATGACGGCTTCATCAAGCTTTACCAGCACACATGGAATGTATACAGCACAGCAACGGCTGGTATGATGTTATCAGCAGTAAGGGGTCTTTTGCACAGTTCAGATATGGTATCAGCGGGTCAATGCTGTCCTGGTTGCAGTGCGCAGGAGATCACCGAGGACTACCTGAGCAGACTACAGGCTGCTGAGCCTGAGGTGCAGAGCTTCATCAGTGTCGCCTCTGAGAGCGCGTGCGCAGCTGCTCGGGCCTTGGATGGCCGCATAGCGTCTGATGGTGCAGACAGCCTGGGCCCGTTAGCTGCTGTGCCTCTGGGCATCAAGGTGTGCTCTTCCGGGCTGCCAACAGTGGACCATCATGGGTTGACCTGGTGCCTGAATATACCCATATGCTCAGGTCTTGGGACTACCAGGTGAGTGCATGCCTGTGACAGTACATGTGGCTGCAGGATACCTTGTGCACAGCTGGCTTGCAGACCACTGCAGCGTCCCGGGTGCTTGAGGGCTATACACCTTCTCATGATGCCACCTCGGTGGCACGATTAAAGGCAGCTGGGGGCATCATTGTGGGCAAGTGCAACTGCGATGCATTTGCCATGGGCTCCACCAGCGAGTCCAGCGCCTATAAGGTATCCTGCTGCCTCAGCCGGCCGCCCCTTTTGCAGGTCTTGCAAATGTCATGGCAAGTCTCTTGGATCGCACATCACAGAAGGTGATGGCGCCGCAGGCCACCAGAAATCCCTGGGACTTGGAGCGGGTCCCGGGCGGCTCCTCGGGCGGCTCAGCAGCAGCAGTCGCAGCTGGTCAGTGCGTTGCCACCCTGGGCAGTGACACAGGTGCACATGTCCACCCGCTCTACCGCAGATGCCTTGCCCCTTGTCCGTTCTATCCCTACTGGACCGTCCACAGACGACGCTCCTCCGCCTCTGACTCTCTGGCACTGACTCCTCTGTCGCATCTTTCAAAAAGAATCAGATACATGCCCTGAATGCCGCCCTGAGGAGAGAATGTGTGCAGGCGGCAGCATCCGGCAGCCAGCACACTTCTGTGGGGTTGTGGGGCTCAAGCCCACGTATGGCCGAGTCTCCCGATACGGCCTCATCGCATATGGCTCTTCTCTGGACTGCGTTGGCCCTCTAGCAGGCTGTGTAGAGGATGCTGCACTCCTTCTGCAGACTATCGCAGGTAGGATCTGCTATACAGCCACCGCATATATCCAAGGCGTACTGCCTCCTGCTCTCTGCGCAGTGGTCCCGTTCTGGAGTCCAAGATCCTAAAACTGTGTGCAGGAAGGGACCAGCTGGACGCCACTTCATCACATATGCCTGTGCCTGACTTCACTCAGGGCCTTGAGGAGGTTGAGAGGTTTGCGAGCAGGCCTCTTGAGGGCAAACGCATAGGCATCATCCGAGAGACCATTGGAGAAGGCGTGTCACCTGGCGTGAATGCAGCCTTTGACAGAGCAGCACAGCACCTGGCAACGCTAGGGGCCGAGGTGCATGAGGTAGAGTGCCCCTTTCAGACATTATGGCATGAACCTGCTTATGAGCCTCTGGGTGGCGCATTCAGCACACACATATAGGATCTGGATTGATGTTGTGTATGGCTTCACACAGCTGTGCTGACAATGAATTGCGGAGTACTTCGCATTGGCACAGATTCCCAAAGAATGTTTGTGCAGGTTTCTCTGCCAACCTCAGGAGCAGGTCTGCCAGCTTACTATGTTATCGCCATGTCAGAGGCCTCCTCAAATCTGTCAAGATATGATGGCATCAGATACGGCGTGCGGCAGGAGGTGTGTCCTGAATAATCTGCAGAATCACACTGCAATGCCTGGATGACTGGGCCATTGTTTGCATATGAGAATACATGACATAGTTCTCCCTCAGTGTCTTGAAAGAGGTGAACCAGGGCATTGCTTCCCAGACTGAAACCCTGCAGCCATGCTTTGTGAAAGGGTCCCGTGTTGTGTAGGCCGCAAACATCAGAGAGACATACAATACCACAAGACAAGAAGGGCTAAATGCTGAGGTTAAGCGCCGGATCCTTATGGGAACATATGCATTATCAGCCGGTTACTACGACGCTTATTACAAGCGAGCGCAGCAGGTAGGACACATTATATATTGTGTATCCTTGCTTTACATTTCCTGACCAACAGTGTGGCCCAGCTGGTCCTTCTGTGCGTACAGCAGAGTGTGAGGTAGATGAGGTTTTGAATGCAGTACACTGACATAATGCTGCCCACGCAGGTACGCACCATTGTGCAGCAGGAGATGCATAAGGCCCTTTTGGACTTTGACGCTCTCATCAGCCCAGCCGCGCCGACAACGGCATACAAGCTGGGGCATGTGAAGGATGACCCCCTTGAGATGTACAAAGGCGACATAATGACCATCAACGTAAACCTTGCAGGTGAGGAAAGCAATGCTTTCTGTGCTCAATGATGTGTATGCACAGGAATAGGCGTGGCAATAAATGTGCGCAAGGAATATTGATGTTGACACGTGACAGTGGCCTGATGCAATACAACCTGCACATTGGCGTGGTTATGAACATACCTCTGTGCTGCACAGGCTTACCGGCCATCTCGCTTCCAGCTGGGTTTGAGGAGGGTGCTGATGGGAGAAGGCTGCCCATTGGACTGCAGATAATTGGGAAAGCCTTTGATGAAGGAGAGATAATCAGAATTGCACATGTCTTCGAGCAGACAGCTGACTTTGCATGCGGCACGCCTCCAACATTTGATAAGAGTAAGAGTCAGTAGTATTGACAGGTTTCCACCCACTTACAATCCATGGTACTTTACAGTCCCCTCTCTCGAGGTGTCTCTTCTCAAAAATGATTGCCCACGTATCAAAATGCAGACTTCTGGGCCTACTGGTGTACTGCAAGGCTCTGTCGTGTTTCTTTGTGCAATTGCACACAGCCAAATGATACTTCAGCAAGCCTGTGATGGCATGCACAGGTGTGTCTAGCTCTAAAGGCTGCTAAGCCTGATGCTGATGGTCCAACTCTGCTTCTGAGCCGTGCCCTCAAGATCTGACCCCAGCAATACAGTGCTGCCGCTCAAACATCGTATGTGCCAAGCTTGCCTGTGAACTTCACCTGCACACATACCAAGGAAGTTGGACACATCGGTTGTAAGAGCGGAAGGACAATTTTTAGGCAGCACAAAGGCAGCTGCCATCTTGCTACACATGAGACCTACAAGCAGTCCAAAGCATAGTCTGAGACTCATTGCAGAATAGAGTCAGAGCCGCGCTTTTCTTCCTTGCAGTTGCGACAGGTTGAGGTATGATGCATGCGGTAGCTCACCGAGATAGGGTTGGGGTTCTTTCCAATGCTGCGGTCGTTAGCGCCCACTGCTTGCCTGCCCTGGTTCACCTTCTCAGGGTAGACACCGTCCTTGGGGTGCAGGTACTGCACCTCGCCATCGGGGAACACCCTGTAGAACTGGCCGTCTGTCTTGAACTTTGTGCGCAGCTGGGAGAGCAGAGCCAAGCACTGCTCCTTCCTTGCCAGCTTCAGCAGATTGGGACCGCTCCTCATGATGGCCGCTCCGCCTGTGGGCATCTCGAAGACCTGCTCCTTCTTGGCTTCCCATGTAATGACATAGAACTCTTCTACCTGCAACCCAGGGATACAATGTCAGAGAGGACGATGAATGGATGCAGCCGGCACAGCGAAAGGTGTTAACAATCATGATCATATGTACACAGCGTTGTATACACATGGACCTCGTAGCATGACTGCATAATGCGCTTTCATCATTTGGATTTCTCGATGTATTGAGATAGGCTTGAGGATCAAGTGTTCCCTCTGCATAGCGTGCAATTTTATTCTGTAAGACAAACAGTTTCAATGCGTGCCAGGCACGTACATCGCCTGCGCGCGGCCTGACATGCAATAATGGCATTGCCATCACACCTGTGCCTTTCTGAGAAGACCTCCAGTGCTGCCGCCAAAAATGGGTGATGGAGTGTTGGGATCCAGGGTAGGTGGCTTCCAGGGAGCTTTCTCCTCCTTCTTCTCCTCGGCGACTGCCCTGCTTAGAGAAAGAGCCCTCCTGGGGAGTGCTGCCTTGCTACGCAGTGCTGTGCCATTGAAGGCACTCTGGCGGGACGGTGCTGCGCACAGAGGTGCGGCGGACATCATTGTTGCAGCCATGGCAGCCAATTACGCAGTCGAGGCGCTAGCAGGAGCTCAGTGCAGCGGGAGCAAGGCCGGTCCTAGCGAGTATCTCCCCAGGATAAGCGGGTGCCTATTCTGGCAAAGCAAGGGTCGTCGACCCGGATACACTGGCCTGCAAAATACCCTCAGGCCTCAGACTGCTGCGCAAGTAGGCCCTCAAGCGATCCGTCTCTCATGGATGATATCCTGAAGGTGAAAATGCGGGCCCAGCCACGAGCAAATCTCAATTTCTCGCGACTTTGTGACGAACGTGCCTGAGATCGTTGGGTATCTTTCGTCAAGAGGTAACGTTGCGCTCTTCCATTTACATGGGATGCAAGAAGCCACCATGATATGCTCCTCTTAGGCCCATCAACACAATCGGATTGCCGAGATGTGGAAAACATTGTCAGGCGCCGGGCAGATTGCATTCCTCTATATGATGCCAAGCCCAGTGGCTGCAAATTCCTAAGCAGACAGACGCTAAACTCTGCTCCAGAAGAAACCTAAATAGTAGCTCACAAACAACTATATAGCATACTATAAACTCGTTTTGGCTCAAAGCTGCAGCTGCATGGGCAGCACAATAGGATGCCCTTACTACCAGGAACCAGACAGCAAAAACAATATCTAGGCTGCGGGCAACATGTCTATGCAAGCAGTTGCTGTGCATGCATGTCTAAGCGGCTTTGGCCTCCTGCTGTAAGAGGTGGGGAGTGGCCCCGGTCTCGGCTGAATCGGCCATCTCCATGAGCTTGGTGACGTTGAAGGGCTGCGGGCCTGCCTCCCAGTCATTCAGGCGGTCGAGCAGTGAGCGCAACTCGTCCTCCCCAAGCTGCTCTTTCAGGAAGCCCATGGCTGTCTGCAGCTCCTCTTGCGTGACCTGCAATATGGGTCTCACTTCGATCTTTGCAAAGCTCAGGCACGTCACGTGAACAGACCTGCTGAGCAGAGAGACACAGAGCAATGTCCTTCAAAGCCGAGGAAGCAGCCAAAGCGAGGCATCTGAGCAAACAGCTCCTTCAGCTCGCATGCCCAGAACAGGCAGGGTCTCACCATGCCATCATTGTCAGTGTCGAGAACGTGCATGGCCTCGCCAATCTTGGACTCGACGCTGTCCAGCTCCTTCTCGATGCGCTCCAGGATGCCCGACACCTTGTCGCGCAGCCGCTTCTGCCCTATGATCTCCTGCACCTCCGCTGGCTTCTCCACCTGCATCCGCGATTGCAGCCTTGAGAACAGACCTTGGGGTGAGAAACAATGAAGGCTGGTGTCGCTATTGTGTTTGGTTCCTGGGAGCCAGCCTGCGTGGCCTCTGCAAAGTTCCATCTCTGCAAGCTCTTCCCGTGGTCTCATGCTCTTCAATTGTAAGACATCATCGGTATCACTCGAGCATGCGGAGAAGACCTTACTGAGGTTGGAGCAACGACCTCTCAACACGGTCTAGTCTGCCCTGGCTTGTGTCGCGCAATCAAGCAGGTGTCTCAAGTCGAGGAGGCATACCCTGATGTTTCCACGCTGGAAGATCATGGTCACAGAGCCGGACTTGCCGATGGACTCATTGAGGCGGTCAATCTCCCGCTTCACCAGATCCATGAAGGCCGTGCGCTCGCTGCTGACACCGCTGCTGCTGGCCAGAACAGCCAGAGCACTGCACGCAAGCAGCCGCTCAGCCTCTTACAGACACAACGTGTAGAGGAGCAAGCTGCCTGTAAGGTTCTTGCAGACAGCCCACTGAGGAGGAGAGTGACTTGAAGAGCAGCAGCGTGAACCTTGATGCAGCCTACTACCCAAGCGTATGTACATGTCACTTTCAGCTGACCTTGGTACGCCAGCGATCAGTGCTCTGTGGTCATTCAGCATGCTCACCTGATGACTTTGCGCATGCGCGTCTCCTTGGCGGCTGCATGCTTGGCCGCCTTCTCCTCCTCCGACTCGCCCTCCAGGACGTCCATGACTGCCGACGCTGTGGCTTCCCTCACCACTGCAGCCGCAGCTGCTGCAGCAGTCGCTCCTCGAGCATCCTAAGAGCGCAGCAATACGATCATTTAATGCGCCATTGGGCTTCACACAGCCCAGCAGGCCATGCACAATGCAGCAGCTGTTGTCAGGCTCTAACAACCAAAACTGACTCAGTAACTGCCAGCAAGCCAGATACAAGTAAACCAGTCATCTTTGATTCATTGTCGGAAGCATCAAGCGCTGAGCACAGCAGCCTGGGTCATCAGACTGCACTCTCACTCAAATAACATATACCTGCCCAGGGCGGATGACGGGGATGTCAGTCTGGAGAAAGGCGGCGGCCTCCTTAGCCTCCTCATTGATGA
Source organism: Coccomyxa viridis (assembly GCA_963930925.1). Taxonomy (NCBI): domain Eukaryota; kingdom Viridiplantae; phylum Chlorophyta; class Trebouxiophyceae; family Coccomyxaceae; genus Coccomyxa; species Coccomyxa viridis. The sequence continues at coordinate 26,367 of CAWVOJ010000012.1, forward strand.
GCTCTTCCTCGCGCTTCAGCTGCGACAGCTTGCGGTCAAAGTCCGCATCGTCGTCCTGCTCCATGCTGACCTCAGCAATGACCTGCATGCGAGACATCAGGGTGAGGTAGTTGCAGAATCTCAGGCACATGTAGACTGCCTGAGCTGCACCGTGACCAGATCCTATATTGCAATAATGATGCTTCATATGGGACAGCAGCTGCCTGCCTCTATCCTGCATATACCGCTGTCAGATAGTTTGGCAGGCTGCACAAGGGGGTGCCAGACCTTGTTGGGCAGGGAGCTGATGGTTTCCTTGAGAGAATCAAACGGAGCATCCTCGCTGGGTGACTCCAGCGGCTGCGTTACTGTGAAGGCCCTTGACAGCAGCAGCAGGGAGCTTGGCAGAGCCCTGCACATGCACTCCAAGCTCATGCCACACACCATGATTCCACCTTTCCCCGCCAAACCAGTCAATGCCAGGTGTGGTACTGAGACTAGCTGAACCCCTGTGCTGCCAGACAGTGCCACGTGGTCAAGCCCGCAGCTCAGGAAGACTGACCTGTTGAGGGAGAGGTCGAGCCACTCCTTGAGCTGCTTGCGCATGAAGACGGCGGCGCCCTCGCCAAAGGGCGCCCGCATGCCGCGCGCCCTGCACGCTGACCGCAGCTCCTCCTCCGACAGCGCCTCGATGCCCTCGTTCTTGATCAGGCGATCGTCCCGCTTGATCTGGTCCAGGTGGCTCCGCAGCCTTGCCACCTGCATTGATGCAGCCTTCTCTCAGGATTTGCAGACGGTGGGAATCAAGACATCCCTGTGCGTCATGCTGCTCATCAACACGCTTGTGCCTGAGCGTGATTTCTGAGATGCACACAGGGGGGATTGATAGAAAACACATGCCCTTTCTGTTGCACGAAGGCAGGCTTCAGACATAGGGTCCACTGTCGGACAGGGTGAAACCCTACCAGGAAGGCATCAGTGCCAAAGGGCTGGATGCCGACAAAGCGGCACAGGTTGACAAGGTGGATGCGCTCGAGGTTGTCCAGCGTCAGCTCGTCATTGAACAGCTGTGCAAACTTCACAATCTCGTACTGGCTCACAGGCGCGCCCGCCCTCACCTGCGCACCATAGAGACGCTCTGGCAATTGGATCCCCTCACAGTCACCAGAATTCAGTGCATTTTTATTGTTGAGGTGGGACCTGGAGAGAACCAACACCGGCTATAAAAGACCCCATGGCAGAGCTGCGTACCCTCTTCATGAAGTCATAGAGCTCTGATGCAGAGGCCTGTGTTGCCCCTGTCTTGTTGCTCTTCATGTTCTTTGCCATCTCTGCCACAGTATCCTGCAAGACAGTTGACACTGATGTGGGGAAAATCTACTCCTTTGCAAGCCAGGGCGCTGTTCGGGTTGACCTTGCATGACAGATAGCTACAGCAGATCAATGTGGCCTCAATCGGCGCTGCAAATGCAGCTTCACTCAGCGCAGCAGGGGGGGCAGCACCTGCAGGAAGCGCGCCACTTCCAGTTTGACGCCGATGCGCTTCTTCAGCTCCTCCTCCTTCTTCAGCTTGTTCTCGAAGGTGGAGGGCAGCATGTTGGGGAATAGCTTCAGCGCCACCGGCAGCAGCAGCTCCATGAAGGGGATGGCCAGAATGACCGCCATGGGCACCATCCGGAACACGTCTGCCGTCGTCCTCGTCAGCTGCTTCCGCTCCCGCCTGCATTGACACAGTAAGCAATATCAAAGAAGCCCGACTTGCATGGAAGGAAGCCCTTGGAGGCATCTCATACTGCGCCAGAGCGTACAGTAATCAGCTGTGTAGGAACGGCTTGTTCAAGCTCATTAGAAGGCTATCCAGATACAAGACACAAGTGAGAAGAGCATTCACCTCGTCAGGGAGTGGCCATGCAGAGTCTTATTGATCAGACGGAGGGCAATCTTGACCTCTGCATACAGGAGCTTGGTCCCAGACTGCAAGATTGACACCCAGTTCAGACAATTCCATAGACACAAATGGCAATGTTGTCACTTGCACTGGTGCCTACCCGAGGGACATGTGCCGTTCAGGCCTATGGAGTGGTATCCAGACCACTACAAGGTTGACAGAGGACAGCAAGATTCACGCAGGCGCACCCAGTAGTGATTGGCTTCTTTCTTTGTGGCGATCCACCACCTCTTGTAGGTGGCACGCCGCTCCTCCTTGGGCAGAGCAACGAAGCGGGCAACATTCCCAGGTATCCCAACCGTGAACATGACGACTGTCTTGACGCCATTTGCTGTGAGCACGACAAGTTTCTCTGCTCGCTCGTAGAGGGTGGTCTCTGCAAACTTGCTCCTTGACCGCGCCTCTGCTTTTGTTCTGGCATTTCTCAAGGATCCAATGGCCTCATCACACTCGGCTGCCCCTTTCTGGCCTCTGTTCTCCGGCTGTTGCTGCTGCTGTTGCTGCTCCAGGAGCTGTTGTACCGAGGATGCTGGTCCTACACAATAATCGCCATACATGAAGAACATTCCTTGAGATGAAATGCAGCCTCCTTGAGAAGATTCCCCAAGGGCTGGTCAAAGCTGACCAGACACCATATACCAAGCCCTGTGCTGAACATGGGCATAGACATAGACACAGTGCAAGAATACAAGCCATTATCTTACTTTGCGTCACGTCCGCCTTGCGCACTGTACAGGCAGGATCGTTGGCTGATTGGGTTTGCGCAGGCTCATTGTCCTCCTCCTCCTGTTGCTGAAGAGCTGCAGCTTGGGCGCTTTGGTGACCTTGCAAGGAAATATGGAATCCCCGGTTTGCATCACGGTTCCAACTGCTGCTATCGTTGAGAAGTCTGTGACCTTGCTGCAGCTGCGCTGACAAGCAAGAAGCAGCGTACTGCCTATAAATTGGAGTCTGTGCACTTTCTAGAAGCGACTGTGTACTCAACCTTGCGAGGACTTCAGTCTGCTCCCGAAGGAGCAGCCTGAGACTGCAGCTGGCTTGCCTATGCAACGCCATCAGAGGTATTCAGAGCACATGCTGACTCGTATCTCGAACCCTTGGAGATGCAAACACAAGGGTGTGACTTGAGATATTCTTTTCCCTTTGCTGGGTCTCCTATTTAGTTTACGAGAGAGTGAAGTCAATGGAAGTCTTCAGTATATAGCATCCAGCTGGGCCACCGTGGCACTCACGTGAAAAGCCCTGAGAGAGAGCCAAGAGCCCTTCTGTTGTCTGTCTCAAAAATCGATACGAGCATTCGTAAAGAGCATTGCGATACAGATTCGCCTTACATGTCTGTCCAGTCTTCAACGTAGGCAAAGTGCTTTCCATCATATCCCAACGTACATGTGTGCAATGAATCGCATGACAGGCACGTAAGGAGCTTCAAGAATTGCTGTCATAGAGAGGTTCTGTAAAACGATACATTCGAAACACGTTATGTTACCTTTCAAGAGCTTCCTTGCGGCATTTGTGTCAACATCCACCATGCGGCATGTGGCAAAGCTGCCCATGCTCCAGCGAGTCACAACGTCTGCATCTGCGTTTGACGTAGACGAACGTAGGTTTGACCCTTTCTCGAAGCTAAGTACAGGCCGGGCATGATCCTCTGGCAATGTCATGGACATCAAACATCTGCGTCTTGCCCAGGCATGCTCAGGAAGTTTGGGGCTAAGAAATCTACCGCCATAAGCATAGACCGTTCAGGGCTTTTCCAGATTGAGCCCCACAGTCATGACATTGCTCAGACCAAGGAGCCCGAAACACCCATGGTCAAGCACCTGCGAGCGCTCATACAGGTACTTGTCATATCTCAAAGACCGCATCAGTGAAGCTGCCGCTTCTCAGCGGTGTCAGGCTTGCTGCTCTGGATCAATATCTCTTTGCAAGGCAGAGCGTACCGTCTGACATGCGTGTTTGTGCAGTTCAGGGGTGGCCCCATAACAGTAGCAGAGTACATGTCGGTGAGACCCCGCATCCCTGCTTAGTGCTATGCTGCCTCTCTCTGTTGGCCAGGCCTCACAAACACAGCCATTGGCCCCATACTTGCGGAATACTTGCAGGAAGTACTTACAAACCCCACAGCAGGATACTACACCCAGCGCAATGTGTTTGGCAGTGCCGGAGACTTCATCACCTCCCCCGAAGTATCCCAGCTCTTTGGAGAGGTGCTAAGCAATCCAAGAGATGTCCATATGCAGCTAATGGCGCAGTGAATCATGTCCCACGACTCTGTGCCTGGCTCCTGTCAGGTCATGTTCCCAATCGAGCAGGTGCAGCGGCTGCGTGCGCAGATGGTGGGCATCTGGTGCGTGTGGATGTGGCAGGAGCTGGGCAGGCCACGGCAGCTGCGCCTGGTCGAGCTGGGCCCGGGGCGGGGAACACTGATGGCCGACCTGCTGCGCTCCACTGCTGCCTTCCCAGACTTTGCACGCTCTGTGTCGGTGGAGCTTGTGGAGGTGAACGCAGCCTCACCCGCTATTGCCCTCATGGCAGAGTCATTGGCACTTCTTGGTCTTAGCTGTGGGTGCTTGTCAGCCTGACGTCGCAATCATGTGAGTAGCAGCATCACCCAATATACACATATCCTGGCTCTTCATGTCAAAGGTGCATACAAAAAGTAGGATTGCGTACTGAGGATAGCCCTTCACAGGTGAGTGATGCGCTAAAGGAGCGACAGATGTCCTCCCTGGGCTGCAGCACAAGCGCTGCTGAAGCTTCTGCAGACTCCTCAACCTTTCACAGCAGCCTATCTGGTGCGGAGGTATGCAGACCCAAGCCAAGTCTTGTGCTTGTCTGAAACTCTGGCAGTGACTGCCACTCATTGCCACGGCCATGGTGTACTCGGCAATGATCTGCTCAGGGCTCATTGCGACTATGCACAAGGCTACTGCTCTGTGTAGGTGAGGTGGCACAGGAGCCTGGATGATGTGAGAGGAGAATCACCAGCGCTGTACATAGCCCACGAGTTCTTTGACGCCCTGCCAGTGCACCACTTCCAGCGGACGAGCCGCGGCTGGCGAGAGCGGCTGGTGGATGCATCACAGGACCCTACAGACCCTCTCCATCTCCGGCTGGTCCTGGCGCCTAATGAGACCCCTGCTTCCAAGCTGCTGCTGCCCCCACGGCTTGCTGGCTTGACCCCTGCTGATAGTGAGACCACATGCCATCATGTACACTGCTGCTGCTGATGATCCCAAGTAGGTGATGAAAGGGTCATGCACTGTACATATTCCATTGAAATTCAAGTGTGCGAGCACTAAGGGTCTGCACCTTGAATACACTGCTCGAGAGCTGCCCCTTACAGCCGGTGTGTCCGTTCTGCTTAGGTAACAATGGTGCTTGCTGTAGGGGACTCTCTTGACCTGTTGGAGGTCTGCCCACAGGGCTTGGGGCTGGCGGGGGAGCTGGCAAAACGTGTGACAGCCGAGGGCGGTGCAGCGCTTGTCATAGACTATGGGCACGATCAGCCGTATGCAGACTCCTTGCAGGCCATCAAGGATCACAGCTTCGTGCCTGTGCTGTCTCAGCCTGGCCTTGCTGATCTTAGTGCCCATGTGGACTTCAGTGCCATCAAGTACGTCTGTATTTATGCAAGTTGTCCGTGTCGCTTTGATTCTGCCTGCTTCTGGCTGGGTTCCTTAGTAGAGGTTCATACTATGACATGGTTCTCCTTGATGATGCATATCAAGCCTCTCAGCCTTTCAGCACAGTCTCAGTGCAGAGATTAGCCCGTTATGGATGCTCGGTCTGGGCCGCGGCATGCCTCTGGCCATACTTGAAGAGTGTCACAAAAGATACCGCAACTCGGTCTCTGTAGCGCTGTCGCTGTTGTCATGCTGCGCAATGATGGGGCCATTGCCGCGCAGGCACAGCGTGAATACAGCTGAGGGAAGCAATGCATCTTGCCATGGCCCTATCACACAGGCGCACTTCTTAGAAGCTCTTGGCATCAGAGAACGGCTGGAAGGCCTCCTGCAGACAGCATCTCAGGAAGAGGGCGAGCAGCTCATAAGTGGGTACTACCGCCTGGTCAGCAGCTCCAGTGATGATGCAGACTCGCAACGGGAGGTAAGCAGCTTGCTCTACACTGCTTCTGTCAAGTCAAAAAGGCCGGATGTACTCTCTACACTGCTATCGCAGTATCTCTTGCAAGCAGCATCTTTCAGGAGCTGTTTGCATCACAAGATCCAAGCCATATGCCGCGGCATAGGGCAATATGCGATTGTGGCACATGACGTGGCATGCCACAAGATCACTCACTGATAGCTGCTCGCTACTTGCAGACTGCTCAGCCTGGGGAAGCTGATGCAATCCGGGGAGAGGACGGCTCTGACCCATTGACCCAAGCAGCACGAGAAGAGGGAATGGGAATCACATACAAAGTGCTTGCCATCACGCCACAGTCCAGCTCATCGCCCATCCCATTTTGAGAAGTGGTGTATCCATATCGGCAGATTGATGTCTGTTACTTACCCATACTGTGATACGTTGATAATTGTCTCAGAGGTTACGCTGTAGGTCACTCGCCACTAGGTTTGCTACCAGACAGGATGGCGGCTCGTTGGTCCCAGTAGGCAGCAGACTCCTCATATTTCTGCCTGTCCAGCAGAACTCCACTACCTCCCTCATTGGTTCCCAGTGAGTTTCGCATGATTGTGATGGGCTGCACAGCAGTAATGGTGCAATCAGCAAGGAGGCTTGAGCCGCAGGGCTTTGCAAACCGCAATCATCATGTCGATTGGGCGCAATGAATTCAAGACTCTGCATCTGGACATGTGGACAGCCTCCGATTCAGTATTCAGGAGGCTATCTGCAAAAATATAAGTGTTGGCTGATATTTTTCACATGATGGTACCTGCATGGGTGTCTCGTGATCTTCATCCTGAGCCTTAAGGGAAATGATCCCCCAGGGAGCGTGTGGTAGAGCGTCTGCTTTCCCTTTGCTTGGCATGGCTTCATGCTCCTTCACCAGCTGATCCCGTGAGTACAAGATGATATCCAGATACTGCGCCTCTGGTGTCTCGACAGCCTCAGCTGCAAACCACCTGCATGCACCAGTACCCCTGCCTATCAGGTCCAGCCGGACACAGAGGCCACTCGGTGCTGACTGATGACGGCATACACACCGTGATGACATCAAGTGCACCTGAAAGGATTGCTATAGGTCGACGACTCACCTTGTGAGGACTGGCAGCTCTTCTGGTCTTCGCCTGCTGTACCCACACTGCAGGAGGTGCTTGTTCTCATCAGTGATCTGCAAGGCCCCCAGCTTGGCGCCTACAAAGTTGCGCACAAAGACGTGCTTACAAAATGGGGCGTAGCCATCCACCAGCTGAGCTCCCTGCATGAAGCAGCTGCTGGTCAACGGTAAGACTTGCACTACACTTCCCCACCAGCACATGCACACCGACAACTTGTGTAGGAGACTCCATCAGGCGAATGCAGGCAGCCATTTGGCATGCCTGTCCATGTTGCTTGTGTATCTCGTCAACGAAGGCCTGCTTGTCCCCTCTGATTCTTGTTCCAGAGTAGCTCGCATCATCCCATTGCCTTATTGCAAACTCATCCAGGAAGAAGACGTCGCCCATGCGAGTAGAAAGTGCCTGTACGCGATGTGACCCGCCCCTAGCAGAGACTTGTTGTATTGGCGACCCTCTACAACCTTTCCCAGCAGCCCACAAAGCCCCTCTGGCTATTTGTTTTGATGGAATGTGCAGTGGCACACAACGGGCAGCAACCGGCTGATATAGAGCAGAGAGGCTTTGAGACAGCATTCAAGTTTCACGATCACAGATCTTACATAACACTCGAGCTCTATATAAGAAGGAAGCGCTTATAAAGCTGGACGTCTGGCTTCATGCTATGAGGGAGCTGCTGAGTCATGTGAACGAGACATTGACAGCGACGAACCCCTCTTACGCGCCATGCCCATATGCCTTCAGAGAACTGGATTACGCATGCTCCGTTTGTTGTACATGTTGCGCGTGAATGAAGGCAGCCTGGCGAGTCGAGGTGTACAGCTTATACTTATATTAGCTGCCTGAGACCCTTCACTTCATCGTTTCCTGTAAGAGGTAGCATCGAGGAACCTGCCTTATCAAGTCTTCCCTGCCATGCATAGCCTGCTCATGAGCAACTACCTGAGGAGCTGGTGCCAGGCCAGCAAGCCGACGGCTAGCAAAGACATCTGCATCTCTACAAAGCAGTGGTTCAGACGTCAGTCAGAAAGATGGCGCAGTGTATGCAAATCTGATTCGAGGCGCGAAGCCCACTCGCTCGCCTGCAGGTGGGCCCAAAGCTCTAAAACGACTCAAGCTGCACTTCATCAGGCTGGTGATCGATGCCCTGGTGCAGATACCTTCTGTGCTGCGCAGAGGCTCAGCAAGACATGCCAGCCCTGCACCGCCTCAGCAGAGTGACGATGAGTGGTATGATGAGGATTTGCAGCCAGTGCGTGAGGCTCAAAGCACTTCTGCAGCTGGAAGGCAGCATGCGAGCATGCAAGGGAGCTTTGAGCTGCCAAAACCAACAAATGTGCGCTGCTGCTGTCTCCAGAAGCCTCTGGTGACTGTTTTGTATTGTAATGTGCTTGTATGACGAGTTTGCTGGGCTTTTCTGCAGTGGCAAGTAGTGGACTGCCTTCACAGGTGCGGGTGAAAAAGGCTGCGTATGTGAAAAGTAGTGTAAGCCTGGAGCAGTGCCCCAAGCCCAAGCTGCCAGAATTTGCTGTGATAGGACGCTCCAATGTTGGGAAGTCCTCCCTCATCAACATGCTCACAGGACAGGGGGCATTAGCAAAGGTGTCAAAGACTCCAGGTGCCAGCCTGCCCTCCCTTTATATGCCTGACGTGCTCGCACCAGCCTGCGTGATCTGATCGCTTTGCCATCGTCTTGTTGCATCAGCACCATGGAGTTTAGCATGATGATTGTTGGTGCGCAGGGAAGACTATCTGCATCAACCATTTTCTGATCAATGACAGCTGGTACCTTGTTGATCTACCTGGTTATGGGTGGGTGTTCACGCTCTCCTTTGCAATTCACCCACACAGTCTGGCTCTTTGAGCTTATGCACATCACCGTTCTACAGTCCCTCCTGTTGACCAGAGCTAGCATCCCCTTTGCAGGTATGCACAGAGATCAAAAGCTTCAAGGCTGGAGTGGAGTGCATTCACAAAGGAGTACTTCCTGAAGCGGGAAACTCTGGCAAATGTGCTGCTTCTGGTGGACTCCTCAATCCCTGTCCAGGCACGCACCCTTGATCCAGCCTCCTCCAGCAGGCGCACATCCGTAAAAGGATGCCGTGGTTGTCCCGCTCCATACAGCTGCATGTGTTGTCTCACAGGCAGTCACGGTCGTAGGAGCTGTCTGACTTACAGATTGTGCATTGTTTCTATGGGGACACCAGGCACTAAGGCTGCACATTCATGCAGGAAGCAGACGTGGAGTGTGCAAGCTGGCTGGCGGATGCACAGGTGCCTTTCTCTCTGGTGTTCACCAAGACTGACAAGCGCAAGAAGGGCATCCCGGGCCCGCAGCAGAACATTGAGGCTTTCCAGGTTAGCCTCGCCACATGCCTCTTGTTTAGCACCACCTTGGACCCACATTCTTGATATGCCCCTCCAGCTTGCACTGCAACAGTCAGCTTTGTAGTCGTGAAGTGACGCCCTGTCTTGCTTGGCAGGCTGCCCTGCTGAGAGACTTTGAGAGCTTGCCAGCGGTGTTTCACACAGACAGCGTGACTTCCAAAGGCCAACATGAACTCCTCTCGCACATAGCTCAGTATCGTGCACTACAAGCTGGTGTATAGGTGCAGCCCTTTCAGGAATCTGCCTAATTTGGTTTTTTTTGGGGGCAGATATGATGGACACTTCAGCAATGGGTTCACCGAGCGCCCCATGGGCATCGCAGTCGCAGTGGCGTGACTCTTATCCCTGTTGTTGTCTGCAGGAAGAGCTATTGAAAGAGTGGGATGAGGTGCCGGCTGTGTTTATAACCAGCTCCAGGGAAGGAGAGGGTCGGCAGCAGCTCATGCACTACATAGCACAGCTGCGGATGCTATTCACTGGTGAAGCAATGCCCAACATGAAGATGCTCACTGTGGCTCCAGTAGAGGAAGAGGCAGACGTCCCAGATGTCGAGACTGTTGAGCACATACCATATCCGTCCCAGCGTTCAGACCAGGCGGTTCCAAACTGAACCTTCACTGGTTCTGATCACTGATGGCAAGGCCAATTGGCAAATGTGGGCCTTGTGAGGCCATGAGCTCCAAGTCGCTGTAAGGCCCAATGCTTGCAGCCAGCATTTGTAAAGCTTGAATAATCATGACTGCACATTGTTCCGCCATATTAAGCTAAGCTTTGCTTTGTTGCTCAGAACCCTCTAATGATAGCCACAGCCCTCATCCTAGAAACTACGTTGTTCATGCCTTGCCTGCTTTGCCTCAATCTGGTGTTGCAGGAACGTTGCATGTGCAATATTTCGAGCCCTGAGACGGGCAGCACTCTCCTCCTGCAAGTAGCAGGCAGCCTAAATGATATTCAGTGAATGTACTGTCAAAGAGCAGGCTGAGGGGAATTGAAGGGGCTCCACAACCAACCTGCTCGAGTCTGACGCTTTGAAGGACATTGCTAATGTGCTGGCTGAAGACCTTCTGCTCTTGTGTGCGCTGCTCAGCCTGTGCTTGCTTCTGAGCCACCTGTTTCCGTCTTGACCTACAGTCAACAGCATGGTCAAGTGGCAACATCGTCGTGGTACAAATATTACTGCTCTTTTGCATGCTAATTCACATGAGCTGGACAGCTGCTGCAACAGCTGCAGCTCTCATCAGCAATGCACAAGGGGCAGATAGGTCATTGTTTAGGCTTGCAGGAGAGCATGGAAAGATGCATGAAGTCGACTCACCTCTCAATCTCAGTGGCTCTTTCTGCATGACGCATCACAGCCTCAGCCGCTGTGTTGTCCTCCTTCAGGCGCGCCTCCTCAGCAGCCACAACATGATGTGTGTCGGACTCTGCCTGCTTCTTCAAAAAATTGTGTTCCATCACCTCAGCAATCTTGCGCCTCTGCGCCTCCTTTGCGGCCGCCATGGCTGCCAACGCTACTGCTCTTTCCTCATCTTGTGCGGCCTTCCTTGCCGCGTATTCTGCAGCAGAAGCATGGCCATGGGACCTCAGCTGAAGGCGCCAATGACCTCTTGCAGACAAATGTACTGGCCGCTGATAGTTTGGGGGGTTCGTGCTACCTGCGATCTTTGCGTCATCCAGCCGTTCCTCTTCCTTCTGCTGCCGCTTGAGGGCCAGCAGTGCCTGGTTGGCCCGATCTGTTTCCCTCAACGCCATCATGGCCCTTTCCTTTTTCTCCTCGCCCTACGCAGCAGCCAGCATGCCTTCACATCTGCTCACAGCATGCAAGCAGTGGAATGCAGGATGGGAAGAACTTGCCTATGATAGGCTTGGACAGTGCGCTGTGATCATGAGCTCCCTATGCAACAGTCAAGAGACTCACCTTCAGAGACTCCTGCTGTGCATGTTCCAATGCCTGCTCTTGAACCTTCACACCATCTCTTACTGCGGCTCTCCTGCACAAGCAGCCCACATGTGTTGCTCATATCATATTCTGGTATCTGCTACTTAGGTACAGAACGCACTTACAGCACAGGCATTCAAAGAATCATGTTGTCAGCTGAGAATCAAAAGCAGGAAGATCTCCACCTTGGTCACTGGCCATGAACCTGTACATGCTCACCTTTCGGCAAGCAAACGGGCCTTGAAGGCTTCAAGCTGCTCCTCTCTTGCCCTGCTCAGCTCCAATGCTTTCACACTTGCAGCACGCGCTCGCCTCTCCTCCTGATTCAGAGCCTCCTGTCGCCAGGAGAACGGTCACCCACACATGCGCAACAATGACTTCACAAGCATGCACACCATGTGGTCTCCTGACTCAGAAAGTCGGACTCTGAAAGTCGGACTTTCAAGGTGCTGCAGACAGAGCATTCAAACTAAGCAGGACAGGTACAACATCTTTATACCATCCTCATCGCAGAAGCCGTTGCTCAAGTTTTGACACACCTGTCTCTGATATTCTTGCTGTGCAAGGAAAGCAGCGTCAGAGGTGCGCTGAGCTGCTGCATGATGCTGATGCTCTTTCAGCTGACTTTGTCGCTGGCAGGCAACATCAGCCAACAGTTGGCTGCGCTGCAATGTCTTCATCTCATCTGTCTGTTGCCGCAACTCTGCACAAAAAAGACCAATCGTCAAGTGAGCTCTGTGCAGGATATCTCCTTCTGCAGTATCATGGCATATATAAAGTAACAGAGGCTAGAAAACAAACATGAGGACTATATGCCATTTTTCTCATGTCGTACAAGTCCGGAACTCACTCCTGGCTGCCTCTTCGAGCTGTTTGGTTCTTTGTAGCTCTCTCTCAGCAGCATCCTGCCGGTCTAGCTGTAGCAATGCAGGGCCTATTCAGCGTCGCCTTTTGCTAGATGATGCAAAACGGCTGCGCAGGGCTGTGTCTGTACAGAACAATTAGCAGGAACAACATCATGTTTGCTCACAGGATGTCAGAGGGGCTTGCAAGCGGCCTGCACACCTCAACGCGCAATGCTTCTTCCTGTGCAAATTTCTGATCCCTCTCTCTCTGCTTCCTCTGCCTCCTTGCCTTGAAGATGCACTCAACCTTTACTGACTACAATGAGGTTGGCTCTAGGATCAAGAGTTACATACAGGGAAAGAAGCAACCTGTAATGCATCTGGCCAATTTGAGGTCATCTCTCTGCTCCTTGCATGCAGCGCCTTCCGCTCTCGCAGTGGACGCTGTTCTTCGGTCACTCCGGTCACCTATGAAAGACCTTGCTATGTCAAGAAGGAAAGTTCTACATCTTCTCGAGGATACATGAGCATGCCTGAATGCGCATACCGTTGCTTTAATGGCACGCAGCTGTGCGGCGGAGATGGTTTTCATCTTGGACCATCAATATCTGAGCTAGACACACCATTGCAACTCTAAGGTGATGCCAGGATGGCTGTGATCAGAGGTTATACTGTGTCGCTAAAAATAGTGACTGGGGCCCATGTGCGCGCATGTTCCGACATCCTGCCATCCGCACATCAAGCCGACTCATTGGAAATGCGACTTGCCCTGCAATATCACGAGTGAGACTCACACGGACAGCTTTTTGACGTCATTATTTTGGGTAAAGGAAGTCGCACAACTTTCCGGAAGGACACAGCCATTCGCCTCATACCTGCCCAGATCGCTGTAGTAAAGATCAAGACCTTCCAGGCAAAAAGGCAATGCAAAGCTGTGCATAACAGATAATTTCACACAATATGTGTGCGCGTGAGGACCGGAGCGCAGCCATGCAGGAGCCTGCTGACGAAGAGGCTTTCAGGGCCCAGCTGAGGCGCATTTCACACTTCTTTGATCGCCTGGTGGACATGGTGCCAGCAAAGCACTACGTGGATGATAGCAGGGAAGATGCCGGCCCGCTCAAGTACTTGAAGAAGGGCGCTAAGCTGGAAGCAAAACAGCAGCGAAAGGAGGCTGCAAAGAAAAGGAAGAGAGAGAACTTGGACCCTGACAAGCAGCAGTCCACCCTTGAAGTACAGGTTGGTTCCAATTATCAGGAACTACTTCCTATCAGCTTAATTCAGTCGCATTTGCTCCAGTCCTGTGTGGGAGTGGCCTTTACTGTGAAGCCTGTATGTGTTGTAGAGGCTGTGATGCTTGTGCAGAGGGAGCAGGCACTGAGGCGTAAGGGACAGCACGAGCAGGATGAGGGTGCAATTGCACCGAGCACTGGAGCGCAGCAGCAACATGTCTTGCCCACAGAAGCAACAGCTCCATCTGACTTGCGCTTTGATGTTCCCACAGGTGCACACAAGCTGCCTTGCAAGCAGTGAACGCTGACCCTACACATATGTACTGAATGGCAGGATCACTTGCAAAGCCTCAGGTTGAAGCTCTGCCCGTTGTGCAAATTATGCTCTGGCTTTGCAGGAGCCGACCCCTCTTCAGCTGAGCTGCGGCAGAAGTTGCATGGACGTATTGAGGTGTGTCTCACGCTCACGACTGTCACCACAGACCAGACCATGGAAGCTGCCCTATTCAAGAGCCCCCTTATCTGGTTTGCGTTCATCACACAGAGTAGCAATGGGCTGGCAGTGGCATGGAGCTGCTTTTCACTGGAGCCACTTGCAGGACATGAGGAAGCAGCGCAAAGCGGCAGAGAAGAAGAAGCAGAGAGCAAAGGCGGCCAAGGACTGGCGCGACAAGGCATCTGGGCGGGCCAAACCGCTCAGCACAGCTAAGAGGTGGGTCACCTGCTCGCCTGCTCTATCTTTGTCACGTCAGGCATACACAGTCCGCGCAAATCCACATGTTGTCTGAGGTGCAGGAAGGTGAAAGCCTGTTTGATGGCTCTCGTCAATGTTGATGGAGCCCACGCTGATTGAATAGTGCGCACAAAAATGTATTGCCCTTGGGCTTGGATCAACATCTTGTTGGGTCGGGCGTGTGGTTCTCTTTGGAACGCAAGCTTGAGGCTATTTGCCTTGCAGAGAAAAGAAGGCGGGAGCAACCAAGAGGAGTGGCGAAGAGCAGGCAAAGAAGCAGAATGCAAAGCCGGCTCTGCAGCAGAATGTCGAAGATGAGGCTGATGCCAAGCTGAGCTTTGGGCGCATCGAGATAGACAAGGGTGAGCTCATGTCACGCAATCCGTGTCATGTTCTGTGCTATCAGGACCCCGGTAGACAGCCGGCCCGCAGATTCACTCAATCACGCAGCGCTTCCCTGGGCACAAAATATTCTAAAGCAGAAGCAGTACTGCGCTGGGGACAGGCAGGGCATACAGAGCCAAGGCACTCGCGGGGAGTTGACGTTAACGTCTGCATCTTCTGAAAGCACAGTCCAGGTCATTTTGTCTCTGATCGGCACGGCTGTTGCAGGCGGGCGGCCGCACAAGGACGCCAAGAAGGGCAAGGCCAGCAAGGCGGAGCTGCTGGAGTCAGCCAAGCGCCGCCAGGAGCAGCTCAAGTCCCTGGAGGGCACCCGCGAGGGCCGGGTAATCACTTTCACAGGCGCTTATCTGAGGTCTTCAGCAATGCACATCGTGCTACCTTGCGATATTCTGGCATGTAGGAGCACATTACTGCAGACCCAGAAGAGGCATTTGGTTGCATGATACTGTCAGGCCGGTGCTCGTCCTCAGGCGCCATTCATGCTGCGCAGTTGGCAGTGGAGCAGGATGCCTGGAATGCGGCTCTTGCCAGGGCGCGAGGCGAGCGCATCCTTGACGACCCCAAGCTGCTCTCCCGGTGTGTCAACCTCACCAGCCTGCCACTTCTGCCAAAGCAGGCCACTCACATTCTCAGCAAGGGCATGATTTAAAGTACAGCTGAAGGCAGTGCTTGGGTGCAAGTAATGGCCTACATTCCCGGCACAAGGTATGCCCCTGGTGTTAGTCTGCTGTGCGTGGGTGCAGGTCACTGAAGAAGGAGGAGAAGCTGCGCAGCAAGAAGACAGCTGCCTGGAAGGAGCGCAAGGGGCTGCAGGTCAAAGACCAGAAGATGAAGCAGAAAAAGTAAGGCATCCCTGCCTGTTCAACAGCCACACACCATCCTGCTCATCTGTATGGCTTGCCACAACACGTCACATGTGTAAGGATGGGCCTCTGCATCCTTACTCTATCTCAATGCAGCTGTTTGCTCAAGCCCAACAGCTCTGCTGCTGGTATGAAGCAGCAGTCTGTACAGTTGACTTGGGTAGCCTTCAGACAATCAGCACTCAGGCGCTGCGATGAATGGTGTGCAGGAGGAATGACGCCCTGAAGACAAGGGCAGATGGGAAGATCCAGAAGCGGAAAGACAAGCGTGAGAAGAAGCTGATGAGAGCAGGGTTCGAGGGACGCCGGGATACTCCTCTAGGGACTTGAATATAGTATGGGAGCATTCTTTGTCCAGCAATGCTGATTGTCATTGTAGCATAGTATGAGATTCAGCATGCCAGCACCACCAGGCCCTCTTATGCTGACATTATGTGCGTACAACTCATGAGTTGTGCGGCCTGAGAGCTGGCCATTCGCATATGGCAGCAGAAAGTCCCGTGCTCACTGTCAACATTCATGTCCATATGGCCTTCTTTCCGCATAGCGCTTTGCCCTTTCTACAAGAAAGAGGCACGTCCAGGGAACTCACTGCAACGCCAATGTAGCTATTGTGGCGTAGTCTTGAATTTGCTACCAGGCCTCTTTGCTGGCAAGACATCATCTCGCACCAGTGCCAGGTGCGCCGGAAGCGATCCGCTGCACTGCCGATCCATGCTTGGTGGCCGCGGCGCATCCGGGGTGCCTGCGCACCACCAGCTGCATAGAAATGCTGCGCAGCGGTCTGGCTTGGTGACAAAACATCTATAGTGCACCGCAGGGAACACTCCAACATGCACGGCGCATGCACAAAGCATGCCTTACCAATCCCTAGAAATCTGTCGATCATCAGCAGCTAGAGCAGAGCTTTCTCGATCTCAGATGTGATTCAGCTTAACCAGACCTAGCCGTGTTGATAAATGCGGCCCTTGATACTCATTCACACGCCACATAGTATGGAGGTGAGCGCACTAGAACTGTCTGGGTGCTCGGGCAGAGCCTCAAGCTGCCCGCAAGAGTCTGCTCTGGTCATGCCGGGCAGGGTTTCCTTGCGGGTGCCGCTGCGGGGGATGCAGCGCACCCACACACCACCCTCCGGCTGCAGCGTGGACAGCGCTATGCTCTGCTTCCCCAGCACGCCCTCCTTGCCGCCCATCTGTACAACAATTCCATCATTTCATCCAGCGCTCATCAAGGAAAAGCAGTGATAGAGCACAGGAGCGCAGCAACACGTCCCATGTCAGTTGCACTGTACAGGCAGCTGCAAGATCATGAGTGGACCCGCCAAGTGGTCCACCTTGTCAGCCAGCTCGAATTTGAAGTGCGCTAGGAGCATTGCGACGGTGGCAGTGTAATTCATACGCGCCAGGCTCTGCCCCACGCAGTCCCTCGTCCCGGAACTGAAGGGCAGGAAGCGCTTCACACGGCCGTCACCCTCCTGATCTCTTGCAACACCTGCAAGCCTCTCTAGCTCAAGCTAAGCTTAAGATGTGCCAATCCAAAGCCAGATGTCCGGGCCAGACAAACAATGGGATCTCAGTACTGTGTAGGCAAGCATGCATACTAGGATGGGCACCAGTTTCTGCACCTGCGGTGGCATCCACTGCTATGTCATGGACATCCTTTGAGCGATTGACAAGCTTTGACGTATCCGTGACCAATGCATACTCCGCACTGACATCCTCCCAGCGCTCCTATATGCAGTGCACAAGCTCAGGCTCAGCAGTCCATAAGGTGATGTCATGTGCTTCTCCATTCATGTTGGAATGCTGCAATGGCATCAGAAGCGGGTGAGCGCATACCAGACTGTACTGCCCAGGATCTACCCAGTTGTGGGGGCTGTTGAAGAGGCCCATGAGAGGGACCCAGACCATGGTGCCCTTGGGAATCAGATGTGGCCCCAGCTTAATATCCGAAGTGGTGGTGCGATTGGTACCGTCTGCCAAAACAGGCAGCATGCGCATCGCCTCCTACAATGCGAGTGAAGGATCAATCCTCCAAGATAATACCCCATGAGCAACATCCCTTGTGAGTGCTCTTGCCTTCCGCATTAAGAATCCACAGAATCCATAAGACTGCAACACCTATCATGCGTTATTCAATGGCGTGCAGAAGAACATGAACCTAATGCAGAAGTAGTGACTGGCCTTGATGGCATTACAGGTGTAGGTGAGCTTGGCTAGGTCGTCGTAGGTCATCAGGCGCGGCTGCGGCTGCGCTGCGCTGGGCATCAGATGCAGCGCCTGCAGCTCTGCCAGCACCTTGGCCTCCACCTCCGGATGCGCCGAGATCATGAAGCTGCAGCGCGCCGTGCGTTAGCCGGCTTGGTCACATGAAGCAATCATAACTGTGAAAGATTGATACATGCACTAGCGCTGGGTGTCTAATGGTTTTCTCAGAGCAATCCAGCACAAGCACTCACAGAGATAAAAGCATGTTGCCAAGCAGTGCTCACAGGGCCCAGGCAATTGTATGCCCTGTGGTCTCGAATCCCCCAGTGAAGAAGACACCCGCCTCTGCTGCAATGCGGTCATCTGGAAGGGGTTGGCCTGCACGCAGCATGCATGCTGTCTTGGATCATAGATGTGCAAGGACACAACCTCATACTTATCCCAGACCCTTCGGATGAGGACCATAGTATTCTATGGACCTCTCAAGGACCACTCGAC
Source organism: Coccomyxa viridis (assembly GCA_963930925.1). Lineage (NCBI taxonomy): Eukaryota > Viridiplantae > Chlorophyta > Trebouxiophyceae > Coccomyxaceae > Coccomyxa > Coccomyxa viridis. The sequence continues at coordinate 44,647 of CAWVOJ010000012.1, forward strand.
AGGTGTTCATGGATCCCAACCTGAGGCAGGGTCTCTGATCCGAAGGAGGTGCGCTGCTATGGTTGTGTCTGTCTCTGGAGGTTCTCCACGCCTCTTGATGTCAACCAGCATATCCGACATGATCTTTCTGAATGCCTTAAAGTCCTCCTCGCCCTGCTTCACCGACTGCATGCCAAGCACAACTTCAGGTATTGCCTGAGAGGTCTGATAGGACAAAGCGATTTGCACCTGCGCCTGCATCTGACTGGTAGCCACGGTGCTTACATAGCAACAAGCCATGAGGTGCGGAGCCCTGGCGCAGTGCATCATCCATGTCTGCCGTTGTTTAGCGTCCAGTCAGCCACATGTTACAAAGCGCTCACCGGCAAGAATTGCATGTACTTCCTGACCGGGTTTATGAAGCGCTTGATCCCCTCATTGCGGCCTGTAAGGCGCAAGAACACAAGTGAGGTTGCTAGAGTTGTTTCCATTGCAGTGAGGTACCGATAGCATGCAGGCGAATTCTCTTGACTGGCAATGGCAACTCGTGATTTGCAGGGAGGTGCATGCCTGCTTCCATCATGTCAAAGGCCAGGTTGGCCTTGCCGCTGTTGAGGTCTCGGGTGGCCCCAAAGTCTTTCCCAAAGCCCACGCGCCCAATCACATCCAGGGTGACCCTCAGCGTGGCATTGTCGAGGTCTATCTCAGCTCCTGCGCTGTCCTCCAGGATGCTTATCAGCTGCTGGTTGACCTGTAGCACATGCCCAAAGCCCTTCCTGCAGCAGCAACAGCCGAGCCATCGGCCGCCACCTCTCGCACAACCTGACTTACATCTTCTGAGAGTTACCTTATATCACACAGCAGACAGACAAATTTTCTCCTCCGAGGTAGGGAGCCAACACTCTTGCTTCCGTGACGTGTGTCCTGGGGAGCATACCTTATGTTCTTCGGGCTGAACGCGGGCGCTACCCCTTTCCGAACCAACCTCCAATACTCATCAGTGTGTGATGTGAAGATGTTGGGCTTGCCCTCGGCATGCAGCAGCTGCAGGAGCATTACCATGTGAAGCTGGCAGCTTTCATGAGCAGTGGACACTCCACGAAAGCATCGGTAGAGAAGATTGGCTGGGGTTGCCCTTCCATGTGAGCACCTACCACATTGAACTTTGAGTACACCCCTTCAATGCTTTTCTCGATCTCTCTGTCTTTTCCTAAGACTTCTGAAACCAGATAAGGGTCCGTCACAACAACAGCCTGCGCATGACACTGGCCATACTCTGACACGTTCTCTCCCTGAGGTGGCTGCACTGTGAGTGCAGGGAGTGGTATTCTGGAGATACAAAATTAGTGAAGATCCCCCACATTGATGTGAGCCAGACGCATGCGATATATGCCTCCCAGCTCGGCCGCCCATTGCGTCAGGACATTGTGATGGTCTGGCCGACTGAGAACGCTAAGCTGACCCAAGACATCCCCTCCCGCAGGTGCGGGCAATCTGCTTAAGATCCTTCTGCATCTCAGCCATTCCAACACGTACATTGCAGTCCATATGATACCTACGCCGTTCACAAATGTGAACCAGAGCCCAACCCATGCCGTCATTCTTGGACTTCAAAGAGTCCCGGAGTGTGGTACTGGACGCTGCTCATACGTTGCATGGAGCCTTGTTGGACTACAAGCGGCCTGTGTCAGAGATGATAATCACACTGCCTGGTAGTAGCGTGCACCGTTTCGATCGTGGCTGGGGTGTCGGAGTAGGTGTTCCGGAAGGAAGTGGACGATGTCGTCCAGTAGCAAGTAGGGTCGCTCCTCCATCTGGCTAGTAAATTACGCTGCCACCAATCTCTCGTATCAATAGGATGTCATATAATCTTCAGCTTGTGGAGCTAGCCTCCACATATACGGCGAATTACTTCAATACGTTTGGTAGGAGTGCCTCACATATGCTCTGCAAACATTATCGAGAAATTCATCTTGGCGAGGAAGAAGCTGCTTGCATCTTTGTCTGAGTCGGATGGAACCGGATGAGCTGCATTCGTCTGCGTCCGAAGATGACTTGCCCACAGACACTGATGTTAGAGGTGAAAGCAGCAGCGACGAGATTGCAGACGTCGGAGGCCAGAAGGGCAAAGTGAGTTACTCTACTGGTTGCAGCCAATGTATCTATCTCGCCCTAAGACGTGCCGTGCAGCCTGTTCTTGGGCTGGCTTAACAAGATTGGCAACTGCCGCCCTTCAGGAGGGTCAGGAGATCCCCTTTGAACAGCTCGAGCAGATGCGGCAGCATGGTGGGATCACAAAACAGCAGATACGTCAACTCGTTGAGAAAGCCAAGGCGAAGAGCTTCAAACGAGAGAATAAAAATCGCCCTATGGAGATGTCTTCCAAGCGGCCAGTTCCAAGATTGAGAGAGGTTGTGGAGGGTACCAAGAGGTGTGAGCATGCCTGAATACCATGCAGCTGCTGTTGTGGCTTTTGCATGTGAGTATGTTGTGCACGCCGGCAAATGTAGCAGGTTTGCTGCTGAAAGGTCTCAGCGCTGAAAGAGCAGACTATGTCTCAGGGAGAGCAGAGACCCTCGCTTTGACAGCCTGTCAGGCACGCTCGACAACGACCGCTTCCGCACGCGGTACGCCTTCCTGTACGACGAGCAGCTGCCCGCGGAACGGGAGCAGATCAAGGGCTCCTTGCAGGTAACAGTCCCCTCACGACGACATGCCAAAACTGGTTTTGTTCCTGCAAATCAGCAGGGCCCCTCTTCTTTGCTGAGGCAGCTTACCTGCAACATCAGCAGCCTTTACTTCAGCTCTAGGATGCTTGGTATTGCTCTGTGGCACCAGGTGTTGCTCTTGAGGCCCATGCATGCTGTCACCTGAAGACGGCCTCGTGGACGTGCAGAAGACGAAGAACGCTGACAGGAAACAAGAGCTAAAAGCGGAGCTGACGAGAGTGCAGCAGCAGATCAGGGAGGAGGAGGCGCGGCGGCAGAGGCAGGCCCTGGACGCAGAGCGCAAGGTCTGCACCCTTCTGATGCTCTTCTGCTGCTACCATGTGTCGCTGACAGACTCGTCAGGACTTGCCTCATGATCCTCCTCATACACTGTGACCCTTGACCTCTCATGGGACCCGGTCATCTGTCCAACATGCCTGCGCCTGGCGGTCAGGCAACATTCAGGCAGGCCATCATGGATATCATGCTGTAGCCTGTGCACAATGGTGCTGCATGCCAGCTGATACTACAGGGCTGTTCTCTGCAGAAGCAGGAGAAGGCGGCGGTGAAGGAGGGCAAGAAGGTGTACTTCCCCAAGCGCAGCGAGAAGAAGCGCCAGGAGCTGGTGAGGCGCTACGAGGAGCTCAAGGCCACCGGCCGCCTGGAGAAGGCCATGACCAAGCGCCGCAAGAAGAACGCCCTCAAGGACCACCGCTACATGCCGGGCAGCCGCAAGGCGGAGACTTAGGCGCTGCTGCTCGTATCGCAATGAGCATACAATGGCATCTTGTTCGGACAGCACTGAGAGCAGGAGAACAATGTGCTGCGGCGTCATGCATAAGTCATGGAGCCAACAGCAGAGATCTCGCCTGTGAGGCTTCAGCATATGCAATCTGTGAGGACATCAGGACTATGTGTGACGTGTGCCATGCCAAACGGAAAATTATATTACAAGGGTGTCATATCAATTGACCTGGCTACCTGCATTAAAGTCACTGCCAACCTGCTCATGAGATCAATGATCATGCTGAGTTACCAAAGTCCAGAACAAAGCCAATATATGATCATCCCTGTGCCTACACGCAAGCACATGCACGTAACACAGAGGTACATCAAAGCTCTATGTAAAACTGACAGGACCACTCCTGGGCACTGACACAATGCAGTCAATGAAACTCGTGGATCCTGCCTATAAACCCAAGCTGATGGCTCGCTGCTCTGGTCTGAGAACCAAAGTAGACCCAAGACTTCCATCCTGTGGACGAAAGACATCTTTCTGCAGTGCAGATGAACTCACTGTATGGAACAAGGCACATTGGCTGAAACGGCAATGGCACTCCAAATAGGCCAAGAATAGCAGGGCTGCATGAGGCAACCCCACGCCTACTCAGAATCATTACCAGTTGAAAGAATAGGGATGCTCTGGGAATTGTAGGACAGCTTTCACGGAGCTGTACTGCAGACTCCCACCTGCTCTGGCATGTGGCAAATTTGCTCACAAAGGCACTGGGATCTATATTCGCACAGTGTCCTCCTTACTGCCACTGAGCTGTGGGGCCCACGTTCCTAAGACATGCAACATGCCTGGCTTTGTCCTTCAAGCCGGTACATCAAATGAGATGCCACCGCCCTGAGGCTCCATCAATGTTTTCTTCAGAACTGGCAGATTTGGTGAGAAGGCAAGAAGCATTCAGGCCGCGTGGCCGTCAACACCATTGGTGTTGGGCTTGGTCATCTCGACACCCTTGATTTGCGCAGCGTGCGCAGCGGGGTCGTAGGCACGGCCGCGGCCGAGCATGCGCTCCCACAGAGAGAGATTCTTGGGGTTGACGGCCTCTCCGTGGTACTCCTTGGGACGGCCCTCCATGATCTTGTCCCAGTACAGATCCAGCTGCATCAGGTCCAGCGTGGTGGTGTCTGCACAGCACAGGCACCTTGCACTCCTGCTGCTGCACACTGGCCTCTGCTCTCATACAGCTCCGCAATTACCTCTGTCCTTGGATGCCACATCAGGGCAGCCTTAGTTTGAGCATGGCCTGCAACCTCAATCCATGACCACTGTGGTACAAACGGTACACAGAGCAGGAGTTGAGTGGAGCCGCACCTGGGACAAAGATGACAGTGATGACAAAGCCGATGAGGCCGGTAATGGCACTGACGATGAACTTGTTCTGGTCGGAGATCTGGTCCAGCACCACTCCCGCCACGATGGCACCCACCTTGCCTGCGAGCAAGGGTGTGCAGCTCATCAGGACAGTTTTATCACTTCATGGTCAATGCTGGATGAGAGTGATAGCTCTTCCCTCTCAGCGGTCCATTGTCATACACAACCTTGAGAGAGGTTTCCCCGCAGGATGGAAGCCTCAATAGATTTTAGGCTGCTCCATCCAGGGAAGGGCAAGCAGCGGTGCCAAGCAAGGCATGCAGGGCAGGGTGGCGGGGCGGCCCCACCGATGGCGGCAGCCCAGCCGTGAGCCATGGCGCGCGCGTCGGTGGGAATGAGCTCGCCGGCAATGAGCCAGGTGGTGCAGTTGGGGCCGTACTGCGCAAAGAAGCTGGCCAGGTAGTACAGAGCCTGGAACCAGTGGATGTTGCCTGCAGACCAAAGCGGCATTCAGTAATATCCGCATCGGCTCAGCATTGCATGTGTCACTAAGCATCGGCATTTCCGATGCGATGGGGAGGTGGCAAGCTTGTTCTGGTGGTACTGGGCTCGAGGTGGGCGGCAAGGCAGAACCGATAGACTGAGCACGCAGGGTTTCAGACTGCAGAGGCAGGAGAGGCGGACTTACTGGGGTGGATAAGCTGGTGGTAGGCTGTGCCGCAGCAGATGAAGAGGATGAAGCTCATGAGGAAGCCCAGGCTCTGCAGGCGCATGCGCCCCATCCAGGGCTTGTCGATGGTGTAGGCTGCCAGGATGTAGCCAACGTAGGCCACAAAGGAGTTCAGCAGAGTCCACTCCAGCACCTGTGCGCAAAGGCTCTCCTGAGTAAGAGTCCAGCGTGAGAAGAGATCTAACAGAACCCTTGCCTTCCTCCACACAGACACCACTGGACGCAAGTTGGTATGGACGTCAATGCCATGCTCTCGGCAGGACCTCACGAGGAAGACTGCCTCCTATCTTCGCATGCAGGCATTTATTTCTTGGCAGACATATGGGAAGCCATGAGCTGGGGTGTAAAAGTACCATGTGCACGCTTGGAACCGTCTTTGTCAAACATCAATTGGGCTGCTCAAGGAGAGATGCATGTCTTCTACTTGAGAAATAAATGCCTGGGGTACCAAAGCAGGAGGTTGTAGGCAAGGGAATACCTCAATGAGGCCAGCCTTGGGGTTGATAATTTTGATGAATGTGCCCTGGAACAGCTTGTTGCCATAGAAGGCAAAGTCGTTGACGAACCAGGTGACGCTGGAGGCCATGATGCGGCTGCTGAAGTGCCCCAGCAGCACCGAGAGATTGCGCCCATTGAAAGACTTTGCCTTGTTGCCTGCACCCATGGCTGATCTTCACAACTGACAATGAACTGCCATCGCATTGCCATACCAGGCTTGCTATCAGCAGGACGAGTACTGCTGATGCGAGTGGGCCTTAATTTGCGCTGCGCAACACTGCAGGCTATGGTGCCGCGCATGCGCAAGCAAGTTCTCAAGGTGTTTGCAAGGCTGTGGGAGGAGCATAACAAGGAGTGGTTCACTGTGAGGCGCACCCGCACGCTTGGCATAGTGGGCATTCTCCTTGAGGCCAAAGATGCGCCAGAACAGCATGAAGCCGATGATGGCTGTGATGATGGCGTAGCTCACCCTCCACACGATCTCCAGCCTCTCTGCACATAGCATGATGCTCTGATTATTTTCCTTTTGCAGCTTGGCAAAGGACCCGCTTCACGGCTGCAAATTGCCCTTTTTTGCCCTCTCGCTCTCTGTGATGCTAAGCCTTGAAAGCCAAGCACACCTTTCCTCCCCCCTCTTGCCGCGTACTCAGATTGGCTGACATCTGGACACCCACTGTAGAGATACTATGGAAGAGAATATGGAGCAGGTGTCGGGGCACCACTCAGTCTCTGCTCCAGGGCATCTATCTTGTGAATGGCAGGGGCCAGGGCAAGAGGCTCACTGGTGCTGTACTTGGGCCCCCAGGACTGGGTGATGGCCATGAGCGCGAGGATAATGGCGGTGTTGCACAGGTTGCCCAGGCCCTGGTTGCTGAAGACCAGCACCACGGTGCGCCCGCGGAAGTTCTTCAGGCTCTTGTGGCTGTTGGCGCGCTCGCTGGCCGAGCTGGATGCCTGCGCACATCCAAGTGGTCATGGTGGTGCATTCTCACCCACCACTCAAGGCTTGCACAACCCAAATTCCTAGGCTTCTGGCATGCCACTTTAGCTAGGGCGATCGAAAAGGTCTTGTACATACTGCGTGGGCCTGGCAGCTCAGTGGCCATTCTGTGTTGTAGAGCAGATCCATGCAAGCTTGCAGTAGGTGTACTGGTGGCTTCACTTACGTCTTTGATGCATGAGAGCTGAGAGAGCGATGGTAGCGTGTCAAGACGTTAGGGCGCACCACAGGGTACTCGCCGCCAACGCCCACACCGTAGATGGCTTGCACGATGACGAACATGAGGAAGAGGCCATTGATGCTGGGGCCGTTGGAGACCGTCAGCAGCACAGCGCCTGCACGACACCTGCCATCGTCTTCCACACCACAGCAGACGCACTGGCCAGGAAGTCTCAGCTTGTCAACAAGACGCTGGCTGCCGCAACTGTACAGACTCATGCTCATTGCTTGTGGATGACAGGCTGCATGGAAGGCAAACCAGCAGAGAAGTGTCCTGCCTCAATATCAGACTTGCAGGAAGAATTGGCACTCACCAATGAACATGATGCTGGCAGTCATGATGGAACCCCCCTTGCGGCCGAGCCTATCGGCAATGAAGCCGATGCTGAGCATGCCAAAGATGATACCAGCAATCTGGGAGTATGTCAGCGAGTCCAGGAGGTTCTTGCTGCATTGGGTATGCTTCACCCAGCAACCTGGATATGCTGCCTTGAAGATGGCTGCAGAGGGCACATAGATGTGAGCTGGATTTAAAACCCTAGGGCAGAGTCGGCATGAGCCTTTCGACAATGCTCTCTTATGAAGGAGGCAGAAAAGACTCACGGCTCAAGTTTCCGACGGAGAAAATGACGTATGCCTCTGAGAACATGCCAAGCCCCGGCACAAGAAAGCTGAACAGGAATTGGAAGAAGCTGCGCACCACCACCACAAGTGAGCTATGTCTAAAAGACAACTCGGAAACAAGCGCGGCAAAACTATCATTGATAGTGCCCACGTCTCACCTGATGAGAGGGTTGCGGCTGCGCAAATCCTCGACCTCATAGTCGTCGTCGTCATGCCCTGCGTAAGCAGTAACTGACCCATCACTGACGCCATCTCCCCTATATACGCGCAGGTAAGCAATGATGGAGCTGGAAAGAGCTTTGAGCAGGCCTCGTACATGCCATAAAGAGCAAGCAACGTCATGGAGGGGAGCGGATCATCTCCGCACCTGGGGCAGTCTCAACAGGCTTGCCGTTTGACATGCTGCCAGGTCTTGATGGACAAGGATCTGAAGGTGTTTGGACTGGGCTCCGGCGCTGATCCCAATTTGAGAGAGCACTGCGGCGGAAGATTCCGCCATGACCAACGTTGTCGGAGATTCCCTGGGCAGATGGGCAAAGTCGGGCAGCTTCTCCTTCATTGCAGGCAGGTGCACCTGTATAAGTGAGGATCTTTCGTCAGGGGAACAGCTGGTGATATAAGCATCTTGCAGCTGTCAGCGGACAGTGAGCAACACTCATTGCAACAATTGCGTAGATAGCAGATTATATGCGCTTTGACCAATTGGCAATGTGCAAAGACCCCGGGAGCAGAGACGCTGCGAATAGCCCCATATCAGTGATAGGCACATCAGACCCAGCAGAAGCAGCACCACATTACACGTCTCCCGTGGGACGTGACAAGTCATGGATCCACACGCAACCCACATTTCTGAATGCAGACGTGCATTAATTGAAGGTCATGACCAAACTTGTCTTTGCCATCATGGCTGCTCAATTGTCTGGCCCATGGATCACTTCTATGATGCTTTTTATGCGCAACCAATGAGGTGCTCAATCACGCGAACATGCAGGACGGCGTCGACGCCACTACTGAAGGCCGGCAAGGCAGACTAGCACCATCCCCTTCAGCGTGGTGTCATCTGCTGCAGTGCAGTTCTGTCTCACAGGCTCTGGCACGCTGCCTGAGGGGTGCTCTAAAGGGCATGCGCTTGCGCATGGTTTCCACAGGGCTCAGGCGCGAGCAGGGACTGCGCCAAGGGACTCTGGCGGGACGGGCGGCTTCTGGGAGATCTGCAGCAGGATCCACAGGGACGACAGGAGGGACACAAAGTGCGACAGCAGTGTGTTTGTTGATGCCTGCACCGCAGCACCGCCTTGTGTCAGCGCCTCACCATCTGCTTGCAAGCAATAAATGGTGACGGAGGATGATGAAGGGAGGCCACTCAGCGTGCACTGGGCCCACCTACTCGCAGCAGCTACTGACACTGCAGCAGCTCCCTGACATGTCCCACAGAATCAAGGTCCGGGAGCTGTACATTCTCCCGGGCACAAGAACTGTAAGGCAGCCCTAGTGTTGCGTCAATATATCCAGTTACAGCTCACAGGAAGACCATGTGGCCTGGGATGCTGAGCACAGAAACCAGGTTAAAGCTCACCTGGACAAGGAAGACATCCAGGGCCAGGACTGGGTTGTAGGACCCGGCACCCCCTGCCAGAAAGGGGTTGGCTGTGGCATTTGTTAGCGTCTTTGCCACAAGAAGACCCACGGTGGCCTGCACAGACAATTTTCAGTCATCCTTCAGCCCTTCATGGTGGCATGACAAAGCTGGGCGCTTCCAGCGTTTACCTAAGAGGCCCTTTGACCAGCTCTGCAACGTTGTCCTCTACGCTCTATTTAAGAATGAGCTCAAGAGCTTCTCCGATGTCTCATTGAGGGAGAGGAAGTGCAGATTCACGAGAATACAGCATGCTGCATCAATCAGGCATGCTGAGGACATTGTGAGACACGAGCAGAAAGGGTCATCACCTGCAGCCCCAGCAGCGTCGATATGATGCCCAGGATGTTTATCCAGCAGCCATTCTGCAGCGTGTACACCACATCATTCTTGCGCACGCGCCGCAGGCCTCCTTCAAGGTACCCGCGCAAGCGCCTGGCCAGCCGGGTGTATCCAAAGGACCAGAATGTGCTCACAAAGCCCGCCACGATGCCAAACAGCGTCAGGTACAGCGACACCGCAGGACCGTTCTGCACATGTCATCTGTCAGTCAGTCAGGGAGGTGCTGCCCCTGAACACCACAATTTTCTTGGCACGGAAAAGAGTACAGCGATATTTGGATACTAAATCCTTGTGGGGCTATGTAGGCAACAGGAAATTGAGGAAGTGGCACACCTGTGATGTGAAGGCCACTGAGAAGAGCAGAATGCAGGCGGAAATGATGGAAAGGGTCAGCTGCGCCCAAAAGCTAAACCAGCCTATGCGTCGGCAGGCATCTGATGCTTTGGCGAGGGCCTTCCTCGCCACCTCAGAGACTGCTGGGCTAGTGTTAAGGGGGTCATCCTCTGCCGAGGTCTTTGCCCTGGCTACTGTCGCCTGCACACTGTGCAAAGGTCACTTGCATGGAGAGGATATGCATTTCCGCATCGAGTCTCGAGAGTGTAAGGCATACTTGTGTCATGTCAGGTCAGAGTTCGTCTCACCTGCCGTGTGCTGATGGTACGCCCCTTATACTTGGGAGCTGGTGCATGATGTCCCTGGTCAAGCTTTGATCGTATAGATGGCGTTAGCCTGGCTTTGGATCGAAACAAAGCCGCACAGGGCACGCATCTATGACCGGCCCCCAGCTGCCCAGGCAGGCGCTGCAACGGTATTTGCATAATGCTCAGAAGCAGTATTACATGTCACAAGCTTCTGTTGGACCAGCTTATTGGTTGCTTGAGGCGCAGCAGCATGCTGTCCCCGCGCCAGGAGCCAGATCCTAGCCGCGAGGAAGCTAGGGCATCTGGATGAGAACGAGTGGACTACATGAAAGTCGTCCATCACAGCAATGCCCAGAAAGAGAAAGGCGACGCACACAAAAAGCTTTGCATGATCTCGGGAAAAATCAAGGGGCTGCTGTAAATATGGCCCTGGAATGAAGCAGGGCTAAATCCAACTAGTATACATTGCATATATGTTATTGATATTACACTTTTAACGTCCAGGGGAGGCAACTAAGGCCGTAAGGCTAGGCCCATCAGACGGCAATTGGCAATGTTCATCTCTATATGGCATGTTTCAATTGATCTGGGCAACCCATTACAGCTAAAGTGTCACAGAGTATAATGCATCTGTGGCTACCAGGTTCTGTCCTCTCCATCAGCAAGATCTGTAGTCCTCAGCCGCTGTCATCGGGCCGGCTTCTTGAAGAAGGCGTCCAGGGTGCTCTCCTTCTTCAGCTTCCTCTTTGCTGTATCTGCCCTGCTGTGGAGTTGGTGCCACCTCAGCTCCTCCTGCTGCAGCTTCTGAGCCAGGCGCAGGTCTGCTGAGAGGTCTGCAGGGCTTGAACCTACCCACTGTGGCGCTTGCTGCTTGCTGGCGTCGCTCAGTGCCTGCAGCTTCTGCAGCTCAGTGAGCCGCGAGCCTGCAGAGCTGGCACTGCTATGTCTGTCATGATTCTGTGCTTGTATCTCACAGTCTGCACTGGTTCTGCTCCCTAGGACCCCGAATGGGCTCAGCCCATGCTCACTGTGCTGCATTGTGTCCCCGCCATTGGGCTGGTTGGTCTGCCTGATTTGCTTCTCACCAGCAAGCTCTGAAGCATCCGAACGGCTATGGTCAATGTACTGTGCAGGGAGCTCAATACCCAGCATCTCATCTGTGCTGCTTAGGTGCATATTGTCGCTCAACTCCAAGTCCTGCTGCACCCGCTGGCCGTCTGTCTGAGCTGCAAGCGGCTTGTGGCTGGAGATCACTGCTCTGGAACCATGCGCTTCTTGCCTCGTACCATGTTTGCAGAGAGCTGGCAGTGCGCTGTGGTCTGAGCTATGCATACTAGCACTTGGGTTTTGAGAAGGCGGATGTATGGCTGTGCTGCTTGGTATCCTGCTGGCACGAGAGATGTTTAGGGCAACCTGAGAGGTTTCATTCTGCCCAAAGCCCCGCTTTTGCACCTGCCTTTCCGATGTGGGCATGTGAGGCACTGCCCGCGGCACTGCTGACTTTGCCATGCCATGCTCCAATGGTGAGGGGCCACTTTGCAGCTTCATGTCTTTGCTCTTCAGTTGCTCGCCCAGCCTGGGCTTGCCAGCTATGGAGCTGCCATGGGCTAATCTAGAGTCTGTATGTACTGCTCTGCCATTGGGCATGCTGAAAGGAAGCTCGGGTCCAGGGGCAGACTCTATTCCCCAGTCGTCCTCTTCTGGGAGGGCATCCTCATCTGACAGGCTGGCGCTGTTAGCCAGTGAGGCAGCGGCTGCACGCGTTGCAGCCGCTTCGCTAAGGGCACGCTCGTGGCTCTTCGTCAGTGGCTGGCCCTTGGGAACCGCCCCGTAGTCCTTTCTGGCAGTGATAGCCACTTGCGCTGTTTGACGCAGCTCCTCTCCTGGCAGCAAAATAGCTTTTGAGGAGCTGCTTAAACCACGGGCAAGATCACATACGGTAACGCAAGGGGTCGGCACACCAGTAAGCAACGCCTGCAGATTCAGGTAAATCACCTGCCGCACCTGCTGCCTGCTGAGAAACTACTTCAGTCCCTGCGCTGGCCTGGGCGCCAAAGAAGTTCTTGAAGGCCTTGGGGACGCCGCGCTCCATATTGAGGGGCGCTGAGAAGTTGGTGGCGCCAATGTTGAGCAGCGTCAGCGAGAAGGGCTGCGCCAAGTTCTTGCGCAGGATGCTGAGAGAGGCCTGTACCATGGCCTCCACCTGCTGCTCCTTGCTTGCTTGCCACTGCACCCCAAATGGCACTCTTAGCAGTCACACAAGGGTGCTCACTCATACCTAGGCATCCATATCAAGGCAAGCTAAACTTCAGAGTGCAATCAGCATATCAAACTCGCACCTTTCCAAAAGTTTTATATGTGGCCACAAGGAGGTTTATGCCTAGCTTCCCTCCTCTGATCATCAGACATGTTCCCTTTCTTGACTGTCAGCATGACCTTGGAATGGGGCCTCAAGAGTGCCTTGAGTGCGCTTAAGAAAGTACCTGAACAGGCATGAAGATGGATGTGGAGGAACGTGACCAGCCTTGCTTCTTCTGGCGCCATTTCAGCGTCATAGTGCCTGCCCTCCTGTTGTGCTCCTGCGAGTGGTCCACCTTAAGAGGCCCAGTTACTTCTGTGACTTGCAAGCACTCCCAATAGCCTGTCCAAACAAGGGAAGGCTACTTATGTGAGCTCAGTTGTCAAAGATGCAGTAAAAAGACAAGGATACCTCAAAATCTTCATCCAGGCGCGCAATGAGGTCAGGGGCCAAGATCTGCAGGACGTGCAGGGCTGCTGGGAATGTGGTGCAACTCTTGAAGGAGTCCTGCACAGCACCATGCATGCAGTATAAGCTTGTTTCGACGAGGCCGTGTCGACAACCTCAGTCTCAAGATATGACATGTACTGCACTTGAAGATGCCATCCCATTTAGGGCAAACTGTGGCCAGGGTTGAGGCGGGGTGACTGAGGTATGTGCTGCTCACCTCCACTGTGATAGACTTTGGAGCACCACTCTGTATGACAGGAGTCGTGTCCTGCATGTTATTGCATGGCTTCGAAAGGTTTCGTTGACTAAAATTTTACACCTTCCATCCATACATTGCCTAGTTTTGCGGCGGAGAGAGGGATGTAATTTTGCTCCATCAGCAATATGAAGAAGGGCTGGTCCCTTATGCACATCACACTGCAGCCTTGTGTCATCTCAGCGCTCTGAGCCAAGAGCTCAGACAAGCATCAGGGTGCCCAAGTTTTGCGTGCCTTTGGCAGAAGCATACCTCTCCTCGGCATGCAGAATACATGTATTTTGCCGTCCGCTCGCCAAAGACCTTGGTCAAGTTTGCCAAGGGAACACTGCGCAAGTCATTTGCGCTTGTGACTCCCAGAGCTGTTAGCTCCTGGTCCATTTTCCATCCAATGCCTGGAGAGCAGCATATAAGCCTGTACTGATCACCTATAAGGTAGAGCGCAAAGCAGGAGCAGATAATGAGTGTCAGACGAGCACAGGATGGGCAACAAATGCACGAAGCTGAAACTCCAGGGGTGAAGCAAGATTGCCGTAAAAATACACTCCTGGGACAGGCAAGCCAAACCTGGTATGGCGCGCACAGGAAGAGTGGCAACAAAGGCGGCTGCATGGCAGGGCAGCATGACGGTTTGGTCGTCCGGCTTGTGCATGCCGCTGACCAGCTTGGCCAGCATCTTGCTGCAGGAGATACCAGCAGACGTCCGAAACCCAGTCTCTGCCTGCATATATCACCTTACACCTCGGGTGCTGCAGGCCCTTGCATGTTCCTTCACATATACTGGCTACGCAGCACACCGAGCTGGTCTGCGCCTTCCATGCAGCACAGGGATCCACCTTCATTGTGCTTGATTATGTGAAAGAAATTCACATTCCGAAACCATGCGCACCACAAGGCCAGAGGCTCCCACCTTGACTGCTGCACGGGCCTCTGCAGCAATGTGGCTGGCAATCTTCAGAGAGGCTTCCCAGGGCGCATGCACACCAGCGCTCTCGTAGGGCACCGCCCCCGAGGCCAGCTCGCCAAAGGCTGACCTGGCAGCCCTGAGGTCCATTGGCCTGTGCTTTGTCTCCTGCTTCAGCGCCATCTGCACATGTGCCTATCATCAGCCAGCGCCACATGCTGTGGTACTGCCCACCATGTTGCTCTGGGTAAACATGCTTTGTCACAGATGAAGGCAATCACACAGGCAGGCATGCCATGATTGCTTGTATCATTAGGACTGAACAACCCGAGCGCAGTTGAGCATTGCGGTAAGGCTCTGTCATGAGATGCTGAGTACTCCTGCTTAAGGGCAAGGGCTTGCCTCAGCAGTGTGTATATGCCCATTGTAGGTGCTGCACAGGAAGCCCCTCTGTATGCGCGCCTGTACCTCCGCCGTCACATCCACAAACACCTGCACAACAGGAACGCATGGACTTTCGTGCTCACTCCATCACATGCGCCACAATCAGCTTCTGTCCCCCATGCCTAGAATGGCTCTTCACAGCCACAGCATGTATGGCATCTGAGCATCACATCACATTGTTCTCCTCATTGTGGTCAGAATTGCTGTGACTGGCGGTCAGAAGCAACATAGCAGAAGCGTATGCAGAGCAAGCACATAGGGGGTTCACCTCGTCCATGCCTAGGCGCTCAGCGGTCCCGAAGCGCGCCAGGACGCTGAAGATGCGCTTGGAGGCCTGGCGGTAGGGCGTCAGATCCTCGCCATTGACCAGCACCAGACTCGGCACCTGCTGCTTCGCCTCTGCAGCATGCCCACACATACCATTTCCACCATACGTGCCACACCTCGCATGTTGCCCTGATGGGGATATCATCCCCATGGGATGTCTCACACAAAGGTTTCAAAAGCTGGACATGGCCTTGTGAGCCCGTCTGGCAGAAGCGTCATGGAATCCCCTCGCCAATCCATTCAGTTACTGATACAAAGCAGGTCATCCAGTGCAGGGCAGGATAGCGACCAGTCAGAAGTGCCGCAGATTGGCATGGCACTGATAAACTCAAGATTATTGCAGGCGACCATGGCCCATGCTACATGGGACATACCTGTGACTCCCTGCAGCTTAGTGACACCCAAGCGTCTGGCTGCCTGGTTGCATGTCACAATGAGGTACTTCTGGGTGACAGCTGCAAGCACCACATCAGCGTCAGGGCTCTCTGCATTCTGGTCGTGCATAGTGGTGCCTGTCATGAGCTTGAGCAGTATTGTCAACACGAGTCAGCTCTCTCACCAAGTGGGACGCCTTTGAGACGAGGATTGCGGCCTTCCTCGACCTGAGCTGTTCGCAGTGGCAAATTGTCAGGGGAAAGGTAATTATTCTTAGGTAAACAGGAAATCGGGAATGGCAAGCATCCGTTCATGACACGAGTATCGACTTTACCATAGAATGCGTCTGCATCAAATTGTATAATGGCCCTGCTCGTGCTGATTGGCAGGCCAGGGTCGCCGGTTGGGTCGGATGCAGAGGGAAGGACTGAAGACTGTGTCGCCCTGCCTGTAGGCCCGCCGTAGGTCCTCACGCGATACTGCTCCCTGGAGGACTTCTCTTCCATTTTGTCATGGCAGGACGAGTTGCTTCACGTTAAGTCCTAAGAGCTGGCTAGACTACAACTGCATCACGCAAGCCCAGCGGCACTATCACTAGGGAGTCCGACAAGCACTACAGTGTCCAGGACGGCTAGCTGTCCTCCCATGCTGCTGCAAAGCATCTCGGAACAGTTGAGGCTCGACATGGGCAGAAAGGGGCAGCTGCCCGTACCCTGCCCAGCAGAGCCCTCCTCTGCTGCTGAGATTTTCAGTGGGCCGGTGGGCTGGCGCCAAGTGGTGCTTGCAACTGTCACCCTACTGCTGTTGAGATCTGTTAAAGGACACTGGCATTCGGATCACCTGTATGCAATAGTGCGGTGCGCACCTCACATGGGAGGAAGGACTGGAACACAGTCCTGTCTTCAACTTGAAGTCTGCACAATATTCTTATGCGGAGGTCCTCGAATACTGAATTCCTACAGGCTCAACATAACAGGCATCTTTCAATGGCCCAAAACCACAAATACTACATGCAGGCTGTGATATCAGGCAAGCCCTCTCACAGCATAACCTCCGGGAGTCAAGAATGCAAGAGCAATGGACCAAGGTGTCATTGTTTCCTTTTGGCTTTGACGGCACCAGCTCCAAAGCCTTTTGCAGCACCGCTATCGCTGCCAGCCTTTCCCCTGGCTTTTCTCTTGGGCGGTGTCTTGGAAGACTCGCTGGTCCTTTCAGTTGCGAGCACAAGATTATCCAGGAACACCATCTTCTGATCAGCTCGCAGCTGCATTGCCTGTAATTTGCAGGTGCTGAGGTGCCCCTGTTCCTCTGCAACACTAATCGGGCATTCATAGTCCTGGACGAAGCGCGAAGCAGGCCTTTGTAGGCGGCGCAGAGCCGACGCCTTCTGCGCCCAGACACAGGTCTCCTTTAGGCATGAGACAAGACCTTTTCAGTTCGGCATACAATTTGCAACTAGATTTGCGAATATCCCAACACTGTCATGAGCCCATACAGCCAGTCCTGACACTGTGTGGCATCTTTGCAACATGCAGAGCGGAGCACCACCTATCATCTGGGTTCATGAGATGCGTAGGACCATGACAGCGACCTTTTAGCTGTGTACATTGATGCAACACAGCTGACGAGGCAAACAAATATCAATATAGAACAGCATATTGCGGGAACATACCGCTCGGTAACTCTGCAGGCACTTGGCATACAAGTTGCGGTCGGCTGGTGCTGCATGCCTGGCAAGCACCTGCAGGTCTGCATCCAGGGTTGTCCGCCCGGGCTGAGTCAGGAGCTGCACAACCCACATTCCTGAGACCATGCTGATGAGAGGACATCTGTGCCCTCCTCAGACCGTAGCAAGCCAGGATGTAGTACTGAGAGGCTGCCAATAACTGTAGATTGAGTGACAAATTATAAGGAAGTGAGCTCTGAGCAGACACCTATCTCTGTCATGCACATGTCATCAGAGATGTGAAGATATTGACATCATCTCTGTCCTTGCATACACAAACAGAGTGCTTAAAGAAGTCACATACCACACTGCTCAAAGTGCTTAGCTGGAATGATATTTCCTGCTCAATTTCAAGGTGTGGGCTCCTATATGCACTGCCTGGCAACCAGGAGAAGCTGTGGCATCCATGACCAGGCAGAGCTGTGAGTGTCTCACCTCGCCAATCCTTTCAAGTACTATCAGATCAACAAGCTTGACTTTATCCCTGGCAGAGCCTTGCAAGGGCTGTGACAGTACCGATATGGCCTCCACAAACCTGTGGTCCAGGTTTGGATACCCTGTCTTGAGCTGCACCAGAGATTCCTCGTATAAGGCTCATCAATCCGGTTTTTTGCGCGAAATAGACAATATTCTGAACTGAAAGGCTCCTTCCCACATCAATCCCTGTATGCGGTGCCCAACGACAGCTGTGTTCCCAGCACCCAGCTTGGCCTAGCGGGTATCTTGCATTTTGGTGAGTGAAATTCATGGTGACAGACCAGAGGTGCATAAGGAGGGCTCTGAGCAGAACCCTACCTTCACAGCAAGAGGGTTAGCCTTTCTCAGACTG
The DNA here is from genome assembly GCA_963930925.1 of Coccomyxa viridis. Classification (NCBI taxonomy): domain Eukaryota; kingdom Viridiplantae; phylum Chlorophyta; class Trebouxiophyceae; family Coccomyxaceae; genus Coccomyxa; species Coccomyxa viridis. Next base: position 62,738 of record CAWVOJ010000012.1, read on the forward strand.
TCCCGAGTGACGCCGCCAGACTCATTTGCGGCCATGATGTCCTTCAGGCCAGCTTCCCTGGCAGCCTTGTGAGCCTCTGCTGCGAGCTGCTGGCGTTCCTTCTCTCCCATGCCATCTTTCTGCAGACCACGTTTACGCCTGAGTACATGCAGCAGGTGTTGCCTGCATAGTAGGGTATGCGCTGCAACCTGCGCAAAGTCTGAGGGAAACATCAGGGGCTGCTACATAAAACTATGCTGTGCTACAAGCGAAGGGGCGACCTGCCATCATTCATGCTGCATATATGAGAGGACTGTGTTGCAGAAATGAGAAAGGTCTGGCAGGGGCCTGCCTCTGGGTGGAGCCTGGCTATTGTCCAGTTGACAGCGCCAAACATGTGAGGAAAGAGATCGACCTCCACGTAAGGGTCCAGGACCGGCCTGAACAGACTCAGCTCTTACTGAAAAGCGGTTTGCAGATTGATGTAGGTGCTACTGGTTTGGACATGCATGCCAGAGACATGTAAGCTCTAGTGATTGACATAATGGCCAAGATTAAATAATGGACAATGACAGGGAGCGCCTCACACAAAGCCGTAGTGCAGGAGGTAGTGCGTGCTGGGGAAGCCGTCAATGTATCTCAACAGCAGACGCTGGCCCTTGGGGACGCTCTGTGTGGCAATGGCCTGGACGCGGCAAGTGCTGCTCCCCACGTCTTGCATTCCCCACCTGTTTATTACAGCATCCCTCACGTTGTCACCGCAGCAGTGCTCAGGGGCTGCTAATGTGGGCGGAGCAAGGCAATCCTGGTCGCAGAGTACTTCAGGTCGTCATCATGTGTGCATCAAAGGTGTAAGGCCACTGGGCGTCTCTGTGATTGGCAAATGGAGCTGACCTGACATTGTCGCGTCTGACTGGCTCCTCCCCAGGGAGCTGGCACAGGCCCCCATGGTCTAGCATGTCCAGGAGGGGGGCGCAGAACTTCCACACCACCTTTGCACCGTCCTGCGCCTCAAAAGCTCCTGCGAAAGCCCTGGAGCTGACCACCTGCAGAGACGGCGGATGACTTCGAGGAGCAGCAGGCCAGACCAGAAGGCTTAAGCCTTTACAGGGCAGATGCAGTTGTGAGAGCGCTGTAGGCCTTGTGCCTTTGGGGATACTAAAAAACATGGTTGCAGAAGACACTGCCTTGCTGCGCAGTCCTGTATGCACACATCTGCTGCACCTCTGAAGCAGATATAGGTTGCAACCTCTGAATTACCCAGAACTATGTACAGAGGCTCTGTCTGTCAGGCCTGGTACATTGAAGAAGCGACTCCGTCTTCAAGCACAAAGCATGCTGCACAGCATGCTCAGAACACATCTAAACACATAGAACACGCTGCAGGGCATACCGAGTACGCCCATCTGAAGTCATCTTCAGTCAGACCGGTCATCAGCGGGCTTTGCGCTATCTTGGCGTACTCAAAGGCTGTCCTATTGCGGCTCTCTTCCCAGTCAGGGTCCGACACAAAGCCCTGTAGCTCCTCTCGGCAGCTCTCTGGGAAGCCTCCATACAGGCTTGGCACTGATGTGGGCAGCACCTGAGCACAAGAGACAGATGGTCCTCACACAGAGGCGCTTAAGTAGATGCTTCAGTAGCTCTGTGCTGGCCTTAAAAGAGCTTTATCTTCTCGTCAAAGCCTATGAAATCCTGCCACAGAACAGTGAGAAAAATATTCTGACTATGGCTGTCAGGGGTTTTCTGACAATCTGACATGTCCAGCATCTTCTGATATTGCCGGGGGCCGCACACCTGGATGTGCGGATGGATGGGGCTGCGCTCCTGCTGCGCCCGCTCCCTCAGCAGCTTCACAGCCAGAGCAGTGAACTCGTCCAAATTCTCTCCAAGCTGTGTTGTAAATTCCTCGTCATCAGACTTGTGCGCCAGAACCAGGTCTAGGGGTATGCTGCAGATGACGTCTCCGTCCTCAATATCCTGCACAGCATGAAGCTCATGCATGAAGAGTGAGGCACCTTGGACACACCTGTATGCTTTGCTCAACGAAGGACCTCGTCGTATGCTCTGACATCCTGCATGCTATGGTGTCCTCCTGATACCCGGTAATTGCCTTGGGGATAGGGCAGTAGGAGTATGGCGAGTACCGTGGTTGCCCGCAGTCCGCGGCCATCCTCTCCATACTGGTATATCTCGACCTTCTGGGTATCGCCGTTGATGCCCTCAACGCCGCTCTCAATGAGCCAGTTGGTGAACGCCTGGAGGTCAGGTGAAATTCGCAGTCCTTCGGCGTGACCTGCTAGGCCCCTAAGCCTCTTTATCTTCCCTCCTCGTGACTGCACTGATTGCCTGTGAGCCTTGGGTCGACTAGCGACGGGGATGATGTAGGGACTCCTGTGGCTACTGACACTCAGTCGCTGGTGTGAGGGGTGTCGATATGGTATGTGGCCCAAGTGACGCAAATGTAATTCGCACTTTAATACAACTGTCTCCCTCATACAGTGCTTAGACAACTCCTACGCTGACTCGGAACGTTCTGACTATTAGCCCTCATCTGCCAGCCTGCTCTTTGCGTGGGATCTGACCACCAGTACAGCAACAGGCTTTGACAGGTGAGAAGCAGTTTCTGTGTCTGATATCTCTCGTCATCAAAAGATCGAAAGATATCGCAGCAAAGGCCACGGCTGGCCGACCTGCTCTATCTGCCCAGTGTGCCCAGTCATGGGCTAGCAAATATCCCCCGTCACGTAAATCGCCCTATAGCAAATCTACCTTGGCACACGCAAAACATGCACGTTGACACAGGTAGTCTACAATGACAGCGTTGGCCCTCTCATTCTCCAGATGGCCTGCAGCTGACCCTGAGACGCGCCAGCATGTTCCGTGCCTGCTCAGCGAGACCGTCCGCTTGGGCTGACAAAGATGCCGTAGGCAGCACACAAATTTCCAACTGTACCCCCTGTTGCACGTCATCCGGAAGGCCCGGTGTTCGTGATCCCCCTCACCGTGCCGGGCACAGATGCCGTCAAAGACGCCTTGTAATCGAGAGCCGGTGAGCGCTGTGCCATGTGTGGCATTCTCTGCTGGCTCTCGGTGCATAGGTCCCCATTCACGTGCCTGTATGTGGGTGTGTACTCAACCTGTTTGTCAACCCGTTTCGCTATGTATGCAGCGCCACAGCACAACAACAGGCGATGGGGCCACCCTTGAAGCAAGATGACCTCGATAGCAGACTGGAGCGAGACGTGGTGTCAGCTGTGCTGCACCTGCGCGAGCACGGTTGGGCAGTCATCAATGATGTCATTACCAGGTGTGCTTTTCTCAAGGACTATAATGGATTTTCTACCATATGATTGGTCGCGGTCCTGAGAGTGTCTGGAAGCCTGTTATCTCTGCTCTAGGCTGCAGGGAGGATTGTGAGCAGTACGTGAGCTCCCTTTGGGATTGGCTGGAGGGGCTTGGGACGGGCATCAGCAGGTTGGACCCCAGCACCTGGCGCTCCCCCCACTGGCCCCCCGCCTTCAAGGGCATCATCAACTGCCTGGAGGTCTCCCACCAGGCCTTTGTCTGGCGCATCAGAGGCAACGCTCGCCTCATCAAGGTTGGCCCTCATACCATGTGCATGGCTGCACCGCATTGAATATCATTCTGACCATTCTGCGCTGCACCAATGGTTTTGGACAGCATCCCAGGATGGATATGCACTGCACCATGGCAGCAGTTCCCTGACATCAGACAGCAGCACCTCATAGCAGGCTTTTGCAGCATGCATGGCGGAGCACAGGGGGAGACTTGCAGTTGTGCATAGCAATCAAAGCCCAATGAGAGACATCAAATTTCGAGAGCTGCCTCACCCGCAGGTGTTTGAGAAACTGTGGGGCACCAATGAGCTGCTGAGCTCCTTTGACTCCATCAACTGCCTTCCCCCGAGCAGCGCCACGGGCGTCCCCAACGACCAGACGTCCTGGCTCCACGCCGACCAGGCCCCCCTGCGGCGCGGCTTCTTCTGCATCCAGGTCGGCTGCTCTACCTGGCGCAATTCATGTCATGGCATGTTGCCATGACTGGCAAACATCATGAGTGGCTTCCCTGATCAGACTATGGGCTCAGGCACCCCAGGCAGCAGCTCCTAGGGGCAATGTCAATTTGAGCGATCACAATGCTAGACTGGACAGAGACCCTGCGTAGGAGGCATCCACAGACTGCAGGGGAGTATGCAATGCAGCTTGCATGCTGACTGTGCATAAAATGCGGTGTGAGACATGAACGTATTGGTTAGTGTAGTATGTAGTTACATGTGGAAACAGAATGGCTGTTCAGTTCATGAATCCTTACGTGCAGGGCTTGGTAAATATGGTGGATGTGGGCCCAGATACCACAGGGACGCTGCTGGTGAAGGACAAGAGCCACGAGGGGCATGCGCCCTTCTTCGAGACGGCCTGCACGCTGAGCCAGGCCGAGAAGGCCGCCACAACAGACCACTACCAGCTGAAAGCGCAGGAGCTGCCCTTCTTTGACTGCTACGAGAGCATGGGGCTCTGCGGCAAGGCCGGATCTGTGTTCCTGTGGGACTCCAGGACAATCCATGCAGTGAGCTCCTGCTACCATTCCTTCTTTTCATTGGTCATCTCCTGAATGCATGATATGTAGAGTCTCTACAGCCAATGCCTTCATAATATCCGGCCAGGGAGATATGCCAAGGGCAAGTTCTATGGGCTAGTGAATAGGAATGGAAGTTCCCTTCTGATTGCGGTCATCCCTGTCCGAGCAGGTAGTTGAAGCTTACAGGTCCTTGCATCAGAGCAGCTTCACGAGGCCATGCATCATGCCAGCTGTGCTTGTGCAGAACACAGTGCCAGCGCTGACAGACCACTGGCGGCATGTGGTGTATGCCTGCTACCAGCCGCGCTCCTTTGCCAGGGAAGAGGACCTCCGCCTCAAGGCGCAGGCCTGGGAGGAGTACAGAGTGACAACCCACTGGCCGGCCAGAAATGTGCATCTGTTTCCCAAGAGCCAGCCTGGCAAAGGTATGTGTACCTTCAGCTTGTTGATGGCTGATGCTAGAACTCTCAGACTCAGTCCCTCTAGACAGGCCTTGCCCCGAGGGAATTTCAGCGTTAGAGGGAACACAGAGGCATGCAGTATGCAGGGCCAGCATGAAGCCACAACTTGTGTGCCACCACAATTGCTGATGGCCTGCAAGTCATGGGTAGCACCTCAATACAAGCAATGCAAGGAGTCCTGACAGTGCAGGCTATGCTAGCAGCAGCCAACTGACATGTGGGTGGTGGTGGTACAGGCTACTATGGAGAGGATGTTTCGACAGTCCAGTACACCTTGGATCGCAATCGTGATGCACTGAAGGATCAGCATCGCATCAAGCAGCTGGCAGGTGTTGAGGAGTACACCCCTGCTGAGATTAGGCAGGATGTACCTTTGCTGGAGATGGAGGACAGTCGGCTGCTGGAGCTGGTGCAGCAGCTGTGAGAGCTATCCTCATAGACTAGAACCATGAGTTGCATACCTGCGTACTGCCTCTGTCTTATGCTTCCAGCCAAATGCTTCCAACAGAAGTGAGCAGCACAGCAAGCTTTTCATCAAAGTTTGACCCAGTTTCAGCAAGGCCAATGTCAAGCGTGTGGACACAACTTGTACATTGAATGTAGGAAGCATTGCAATGCCATGCTCGGCACGAGTGTTGTTCCAATCTGTCTTACAGTTGGCGCATGGAACCCTAAAGTAACCACAAGCAAATCCAAAAGCTTGTCTGTAGAGGTCAGCAAACTTAGCAAGGCTTCACTGCTCAATGCTGCTGAAACCAGCAAGGCAACACTTGACGCTGTTCAGGATGTGTTATAAGCGCGCAATGTCTGGCAACATGTGTCGCAAGACACGGAACATCTTTGTAGGTGTCAGTGCCCACATGTAAGGTGTATATCCTAATATTGTACAATGTGGCTGGCACACTGCCAAAGTTAGGCTCTTGAACATAGCAATTGACTGCATGAAAGCAAGCCTGGGGTGGCCATGCAGAGGCGCTCTGCAGTAGCCATGGCTGACAGACGCGGGCAAGCACGCAGCCCAGGCGAAATATACAGAGCAGCCCCCTGATCGGCCCTGCTGGTCCATTTCTGGTTCCCCAGCAGAGCGTCATAAGCGCATATGCACCCCAGAACAAGCTTCATGCTACAGATGTAGTTGAAAGGCCTGGCATTCATTTGTGCACTGCGCCAGCATAGTATGCTTGTGCGCAAGAACAACGCAGCTCAATCGCTTGCAAGAATTTCCTTGGCCAGCTCGTCCATGTCCAAGTCCTTGAGCTTTTTGAATGGGCGAGGCATGTCCTGCACGAGTCATGCTCAAGGTCAATGGTTGTCTCCGTGATGATACCATGGAGCCAGTAGGGTGGCCTGCTCAAGCAATAGGCTTCTTGAGGATACCAAAGACAGACAAGATCAGTGTACTTCTTGTGGGCAATGGCAATCACGGGGCAACATCCCTTGGCATGCCTACATCAACAGGCAGCACAAATGCAGGCCTGAACTTCACACATTTAGAAAGCAGTCCAATGATTGGTGCTCCGTCATCACTGTAAAGGCAGCAGTGTACCCTTACCAGGAGAGACACATACGTCTTCGTGCCATCAGCACTCCTGACCTCAAAGCATCCCTTCCGGGGCTGCACGTTGCATGACAGTAGACATCAGAAACGCCAGGGACCATACACTGCGCTAGCACAAGACGATGGAAGGATGAACGGCTGCTCACCTTCTCGGGGTTGATGGATACTTCAGCATCCGGATCAACTACCTTGATGGCCTTGTCCAACTTGTTTGCCCGCGTTTTGAACGCACCTCATGACTTGCTGCACACGGTGGATGACACAATCAGCCAGGGTAATAGCTGGTGGTGTCTCAACCTTAACGCAAGCCTTCCAGGGTCTATGTGCTCACCACGCCTCTATGATCAGAGAGAGCTTTGTCCCGTCAGAAGTAGCAGCTGGAGCTGCAATTCTCTCAGCCCCCGCCTTCTTGGGCGCCTTTGTCTTCTTTACAGCAGGCGCCTCACCCTTCGCAGAAGCTGTTGCTGCCTTTCTTTTGGGCGCCATGGCTGTTCTGAATGTTGGACGCGCTGACACCGCCCTGTCTTGCAATATAGCTGAGAATGGTTGGACCTTGCTTGCCCAGGACAGCAGCATCATACGCCAGTCGAAAGGCTAGGGCGAGAAGGGGGCACATGAGGCATGTGACATGACCAATCGGCAGTTTGCAAAGCACAGCATAGCGGCTTCACATAGGAAGGGACGTTCACAAGCTATGTCATATTGTCTTTCTAACTTCTCATTTTCACAGATTGTAAGCTCCCTTGGGGCGCACTGTACAGCCCTCAGCCTTCATGTCTTGAGCAATCGACGCCCAAACTGCAAAGACGGTCCGGGTGCGCATGGGTTGCACAATTGTGAAAATTACAGGCAGAGAGTACATGCTGCCAAAGAGTTCGATCTTATTTCTCCTCCCAACGGTTGGTATTCAGGTCCTGGTGCGCCTCTGCTTCATGCGTGCTCATGTCATGGGCTGCGCTCATCACCGCCCTCTTGCTCAGGAGTTTTCTTGCCAGGGATGCCCTCACTCCCAACTTCTTCTTTGCGCCCTGTGCCTTCCTGCGCATGGCAGTGAGCACTCTCTCAGATGAATGTTCTGCCAGCGCTAGGTTTCAGAGGAGATTCTGCGCTCCCCTCTTTCAGATGGTGGGGGAGCCAGGTGCAGCAACACTGTTCAAGCCCAGCATAGATCCTGTTGCGCCGTAGGTGCAATAGCCTGACAGGGAGACTGAGTACAGTGTATATGGATGACATCATGTGTCATAGTCACTCACTTGGTTGTATCAGCCTTGCTGGCCTGCTGGGCCGCCCATCTGTGCGCCAAGATGGGGTCCTTACTGGCTGCCTCCGCCAGCACAGCATCATTGTATGCCTTGTCCAGGGCGCGCTGCCCTTTGGAAGGCTTCTCGGGATCCCTGGCCCGAGTGCCCCTGCAGCATGACACATGTCTGTGCTGGGAGAGCACCTTGCATTTCTCTCAGGGCACGATGTTTGCTATGAGCTCCATGTTCCAAATAGATACCAACAAGCACACTGTGCATTCACCTGCGGCAGGCTCATCAAGCGATGATCATCATGACCATACCTTGCTTGGGTAGGTGGTGGACTGGCTCCTCTGCGCTCGTCCTTGGGAGCGGGCAGCGCTTCCATCTCGTCGCCCGCGGAGGGGCCTGCAGCTTCCCCAGGCTTCCACTCTAGCTCTTCTACTTCAATGTCCTGCTCAGTTGCTGCTTCGCCATCTGGCAAGAAGCCAGGGTTGGCGCCCTCCGGCTCTGTCTTGTGGCCATCACCCACTGGGTTTTGACCGGGCCACAAGTAGGCTGATCGCTGTGCGCTCTGACCTGGCCTCCCTGATGAGATCGCCTGCTTAGGCTTTGCTGCTGCAAGGTATACAGGTGCTGACTGAGCTGCTGCGTTTCCTGAAGCTGCCGCAATCGAGCTGGCTTGTGGCAGAGATGTGGAGGTGGAGGCGCCCATAAGCTTGGCAACTGCTGGGGGCAGGATCGGCGTCACAGGTGCTCTTGGGCGCTTCTGCTTCTGAGCTTCCAGGGGTTCATCCGTGAAGCTGGGCCTCTCCGGCTCTGCCTTCCGCTTGCCTGCTGAAAGCAGTTCCTGCGAGCATCATGCACGCTAAGAAGTTCCCATTTCCTCTTCTCTATGTTGTGCAGCAGCCCTTTCAGATAGACGCCCGCCTGGCATCTGCAGTTCCACTTCTGAATGGAATGTACCTGTCGGTAAAGCAGCTGTCTCAAGGTGTATGGGATGGGGGCCTTTCAGTGGGTGAAAACACCACAGTGTAGGGCGGTGGCCTGGAAGATACACTACCTGCTTGCTGGGCGGCTTGTAGTAGGTGGCCATGCTCCCAAACAGCTCATTCAGACGCTCTGTGGGCAGTGTCTTGTGCTCATCCACAGGCCCCCAGTGATTGTACACCTGCAAGGTAGCCTTGCACTGTCAAAGCTGCTGGCTCACGTCCCCTAGGAAATGGGTCAGGAGCCTCACGCTACAATGGCCTCCAATGATAAGGCAGCTGCATGGACTGTAAGGTCAGGAAGCACAACGACCGCGAGGGCGTCACTTTGCTTCGCGCTACCTAGTTTCAAGCCACCAAACTCTGCCTACATGAAAGAAGGAAAGGACTAGCATCCAAACGCAAAGAGCCACATGCCATGACAAGGCAGCCCACCTGCATGCCTCTGGCATTGACCAGCGCCTGGTCCTTGCTGTCCCAGTATGCCAGATGAGGCCCTGATGGCACCACTGGGGCCTGCCAGCACAAGACTAGGACTCAGACGGACATCAAATAGCTAGCCTGCCCTCAATGATGCAGGCACTGGTGTAGAAACAGCATAAATCTCCAAGCCGTCAACATGCTCGCCAGCGGGAGCCTCTTGTCAATGTGTGCGGAATGCAGACGTAACGCAATTCAGTACAACAGGCTGTGAGGAAACACTGTAAGCCGTACCTGTGCAGCCAGCGCTTGCTTGAGCGATTCATGGATGCTAGACTTCTTTGCCTCCTGAGCTGCACCAGTGCTAGCCTGAGCTGTGTTCTGGCCGCCGTTCTGGTGTCTGCCTGCACCCCTTTGTCTTGCAGCTGAAGTGCTGCTGGGCTGGGGACCGTCGCTTTCTGATGAGCTGGCGCCAGGCGTTGCCCTCCTGGCATCCTTGTCAGAGACTGCAGCGTCCCAAGGGTCTGTGCCTACTACGCCAAATTTGGGAGTGTTTCCTTCCTCCTCGTCATTGTAGTCTTCCAGCACTACAGGCTTCCATGGATCTCTGCGCTTGCTGCCTCTATTTTGTGATTTCTGTTGAGAAGCATCATCAGTTCTAATCCCAGAGAGCAAGCCCAAGGCTGGTGGCTGCTCACTGCCAGATAGATCCTGCTCCAACTGCTGAGCCACTGCGCTGTGGTTCATGCCCGGCATGCGCTTCGCAGGGGTCACAATTGCTTCTATGGCCGGCCTGCCAGCCTTTCCATTCCTCTGTGTTATTCGGGTTGGGGCTGGATTGGGCACCTCTGGCTGCAATGCGCTTGTACTCAGACCGTTACCCGCTGCAGATACAGCAGCCTGCGCTCCCCCTGCAGAAAAGTCTGCAGCAACGCCTGTTCTGAACGCTTTCGAGCTGTCTGTCTTCAAGCGCGCTTTGCCGGGAAGAGCTTCACCCGCTCTGCGGGCTGCTGTCTTTGCTGCCTGCTGCTGAGCCTGCTCCTCATCGGAGCTACTGCCTCCAAACAGATCTGCCAGGTTTGGCTGCTGACGAGCCAGCCATGGAGGCACCGCCTCTTTTGGCTCCTGCCCTGGCTCTGCTGCGGCGTCCGCCTGTTGCATGGCCACTGAAAGAGTCAAACCTCTCCCAATCCCATATGACGTAGGATCTCATGGTAAGCACACGCATACATCCCAGAGCCTGAACAAGAAGCTCTGCACTTTCGAAAAGGGAATACAGACACGCTTCATACATGGCACGATCCAGATGTGTACAAGGCACTGTGGTGACAGACAATCCAGGTGGAGCATACTGCCGGACATACTGTTGGCGTCACAAGGGGCAAACCTGCTTGGGAGGCACTCCAAGAGTGATCTCCTCAGCAGTTTTGAAGGCATCCATAACTGCTCCATAGCGGTCCTGAGCCCGAGTGATGCTTCCGCGAAGGTCAGTCGCCCGTCTCAGCAGCTGCTCCCTTTCCCTGTCCTCATCACTGCCGGACTCGCCTGTGACCACCTGCAAGCCAATGCAGGCTTAGCTGGTGGCAAAGAGGTATTGCCAGTACCAAAACTGCCCCGCACTGTGACCCACAACAAGAATGCTGCAGCCTACTCACACTCTTCTTGTCTCAACACTCATCTGTGCAGGAAGCAGTGAGCTACCTGACCACACTTTTCACTGTTGAGGCTTAGCAGCAGATGATCATGAAGATGTCCTACCTGATTGAGGATGCGCAGCCACTCATTGACTGTGCGCATTTGGGAGCCGCCCAGCAGCTGGTTCAGCTCCCTCAGGGTTTCCAAGACGGCCGGGTCCGGGTTCGGCACCACTGACGTCCTGCCCAGCAGGTCCTCGGGCACAGCTGTGTCCCTGTACTCTGAGAGGCCTTCCGCATCAGCTTCCTCACCTGCAACCATACCCCTTGCTCACTGGCTGTATGCTGCTTTAGCGGCGCTGATGTGGCTCACCTTCAGAGACCCCATGCATGTGACTGAGGCTTTGTAAAATATGAATCTTAAATTGCAATTCTGTGCTTCAGATAACTGACCAAATGATCTCTAGGTGTGCAGCAGAGCAGAGAGACAGTGCTCTTGGGTGTTTGGGTCCTGATATGGTTGCATGCTGTAAACGGATGTGTAAAATGTATACAGGCTGACATACACACCATCTGCACCGTCATCAGCCGCCACATCTTCCCACTCAAGATCGTCCTCATCTTGTGCAGCAAGGCGTTGCTTGCTGCGCTCTGCCTGATCTGGCTTGGGCATCAGCAGCTCAAAGGCCTCATCCATCTGGACCAGGGTTGACTGGATCTCTCTGGATGTCTCATCATATGTCTCCACAATGTTGACAAGCTTTTCTCGAAGAATGTTCTGTGCCCTCGCCTGCAACATGTATACACATGACTTTTATATATACAAGCTTGTTTTTTACTCGTGCCTGCCCTGCCCATGCCCTTCCTGTTCACTCCCAATGTCACTCTTCTCATCAGATGATGCTACTAAAAGAAATAACCTACCAGAAAGGCTCACGCTCTCCTGGCCAAACATCGATGCAGCTGCCAGGGTGTGCGCTACATGTGTGTGTTGGTGCACATATGGCACGTTGATATGCTCTGCACCATCAAGATTCCGTGGTTGTGAGCTCCATGCTCGCTGGAAAGCCTACCTCTCTGGCGCGAGCTTCTGCCTCAGCAGCAGCTGCACGGGCTCTCAGCTGTGGGAACTGCATCTGCAGCACGTCCTTCAGGTACCGCATTGTCACCCTCAGCTGCACAAGCAATGTGACGCTTCTCACCATCTGTTTGGGTTGACGCAGACTGATACAATTACTTTTGAGTCAGGAATTTGGGAGCAGTGTGTCTCCCATGCGCATGCACTACTTATTAGCGCTTGCAAATCGATAGAGAAGACCTGCATAATCCTTGCACGGAAGCACATACACAAGACGCCATTGTAGCTCACACCTGCTGGTAGTAGGCCCCGTATTTGTCTGTCCATTGGTCAATGCTCTCCAGAGCCTTCTCATTCAGATGGGTTGCCACATGAGGCGGGCCAGGGAGGGGCCTGGAGGCCTTGGTGCCCACAGCATGCTCCAGAATCTGGGGCAGGTGCTGCGTTGTGAGGTGCCTGAACAGGTGGCTGCGCTGGAACAGCTGGTCGCAGATTTCCATGGCATGGAAACGAACCTGCGCAGATCCAGATGTTGATATCACAAAGGACATAGTATCTACAATAGCGGCCCGCAATGCCGGTTGCTTGGGGACATGCCGTGGATCACTACCGCAGCTACTCCAAGACAGCAACATGACGTTTCTGTCCTATATTTTGAGGTGATCCGCTGAAACATTCCAGAGGTGCAAAGACACTCAGTGCTGCTCAAGTCCTCTTGTATTGCTCTAGTTCCACATAGATGGCTATTCATTGGGCGTGAAGAGACACCGTGTAGACCCCGCGTCTTTGTCTTGATATAGCTGAAATACATTGTGGGCCACAGATCACCGCAGACCTGGGCATGGTTTGCCTCGAGGGCATGCAGAAGGTAGTCATGCACTGCCCTTATGTGCTCTTCTGATTTTCTGCACAGAGCTTTGATGCGTCTGAGCACGCCCAAATCTAGCTCCTGGTTGCGCTTATCGGTCGCCTTCAGGAGGAGATCTGCTAAAACCGAGCTGTCATTGACAGGAGGTGCCGCTACAGCAGCAGCTGGCTGTCTCCTGTACTGCCTCCTATTCCTACTGGCGCTAAGGACATGTTCTAGATTATCCTGCACTTGCATCTGCTCTTGCTATAAGCAATAGTAGTGTCATGAGCTGCAACTCGTCATGGCCTACATCCTGTTGCAAGCAGTTACACTTTCGCGATCGTATCAAATTTAGTGCTGCGACGTCCTTTTCTCAGCATTCTGTGCTGTTTACTTCGTCAAATACCGGCATACAAAAGAGTTCTGCAGCAACACGGCTTGCGCGCTGCGGAATGTCCAGCGGAAGCTGCCTCACACCTGGAAGCTGTCTCGGGTTCTGATCGACCAGACGCAGTCCCGCGGACACTTTGCTTGTACTTGTGAATTGAAGTGCTCTCTCTAACATGTCCAAGACACTGAGACCACTGCAAGCACCGCTCGTGCAACAAGGCAGCCAAAGTAAACGTGCGTATGCACACAGATCATTCAGAATATCAATGAAGCTCAATCTTGAAAGGTAGGCAGCTGTGTGACGTCTAGAACTGCAAAGTCAGCTAGTCTGCCGTCAAAATATGATGACTGATTCTTCAATGCAGGTGGGACGTTGCAAAGCTTGGGCCCTTCAGCAAACAAAGAATGTTAGAGAAGCTACAAAACGAGGGATACGACACCACAGTCTACACCTTTGGCCCAGGGACAGTCTTTGGCAACCACAGCCACTCTGTCAGCAAGAAGGACGCAATACTTGAGGGCAGATTCCTCTTCAGAATGGATGGAGAGGAGGTATGGCATCAGCTGTTCACCAGAAGCTCATCAAGATGTGTCTCAAAGAGGATGGAGTCCCTGGTGCTGGCACGCCAACATTTCAGCATTTCCTGTAGTCAGACACGTCCTGTGCAGGTCATCCTGGAGAAGGGGGATCAGTTGGAAGTGCCTGCGGGTGCGACACACTATGCGGCATGCGTAGGGAGCGAGCCAGTCACTTTTGTGGATGCCTCAAAGTACTGAGCTCGTTGCGAGACTTCTGGTAGTTGTGTACCAAGATTGAAAGGTGGACAGCACACTGAGTACGGAGTCGCTTAGAACACTCAGTGCATGCATGACTCCTCAGATTGTCAAATCAGATGAGATTGTCTGTATATCTCAGATGGCAGTCAGCGCGAAGGAGCGTGTGTGTGATAAGCAGATCTCTAAAATTAGTGGGCGCATTGCTCAGATGTTAGAAACTTGCTGGTAGCTACACAGTCTTGTTGTGCAGATGTAAATGCTTAGGGCAAGAGTGACAGCTGTAAAAACACAGAGTATGCATGGTCTGGCTCATATTCACCTACTCGCAGGTAAATAAAGCTTACATAGCTTCAAAAGCTCTGTAAGTCATCAAGCGGCATATTAAGCTGCCACCCAAGGCTATTGTGCTTCGGAACTGCGCTGCCAGCATTGTGCCATGTCTATGACGTGCGCTACGCATCATGATGCCTTGCTGCCATTCTTCAGAATACCTTGTAATTGTTTCAAGTACTCCTGGTGCGACACCTTCTCCCACTCTCTCAGTATGCCTCTCACATGAGCAGACCCAACCACAGCAACCAGCTTCCCAGGCGCCTGAGCAGGCTTGTACTCGCCCTCTCCATTGCCAGGTGGGGTGGCCTCTTCAGGCCCGCCCTCTGGCATTGTATACCGCCAGATCGTGCGCCCTTGATCCCGGTCCTTGATGTACGCTGGGGACGCTGGTAGCCCTGCACATACCTTCCACCATCATACGTGAAGGGGAAATTTCGCCAGGACTGACTCCTGATTCGTAACACACACATCCATGCAGGTGTTGCGGGGCTGCTCAAGGTCCCCCAGTAACCGCTGAGCTGGACCCCTCAACAAGTCCCGAAGCCCAGGCAGGAGCTTGCCTGAGGCTGCAGCCCAGATGGTCCGCGCCATGTAGGCGTCCCGCTCCTGTATCAGCGGCCGCCGAGCCCCGGGCCACTGTAGCAGCGCGTCTTCGCCCCACAGCTCCACTGGCCGCTCCAGGTCAGCCTGCATGCGCGACTGCAGCTGCAGGAAGCTTCTCCCTTATTCTCGCTGCATCCTGGGGTGGTGCGGTGTGCTGCCCAAGACAATACATTAGATTCAAGTGCTGCTCACGTGGGAGTGCTCACATGCAGATCAGCAACACAGAATGCTCAAGGGATGAGATGACCGCACAGCCCAGACAAGGTTCAGACAAAGTAAATGATATGGAATATGTGCTGGACAGCATGTGTCATCCTAGGGCTGAGGCCAATTGTGGGACACCTGCAGTGGCGCCTTCACTCGCACAGTGTTCTCAATATCATCCTTGGACTTTCGCGCCAAAAGCCAGATCTGGACGAGAGGGCTAAAGAGAGGCGCTGCAGCCAATAGCGCAGATGCTCCCACAGCAGCAGCAGCTAACCCACTGGAGCCTTCTGCACCAAACATACATATCTCAGCTACAAGAGATCTTTGCAAACAAGCCTGTCAATCTATGTCTTGCGCGCAATTATGCACATCAGATTTCACAGCTGTAAGACCAGGTATGCAATAAGATAACCTGGTAGCTTGTGTGTCACTTCCGCCCCCACCGTAGCTGCAGCTGCAGCCACAATGATGCCCAGATTTATGAGGGCAGATTGCAGCACACCATCTCCCAAGCGCTTGCTGCTGACGTTTGCAGGCACATCACCTAGCAATACCTGCACATCAAGGCAGCATGAGCCTGGTGGTGGCCTCTGTGCTGTATGCACTTGCCAGATCCCAGTGCAGAAATGTGCACTCTAAGAAGTGCACTTGTAGGATTTGGCATGCATTTGCATCTGGCCGGTACAACCAGTACCTGAGACAATGGCTTACACACCTGCCTGGCTCCGTTGTTGGAGGCGCTCTCAAAGGCGACCCGCCAGGACTCACCCCCTGACACGCCGCACTTCTCTGCAGCGGCCGTCTGCTGCTGTGCATACAGCCCTGTCAAGAGTGCTGCAAATCTCTGCGAGAGCGTCTCCTCTTCTACCTTGCCCTGCGTGTCTGCAAGAGACAGGAGACCTGAACTTGCCCTTGCACCACTTCCTGAAAGTTGCCCTTTATGCGATGCCAGCCTGACGAGAGCCAATGATCAGAGGTAAATGCGTGAGACTGTCAATGGGCAGTAGTGCCTATATGGGTCAGTGTCAAAAGCTCACTGCTGTACAGACATGCTCTCTCCTCATGCATTGCACATTGCACTCATCGTTGTTCAGCAGATTCCATAAATTCAAGGCACTCTGAGGGCAGGCGCACCAAAGGCTTCCTGAGTTTCATCTGCAGACCAGGTGCGCCAGTCGTTGGGCAGCTCAGCATGCTCCTCATTATTGCTGACATCGGCGATGCTGTCCACGGTCTCCGTGGCGATGTCCAGGACCTTGGCCAGGTTCTCGATGATCATGTTCTCGCTCAGCTTCAGGGGCCCTCTGTTGGGCTTGAAGGGCTCCATGCCCAGCCCACGCCCTGTAACAGCAGTACAAATCATGCATGAATAAAGTAGGAGCCAGTGCCGCACGGGAGCTGCGGTCGCAACAATCCTGGTCAGAGAGGAAATGGCTTTTCACTTTGGCATGTGCATCAAAGCCTCAGCCGAGAAGCACACTTTGAAAGCTAGAGTATCATATCAAGCGTTGACTGCAGAGTGTGGGTGAGCATCGAGAAGAAAGGGCTCACCACCGACGGCACTGTCCTCAAGGCCGCTGCTGTACGGCCTGCTCCTGTACTCTGGAGAGGCTGCCTTCAGGAGGGCCTCCATGGATCCCATTTCAATTCCTCTGAAGGCCACCTCTATATCCTGCAGACCAGTAGTCTTGCTGTGAGACAAGCAGAGGCAGCACTTCTGCAAGAGAAGCAAAAATGGTCCATGTTGCAGCAAATCGGACGCTGCTCCAGAAGGCCACCTTGCAGAGACCATGCAGCTGAAGACATTTGTTGGGTCGCGCAGCCGTGCAAAGCCCTGTCTCTGGTCAGGAATAGCAGGGTAAAAGTCTGGCCAGATGCAGCACCTTCACATGCTTGCTTTGGAGAGAGAATGGGGAAGCGGACCTGGCCGGGGAACTGCTTGCTTGCGGCCTCGTGCACTTGAGGCAGCATTCTGAGGCAGACATCTGTGGAAGTGTTGCCATCCTCTGCAGCAATGCTCATGGCCTCAGCTGCAAGGGACTCTGCTACTTCTGCAGGGATGGCAGACCCCTCCCCTAGGCTTGAGTCTACACGCACATCGAAGCTCTGGATCTTTGGCAGCACCCTCGGCAGCACCTCAAACTCCACCTGCGCAGCATGCTTCAGTCAGGCAAGGCACTTGACATGCGGACCTCTACCTTAACGGAACAGGGTAGCTTTGTTCTTGTGTCTGAGCAAAGACAAGAAGGTGTGTACACCCTCTTGCACATGACAGAGTATGGGCAAAGGCGAAAGCCTGACTGGCGGAATAGGTGGCAGTGACCGTACGTCAGCATGTTGCCATGAGTACACAGCTAAGGCGGACCTGATTGAGGGGTATGACGGGGTTGAGGTGACCATCTCTGTCTCGCAGGTAGTTGGGCGCCTGTGTGAACAGCGGCAGCTGCGTCTTTGGCCGCACCCTGGCAAACAATCCTGTCTCCAGCAGCCTGTTGCAGTCTGCCTCTATGTCCTGCGAGGTACCCACATAGTCCATCACTCTATTGTGAAGGGTTATCAAACAGCTCTTATCATTCCGCCTTTCTATAGAATTATAAATGAGCCTGTCCCAGCAGACAAGTGCCAAGCTTCATGTATCTGCCGAAGTAAGACGAGTGACAGGTGGGCCGCAGGGTGAAGGACTCCTAAGTATATGCTGCACAGTCTACCTGTGTGGCTACAGGGCCGCCAGGCTGACAGCGCAGCAGCGACACCAGCTGCTGCGCCTTGGGCCAGTGCTCCTTCTTGGGCAGCCCTGAGATGGGCACCCGCGGCGTGTGCCACAGCTGCTTCCCAGAGTTCTCCTGCAGGACAAAGGACATGACAAGGCTGAGCGTGCCGTCAGCATCACCATTCTTGGCATGCCAGGCTTCCTGGGTTTAGCTGCAATCTAGATGACTAGGGTCTATACCTCCCTGGTACCCCATTTCTGCCCTAGGATGCTGTTGCAGTGACTGCAGCACATCAGGATATGACGTGCTGCCATCATGCCAACCCAGCACAGCCCTGCAGCATTGTCAGGGGTTCAGGAGATGGTGATCTGAGTCGGCGCGCCTGGTCCAGAAGCAGGCGCAGGCGGTCCTTGCACAGCTCCAGCAGCACCACGTCCGGGCGCACCGCCTGGATGAGCTCCTGGATCTCCTGGCAGGACTCTCTGGACACATGAGACACCCCCAGGATGTACACCTGCAGGGACACAATGCCGTGTGC
The DNA here is from genome assembly GCA_963930925.1 of Coccomyxa viridis. NCBI lineage: Eukaryota > Viridiplantae > Chlorophyta > Trebouxiophyceae > Coccomyxaceae > Coccomyxa > Coccomyxa viridis. The sequence goes on from CAWVOJ010000012.1 coordinate 81,106, forward strand.
GCTCCTTGTGTCGTGCATGCATTCACTAGTGATGCCCTGAGGCCAGTACACGGACCGCTGACACTGCCGTGCAACAGAAGGTGAGCAATGGCTGACATTGAGGTGATGATGGTGTGCAATGCCGTCAGCGTGCTGGGGGTGGGCACCTGTGTTTTGCCACCAGGCGCAGCAGGGCTGTGCACTTGGAGCACTGCAGTGTCACGCCGCAAAGAGGGGCTGAGTGACACTGCAGGGGCTGCTAGAGCGTCTGGAGCGGCCACTGCTGCCAGAGCATTGGCAGCCCTCCTGATGCCTGTGCACCAGTACGGTGTTGAGGAGAATGAGGCTGCCACGCTTTCTATACTCTATTTATGGCTTATAGTATGTGCCAGTGAAAGCCCTAATAGGAGCTGGTCTTGCAGCTGATTGGCTATGCTGGTTGAGCGACAGACAGCTGAATTTACCTTTCTTGTGTCCACTAGGGACGACTCGTTTGTAGTGCTGCGTGGGGGATGGGCTCAAGTGTAGCTGTTGCTGATTGTGCGTCGTTTGCTTCCCCTGCAAAGCCTTCATCACAAACTAGATTTCACTGCCAAAAGAAGCCTGTATTGATCTTACTGTCCGGAATAGCATGCGCGCCCCCTTCAATGCCGATCGATCCTGTATCCGGTCATATCTACATTCGGGGTGTAGCGAAGAAAGAAGGAAAGTAGGCATTCCAGATCTGCTGAATGGGCAGAGGATGAGATGCCAGACTTGGCGCGGCGCCCATCATGGGCAGAACACAATATCCACCTGTCCAAAGTATCTCTCGAATACTGACAGAGAGAATCCGCTCCGTCATCTGTCCGTGACATCCCAAGCTCTCAGTCATGCAGTCTCTGGCGCACCCGGTCCAGGCCTCGGTCGCTGGCGTCACAGGCAGGGGCAGAGAATGCCTAAGGCCCTTTCGGGCACAGCCTGTGGCTGCAGCTCCCTTCGCCGTTCGCAGGTGGCCAATGAATTCCCTTTCATACCCACACAGATGCACAACACGCCAAAGCATGCTCATGGTGATACCATTGGCATCTGCCTTTCTGACGATAAGGCACATTCCGTGCATGCTGCTTTGATGGTCAATCGAGACGACACACCCTTTTCTGTACATAAGATATCATGCCAAGTATTCTTATGGCAGGAGTAGACGCCCGCTGATACCTGTGTATCTGAACTCCGGAACATCTTGTTGCAGATCAGCAGCTCGGAGATCCCTCGTGATCAGCAACGGAGTTGGTGACGTCGCCAAATACCTCTCAGAGGCCGCATCCAGCATCTTCAAGACCGATGATAGCAATGTCCCGTGGTCGGGCAGCGGCACCCCCTTCTCTGGTGCGCTTATTGCTTGCTCTGTGGGTTCACAGAATTGAATTACGTTGTTGACAAAAGGCAGATTGAAGTGGCTTCCACTCATGATTTTGAAGCTTTTGTGACCCAAGCACGCTCGTGAACTGCTCTGAATGCGCAGGGCGCATCACGCATCATGAAGAGGTTTCCCGCCTGAGGAAGGTATATGAGCTGGTGAAGGAGGCCCGTCAACAGGTCGAAGGTAAGCATCTGTGGTGATTGTCCGTAGCTCCAACTGTAGTCTTTGCAGTTCAAGTGTGTGAAAGCCCTGCATCTTCCCCCTGCCTCTGAGTGGTATCTGGAGTAGGCTTGAAGTCAGACTGTTTGTGCAGGCTGCACAAACCCCAGCGCAGCCAACTACAATCCGAGCGCAACATCCGACGATGGAACCTGTACGTTTGTCGTGCCTGAGTCCGATAAGGAGCTCTCTGGGGACCTCTACACATACGTTACCTCCTCGCTCTCCAGCCTCTGGGGTGCGCCCGCTCTCACCCTTCCCGGTGCCCACAACTACGGGCGTCAACCAGCAATTGTTCTGGTCTTTATAGCGTAGTACTATGCTGCAATAGCGTACTCTTTTTACCTGGCTATGACTGCCAAAAGAAGATGGTGACCTGCAGAGGGATACTGGCAGGCCTGTCTCATTGTGCTGCATGGCGTGCAGGCAGCAACTTTGAGCAGCAGTCAGACAAGGACAAGCGGGCAGACTTCAGCAAGCTCGGGCTCACAGGGTACTCGGGCGACAAAGTGATCTCACAGCGTGACATCCAGCGCCTGGTAAGCTCTGCGTCTCTTGGGTATGTTCAATCTTCTGACAGCGGTGTTCAAATGAGTGACTGCGCTGGCAGACTGCCGTTTACTGGCTTCTGGAAACCCTTCATCTTGTGCTGATTCAAAGGAAAATTGATGCCCCTTTGCAATTGGGCACTGATTTGGTCCACACAGGAGGTCGTTGCAAAGTTACAAAGTTTCATCCGCCATCAGGAAAAGGTTCCTAAAGTGAAGACACGCACCTTCCAGGGAGAATTTCTGAGCGCAACACTGTGTATGTGCAGCTGTCCTATGAGAAGGTGGTCAAGAAGGCCCTGGACCAGGCAGAGCAGGATGTGGAGAGCAAGTAAACCAGCGGATTAGGCGTGACAAAGCGAGAGAGGCGCTGAGCGAGCGTGCATCATGAGCAAAACTGAGCACTGTAGTAGAGGTCTGGTATGGTAGCGTGGAGGATGTCCGATGAGGTGTGGTTTAAGACAGCGGGGCTTCCCTTAGGCAGCAATGCAGGCATGCGCTGGCACACAGTGTCAGGACTATTGCAGCCCTGTGTTGGCATCGTCTTCAGGGTGGGGCCAGGACAGACGTGCAGCACTGCATGCAGAAAGCCATTGCCTGAAACCAGGCAATTTTGAGGTCAGGCTACTGATACCACAGTGTATCCTAGTTTCACAGCACAGCACAGCATGGGACCTTGAGACAGCACAGATGTGCTGCAGTGTGACTAGATTGACTGGCTATTTATAGCCAGACAAAGCTGCAAGAGGGCATGTCAACGTTCCGAGATGCCACATTGCCACACACATGCACACTACTTTGTTTCATGATACAATTAGTAGTATCTCCATCATGATCATAATCTGTGCAGCTCCACCTGAGGCAAAACCAAAGGTGTGCAAATATGTAGGAGTGCTGCATCACACGTCAGGGCCTAGCCTCTCTAAAGTTGGGAGTTCAAACATAAGTATCTGTAATTGCCAGCAATGCCTCCTCACCCAAACTTTCCTCACTCTACAGTAGAATATTTCTGATACCACCTGCAGGCGCCTGCAGCTGATCATGATGTCTTGTAGCAGGTGACTGATCTACCATTCTGCCCCTCCAGTAGACTGACCAGGAGCTGCTGCCGCCCAACCTTCATCCTTGCCCATCGAGACACCTGGAAGCACCAGAAGGATATTTATGCTGCCCTCACATGCTAGCATTCCCAATACGCCACACCCCTGAATGCACAACACATTCATGGCTCCTGCAGCAATTGCTGCTCAAAAGACATGCAAATCCTGCAGTGTCTCTAAGCCTGTTTGGATATGCTACTTAGCAGTGCACCAGGCCGCAGCGACGTCTACTGCCCCAACACAACACTTGAAGAGCACCATTGCTCATCTGTGATCAAATTACCTTTCAAAAGGTGCAAAGCAGGCTTGCAAGGCAGAGCTGACAGAGCACTCCAGCCAGTGCCCAAGTACATATATTCCCACCTGGCTGAACATTAGGTGCGTATGCTCCTGCAGGTGCCGCATATGCCGGCCTCTCTCCAAAGCCGCCGCCAGTTGGCACTCCTGGGGGCCCTGACCCCGCTCCACTATACCTGCAACAGGGATGCACACATGAGGTGTCACCTTTCTCCTCCATCCTTGTGACTCATTGGAAACAACATGGGATTCAGGAATCACCCGGCCTCTTTGTTAGAGCACCTGCCTCATGGGTTAATAACGCAGAAAGGTGTAGCACAATGAAGCACTCATGAGGCATACCCTGGCGCCTGGTCGCGGGGCGGGCGGTCGAAGAGGGAGGGCCCCGGGCGGTAGCGTGGCGGGGGCTCGCGGCTGCGGCGGTTGCGGTTGCTGCGCACGCGCACGATCTTGGAGTGGATGGCCGCGCTCACGCTGTAGTACACCTTGCGGTAGATCTTGGGCAGCGCATAACCTGCACAAGATGGTGAGGTACATCAGGCAGCGCAAATTCTTGAAGCCAGGTCTGATGATCCTTTGCAGCTCAATAACTGAGGAAGGGCTGCAGCACTTCAATCCCTCATGTCTTGCTGTAGGGTTTACTAATGCTTCAGTGATTGATGCAGACATACCGCACAAAGACAGCCACAGGAGATGTGCGGCGGCCGATGACAGTGAAAGGCACACCAGCATCTGTACACAAGCAAGCACAGTCAGGTATGCTCAAAATGGTAACATCCTTCTAAACTAGTGAAGACATGGACTGTGATGTGTATCATAACGTACAGCTCTGAAAGCATCCATGGTTTGAGCACAGGAGTGCTGCACAATGTGGTGTTGAATATTGCCCCCACCCTCGATATCGCATGCCTCCTGGATGTCGCGCACAGCAGAGACGTCCACGATGTTGCGCACGATGAAGCGCTTGATGGCCTTGTCCTTGGGCACCAGAACGCCGCTCTGCTCGCAGCGCACCCGCCGCACATGCCCCCGCGCGCCTGCCGGCTTGTTGCGCCCGCTGTTCCTGCGCTTCTTCGTCATGGCGCCTGCACGCATCTGGCTCTCAGGTATCCAGCATTACAGTTCAAGCCTGAGGACAAAGGGGTCAAGGGCTGAAAGTGCGCTGGCCCCAGGTTTTCGCATGAGCCCGCATCATAAAGCTCAGACCGCCAATGTGCCCCCGCCATATTGGTGCGCTCGTTGCTCCTCCACTCCTTGCAATTGGTCAAGGCACCTGCGGGTGTGTGCACATAGCGCTGTCAAACCTCACAGGATTCTCATCATGACGTTCTGCTGGCGCTTGGAAGCCTTGGCGGTTTCTTCAAGTTGGAGATGCATGGCAGCTACTCTGCCAGAGTGTTGAAACAAAGCATAAGCACCTTGAGAAGTTGTGCCTGCTGCTCCTGCGCTTCTTACCAGTGGTCATGGCGCATGCATGCGGTTGGAGCTGCTCAATCATCTATGATGCAACAGGATCAAGCCCGAGGGTGTGATAGATGGCACTAGCTCTTCTGCTTGAGCTTGCATTTCATTCAAGATCACATTCTTGAAGCTGTCAATGGCTATGCCTGCCTTGCTTTTCTTGCCTTCTGGCTGTGCATCTAGCCCATGCCTTAAAGTGTTTCAAATGTTGTCTGCATTGCCATTGGATGCATGGATGATGCTAAGCCGTCACTGGCATGATCAGACAATTGTGTTCAGACTATGGACTCTTGGCAAGTAGTGCAGCTGCTGCGTGGTCAGCCAGAAGAATTGATGATCGACTTGCAGGGAGGACAGCAAGGCTGGACTCAAAACAGGAGTTTCCTCGTAAGTCCTTTGGAGATACAGCAACACATGAAAAAAAGCCATGGCAACAGACAGGTGGTGAGAGGATGCAGTGCTTGTCTCGGGTGCTATGCACCTTGCGTTGAGCCGATCCTCGGCTTGTGAGTAGTGCTGGATGTCGGTAGCAAACTCGGACGTGGCTGTCAGCTGATTCTGTCTCCCGGATCGTCTAACCCAAGCTGATTTTGCATGGCGGCTCACAGCCGTCATGACGAGGACTGCCAAGATGGCAGTCACAGTGGACATTAAGATGATTTGCAGAGGAGGGGGTGTTGCATGCAAGTCTGTATGAGGAGACCCCTGAGTAGTACACATAGGGAAGGATGATGTCGCCTCAGACAGCAGCCAGGCGCTCCATTCTAGAGTTGTGATGGAGCCCACAGGCAGGCATGATTTCTGCCAGCTTGAACTTGTGCAGGTCTACAGCTACAGATACATCTGGCTGGAGGTTTAGCTGCATCCCGTAGCCTCCCAGAGGAAGCCTTGATATGCATGGTACTTCACTCACTGGGGGTTGCTAGTCACCACTGACCGTAACTGCTGTCATATACCTAATGCGAGCCTCTATACCCCGTCCAATAGGTACTAGTGGTCAATGTACGGCATGATGCAGCGATGACACCCCGTCTGCCGTCAGGGTGTCTGGATCGTTGGGCCACAGTGTGTTGGCCACAAACAACACTGAGAGCAGCTACAAAGGCCGATGTATATCTTCTAAAGGTCTTGATGCATTGTTGTCTTGGCGTGTCATGGACAAGGGCTGCTCAGATACGTTTCCCATAAAACTGGCATTGTCATATGATGGTCTGCAGAATGGTGATTGAGGTGATCTCCCCACGATTTCTGGCAAGATGCTCTGCCAGTTTGCCAGATACAGTGTGCCACAAACTTCTGTGCTGCAAAAGATAGGCGTGTGTTTGCTGAGCAGTGAAAAGGAGAGACTTCGCCCATGATGTCAGGCTTTTGGAGTGACGAGGCTCAGGAACGTGCGTATGGCATGCTACTCGACGGGGAGATCAGGCTCAGTAACAATGTAGACAAATTTCAACTCCTTCGTTCAGTAGCCAGCTGGAGCGAGGATGACTGCTTCGACTTTGTAGATGCATACCCGAGACAGCAGCAGGAGCTTCTGAGAGCAGAACTACCTGGTCCAGCTTCGACCCATCAGGCTTGCACGCATTCTGTCTTCATGAAGAAGATCAACCTCTCAGCAGCGTCTGATATGTTTCTTACGCTCGTGCAGGACCTTCAACAGAATCTGAAGATCCGAGGTCGCTCTTCCAGAAAGCCAAATTCAGGAACCCACTGGCAGGCACAGGCAGGGACCCCTACAAGCTCAGCGGCACACCCAAGCTTGTGATGCCGGTGAGCATGCTTTGCCTTTCCTTGAAAGAGACCTTGAAGTGTGGCTTCTCCTCTCACAGGTTGGCTGCCCCAAGATGATGTACAAGCATACCTGCATGATGTGCCCATGGAACAGCCTGGCCAGAAACGCAAGAGGATCAGCGTTGATGACACAGCAGCTATGAACACAACAAGTGCAGCAAATAAATCAGATGTACATGTATTTTGCATAATAGTGCAACCCCCGTGGGTGAGTGCATATATGATGGAATCAGGACTACAGTACATGTGTGTGCCCCTGTGCAATAGTGTGCATCAGAACCAGCACCTGATCATTGGAATCTGGTCACACAAAGAGGATGATGTTGTCAGTTTTGACCATTGGTGGTCCATGCACTGAGCGATTCCTGCGCCATGCCCTGTTAGGCAAATTGACATGTCAGCGCTGCGCCACCATGTTCACATGTGCAGAGTGGAGTGCTGATGTGCCTTTCCCGTGTGACTGGCAGCAGTGCAGAGACATACCAGCAGACCCCCGCCCTTGGTATCCCAAGCACATCGCACCATCAATGCCACCGGCAATGCGCTCTGTGTGCTGACTTGCCAGGCACATGGCGCGCAGGAACCAAGACTGACTCGGAGGATCAAGCATGATCCAACCGGAAAGTACAAGGGTAAGATGAGTGACCTGTACGAGGAGGCTCTGCCAGCGACGGGCTATGGTCGCAAGCATTGTCTGAGCAGTGAGACAGTCATCATGCTGTGATACAGATAGTAGTGCTGATCTCTGCACACTGTCTGCCAAGCCGGTGGCGCTGCTGTGTATTGCATCATGCTGTTGAGCCTGCATCAGACATGGCAGAGCACAGGTCCAACATCAAACGTGCTTGCCTGTTTGCAATGCAGGCTTTGGGAAAGGAAGGACATGCAGCAGTCTTGAGTTTGCTCGGTGTACGTACATCAGTGACAGGGATCGCGACGATGCAGAGCTGGAAGCAATCAAGCAGTCCAGGCCTGTGCAGCCGGAGCGCTTCACACTCTTCTAAACAGTGCCTGCTACTCTGGATGTCCTCTCTTAAGAGGGGCAACTGAGTATACAGGCCAGACCCATCTGATGCCAAACGACAGCACTATTCTTGGGTCCTCATAGGCCTCAAATAATATTCAAATGCCATGACAACCAAGGATGTGTTGGGTAGCCTTACATGGTTTCCTCGTCAGTGCTGCAAGGATGCATGGATCAAGGCCAACAACTTCGTCTCCCTCTTTGGCACTGCCATAGCATGAACTTGAGTCACTGCTTTAATGGTGAAGGGAGGGAAGAACCATGGCACTGAGTGGATAGTCAGACATGTGGATAATGCACATGCTGTCCCTTTGATTGCTTGCGAGAGAGGGTGTGCTCTGCCAGAGCCTGCTGACAGGCCTGCCTCAGGTGCAATGCATTATGTCTAGATCTATCGCATGTGCACAGTCACGTGACTAACAAGCCGTATGTCCTGGAGTGGGCTGTCCATCATGATGATCAGTATAGGCAGTCCAGGTCATCTAGCCTGGATCTGCATGTGGTGTCTAGGCCTATGCCAGGGGTGATGTGTCTTTGCTGTCTCACAGTGCAATGTTGCGGCACTATCTCAGCACACAGTAAAGGACCAATACCAGTTGCAACACAAGCTGCGATGCTTGCGCCCACTCAGCAGCAATGCCATCAGCATTCCTGGCCTCACCTCACTGCAGCAGACCGCCGCTCAAATGCTGTTCAGTAGTTGCAGCACTCATGGATTCCATTGATCACCTTCTGTACAGAGGGCAGATACACTGGCTCAAAGACCAGAGGAAAGGGCGTGTCATAGCCACACACTCTCAGGGGTGGACATTCCAGGCTCAGGAAGCAGCGCTTGGATATGGCAGCCACCACCTCTGCTCCAAACCCTGCACAGCATCAGAGCATTGCTGCTCCGAACTATGCAACCACCCTTGTGGCAGAGCTAATCCCTGCTCTGTAGCGACACAACAGCCCTGTCTTACTTGAATGATGAAGCATTGTATCTCACTCAAGATACAGGGATTATTTAAAAAATCAACAGAAGATGAACAAGGAAGAACCCATACCTGATGTCACTGGGGCCTCATGACTGACAAGGAGCCTTCCAGTCTTGCTCACGGATGCTGCTGCACATGCAGAAACGCATCTGTCAATCATCAGGACAAAGCATGACCGATAGCATACTCGTGTTGGCCTCACAGCCATAAGACCCAGTGCAGCCTGCATACCCATGCACACAAAGGGAAGATCTCCAATTGAGCCGCAGTCAATGCTTGTCAGCAACAGCAAGTAATGTAAAGCACCACTGTGTCCACAGGCTTGCAATGATGCCCAGCACCTTGTGAGTGCAAAGATGGTAGCGACTTACCAACAGCTTCTCTGTCCCACGGCAGTAGAGTCCTCAGGTCGATTACCTCACAGCTGATCCCATCCTCCTGGTGCACAGCTTCAGCCTGCAGAGGGCGCCCATTCCTGACATGGCTGACCAACTCCTATGACCCAGATACGATTTGAACCACAGACACATTGTGTGCAGCATCTGTGACGGAACAAAGTGTGCCATGCTCAATTTCAGGCTCCGCTCTGCTTGTAGATACCAGAATAAGATGCCTGTCTGCAACCTCCTCGCAGTCATCTGAGCCCAGGAGAGCTAACTCTCCCTGTGAAGGGACGACTGCTCTGCAAAGCACAGCGCGAAGAGCAGCTCACCGCTCTTTCCAGGACAGCCACCTGCTGGCCCCAGCTGACCAGCGTTACATCAGACCCCGTCCGGGTGACTCTGGCTTCACCCAAGGGGATTGTGTACTCCCCGCTGGGGACCTCCTCGCTGACTGTTCGGTAGAGCATCTTGGCCTCAAAGAACACCACTGGATCTGGGTCCCTGATAGCTGACAGTAATAGACCTGCACAGTGTGTGGGCACCTCAGACTGGGCAGCGCTTGTACCACAGAGACCTCCCTATGGCAGCAGCTAAATTTGCAAGAGTGACTTGCATTACTTCTTAAAGGGGAGGGTCTGAGTAGACCACGGCAACTTATGCAGACACAATGTTGCCAGCCATGATCAGTCAGCTGCAGAATCTGAGTGTGGGGTGAGCCGTTACCTTTGGCTTCTCTCGGGCCACTGGGCATCACCACCTTGATTCCCGGGACGTGGGTAAAAAATGCCTCTGGAGACTGCGAGTGGTAGTGCCCTCCATGGCCTACCGCTCCTGCAGAATGTGTGAATGATTCAGAAGCCCGACCTCTGCACTGGTTGGCAGCCGCTGCAGTCTCAGCCATGGCCAACTTCTGCTCGTGTAAGACCCTGCACAGATATTGCCTGCTCCAGGACATTCTGCCGTGCAAGGCCTGGGCCACCTGCCTCTCATGTTGAAGCGTTCGGATGTTTACTGTCGACTTGTCAACCTATGCCACATTGCCAGCTGGGCAAGCTGAGTGAGGTTGATGAATGGGCGGCCTAGAATGTGATGCTGTATCAGAGATGCCTCACCATATGGGGCTCGCACAGTGAGGCCGCCGCAGTGGAAGTCGCTGCCGCTCCTGTAGCGGTACTTGGCCGCCTCATTGACGATCTGGTCAAATGCTGGGAAGATGTAGTCTGCAAATTGGATCTCCGCCACTGGGGTGCACCCCATGGCTGCTGCTCCAATGCCAAATCCCACAATGCCCTGCGCATATTGCTTGGTGGTTGCCACCACAATTCCTGTCCATTCACCGACTGTACTGTGCTGAACAATCAGAGTCGAGGATGGCAGCCAGGACTGTAGGAACAGGGAATAGCTGGCATGCTCTGACACCTGCCCTGGCCAGTGCAGTTGCTCGCACAAGTTAATCTGACAATGAAAAGCGCTACATTATTGTCAAGAGCATAAGAGCATGCCTGCTCACATTGCAGTTTCTATAGCTGTAAGAAGCGGGGCATGGCTACCTGCTCAGACAAGGGTGTGTTGAATACCCGGTCCCTGCCAAAGCGCTCGAACAAGCCAACTGTGCATCTAAAGACCCCTCCAAATTTGACGTCCTCACCAAAACAGAGAGCCCTGCAATAGTAAGATCCTGTCACATAGCAACATTGCCCAGACAAAGAAGACAGCAGGATGTGCTGAGCTGGACAACGGTAAAGCAAGCCCACAGGACAACAGTGCAAGTGCGAAACACTTGTTTTTCCTAAGTGGCCTTAAAGTGTACCTGGGATCGTTCTCAAGGGCAATGTGAAGGGCATCATTGATAGCAGTGCAGAGGTTGGTCTGCTTGGACTCAGATGAGCCTGCTGACGCTGCTGCACTGTAGGCAGCATGCTGTACGCCTTGTCTACCCGAGGAGGACTCGCAGCAAGTGGGCACAATCTCAGTTACACTGTTTGATGTGCACGCTCTCGTGAGCTGATTGATGACTCGCCATGATTGCGCTGCTCGCATTTCGGCGGTGAGTTCTACATCTATCTAAATTCTCATTGGAAGCTGCCGCTGCTGTTTGCTGCTACGTTATGAGCGCCCTCTTCTCAGAAGAGACGAACAAGCTCTCATGGTGAAACATACTTCTAAGAAAGTTCCCTGCATCGATAGTACAGCCTCTGCCGGCACGGGTGTGCAGTACTTGGAACCGAGTTAGCGCCAGAAGCCACGCTGGGTCAGACAAGGCGTGAGCTTCCCGACGTGTGAAGTATCAACTCTGTGACTGGGCCGTGTTGCAGATGCCGACGGCGTTTCTTGGAATCGTTGGAGCTCAGACATGTCGCATGTGCTGGTAAGGAATTCCCTTGATTAGTTAAACATCAACGCCTCAGTCATCGTGCTTGCTGTTTGCTGTCAATCTGCATTCTAGAAGCATGCGCTGACACGCGGGCTTTTGCACTAGCAGCTGGGCAGCTTGGTGACCAGCAGCTGAGGTTTCCTTACTGCGCACAAGCAGCGTGATTTGGTGCATTTAGATATACTTCGTACTATGAGTCTACTCACTGCCTCAGCAGAAGCGTTCCTCTTCACGCTGAAAGATTTGTAGATCAACATCATGGCGGACATGGAACCAAGCGCTGAGAGAAGCACGCCTGAAACTAAGGGCAGGCAGCCAGTTACAGGTCGCAAAGCTCCGCGGAGTGGCGATGCCACTGGACGAGGGTATGCATTCTTGGCTATCATTGATCTTCAGCAACGTGAGATGTCTTGGGATGCCATTGCACACAAAGAACTGCACGCAATGAACAATATGGGCTTTGAGATACCTAGTGGCACACTAGCCGGCATTCGGATTTGATTGGGCAGGATGGCGGCATCTTGCGAGTCACAACCTGTACTTGCGCTGCACAGGGGCCAGCGAGGCCGCCACAATCAGAGTGGCTTCTTTGGGAGCAGCCCACAAGGTATGCAGCAGCAGCAGCGCCAGAATCAGCAAAGGAATCTGGGCGTAGGCTCTCAGAATGGCGAAGCACATAGCAGCATGCCAGTGGGCACAAAGCTGCAGGGCCATGTAGAGACTGTCAAGGATAAGTTTGGTTTCATCAGGTATGGCAAATCCTACGTTGGTCACTAGCAGAGAGTACAGGGGCCTAATTATGGGAGATGTTCACTGTTCCCAACAATGAATGCCCGTCTTTGGTGGCACTCATAAGCACTTGTGCTCGGTGCATCTACGTGCTGATTTGCCCTGTCACACATCACAGGGTGCCCTTGGCAGCTGAGCCTATCTTCTTCCATATGAGCGAGTTCCGAGCAGAGCCTCCCAGCCTGACCAATGGAGCAAGCTCAACACCCCAGCAGGCGCAGCAGGATGCCAGCACTGCTTCTCTGCAGGATGACCAGCAGCCTGCAACACAGGTTTGCACCTGTAGCCCGCTTCACTGCACAGTGACAGTCTGCCACATGCCCCAGTCAGTTGCCAGTGAGCTTGCAGCGCAGCTGTGAGCGGAGCATGCACGTTCGCAAGCATGCCTGGTCTCCAGGTGTGGGGAAGCATGTCATAGCAGTTGCAGTATACAGTATATAGTTCCTGGTATCATTTGTCAGTGAGAATGGGCTCATCTGATGTGTCATGACCGCATGTACAGGTCCTGAGCGATGACTCGGCGCCACCCGGACTTCCGCCTGCTCCAACAGAGAAGACAGGTCAGCAGAGCTCTGCAAAGGCCAAGGATTTGACGCAGCTGGTGCAGCCAGGGCAGCCGGTGGAGTTTATTGTCTCAGCATCCAGCCATGACAAGGTCAAGAACAAGGGCGGCCGGCCCCCAAAGTACTTGGCCAGGCAGGCAAGCGCCTCCCCGCCTTTTGCATCCTTCACATAGCATTTCCAATCTCCTTCCTTGAGCTGGCACACGCAATCCTCTGACAGCACATTCAGCATGCTGAGGGTTGCATGTGCCTCGCTGTAAGGGGTGTGAGGCGCCTTGTGCGGGGGTTGTGATCCTGTGCCGGATTGACAGCATGTCATCCGCATACTGGTGGCCCAAAGTCATCTGTGGTGCGGCAGCTTGTGCACCAATGTCTCATAGGCATTGCCGGTGCAGGTCCGTGTGCTGCCAGAGGGAGCGTTCCAGGTGCCAGAAAGCAGCAAGAAGCCCATACAGGGACGCATAGAGAAGCCTCTGGTATCAGGGTCAAGCAACCAGTCATGGACAAGCAGAGTAAGCATAGCTCCTTGCAAAGTCAGAGCTCGCACTGCTATACTGTAAGCACCCTGGGTGGTGCTGAGCATACTTTGCTTGTTTGCTTGGCCTCTAGGATGACGACAAGCAAAGAGATGCCTCATGTTTTAGAGGTGAATCCAGCATTTATAGAGCGCAGGCCTGATTAAGCCTTAGGGTACCCCTCGGTAATTGTATCCAGAGGTCTTTGTTGGACCGGATACAAGACTGACAGCATTCACAGTGAGCAGTAGAGCATGTTTGTAACTTTTTTTGCATGGGACTCAGGCAAGCTTTGGAGGAAGCGTCACTGCTTATGTGCATCTACAGGAAGAGGTCCCTAAAGCAGAAGGGCTCATCAGCTATCAGAAGCTGGCCCCCACTTCACCAGAGGATAGGCAGCAGCTGTTTGTGGCATTCTCGGAAGCGGACCTCAAAAGCAGAGGCCTGCGCTTCTCGAGGGGAGACATGGTGGAGTTTGTGCTGGGGAGCGACCCAAAGACTGGCCGGCAGACAGCCTCCCAGGTGAATCCTGCTTCACAAAGCCCTCAGAGGAGACCTGAAGTCCTCTTGCACCTCTTGGTCGGATGGATCAACATGCCCTGCAGCATTTCTAAGTCCAACTGTCACATATCTGGATCCTCAATCACAGGCAGAGCGATGGTATGCATAGGCTGTGTCATGCGCTTATGTCTGCATGCAAGATTGTGAGACAGCACAGACCCTCTGCTAGATTGCATCTAAGGCCAGACAATGGAAGGAAGGCATTGCTGCACACAGGTCGGCCCTGCTAGGCAGGCGCAAGCATACATGGAGCCGACCGGACCAAGGGAGCAGGGCTTTGTTGCACGCTTTCAGGACACGTTTGGTTTCATCAGGTGAAAACCTCCGTACAGGACTACTGTGTTCATGAGTCCTCAGAGTTGAAGCTTGCGGTATTCCGTGGATGCAAAAGCATCATCTGGCATTCTGAGTGATTTAAAACGCGTCACTGTTGCTGTGCCACCACACACACCTGTCGTGAGATGTCTCAGCAAGAGATGGCGCAAACTCCCTGGCAAAAGGTGCTTAGCAGCGTGGGCTAGCTCCACAGGTGTCGTCAAAAGGTGAGCAATTGGCTGTCCTCCTGTGCAGGAGCCTAGATAGAGACATGCACCAACAGCTTTTCTTTCACCAAAGTGAGGTCCAGAAAGAGCCTGGTCAGGCCATCACACCTGGCATGGAGGTCAGCTTCAGCCTGGCGCCAGACACCCAGGGCAAGGGCGAGGGAAATCCTATGGCCGTCCATGTGCAGCTGCTCCCTGAGGGCACCCTAGAAACTGAAAAGCGCCTCCCAGGTAGCTGCAATACCTCCGGCACACTGTCATACTATGCTTTGTACCTTCTGTTCTACACAGTACTTGCGTCCTGAGAGTGCTTAGAGACTGGAGCCATGTGGGCAGCCCCAACTCGCAAAAATACGTGTGTTGGCTGTGCAGAGTTTGTATCTGTGTGCGCACTGGGCATCGTCTCACAGTTGATACCTGGGCTGTGCATCCACCTGATGGTGATATGACCTCTATGAAGACACTAATGGCAGATCATAGAGCATGCATTGCCTGAAGAAGTGTGGGGTGAGGTGCAGAGCGGGTGAGGGGACAGGTGACGCGCCCATGCGCGGCAAAAGAGCAGACTGACACTGGGAAGCTGGCTTACGAAAATGAGCAGGGCTCCACTCGTGTCTGCACCTTCCTGCTGGACCAGGTCTGGCCCCTCCTGTCCACCCGTGCAAGCTCGCTCTCTGATGATGGACTCCCATGACCTGGACTTGAGAGATGACCATGGAATCACCTTAGGGAAACGAAGTCCGTGTCGGGAAACGTGTACCGCTTCCACTGCAAGCTATTGCCGTCGTCACTTGACATCATGATGGCCTGGGCTGATGTGTCTCGTGGCTGAGCAGTGCTGTAGCTGATAATCTCGCTCCCAATCTTCATGCCAGGAGAGATTACTTTCAGACATCTCCTACTGACATCTTAAAATGCGATTTTTCATCACTCAGCATGCAATGCTCTTCAATGCGATACCGGCAGCCAGCAAGCATAAGTTGCTGCTGCAGGTGGCGGATGGGGAGGAGGTTGGGAAAGCACTTGACACAGGGGATCAGGTGGAGTTCTCAGTCCTCATCAATCGCAAGCTGGGTACCAGCGTTGCTGAGGGCGTCAAGCTTCTGTGCAAAGCCGAGGACAAGCGCGAGCTGGGCCAGGTGGGTCAAATATCCAGCTCTCACTCCATCCCTCTGCTGTGCAGTTAACAACCCACCAGAATATCACAACTGCTGGCCTGCCTGCCCTGTTGTGCTGATTGGGTTCCTGGCTCCTTTGCCTTGTGCATTCTGAAGCAATTCTGTGTGGCGCCACACGTCAATTTGTAGAGCATCATGCAGGTGAAGCAGGTGCATGGGAAGAGCGAGGAATGCTGGGGCTTCATCAAGTCCTGCGAGAGGTCTCAGGACGTCTTCTTCCACAGCTCGCAACTGCAGGACATCGCGCACTCTGAGCTGAAGCAGGGTGATGACGTCGAGTTCTGCGTAGCGCGTGACCCTACCCCCGACAACCCTAAGCGCATCGTGGCCACCAGGTAGCCTGCCTGGCTGCACGCTTGCTGTTGGCCCAGCCATCAACACCCTATGCATTTGCACGGGCAGTGAGCAGGCAGTTATCGTATGAACATACTATGGCTCTTCGTCCCTGTCCATTTACAGAATGGGAGCTTGCAATGAGGCTGTCTGCATGCTTCACAGGATCACACGGGCGCCAAAGGGCTCTGCAGCCTTTGATGTGGTCAGCGAGCAGCAGTACCAGGGGGTGGTCCTGGACCGGATGGTCAAGAGCAAGAACAACATCAGCAGCGGCCTGCTGCACTATGAGGACAATGGCATCCCAGCAAAGCTCATCTTTGGGCCCAAAGACCTCTCAGTGAGGGCTGCCTTCAGCCCATGCCCTGATGTGTGTAGCCAGGCGTGCTTGCAGGAGAACTGCATCACTCTGCTCCTGCGAGCAATCTCATTCCTTATCTGAGGTGCACTCAGTCTAGTGCTTCTGCACGCATGTTGTTGAGCATGGGGTGAGTGCAGTTGACCTGCTTTAAGACTTCCAAGTCTCACTTGGATGAGATGGCTGCATAGAGATCTGCCGGAAACTCGCATATGCTGAGGATGATGGTTGACATGCAGGATCAGAATGTGAACCCCAAGGTCCAGGACCACGTCACATTCCGCACATGCATCAACCCCAGGGCGGTGAAGGCTGCTGAGAAGGTCGGTGGTGCGGCGGCGCAGTATGCAGGTCCGCTTTACTGCCTCTCAAATGTGCCTGCTTCTCGGGTAGCAATGCCGCGCCAGGTCTGCCATACTACACGCTTCCTTTGCGCCGTACCATCCTGCAGGATAACATGTGACGGTTGATAGCGCAGTCGCATTGCAACGGACTGCATTTGCAATGTGAGCATGTGCGTATTGTGAAGGTCCCTCAGACATTTACAAGGCTGGCCTGCATTCGTGACCGAAGTAGGGTGCATGTGCACTGATGCAGGGAGGAGAGCCACACAGGTGGCTCTGCCGGCGATCACAGGCAAGGTGCAGTACGTCTCGAGATCGCACGGCTTCTTGGAGTGGCAGGTCAATGGCGAGAACCAGCCGCGCATCTTCTATCAGGCCTTTGACGTGGAGGGCAATGTGGAGCTGAGCAAGGGCGATGAAGTCACTTTCACTGTTGCTGACAAGGTGCGGCCATGCCTACAACCCCGGCTGTTGTGCGCAGCAGCTTCGCCTGAGATATCTGTCCTATTTTGCTCTATCAGGGGAACCCTCAGGACTGCGCCCAGATGATGTAGAGGACTCCCAGCTGTTATTTCCCTTGATTGCACTACATATGCCAGGGCTTAAACGCCCTAGCAAAAGCTGGCTGGCTGGCTGGCTGTCTCTGGCACAATAAGACAGTGACGCTAAGGCTCAGAGAGTGCATGAATGTGCAGCTCCCACGGAAGGAGGCTGAGAAGGCTGGCATGGCAGACATCCCCATCATTGCACGCCGTGTCTGCCGCACCAAGGTCAGCCCTCTGCTGACCCCCGTAAATCAGACCATTTACCGGCATTTACATACCGCTTCCTCCCCAATGTGACCCCCTCATATGGTGAATCGACAAATGTGGCGGCAGACATTCCCATGCTCTTGGATATAAGTGAAGTTTGATGTGACCTGTAACTCTCAGAATGCTGCTACAATTCCACCAGCGAGGCATCTCAAGCACTTAGCCTCCGAATGTGGCCGTGCAATTGTTTCATACGTCATCTTCCTCCATGCTGTCACCCACACCCTGATCAGCGTCCCGGGCTCCATGCCTGGCATCGTAGTCCGCGCTCTGATGTGTTGTCCCCACCGCCCCAAAAGCATCCCAGGTGACATTATTGTGCATTGTTGCAGGAAGCTGCCGTGAAGGAAGAAGGACCTCCGCCAGCTGAACGCAACCCTGCTGCCGTGAAGTACACTGGCAACCTGGTAAGCAGCCTACAACTTGAGCGCTTCTGCAACAGGCTGTTCATGTGATAGCACTGATCTGCAAATGCTGTGTGCCAGAAACTAATGACAAAGCAAAGGTTACAGTAGAGCTGCAATTGTAAATGTGTGCTGTTTCGTCATACATATATTCCATGCCAGTGTACTCTGGACCTTTGATGAGGCTGACCTGAGATATGGCTGTACAGGGGCAAGCTCCTGGCGCGCCAAAGGGAGTGCGCATTGCCAAGGGGCCAGACGGCTCCAAGGGCTTTGCGCCGGGCAGAGGGCGCCCCCTCCCGCCGCAGCCTGCCAGCGCGCCCGCGCCAGCACCCGGCTCGGTGCGCCCCTGACTCATAACTTGTCTTGGCAGACATTCCGACCAGAGCACTCATGACTGAACCACACCAGAGGTTGCCAAAAACCCGGCAGCAAGGTAGTGAGACAAGCAGATTTGCCAGCAGAAATTGTGAGAAAGGGTCAATGCTTCTAACATGGGCTGCAGGCACACGTCTGAATGCTGTTCTCAGCGACAGGTGCCACATTCTGTCAATGCAACAGCTCAGAGCCTGCCCTGGAGGAGATCTGCAGTCGTTCGAGCCAATACTGGCCCAGTGTAGGATGCTCACAGTGCTGTAGCTTGAGCATGGCTGATGACATGCAGGCGCCTTCCCTGAAGACTGCTCTCAGCAGCGGGGCTCTCAACCCCACAGCAGCAGAGTTTGTGCCTGGTGGCATGTCTGCAGCGCTCGCTCCCAAGGTCGCCGTCGGTAATGAGCAGATGCGCAGTCCCAGTCCTGCACCTACGGAGGCTGCAGAGCCTCTCAAAGGAGCACCAAAGGTAATCTACAATGTTTTGCAATCATGACCTAGATGAATAGGCTCCAGGGATCCAAAGCTCCGCAATGACCTGTCAACTATAAGGTCTTGCTGCAACGCTCAGATATGCATCTTGTGGCTGTGATTACAGTATGCTCTTCATGTCTGGCAGTGCTGCCGGATGCTGGACATTCTGTCATGACATTAGCGCCTTTCCGTGAGGCGTGGAGTATGAGCCCCAAAGCAAGAGGTCCAGCATAGAAGCATGCGTAGAGCCCATTCTGCACTGCTGCAAGCTGCAGGAGTGTGATGGCTGTTCTACGCTCGCAGGCATTGCAGGAATTAGACAGCAAAGATCAGCCGAGCTCAGTTGAAGAAGCACAGCGGACAGAGGATGAGAGTGCTGGGGGCGCCAAACCTGTCCAGAAGCAGACTGAGGCCTTTGCTGCAGCCGATGGCCAGCACCCTGATAAGGAGGGTGACACACCTGCCAGCAAGGAGTCTGCCCCACAGCAGCCCGTGCAGGAAGGCAGCCTGGCGCCAGATGCAGAGAAGCCTAATCGGGCTGGTGGTGGCGCCCCGGAAAGTGCACCCTTGCCTGTGCCAGAAGCAGAGCTGTCAGGAAAAGCTCAGCCGCAACAGGCAACAGAGAAAGATGTGCACGCGCAGACCAAAGATTTCCGCCGGGGTACAGCAGGTGGCGCAGCTGCGGCCGCTGCAAAAGTAGAGGCGCCTTGTTCCGCAGCAGAGCTTGGCAGGCTGACACAAGACCTTGAAGACACTCACATAAACTCTGGAGACAACCTTGCCATAGGTGCTGAGCCGGCACAAGCTTGCAACAATGAGCTGCGCTACACATCAGCTGAGGAACAGGACAGCAGAAGTGCAGAGGTGAATAAGGCTGCAGAATCCTCACCCCAGGAGGCAGCAAGCAGGGTAGATGTAGACAGTGGCGAAGCAGAGACTACAGAATTTGCAACGCCAGCAGCAGCAGCATCCTCGGCATCAGCAGAAAAGGGCAGAATTCTGCAAGCATCTGCTTTGTGAAAGAATGTCTGGGCAAAGCGACAAATGCATCAGCTCTCCAATAGGATTAAAAGTGGGCCTTGGCTTTTGCGGACAGCTTTTTAAGGATGCCCCTGTGAAGCTGCAAAAGGCTTGCCCTTACATTGTACCGCTTGAAGTCATCCATGGATGAGTGTGGTCGCCAGGTTTTTCATCTGGCTTGCCTGGTGTTTGTCGGCTTCAGGAGTGCTGATTACCAAGTAAGTGGGCAAGATCACTCAGTGCCTGCAAAGCATCGCCAAGTTGGGTGGCTGCTAGCACATGCACAGCAGCTAGGTAGCATTCATGAAAAGATCTGCAGATTAGGATAGCAATGAACCCAACTGATAGGAACACCTTGCAGAAACTACCTGCTAGCTCATGCTCCTCCACTACGTCATTGAAGATATGTCTTTCAACTCGCTCTCAGTGTGCTGGTTCACTTCAAATTTGGGACCTGAATTTAGGGGAGTGCACCCATCCACACGCACAAAGGCTGGTGTGGTTTCTTTGATCACCAAGCTGGCAATGTGAGATTCTCAGCTGTAAGAGAGTGGCGCAGCAAAGTTTTGATGTCAGTGGTCATCCTCATAACTCGCTCCCATGTATCTGACTCCTTACATTGCCGAGTGGACACAGCCCCACAGCCAGGCAGCACATCCTCTTAACTTTGTTCTGTTAAGGCTGTGTAGCAAGGCCGACCTCCCAAGCCCATGTCCCTTGCTGTGCAAAAGTGCGGGTGGTGCCAAGCTTGCACCTAAGGAGACCCACTAGAATGTGTGAAGGCCCTCTCCATCACAACAATGTCTGCTTCTGTTAAATTGTCCTTCATGATGATCTTGGATTTGTTTTTTCCTTTGATCTCCTGTATTGATCGCATGTCATGTGGCGCCCATTTGTGACGTCCCAACAGCATGAACTCTTGCAGCTCTGGCAGCTGGCAAGCGTCTGCGACATGCTGGATATTCCTAGGTTCCCAGCGAGCCCAAACTGTATACCTAATTGCCCGCAGGCTACCTGGCAGTAGCCCGGGAAGGCCACACTCAAATATGTCAAGCTCCAGGGTCCGCAATTCTGACATGCAAGGCAGAACACCATACAAGGCGTCTGCAGACATCCTGCAGCCTAGTGGAAGATGACAATGCAAGCGGGTCAGGCCACACTGATTGCCCAGAGGAAACATCCCACGTAGGACACACTTTCTCCTGAAGAAGCATTCCTTTAGGGAAGCAGGCAGGAAGAGGCGCTCTTGGATCCAGCAATCTTCCAATGTAACTTTGCATAGTCTGGGGCATCCTATCACTAGGTCCTTCATCACTAGCCTCTGTATGTACAAGCATTCCAATTCCGGAAGGTTTAGAACACATGAATGGGAGTCATGGATATGACAGTCAGGCGTATAGATCTCCAGGCTCGTCAAGCAGTCTAGGCAAGTAATGCTAGCCATCTGCGTTGGCCGACTACGCATGGTGAAGGTAAGCTCTTGCATGAAGTCAAAGCACACAGCCCAAAGAGGATCCTGAGCGTGGGCCCTGAGCTCTTTGTTTTCCAGCTCAAGGAACCTGCGCAAAGTGCCTGCAGAGCATACATGCCTCTCATGGTGTACTCTATGCAAAAGGATTTATCTGATGAGCCTGGCCACACAGCATCAATTGCCTCTTCTAGACACATATACTTGCCACGTGAGACTGACGATGACAAGGAGTGCTTCCAACTTCAGTCGTCCAGGACATATGCTAGAGGGCGGCCATATGCGTGCAAAAGCATCCCCAGCTTGTTGGGCCATGTGTAGGCTGAGACATGGCACATCATAGGTGCCTCACTTCAAGTTGAAGTTCACAACATGTAGGAGGGACACAGTCGTCGTGAGCAGCACACCGTGATGGTTGCATGGAAACTTCTGCACCTTCACTCGTGCTGAGTTGGAGCTTGTTTCCTGACAGGCTGGCGGCGCTCATCTTTGGTAGCTGTGTCACAAGCCAAGCAGCAGCCTCTGCGCCTCCTCGATTGATATGGGAGTGATGGTCTGGGTGAGCTTTGATGTAGCGTCCTACCTTGCAGACAAGATGTGTAAATCCTGGAAGGCTCCGTTCAAGCCACCTGCGCACAACTGGCAAGTATGGCAAATGACGAGGTCCTTCATCCGATCAATTTGCAACATCCTGAAACTGGACCGTACTTCAAACACCACCAGTATGATATAGTAGCGTGACAGTCACTTCCTTCCTGCCGAAGTTGTCATCCAGCTTCAGGTCTGACAAAAGGTCGCATGTGCCCCATATTCTCTCCGATGGCAGGGGCTCGCTGAAAAGAGCATGGAAGCTCTTGTCAACAAGCTCTAAAGAGCACCGTTCCACAAAGGTGAGTCCAGGTGTGATCCTTCTCAGGATGTCATCGGGCAATGAACACAAGCTTGCACATGTGTCGCTGCCTTCCCTCGCGCTAAGACACACTGGCATTATGGCAGGAGGCGTTGAACTATTAACGTCGTCGATTCTTCGAAAATTATCTATGTTTCAGCCGGTTGCGCTCAATATGACAGGGCGTACGCAGCTATGTTCAAGGTTCCAGCTGATGGCAAATCACGGATGTCACAGCACTGAAGAGTTATTGTAGAATAGCAGCAAGATCGAGAGTGCACTGAAAGCATATGGTGCTCCTGACAAAGTGGCGCAATCTCGCGATGATTGCCTGCCGCTGCCCGGGTGATTTTGGGCTGCCCTACAAGGCCAGCGATTTCCCACCGTTGCTGACCCTCCGGTTTGTCTGTGCTATGCACCATCATGGCTTGCGGCATAGAGATTTGGGTGCTACGCCAGTGGCTGAGTGGGAAATCCATTGGACAGGAGTGCACGAGGAAAGATGCCAACAGCCTATGCCTTCTCGTGCAGCACTGTAGTCTGCTCACATGTGTCAGCTCATGTGTGAGTGTCACTGGGCAGCATCATTCACAATCCTCATGATCTGTCACGCCTAGAGCATACATTGAAGCGTTAGCCTAGCTAGAGGGTATACAGCAGCTGTCAAGTATGTAAGCACTCAAAATCTACTGGATTCCAGAAGCTGATCTTCCTGTCTTTAAAGAACAGCATGCGCAAGGCATGCATCTCATCATGACAATTCCGGTCTCTCTCAAAGCATGCCTCACTGCAGTACACAGCCTGCCTGCAATAGCAGCAGCGCCTCAACAGCTTCCCGTGGGACATCTTCTTGGCTCTAGCTCTCTTTTTCGCATGAGTGCTGCTGCCATTTTCAGAATGAGGCTGCACTTGAGGGCTCCCTTCTGACCTCCCACAGTGACTGCACACCACTGCAGCACTGTTTGCTGCAATGGCTGGCCCGGAATTGTGGAGCAGCTGCACCTTGGTATGAGGCAAAGTACCAGGGACCACTGCAGTCCTCACCCCTGTACATAAGCCAACAGCTCAGCAGACTCGGTCGGGCCTGTGACACAAGTACACACGCACAGAGACAAAGAGATGTAGCCCCATATGGTTATCTCCTCAGTGAGTTTGTACATGAAGACGAAAGCGCAGTGAGTATGTTGCCGGGCCAAGCACAATTGCCACGCCAGAGTGCCCCATGCATCACAGGCCAACAATCTGGGGCAGCGGTTTCAGCAAGATTGTACCTGACACCCGTGTCTGCCAGATTGTGAGCTCATGTGCTGTGTCGCTCCAATTGGGTAGCGCAATCCTTCGCTCCAGCTGATAGTCCGACTGCAGCTGGAGCATGAAGGCTGCATCGCCCGTATCGCCGTGCCACTCACCCACGAAGCACACAGTGCTGCCCCTGCATCATCTTGCACTTTCTTTCCACCCACTTCCTGGAAGGCATCTTGCACAAAGGCAGGCTAGAACCTATAGAAACCGCCTCTGTGACCATGAAGGGAAGTCGTCTCCAGGTCAAAGCATTGTTGCAGCAGAGGAAACATCTGCGCAATGTCCTCGGGACCACGGTGCAGCCAGCATGTGTTGTAGACGTGCTGCCTGTTTACAGAAATACTAGAACACAGAGCCAGTGGAGACAACCCTCGTGCAGCTCAACGCCATTGCCTGTACGCATCAACGCCATCAAACAAGCAGTGGCCATGTGTACCTGAATGCTTGCAAGCACTGCGTGGCCATGGAGCTGTCGCTGGGAGGGTAGCAGAGAAACAGAGCCTGAGAGGGTGACGCTGCAGCCACGCTCTCCACTCCTCCCTTGCTCACCTTCAATATTATACACATGCTTGAGATACATTGTGGGGTGAAAAACTCCCTGGGGGATTCACTCCCTGTCAAGCCGACTGGGGCCAAGATACAAGATGCTTATCTTCTGCCAGTTCGGGCATCACTCTCGCCAGGCTACGCCTCCTCTATGGCAGGTGTGGAAGGAAGTAGCGATGTTCACGACTGAGGCAGCATTCATCAGGTACCCAAAGCTCTGGGGTCACAAAGCAAGTCTTGCCAGACCACCCATCTCATACCCGTTGCAGCACATCGTCAAGGCGCCCAGCATGAAGGTAGCTACAGCTTCTGTGAGTCACCTCGGTCATGGCGGGGATGCCTTTGTGCCACAGGTTGCCACTTTGGGCGCCTGGGGGGTGCGAGTCCACAGCAGTCACTGACACGCCTGCCTGTCTCAGCAGGAGGGCCCAGTACCCTGTGCCTGCCCCAACCTCCAGGAGAGGCCCAACACGCGCCAAGGCCTTCAAAGCTTCCCTGCAGCATAAGGCTGACTTAGCAGGAGGCGTAGCCGCTTGCTTACAAGGGTTTCGAGAAGACGCTGAATTCCCTGTTTACACCTTTAATTGGGATGTCTCAAAAATAGATGGTCTTTTGGGGGGCCAGATAGGCTGCAGCAAACCAAACTCCGCTGCTAGTCTTGGAAAAAGCTTTGTGATCCTTGCATGTGCATCCTAGCATGATTATCCTTGCACCAGTGCTGTAAGTATCATGTCAAGCAGCAATATAATGGATGACAGAGGGACTTCCAGCAGAAGCTTTTGGTTGGTCACTTCACTGAAGGACGAGACTCGACTTCTGTGTCAGCATGGAGGAAGGGCTGTACCGAGTAGGTGGCGCATATGCGTACACATGGCACTCCCTGCTGGCTGCGCGCCACCTGGACAGTGCTGAGTCAGCCGGCCATGTCGCCAGTGCAGGTCCTATATCCTCTTCAGAGGCAGGTGCGCTGTCTCGCCATGCAATCTCCGCATCACTGTCACTGCTGCTGCCGCCGTCGTCACTGTCTGAGTGTGACCTGCAGAGTGATGGAGCTCTGCTCAGGTGGCATACAGATGTGATTGAACCTATGCTGCAGTCATTGCAGATTCTGGCTCAAGTGCTCCTCTGCGGGGATGGTGTGCTTGGTACAAGTGTTAGTGGCATGCCCTGGTTCTTGTTCTGCCAGAAGTTGGGCTCAGCATGGAAGGGTATCTCAAAAGCGCACCCTTCCTGGGTGCTCGCGTTTGAGTCAGAGCTGCTGGACGTCTCCACCCTGCGCCGCTTTCCTGGACCCATGGGCCTCTCTTGCTGTCTGCTGCTGCTAAGCTTGGCTCTCATCCTGGCGTCCTCGTCAGCAGCTACCCTGTCCAGACCGCCCCCCACAGCTAGACCTGCACAGCGTTCACGAAAGTCTCGCCCTTGAGCCTGCGCTAAACACGTGCCTCTGTGCCTAAGAATACGCATGAGCAACCAGCGAGAAAGCTCCCAGTGCACTGGCTCACTGTCAACTCGGCAGTTTGTGCGCTTAAGCACCCTTGCCTGGCAAAGCACTGTAATGTATATACGCACGCAGCCAGAGTAGCAAGACAAGGGGCAATGTCAAATAGTATGGTCACCTGAAGCACGGAAGAGGCGACATGACTCCTGGAACCTGGCCCACATTACCGCAAGCAGCAGGTTGTCCAGGGCAGCCTGCTCAGGCAGCTCGAGCCCTTCTGTTGTCTTGCGGATGCCCCACACCTTCCGCAGGACGGCCTTTGCATAGCCGCCCGTGCACTGCCTCACCAATTCCTTCACCGCTGCTGCATTTCCTGCATTCAGAATTGTGCAACCTTGGCCCCAAGTGCATGCCAGCCGCAATACTTATGCTTTTGGTGAGGTTGCTCAGAGACCTCAACATGCTGGGATATACTCCAGAACAGCCGTAACTCCCTTTCTGTCTGGTGCAGACTTAGCAAAAACTACCAGCCACAAAATTCAGCAGTCGTGTGTATGCCTTTCTGATGTGGAAGCCCTGCGCGCATGTCTGGATTCAGATGCGTGGCTGCAGCAGCAACAAGTGGAACTTTGTACAGGGTTAACAGCCTCTCAGCCACACCTGGATGGGCCCGGGCTAAAGCAGGAAAGTAGACGTGGGGCGGCGGCACTGGAGGGGTGTCATAGCCGCAGCTCAGATGGTGCTCCAGCAGAGCATAGTACGCTTTGTCCAGGTCAGCGCACATGCAGACTGTGCTCTCTGCGCTGAGGCTGGCTGGGTCAGCATCGCCTGCCGTGCGCTGACTCAGCTCTCTGCAGCTGTGCAGGGCGGTCCTGAAGGTGCTGAGGAGGGTGGAAGCCTCCTGCTTCAGCTTGCCCCTCCTGCATGAGCAAGATCACATGGGTACAGCACGGCTTATCTGCCACAGTCGTACTCATATTAGCATGCTCGAGTAGTTCAGGTGCCTGATGGCAGGGGTCAGGCAAGGTCTGGTAGACAAGCCAGGACCTTTGGGCACCTTTGCCTTCCTTTATTGCCAGAAAGGTCCACCTTTCATCTAATATCAACATGGGTAGCCCCAGAAAAGATGCCATGCGGTGAATGGTCACCTTGCAGCGGGAACATGAACTGCAACATGTCGAGGAGGGCCAGGTCGCACTTGCTCAGCCAAGGGCCCTTGTGGGATGCCATGGCTTGCTGAAGGCCATGCAGGGAAGCAAGCAACGCTCGCACTGCAGCAGAGGCCCATGCTGCGCTCTGCAGCACTGCTACGCACAGCCTGCATGTCAGTAGCACACTCTGAGCATCACTGAGCTGAGTAAAGACTGCCATCCAGTGAGGAGTACTGTGCAGCAAAACGGATGATTCTCTCTACAGCAGCGTGCGGTTGCAGGATGCCCAATGCTACATCTTCTCAGACATAGCTTGCACAGATGGGTGCTTGAGGTTCTGAAAGCAGGCAAAGTCAGTATGCAGGCACGCCTGCAAAAGACAGCATACATGGGTGCCGTGCTGTCATGTCATGCGCACATACCTGGCAGCGCTCAGCGTGCCCATCAAGCGCCACATCAGCAATCCCACGACGCCCTCGGGATGGCTGCCGGTCACTCCCCAGAGTGCACAGGCACCCAAGCAGGGGGTCAGGCCAAATGCTTGGGCATGAGCCTTCGGCAGCCCACTGGAGGGGTCATGCTCCACTTCTGTTGGCTCGATGATTCTGCATGCAGGCCTCTCAACTCAAACTCTGAAGCTGCATCAATTTAGTCAAGGAACACTATGAGTGCGTCACCAAGGGACAGACTGTCTACAGGGACCACTATGAAAGGTAGGCCATAGGAGAGCAAGGCCGACCTGAAGTCCTGTGCGGCTTCAGCTGGGACGAACTGCCAACCGAAAGCTCTATATGCATCAAGAACCTGCACATTATTATTCCGGTGATGCCTAGGGGGCGCCGTGCAAACAGTTAGATGGTGAGGTGATCTGGGCAAGAGCTAATACCTCATGCTGAGCAGCCTGGTCATCGACGACGCTCATGCAATCTCAATAGAAATATCTATAATATCATAGCTCCTGTTCTCTGCTTGAGCAATCCGAAACTCCACAATTGCAGTGACATGCTAGCACTGTGATTCATTCAGACAAGATATCGTGCGAAGGCTTGCTGGGTCAAGTATATACTCCGACAACGCTCGAGCAAACATTGACATGTGTGATGAGCTGTCAGAACATTCTGCAGGTGCAGCTACACTTCCAGAGTGAGGGACCCAACGGTCGAATGGTGGTTCCGTCATGTCGCTGTTCAACGGCTCCAACATGTGCCCAAAATGCCAGGCCTACAACTCGGCGTGCCATCCGAAAAGGCCCTGACTCGTGCCAGCGCACTGCAGTCAGGTGAGAAGCTTCCAGAGCCACAACCAATCGCACCTTGCACAGCCCTTGCACCACTGCTTTGTGACAATGCTTGCCTCCGCCAGGTGCGAGTGACGGGCATCTGCATCGATGCCTCTTGACAGGCACTTGCCTAGGATGCTCAAGACTTGTCCTTTCCTTAAGACACGTCCTTAGATGAGCTATGAACGACCCCATGGTGCCTGGTTGAGCAATCACCCTGGGCCTTTGTGCCCACTTTCCGAGATTACATCGTGGCGTGCAGATGTGGTTGACATGGTGCAGAGAATCTGTATATTCCCGCTTAACGGATGCATTTGTCTCACGCAGAGCGTCATTCCCAGCTTTTACGACAGCGCTTGGCAAAAGGGCGTTCCGCTCTGCTGGACTCCGTGATCACACACGCCTGCACCTGAGCAGAGGAAGTCAGATCGTCAGGATGTCGCACGTATCCACCACAGGGAAGCCTATGTATGACTTGTAAGTCTTTATTCTCAAGTGGCATGGCCCCTTATCCACTTCTACTCCCGTAAAGTCTGCAACCTTGGACAAGCTGAGTGAGGATTGAAGTCGCAGCTTGAGGCTCCAGGGATTCATGTGAGAATCTCATGCAGGTACGTCAAGGGATCACCCGAGAAGGGAGAGCTCGGAGACTGTAAGACCCTTTCACCATCCTTGATATTTTTTTAAAGCTGTGCAAGCTTGTTGTGACCTCGTAGGGTTCACTTCTGATCACAAGGGCTGTCTGGACTCTTGCACTGCTTTGGGCAGCGCATGCTGGTGGCTGCTGGGTTTCATCCTCTCAACAAAATCCACATGTGTGCTTGCAGGTCCATTCTCCCACAGGACAATGCTGACGCTTGAGGAGAAGGGCATCCCATACAACAAACTTCTCATTGATGAGCTCAACATGCCAGAGTGGTGAGTGCAACCTTCAATAGCCCATGTCTGCAGGTGACCCAACATGACCAATCACCTTTTGGAAAGGGTGTCCGACAAATGGTCAGGCTCGACACAAAACTATGTCATCGTGTGACATGTGAGTCTGCGCATCCGTGCACCAGTGGCATAGATGGGGTCCAGCATCTGACTCTATTCTAGAGTGGACTTCAAGGATAGAAAGACAAGACATGCAAGACAGAGCTCGGTGAAGCTGATCTGCAGGATCCAGGAAGTCTCTCCAGAGAAGCAGATCCCCTTTGGCACAGAGCTGGAGAGCGGGAAATGGCTGTATGACAGTGACAAGTAGGGCGTCAAGTTTTGCTGCTTTTCTTACATACATGTCCGCTCTGCACGTCCTGACTTGTCTCTTAGTACCAAACAGATGTTGCCTATTGCATGCGCTCAGGACGCGACGAAAGATCTGTGTTTGCAGGATGATCCCATACCTGGAGGACAAGTACTCGGACAGAAAGAAGTTGGGCAAACCTGATGACGTGGACAAAGTGTAGGTCCCCACGGAACATTTACTGCTGCTGATGAGCTAGTCTGCTCTGAGAGCTTAGTCGGTCAAACAGGGGAATCTTGCCCGTCTGTTATATTATACTGTCCAACGGTACTGAACACCCCTCTGCCAAGTGGTGGTGGTCGAATGCCTGCGATGGTCACCAGCTTACATCTGACACCGCTCTGGCGATGTGCAGGGGCACAAACCTGATGCCCAGCCTCATAGAGTACCTCACCTCAAAGGGCTCTGAGGAGGAGGAGAAGCGCACAGCCCTGCTGGGCGTGCTGCGCGAGATCAACAATGCGCTGCAGAAGAGCGACGGGCCCTACTTTGGCGGCAAGGACGTGAACGCCGCTGACCTGAGGGTGGCCCCGCAGCTCAAGCACGTCATGATTGGCACGAAGGCCATCAAGGTAGCCGTCACCCCTGATGCCTCTTCTGTTCCCCCTGATGTGCAGAGGCTGTCTGGAGTTGCAGCATGTGCGTGCGCCCAAGACAGTGGAACAGACATGTCACAAAGCCAGTCCAGGATGCTGAAATTCAGAGACCTGTGTGTAGGGCTTCAAGACATTTGAACAAGATCGTGGCATCTACAAAGATTTCTTGAACATGCTTCCGAGGCCCATATTGTGCATCCGCAGGACTTCCAGTTCCCCGGCGAGCTGCACGGTATTCACACCTTGCTGGAAGCTATGGAGGGGCGCCAGAGCTGGAAGAAAACCTACTATACAGAGAAGTAAGTTGTCTATCTAGCTGCCTGCCTAGCCCCCGTCTTTGCATGACACAATGCAAGGCATAGCGTGTTCATGTTCCAGTCACTGACTGCCCAGCATGAGTCTGGCATTTTTCCAGCCGCGCACACTTAGTACTTTCAGCTTGCTGTCGATCAGAAGTGAGCTTCCGTTTTCTGAGTCAAACAACAATTCTGTGTACATGGCCTGTTGCCATCCATGCAGTATCCCTTTAGGCCCATATAAATGTAGACGGGGCTAGATTGCCTAGTGCCATAAGTGATGAATGGCATGTGGCTGTAGGTATGTCAGTGACGGCTGGCACAAGAAGATGGAGGTTATGGGCGCCAAGTAGGAGAGCCTTCTGCCGTTTCAGCATGGAGTGTTAATGACCACTGGTGGCACCCTTTGCAGCACAGCTCCATTCAACTCAAGTTGGCTGAGAAAGTGCATGAAGCAGGAACGCCCTTGGCAGCTGTGCATAGTTCTGATGTCCGCCACAGCTACTGAACCATCAAGCAGGGGAAAGGGTCGGATATAGGGGATTCATGGCTGGCATTTTCAAGTAGACCAGCGGTACCTCAGTGCAAGGAGGATACCCAGCCGAGTCACATATTTGTAGCTGTGTAATGCTGTGCAAGCGTTTGCCTCTGTGCATGCTTTGTAAGGATAGATAAGGCTCTTACTAGTACTTAGAGCTCTAGAGGAGAAGTCAAAAGCATACGAAATTTCACCTTGATGCGATTGGCTGCAATCACTTAAAAGGCTGTCCGCGCCTGCAATGTAATCGCGAGCAACGCAATGCTGTAACACACCTGATCACCTACGCGCAGTCTCTTTCATGAAGTCTGTGGCTGCACCAGTTCTTTGTAGGATGTCCTGAGCTGTCTGCCTGGAATTTTGGATACTGGGCAACTGGGCAGCATGCAGTCATAGCTTCTGTTTGGCGCGAAGCACGCCCACTCCCACTCTTTCAATCAGAGATCGCACCGTAGGAAAAGAATGTGAGTGTCTCTATCTGTCGTCACAACCCTCACCCTCTTGCCAATCTTTTGCGAACCAGAAGAGAGGGTGGAATCTGCCCTGACACGCGGCAAAGCCGCTGTGCACTGGGATAGTCGTATTGAATCTACTCAAAGCCTTGAATATTGAGCTTTTGTATCTCTTAGGTACTGGCATCACAGATTTAGAGTCACATCGCAGCCTAAGCAAGCACAGCTGGTGTCAAAGTCTGGGGCGTCTTTGCCCACACCAGAGAGCCATGCAATGACCATGGCTTGACACTCGGCCGGCCGGCTATGCACGGTCTACACTTCGTAAGCGTTCAATAAGTCTGGAGCATCCTGCCGTGTTTGCATGCGCATTGCTGCAGGCCTCAGGTTAGAGGCGTGAATCATGCCACTGCCTCAATTGCATCAATGCCCATGACGTAACATCGTGTCTATGTTCGACAGAATGGTTGTGAGTGCCCGGCTCAAGGAGCAGCTGATGGGCAATGATCACAACAAGGGCCTGCCTTTGCTGAGTCGCACCACCGCACCAGGTGAGACGTATCCTTGCCTTACCTGCCGCACCCAGGGCATTCCTGGTCAGACCACTCTCCTGAGCTGAGTCTTCAGCCAAGCCAATCTACAATTGCATACACTACTTCTCCTGGCCTCCTCTCTACGGAGCATGGACATGACAAAGCGCTGCGCATGGGGTGCTGCTGGAGTCAAGTCCTACTTCTGGAATAAGTGAGTAGTTATCAGTAAGTGATCCATGCCTCATGCAGCCGGGCGGCGACTGTCTCACAAAGGGATGCTTAAGACCTTCCAGGAGCGGCCATTGCTCCTGATCCCAGTCACATGCGTCCTAGCGCTGAGCCTGTGGACCCTTCTGGCATCCTGGGGCTGCGAGAATTCAATCAGAGTAAGTACTCTTCCATTTAGGATATTGATAGTAAATTATCAGCTTAATTCTGGCCCTCAAGCACTGGGTGGTCATGCTTAGAAACATTGTCATCAGGTGGCAGAAAGCAGAATGCAGACAGGCACAAGATCCCATCAATGGCTGTTGATGCGAGAGATGAGCTCACTACTTGTAAAGGTGCATGGTAGGATTTTTTGAGACCGTGTCACACAAAGGGCTGTGCTGCATGGAGCCATGAAATTGCCTAACAGGTGTGCGTGTCTCTACAGAGCAATTGCAATTCTGCAGCAGCGGTAAGAGGCGCAGCGCAGTCAGGTCCCGCCTCGCTGCCCTCCTGGTTCAACTCCAGCTGTCCGCTGGTCTATGAGAGGTATAACCTCCTACTTATACCCCACAGTACCTGACCTGGGAGGCCATGTATTGGTCTCCCTGAGCTACAGTAAACTGAATTGTATCAGAAACACGTAATCCAGGCTCTGCAGGCCTTGAGAGGGGTGATGTGCTGCAGAATACCATACGCAGAGATGCGCGACAGAAAGGCCCGGCCATATTTGATGGGCGAGCAGCAGCGGCCGCAGTGCATGAACTGCGCAAAGGACGAGCTGTGGTCCCACTTCTGCCAGTACAAGAGCCATGGCCCTGCCTGCCCGCTGTATGACCAGGACACTCTGTTTGAGACGATCAGATCTAGGTGACCAGCACTTCTGTGCGAGCACTTGCGCTTATCCAGGCAATCCACGGCGTGTCTGTGAAGGGCTGCTGCTGCGGGCGCAAGCCCTCTTGTTCAGGCAATTTTCGAATGCGCTCTGCTGATGCACTGCGCCAGCTTGTCAAACACGGCAATGCTTGAGCATCTGCTTGAAACGACGAAAGGGGAAGGCTGAAGGATTCCAGTCATCTTGAGGAGGGACTTTGCCAATGCAGGGCTGAGATGGGGGCAGAGGGGGTGAGAGAGATGATGGAGATGACGCCATGTGACATCTTTGGGTACATTCGGGGCAGGACGGTCTGGCTAGTTGGAGACTCCATGATGCAGGTGCGCTGCAATTGCTATGGCACCTCCCTGATCACACAGCGTGACAGCATTGACCCTAGTACGACTGCTGCACCTTCTCTTCAGAGCATGCTTTCACCTTCACAACACCCTCCCAATTCGTAATGCTGCCATGATATGACTGGAGCTGTCTGCTGTCAAAGCTTGCTATCAGGCCAGAGGACATTAGCAGGTCTCTAGGGCTCCTATCCCCTAGTGCAGCTTGCATCTTGGCATGAACTGGAATGGAGCGCTTTGGATGCACCTGTGCAGGAGTTCATGAGGGCGTTCCAGTGCTTCATGTATGAGTTCTGGGACCTAGAGACGAAAGAGCTCAAGGACTTGCTGACAGATGAGGATGTCAAAGCCAAGCTCATAGGTGGCTGGTGTGTGATCATGCCAGAGAACACACGCATTTGCCATGTCAGAAGGTGGGCATCCTTCTGCCGCCCTTCACACGTCTGAATTCTTCCATCTGGCCTCCTTGTCAAGGCTGCATCCCTGCTTGAAGCACCTCAGCAGCTTGCCCTATGTCCAGCACATGCCAATCTCTCTCACAGGGGAGAAGGCCATGTGGCGTGGGTGCCCTCCACGAATGCAATACTCATCAATATTCCTCGAGCTGATGCACAACAGCATAAGTATGCCACAGGTGGTAAAACTGTGCAATTTTGCCGGTGCTCTTTACGCTGATGATCCTCAGGCAGTCATAGCATTGGATTGCTAAGGGAGACTTACATGCCGTGTGCAGCAACCTGGCGGATCACATGGTGAAGGAGCTGCTGCCGATGAGGGAGAGGATAGGGATGCGGAGGAAGGACATCATGCTGGTCAACATAGCCGTCTGGGTGAACTCCGAGAAGAACCTGCGAGCCAACATCAGCATGTGGGCGAATTACTACACTCGGTATAAGCAGCAGCTCCCCTTTGTCATCTGGCGGGACGCCTCGGTGCAGCACTTCAACACCCCCACAGGTCTGCGCAGCCTGCACACACCCATCCCCCTGCCTGGTTCCCTTGCATGAGAATATAGCCAGCAGGAGAGAGGCTGAGGATGCTCTGCCCGCTCCAAGGCTTTCTCAGGGATGGCCATGCAGTGGCAGCTCCCTTCAGTCACTGAGCCTTGCAGTAACGGACGGGGTGCTCTCGTCGATGGATTCGGTAGAAGGCGCACTGATGCTCAGCCTGTGGCCGCATGGCAGAAGCTTCAGCCGCAAGTGCATGTACAGGATGCCGAACCTTTTGGCTGAACAGGAACAGCACTCCGACATGTTGCTGCTCGAGCAGGGGACTACAAGTGCGACGGCTGCCCGGACGCGCAGCCCAGGCTGGATGACAAGGGCTTCAGCTGCAAGCCGCTGTCCAGCGTCAGCCTGCTGAGGGACAACACGCTGCAGAGCGACGACCCGGCGATGGGGGTGATTGTGCGGGGCGGCTGGCGCAACGGCCTGACGCTGCCTGTCATAGAGGGGCTGGGCATCCCCGTCATGCACACCTGGAACCAGAGCGTGCCCCTCTGGGAGTACCACCATGGCTTCCAGGTGATCTCACTCTACACCCGGGCCAAGAAAATGTCATGTGCAGGTGCTTGTGAGGTGACCTGTGGTGATAAGATGCATAGTCAAGCCCTGCCTGTATTGTCCACTGCACATTGGCTGATGCATGGTATCGACGAGAGGAACGCAGGGAACTCAGACTGCTCATTGCATGGGTGTGGTGCTGCAGGAGAAGGACGACTGCACACACTGGTGCCACCCCAGCGGGTACCAGCTGTGGATCTCGCAGTTCTACCAGGTGCTGCAGCAGCAGGTGCATGCGCTGCCACCTCTGCCCGCAGCCGCCACATCGACAAGCTTGTAGAGGCAGCAGCTAGAACTGTTATTCCAGAGCAGT
Organism: Coccomyxa viridis; assembly: GCA_963930925.1. Lineage (NCBI taxonomy): Eukaryota > Viridiplantae > Chlorophyta > Trebouxiophyceae > Coccomyxaceae > Coccomyxa > Coccomyxa viridis. The sequence goes on from CAWVOJ010000012.1 coordinate 116,011, forward strand.
ATCCTGTGAGCAGGGCAGGCAGCATGGGTCAGGAGAGATGTGATGGCTGTGAGGCATGCCACGGCAGGCTCTGAGTCTCTGGGAGACCCGGATTGACCAGCTTGCGGAAGACCTCACTGTCACTGGAGGTTTTGAGTGATGCTGCGTAGTACCTGCCAAAGCAGTCAGGGCATCGAATCATAGTTGCACGGACCTTGCGATTTTGATTTCGGAACCGGGTCCGACCGCGGTCCCGGACCCGGACCGCGTTTGGACCGCGCCGGACCGTCACTCCCTGAAGCAGTGACGTGGACACTGCCTGTGGTGACGTGGACACTGCCTGTGGTGACGTGGACACTGCCTGTAGTGACGTGGATGCTGCCAGCACGTGGGTCCTTGGTTACGTCACCTCGTTGAAAATTGGCTCGGAAACCTGCTACAGAGCACACAGAGCTGCTAGGATGCAAACTAGGATGCAAACTAGGGAACATTGAACTCCCATGTAAGGCAATTACAGCTCTATGGCAACACAGTACCTCATTCCCCAAGCTGCTGCAGCTGCTCTGTAGCTGCAAATGTTGGCAGGAGGTCCGGATCTGCAGCAAAATCGGAACCTCAAGGGACCTAGGTCCGGGACCTCTGCAGGTCCGACCAGGTCCAAAGGTCCATGCAACTATGCATCGAATACATCAAGAGTGAGTCATCGAGACTGTCAGGCATGCCAGCGTGAGTCCTGCATCTCAAGCACAAAGCATGGGATCACAGAATGTGCCAGCAAGGTTGCAACGACTTCAATCTAAATATAGAAGGCAGAAGAAGCACAACGCGGGCGGTCATTATGCCCTCTTACACTTCTGACTGGATCCTGAGACATGACAAATCCAGTGGAGTATGAGGCTGAGCTTCAAATCTGTGGGGCTTCTGCAAGACCTGACAGAGGAGATTGGCCTTGTGATAGAGTGACAAATTGTCAACAGAGAAGTCAGTACCGGGAATGTGGTGATGTATTGCTGTTTCTGCTGAGTGAGTGTCCATGGCGACAGATGCTCACCTATGCCCGTGATAGCCTTTCGTTCCTTCACACACCACATAATTATCATCTGAATGATGCCACAGCGCAGCATGCCCATCAAAGAAGTCTATTGCATCAGGAGGTGTGTCTTATGCGCGAAGGTCTAGGCGCTAATAACAGGGACCAGAGCTTTTACATCTAGTGAGTGAGTTGTGTCATGTGACGCTAACTTGCTAGAGATGCTTCACTGCAAACTTTGGCAGCGAGCCTGAGGTTAGTCACCGCTGACGCAAGGCCGCCTCATCCACAGAAGTTCCCTGCCAGAGCTCCAAAGGAATCGCATTTCCCCAGTGGTGTCGTAAAAGAACTCATCAAAGTTGAAGTACCTGTTCCCGAGCCAAAGAGTCCGGCCACAAAGCTGCTGGCAGCACTAGGGTGATGGGCTTCGTCACCACATTAAGTCCCTGCCGGGTTGCGACAACAGTATCAGCGCCCTCAAAGCTCGACACTGTAGCCAGATGGAAGTGCGCAAAGCGGTGAGCAAATATGCGTCTGCCTAACACGTGTCTTACAGGGCTGGTGTCCATGTCTCGTTAGCAGCTCTTGACTGGATCCCTTGGTATGCAGGAAGGAAAAGCTGAGACCGAGGAAGGTGTGTTGGCCGTAGCTCTCACTAGTGATGGGATTCTGGCTTTACAGAAGCTCAGATCTTTAGTGCTTCTGCCATACAGCTACACTACAGGGCACTCGTACAGCGCACAGCATGTATATGTATAGAATGCATGTATGCCTGCTTATTCTAATATTCTCTTGCACTGAATAGAGTGGTTCCAATGCAGAGCACACCTGCTGACAGAAGACATGGTCCATGCACAACTCATCCAGAGCTGCCACCACCTCCGCCAGCCTACACAGTGCTGCAGGTCCTGCCCCTACCTCGCACGTAACACCAGTAATCAATGAAGGACTGTCACATCCTCAGTCTACAGAAGTTTTGCTTGCACAGCAAGCCTGCTGCCTTGGTACCTGGTTCTTTTTATGGGCTTCAGGCATGGAACACAGCTTTTGATACTATTCTTCTTTGCAGGCTGGCAGCGTCAGCACAGGATCCTCCACACAAGAGTCATAAAACATCGCAGTGCAGCGGAGCGGGTTGGCAGCTCATGAGTCCATTACTCTCACTGCAGAGCTGCAGCTGAGGAATCTTGGATGAGGACCTCTTGCACGTGGAGCTCCTGCAAGAGGGGCAGCCAAATAGCGGTCTAAATGGCAAATTGGAAATGCCGGAGATGACAGTGCTTTGTGAGAGTTGGCTGCAGATCTAGCCTGAGACAAACATGACGGTACTGAGGGTGCACTGTTGAGGCGGGTCCAGCAGACACATAAGGGAAGCAGCAGCATGCTATAGAGCCAATGTCTGAGAGCGGAGTTGCTGGGCGCATCATTTTGGCAGGTTGAAACAGGCATCTTGGCCTCAGGGGACTCCATTGCGCATCTTAATTGCACAGTGCAGCAAGCTTGCTCAAGACCTGATGGGCATGTGCCGTGAGGCTTATAGAGGTTTCACAAACATCTTGAGGGGATCTTACAACTAAGAGGATCCTGTCAGCTCCCTGTGAAGCACAGGCCACCATGACCCCTGAGCGTCGCCGCTCTTGTCAATGAATGTGCATGAACCACTGCATCCTCCATGTCTAAGCATGCCTCTCCAACCCCGATGGGCACGGAAAGTCCATCACAAGGAGTGGCATGGACCAAACAGACAGGAGCAGTGTCGAGGTAAGAAGCTGTGCTCCTAGAGATTAGACGGAGCAGCACGCATCACGCCACCACGCCCTGTCTGGGACGCGTGTTCATGTTTTCAAGGTTCCTGAGGACGCGGCAAGGCTCTGTCCATTCTTCTGACTGGAGCATGCCGCACATGCGCGCAGCATGCGCCCATGGGCCAGCTTCCTCTCACATCCACACATCCTGCTGCCTCAAGATCTTGCTCGCTCATATTTCTCGCCTCTCTACCGCAGTAAGCGTTAGACCCAACAACTTGGCATAGCTGGCACTGGCGATTCGGCGCCGAGGCTGCAGGGGAGTTCTGTGTGAATCATGCAGCAGGCTTTGTCTGGGAAGCTCCACGGCCCCAATTCTCTCGCTGCAAGCGTCTGCTTTAGAAATGCGTCTCATACAGCATCAGTGAGGCGGAGGGGGCGAGCAAGCTTCAGGATCCTGGCAGCTGAGCCGGTGAGATCTCACTTTACCAGCAATCTTGACCCTGCATCAGGAACCACTCCAGACGGATTCAGGGCTCCAAAGAAGTGCAAGGAAATTGCTTCTCCTATGTTGGCCTGATTCAGACTTGTCCTCGGTGCTCAATGCCATGCTCCAAGGGAAAGCCTCTTCAGTGAATGACTCGCTTCTTAAGCCTGCTACAGCAGTGCCTGCGTCCTACACCATTGATCGGCATCCATCGCGCAGGAAGCAAAGACGGTGGATCGATCAGCGTCACCCGAGGAACGGCTGACCGAGGAGGAGGCTGCTGAGGTTGAGAGTGGCACTGGGAGGAAAGTTGAGAAGAGGGATGCCGAGGGAAAGATATACATCGGGTTCGACAAGAACGACCCGACACCCAGGGCAGGACGCAAGGGCAGGATGATTGATGATGATGAGGAGAGGTACCCTTCAAGGTCAGAGATGGCTGGCGGATGGGCTGGCGGAGAGAAAGGGCTACGTGCTTTCGTCGAGGTGACTGGCTTCTAGCTCCAGAGCCTGCTCATTGCAAGCATATCATGCAAAGCAGTATCCAAAGAGGCCATGCCGTTGCCCCAGGCTAGCAGTGCTTGGGAGGGCATGCCAACAATTGTCAGGAAGCTTGTATGCTCGGGCATGCAGTGCTTGGCAAAGCCCCATGCCTGTCGTCCATACTGCTCGGTGAAACTACTCCTGTAAGTGCTCAGAAGTTTTCAAGTGCAGGAGGCTGAGAAAAATGGATCAATGTTACTGCTCTGTGAAAGTACTCCTGCAAGGTCTCAGAAGTGTTTCAAGTGCAGGAGGCTGAGAAGAACGGAGCAGCGTCTGGAGGGGAGCCCGCTGGAAAGCAGGCGGCTGGGAAGTCGCCCAAGGGGAAGCAGAGCGGGACGCAGCCCAAGCAGCTGGACCCTGGGGCGTACCCCGGCAAGGAGTCCGTCGGCTTCTTCCGTGAGTCTCCCCCATGCAAACACTCCTCAGCACCTCATGCACAGGATACACGGCATACGCTCAGTGATGCCTGTGTGCCTGTCTTGCATGAGCACACTTGCAGAGCACCACACCAGGGAATGGAATGCTGCTTGGAGTCACATAACTTGCCTCATCAGGTCAAGGCTTGAGACCTGCCTTTGCTTGTTTGTGTAAGCACAGCCTGGACACTCAGTGCTTGCTGTGTTGAGAATGGGAGTTTTAAGACAGTCCATGGAAGCTGCTTGGTGTCACCTCTGCTCTGTTTGCCATGTCAATGTTTGCTGCAGTATGCCGAGCCGCACAAGAAATGTATGGAAGCTTGAAGGTTTGCCCTGCTCTTGCCAGGGCTGATGAGTGCTGTGTGCACGCAGCGGGCATCACCGGAGGCTTTGCTGGAGGAGAGCGGGGAGTGCAACAATTTGTTGAGAAAGGCGAGCTTGAGTTGGCTGCCCCTGGGAAAGGTACATTCCAGCACTGACGGCTGCTGCTGCTGCAGCCCTGGCCTTATACAGAACGCCATCTTTGCTTGAATGTTGGCACAGATGCCTACTGTCAAGAATTGGAGGTCACGGGAATTTGTAGGCTGTGCAAGTGCAGCCCTTCAGGGGAAGATGCACTGTCTTGAACTGGGCTGAGACGCAGTGACGCATGGTGGCACTCTTGCATGTCTGTCAATTGAAGATGTAGGTCAGCGTTCTGTTGAAAGCAGGGGAGCTGCCAGACATGGATTTACAAGGTGCTGTTCTCAGTGCTGTATTTCTTGCTGTGCAGAGAAGAAGGAGTTCAGCATTTTGCTAATAGCGGGGGGCGCCGCGGTGGCTGCAGCGCTGGGGGGACTGCTCCTGGACGATGGAGTTGAGGATGTGGAGAAGGCCGTCCAAACAGGCAACATCCCCGGGCTGAACCTGGCCACTGCACCACTGGACGAGAGCACCAAGCTAGCCCTGAAGGTTGCTGTGGGCCTCTTGGTCGTGGTAGGCGTCACTGCAGGTGCGGTTCTGTGCTTGAGCCATCGGAATTCCCCTTGAGAGGGGGCACCACTTTACACGCAAGCATGCCCAGTTCAGGATGCATCGCGATGCCGTGAGAAGAGTACAGTGCAAGAGTCCTTACCTGGCCTGACGGTTGCAATGCTGTCTGTAGGTGGCTGTCTGATCTTCATAGAAGTGCTGTAAAATAAAAACGATATTCTGTGTTGGATGCGCAGGCGCTCGCGCAGTGGTGAAGAGTGTCAAGGAAGGCACTGGGCGCCTTGCGCAGCGCGTGCTGGACATTGGCAAGATCGGCGCCTTCTGGATCGGCGTCTTTGTTGCCGTCAAGTTTGTGCTGGAGTCCTCCTCCAATTGAATGGGCTGGCAGCAGCCAAAAGCTAGCATCAATTTTGCCGCTATGGACCGACTATGCTATCACTGCTAACACAAGGTTGTTTCACTCATAGCAGAGTTGCATGTGATCTTGGGCGCCAGCGAGTGAGCATTGTTGCGGAGAGCAACAGAAGGATGTTTTGTTGCAATGATGAGGGGCGAAGAAAATTTTGCATCTCAAGGTCAGCTGAAGTTGAAAACTTTGGCCCTGTCCCGGCTTCTTAGTCATGTTCTGACAAGGTGCAGCAATGCCAGCAGCTAGAGATATGAGCCAGAAAGTGATAGCCCCCAAGGACATGAAATTATTGTTGTCATTCAGTGCAAGCGGATGTCAATTTTGCCTGGGATACCTTTGTCCACGTGGTGATGCCGCTGCTCCAAGAATTGCACCACAAGAACCAGCACTTCAGATGTATTGAGAGGGTTTGTAGTGCTTGGGATGACAGAGGCTAGGAATGGGGCATGTACCCGAGTCTGTACATCTTTAAGGTGCCACACACATGCTTCTGCTTGTATTGATGAGTGGTGTGGCTGCATGACTACGTATTGCAGGAAGAGAGTACTTGCACAGCATCTGACAGCATCTAACGATTAATCTGCACAGGGTGAATGACATGTGAGTTGTCTGCGCGTGCACATATGATCAGACGTGTGGACACAGGCAGTGCAAATCCACTGAGATTTAAAACTTCATGGCAGGGCGCCTCGTAAAGGGACTTTTACACTCTTCTTTTGACCACACTTAGGGTTGGCTCTTGAAGAAAAGTGTCTTCCTAGGGCACACAAAGTGCAGCAGGCACACAAACCTGTCGCCAAGAGCCCGCGCCAAATGCAAGCTGAAGACACTGCAACAAGAATTTCAATTTGAGCAATATGAATATGAATCCACGTCTCAAGAGTCTCTAAGCAACAAGTACTCCAGCGGCTGCGGTATCTGTGAAAAATTGCAGACTTCTAACACCAACGCAAGCCCCGGGTTCTCACAAAGGCTTCAACCAAGCACTCTTAATGCAAGAGAATTCTGAGCAGAGTCACTCTGTGGAGCCTTCCCAACAGGCGAGAGGGCTGCCCCAGCTCTCTTCACCCCATTAGGGACTTGAGGCGGAAAGGCAGCCATGAATGACAGCTGGCTGCCGCACCTTTGCTCAGCATTGACAGCCTAGCACCTGGCACTGCAACACCTGGAGCACGACTGGCAACAGCCGGCTGGTACGTGGATACCGACTAGAGGCGCATACGTCCAATCAGTCTGCCTTGAACACTGTCTGCTGTTTGCAGCGGCAGCACTTTATCATCGTCTGCGGAGCTAGCAGTTGAGATTCCTAGCAAATACCACAGCACTGCAGCCTCTCATGTGGGTACAGACTTGCAGTGTCTTGAATTGCAATAACTCGTGAAGGTGCCAGCATGCAGGGCAGCCTGCAAAGAACTCCCAAATGCCTATCTAGACACCTTCCCCAGGATGAAAGCTCTGGGGTTGATCCATGTGGAGGCCGTCAATTTGCCGGCTGCAACGAGCTGCGCGAACATGTGACGCATGCCCTTCCATAGGCAAGGCTTGACCAGGACTCTTAACATTGGCTGTGAAAAAGGGCCCCTCCTGAGACAGCATGGGCGTTCGAAGAGTTTGCCTCCGCAGCATTGCTGCGCTACCTTGGCAGACTCTGAACCCCGTCCTGTCTGCAGGATGGGTGTCTGGAGATTTCCAAGGCAGACGTCGATGCACAGAGCCCTCACCAATGGTCAAGGCAGACATACTACGTTCCACAACGCATGCTTGGCCCGCAGGGGCACATTAATAGGGGATCAGATACATAATGTGTCAGTCCAGGAGGCTCCAGGGAATGCGCAAAGCATGCCCCGGGCCCGCAGCAATACTATGCAGCAGCTCTATTGAGCGAGCTGCCGCTGTGATAAATGGTTCCAGAGTTCTTGCCGGATCACGAATCCGCAACACTGTGGCCCAGGGCGGGCACCCTTCTACTGGAGCCCTGCCCTTTGGGCTCCATCTGGCTTGTTGTCTCGCTGCCAAAAGGCGTCCTGTTCAGGCTTTTCTCGCCCCTCCCCAAGGTGCTGGCCTGCCCGGCATCTGCCCGGAACCAGCTGGGGAAGGGTCTTCTGCTCTGCGAGTGACTCTCTGTGGCTCCATGAGCAAAGCCTGATCAGGCTGCGAGACGGCCCTTGGACTGCTCGGTGGTGCTCGAAATGGCTCTGCCTGCCTGCCTGATAGCAGCGGCCTGTGACTCTACTGGCTTCAAAGCCAGCACTTGTTCAGCAGGTAGAGCACGTCCAAAGTGGTTCCCACAGCCGCAATGCTCCCCCAGAATTTGTGGCTGGTGCAAGGAATGGGATTGTTGCCCGGCAAGTGCGCGCCTGGCCCTGTTGCAGCAATCAATGGATCCGCCACCACATTGCGCGCGGGAGGCTCCTAGATAGAGTTCTGGCCAACAGCTGGCCAACAGCAAATTCTCCTGGCGCAGCGCCGCTGCCGGGCACCCTCCTGCCTTGTGCCCACAGCGTCTATTTTGGCTAATGGGATCTGAGGGCGGCCCAGCATGCATTCAACTGCTCCTAAGGACGGCGCGAGGGTCCACAAAGTAAGCCGCTCTGACCCTCCACGCCGTCCTGCCATGCAAAAGCATCAACAGTCTCTTGCTAGCCTGCCAAACAGACAAGTGCTACCCGGAGGCCTTGCAGCCCCGACCAATGTATCCACCCCAATGACTTGCCTGTGCCTGTCTGCAAGCCATTGGCTCTGCAGTGGCAGCCTGAAACCTTGACACTCTACTGCTCTAGCCCGAGCAGAGATGGGTGCATGCCAAGGGAAGGAACAGACACACAATGTAGTAGTCCTGGAAGAATGCACACCGGCCACTGCAATCTGTCCACCAGCCTCCCTCCACTCTTGCAAGTGGGGAATCAGGAGGATCAATAGATCTGACCAAAAGGTGGCATGAGACACGGGTTTGAGACACCTAACATTTTCGATAACTGGCACCATGCCCTGGAATGCTCTGATACGCGAGAAGCGGCTGAGCGGATGCAGCAGAAAGAGGGACAATACTGTCTGTGTGTGCGGGAACGCCTCAGATCACATCTGAAAGTGCTGCGGTGCAGAACTAGCGCCTGGCTCAGCTGCGAGGCTGGAAGCCTCGTCGCTGGGGAGAGTTCTGAGCGTGTTGCGGCCCTTGGCCCGTCCCCGTGCCTCTCTCCTCGGATGATGCAAAGCCCTTGAGTCACCTTCCCCCCGCGCCCCGCCACACCCTTGAGAAACCACTTCTTCAACTTTCTGTACCCCGCTGCGCCGCACTTGGGCATGCTAGGCAGATCATGTGTGTCTCCATGCCTGTGCTGCCAGTGAAGCCTTACGATGTCACCCCTACTGGGTCACATACTCTGCCTGGAGACAGTGCAGCTGCGCAACGACCTCCTCGAAGGTGGGGCGCTCTGCGGCCTCCTTGGACATGCAGCGCTGGGACAGCTTGTGGTAAGAGGCGGGGCAGCCCGGGGTAAATTCCAGGCCGGTGTTCATGATGGCGACTGCATGGATGACCTGGGCGTGGTTGAGGCCGTCCCAGGCGCGCACGCCATGATACAGCTCCCACATTAGCACCCCAAACGCGTACACGTCAGCAGCCTGCATGCACGCACATACTTGCTGAATTTGTTGCAACTGAACATGCTTCCAGTCCACAGGATGCAGTGAGGCCTGTAATGATGCGGTCATGATGCCTGGCATGTGATTACCAGACATTAGCACAGGTAAAGAGCCATAGGCTCACGTGGTGCACAGCAGACAATGCCCATGCACATAAGGGTTGAGTCTGTGCATGAAACTGGGGGCATGGGTGGAGGGCCACCTTGCTGACGACGTCATCCGACAGCAGCTCGGGCGGCATGTGGGTGATGGTCCCGCAGGTGCGCGTCTCGATCACCGTGCTCTGCATCTCCCGCGACAGCCCAAAGTCCGCCACCTTTGCTGTGAAGCCGTGGGGCGTCTCCTGCATCAGCCCACCCGCATGAGCACTTACATCTCACGAAACCTCTGCTGTTCTGTTTGGCGGGTTGTTCCAGGTCGTTAAGTGTCATGATGATGCCAGGAAAGGAGGCAAGACCCTCAGTCAGACCGCAGATGCAGACACAAGCCAGCAGGCGAGAGGGGCGCACCAGGCACTCCTGCAGGAGGACATTCGAGCCCGTCAGGTCTCCATGCACGATGCTGCGGGCGTGCAGGTACGACATGCCATTCGCCACCTCCATGGCAGTGCTGAGGATGGCGTCCATGCGCACTGGTGGCTCTGCATCGCTTCCCGCTTTGGGCTCCTCGGCACGCTGCTTGTCTGGAGACTCTTCGATCACAGGCAGCGCGGGCGTGCTCTGCTTGAAGAAGCCGCTGATGATGGCCTCCTGTGCAGGGCAGATCACACATTGAGAGGGGTGTTCACGATGCTATCTACGACCGCACAGCAGCACTGAGAGCGCTTTGCAGGTAGTGGGCGCAATCATCACAGCCAGGCTGTAGGCCTTCCTAATCATTGTGCCCTGATCCTCCAAACAGTGATCACTCATAGCAGCGCATCTACCGCCAACACGTAATGCATCCAATTGAGAGCAGGGTATCACCTGCAGAGTGCCCTTGTCACAGAGCTCCAGCAGCAGCCAGGTCTCGCCCTCATTGCAAGCTGTGAAGGGGCCGACAGCATTGGAGCCGGCGCTGTCCCACACCGACATGCTGGCGCTGACATGGCTGACAAGAGGGCGCCACGCGTGCGCAATCGTGCGCACGACGTTGCGGTGATTCAGCCCGGCAGTGATGTGGGCCTCCACAGGCAGGCCATCCTTCACGCGCGCCTGGTCGTTGTCCACAATGATCTGCAGGCAGCCCACATGCAATGTCAGGGCACAGCGCCCACCCATGGCTTATGCATTGGCAAGAAGATGCCATTTGAAGGTGTGGGTTCCTTGACATCAGGTGCACAGTCTCAAGAGGTTTGCGCGGACTGCTGCATCACTGCTTTCATGTGGCTTGCAGAAAAAGGCTGACGGCCAAGTGACCGCAGTCATGGCATGTTTGATGCGTTGGACACAATCAAGGTATCCAACGCACCTTCACAGCGACAGGCTTGCCATTGTAGGTGCCCTTGAAGACGCTGCCGAAGGCCCCGCGTCCCAGCACATAGCCCAACTCCAAGCCCTGGAAGGGGATGGCGTCAGGCATGCTCCTCTCAGAGCCCGGCGACCCAGTCAGCATGCTGCTCTGGGAGGGGCCGCTCTGCATGTCCAGCACGGGGCAGACTGCCCGGGGCGTCTGCACGCGAGGGGAGGCGATCTGCACAGCAAGAACCTCCTGATACGTGATCAAGACAGAATGACGCTGCTTCATTGCCCAGAATGTCAGAAGCAGTCTGCAGCAAGGCATCACCCATTTGCAGCATGCGCAGAGTGCCAACAAGGCCCTCTCTGGCTGGTGAAACCCAACAGATGCACCTGAGAGTCCTCACAACATAGCATTCACCTGATGCTTCAGGTCATACACGAGACAATCAGCACAAAACAGCCCTTTGCACACCTGTGAGGTGCGGGTGTACATGGCGCGAGGGGGCAGCGCATGCAGGGGCGAGGCGCTCTTGGCGGGCACCTCTGAAACCTCCACGAAGTAGTAGGGGCGCCCGGGCTGGGCCAGGGGCAGCCCTGCTGAGGTGGCATTGTCCTGCATCTCCTGGCAGGCTGGCCTACAGACATCACAAGCAACCCCTCAGGATGCAAGCCCTCATTTGGCTAGTGCAGGGGTGCCAAGCATGCAATTGTGTTTTAAGTAAGCTTTCACAGCAGGAATCAGCACCATGCCAGCGTACGTAAAATCAAGGGCAATTCAACATATTCATGTCCAAGTTTAGCTCAGCACCTTGCTGATGCAGAACCACAGAACGGCAGATGACAAGGAGGCGGCGCGCACCTGAAGCGCATGGTGAGGAGGCGCTCGGTGCCGGCGTGGCTCACACGCACTTTGTGCAGCACAAACTTCTGGCGGCGTGAGGCGGCGGCCTCGCAGGGCACCCAGGGCTCCGCCAGCTCCCCCGTGTGCGGGTTGCGCACCTCAAACATGTCCCAGAAGATTGCGTCCTTGGCGTCCTCCCGCGGCACGCCTGCACCGTCAAAGGCACCATTCAAGATATGGCCCCTCAACACCAAGGCCCTCAAGCCTTGAACAATGCACCTCTGGAGCGGGGATAGACTGATACACCGGTCATCAGTGACAGGCCAGGACAATAAGCACATGTATTTGCGACAGATCCCCTAATCTCGGTGCAGGCTGACAAGCTAGAGAACCCTCCACCTGCTGATCGCAGACTGACAGTGTAGCAGTAACAGGAACGCACCAATCTCGTTGGCAGCCATGAGGTTGAGGTGCAGGATGCGCCACTTGCGGACGGTGGTGTCCACGATCATGAAGGCATCCTGGTACAGGTCCATGGCCGCCAGCAGCTTCTTGCTCTGCTGGCGCTGCACGGCGCGCTCGCTGGCCGTCTCTATCTCGCGCATCATCAGCTCGCTCAGGTTGTTCAGGATGCCTATTTGGGCACCTCCAAACTCCCTCGGCTCCATGGCACCGATGCACCTGCACGTGCCGGAGCATCCTCAAGATGTGCTGGTTGGCCTGCAGCCATCATGCATGCATGAAGAAGCAGCCGCTCCGTACTATTGCTGGTAGTATTGCGATGAGCACTGAAGGACAAGTCTAAAAGCCCTACAAAGGCATGTAGGCATCATCCTGGCTGTTTGGCCAATGAGCCACTATGCAGTTACAGACCCTGAGCAATAATTGGTGGTAGAGAAGGTGAAGCACTCACAAGGTGCCCACGCGTCGGCACACAGCAGAGCATAGTGGCTTAACGCAGAAGAACCTTATCCCCAACATTTCACCAAATCCTGCTGGTATCCTGCAGACGGTACACTCAGTCAGCACTGACTCCTGACAAAGGACATTGTCATATCATGCATATGGCGCCAATACCAAAGGATGGTCTCCAGCCTGCATACATCTGCCTTTCACCTCACAGAGCAGATGCAAAAGATGTTAACATGTGGAATCATTGGTGGGAAGAAATGCATGGGTAGCGTGAACATGCACCTGTCATCATGGTTGACATCAGAGACAACTACAGTGTCACAGCTGCGTGAGATGGGCAGCTGGGGCCAAATGGCAGGCAGTGTGGAGGCCTCAGTCTCCTCCTTGCTCTCCAGGTGCCCATTCCGCATCACCAGCATCTGCATCAAAACATCCAGATCAGTCATAGACACCGGTGCTTGTTTTGCTGCCGTGCAATATGGGGGAGGCTGAGGTGGCGCCCTTTCAGGCATTGCACAAAGAAGAATGGGACTGTGCAAGCATTGCAATCCCGAAGAAGAAGACCAGACCCACCTGAGAGCTGTCAAGCAGAGTAAGCATCGCAACGTCGCATTGCAGCACAGTGCACACCAGCTGCATCAGGAACTCTGCATGCCCCGCAGCAAGTTGTCAGACATATATACTCTCTGGGGCACCAACCAAGGCATGCAAGATACAAGGCAGCTGACACAGCAGGAGGAAAGCAGGTGCTGGCGCGGTCCAGCATTGTGTGACTGCGTGGCGTCTGGGAACAGGCCACCCACCTACTTGGAGTTCCTTGTGGATATCACCAATGTTGGATACGGCGGAGGAGGGTGGGCAGGCTTTAGGGTCTGGGGGTCTATACACGACTGGAGCTCTGCGGGAGCTGCCTCCTGGGAAGCTCATGGGCATCGGCTCGCTGTCACTGCGCATTGGGGGCTCGCTGCAGAAGAAGGGGCTGGCCAGGGGGCCTGCCCGCTGCGAGCTCTCCAGGCATTCTGCAGGGCACCCGGGAGTATTGCGACAACAGCCTGTCGAAAGCAGCTGCGGCTGCTCCAGGCCTTGAAGATGACCATAGCGTCACATTTATCAGGCATCAATAGGAGCACCCCTCTCTGCACAGCGTAGAGGAGCACAGATCATGCTGTCTACCAGAAGACTGATCGCCACATGATGACACTCAAAACACACCTGCCGCTGCAGCCCCTTCCAGAGCTCTTGGCTCCAGCATTGGAGCCCAACCCCCAAAGGGAGAGCTCATGCTGCTGAGAGGGTTTTGGTCGCTCAAGAAGGCTGTGCTGAATTGGGGAGCCATCCTGGGCTCTTGCCCCGAAGATGAAGCTCCGCCCGAACAACAGCTGTTGCCTGATATCTGCGCAGTCACATTGCTGTACGAAATGGACCTCCTAGGAGGAGGCGGTTGGCAGAATGGGGATGGAGGAACGGTAGACGCCTGCACGGCCAGAAATGTCTTCTGTCTGGGATTGCTTCAAGGGTTGCTTTATGAGCGCAGACGCCCTTAATCAAGACAACTCTATTATTGAACAAAGATTGCAGGGTACACACATGCCTTGTGTAATGACACATCAGACACATGTCAATATTCAAACACAGATCATCCCATCACCTGAGGTAACTAACACAGTAGCCTTCATGCGACAAGGCTTAGATGAGGCAGGAATCTCACCCTTCCAGTATCCTTTTCATCTTGTGAAGAGAACAGTGATTGCTGTGCTTGCTGATGCATTCCAGATGAGCTGCGCTCATTGAGCTCTGCTGCCTGTGATGCTGCGCGGGATATGCCATGCTGCGATCTGTCAGCCCTGCTGCTGCTGCGCTCTGACCCATGCTGAGATCTGTCCGGCCCGCAACCCCTGATCCGCTCCTGCTGTGGCGGCTGTGTGCTAGACTGCAGGCTGCCAGAGCTCCCGAACGCAGGGTCTGCTCTCACTTCTTGGGGTCCGTGCAGATGGTGGCTGCCCTGCATGATTTGTGAGATGGGGAGCTCATGGCAGAGCTGTGACAGGGAATGTAAATTGTTGGCGGGAGCGCTGAGGGCTGCATGCAGGCCCTCGGCTGGGGCGCACTCCCCAGAGGAAGAGGAGGAGACACGCTGTAGGATGGGTGGAGAGGATCCCAGGGGCACCCTTATGAGGCTGAGGGCAGCAGCTTCGCTTGCTTGGGTGGGTGCCACAGATAGGCGGGCAAACGCCTGCAAGGCCTGCCTGGAGGATGCGAAGGCCTGAGCAGAGGCCTGTGCATAGAGGTCCTGCTGGGCGTGGCTGCTCTGCCAATCTAATTGAGCTGCCCTAAGCTCTGTCCATTGTGCTGGGCTGCACTCTGACAGCACGGCTGTCTCCAGCGGTCCACCGCCATCGAGCAACTTGACGTCGGTGCTTCCAATGCAGTCAGTTTTGTAGCAGCCGGTCGCCTGCAGGCACACCATGGTCAAGACGGGTTTGGGTACAGGACGCTCTCACGGGGATTTGGACCCCGACTCTGCACGCGAGCAACTATGGAGCCACCCTGGTAAGAAAATTGACATAATGCAGGCCCTGCACATTCACCAGACCTAAATATGCTTTGGCTGTTTTGGTACTTCTCTCCCTTACAAGAAGGCTGCCAATCGCACAGGCGAGCTGCTCCAGGAGGCGAGACTCCCTGCCGCCCTGCTACTCAAGTCAGGCTGAAGACTGCTGTTTCGCGCTGTCCCAGCAGATTGACACATGCATGACCCTCGCTCCACCCTGCCGCTGTGCAAACGCTGCTTTTCCGCCCTCTGTGACGTCTTGCATTTAATGTCAGGCCTGACCTATACTCCCTTGCGGTACTTCCAGCTCCTCGAAATACTACCACCGTGAAAAATGGACCGGTCGGCGGTGTGCACGCTACACATATCAGGCCTCCGGGCCCATTCGACAGGGGCGCAACCAGGTTGGTGCAAGAGAGCGCCCATCAGGGCGCGGTGGGATCGCGCACCTCTTCACTTGGCTCGCAACAGCTACAGTCCGATCGCCGGCAGCAACGCTCGCTTCCTGTGACCTTCCCTTCGGGCCGGGCACACAGGCAGGAGAGAGACGATCCCATGAGAGGCCATTAAGACCCTCCAGGCCCCGATGCTGCCATGCCCGATCGATCAGCCAGTGTTACGACCTGTTTACGTTGCAGCGCTGCAGGATGGCCTGAATGGCTGCACTGGTAGAAGCAGATCATCAGAATTGATCAACTTCAACGGGGTTAGTAACCGCTCCTGGCCCCAGTGAAGTTTCGGCAAGATGCCCTGTCAGCAGGTGGTGATCTCAAGCCCCGCCAAATCTCAGGCAGAGATCCAAAGAATCCTGCTTTTTGGGACGCACAGCTCGTCAGGGGTGAGGGAGCGGTGTCGCTGTCTCGTCACCTGCCCAGGCTGGGCATGCGTTGAGTTGCCCGTACTCAACTGATGGTCGCCAGTGTCACTTTATTGGAACTTTACAGCAGCGATGATGCGCTTGAGGTACATCAGGGATGTGAAAGGAATGGTGTAGGGGCTCACATGCGGCGATTGCCCACGGCGTAGGGAAGGCTACTGATGTACTGCTGTTGTGAGTCGTCCTTTACGAATTGCTCGTGAACCGCTGTCGATGGGTAGTTTGAGCGCCCCTTATTACAAGAGATAGCCTGTGTCTGAGTCTCGGAGCTTGCATTGTCCTCGATGGCGCGAATATTTTTATGTGTACTGTATTGACAAGTACGAGATACGACAATGCGCTGGCTCATCCTAAAAGCACCAGGTGTGCACACGAGGCCTACCGCGCAAGCGGAAGTACAACCATGACAGTTCAGTAGCGCATAAGGCCCTCTCAAAGTTGCCTAGCAGCATCCTGGGCTCTGGCACATGTGCCAGCTGACCTTTCCGGCACCCAGCAGCCTCGTCTTTTAGCCTGAGCATCCTTCTCAATTGACACAAGTAACACAGGCCGTGCAGCGGCTCACGGCAATGCATGAACATGGGCAAGTTCCATCAGCCAAGCAGTGCGGGTGTGGGGAGCTCTATTCTGCTCTGTATGAGACCCCCCAGTTGAGTTCATCTGTATACGCACCAGAGAACACATGACGACTTCCAAGCTTGACATGTTAGGGTCAAGGCAGTTGTCAAGATATTTCAATCCCAGGTGGATGCTTGCTGCTACCATCACAGTGGCGGTAGCGACAGGATGGCCTCTGCCAGCTGGCTGCGGCAAGAGCCCCACATACTCAGTGCCAAGGTCTGTCTGCATCACCTTCAGCACTTGATCGGCTGTCATGGTTCTTGTTGTGCTCTTGATCTGCGATTCCATGCTGCGCTGCTTCATGCGGAGGCGGCGGCTCCTGCTGCTGCTGGCGTAAATGCTTCCATGGGTCTTCCAGCATGCTGGGCTGGTAGTATGCCTCCACATTGAAGCCTCCCTCCCTCCCCCTGCACAAAAGATGTACTTCTACATGGCTGCCAGAGAGCTGAGCTGCTGAGAGGGCCGCACAACACGAACAACCACTTTTGCAGTCTCTCAGGCAGCACTACCTGCCAAGTGCGCCCATGGCAAAATTTACTGATTGGAGACAATGCAATTGCCTCTGCCTGAGCAGTCATGTAGTAGGATAAGGAAGCGCTCTTCAAGAGTACTGCAGCATTCTACGGAGCATATCCTGGGCATCAGCAGCAATTTACGTGGCAACTTCCTACAGCTCGATCAAGATTGCTGAGTGAACTCCGAATGCTGAAGGACCAGCAATGAGGACCTTCTATGCACTGAACAACAGCCCTAAGCAACCGACCTGAGCGGTCGGATTTTGAGTAGCTGAGTCAGCGACATCATACCTGCCACGGCCAGACTGCTGCCGCCCCACGCCCCTGCTGGGGATGCTGCTGCCCCCGTGGCTGGGTCCCCTGCCTCCTCCCAGGGTCCCCCCGCCCCGCCCCACTCCAACACCCCCGCAGCCCATGGGGGGTGGATATGGCGCGCGTGGCGGGTAGCCCCACGGCTCTGGAGGCCTGGGCGGAGGCCTTGGCTGCGTCATGGGAGGCGGCCTGCCAGGCCCTTGGTGCCACTGTGGCTGCTGCAACAGAACAGCCCTTTCAATGAGCCTGCAGTCCTCAAGCATGAGTGACAGGTGGCAACAGATGCTTCACCACCAACCTGCCCTGCTCAGGCTGGTTGAAGTGCCGGGCAGATCCTCTACAGGCACACTGCTGTCATGACAAGTCAAGCTGTAAGTTCTGCAACCCCTGGCAGACATTCCAGGATCTGCAGCCTGCTGCTATGGCACCTACTGTGCATCTGTGGCAGGAGTCCTATCATCGCAAGGGGCACTGCCTTTGCAGCAGGTAACAGCAAACAGCAGCACCAAGAAGCCTCACCACGCCCAAAGCCCTCTGCGCTGCTGCCACGCCCTGCTGCCACTGCATGTTCATCTGAAACTTGGGCATAACGTGTAGCCCCGGCTTGCTTTGGTGATGAGCGGGTGGAGGTACTGGCGGCCCCGAGCTGGAGGCGTGTTGCTGCACAGGCACGACGCTGGCCTGAGTTCTGCTGTGGCACTTTGGTGTAGCGTATACTCCTTGCAGGGGGGTCGTAAGTGGGACTGAGTCAGTGGTTGCTTCACATGCCCAGGGGGTTTGAATGAGTGCAGCTTAAGTCAGGTATGCTCCCGATAAGATGAAGTAAGATGTAAGGGACTTCAACAGGACAAAGCCCTACTTCCTGGTTTTTTCAAGGTGGTCTGAAGAGGCAGGGTGGGTACTGCGAGTCTGCACCTTGCCAAACGGGTTCTCGCTGCCAGCATGCAGCCCAGGAGGCCCGCTGCCCGGTGCGGGCGCAGGCGCCTGCTTTGGCTGCATGGATGTTGAGGCTCTCCTTGCCTTGAGCGCGCCTACTGGATCACTGATGAGACCACAGCAGAAGTCAGAGCAACATATCAATGCTTGTGCTGGCTGTCAACAAGGCACAGCCAGCAGGTCTGCATAGGCTCTAGCTCCACAAAGGATACAGCTTGTTGAGGCAATACCTGTAGAAGCTGAAGCCAGAGGGCAAGTCTTGTGCTGCAGGAGCATCTACAAGGGGGTTCTCCAGCTTCCCCATTCCTGCAGGTTGATTGCAGCTGAGAGTGTGCAGTCACTTCTGTCAGCCAGATAAGACACCATTATGTGAAGCGCTATCCCTGCAGCTTTGTACATGCATCAGTCATGCTGTCATGCAGCATGACCCTCACCCCACTTCTTGCGCATCTTCATTCATTGATGTACAGATCGGTGAGTATACC
This sequence comes from Coccomyxa viridis, assembly GCA_963930925.1. NCBI lineage: Eukaryota > Viridiplantae > Chlorophyta > Trebouxiophyceae > Coccomyxaceae > Coccomyxa > Coccomyxa viridis. Next base: position 134,723 of record CAWVOJ010000012.1, read on the forward strand.
TCCGGAGTCCTCTTCAGGCTTTTGTACGTCCTCTCTTATTGCCTTCAGACGCTTTCTCCTGGCTTCAGCTTCTTCCATGCCTCACAAGGTCAGGTGTCAAGCCATGTGGACCAAAATATCGTGCCTCGAGAATTCAGATGCTACTATGAGGATCAAGCAGGTCTGGTTGCCAGCAACAGGTCAGAAAGGCGACCGTTGAAGGCACTCATCACACTGGCATGGCAGTCTACATGTTGGTCATGCGCCCAAAGAATGATAGTCACGGCTTCGTCTGCCGACATATGGGCCAGTATTGACCTCTTTTCTCTGACTTTGACAGGGGCAGAACGTTGCTAGAGCAGAGAGCAAGCTCGCCAATGCAGTGGTGGGACGCCAAATCAGGCAACAAATACGCCCCGCTAGCGAGGCCTCAGGCCCTGGGGTTTGGCCCCCTCTCCTCGACGATGGCTGCAAGCAAGAAGTATCGGAACCTTGTGCGGTGCTTCAGAGTTGGCAGAGGGCGACACTGAGACGGGTAAGTGCCAGGGACGTCCCCCCTGTCGCGTCCCATGGAGTGCAGGTCTGATAGGACCTTACATCCTACTGCGCTTATGCAGTCACGAAATTACACTCTTACTCCTTCACGAACGGCTGCCACAATGTCCTCAGATGTCGTGCCCTCATGATTCACCCTTGCGAGTAAACGGAGGGAAAGACCTATCCCGGTGCATCCTATGGGTACAGCTTTCTGGCCAAGGCGCTATGTCATGCAGGTCCTAAGACTAGGGATATTCGTCCTGCCCCTGTCCTTGAAAGGCTAGCAGGCGGACACGCCAGTGGACACCTAGATTGTCCTGATGGCCGTATTAACAGCAATGCCGCTTGTTGCGGCCAGCGCGCTCCACGCCCGCTTCGGTAAGACCCAGAAACTTTGTTTGCACATGTGCGGATAGCAGCATGCGGTAACCCCTAGGCCTGATCCTGGCCAAACAAGCAGGATCCTTTATCCCATAGCATTCCTGTCCACTGTAGGTCCAGGGCAATCTGGTGAAGCCGACTTGATGTCAGCCAGCAAGGACTTGTGGGCGGAGCCAAAGGACGCAGACGAGGACGACGAGGTGAGAGCACCATTTGATGCCAGCGAATTTGGAAGTGAATGCAGAAGCGCAGGCGCATCTGTCCGATCTCGATTCTAATGCGTCATCTGCAATGTGCGTCATCTGAAGCAGCTTGCGCTACGCCCCTGCGCCCCTAAGCTGCCGATCTGGTCCATAACCTCAGCTATGGCTTGAAAGCTGAGGCTGGCTCTTCTCTACCCTCAGTGCAGCTTGAGTGTTCCCTGAATGAGCGCTCTCAAGTGAGGATTTGGGTGAATGGGCAGCTTCCCTGCTGTGAGTCGGCCTTACATGCCTGGTCCTCTTGCATGTGGTATGCAAGGGCGCCACCCTCACTATATTGGCCTTCTGTCAACAGCCATGACCACTGTAGGTGGGAGTTCAGCAACAGACAGTAGGCTGGGGGTCGCATGTAAGCTTTAGGATAGGTGGCGGATTCTCAGTGCCGCAAGTCTGCGCAATCGCTTCCATACAGGCATGGCGCAGCTGCACGCAGGCACAGCCAGCTTGCTGACAGCGCAGGCTCTGCTGACAGCATCCGTAATGCTACAATGACGCTATACAGCGTGGCTTGATGCCTGACGGGCTGCGCAGGGAGATGAAGAAGAGGAGGAGGAGATTCTAGAAGGCGAGGAGGAGGGCGAAGAAGAGGAGGAGGAAGAAGAGGAGGAGGAAGAAGAGGACGATGAAGAGGCAGGAGGAGAGGTGATCCCCTCCAAGTATATGCTCTCCCGGGATGCACCCTGTCTGTATTGAGGGCTGTAGAAAAGTAGAGCTGCATGCAGACCCCTTCGTGTGCCGCCAGAAAGGTCAACAATGTAGCAAAGTGCAGAGACCTGCAGACATCAGAGAGTGTGCGAAAGAGTAGCGACATGGTATTGAAGACATATGTCAGCCAAGACGAGCGCCTGCTGTAGACGCTGCAATCTGATGCCCATGATGACACTATGCATGCAGTGGGTATGAGATTGGGCTTAGGCCAGAGTTTATACTTATCAGGAAAGGAGCTTTCAGGACACGATTGCAGCGGGCACTCTTTAGGTAGGAAAGTGAGAGCGCGTTACAAGGATCACAAGAGGATCTAGCTGAGCGGGTGTGGCGTTGCAGGGAGGCGAGCCTGCAGAGGGGGCAGCAGGGGACGAAGACGACGATGATGACGATGAGGAGGATGACGAAGTCGAGGGCGCTGTCGTTGAGGAGTACGAGGAGGATGTCGAGGACGATGACGAGGACCGGGATGAGGTGAGCCTTCCATCCTGTGTCCTGCAACATGCACAGCACGGGAAAGCCGCCTTGCAAGCCTGATGCTGCAAACTGACTCTGGAAAGGCCTGAGCATATGTCCTGTATGCTGCTGCTCTGTTGTGACAAGCGTGACCTCTGCAACTAGGCGTGTCCATCTTGAGATTGTCTGGGCGTAGTGATACAAGGCGTCCCTGTGCAGGAGGAGGAGGTTGCAGGGACAGCCTACCTTGCAGGGCAGGTAGTGAGTCCCTCTGGTCCTGCTATACCCACTGAACAATCATGCAGTGAAATAGTCCTCTGAGTGTGAAAGCTCCCACCTCCAGGCCCACTTCCACACTACTGTGGTGGATAAAGGGTCTGACATATGCCTAACCATCAGTGTGAACAGCCTGTTGCAGCAGAGCAGCTCATCAAGGGCATTCTCTGTCATGCCTGGCTGCCCATGTAGCAACAAGACGCATTCAGCCCAGCATAGACTTTATTGGATGTCTTTCTGTGCTGAAGCAGGGGCCTCCGATCGAGGATGACGAGGAGGACTATGATGAGGAGGAGCAGCCCTTGAGCGAGGACATCGACGATGACGAGGAGGAGGCTGCAGGCCCCTCTGCTGCAGCAGGCCAGCGTGGAGGTGAGCCACCCTGCTCCGCTCCTGCAGTTGCATCTATGCACCTCTGGCCTTTGCCCTCTTGTTGATGCGCCAAGCTCTGGCGCATGCCTGCTGCAGAGTGCTGGCGTACATACTGTGAGCCCCCTGCGCGGCACCTCATGCGGCAGCAGGGTCTGTGAAGTATATTGAGCAGTCGGGGACCCTCTATCATGGAATCAGCCAGACTCTCCCGGGGCAGGCAACAACCCAACAAGGGACGCTGTAATAGTGAAACAGGGCTGATGTGTGCTGTCCGCCCTGTGCAGCCAAGCGGAAGAGAAGATATGGGGATGACGAGGAAGATGAGGAGGAAGCCGGGGAGGAAGATGCTGATGAGGAAGAGGAGGAGGAGGAGGAGGACGATGACGAGTGAAGGGCATCCCAAAACAGGCGCTGGCATGGCGCAACGAGTAGCTGCAGTCTTGCAATGCCATGTACCTTCACATGGCTACGGAGCAGCTGCTTATGTGGGACTGAGGGTTGGTGACATGCGCTAGCTGCCGCATTGTTGATCAGAGAGCGCTCAGCGGCAGCTCTTTGCAAGCCCAGTTGGCCCGGTAGCTCAGCAGGGTAGTTGACAGGCGCCAATTTATTGTTTAGGCGCCCTCTGCTGTCCAAGCTTCCAAGTTGAGTTTGCTTTGTAGGTCTGTGACTTGTCTGAGCTGGTGCAGACGGGTCGATGTGTTGCCTTGTGGCCTAAAGCCATGAATGAAGCCTTCAGCTCCTGTACCCATGCAGCAAGGAGGCGCAGAGGCACTCTAGGGGTTGAACCATGTTAGCAGGAGGTGATGGGTACAATTGTAGAAAAATCGAACAGGTGCCGCTCAGTAGAGAATAATGCTCCTGCATAGATAGCATTGTAGGCCTTATCACCAGAGTATATGACGCACGTACACAGTCTGAAATAAGGCACAGTGCCTCTGCCTGTTGAGCTGCGCTTTGAGCAGCTAGACACTCAGATATTTGTGCATTTTCACTGCAGTTGCTAGGTTGTGCAGACATGGGCTGCTCCCTGAACTGGCTGTTATCTTAGGTGCATTGATGGCTGGTGACATGTGCGGGAAATCTTCAATTGGGATCGCAGCATGGTCCTTCAGCAAGAGGCTGTAATGAGAGTTTGGAAGAATTGCGCGTGTGCATGGATCAGGTCATATGTCCGCAAACTCACAGTTGGCAGCAACACAGATAGCAGGTGCATGCCTAAATTGGGTCTGCAAGCCTTTGAAAGCTTGGACAGCTGCGCAAGTAAGGCCTTGCCTAATCGTGAGCACTGTGTACTGAAAGCTCATCAGGCTTGCTGTAGTGATGAGCAGCCACACATTCGTAGCACATCGTGCAGCTTTCAACGCTCCCCTTACGTCAAGATCACTCAGATCACCCCTCACAAAGGGGCCGCAGAAACGGCAGCTAATCTGCGCACAGGCAGGTCAGTACCTATACAAAGAGCCTTGCGATCCCACTTGTATCAGTACCTACGTCTGCAAATCTCTGAATCGCAAGATATCAGCTGCCTGATCCTGCTGCAGGCAAGAATCTATCTTTACACATCAACGAGACGACCGTCAGCTTTCCCCTTGAGACTAGCAAGGCTCAGGAGATCACCTCGGCTTTGAACGAGCTCCTGCAAACATTCAAGGACAAGCAGGCAGCCGAGCGACCCAAGAGATGGAAGCCCATGGAGTTTAGGCATAAAGGTGCCCTTGCGACTCCCCTTGGGCACTCAAATCTCCAAGTCCTGTCAGGGGCAGCCTCTTCGGAAGCCCGTGGGACGCGGAGTGTCTATCAGCTGGGTGGCCCACAAGGAATGTCTGCTATGCTCTCATCTCAGAGCTTTGGCCGCAGAAGGCATCGTACGCAGCCTCATTGCAGTAAGAAGAGGAGCTGATACAACAGACAATCATGCCAGGGCATCCATTGATTGAGTTTGGTGTGCTTGGCATGCAGGGAATGGAGAGGGGGAGCTGGCGCTGTTGGAGCTCTTCTGCAATCCCAATGCATACTCAACAGCATTTGATGCAAAGATCTTGGTCACCATGAAGACTGCTGGAGGCATCTCTGTGACCACAGAGGGGCGCCTAAGTGCCATCAAGAGCGACATTGATGCCTTTGCTGAGCAACAGAAGTGAGCGCTCTGATAGCGTATTCACAGGCGTACTGCATTTAGCCTTCGAGCGCTCTGTATGTGAAGGAGTCATGCTTCCACTCTGCCTGTAATCTCATAAGCTGTAGATGCGCACTCTCAAACTTTCATCATTCTCCTGGAAACCACTGCTGTCTGCAACTAAGTCGAATTTGGTCCCTTCTGCTTTGCCCATGCGGCTAGCGCCACTCCTTCAGGGTAGTATCAGTCCAGCCTGGGCCATCTTGAGAGCTCCCTCATAGGACTTGGCGCCGCCAATGAAGCCTGCACATCACTATGATTCACCCGCATCCCTAATTGAGAGCTGTGGTGTGCCCCGTGGACACACAGCAGGACAGGGAGCAACTTGCATGTGATGCACACTCGCACTTCCTCTTCAGATGTGAAGGCAGACACCAGATTGAGGGCAATTGCGGTAAAGCTAGCAGAGGTATGAGCGTCCCACCGCTGGCATGCACAAACACGCAACCGGGGATCCCGGCAGTCTCCGAGAGCTGCTCGTCACGCAGCCCCTGCCAGGCTTTGGGCAGGGACTTCCTGTTCTGGAAGCTGGCCGGCGCAACAGACACCGCCTGCACCCGCCACTGCCCTCCCCTGTCGTCCTGTTTTGGCACCGCATAAGATATTCATTCACATGACAGCCATTCCACCATCACATGTTGAGCGGGCCTGCGTAAAGCCAGGCACCTTCCGAATGCTTGCTGGGTTGGTACAGCCTGAGAAATTGTTTATAGGGCATCCCGTGTGGGACATCAAGCTCTTGTGCACAGTGGAGAGTCAATGCATATCCCTGCAATGTGTGGGCCATGTCTTCCCATGCTACAAGGAGCATCAAGCAAGTTTGGTCAGCATGCAAGCAGCTCAGGGCGTACTCATGGCTGTTGCAACCATGTCCCGAGGATGTGAGCTGACCCACACCTCGTAGAGGCAGAATTTGATCTGCTGTGGGAGGTCGAACTCCTTCTCCAGCTCGTACAGATGCTCCTTCCAGGGGCAGTAGTGAGCCAGCTTCATGATTTCACCGCTCTGGTCCACCTCTTTTCTGGTCTCTATAGCTTCCCGCACATACGTCCTGGCCGGCAGCCATGCCTGCAAAGAGGAGTAACTGGCTTGTGCTCAAAGGTTGCACTGGGCTTTTGCATCACTGCTGCACAGAAGTACAGTGTCACAGATGCAGAATGAGGTGCTTTCACCTGCCACAAACCTTGTTACTAGGAATAGCAAGCACCTCGTTCTGCTACAGGTGCAGCACTGAACACCTGTGCAGATGGCAACAGATGTGGAAAGGCATACTCCTGTGGCGGTACCAGCTGCAGGGATGAGCCTACCTTCGACAGATAGTTCACAGACTCTAAGAATTCAGACCCTGTAAGCTGGACTGCTTTCTGGAACTGGGCATCAGTCCGCTCAGCTGAGGAGTCCTCGTTCCACCGGGGGTTGAGACTCCCCACGCGGGCGCCCAGGTTTGTGTTGCTCATGTACCTCGGGGGCACATCCACATCCCATTGGTTGATGCCTGCACATGTGCACCACATTGAGGCTTGTGCCTGAAACATACGACCTTCAGACGGCACCTTGCTTTCCAAGAGAAGCTTATGACTCCGATGTGCCCCTTCCACTGCATGTGGATCATGCCGTGCTTCACGTCAATCTGAGCAGTCTCTGCATCTGTCTTAAAGTCTCATGGCCACAGGACAATATCTGCGTGCTGCTTGAAAACATGAACAGGGCTTGTGCAGGAGCCTCACCATTGTCGATGGCATCGATGGCTTCCATGAAGTGCTTGTAAACTGCGAGGAAAATGGTGATCACCTGCACGCCAGTAGCATCTGGGACAGCTTCAGATTATTTTAAAGCCGACCTTAAAGTGAGAAATGCTGCAGCACATCTCTCGTGCAGGGCGTCTGTACAGACAAGGACATTACCTGTGGGTCATCTCTCGGGACATTAAGGACCTTTGCAATGACTTCCTCCCCAAAGTGCTTGTATACCAATCCAGCGCTGGACAGCTTTGTTGTGAAGCCTGCGCAACAGATACAGACTGAAGTTCACACTAGTTCTGTCATGAAATCTTGTGTCTCAGAGACACCCGCACTCAGTCGATCAAGCGGTTTTGTCAAGGCTGGATGAAGAAACTATCTGGAGTCTTTTGGGAGAGCCTACCATGGCCGAAAACCTCGTCGAAGCCCCGTTGATGATGATCAAAGCGCTTGGCATCTGCACAGTGAACCAGCCCCTGAGCTGATCTATCGAAATGGAATGTTAGGGAGGAAAGCTTTTCAAATGCAACCTATTGAAGACGGACTTCCGAGCTAATGCATCAAAGTATACGAAGATCAGGAGCCTTCCACACCTGGATCGTACTTCCCTCCAACGTCGATCACGACATCTAGTCCACTCAGGGTGCTCTCGTCTCTTGTTCTTACTATGTCTGCATCTCTATATGTATCTGTCTGTTTAAGCAGAAAGCAGCCGAGGGCTTCATCGCAATGGAAGGATCCTGAGTGTGTACCAATCTTCACCATCTTTCTTTTGTTGTCAGTCGTGCTGCTGACCATGACACGTCTGAGCGGGGCCTGCCTGATGTGTAGCAGGGACCTTTGTAGCAGCAGCATGAGGTGTAAATGATGCCGAGACAGGACTGTTCTAGCGGCACTGCAAATGCGCACGTGCGGGCATGCAGAGATGCTATTCTTGGTGCATCACAAGCCCGATGCACATACTGAGACACACCTATTTAATCGTCTACTAGCCGGTGAATTTATAGTTCTGTGTAGCTCTGACAGCGTCCGAGATTATCCAGTGCGCTTAAAAAGGGGACCTTCTTCTGTGCTTCTCTGCTGCGCTTGTATTGGCATCCTATGGCAATGCAGCAGGAAAATAGTCCAACAGATACCCCATCAGAATGTCTGCTCGCTGTGCCTGCGTTCGACACAGTTGGTCAAGCACTATCTCCGTCTGCACAGGAGAGCAGTGGCGCGGCTGTGTATGCCTGCTTCCAAAAGCACAGCCCTGGCATTGTTCACACTGTAAAGCAAGTACATGGAAATATACGCAATGGCTGCTGACGGCCTATCACCACTTGCATGGCTATCCTGATACAGGTCATCTGAGCATTCAGGAAAGCCAAAAGCTGATCAGCCACAGTAACAGCCCCGCAGCAGGAGCATGTCTCCAAGCAAGATGCAGTCCGGGAAAGGGGTAATACAGGTGGTCCCATGCCAAGACCCCATGTTGCCTCCATACCAGCTAGTTGCAAGCAGATGTGCGCCAGACAACCTGGATTGCCACTGCACAGTCTTGCACGCTCAGGCTGCATATCGGTTTTGGAGAGCTCCGACTCGATCAGTGTGAGGCCCTGGCCGCGGGCTTGCCTTCCGCAACACATGATGTGAAATCATTTCAAGCCGTGCGCTAAGGAATCCTCTGAGATGCAGCGAAAGCTGGGGAAGGAGGAGATGCAAGCAATGGCAGAGAGGTTGAGCAGAGTAGAAACAAAGGAAAGAAAAAAGCAGAAGGCTCATCCCATGCAGCTGAAGTATGACTATGACGCTAAGAGCAGAAAGTACACAGAAAAGTACATCAGAATCAAGAAGGTCAGCAGCCTCACTCAACCATCTTTACCCCCTGCGAGCTGCACTTGCATCCTGCAAAGACCTTTTTACCAAGGCTGCATTGCTGTACAACATGCCTTGCAGCTATCAAAGTCCCGGCATATTAGGGGTACACCGACCTCAGAGAAGCAAGAGATGAACACACGTGCAGGTCACAGGGGAGGCGCAGACAGAATATTTGAAGGCGCTTGCTGAGCGGTGCGTGACAAAGCAGCAGCAGACAGAGGAGGCGCTGAAGCAGAAGTACCTAAAGCCCCTAAACGCTGATGCAAAGCGGGTGACCAAAGCAGGCATGGAAGAGCACTTGGCAAAGCTGCAGCGCCTGTTCCAGGGGCAAGGGGTAGTGGACAAGCCTGTCAAAGGCTGACAACAGTGTTGTCGCAGCACTGGGGCAAAAAAGGAGCATGTGTAAGGACAGAAAGCTGTTGCAGAAGACCATTACAGCTGCAGCCTTTAAGATATTCGGCTGATTTTTGTGAATTGCGAATTGATCTTCTCTGCACTGACCACCTTTCTATTACTTTTGAGCACCAGCAGAATACACAATCCATATCACTCAGAAAAGGAGCTTGTTGAGATTTGCCAGATATGCCTCTAGCAGTGCTTGAATCATCTTAAGTTTACGGATAAGGCACAGCTGTCTCTCTACCTTGAGTCAATTGCAATGCTGTCAATGCTGCACAAATTGCTGACAGCATGCGCTCTCCTAATGATCATCCGATCAAGGATTTATGGATGCTGTCAGCAGCGGCAGTGCATGCTTGCTCGTGTGATCTCTTGGTCACGATCCAGGGCAGAGCACCACATGTCGTTCCTGTTTGATAGCTATAGCAGATGCACCACCAGTCTATTGCAACGGGTGATCTATTTCCTATGCTACATTTACATGTCCCCGATGCTGCGACTCAAAGCTCTAGCCTCTGCCCATCACGTTCTGGGAGCTCCACCCATTGTTGCCTCTGGCAGCCGCTCTATGGTGTACTTGTGCGCTTGTAGATACATGACGGGCACGCCAGGTATCTGCAAGGTACAGATCATGTCAGTATTGAGGTGAAGTGTGGGTCCCTAAACTCCTTGGACATGTTTATGTGAATCGTGAAGAGCCCACAGCACTCCGGGACCATGCTTGGACATATGACAGACTGCACAATTTTAGACAAGCGCCGTACAGGCATAACAGAAAGAAGGCTATGCATGATCGAGTTTCCACCGTCAAGTTAGCCTGCACGCAAGACGGCGAGCGCTGCGCTGCGAGCCAGCACTCCTAGTGTAGTAGTGCAACGACCTGTATGATGGCTGAGGCGGATGCAATCCTAGAGGTCACCTTTCGCAGCCGTCGCCTGAGATCTCTATCGCATGTGGCCACGATGTAGCACCTATGCTGCCTCACACGCTCGCATATGCAGTCATCTGCGTAGGTCCCGCTATGCAGGCATGGCAGCCGCTCCACTCTGGGATCCTGCACCGCCACTTCTCCCTGAATCTTGCCTTGACAGTACTAGGAGCTTTCCTGGCCATAAAAAATTTTCAGATCCTGGGCAGCTGGTGGGTTGGAGCACAATCACTGAGAAGCTCAACATCCTCAACCGCAGGAATGACCACCTGTGCCGGCAGCATAGTCAGATTGGCCATCGGGTCAGTGCCAGATAGAGCCAGACCTTGCTGCCTGACCCAAGGCTCTCCTCCTTTGAGAAGAGGGAGTCTAGCTTCTCAATTACAAGACACACTGCCACTACTGATCTCACAACGGACTGCCTTCAGCCGTTATGTGATAACTGTAAAATCAGGCATGAAATAAAGAGGAGAGTGTCAGCAAACACTTTGTACGGAACAACCTCACAGCCGCCTTAAATGCCAGTGCTCACATACCTATATGGGGTTTTTGGCCTACCTTGGCAACCTTCAGGGCAACCCTGTACCTCTGCCCCAGCTTCTCCAGCTCAGCAACGACGCAGTCCGTGATGCAGGGCTTGCACTCCGCGTACAGGCAGTCCATCATCCCCTTCACCAGATCAATCTGCATGCAGCACCATAACGTTGGACTTCCTGAGGATGTCTGACTTAGGCAGCATGCTGTCAATACAAGTAGTGAACGGGCAAACCACGCCACAAGGAGAAGGGACATCTCCAGCGGGTGATTGCCACTCTCCTTATGAAAGAAATCCCTGCTACGCCACCTGTAAAGACAACATACTGCCAAGTGTTGAGTGACTTCTGTTGGTCACCACCTGCCAATGTCAGGTCCATGGGATGCTGCAAGGGGAGATCTCCTCCTCTTTGTAAGGTTCCAAGCACACCTTGGAGACATTGGCAGCCTGCGACCGCAACTGTGGGGGCCAACATTCCTGGTGTGGTTTTGGAATGCACCATTTGGTAACAAGGCGGTTGCTGAGATGTGATCCAGTGGGACTTGGGGCCGCCACTCTCTGATCTGCTGAGCTAGAGCGGCTGGAATTTCAGGAAAGCGGCCCCACCTTGTTCTTGATGGAGAAGTTGATGAAGTTGGTGTCCACCAGGACCTGGTACGGCGGGCCCAGCTGCGTATTGTACTTGAAGAACAGCGCTGTGGGCGTCTTCTCACTGCAAAAGCACCATCTTGTCATGCACAGGACTCCACCAGCAAAGGAGCAGCACCCAACATCAGCATCAAATAAAGACAGGGGCAGGCTCGTGGCAGTGTACAGCGTGTTATTCAAGTTGGTGGGAAGTCTTACATGTGCTTGACCTGCTTGTCCTTGTCTGAGTCTTTCTGTATCTTCTTGTCTGCCCTGCAGGGACACCAGTGCCGAGTCAGGCACAAAGTCGTCTCTGGCTGTACTCGCAACCGTCAGAAGCTCTTGAATAGCTAGCAGTAGTGAAGCAGAGTGGTAACGCACGGCTTGAGGTCCTTTGGATTGAGGAGCCTCTTCATCTCTGCAAATTTTCTGATCTTATTCTGCTTCCCCATGATGCTTCCCTAGCCGAAGTTTCAAGTCTGATACACTTCTTTATCTCAGCTGGCTACTTGACAAACCTCAGAGGCCTGCTTATTGCCGACTTCGAACTTGCAGGTGGTGAGGGGAGAATGCGAGTCAGAATTTGTAATCCGCTCTCTCAATCACAGTCCTCACCAGCAAGCTATAGACACAAAGCAGTTACTGAGTATCATTGTGCAGCGAGTAAGTTTGTCTATGCCGAGTAAAGTCTTCCGCAGTCAACTCCGACAAGGTCACGTGGCGATCACTGAAGGAAGTTCCGGAAGCTCTTCCTTCCATCGTGCGCATTTTCAAAACATTTTGAACATCAGGTCAACACTAATAGTACGTATCAGTCGTCTGCATACACTGCAGAGCAGTGCTGCTGCTGAAGTCTAGTTGAGTATAGGCGGCAGGCAAGCTCATCAACGTGTAGCGATACCATCAAAACTGCATTTATCGGGCTTCACACTGAAGGCGGGACTCGTGCGATAGATGCCGTGGTAGTACCACCAGCGCCGTTGAAGATGGCTGAGGAGGAAGCCCAAGAGCCCTTCATGACCTCTCGGCTGTGCGTCAAGGGCCTTCCTAAGCACGTAAATGACCAGCAGCTTCGACAGCACTTCGCACAGAAGGGAGAAGTGACCGACGCCAAGGTCGTGAAAGCAAAGTGAGCAGCTACCTCAGGCATCACATGAGACAAGGCATACTTGCTCGCAGCACCGGAAGTCCTGCCGGTGAATGCATTGCAAATACGAATACAGCGTAATGATGCGATTGTTGAGGACCCAAACTGGCTGTACCTTGCAGGGATGGCACCTCTCGGCAGTTTGGCTTCATTGGCTATCGCACAGTGCAAGAGGCGCAGGCGGCCATGCAGTACCTCAACAAGACTTTCATGGGCGCCCAGCGCATCTACGTGGAGTTTGCTGAGAGATATGGCGGCAGCCGCCTGCCGAGGGCCTGGAGCAAGTACACTCAGGGCACGAGCAGGTACAACAAGCTGCATGCCAAGGAGGAGGGCGCAGCAGAGCAGAAGCTGGGAGTCAGAGAGCTGAAGAAGCTCAGGAGGAAGGAACGTGAGGGGCAGCATCCAGAAGAAGGTACCACTCCCTGCGCAGTGATGCTGGGGATGTTTGTAGAGCTCTCCCCACGCAGGCCATACATCTGGCTGTATTCCTCGTCACGCCTACCTTCATTCAACTCGCAGAGGTGCACTACACCCTGCAGACTTGCAAGATGTTGAGCTCTGAGTATCAGAAACCTTACATCGCTGTTTTCTGTGATGCTGAAGAGCGCACTTTGTGTGCAGATGATCCCCAACTGGCAGAGTTCCTTCAGCTGATGCAGCCGAGGCGAGCAGGGAACATCTGGTCCAATGAAGACGCGCAGCTTACCCAGAAGGGCAGCCGGGCAGCAGCAGCAGAGGCGCCTCCCCAAGCAGCAGGCAAAGCCAAGAGCAGCTGTGAAGCAGCAGATGCCTTGGAGAAAGCTACAGCCTCACAGCATGCTCAAGCTGCACCCAGGGGCAGGAAAAGCAACATACAGAAGGCCAATGCCTCAGCAGGTAAGGACAGCTTGCTAAGCTACATGCTCTCGCAGACCTGATTGCATTTACGTCTCCGCCGCACCACGACAGGAGGATTGTCTGATGGCATGTAAGATGCTCGATTCACCTGTCGGGTATGCGGCAGAAAGGTGACATGCAATTAGATTTATCCACCTTTCTTGTGTACGCTGTAGGTTCCATGCTCAAGAAGTATCACTTACAAAAGCATGCAATGGTATAGCAAATTGATCACACAGTATTGCACGTCTTATGCTTGAGGCCCACTTTCTGGTGTGGCCCTTGCAGAAGAGTCTGAGGGTGAGGAGGACGATGATGCTGCACAAGGAGAGGCGGGTCAGAAGGACCGGGCACTAATCAGCGCTGAGGTGTCAGACATGGACTACCTCAAAAGCCGCATGACCAGAGCGCTGTCTGATGATGAGAATGACGACGATGGCGCTCTTGGGGATGCACAGGCAAGCTGGCACCTGTGGTCCAACATCACTTGTCTTGTCACTTTGACAGAGCTTGCTCCTGTCCTCCACTGATTGACAGAGCACCTCAGATTGCAGCAGGAAGTTGTTTGCTCCATGCGCAGGCTGCATTCGTGCTCTTGGTCTGCAAGGCATACATAGGACGGCGACAAATCCTGCAGATCTTGCTGATACTTGCATTGTAGCCGCACCCTGAAGTGTCTTGTGTGTTCACAGGATGAGGGTGAGATTGAAGATGAGGAGGATGATGACAGTGCTTGGCAAGCCAATGGAGAGGATGCAGTGGATGAAGATGTGCCTGATCAGGACCGCCTTGAAAGCCATAGCAGAGCTGGCCCACGCACTGCAGCAGCAGGTGGAGCAGCATGCCTGTGCCCTCAACCATAGCTTTCGGATCATCCAGAATATGACAGCGCAATTCAGCTTTGACAGAGAATTTGCAAGCTCCTATGGAATGACATATGAGGGCTCCGCCAATACAAGGAGTAGAGATTGTGGCTGCGCTGCAGGAGATGTGGAGGAGGTTGAGGCTAATCAGGACGTGCCCAGCATAGAGGAGACCGCGCGGCTGTTCATCAGGAATCTACCCTACGGCGCCACAGAGGCTGACCTGGCAGAGGCCTTCCGGGAACATGGCAGCATCTCAGAAGTTCACCTTGTCCTTGACAGGTGGGTAGCAGCCTGGACCCTGACTCTTGCATCGCTGCATGCGGAGGAGCTGACGCGCCACCCAGATGGCAATGCTCCTGAGTGACGAGTTGGCGGCCGCACCGCCAGCGCAATTGGCACCGCAATACATGCAGAGCTATAATTCAGAGGTCACCAATATCAAGCCCTTGGCTTTCTGGATGTGTCCAGGACTTGAGATAGGTGACTTTTGCGGCGTCTGCATGCTTCTGGTGCTGCCTTGGTGGGGTTCGCGGGATGTGAGAAGAAAATGTGCAACTCTGGATGTGTTACGATTTGAGTTGTCTGGCGCAGGACGACGAAGAAGAGCAAGGGGATTGCGTTGATCCAGTATGCGGAGGGTGCTGGGGCGCTGGCAGCCAAGGAGGCGATGGATGGAGCCATCTTCCAGGGCCGCCTGCTGCATGTGCTGCCAGCTCACCGGCCGCCCCCGCCCAAACAGGCAATCGAGGTGAGAGGCGTCATGCCCTGCTGTGCCTCAGTAGCAGGTATACAACACCCAATCCCATATCTTTGTAGAGAGATCAAGAATGGCCATCTGCATTGTATTCCAAAGACGTGATGGTGCAGTAGCGTATCTGCATGGCCTCTCATACAATGTCTCTCTGATCATGCATCCTGTGCAGGATGCTGACTCGGCCGCCAAGGGTGACAAAGGCTTCAAGGCTGCCAAGGAGGCAGACAGGAGAGCCTCAGCAGGCAATCGATCGGCCTGGAACACGCTGTTCATGCGGCCAGACACTGTTGCAGCCGCCATTGCAGAGCACTATGGAGTCTCCAGAGCAGAGCTGCTGGACCGAGATGCCGCAGGTATTGCCTCCCAAGTTTTTAGAAGTCCCGTTTGCTTTCCCATGTTGGATCTGTAAGGGAGTATGAGGAACTGCCGAAGTCTGCTCTTGCGTCAACTGTATTGGAGGCTGACCTGGTAGCACTCTCGCAAGGAAGGCCCACATCCAGTACTGGAAACACATGGCAAAAGCTCATCAGGTCCCACAAATTCTTATACATATTTCTGTGAGCATTCAGAGCAGCAGGAGCATTGCGCAAGCCTCCACATGGCTTCAAATTGAGTTTGCTGGCGTGCATGGGCATGCATCCAGCTGTTGTATCGAGGTGTAAGGCCAGCAGTGAAGTCATGTCTCTGCATGCAGATGTGCCTGTGCGGATGGCTCTCGGGGAGACGCATGTGATAGCATTGACAAAGCGCGCGCTTGGGGAGTCTGGCGTGAATGTGGATGCCCTTGAGGGTGCAGCAGCTGCTTCGGGAAAGGCAGCTGGCCAGAGGCGGGTGGAGCGCAGTGGAAGTGTGCTGCTTGTGAAGAACCTGCCGTACACGGCTTCCGAGTCTGAGCTGCAGGTAACCTTCCTGAGCCTTATGGCAACCCTTCCTTCTCCAATCATCCGCCTGGCAGGCCTGCGCAATTGTTGTCTTGCAATAGAGCAGACAAAACCCTCAGCGCTTCTGACCTGCGCCCCACAAGAACAGTGGGCTACTTTGCTGTGACCAGTAACAGTAGTGCATGGTAGCAGCTTCAATCAAGAGAGCGCATGTGATCCAGCTGGTCTAAGTGCTGAGGGTTAGGTATAAAATGTGCAGGAGCTGTTTGGCAAGTTTGGGGAGCTGCTTCGGCTGGTGCTGCCGCCAACCAAAACCCTAGCGCTGGTGGAGTATGCTGAGTCAGCGGACGCCCGCAGAGCCTTCAAGAGCCTCGCCTACAAGCGCTTCCAGAACATCCCCCTCTACCTGGAGTGGGCTCCAGCCGGGATCTTCAACGCAGATGCCCCGCTCGCGCCCATCAAGCCTGTACAGGCACCTCCCAGCCAAGTGGTGAGCATGCAATCCTTACTATCCTCAGTGCCATGATTAGCCAATGTTTAGCATGAGGATCATGCTGGCATGAGGCAGAACATTAACAGCACACCTGTGGGAAGGTCCAGGGTCTTCTGCCTTATCTTTGAATGACATGCGCACAGGATGCAAAGGCTTCTGGCGTCAAGAATGTTGCAGCGGTGGAGGTGACACCTCTGCCAGCAGCGGATGAGGAGGGAGAGTCCGCCACCATCTACGTCAAGAACCTGGCCTTTGCCACCACAGATGCCGGCCTCCAGGTACTGCAGCACGGTTCACCATAGAGCGCAGCCCCTTCCTAGCATGCTCTTCCCACAGGCACATGCACATGCACAGATGATGAGGCTGTGGGAGGCAGTGCTGGTAGACTTGAGGCAGCATCCCTGTGTCTTGTGATTGTTTGTCTGTGCTCCATTTGTTTGCTCAAGTTCCTCACGTGGCAGTCAGCGCCCAAGATAGGCCTGTAATTGTGCTTATGCAAGACAGTTCTTGCGAGTGTGGTTACAAGACGCTGTTTTGCGCAGGCGCACTTTGATGCAGCGGTCAGTGCAGCGGGGGGCAGCATCCGCAGCGCAAGGGTGGCAAAGCGGAAGGGCCCTGACGGCAAGCCCTTGTCAGCAGGATTTGGCTTTGTTGAATGTTCCAGCGAGGAAGTTGCCAAGATTGGCATCTCCAAGATGCAGGTGCAGCTTCCACCCTTTTTGCAACTCTGGCTCTCGACAGGAGCTCTTGAGTGGAAGGGCTATGACTGCCCTGCAACTAGAGAATGCTCTCACACACCAACTGATGTTCAACAGACCTGCACGTACGTCCTGCGCAATCTTGCAAAGAGTCCCTCTGAACCGAAGTGACTTGCAGGGCACTGTGCTGGATGGCCACAAGCTGGCGCTGCAGCTCAGCATGCGCAAGGGCAAGGCAGCCGGCCAGGACAGCAAGGCAAAGCAGGAGGAGAGCAAGGAGGACAGTAAGGGCAAGGGGACGAAGCTGGTGGTAAGGAATGTGGCCTTTGAGGCAACCAGAAAGGACCTGATGGCGCTGTTCACGCCCTTCGGCCAGATCAAGAGCTGCCGCCTCCCCAAGAAGATGGACGGCAACCACAGGTCAGGCACCGATGCGTCTGACACAGCATTTCCCGAGCGCAATCATTTACATCAATCTCCAACGTCTGCGCGCGTTCCTTTGTCATACTCCGTGAAAGGCAAAGCCAGTTCTTGGAGAGACTCAGCAGTTATCTGGGAGATCCTGCTAGGACAGTGATGGATATATCAGATAGGCTTGCGCCCGCATGTGTTGCCTCAGCACAGCAGGGCAGCCAGCATGTGACATGCAGCTGCAAGCAGGATGGACAGCAATGGTGCTGAAGCCCCGTACTGTGCAGGGGCTTTGCGTTTGTGGATTTCCTTAGCAAGCAAGAAGCCCGCTCCGCAGCTGACGCTGTCGCAGGAACACATCTGTATGGGCGCCGCCTGGTGAGTCAATTATCAGACATGTTTGCGTTCATCCTTCCCTCATGTATCATATCGGTCTACACCTCGGTCACATCAAGTACCAAGCCCAAGCTATGGGAACACTATGATCCCGATGAGCTGCATTCCAGTGATCATGGTTGCCTGCCTTGAAAGTTTTCACTTGCTGTCACTCACAGGTGTGATATCTTGCAGGTAATAGAGTGGGCTGATGCGGATGAGGGTGGACTTGATGAGCTGCGAGCCAAGACAGCTGCAAGGTTCCGGCCAGATGAGGAGGACGTGTCAGTCAGCAAGAAGCAGCGAAAGGCTTTGGATCTGGCAGAATGAAGATGATGCTCCCTGTATTCTCAATGTGGATGAGTTGTTCAGGAACTCTGCGGCGTCATGGACTTGGCACAGGTCCGGCTGGCATAATAAAGATATCGACTTTTCGACGCATGCATATACGATATGTATCAGCAATGCTTCAACTCGTTGAATGCGTCATCGACCAGAACGCCCATCACCCTGCTCGTTCTCTCCGCATCCCCGTTACGAAATGACAGCTACCCAGAAGCGAGAAGTTGCCCTCTATGGAGCGCAGTGACGTGAGCCTGCATCCCGTAACCTTGCAAAGGTTGCGTGTAGTCTCTTGTCACGAAAATGCCTGGCTGTGCGTTGCGTTACGCCCCTTCCTGCCACTGCCGCTCAGAATGTTTCCAGTGGCCAAGCTTTGCGACATTCCGTTCCGACACTGCTACGAGTATTCGGATCTCTGATCATGGCTTCCCCAACAGCTAGCATGTGGCTGTTGCCACTTCTAATATTGCTTGGATACAGCCAATCAGCCCGAGCCTCCCGCATAGACACCCACCATCACATCCTGCCACCTGAATATACGGCGTACTGCAGGGATGAAGGCACGTCCCTTGGCCGACAGGCTTCATACAGCAAGGAGCCTTCAACGTCACTATGCATGACACAAGTGATGATGCAATGCTGCAGGCCTCAGTCCAACCTCAGACATACCACTTCCGGATTGGACTCCAGAACTGTCCCTTGCCTACATGGACAAGTTTGGTATTTCTGGGGCCATTCTCTCGGTCAGCAGCCCAGGCACTGCCTTTGGAGACCTTTCAAAGGCCCGCAGCATGGCTAGGCAGGTGCGGGGCAGCTTCCACTCACACTGCATGCCAATGGTAGCTACTGTGCAAAGGCACTCACCAGACCGCCATGTCTCTGAGAAGGAGAGTGGATCTCCTCTGGATGCTCCTATCTTTGTGCAGCCAGACCATTGTGCAGCTTCTCAGTCTTACTTTCGCACGGCAGGTGAACGAGTACACAGCAAAGATTGTTTCCCAGTACCCGGAGCGGTTTGGCTTCTTTGCGTTCCTACCAATGCCAGACCTTGATGCCTCCATTGAGGAGGCGCGCTATGCTCTGGACGTCCTCAAAGCAGACGGGGTGGTTCTGCTGGGCAATGCTCGGGGCAAGTACTTCAGCGAACCTGAGTTCCACCCACTGCTGAAGGAACTCAACAGTCGGAAGACAGTGAGTGCCTTTACCCTCTGTGCGTGGCTATATCAGTCACATTCATTCATTTATTATATGCTTTCCAATCCGTAGATTAGGTGCGTTGCAGCAGACATTCTATGGCAGCTCTCCAGCCTGCCCTGTCTTGGGATCTCAACTATAGCAGGCCCTTGCCTTGACTGCAGCGCTTTTAAGGTCTTTGGGAAGCCTTTGTGCTGTATGATGGGCCCTTGGCGCTGAATTAGCGCCATGGTGTCATCCATTGTGTCGCCCTTCCCCACATTCATGTGCGCAGCAGCAAGAATCAGTCGCCTCCACTCTACCCCTGTCAGCTTCTAGTGACAATCCTATGCAGAGCATGTGTGGTTGCGCAGGTGATCTTTGTGCACCCCAACTACCTGCCAGGACCGCAAGTGCCCGGCCTGCCACCCTTTGTAGCAGACTTTCTGCTAGACACTGTCCGGGCGGCCACACTGTATGTGAGTCAAGCGCCGCCTGCCCTGCTGAACCTCTGCGACATCAGTGAGGAGTGGCTGTGTACAGGTCTCCATGGAGATGTCTTTTGCTGCCTTATAGAGCTACACTCATGAGGAACCTTAGTCATGCATTGGTCCCTGCCACTGCTACTAGCGAGTCTATGCTTGCCCCAGCATGTCCACGAGGCCCACAAGCAACAATCTGAGAGCTCCACTCAACCATGGTAGGGGGACTCCTGTCATCAGCAGCGCGCCTGTTGCTCCACAGGTGACGACGGGAGCGGCTGCAGAGTACAAGGACCTCGAGCTCATTCTCGCGCATGCGGGCGCCTTCATCCCGTACGTTGCCAGCCGCATTGGCATGGCCGCCACGGCAATCGGTGGAGGGGGCCTCGCCCAGGCCGGCGTCTCCGACGCAAGCATTGAGCCGCTCAAGCGCTTCTATGTCGACACAGCGCTCTCAAGTGAGCTTTCCTCAGTCATCCATGCATCAAGCAGGATCCTCACTCTGCCATTTGTCCTATGGATGGGGTTTTTACTCAGCACTTAGCTCTCCCATGAATCTGTCAGGTGGCTGATGGGTACTCATAGACTTGACAGGAGCTATGCAGCTGATGGGCGCCTCAAGCTGAAAAGGAACGCCCCGTCTGGTGACGGTTATATGGACGCTGAGCACTGTAGGCAGGGCGGTTGCTTATGTTTGGCCACGAAGCGACCAACTTATCTGATAGGCAGCAGCACCGCTGAGTGTTGATGTGGTGCTCTGCAGCGAGCCCGTACGCCTTTCCCAGCCTGCTGACCTTCACAGACCCCAGCCACATCACCTTTGGGAGCGATTTCCCATTTGCGCCGGATGCTGTGGGTGCCTACTTTGCCGGAGAGCTGGACAAGCAATTCTCCAACGACACAGCGGCCCTGGCGCAGATCAACAGCGGGACAGCAGCGGAGCTCTTCCCACGCTTCAGCAAGCAGTGCATGGCGGGCGCAGCCATGGGCAGAGACGAGCTGTGAGCTGGAGGGTGGAGCTGAGCAAGACGGGGATTAATGAGTGCATTTGCGAGATCTGGTAACAGCTTTCACAGGACATTTTCATCAGCTGGCGTTGAGCAACATATCTGCGACTTGCCGGGTTGAGTAGATGTAGCTTTTGCAGCTAATCAAGGGACGCAAAAGACGCTTTATGTAGGGGCAGGCAGTTTAAACGTGGAAACGCAGCATGAATGACGCTCTTGACTAGCTCCTAGCTCCCAATCCAATGGCTTGACAAACCGCACCCTGATGACTGTCGGCGCATAAGGCCATCTGTAAGCATTCAGGCTTGGTAACTTGAATTGTGATTGATGTTGAAGTCAGCAGAAACTAAGTGATAGGTCTTTGCTTGATTTGTGCCCCTGCAGAGCTCTGTATTGAAAGCAGCCTAGGCTATACTTCTATCTCAAGCTCACATCTGAAGGAGTTGAGACCCGACACTATCGCAGTGCCCTTTCCTCACAGGGGCTGTCTTTCACTCAAAATGCACACTGATCCTCCTGTCATGGAGTGGCTCCACCTCAAGGCCGCAGGCTTGCAGCTGCAGGGAATTCCTGCGGGACAGAGACGTCTTCAGGGATGAGCGGTTGGGGTGCCTTGCCGGGGAGTCACTCCCACCCTGTCCAGCCTCTGGGCAGTCGGGCAGCTGTCCGCTGCCCTGAGGGCACAAGAGCTCAGCCTCTGCAGGCAACCCCTCTGAGGTTGCCCGCTTCATGGAGGAGCGCAGCGCATGCACTGGGCTGTGGCGAGAGCGGCCGCTCCGGCCTCTCTCATCAAAGCTGCTGCGCTTGGCCTGAGGGGTGCCGAGTGAGATGCTGCGGTGGTAGAGCGCCTTGATGCTGCCTGCATGAGTCTGCCATTCTTAATTGCAATGCTTGCACTGGCAGGCGTCGTGGAGCTGGTTTTGGCGTGAGCAAAGGTCTTGGCAGAGCAGAGGCCTCGGGAGGTAGAACACGACTTACAGCGTGCACACATGTGACAGGCCATTGCCTGCCAGCTTGTCAGCACTGGCGGCCAGACGTGGTGAGGCCCACCTGTGACCTGGTGGAAGGTTTCAGCGTTGAGCAAGTCAGCGGGCGCAAAGTGGAACCTGGACCGGCGCTGGTCTCCCTTGCTGACCTCCCCTGTGCTGTGCCTGCTGCGTGGAGAGTCGTGGGCGCTCATGCGCCTGTGTGCTAGGGACAGGCTGTCCTCCCTCTGCAAGCATCAAGGATCAAAACACGCCCACCTCTGCAACAAGACTGTGAGTATACTTGGCGCAAGCACATAGTGTCGTCACCTCGTTGACACCTTCCATCACTTGCCGCTGTACTGTAAAGGTACTCCTTGCTAAGTCTTGCAGATTAGGCCTACTTTGGCTGCTCATGTGCTCATGACAAAGCACATCCTCGCCTGTAGGACTTCAGACACAGGGTACCATGCACTTTCTCACAAGGAGAAATGTCTAGAGTGCTAGTATGGCCGTCTGCTCACCTGTACCAACAAGGACAATGCTGTGAGAGGTGGCTCTTTGAGCCCATTGGCGCGTGCCTGTTCGCTTGCCCTGGAGCTTGGCTGCTCATCCGGAGAGTCAGCTTCTGTGTGGCTAGCGTCCTTGTGCCCGGAATGACCAGCGTCTGGCTGCTCGCCCTGTGGACAAGCTGCCCATTCACACCCTGACACCACGTGGTGGCTACAAAGTGGCTCCTAGCATGAACATTCAAAACTTGTCACCGCTGTCTGAATGTTTATTAGCCTGCATAGGTCCTGCCATGTCAGCTAGTAAAGCAGGTGGCTGCTTTGCTATCCCTATCCTCCCATTCCTAACGTGGCTCTGGGATACAGTTGCAAGAGCCTTCTGCCACTGAAGGGCCCCAAAAAGGCCTACAGCTGTGTGTATGGTCTAAAACATTTGTGGTGTACACATGCGGTGTCAATGCCGTGTTTTAACAAGTATCTTGAAGCGTAGCTTACGGGTTCAGTTTTGTCGTCCCACTGTACGTGGCTTTCACAGCCCACGCCAGAGTTCTCTTCATCTTGTGCAGACTCTTCAGAACTGCCATCAACGCACAATGTCTCTTCCTCATCACTGTCTACCTGCACCATCAAAGAAAGACCACCAGCGTCAGAAAGTGCAGACTGTTTATGAGCATAGTTTTCCCTATCCCAAGATTCAAGCATGGAAAAGTAAGGCTAGTGCACTTCTGTGGCATATGCAATAGGCTGTAGCGTGCAGGACTTGATTATCGGCCATCACCTGAACTCTACAGGAATCGTCGCTGTCTCTGTAGCGCGCCAACCTTGCTCTGTGAACAGCCATGCTGTCCTGGCTCCTGAGGACCTGAGGATTGCACAATTCTTGTCACGTCGGGTGTGAACACCGATCTGATGCCAGAACTGTGTGAATCATTGAGGACGCTGTACGCCGCAACGTTGAGAGCCGTCCACCATCGATGTAGGTATGAACCTGTTCCCGTGGACCCACCGTAAGGGAAATTGGCGTGGATGCATGGCCGTCCTGTGAAGTCTCATCCTGGTCTATACGCACAGACTTGTGGCTACCATGCGTCAGGTTCATTGATACCGCAGCACCTACTAGTGTTGACCGCACGGCCTCTTGAATCCTCATAGCGTGGTGGCCAGTGCAAAGACCTTTGCTGCTCCAGATACTCTGTGCGCTTGAACTACCTCCCCGGCAGCTCAAATTTCTTGTTTCAATATGACCAGCTCAGCGACGGCTACGCTGTTGCTCAGGGGCGGTCTCTGATTTGGCACTGGTATTATCTAGGTGTCCTTGGTGTCTGACAGGTGCAGAGTTGACCTGCAGCGTTTCCACTTGGCAAACAGGGCCGATATCTAAGACTATTTTGATGTGCCGAGGATGCGTGAGCTGCCAAACAATGCCGCAATGGTACAGCCTTGGTCAACGGTTACAGGGATGAGTAATTGCTGACTCGGCCACGAGTTGCTCTCCATGCCCTTCCGATGGCCTTTTGGCTTCTCGGTAAAGCTCTCGGTGGCAATTGCCGTCAGGAAAATGTAATGTACCTATGCTGTCCTAGCTGTGACTGTGAGTAGGTACGAGGCCTTTGGATGGCAACTATGATCTGAGATCTGTCAACTAGATGGGACTCCTACAGCGGCACATTGGAGGTTGCTCGCAGGCCTTGAGTGTCTGGCGGTAGCATCATGGCTGATGTGAGTATGCCGTTCATCATCGCAAGTACTTTACGCGGAATGGCTATGTGCCTTCGATGTAGACCCCGAACCGATCTGAATGGCTGAAATCGCCGGTCCACCGTGCAGGCCAAGCCCAGGACTTCTGCATAAACACAGCGCATCCTGTTTCTGCTGCACACGCTGCAGTTGCTGCTGGGACTGGGCACTGTGCAGCCCCTGTTCTGGCTTGACAGTACACGCTGCTGGCAGGCTTTCCTGTGGGTGTCAATGATTGGCCACTTCTGCAAGGTGGGGCTGCTGCAGACTTGACGAATCCCAACCGCATTAGGCCACGCTGCATTTGCCTGCAGGCCTCAAGCTGTATCAAATGCGCTGAGCGTCAAAAAGGACCAGTGTGTGAGCGCAGAGATTGTGCTATGCAATGCAAGCAAAGCGTGCTGAGTGCTTTGTCCCATTTTAGTGTAGACTTGCAAAGCAGTGCAAGCACCCCCAAATGTGCAGGCACCTGGGCATTGAAGCAATGTGAGGCTGCATGGGATCATTGAAACAAAATTTCTAGAACAGCTTCCGTCTTTGTTGCAGATCCGCATCAAGCATGGCGCACCTCCGCTACTGATGACCGAGAAGGGCGCAAAGCAGTGGGAGCGGAAGACGCTCTCCAATGATACCCAGTTCATCATCCTGTGCGGGAGGTTCACTGGATGCCCCATCATGCATCTGGTGGGCTCCTTTGTCTGCTGATATTCAGATCATACCTGCTGCGGCAGACTTGTGATGCATCATATGTGTGGAGGGTGTTGGATGCACAACGAGGATCATTTTGAAGATACAGCTGTGTGTAGCAGATGAACATGATTGCAAGGGCGCTGAAAGCCCTGTTTTGTAAGAGATTCTGCAGGTGGTCATTCCAGTGAGGATCGAAGCGCTGTACCATGCATTTGAGTACGCAGGCTCCCGCTTTGGCAGCACGCGCATATGGCAGCACTCAGGCGCAAAGCTCCAGCACATCCTGTACATATACCAGGTGTCACTACAGTACACACAGCCGAGCGGGAACGATTGCATGTTGATCCATCCAGAGGGCTATCTTAGAGCCTTGTAAGCGCTGCATAGGTCTTTCGAGTTCCGCAAGTGTGTGTTTATTTGTGCACTGTCCTTGCTGACATGGAGCAGCTACCTGTGATGCGCCAGTACAGTGTACTGACCTTCTCAAGGCATGCCATGTGCTTGTTTCCTCAAGTCCTGTGTGAGCTATGGTTGACTGGTTGCTCGTTGATACAGGAGGAAGTGCTGACACTCAGCGTTGTGACCGAGATAGGGATAGGCTTCTGGCTGCTCGTCAAGATGTGGTACAATCCTTGGAGCTACGTCCTCCAGGTCTACACGTACTGGAAGTGCTCTCTCCCCCTCCGCTATGCAATGCCAGAGTCGGCTGTCTACCACAAACGGGTGAGGACTTGCCAACTGCAGGTCATGGTGCAGTTGTCCAGCATGAAGCTCGCAACCCTAATTGGCTGCATGCAATGTTGACACCAGTAGTGAGTGTCATGAATGTGCTGGCGCTGACCTCTGCATGTGTTTCCTAGACTTGGGGGGATGCATGTAGGGAACAGCCAGGAGAGTGGTTCCAGCTTCTGGCCACTGCTTGACAGGGATTGTGGGATTGTGTAGGTGTGGCAGGCAGCTGCAAGTCTGGCAAGGCCTCTGCTGCAGTCGTCCGCAGTGCTCAGGGATACACTCAGCGACGTGATGAGGTGGTTCAACATCGAGCTGATCCCACCTGAGTAGACCAACCGCTGAAATGTCACACCTATAGGGTGCACCATACTTGAGCACAAGGGGAGACCAAAGCCTATCCTGCTTGATGCTCAATGAGAGCATGCTCAATACCTTGCTGAAGCATTCCCGGTTTCAGCACTGCAAGAAGTGCCGAGCTCTAGAATATGTATAAGTTGTGTCCATCTTTCAGGGTGCCAGGACTCTGTAGACTCGTACGTCGCTGGCAAATGAGCGATGAAGGATGTGGGTTCTGATCCTCTAACCCTTGGTGCCTGCGCATGATTAGACACTGATGATATCACACCTGTGGAATGTCCCACAATCAAACATGAAGAGGGCCCAAAGACCACCCGCTTGAAGCTGCAAAGGAGCATGCGTAGGCCCATCACATTGCTGGACTGTCGCCAGTTCAGCACTCCGAGAAGTGCGTCGTAAAATGTCAGGTATTAGTGCAATCAGGTCTGAAGCGTGTTAGGGCCCTCCACACACATCATGTGGAGCCGCCCAATCCGACCCAGAGAGACCTTCTATGGCAGACTGGATGTGGCTACTGGTCCTGAATCCAAGGTACCTGTAGGCATATTGTCCCTAAATGTGTCACAGTCATAGGGTGAATCTTCCTCAAGAGCTGATCCACATGCAATGCTTGATGCCAGATTGGAGCTTGTAGGAGCTGTAATGTGCTGTTTGCTTCAGCTCTGCAGGGGTAATGGTGGAATGCTAGGAGTCTGCATCTGTGCGCCTGACCGATGTGACCAACGTGCAACAAACAATGGGCTGCTTACTGTATAGTCCCTGCATGGCTGCATACAGGCCTCCATGGAGAACATTTCTGCCAGACATGTTACATACATCCGGCAGCCTGCATCACATGAATGAGTAAGTGCTGATCTGGACGGGAATGCTGTCCCTGCCGCTTTGCATGGCCCATTGCCTCTCAGTATCCTCTCTTGGAGACAATCGCGATTGAGGTAGCGCAATATTCTGATGCCAACCTAGCCGCTACTGCAGACGGGTACCAGGCGTTTGCAAGTCTGCAGTGACCTCTGTCGATAGAAGTGCAGTGCTCTTCTCTTCTCTTCGCACGTGGGAGGTTCTTTGCAGGCCTTAATCGTCTGACGGCTGCATCATGCCTGAGGTAAGCACCCCGCTTATTGTTCCAAGTGCTTTTACAAAGAAGAATGCCATGTGCCTTGGACGCAGAACCCCAACCCATTCAGACGGCTCATGTCGACGCTGCACCGTGTAGGCCAGGCCTGGAATCTCTGCAAAGGTAGAACGCAACCTGTTCGTTCTGTGCGTACTGCTGGCGGTTCTGGGGCTGGGCGCTTATCAGCCTGTATTCTGGAACTTCAATTTCTACTGCTGGGATACATTCCTGGTAGTTGCAGCCCTCTACCACCTGTACAAGGTAGGGATGCTGCAGATCCAATACACGTGGCTGTATACAGTCGAATCAAGCTTATGTAGTGGTGTCCAAGATTCTGCATCATCAATTCCCTTAGGCTCCCTCAGATGCGCTGAGCGTCAGCCTTTGCAATGTAGAGCTGTCAGTGAGAACGTTCAGCTTATGCGGCTCAGTGTGCATGTGGTAACTCGCAATCTGCGGAAGCACGCAGCAGTGTACAGGTTGCATATGATGTGCAACGCATTGTCTGATTGCATGAGCAAAGCAGGCTGAGTCTCAGATGCATGGGCCATAAGATTATCACGCCCCATATGGCATTGTGGAGGCATTGCAGGGGTTCCATTTTAGGGGTTGCAAGCTTGCACATATGAATGGCCCATGCTGCTTTGCAGGCCATTGTGAACAAGGAGTGGCCGCCGCTGAATGAGCACGGATCAAGGCCATTCCCCACAAACTACTACTGTGTCATCCTGTGCCTGTCGTTCTTGGGCAGACCGCCCGTGCTTATTGTAAGTTCCGGCTCAGTCTCTTCATATTAAGACTTGTGCCGGCTGCACCAAATGTATCATGTAAAGGGTGTTGGACGCACAATGAGGGTTCTTTTAGCCATCCAGCCTCCTGTAGCAAGTCATTTGCTGCAAAGAGACAAACTGGCTAGAGGAATCACTATGTCTATACGTTCTTTTCCAGGAACTCAAGAGGCGAGGCAAGGCCAATTTGCTGTTTAGATCCCAGCCATACACACAGCTGAAGGAAAAGGCATGTGCTCAGGTACAGCTTATCCTTGCAGGTGATCATGCCGGAATGGATTCTGGCAATATACGGTGCAGTCGCCTATGCAGGCTCCCACTTTGGGGGCACACGCCTATGGCAGCGGTACGGCACCACGCTGCAGCTGTACCTGTTAGCATACCAGGTATGTCATACTGGAGACATATCATATCTTTTCAGCCCAAGTAGAGGGGAAGTCTTAGAAAGCTCCTGTCTACAGCACCATAAGGGTGTTGTGTAATGTTCTAGTCCTGGTGGGTCCAGGAAGCTCTCATCTATACACGAATATGATGATTTAGAAAGCATGCAATGGACATCAGTCGAAATGTTGTGTCGGCTTTGACTGACTGGCTGCTCCTTCTCACAGGAGTACCTGCTGACACTGTGTGCGGCACTGGAAATTACAGCAGGCTTCCTCCTGCCGCTGTTCAGCATGCTGCTTCCTCAGTACTACCTTATGCGGGCCATCCTGTATTGCAGGCTGCACCTGCCCATACGTTTCTCGATGCCTGAGTCAGCAGCATACCACAAGAAGGTGAGTACTCTCTCTTGCTGTAGCGCATGTCATGGCAGCCCAGGGTCCGCAGTTGTAACCTACTCACCACGCAGCTCTCATTGCGCGCTGAGTCGTGAAATTACTGGCGGTCACTTCTGCGGACGTGGACTCAATCAGATCCTAATGAGAGTCATATATGAGGAGAGCTAGGAGGATGGCGGCCATCCTGGGTCATTGCTGACAGGGAGTCATGGCAGTTTGCAGATGTGGGAGATCATTGCAGTTAAGACGAGCCCTCTTCTCCAGGCGGTCCCTGTGCTCAACATCCCAGTCAACTACGTGAAGAGCTGGTTCAACTTCGAGCTTGTCCAACCCGAGCACATCAGGTACTGAGGATGTATACTTGGAGGATGCATGCCACTGGAGCACCTGGGGGGTCCACAGCCCACCCTTGCCAATGCTCAATTCGAGCATGCCTAGCAGCATGACATTGCTGGACTGTTCCCAGCTCAGTTCTTGCAGTGCTGGGATCAGTCCAGCACTGGTAGAAAGGTCTTGCAGGGTGTTAGGACTAGGTACTTTTTCATTTCATAGGCTATCAGGACTGTGGCTGAAAGATGAGCTGTGAAGGCTGTGCTTTCCCAGGCTGGTGCTGTAACCCCTGGTGCCTGTTGGCGATCAGCTTCTCAGTTTCACATGTAGGGGGCCCAAAGACCAACTTGCTTGATCCTGAATAGAAGCAGGTGTAGTAGCCTTGCAGTGGATCCCAGTGCAGCACTGAAGAATGCACACCTTTTTCCAAGGACTGGAGGAAGTGCTTCTGAATCTTGTGGACCGTTATGGTTGCATATATATGGGTGGCTGGCCATACAATAGGGAAGTATGTGCATTCTGGTCCTGTGACACATGATGCCTGTAGGGAAGCAGCTGCTGAATATGCCACATCTGTAGGTTTTGCCATACTCAAGCACAGGGGGAAGCCAAAGACCGCCCTACTTGATTCTGAACTAGAGCATGCGTAGGACCCATTGCTTTGCTTGACTGCTGCCGTTTCAGTGGTGTGGCACTGCAAGAAGTGTGTGTACCGGTGCCGGTGTCAGCAGTGTGTACATGCATGTCTTGTGATGTGTTAGCACCCTCTGCATTTTAACTGCTCATCTGTATTATCCTTAGGATGTACTGGTGCAGTGCATACCCTATATAAGGATAACCATTGTATGGGGGTTCAGATCACCATGCTGGCAACCAGGCTTGATGCCCAGGTAGAGCATAACCAGGAGAAATTCTGTGCTGAGGGTGTCACTAATTGAACAGTGCAAGATTGCAATGTAGGATGTTTGGAACCTGCGAACATGTGGCTGACGACTGTACAACGAGATATGGGTGTTCTGATCCTGCAATCCCTGCATGGGTGCATGCAGGCGTCCGTAGTGTCTGCAGACAGATGGAGCACTTCTGCCAGTCATGTCACATACATCCTGCCACTTATCCATCATTATCGTCTTCAAGGCACGAAGCTTACACAGAGAAGCGCCACTCAGAGATCAAGACCTGCAGTCATACACAGAAGACCAATGGTGGGTATCGAAAGTTCAAATAGTCCGCAGCTTTGACCTTCAGACATCTGTATGGCCAGCAGGCCTGCAAAGCATTGTCGAGGCGCTTACGGTAATTGGAGTGCCAAATAGTGCCGCACACAGCGTTGGTCAACGGTTACACGAATGAGTAATTGCTGAGCTGGCCGTGAATGCTCTCCACTGCCATTTGAGATGGCCCATTTGCCTCTCAGTAGCTCTTTTGGAGACAATCGCAAAACGATAAAGCGCTAAATTCCAATTTTGACCTAACTGCATGGCAGACGGGTCACGAGGCCTCTGCATGCCAATGGTGATCTGATAGCTTTGACGAATATCGTTTACAGCGGCACCTAGGAGCTTCCCCACAGGCCTTAAATCTCTAGAGGTGCCATCATGCCTCAGGGTAGCGCCCTGCTCCACCATCTAAGTGCTTGCCACGCAAAGCCGATGTACCTTGGACGCAGAACCCCACCCGATCCTGAAGGCTGAACTTTGATGCTGTGCTGTGCAGGCCAAGCCTGTTGTCTCTGCAAAGACAGAGCGCAACGGCTGCATGTTTTATAGCTGCTGCTGGGGCTGGGCGCTCTTCAGCCCTTCTTCTGGCTTGTCAGTACACGCTGCTGGGAAGCCTTCCTGTTAGTCTCAGCCCTCTACGACATTTGCCAGGTGAGGCTGCGGCTGATGTTATATAGTCAGGTGCACCCAAGCAGATGAAGCTCATGTGGTGCTGTACGAGCCTCTGCCATGATTGATGGGCCTGCAGACCTCAACCTCTAGTAGATGTGCACTGTACAGCCATCAATTAGAACACTCAGCTTACCCTGCTCAATTTGAATGCTTCAAGACCTGATGTTCCGA
The DNA here is from genome assembly GCA_963930925.1 of Coccomyxa viridis. Lineage (NCBI taxonomy): Eukaryota > Viridiplantae > Chlorophyta > Trebouxiophyceae > Coccomyxaceae > Coccomyxa > Coccomyxa viridis. Next base: position 165,528 of record CAWVOJ010000012.1, read on the forward strand.
AGCCTGCAGCAGTGTGAGGGTTTCAGAGAGTGTGTAGAACAGTGCTTGATGGTATGAGCAAAACAGGCTGAGCGTACTGTTTCAGATGCGTGTGGCCTGCAAATGTAGCATTTTCACCGCAGAGGCAGTATAGGCTCCGGGGTCTATGGAACTTGGAAGGGCCATAAGCCTGCAAACAGGCACACCCTCACACACGCTACACACACACATATGCTTTATGCTGCTCTTGCAGGCCTTCATCAATGGTGAGTGGCCGAAGCGACCCGAGCAGCAGCAAGGGTCCTTCCCCAATGAATATTATAAGTTCTACCAGTGCATGCAGCTCTTTGCGTGGCCACCTGTGCCTCTGGTGCGCTCCGCCTCAACCTCTGTTCTCGAACAACTTCTATGTGCTGCTTAGGACTCGTATTGTGGAGGGTGTTAGATGCGCAATGAGAGTCGTCCTGGACATCCAGCCTCCTGTAGCGAGTCACTTGCTGAAAAGGGACAGAAATGGTACTAGCGGAGAGAGGGATCACTATCTGTCAGAAGCTGAAGAGGCGAGGTAGGCTTGCTTTGCACATGCTGTCCATGCTCACAGCTGAGAGGTCCCATGCGTTGATATTGCAGGTGATCTTGCCTATGTAGATCTCTGCGCTGTACCTTGCTGTGACATATGCAGGCCGCCAGTTTAGCGGTATGCGCCTGTGGCAGCAGTACGGCGCCAAGCTGCAGCACATCCTGTCTGCATACCAGGTGTGCCAAGCCAGAGACATTACACATCATTGCAGCCCAACCAGAGGGATAGCCTGAAGCCCTGAAGAGTGCATGAAGTGCCATGAAATGTACTGTGGTGCACTGGTCTTTCTCTTGCTCAATAGCTCAAATGAGGCAGCTCCTGTATACACACCAGTACAGTGCTCTAATAAAGGAAAAGCAGGCAATACCCATTCTCGCAAGCGCTGTGTACACTCTGAGTAAGTGGTTGCTGCTTAGTACAGGAGCGGATGCTGATCTTCTCAGCAGTGGCAGAGATTGCAGCAGGCTTCATGCTGTTGCAGCTGATGCTCCACCAGCCTGGACAGTACCTCTTCATGGCCTGTGTGTACTGCGGGCTGCACCTGCCCGCGCGTTGCTTAATGCCTGAGTCAGCAGCCTCTCCCAAACAGGTATGTGCTCTCTCTCGCTGCAGCGTATGTATTGCCTTTCCAGATTTTGCTTTTGATAACTGCTGTAGCGCTGCAATTGCCCAGTGGGCGATGGCCTGCCATCTGGCAGTGTCCAGCCTGGCGGCTGCCTGACCTGGCAGCTGCCTACATCAGTTTGGTGGTAGGTCTTTCCTATAGGGTCATGCTCATCTGAGCCAACAATGTTCCAAGTACCTAAGCATCGTGCAATTTGTAGCAGCTGGTTTCTACTATTAGTAATTGCTGTGCTGCTGAGTCATGAGTCTGCTGGCACCCACCTCTGTGGGCTGTTCCTGTACTTGAGGCAGAGTCATGTATGTAGAGAGCCAGGAGGCCCTCCTGAGATGGGAGCAGTTCTGGCGACTGCCTGACAGAAGAGGCGGTACTTTGCAGGTGTGGCGTGTAGCTGCAAGTGTGGCAAGGCATCTGCTTCGGATTGACGTCGTGCTGGAGATCCTGGTTGAGAACCTGATCAGGTGCCACCAGTGGTCTCTCACTACGCTGACCACTTTCTGAGTGATCAGCCCCGGAGGCTGATACCATGACTTGTAATTTGCACCACACTCCACCACAAGGGATCCATGGCCCACTCTGCCTGATGCTCAATTAGGACATACACAATAGCCTTGCAGTACTGGTCTTTCCAGCTCAGCACTGCGGGAAGTGTTTATAGGATGCTGGGGTATGAACCCATCATTCCGGTAGAGCGTAAGGACTCTCAAATACATGCATGACCTGCAAGTGGACAATAGAAGATGAGAGTTCTGGTCCTGTACCCCTGGTGCCTGCAGGCAATCACCGGCTGAGAATGTAGTGCTTGGTAGCTCTACGAATATCATAGCACAGTGGGGGCCCAGAGCACCCGGCCTGATGCTTCGTTATATCTTGCATAGGAGCATCAGTGTGCTAGAGTTTAACCAGCTCAGCACTGCAAGAATCCTGTACCTTCATACCATTTAGGATGCCAAGGACTCTGCCAGAGTGTGCTTCCATATGAGGCTGATCGAGGAGCGAAAACGGATGTGTGCTTTTGCGCTTTTGCGCTGTTGCTGATGCTATTGCACATGCAGAAGTCACAAGGGGGCCCCAAAGACACCCCTGCTTGATGCTGAACTAGGGCATGCGTGGAACCCAATCTCTTTGCTGGTTCGGGACTGTTGCAAGTTCAGCATTGAGAGAAGTGTGTCATAGGATGTCAGGTATCTGTACGATGGAGTTTTGTAGTGTGTTAGGACCCTCCACACACAGGTCTCACCGTGGGAATGGCCAATCAGCAAGAGATGATGTAAATTCTGGTCTTGTGACCCGTGGTACACATAGACATTTTACTGCTGACCAGTAGGATGATATGTTTTAGAGACAATGGGAGTCCTGATGACCATGCCAATGTTCATGCTTGATGCCTACTTAAAGCGTGTAGGAGCGACTATGTGCTGGTTTTCCCAGCACTGCAACAGTGTTATGGTAGGTCGCTGGGGATCTGTGAAAGCCCGGCTGACCAATGACCAACAAACGATGAGCTGCTTATCTTACATTCCCTGGGACTGCATGGCTGCGTGCATGCGTCTATAGCAAACAAATCAATTTCTGCAATCCTGCCACTATTAATCATCATCACATGGCTGAGTAATTGCTGATCTGGCCGTGAATGCTCTCCCTGCCACTTTGTAGGGCCCACTGCCGCTCAGTGGCTCTCCCGGTGCTCATCGGAAATGTGAAAGCGCAACATTTTGATGCTGACATAGCTGCGACTGCAGACGGGTACAAGGCCTTTGCATGTCTACTATAAATCAACCTCTGTCGACAGAAGAGCACTTACACAGCGGCACCTAGGATGTTCACCGCGGGCCTCAATCGTCTGAAGGCTGCAGCATGCCTGAGGTCAGCGCCTGTCTCCTTACTCCAAGTGCTCACTACGCGAGGACATTGAGCCTTGGACGCGTAACCCCAATCCATTCAGAAGGCTGGTTTCGACGCTGCACCGTGCAGGTCAGGCCTGAGCCTTCTGCAAAAGTAGAGCGCATCCTGTTTGTACTGCACGTGCTACAGCTGCTGCTGGGGCTGGGCGTCGTGCAGCCCTTCTCTAGCCTTGTCAGCACATGCTGCTGGGATGCCTTTCTGGCTGTGTCAGCTATCTACCACTTCTACAAGGTGGACTGCTGCAGATCTCTTACCCATATGCATCTATTCCAGATGAAGACCACCTGATGCTCTCCAAGCTTCCACCATGACTAGCGGACCTGCAGACCCTTAGACTTGTCTAATCGCTGAGCATCAGCCATTGCACTTTTAACAGTGCTGTACAGCTGTCACTCAGAATAGTTAGCTTACCCTGCTCACTGCTATTACACATGACCCGCCAAAGCATGCAGCAGGTTGCAGAGAGTATGCAAAGCACTGCTTGGTGCAATTGTGATGAGTGAAGCAGGCTGAGCACACTGTCTCAGGCGTATGGCCCACAGAGGTAGGATGCCCCTCAATAGAGGCAGTACGGGCTACTTGGAAGGGCTGCAAGCCTGCAAACATGACTGGTTGTGCTGCTTTGCAGGTCAACTTCTGCAATGAGTGGCCAGCGTTGGAACAGGCCCCTGGGGCAAGGGACCAGCGGATGGAAGATTCAATCACCTCGAGCAAGTACCACTTCAATATGTGTACGGTGTTCCTTGGCAAGCCGCCTGTGCCTTTGGTGCGTACCGCCCTATTCTCTTCACGACAAGATCTCGTTCTGCTGCTCTACACTGATGTTATAGAGGTGTTGTATGAGCAATGAGCATTGTACTAGATACCCAGCTGGATATGCATAGCATCCTGTACAAAGTCATTTGCTGCAAGCCTGCCTTGCCTCTTGAGCTTGTGGAAATGCGAGTATAAGCTTGCACAGAATTCCCTCTAGCAAGTTGTTTGGCTTGTACTTAGGAAACTCTCGGAGATAGGCCGTCGATCCCCGCAGGTGTCATGGAATCCGCGCCCTGCAGGCCTTGCTGATCACATGCCTACAACTGAATGGCTCCATGCGCTCAGATATTTCTTGATATTGCAGGTGATCATACCGGAATGGATCGTGGCGCTATACCACGCAGTAAATTACTCTGGCTCAAGTTTTGGTGCCACGCGCGTGTGGCAGCAGTACGGCGCCAAGCTGCAGCACATCCTGTCTGCATACCAAGTATGCCAAGCCGAAGTCATATCATATCCTGTCAGCCCAAGCAGGAGGAGAGCTTTGAAGCCCTGAACATGTTACTAGAGTATGAAAGAAGTGTCCTGCGGTGCACTGTCCTTGCTGAACAAAGGAAGCCCATACATATATACGCCAGATCTGAATTTCTAGAACAGTGAATTTCTAGAACAGTGATCTGAATCTGGAAAAGCGCGCGATGCCATCATCTGGAGCTCGCTATGCGCTTTTAAGTGACTGGCTGCTGCTTGTTACAGGAGCAGATCCTGATACTCTCTGCAGTGGCAGAGATAGCAGCAGGCTTCAGGCTGCTGCTGTTGATGCTGCACCACCCTTGGAAGTACTTCGTCCTGGCCCTTGCGTACTGCGGAATGCACCTACCCGTCCGCACCTGGATGCCTGAATCAGCACCGTATCACAGAAAGGTATGTACTATCTCTCACTGCAGCAAATGTTGCGTCTCTCCAGACTGTGCACTCGTGAGCTAATTACTATGCAGCTCTGATCGCAGCGCTGCCGCGTCATGATACTGCTGGCGCCAACCTGTGCGTGCTGTTTATAGACTTGAGGCAGAGTCATGTAAGTAGAAAGCCAGGAAGATGGAACCATTTCTGATTGACTGCCTGATAGGGAATTGCGGTACTTTGCAGGTCTGGCAGGTAGTAGCAATTGTGGCGAGGCCCCTGCTTCAGATGGCCCCTCTGCTGGAGATCATGATTGACAACCTGAAGAGGTTTCACCAGTGGTCTCTTGTCACAGTGGTCCCCTCCTAGATCAATTGCAGATGATCTCATTCCCACTTGAGGGGACTGCACCTTACTCCCTGAGGCGAGTACAAGTGGGCTCGCATCCAATCCTGCATGACGCTCATTCAAAGCGGGCGTAGTGACATTGCTTTGCTGGAACGTTTCCCAGATTTGACCTGCCAGAAGAGCCTTGAAACATGTTAGGACTGTATACTTTTCTCACTTGTAGAGTGTTAGGCCTCTACAGATCTGTACATACATGTGTGGGTGGCGGGTTTCCGGAGATTTGAGGAGTGAGGGATGGATGTTCTGGTCTCATAACCCTTGGTGCCTTTAGGCTATCAGCCGCTGGGAACGGTACATTTGGAAGGATATGCCATGGTCAGTGATCATGCTTGGCAAGCACAACAGGGCCCAAAGACCACCTGCTGGATGCTTGAGATAGAACATCTGCAGGAGCGTGGGTTTCCTGGACTGAGAGGTGTCTTGCGTGATGTCAAGATTGTGTACATGCATGTCGCGTAGAGTGTTGGCATTCTGTACGTACATCTGTGGCTGACAAAAGACGTGCGTGCTGATCATGTAGTATTTGGTTCTAGTAGTCTTCAGCTGCTGAGAATGTCAATGAAGTATGTCTGCGGATCAGGAAGTGTGCGCTGAGTGTGTGATTAGGTCTTCAAGGTAGGCACTGGGCTTCATCTTGGTGTCAGGTGTCCTGGAAATCTGCAGCTCGAGCTGTTAAACATCTGCCGGCCAGCTGCTCTATCCCCTTGTATACTAACGAAGGCGCCGAGATTGACTGTGGTGGCCGCGAAACGTAAAAGTCTGATCATCAACGGTTACAGGGATGAGTGATTGCTGACCTGGCTGAGAGCACCTGCTCTTTGGCCATTTGTCTCTGAACGGCTTTGTCGGTGACGGAGAAAGAGCGCTTCTCGTTCCAAATATCCTAGCTACCAGTGCGCTTGTTCACAAGGCCTCTGCATGGCAGTTGTGATCTGACTTCTAACGACAGCAAAGTGTCACATTAGCGGCACATCAGAGGTCGGCCTCAAGCCCCAAAGCTATAAGGACACCTTTGGTGACCCGTAGTATAGCCCCACCCCTGCTGGGCCGGTCATACGTGAAGTGACGATGGCTACTCTGGAAGCTTTCAGGTGACATCAGTGACCCACAACAACAGGAACATGAAGTTCTGTGATATCTGTTAACGGTGCAGTCAAAAACCCCTGTGCATCACCGAGATGTGGCCATCTTTTCTGCAGGAGCTTCGACTTCGATGGAGACGAAAGGTGGCGCCAGTATGAGGCAAACATCGAGATTCCGCCTGGCCGGGATAGAGACAGCGTCTTGAAAAAGTTCAAGGCAAAGTGGTACAAGCGCGAGATTGTAAGTTCTGGCCCTGCCTTGACCGAGTCACCGCCAGATCACATGACATGCCAGACCCTTCCAAAATGCTCTTTGGCCAACACCAGCGCCACTGCTGCCTTATAAGCATCATCGGTTTTACATTGAAGCTGGCTCAGAATGCCACGAGCAATGACGTGCTTTCCTTGCAGGACCCAGATTTCGATATAGCACAGGCTGTGCCAGCCTCATCCGCAAGCACAGCACCCCAACGGGCCCACACATCTCGGGACGTTCCTAAAGAGAGCACAGATGCCAGCGCAGCCAGCCCGCCAGAGCATCAGAGCACGCCAGCAGCTGCTTCCCCACCGCCGACGCCCACCCCTAGCGCCAGCAGAAAGGTTGAGCGCACATACTCGTATGGAAGCGTTGCTAGACATTCAAGTACTCTGACCTGCAAGTCGAAGCTTGCATATCCCAACAATAACAGCAAAATGCTGGAACGCAATTGGTCATGTGCTCTGCAGGCAGACCCGAAGCACAAGCTCACTTGCTGGATTGTGATTTGCAGGCGAGGCCGGGGAAGACGGCAAGCACAGAGCGCAACCTCTTTGTGCTGCACGTGCTGCAGCTGCTGCTGGGGCTGGGCGCTGTGCAGCCCCTGTTCTGGCTCGTCAGCGCGCGCTCCTGGAAGGCCTTTCTGGCAGTGTCAGCCCTCTGCCACCTCTACAAGGTATGGCCGCAGACCACCAAGGCTAATCGAGTCTCGCAAAGCTCTGGGACGCAATCAAACTATGCCTTGGCTCAGGAGCCTGCAGACCTCATCAGTATACCGACTCTGCCAGACTCCAAGACCATATACAGCTCTCGCCAACATTACAAGGAAATTATAGTGAGAAGCTGATGTGAGGATGCCTCAGCATATTTCCCATGTGTGTACAGCATGAAGGAAGAGCATATCACTTCATGGCCTCCTGCAGATCATGAGTCTGTGCTTGCGTTCACAGTACACTGCATCACAGGTGATCATCAAGCATGGCGTGCCTCAGCTGCGGCCTTTCCCGGGGGCGCTGAAGCAGTGGGTGCTCCCGGCATCCTCGTCCACCGACTTCCAGTACCTCATGCTCTGCATGCTGTTCCTGCAGTCCCGGCCCCTAGCCCTGGTGCGCCCTGCCTCCCACTCAGCTGCTCCTATGCATGCTCCCCTGCAGCTGTGAAAGCTGCACTGTAGAGGATGCCCCCAACATGCGCTGAAGATTTTCTTTGAGATGCAGCTCCTTGTAGGCGCATGGTGACACTGGCATCAGAGGGCTGCTACAGTGAGCAACGAAGCCATGCAAGTGGCATGCATGTGCCTGACGAGCTGCTCAGGCTCACAGCATGCGACATTGAGGTGAGTGTGCGGTCATGATATGTGCAGGTGGTTGTGCCGATATGGACCCTGGCGCTGTACCATGCCGTCGCCTATGCAGGCTCTCGCTTCGGCAGCACGCGCCTGTGGCAGCAGTATGGCGCCAAGCTGCAGCACATCTTGTCTGCTTACCAGGTATGTCAGCCAGCCAGATAAGGTTTTGCAGACTTCCTTCCCTGACGAACCCTATGTCATACAGCGCGAGTACTACTGCAGACCTATCCATTGTGAATGACCATGCAACTCATGGGACTGTGCAGCGTCTGCTGGCCTGATGCAAGATTACAGGGAATGTCGTGACGCATGTGCAGCAGCGTGCTCGTTGTGATGTTGCCATATGGGCTCTGTCTGACTGGCTGCTGGATGTGCAGGGGCAGGCGCTGATCTTCAATGCGGCAGCGGAGATTGGAGCGGGCATCCTGCTGCTGCTGGGTCTGCTCACCCCTCAGCGCTCCATCATGCTGGCCTTCGTGTACTGGAGAGCCTTCCTGCCCACGCGCTATAACACGCCAGACGCCGCAGGCTACCATAGACAGGTGAGTGCTCTTTTATAGCAGAGAGCATGTCTCGTCCCAGCAGCAATGCGTCAGTGTGGACATCAAGCAGCTATGCTGCCACACAGAGTGAGCACGGGCCTCCTGCTTTCCATTTCGTGGGCGGCTTCTCCGCTTCATGCCATCGCTTGACAGGAAGGCGTGCTGAGTTGCAGGTGTGGCAGATCATTGCGGACAAGACCAGGCCTGTCCTTCAGGCAGTCCCAATGCTCAGGATCCCAATCGACTTTGTGAAGAGGTCTTTTGACCAGCCTCGCTGACAGCCCCTGGATCTTGCAGTCAGATGTGGTGAAGTTGCATAGTGTGCATCAGCAGAATGGAAGCAGATATATGTGTCTACTTGAGCTTCACGAATAAATTTCGTTGAGTTGTTGCTAAAGGGCACACTAGCGCTTGAGCAGTTAATACATGTACATAGCATGGCAAGACATGTGCTGACACTCCCTGGAGAAAGCCTGTAGAGCCAATGCAATATTGTAAAGCTTGTTCATAGCTATAGGCTGCCAGAGGTGGCATACATTTTGCCTTTCGTGCTGATGATCTTGGAAGCCACTTCCACCAACCTAATATCAAGGAGCATCAGCTGAGATTGATATCACACACCTGTCAGACCTACTGTGTAGTACAAGGGAAGAATATCCTAGAGTTTATTGTCCAGCTTAATACAGGATTGCTTGTAACAGTTGCAAGACCATACAATTCTGATTAAGCATCCCTGCGCCGGCATCTGCTGCAAATGCTTCAGCGCTTAGATCCCTTGCTTCCCTACTATCCTCATAAAGTTGGGCTCTGCATCAACTCTGCTCTAGCAGGTGATATTGCAGACCGTGTGCTGCTCTTGCGCTTGATGGGGCTGCGTCAATCATCAACACAGGCCTAACAGTAGCTGGCATCTTGTGAGACGCCCAGGTGAACTCAACAGTATGATGTCCTCTCTTGTTGTGCTGCACAATGGCCCTGAGGACTTGAGAAACGGCAATAAAGCCGCTGACACATGGGGCTTCCAGGCTGACCCATATCCTGGGCCTCATGAGCGCTTTGCTCTGACAGAGAAGTAGCAAGTTCCCAGGCCAGAAAGGACAGCAAAACCCAGGTAGATGCCTGCCACAACCCAGCAGTTGTGCATGGCATTTGCTTTCTGCTCTGCATATGGTGCATAGTTGTCCTCTGAAGTGTCATACCACTCTCCCATGTACCTGCAGCACACCTTCCACTCAATCAAGGACTTTTATTAACCAGGGTTAAGGTCGGCTTGCAGGCATGCAAATGCTTCACAGTGAAGGTCTGCCTAATACAGCAGGACCTTGTAGGTCAGTATGCAATATGGGTGTCTTGAGGATGTGCAGAGCACTGCAACGCTGCAGTAAGGGAGCTTACTGGTAGTCGTTCTTGAGCATCAGAGCCATGCCTCCCATGAACAGCGCGCCGAAGATGGACATGCCCATGCAAGCCATCGCTCCTGCAGGTACATCCATTTGATGGACACCGAATAAGAGTGCAGGCGCCTGAACCGTGCTTGTGTGGCTCAGAACTTACCCATTGGGCCACACATGACGGCGGATGTTTGCTCTCTGCGATTTCCCGAGTCTAGCGGAAGGAGCGGTGCTTTGTCCCAACCCTAGTTGCAGCAATCTTTGGTCAGCAGAAGTGCTGGATCCAGCAGGTAACCTTCGATGCTGTTACACTGCTGTTCGGCCTGGTAAATTATGCTGTGGTGTATACGCAAACTCCTGCTGGCAAAGCAACGAAGGTCTCAGGACAGTGTACTAATTGAGCCAGAGATGCTCGCGCTGGGCGCTGTCAGCAACTACAAAACACATAAGATGCCTCAATGGATGTGTAAGCAGGCCAACGACTGATGATAGATCTCAGTTGCGAAAGTAAAGTCGTGGACCTGTCTAGCCTGAACAGGCTCCAGAGCTGGGCCAATGCTGCTGTAAATGCTACACCCAATATCACAACGTTGGTCCATATATTGCAAAGACGGATAAGGTTTTTTTACTATTGGTGTGCACTAAAAGGCAGCTGTTCTCCTGAAGCAAGAGAAGTAGGTTCCGGAAGATGAAAGCTGCGTTACAGCAAGCGGCGCCTGAGAGCGACCCAGACAGCTGGAACACCTCTGGTACAGTACTATACACCCTTCAATACCCGCCAACTCTTGTGCACCGATCCCTACGCCATCGGTCGGCATTGAGTACTTTGCTTAGAGCAGCCTAAGGATGTGGAAGCCTTTCATTGTGCCTCAACATGGCTTACTGAACTCTTTCAACGCTGCAGATGATGACGCTGAGGATGAAGTAGAGCTGCCAGCCGCCCACCCACTGGAACTTACCGGTACACACTGCCGAGCACCTGAATTGCCTGAGGCTGACTTGATTGTGCAAGTTCTGATCGACAATCAATGCTGTAAGTTGACGGGTACTACAGCTTCTGTAGCATGACGCAGGGGGCATGGCGGCCGCAGCGAAGCCAGAAGACAGTGGGGAGTTGGCAGATGCAGAGGACATGCAGTCAGAGGAGGAGGGCGAGGAGGATGCAGACAAAGCAGCAGCTAATAGAAGGAAAGGAGCAACACCTGCGTCTGCGCGTCATGCAGATGCATCAGCAAGTGACAGTGACCCAGATGCAGGTGTGCATTCCATTCCTACACCATCAGGGTGAACAAGATAAGTGCTTCAGCTGAGACTCAGGCAGCGATGTGCATATGGGTGCTCAATGCCTCTCATGCTTAGCTCATGGCTGCAGATGAGCGGCCTTCAGGGCCCGGCGGGGCCATCCCAGACAACAAAGCAGCCTCCTTTGCGCGCGCCTTTGCCAAGATCATGGAGAGCGCAGGGCCTGGCAGGGGCCTCTTGCAGGTAAGCTGCCATAAACGTCTTTTGCTTGCCTCAGCATTTGCTCTGTGGCCTGCAGCAGTAGTGCAGCCCCTCAGTACAACCTTGCATACCCAGGGGACCACAGCATGCCATGTTTGCCTCCTGGCGCTGAAGCAAACAGAACTGCGACAGCAGATGTTGACGTGTCATTCCCCTCATGCTGACATGAAGCAAGAGGACTGTAGGAATGGAGAGAAGCACAGTCTGTGCAAGTATGCAACAGCAGCTGCCCAGTGCAAGAGAGAGCGTTAGAGGTGGCGGCAGCTCCTGCGCTTTTGAACACTCTGAATATGTGCGCAGGGGAGCAAGAGCCTAAGCAAGCGCAAGCGGGAGGTGGAGACGGAGGAGCAGGTCGAGCGCGACGCCCGCCAGCTCAGACGCGAGATGCGCATGCGCGGCCATGTGGTGGGACCTCACTACAACACCATTTGTGTGCACCTAGCACACGTGCAATGGTCTCAAATATCTGTACTAACAAACCATCTGTGTACACACTTACCACTCTCTGAGCACTTGGCAAGACAGCATGCCATGTATTTCAAGGTGTTGAGCAGGGGCGCATCACACAAAGCTGCTGTTCTCTGAGCCCACAATAATACCTGGCGTACTGCGCTGATTTCGACGTGGATGCCTTGCAGCGGATACCTACCAAAGGAAAGGACCCAGTCATGGACGCGAGAGAAACAGCTTTCTCCAGGATTGCCACACGGTGGGGCTTTGTTAAACTCCTATCCCTATCCACTTGGCCCTGTTTCAAGTGTGACCTGCATGCTTGATGATGACGGTCCTCAGTGCCATGTGTCTTATTTCATCAGGCACACACATACAACCATGCAGGATGCGCTTAGCGTTTCATATTGTATTGATGCTTGTTTCCTGAGTCTCTAAATGTGACCTGGTGCAGGGGCGTGGTGAGGCTTTTCAATGCGGTGGCCAAAGCACAGAAGCAGCAGGAGGAAGCGCAGGAGGGAGGCGCCAAGGCAAAGGGTGCTGCCCAGATCAGCAAGGCGGCATTCCTTGCTGAGCTGCAAGGGAAGCTGGCCAAGCCCCAGGTATACCTCTTCATATAGATCAATCTGTTGCTGGACTGTACAGAGAATTATCCATGCGGCGATCCGCATGAGGTGAACAGTGATACAGCTCTCCCGAAAGCTGTCACAGCCACTAGTGGGGCAGATCTGGTATGCTTGCAATATGCTGCGCTGGGTGTGGCTCCTCTGTTCGCATATTGGGTCGCGACACAGAAACACCGCTACAGCAAGTTGCACACAGATGGAGGAGGATGGTGACATTTGCTGTGAATGTGCAGTCAGAGCAGATGGTGCCTTCAGCACCGTCAAGGCAAAAAGCAGGCATAGGAGCTGCCATGGGCGCGGCACCTGCTGCGGCTGTCCCTGTGGGTGGCTGGAATGTCTTACAGGCGAGACTTCTACAGGCTCAAAGAGCTTGCTCTCACTATATGTATAGGGTCGGGACCTCACCTTGAAAATGCAAAGTGCAATGCTTGTTGCATTTACTTTTGGAGCTTTAAGGATGCTGCAGAACCTGGCGAATTGTTCGGCAAGCTTGCACATTAAGCAATTTTGAAGCCCTTAGCTTACAACCAGGAGTTCCTACAGGGCGGCTTGGTGGGGTCGGCTGGCTCTGGGCTGAAGATGAAGGATTGGGACAAGGCGCTCGCAGACAGCGATGAGGAGGAGCAGGACCGAGCAGGAGGATCAGAGGACGGCAGCAGTGATGAGGATGATGACGCAGATGTGTGACTGTGTTGTGCTCAGGCCCTGAGAAGCGTTGCTCATGCGTCTTGTGCGCCCTCTTCATGGGAGATGTATCTTAAGATCTTCCTTATGCTTAAAGGTTTATGGCAATAAGCATAATGAACACTGACAGTCATGACGGCAAAGCGCATCTTTCTCAAAGTGAGACACACTTCCACTTCGATGTTGTGAAGGTTGCCATAAATGTACATTCTATAGCATACTAAATTAACGCTGATCAGAAAGCCTTCATGAAAGCCTACCATCAGTCTGCTGCACAAGATCTCTGAGATTTCTGAAGACAAAATGGTGGTGTCACTCAAATTGGATCCCAAAATCAATGGCATGCATTCCTTCTGCCAAATATGTGGCTTGTCTTGCGTTTGGACTCCAGACTGTATATGCTGCTCACTGCAGATGGGTGCAGTCGACTCGGATGATGTACCGTAGGCTGCTGCTGCTTCTGATAATGGGCAATATTCACTACGGTATCAAGCACTTTGTAGTCTGTGAGGTACACCTTATTTGCACTAAACGTGGACAAGGTGCTTGCTGCTTGCTTGCGGTTTCAGGGCGGCTTCAGGATGGGTGGGGAGATTGCAGTTGAGTTGCTGCTGCCCAGGAGAGCGCCCCCAAGGGACAGGCTCCTGGAGATGAGCAGGGAGGTGGTCCGCTGCAGCTCTGGAGATACAGAGTTGTCGGAGCCTGCTGTGGAATTTGCTGAGCTGGACTGCGAGTCAGCATCCTCGTCATCCCACCCTGTGTCTGGCGCAATGACTCTTTTGCTATCAACCTGAGCTCCCTGCATGTGCAGCAAAGCTCTTATCCTGAGTTTAATTTCGGTACTTCATTAAAATCCTCTTCCTTGCTGCTGATATCAGACTAGCAACAGGTGACACTCCCGTACCCAAGCATCACGTCATAGTTGCAGCTGTTCAGGGGACTATGAGAGCCAGAGAAGATGCAAGAGAGAGCAAAATGGACATGCCTTGTGCAGTCGCTCCAGAATGCTGCGCTCATAGCGAGGAGGGGATCTGCGCCGGTCTCCAATGTCATAGTACTTGGTGTCCTCACCATGGGAGCTCTGCAAGAGGCTGAGTACTCTCAGGGTACTCATCTAAGCGTTGTGTTAGGATGGGGATATTATCTCATCCACATCTGACAGCACAAATACACACACTTAACCCCTCGACTCCTTGCTTGTGGATGGCAGCCATAAGTAGCGAATCTGCGTCACAGTAGTGCTCATCTATGCAGCCAGTTGAGCCTTGCTGTACTCAATATTGTCGGAATTGTCAGCAGTCAAGGCCAAAGGCGACAGGGTATGCGCCCAGGCGCCGCACCGAGGAGGGCGCGCTGGCCTTGCGGATGCGCTCCGCCGTCTCTGCGCTGCGCTGGCGCGAGGACTCCGCAAAGGGCGGGGGGCTGCTGGGCCCCCCTTCCTCGCATGACACCGAGGCCGAGGAGGGATGCTTCATGGGTACTGCGCCCAGGCTGAACTCCACTATCCTCCGCGCTGGCGCTTTCCTTCCCCTGCCCCTGCGGTGTGAAGATGTCATGATCAATATCAGCCTGAATCTGACAGCATCAGCCCATAGACGACAGGGACTGAAATGGATGCGGTGCCATAAGTGCTCTCTCAGTCGGCTCTGCGCCAGGTTCAGGTGCCCATCCTCTTGACGTGCGCCAAGTCCAGGAATTCTAGCATGTAGCGGTGGTGAGAGGGTACGCTGACCTGGAGCCTGATGATGCGCGCTCAGAATGATCGCCCTCGGAGGATTGCTCGGGAGGCGAAGGCTGCCGCCACAGGTCTTCGGCCAAGGGCAGGGTCTCGGGCAGCGGGCTGCCCCAGGGCCGGAAATGCTGCTCCTGGTTCACAAAGCGCTCCAGCACCCGCCAGCTCTCCGGCGGGGCGTTACTCTGCACACAAGTCACCTTCAGCACCTCACTTCACCCATACTTTCAAGTTTCCAGGCATACCTGTACACCCTTCATGCACGCATGCCTGCACTTTAAGCAAGGTCACTACTCGTGTACTACTCAAGACCAAAGGGGCGGGATCAGAGAGGACTGGCCATGTTTCCCCCGCCTGTCATGTGTGCACACCTGATTCCCTCAGAAAGTAGGCTTACACGAGTACAAACGAGGGGAATGGTTGTCTTGCAAGCACACCTGAGCTCTGAGAGACGCTGTTTCGTGCTCGGCGCGGCGGTGGCGCTTGCCATCCAGGAGCAGGCGCTGGCTCTCCGGGAAGCAGGCCAGCACGTCCATGCGGTACAGCTGCGACAGCGCCAGCGGGTTGTCGCTCAGCCACAGCCGGCGCAGGCTCGCCATGCCTGCAGCAGTCTAGCTAGCGTCACCATGGCAATACAGCAGATGTAGGCTACACCGCCTGAGCAGCTCTGACCATATGCTGGAGCCTCTTGATGTGCGTGGGAGGGGTGCCCTGAGCACGTTGGAAGAGTAAGTTTCTCTTTGTAATCTTGAAAAATGGGAGGCCTGGGCGCTGAGAGGAGTTGAGGGGAGCGCTTTTGAAGCTTGTGGGCAGACAACAGCAGGTACAAGGCAATCACAGTGCGGAAAGGTCTCTGACTTTTGGTAGCATTGTTCTGGGGCTGTGTAGGGCACCTGACAGCCGGACAACCTCATGGATGCTGGCAATGAGGTTGTAGCGGAGGTCGAGCTCCTCTAGATGCGGCAGCATCTGAATGCCTTTTGTGCTCCTGAGAACATTGCCCTGCAACAACGCATGCTGCTCAATGCCAAATATACCTTGGGGCAGGAGCCAGCTGCAACTCATGAGAAGCACTCAACTGCACAGTTTCTATGGAGTTGTCTGCGTGGCTGAGCCATATGCTTGCACCCACTTCCCAGTGGGAATATATGCCACCTGACAGACAGATTACCTGATGAGATCACACATGTCTTCTTTTGTTGTGTATATGGGGGATGGGGATACCAACCTGGAGCACTAGGCGTTTGAGGGGCCCAGAGCAGAGCCCTATCTGCGCCACGGACTCGATGCAGTTGTTGCTCAGGATGAGCTCTGTCAGGCTGGAGCAGGCGTTGAGGCCCTGGACAATGCTGATGTTGTTACTGGACAGGTCGCATGTCTGCACAGCTGGCAGCGTCGCCAGCGAGTCATCCATGACTGGGATGCTGTTGCGCAGACATTTCAAGGACGTCAGCTGAGGCCACACAGAGGCGCTTCCAATGCCTGCGCGCAGAGACAATCTCTGCCCTTCTAAGTAGGGCGACCCAAACGTGAGGCAGCACGCAACAGACACTGTCAATTGCACACGGATGCATTCTTAACCTGTAAACAGGCTAGCCACATGACTGGCAAGATCGGCTGCTGCAGGATGCATACGTATATGCATGTGCTCATATGTGGAAGGCCATGTATAACCCTTCTTTCAACCACAAGCTTTAAAGTACAGACTGCAAGCCACTCTTCTTGATGAAAACCATGAGCATTACCATGACCATGGGTAGGGCGCCTGTTTGGCGACAGAAGGTGCCAGAGCTGTTCCAGGGTGTTGAGGCAGGCAAGGGACTGCAGCTGAGGCTGCACCACCTCCAAGCCCACCCAGGCCGAGATGGACAGATCGCAGCCCACAAGCTCAAGATGTGTCAGAGAGTGCAGGCAGCTCAGATTGAGGCATGTGGGATCCCTGCGAAGGTCACAGAGGCCTCGAGTCTTTTGCTGCATGGCTCGTGTAAAGCTATGTAGAGAGACTGCTTTGAGCGGACTCTGAATAACTCAGCTTTAGCAGGTGATGGGTCTCCACATGCACTGTTCACAGAAAGCAGAGCACAGGCCTACCGTAATTTAGAGGAGATGGAATGCAGCCTGAGTCTTTTCACACGCTGCAGTGCATGCTGCAGTCTCTCCAAGGCCTTGAACTCTCTGAGATCTGTTGCACAATGCCTGAAGAACTCAACAGGCGAGCGGTGCCTCAGTTCCTTGAGCCTGTTGAGATTATCCAGCCGTGCTGATATGTACTCGAGCGCACGAGGTTGCAGATAGAGGTTCTCTGTCCCTGCGTCGGATGAAAGAAACGGTCAAGATGAGGGGCGCCAATAAGGCGCCCCTCATCGAGGCATGTCCAGCAACAAGGCAGTAATGCCTTTTTATATTGCCATTATGCCACATATGTATGTCTCTGTAACGTACGCCTGGACTTCATAGTTTTATAGTGATTGTACCTGACATAAGCTGGGGGCCATGTTTGTCAAGGTATGCGGTCAGGGCAGACAAGAAGTCTTCTCCCGAAGACCTGCTGACTGTCAGCATGGCATTGCATCCATATTCGCGGACCGATGGCCCATCAGCACATCCCAGACACAGATCTCCTGCATCTGTACTGGCTGACCTGCCCTTGTAGCGACGAGTGAAGCGTAGCGGTGCAGGTCAAAATGTGGGTGACAGCGTCGCCATCCTGGACAGAAGGGCTCTGACAATGCCAAGCTGAACGGGCAGGGGCTTGTGTCAGAGAGTGTGTAAACGAGGGTGCCTTGCACAGGGAAGCTGGCACACTGGATGAAGAAGCTGCCAGGAAACCAGTCTGGTAGAGGCCCGGGCAGAAGGCACTGTTGGAATTCACACAACCCTTGGGTGAGGTCCTGAAATTATTAATCGAGACTGTGTGTACCAGGGCTATGGTGCATGCTGCCAGCAGATTGTAGTGGGGGCAAGCTGCACACCAGCTACAGCTGCTGACAAGCAACCTCTTTTCGCAGGAGGAACCTGATGTGGAGTTGCAAAACCATATCATACCAGAGACACCACTAAGCATAGCACATAGGACTGTGAGCATGAGCATGCATGCTCGTATCTGATGCTTTAATCGCCAAGGGAAGGTTCCTACTTCAAGACTTTCTGGTGTCTCAGGCCAGGTTTCTGTAGCGCACAAAACATGCTAAGGAACGCCCGGCCTTATGCCAGGACACTTGATCTGTAGAATGGACCCTGTACCCCAACATGTAGCCTCAATTATGTATATACCTTTGGCACACACATTATCTCATGCGCCTTGCTCCCGGTAGCATCCCAGACCAATCCATCACTTACTTGTGCGCTTCAGCAGCTGCATGACTGGCTACTGCTGCGCAGCGGGGACGTCCAGAACACTCCCTAGGGCAAGGTAGCCACCTAGATCTAGACGGGGTACTTTTGTACTTGCCCCGAGATGACATCATATCCATAGACTGGCCCAACCCTTCAACCCTGATATCTGACAAAGCCGGAATTTGGGAACACTGGGTGCAGCTGAAGCCATGAGAGGCCACACAGGCCAACACGATCAGCTGACTAAATTTAGAACGGGACTTGAAGGCTTACTGCTTCTACCAAAGGCTGGCTTCCCTCTGTACCAGGCAAGGTAACTAGGGGGGAGACCTTAAGAGATGAAGAAGCTCCCAGGACGCTAAAGCACAGGCTCATGAGCAGGGATCATGGTCTTCGTAGTACTTCTCATGCGCGGGCACGGAGATGATCTTGATGTCCTGAGGGTCCAGGGATGGGCGCAGAGTGCTGCCCGACTGCGACTGCTGGGCTGCCCGGAGATCGCGCATGGAGGGCAGGATGGCCGCTGACAATCTGTCTCCGTAGCAGCACCCAGTGTCCAGCCCAGTTGCATAGGCTCTCCTCTGTACAGGCAAAAGCACAAGAACCTCAGCAATGACAAGAAATGATATCACCATGCGGCGTGAGAAGGCCCTGTGGGGAGGGCATGCCAGATCAGTCCTTGCAGAAAGTTTACGCCTGCATCCAAAGCATAGTCTGCACATGCAACAGTACCTGATGCATCAGCACAGACTGTACACATCTATTCAGGTCCTTGAGAAGTCCTGAACATGTGACAATACAGATCTCACACTAGCTGCCTACAAGGTAAGATGAGGGCACAGTCACAGCGCATGGTGCTTTCCAGAGACTTGAGCCGGGAAGAAAATCATCCCAGTAGATTTCACCTGCAAGCCCCGCTCATGGTCATGGCCGAAGAACACATGGTCTGGGCCCTCCCAGACGGAGGCCCAGGCAGGGCCCAGCTTCCCGGTGGGGTCGCACTTGGCCTCCTCTGCTCGCCAGCCGCCCGTGGTGTTGACCACCTCCCGCATCATGTACAGGTCCCCCAGCTGCTGCCTCGTCAGGGGCACCTGCACTCACACTTGCACCTTCGACGCATGTCTAGCATAGATATGATTGAAGCAGGGCGAGGAGGGCTTAGTGTATCAGCGGGATGCACTGTCACAGAGGTCCTGTGCCATGGACTGGAATTGCCAGGGGTTGCATGAGATCACAAAGAGTGCCAGGGGGCAATGGCCAGGCATACCACAGGGCAAGCATTTATGATGCAAATTGCATTGCTGCTATTGGCGTTGGACGCGTGTCTTTCTCATGCATAAGTTCAGGCTGGAAGCTCACATCAGGCACGAGGCCTGCGTGGACCACGACCAGGCCATAGCTGGGCAGGCGGATGGTGAAGGGCAGCTTGTGCAGCCACTCCGCGGCGCCCGAGGGCATCTCCTTAACCCAGCGCTGCTTGGACGGCACTGGCTTGCCGGCCAGGAAGCTCTCGTAGGACGCTAGTGCCTTGTCGTCATGGTTGCCCCGCACTGAGTAGAAGCCCAGCCTGCGTGCCTCTGCAATCACCTGCGAGTTCACAGGTACGGTATCACGATGAGGTATTGTCTTCACAGCACTGTGCCTGCAGGCACAGAGGTCAGGTGCTGTCAATTTCAACAGGGCTTAAAGGTTTGCTGCCTTCTCTGTCCTGCCAAAGTCACACAGACGACCACTATCAACCCAAATGCGCTTGCCCTGCACCGCATTCCAACAATTTTCCCAGCTGCATTCTTGGCATCTGGTGCCATGCATGTGATGCCTGTCAACATTGTGTGGCTTGAGCGCACCTCTAAGGGGTAGGGGCCCTTGTCGCCCAGGTCCCCCACCAGGATGACTGTGTCAACCCCGTGCACATACTCTGCCTCCACCAGGAGCTCCTTCATCTCCTTTATGCAGCCGTGCACGTCCCCAATGATGATGATGCGCCCCTTTGGCTCCAGCTCGCCCTCCAGCACCACCTCGTGGATCTGAGGGGGCAGCAGCTTCCCAGCACTCTGCATGGCAACGAGGCAACATCAAGATCCCAGTGCTGCGGGCATGGCATGCACTGCAGTCATGCTCTTAGCATTGTCAGCGAACTTCGCATTACTATGGGTGCAAAGACCCAGTTGTGGTGCTGCATTCTCAGCCGCAGCCCAGCAATGGCATTGCAGAAGAAAGCTTACCGCAAGGAAGAGGGTGTACTCGGGGCTGCCTCTCTTCAGGTTGAGGTCATAGACGGGCTGCCTGTCGTCCTTTGAGAGTTCCACAGCAGTGATGAGCAGGGCAAAGGCCACTCCCACGGTGGCCAGCATGATTGTGGCCAGCGCAAGCTTTCTGTATGACCCTGCACAATGTGCCTGCCTTGAGGAAGCCCTAATGGTCCTCAACATGCAGGATAGCTTTATTTCCGAGTTCTAGGCACTATCAAGACAATACATGACACCATGACAGTAGCAGGCAGACATGACGGGAGTTCAGAAGACATCCTGGCGACAGTGAGGTGGAGAAGTGCTTCTGCACCATGGGAAGCATGGTCGGACGACACACTTAAAGCAGGGGCGCGCCAGCTCAGAAACATCTATTCCCTTCCGGATGCTACAGAGCTATATCAAGCAGGTTTTACCTCGCGTGGCGCCTCCCTTGACTGCTCTTGCACTTTCTCTGTCCAGATCCTTCCGCCTCCGCCTGTCGGCATCTTCGATCTCGCCAATCGGTCTGAACTCTTCTATATCCTCAAGCAATGGCTCACTGCCGTTGGCTCCGCTAGCCATGCTTCCTACACCTCAGGAGGACCACAGCTTCGTCACGGCTGACACTGATCACTGGATATGCTTGGACCGCTCCGCGCCAGGGCGTGGATCATAGAGGCTTCAGCGCCTTTACCACGTTGATCAAAATAGACAGGAGATCAATTGCCGCACTCTGGAGCTTGCATGAAGAGCATGATGAAATGGGCTCATCGGTTACCTCACCCCATCCGGTACAGCTGGGAAGACATGCACCCTAGAATGCCATTTTTCAGAGCCCCTGCAACTCCATCTCCCCTAGCCTCTTAGCGTGCGAGATACATGTCATCCAGCACCGTCATTTACTGGCTTTTACTCCCCTGAGAAAGGCACCATCGCAATGTCTGGCAATGGTCAGGATGCCAATGCTGGGGATTTTCTGCTTCTACGACAAGGAGAAAGTAAGCTCGGGCTTCCTACCAGTGCGATGCAGCATTCTACGCTGGCGCTGACTTGGTACATGGATGTGCAGCCCAACGCACCTGATTGTTGTCTTGTCTGTCACTAGGAGAACGCGACGATGCCTGGCCTGGTGATGACCTCATGGAGTTCTTCCAGCTCAAACGCTTGTACGACTTCTCCATGCGAGCATTGGAGAAGCCATCAGCCTACTTGAAGGGAGTCCCCGGAGACACCACTCTGTACAGGTATGCAATCTCGGCAGTGTTTCATTTCTGAACGAGCGCAGCACAGGGTCTGCCCAGCTTGCGATCTGCCACTGATGTTGCAGAGCGGGCAGCATGTGTCTCATCTATGTTGACTTGAGTTGTCTATGCACAGGGCTGAGGGCACAGACATTATGCCATTTGCGGATGTTCTGCCTTTGACGCAGAGGCCAGCTTTGCAGCCCCTGCCTCCCCGGCAGGCACTGCAGCAGGCCCTTGCTCTGCGACCAGGGAAGATCAATCTGGCAGAGGTGAGCTATAGCATCTCATGGCAGCGTTCGTTTAGTGAAGATCCACACATGCTTCTGGACATGTATGCACTCTGACTACAAAGAACTTCCACTAGCTGAGCTATAGAGGGCTGTGTTGTCAAACACACCTCGCAAGTGGCCTCCTCTGGCGTCCCAGAATGAGAATGTCCATCCGTGCTGCAGGCAGACAAGGGCGCCATTGTGAAGGAGAGGGAATCCGCTGATCAGCCACAGGCTGGGTCCACAGCTCAGAAGAAGTAGCATCAATGAAGCAGCATGGGCTCTTGGTTTCGAGTCATGATCTTTGCAGTGTATTGACCAGGTGACTGCCCGCCTCTCTGCAGACGCCCCTCATGGATGCTCCTGCTATCCTGGATTTACGCCACTCACTGATGGCAGGCCCTGTTCGGGACGCTTGTACAGTAAAGTGTCTTCACGATAAGTGCACACTACAGCTGGGAGCTAAATAAGCTATGTGACGCGCAGAGCAGGGAGCAGTTGGGGCAATTTGGCGCATGGCCCAGCAGAGCGTAATCTGGCGTCCCGCTTCACAGGCACAACAGGAAGTGTCTGGCTTCACATAGACCTGTACCCTTGAGCAGTGCTGGTTGCTTGTAAGGTTGGAAAACAGCTGGACGTGCAGGACCACATAGTGTTTACCTCATACTAAGCACTACAAAGGGTAGTCTGCAATTCATGTCAGATTTCTCAGGTCAGACAGCCTCAGTCTCTGATTTGATGCCAGGCAAAGCCAAGACATGATAGAAGGATCTTCAGGACAGGTGTCACAGAAGGTCCCGTCACATTCTGTGAAGTAGCCCCAGCCTTAGTGGTGGTACGGCTCGCCCCGCAGTATTGTCCAGGCTCTGTACAACTGCTCCAGCAGGACTATGCGGGCAACCTGATACAGACAAGACCCCATCAGGCATGGTGCAGACATGGCTTGGTCCTACAAACACTGGTTTCCTGTGTAAAAGAAGTCCCCAGAAGGTCTATCAGGACTGCTGTACATATCCTAAGTGTGAGTCTTTACTTCCATTGTGATGCCTCATTTACAGGTGTGTGTATGTGATGTGCAATACGTCTTCACATCTAAGCAAGTCTGAGCCACGAGAGATATTGCCATCTTGCTCATGCAAAACTGCTCACCTGGTGATTGAGGACGCAGCCGGACAGGCGCAGCATGACATCAGCGCGTCCTCGCACTTCGCTGCTGTGCCCATGGGGGCCACCTATGCAGAACGCTAT
Organism: Coccomyxa viridis; assembly: GCA_963930925.1. NCBI lineage: Eukaryota > Viridiplantae > Chlorophyta > Trebouxiophyceae > Coccomyxaceae > Coccomyxa > Coccomyxa viridis. The sequence continues at coordinate 188,623 of CAWVOJ010000012.1, forward strand.
GCTGGGCCGGCCATTGTCTCCAGCCTGTCCTGGGCAGCACACAGTCCTGTACTGAGGCGCTCCTTCTGGTGTAGCACAAGCACATGCATGAGCATGATCCCGCGCGGGTACTGATAGGGAGCGCGCTCCCACAAGGACAGCAATGCACGGGCTCCATCGAGCACAATGGAGCTTATGGTTGTGTACCTTGGCCAACAGCTCTGCAAAGCCTTCAGAGGTGGCCTCTTTGCCGCGCTCGTCCAGCACCACGAGCATGTCCTGCGCTAAAGCTTTATCCTGAGCACATATGAATCAAATCACAGGTCAGGCGTGTGCAGAGATCCTTGCTCCTCTACCACATCCCTTCAGGCTTGTGAGAGGCATGTCACTTCTGCTGCAGTCAGTGACTCAGTGACGCCAAGTTCCCAGCATGGAATCCTAAGGCACTCAGCTGCTAAGAATGCTCCTGTCAGGTCCATGTTGTCGCACCTGTGGGCTGAGGGCTCTGAGGATGCGCTCGCCCTCTGCTTGCATTGCCATTTCAGGCTCTGAAGACTTCTTGGGATTGGGCCTCACGACAAGCTCGGACGCCTGTGTGTACCTCTGCAGCTTGTCCAGCCACTCACCTGCAGGGCAACTATGTTCACTAGTATTCCTTGCGCCTCACCTGCAGGGGCTGTGAGGTCGTGGCTATATAGGCATGCTTTGCTAAGGGGTGTACTGTTCCATCCTGCATGCTGGATGGAGGTACATGCAGGTACCATTGAGCTGAGCAGGGTGTCAAGATATGTCCCGACTTTGTTGAGCTGCAGCTCGGCTGTGTTTGAGATTATGTAAGGATGCACCTGCCATCGTCTCTGCGCCTGGGCTGTTGCCTTTGCTGACGCTGATAATCTTCAGAGGAACAGGCCGCACGGCCCTCGTAAAGGCCTTCTCCCCTTTTGCAGCAGAGGTATGCCTGGCTATCCTTTGGAGCTGCCCGGCTGCTTTCCAGAGCATGGCTGGCCTGCACATCATGGTTGTTGCTACAGAAGCATTGCCGTGGCAGATGTTGCAGCTAATCAGCTATTGCAGGGAAATTTGCTGCATGGAAGTAGCTGCACTTCTGCTCACCTGATGGGGCTCCCTGCGAGGAAACGTGGCTTAGCCAGCCATGACATGCTGCTGGCGAGAAGTATTCGGAGAACGCTTGTTGACAGCTCCCTAATCAGAGATTAATCCGCAGCCCCTCCAGTGCTTCGGTGCCATGGACAAGACTCGAAAAACGTCGAGATCTGGAGGCAGATCACTATGTCCAATATCAGCAAAGGCGATCATCTATGGTATTGGACTCCATACTACTTCTTTATGCATGACCCCAACACATTGACATAAGCCCGAAGGAAGAATGCCAACCGATGGAGCCAGACTATGGTCAGGAAGCTCTCCTCACTTTCAGGGAGGATTTACTCGAAGCCGGGCAGCGGCTTAGTGTGTCTGTACATCAGTCATCTGTCTCGACCACGATTCTCTGTTCATTGCAGCGCTGTGCACGCCAGACTTTGAGGAATGCGTCCGATACAACGGTCCACCTGCTGAGCGTGCTAGGGTCACATGTAGCATTGGACTGGCCAAGACCTCAAGTTGCTCGCTCTTGGACTGGTTCTGTGCTGGAAAGCGCGATAAAAAATAGCTCGGCCAGGCCTCAGGCGTTGTCTTGCTCCAAGGCAGACAACGATACTGCAGCCAAGTGTTGTGAAGTTTCACTGTGCCAGGTTATTTGTCTGCACTATTTGGGCAAATCGAAGGCTTCTTACAGCAGCTACCTGCAGCAGCCGCCGTCCTAAGCCCTCAGAACACTTGTGGTGTCGTGTGGAAGTACCATGTCTCACCCAGACCTCAAGAAACTCGTAGCACCACAGTCTGAGGGGCCACTCACAGACCCAATCTCCACTGACATGATTCATCAGAGGAGACACGCCTATCACTACCAGTGGTGGAGGCCAGAAGGAACTTCTCAGGACTGCCACAGTAAGCTCCCTCTGATATGCTGTGTTGCGCTCAGCGCTGGCTGGCTGCAATGCTATAAATACACCTGCATCTGCATATGCTTATGAGTGATAGCGCCTCTATCCTGAGCTGCATCTTCACATGTTGCACTTGTACAGTGGCTTGAGCCTAGAGCAACTACTTTGTGCTGTGCAGCCCTCACCGCAGCCTGCTTCTGGTGAGACACTCCATTGCCTTACATGCTCTGGCAGAAAAGCTTGGGTTGTACAACATGTTAGAGCAGAGGCTAGCACTCGTCACAATGGGAAGGCAATCCTTGCCAAAGCGCGTCTGCTTGCTTGCAGTCCTCTGCACACGGCCGTCAGGCTGCGCCGGCTTGCGCTCTTTGATGATTTGAGCAGGTGACGCATCACTCCCAGAAGCCCATTCTCATGACTGGGGCCGCAGAGGCCGCACTAGCCTCATGACGTACACATGGTGTGCCTTCATACATTTCAACGGCGGTACATCATTGTATGGTTGTGCAGAGAAAACATAAAGAGCCATTCTGCAATCCCTGTCTGAAAGGACACCTGGCATCCTGCAGGTATGCATGCTGCTATGGAGCATGTCCATGCTCTGGCCAGTGTGGAGAACAGCATTGCCCGGAGTGGTGCCTTTGCTGCGAGGTGCAGCGCACCTCACAGCATCCTAACAGTGTTAAGCTTGCACAGTCGACTCATCAGCCCTAGCAAACGGGGTGGGATGCCTTTACAAAATGGAGTTGCAGGCCATGTGCAGAGAAGAAAATTGCATCATCTGGCCAGGGACAGAAGCGTGCCATGCGCAGGTGACGTGCTGCTTCTGCTATGCTGTGCTGGCAACCAGGTGGATCCTGCAGGACCAGATGCACATCCAGGAGCGCGGTGCTGGGCATTGCCTCACGTCATGCCTGCTCTGCTTCCGCAGCTTCCTACAAGCAGCGCCGCGCGGCACCAGTAATAAAGCAGAGCCAGGCCAAGTCAGCATCACAAGTGAGTCAGCTCAGCCGTGGCGTTACCCGATGGCCTCTCCCCATACGTTCTTATAGATGTATTTTCAAAGCCTGCATGCCTTGCAACTATAGTTGTCCTTAGTGTTCTGGCCAATGGCTGCATGGCCAATCACCGCCACTTCCATTCAAGCTAGTCAGCACTAAAGTTGCAATGCGCAGGGTACCTGAGGAGGAACCACATCTTGCGACTGCTGGAAGGCAGCCTGTTCATGTGCTTGGCATGCCCAATAGTCTGTGCCATGAACCCAAAGTGGAGCGCACAGCACGAGAACTTGATAGCCCTGCGTGAACGTAGTCCACACATCCTCAGGCCTGCCATGCACCCCACAGAGGTGGGTGTACCTCTTAGCAGCATGAAGTATACACTACCATTTTTGATCTACGTAGACCAAATTTGGTGATGTGCAGTGATGATTTCATGCATGGAGAAGCTCAATCCTCAGCTAAAGGACTGTAAGGCTGATACTTGTGCTCTTTGCAGGCGCCCAGCAGGCAGTTCATGTCGATGTAATGACTTTGCGCGGCACATGCGCTGACACAGGGTTTACAGCCTGCCCTGTCCACAGACGTCCAGCACCTGATCAGCTGTGGTGCTGCAGCGGCTGAAAGATAAGTTCGTTTGGGACAGTGTCAACGCTAGTGTTTATAGCAAGGTGCCGCAACTTTGGCATCCAATGCAGCTATCCTCAGGTCCAAAATTTGTCAGTGTCCCAGGCAATCTTTCACAACGCTGATAGGCTCCCCTAGTAAGGCAATGCCGTGCCCTGCTTAGGGCGGCGCACCAATGCCTGCTGCCAGGTCATAAACATGCCTTGCCACCTCTGCGGCCAGGTCATCAGCTGCCTGCTGTGTGGCAGCTTCAGCATACACTCTCACGACATCCTCGGTTCCACTGGGCCTCACGAACGCGCGCCCTGCACAACACAATAGCATTGCTCAGCAGCTGAACTGATGCCTCAAACACCAAACAATTGTGCACATGATGTTGATGAATTGAGCTTGAGTGTTGTCTCTGACGTAGACATGAATGAAAGCTGCAGTGTTTGAAGGGCTGGATTGTAACAGCGGCATCCTAGTTCTCGCAGAGCCAGCTGCCAGAGGGCTAAGCAAAAGCACTGGAGTGTATTGTAAAAGCCTCACAGTATGGCACGGACAAAATGCATGGGAAGTTGTTGAGGCGAAAGGATGAGGAGCACAGGTGAAATACCTGAGGGAACAGCAGAGACGGAGTCATTTATGCGACTTTGAAGGCCTTCAGGTGTAACAGCTCTTGTCTCAGCATCCGCGGTCACCACAACCGACCTGTCTTTGACCTTAATCTGCAAAGCAGTGAAGTCTGTTTTTCTGCCGCTATCTCGTGTCAGGGTCTGCAGGGTGTACCATGATTGGGTGAAGGGCCTCTACATCACATATCCATGAACAGCTTTGGGCGGTGTCCGTTCTGCAAAACAAATGCTGGAGGCCGCTGCGAGCTGGATGCCAATGCAGTACAAGTATCCCGCACATGATGCTTCCCGCGCTCACATAAACCAGGGAAGCTACAAAGAATGTGCGCTTGAGAAGTTTCTCACCTGCACATCACACATCTGCAATAGGAGGACTGATATATGGTGCATGGTGGGACAGAGCGCACCTTCAGCTGCCTGCTGGGGAGGTCTGTGTAGAGATCTGCCCATTCAGTGAGGCCCCACCCCCGCCGTCTCAAGGCAGCCTCCACCAGGAGGATGCCTGATAAGGCATCGCCAACAGCCTGGTTGATCATGTCCACTAAAGCTAGCAAGTCCTTAGCAGCCTCATGGCAGTCTCCCAACTGCAGCAGTGCCAGCCACATCAGGCTCCATAGCAGAGAGAGCCACCCTCGTTCACAATCAGAGAGGCTCTGAAGCTCATGCAAACGAGAACGGGCTTATACCTCGTGTAGGCGCTGTATAAGCTCGGGCTTGAAGAGGACAGTGCCATGGCCGTTCGCCTCAAAGTAGATGCCTATATCAAAGTGCTCTGCAGCAGCGTGCAGGTGCTTCACGCCTGTGGGCGTCACTACTGTTTCCAGGCGCAGCTGCTCCCGGATGTACTGCGTCGAGGCCCCGTTTGCATAGGCTGTCTGCACTATGCCCACCTGCAAGATCAGGCATTTTTGAAAGGACAGCATACATTGTCTGCTCCAGCTTATGGTGCCCATCAACTCGCGAGGCACATGGCATGGCAGCCACAGCCGGCAGCTGTCCTTGAGTAGGTCAGCAGCCTCTACATGCATACGCATATATAAGGCGGCTTTCCTGCAGCATTACGAGAGTCCAGAATTTTTTCTTGTACAGAGCGGAAGCTACATCCCAGGCACCAGAGGATTCCAGACCATCAAGCATACGAGCACGCAGTGGAGCCTGATAGCATCCGTCTATTTTGACAGCCAAAGCAGTGTAGGTATTCTGTACACTGACATGGCGAAGCTCACCGAAGGGCTGGGAAGGTCACTAGGTAGCTTCTGCAAGGTGTCTCTAATCAGCAATGCCGCCAGCACTGCAATGCGGTCCCCATCCAGAAGCTGCAAATTGCCAGCCGGCATGCCGTGAAAGTACACTAGTCTGTCTGCGTCCCCATCCAGGCTGGCACACCTGCACATTATGCATGGTGTCACGGAGGATGAACACCTGACCTGCACTGCATTGCCCGACTCTCCTTCTGAAATAACCTGCGGCTGAATGTCTATGCCAGCGCAGCTGTGGGCAGACTTTTGACACTGTAATGGCACAAAATTGGAGTGCTATCCCAGCTGTGTTCACGCTATCTGACAAGGCTAAACTTCACCTGGCGCCATGCTGGCGGTCATCCATGCCAGCCGGGAACTGCCTCTCCTTCTGAACATAGTCAGCGCCGCATGCCTCGTTCAAGCCACCCTCGCCAGTGTTACGCAGGGTGACGCTGAGCTGGGCGCCAATGCGCTCTGATAGCGTCTTGAGCGCCTCAGCGCCGACTCCATTTGCGCAGTCCACTGTGAGCGCCTGCACTGCAATTTGAAAGCCTGAGGAGCTTCGAACTATGGTCATGAGATGCCCAGGCCAAGTATAAGCGGGCATTGTAGCACACGAACGTCACTCTGCAAGGAGGTTGTCAGCCCTCCAGCACCAGCTCTCAGCTAAGATATGCCTCTGGAGCGCTCACTGCTGCTGATGCCCATGATAGACCTGTGAGTCTTGCAGCAAGCCTTTCATACCAGGGTCAGCCCATGAGGCGACACAATTGGCTCTCAGACAGTGGCGTGCAGCCGTGATGTCCCACCTGAGGCTCGGCTTTGCAGCCCTTGACAAGGGTGCAGAACCCGCTGGCGAATTCCTCATAGTAGGTGCTCTCTGTGTGCTTCAGGCTGTTGTTGCAGTGCCGCACCTGCAATGCCAGAGAGCGCCTGAGCCTAACAGCAGAGCATATCCTCTGCATGAGAAACCCTGTGTCAAGGCTCGTCAAAGCCATGACACATTCCATGTCAGGACGCTCCTCGAGAAATGAGTTGGGGAGCGTTTTCAGACACCCCTTGCAAATTTGCCAGCCCGATCATTGACAGCTGTGTGACTCAGGTTTGTGTTTCTGTTCTCATTGGGACTGCTCACCATCCAGTGCAGCTGCGGGGTGGTGAGGAGCCCGCACACGATGGGCAGGCCGCCCAGTGCCTGCACCCCTGAGCCTGCAGCCTTCACCAGCTCCTCTGCACTGGGCCGGGTGTCATAGGCCAGCATCACCGTCCCAGAGCCTGCAATGCATCAGAAGGAACCTTTTCGTATCGAGACCACAAGGTCTTGCTGGGGCTACCATGGACTATGCCCGTACCTCAGCCTTTTCGTTGTAGCGCCTAAACTCTGATCATGTCTTGATGCCTCTTACCAGCAACAAGGAACAGGAAAGTACAGGGAAAAGCTGCGCAGCAGTTGTGCGGGAGCTCACATCAGCATCAAATGCTTGACAGCAGCCAGAAGCACTTACTGTGAGCGGGACAAGGCCGGAGCAGGTGACAGGGGTGCAGTGCAGGTGAGAATCTACCGTATGGGATGTCCTCCTGCTGGTAGAGCTCTCGGATGACATTGCAGAGAGCGTCAGTGTCCTCTGCAACCGCCAACTTATCAGCCCAAACCTGCACATGTACAGTCATACTGGAGCAGCAAAGCCCAAGATTGAGAAGCACACAAGGGCACTTGTATGAAAGACTTCATGAGGAGGTTTTACTGTACACAGGTTGTCTGGCAAGTGTCCAGTTGCATTGAACATTGGAGATGCTGTTGCCAGCATGATGCACGGGAATTGACACATACCTCCCACGACTGGTCCAGCATGTAGCCTGTAGGCTCAACAAGCTTCACGCCATTGTCTGCCACGGGGTTGTGGGAGGCCGTGACAACCAGGCCTGTTGCTGCGCCTGTCTTCAGAGCCCTGGCTGCCATTAGGAGGCCGCACCTGTGCACATTGAGTATCTCATGGCAGTGACAGCTTCTGGAGAAAGTAAATGGACAGAGGTGTGGGCATCCGGCATAAAGTCATCCCCTTCTGATCACCAAGTGATGCAACAGCCTGGAATTGCACGTGGCGCGAGGCATGCCAAGAGAACGAACATGAATTTCAACAAGTAGATAGCAAGATGCGCACCTGAACACCGTGGAATGGAGCAATGACGCCTCAGCCCGGAAGCCTGCTGTGCCATATGAAGGCTTGAAGCCTGCTGGTTTTGTATATTTGCTGCATGCCTCCCTGAGCTGTGCCAGGTCCATATTTGTGTGGGCACTGTCGCTCAGCAGGCATATGCCATCTTGGCGTTTGAGCTTGAGGCTTCACAACAGAGAGAATGTGATGACCCCTGGCAGTTCGCAATGCTTACTTCCGATCGGCTGTGACGATTGCCAGAGAAGGGGCACCGGTCATGAGGAATGTGCTCTGTCACATACGCATCCCTCTCTTTGCCGGAGGCCGCTGCTACCTTGAGTATGCTGAACAATATTTGTACTCACATTGCCTTGCCGCCGTTTAGCCAGAAGATGAATGGACTGTTGCCCACACTGTCTCATGACGTCAGGTGTCACGTGACTGTCGTTGCAGGAGATTGCAAGTGTGAAGGCATCGAGTTGCAGTCTAAAGAGTTGCAGTCCTAGTGTAACGTCTCGAGCTGCTGTTGCAAAGTGTAAGGGATAGCAGTGAGGCTGCTTCAGACAGCAGGTTCTGCGCGGTCTTTGACTCCTGCATTATTCAGCTACTGTAGACGCTGCCCGTTGGTGCGTGAGGCTCCAATGGTGTCAACTATTTTCAATCATCACATCAAAGTGCACCCGACGTCTTGCCAGAGGTCAGCCTTACGAAGCGTACAAGATGTACACTGGCATGGGGAGCGGCATGTCCCAGCACTGGACCCACGACGTAGCTATAGACACCGCCTGAAGGTGTGGCTTGTTGCCAGGTTTATCCTAGATTTATCCCCGGATGAAGCCTCGCTTGAACTATTCTCGTGCACAGATTTAGCAGTCTCATGCTAATATCTCGATCGTGTCCACTGATCGTGCCTTGTCGATGTCTTGTCGCAGAGAGGAGCGTGCATCCAGGCACAAACAGTTGGATCAACACTTCAGAAATCCAACAGGGACTACGTGACGTTCACAAACACCTCAGGTGGTTATCTAGTCTCTGCCAGCCCCATGCACCCTTCACAGATGCCCTGCTTCCAAGCGCACATCAGCGTGTCTTACAGCAAATGCGTTTCTTGCAGGGAACGTTCTTCAAAAGCTGGCTGACAATGTCTGGGCAGCCGACCGGCCTTTCCTCTGGAATGGCATTGATGTAGGTGAGCCTCTTCCCCTACTTTTGCATTTATTTATTAGCAAAATGTGATGTCAGGGTAGCCTGTCACTGCCACATACTGCCTGTGGCTCCTAATGCATGCAGATATAGGTGTTACACCAGATGACTGTACTGAATCTTCCTGCTGGAGAATTGCGCTACGCCTTGGGGTTCCTGGCTGGTGTACTCGCTGGTTAACAAGGTGCCAATGACATTGCAGGGGGCAGGATGGCTGTGCTCAGGCTGAGCGATGGCAGCATCTGGGTGCACAGCCCAGTCAGCCTGGATGATGAGCTGGCAGCCGCCCTGGCAGAGATTGGGGAAGTGAAGCACATCGTGACCCCAAACTTTGAGCACACCAAATATGCACAGCAGGTGGGCTGGGCCCTGACTGACATCAATAAAGCAGTGCTAACACTGGTGCTGAAGTGCTGCACAGTATATCATCAGTCAAGCCACTCTGCCATTTGTCAGCAACTCTTATGCAGGCTGCGGTTCCAGGCCCTTCAGTGATATGATGCTGATCCCGGGCGCTGATTGGTGCTTGGCTGGGATCTTCAGGGCTCAGCACAGGCATCTTGCTTGGGACTGAATGAGCAAGGGTGTGGTGCTTGCGCAGTGGAAGGAGCGCTATCCCAATGCCAAGTCATATGGGTGTCCCGGGATATCCCAGAAGATGCCAGAAGTGAGTTTCGAGGAAGTGGGTACCTCTGGGACTGACCCCGAGGAATGGCTGGGCGAGGTCCAGTCAACCTGGCTCAGCTATGAGCACAACCCTTTCACCAGGTCACCCTTCTTCAATGAAGTATGCCTCCTCTCCTAGCCACACTTTCCATGCCATGCTATACCATTCAGAATAAAGGACCCCTCTACAAACCATAGCGTCTAGCCCGGCGCGCCTTTTCCTGATCTGTAGTGGAGTGCTACCTGTTCAGCGGAATGAGGTGCATGCGTCATCATGGGCGTGAGCTGTATTGTCTGTCTAGGGACCTCAATGAAAGACGCAATGTTCATGCGCAGGTTGTGTTTTACTTCAAGCCCGCTAGGTTACTTGTGACATCAGATCTCTTCTGGTAAGCCCTACGGAGAGGTGCTCCTCAGATGCAGCCTTGCCAAATTTTACAGCTTGGTTGCTCTGTGCATGTGAAGGTTTCTGGTATGGGTGCGCTATGCTGAGTACTGGTGCACACCTGCGTGAGCCATGGTTCCCCCTGCAGAGTGGGTGGTAGTGTGCAGGAATTATCCCAAAGATAGGGATGTAGGTATCGGGACGAAGCTGTGGAAGACAGGCATGGACAGGGTGTACTTACCTTTCTACAGATCCTTCATGGTCAAGGACCAGGGTGAGCACGATTCTCATTCCTTGCAACTGGCATGCACTACCGAACCTGGTAGCAAGGCCTGATACTCGCAGATATCTCTTCTATCAGGCCTAGCTGCTAGCACTGGAGTGCAGGTTGCGGGGCAATGTTCCATCGTGGGTCGCATCCTGTCTGTACATGCAGGGCTGTACGCTGAAGCGTTGGGGCGCATCTTCAAGCAGTGGGACTTTGACAGCATCCTGCCCTGCCATGGAGACTATGTGGCGCAAGATGGGAAGAGAGTCCTTCAGGAGCACTTGGAGCTTGTAGGGGAGCGGAAACGCTTAATATCATCTTAGATATGCTCTGGCACATATCGATATGCTGAGCTGCATCACTGTTGTCGAGAGACACTGGTACTGAGCTGCAGCACCAGTGGGGAGAAGAGAGAGCAGAGAAGAGAGTGTGGGACAAGCTGAAGCACCGCTGTTATGTTATACAGTGTGGGTATCACGACCTGGTTGGGTATCATCTCGGGCAAAGGCATACTGCACCCGCCGGGGGTGGCACTCATGAGAAGCTTGATACCATCACTGCTTTTCCAAGCAAATAAGAGTGCATGAGAAGCCTCTTCAAGGAGCTCATGCTTTGATCATCCCTTCACGGCACCTGTACTATGTGTTGTAAACTAGGTGTATGGTGACATGTGTTGATGGCAGTGCATGCACCTTTCTAGGGTCAGTGTTGGCATGCAGCCCTGTCCTTGGTACGTCGAAAATTGCACAATCACCTCTGTCTTGGGACAATTCAACATGCTTTGCAACGAAGAAGGCTGGGCACAAGATGAGCGTGTTCAAGACACTGGAGGAGCGGATCTCGGAGGCGCTCAGCCTGTACCCTACCAGCAGCGACAACGTCGTCCGCGATCCTCCCACTGACGACCAGGTCGGTACAAAAGCTCTGTAGATTTGCACTGCAAGCTCTCATGATGCAGCGAGAGCTGCAGTAGGGCCGGTCGTTACAGCAGAGGCCCATCGTGCTGCGGATTGCTGAAGAGTAGCAACGATTCCCGTGCTGAGTCACCACGTCACCCAGCACAGGACCTACTGCTCCCCTGCACGCGTTCAGGGAGGGTCATAGGTCTTTGAAAGACTTATGAGAGGACTCCCAAGACAGGCAACCTTTTTGCAGACTGTCATCATGTTGTGTCTAGCCCATCATGACAGGGAAGGATAACTTTCCAGTGCAGAAGGCCGTGTGTAAGGATAGCAGCTGCACTGAGTAGCCTCAAGCTGCCCAGCAGCCTTACAAGGCCTTCCATGCAGGTGACGCAGCAGCCAAGTCAGCCTGAGGACACACGCCAGAGCCAGGCCTCACAGACAGAGTCCGTAGACGCCAGCCAGGACAGATCTGGCGAGCAAAGCCCCTGGAAGCCAGCCTCTGAAGACAGGAAGGGTGAAGCAGCTGACACTGCAGCTGATCGCCTGAACACCGAGTTTGGAGAAGTGCGCCTGGTCTACCCGCAGAAGTCAGCAGACTCCCAGCCAACAGAGTCTGGTAAGATCCAACTGTCTTCACAAGTCTTACTGAACCACTAATCCACAAAAGCACTATAACGTAAGAGATCTAAGCTCTGGCTGGTGTTACCAGCAGACACGCATGCTTCACAATATAGTAGATTGCATTCTGCCGCATGAAGCGCACATAATTTAGATGCCTGCATTCTCAGTGACCTGCATGTCCCCACTCGCATGCCTAAAGGCTAGCTGACCTGGCCGCTGCTGAGCGTTGTTGATGCCTCCTGACTCACTTGACTCCTTTATAAGCGCCTAGGTGGTCAAAATTGGCTAACTTGACTGCAGGTGCGCAGCCTTCTGATTGGGACACCAAGCCAACCCCAGACGATAACACTAAGCCGCCTCCAGACAGCACCCCCAAGCCAACCCCAGACGACAACACCAAGCCAACCTCAGACAACAGCAACAAGCCAACCCCAGACAGCAACACCAAGCCAGCAGCACCAGCTCCTCAAGAGCAGCCTGAGAGGTATCCTGCGACCCTCTGTGTGTAATACAGTATCACCTTGCATGCACTGCAGGCACTGTGATCATGCCATCAACCCAGTAAGGGCAAGGCTGCAGATGTCCCAATTGTTGGATCAAACGCACAGTCTTGACACAGAGCTCTGCATTTTAAAGGGATTACGGCAGCAGCTCCCTCTGAGCGAGTTCTGTGGTTGTTCAAGGCGTGAGTGCAGCCTTTTGTGCAGGACCAAGGAACCAGTTCCCGCAACACCTCCATCCACCCCGCAGGACAACATGAGCTCCAACTACTGGCGGCCTGTTGGGCAGAGCCAGGGGAACCAGAAGACCCAGCAGGACAGGAACCCTCTGAAGCCCTCCATCAACAGCGCTACCAAAGAGGTATCCTCCTTGTCATTGCATGCTTTGCAAGCAACCTGTGCTATAGCAGCTGCAGCTGCAGAAAGCGCACATATTGTAATCATCAGTGTAGAGCGCCAACAGGCCCGGGGCCAGCTGAAATGGGGATTCTGACAGCCCTCTATTAGCAGAACTGCTGGCACAGAGACGGCCTCCACCCACTTGATCTGCCCTTGAAGGCTCTCGCTATACGTTTAGCCATTTCGGTGCCAGGGTTGATGGGCAATGCTGCCCATGGCTCTGTCATTGAGCAGTTCTGCCATGGACTGGGAATTGTGGACATCAGAGACTGGTTGCGCATGTGCAGATGCGTGACAGCAGCGGGGCGCAGGCTCAGGGCGGCAACAGGGAGTACCAGCCCATCTGCTCCAGCAAGACCTTCACCACCATTGTGGACCAGCCCCTCGAGAAGGAGGTACTGCTGCGCGATGCCTCTGCTTGTTAGCATATATGTATCATACTAGGATCTCTTTTGTGAGTTGCCAATCCTCCCTGCCATACGTATGCTGGGTAGACCAGGCTAGTGTCAGGCTTGGCAGGTTTAGGTGATTGGTAGTCCACCCTGCATTGCAATGAATGCACGGGTTGGTCTTGTCCTTCATCGCTGAGCTAGCAGTTTTGGGCTGTTGGTAATGGCAGCAACTAGATCTGTTAGGGCTCTCAATATGACAGCTTGCACCAGGTGGTAGCAGCTTGAGTTCAGCAGTTGTAAACATGTGACGTGGCTGCGCAGATCATAGAGGTGATCCGCGAGCACCGCTTCTATGAGAAGAAGTTTGTGGTGGAGACGAGGCCTGCTGGCGAGCGCGAGCTGCCTGACCGCCAGAACGTAAGGTTCCACCCATCAACCCCTTGCCAGTCTGATTGCTTTGACGTTGCGCCTCTACGCAACCCCACCAGTATGAGACGGACTGTGTGCCAAGCTTCACCCAGGCGTAGCAGGCCTGCCCCTGTGGTATTTCCAGGTCTCTGCAAAGGCAACATCTGACAGCTTCTTGCGGAGCGCAGTAAGTTTGCACTGAGCCCTCTTATTCAAAAATCTGGGCAGACTCTGGATTGTCAAATTGTCCATCAGTTTTGTCTGCTGCAGGAGGAGGAGCTGGGCACACGCGTGGTCATGGGCAGGGTCACTGCCCCCAGCGGTCCTTGCGAGAAGGCTCCAGAGCTTGTCGTGCACAGCCGCTGATCAACTCCCGATCAGGCTCTGGAAAAGGCAGTCCACCGGCCAATGAACCATCATGTACGCCCAGAAGAAGACCATGGCTGTCATGGCCCAATATACATCATGATGACAGCGAAAGCCTTTGCCATGGAGGCCCCAAAATGGCTTAAACACAGTCCATGATCAGGTACAAGTGTGAAAGCCGGCTGTCAAGCAGAATTTGCCAAGTCTGGGTGTCATAGCTGCTCATTAAGCCGCCTGCAAGAAGGTGCACAGCAGATATATTCACAGCAGCCGGCGGCCGGTAGGCCATAACACGGGGCAGTACATGTGCAACCGGGTCACTTAAGATACCCAATATCCGTTGTTAAAGGTGCTGATGATGATGATGATCCAGAAGGACACTCTGCAAGCAGCAGCATGGCATGGCCTGCAAGGTACTCAACGCATGGACTCAAATTGGGCTGATAGTCATTGCTGGTGATCAGACATGAGGTGGTATGGTGCTATGCTCAGTGAAGAAAATTGTCGAACTTGGGCCTCTGATCAGGCCTTTGCTACCTTCAGCAGATATGGAGAATGTTGTCAGCACCTCGCATGACATTGCACAAGAGTTACTTGCCTTGACAAGGTGAAGGCGGCAATTGTCAATCGCAGTCATATCTCTGCATAGCACTACTCCAAGGCTGTCATGATGAGTGCAGCTCAAGTGATGATGTGAGCCGTTGCCAAGGACTTAGGCTCCTCAACAAGCTGCAAACCTGTCAACAGTTGTGAAGCAATCATTGATAGGTGTACTTGTTGTGACCGCGTCAGTGCTGTCCTGGATGTTGAAAAGTCACTTGCAACGTAAGGCGCCCACGAATGTCCTGCTCAGCAGCTTCAAGGAAGGCGCTATCATAGCATGGGGCGTCATTGGCTAGGTTGCAGGGATGGGCACTGCATGATCGCCTGCCAAGGCAAGCACTTCAGATGTAATGTACATGAACTGCTCCTTGTCTGCCAGCTTCCGAGATTCTGGCAATTCCCCAGGTGAGGCCGACAATTGCTGGCATCTCGGCCTACTTTGACTGCTCTTTTCAGGGCGCTTTCGACCTTTTCTCAGGTGGCTCGCAGATCTGCGGACGTCTTCAGTGAGAACAAAAGGTGTACGACCTAGGCAACCTGCCAGGCTGCCACTAGGGCTGGAAACTGCCCGCAGGCTCAGCTCGAGCTGGACTCTCTTGTCTCCGCATCTAAAAGGCAGAGGTTACAGCAGAGCTTCGATCCAATGGAACGGGTGAGCTAATTGCTTATGCATATACGGGATGCTCCAATTACTGTGCCCCTGTGGGCAGATGGTCCAAGTTATATGATTATCGCAAGCGTCAAGGGTTGGAAGAAACTGTACATCAGCGCAAAATTCACAAAGGACAAGAGGGTAGCTACAAAATTCCGTGGGCACATGCTTATGGCAGAGTGTTGAAGCTCATACTATGTGGACATATAATATGATATTGTCATTGGTGCGGTTTGCATTCCCATGATCTGAGCCCACCCTTGGTGGATCAAGTCAGTTTGAACTTCAGGAGCCCTCCATGAGAGTATGGGATGCAGTCCGTGTGCACACTGTTCAATGAAGTGCAGTCGTGCTCGCTTGTATGTGTATTAGTGACACATAGGCTGCACATGTTGAAAATTTGCACATTAGGCAAAGCATGGCTCTCAGTCACTCGCGCATGTGCAGATCATGGACCTGCCTGCCGAGCTCTGGGCCATGATTAGGCTATGCATGGCAGCCAAGGGATGGGGCAAGGCCTGCGGCATCAATCATGCGACCTACGCCATGAGGAGGCTACTCCTTGCGGCAGAGGTGCACATTGGGCCGGGCACACCTGAGCGTGATCTGATGAAGGAGCTGCGCATTGACAGGTGGCATACCTGCCACACCCTCCGCCTCAGCCTCCGAGACCTCCATGGGGCTGCGCAGTTCACACCTGACCAAGTTGAGAAGGTCACCTCGGCTGGCAGCGCATTGCGCCTGCTTTATTGCTTGCACATCATAGGCAGGGAAGATGCACCTCTTACAGGGGCTAGCATTGAGGGCATGCTCATGAGCACACTCGCCAAGCGCGCAACAGTACTGACCTTGCAAGTGAGGGCGGTAGAAATGCCCCTCGACCTGCCCCTTTTGCAGCACTTGGTGCTGGAGGTTTGCGTAAATTCTTACGAAGGGCATTGGCCATGGATAGGGACTCTTGATGCACTTCTTCCTACAGTCAGCAACCTCAAGGGTCTGAAAACACTATACCTAATGGCTCCTAGATACACAGCCAGCAGGGACATGGATCTGAGGGCTTGTGCGCACCTGCGATGTGTAACGATGCAAGGTATCAAGTTTTCAGGAACGCTAGAGCTGCCAGCCGGATGCCAGTTGCATGCAACCATTGAACCAAGGCATGTTTGTGACGTAACATCTGCTGTGGCTGACGGGATGACCGCGCTCACATTGTCTTGCGGCTCTCTTGGCAAACTAGTTGGGGATCCGGATCAGACTCTGGCTTTGCTCCAGGTGGAGCACCCAATGGACCAGGTCGAAAGGTTTTTACGCGTACCGCTACTTTTCCAGCTTAATATGAACAGCCTCAAACACTTGCGGGTTATTCTGGACAAGGAGTGCAGAGCAGGCTTTGCAGGGAACACAAAGGGAAGATTGTACATCAGTCTTTGCCCAAGCAGAACGCCAGCCCTGGAGGTGCTTGAGATGGATGTGCAATGCGATGCGGATGTCTTCATGCAATTTGGCCTCATGCTTGACTTGCTTGTTATCATCACACCAGGTAGCTTGCAGGTGCATCTGCAAATGGGGAACAGTGCTCCTCTATGGAACTCTTTGAAGCGCATGTACCTCCAGTCAGGTAGTGCCTCAGGGCTTCATACCCAGAATTACGGAGATCCTCGGTCAAGGGAGCGGTGGGCAGGGCTGAAGGTCATAGAGAGTGTTAGAAGAGAGCAAGATGTTTGGAGGGCGCAGATGCCCCCAGGTTTCCAGCCTAAGAACTTGCAAGAATGCTGTTGCGAAACGTGTCATGAGTGCCTCGCGCGAGCTGGTGTGCCTTTGTGATGTAAGTGCCCATCGCTCAGCAAGGGGCAACCCGTGAGGGGCATTAAACTGAAGCTCACCACACTGTGTGTGTTTTTATAGATTGTGACATCAGGGAGCACATGAGATATCATCATGTGGCTTGCTGATGTCACGGTGGCTCTTTAAATGCAGCATAGGCCCCTCTCCGTCTGCCAGTGGGCTCACATGGATCTCTAGTGCCACACACTGTAGAGCCACATTGCTGCCCTCACTAAGTATGATAGGGACACAGCTTTGTCTATCAGAATGACGCCATGCGAGTACAGTTCCGGGAAAGAAAAATTAAGCTTGGTTTCCCGCTATATGATGTCCATGATACAACCCAGTTGAACAGCTTTCGTGCACTCTTGCAATTGCAATGTTGAGATCAGAGAGCGGCTTAAAGACGTTGACAAGATATGGGACATGCACAGCCTTGTCCAAAATCACAGTCACTGAGTGCAGCCTACCAGGCTGGCTATGGGCCTGCCACACTTACCTGCACCGGCATCGTGTTCAGCTTCCAGCTTCCGGGATTGTGGCAACTCCTCAACATTTGCTGGCCATCTCGGTTCTGTATGCTTACCTTGGGGCTCTACCCGTCTCGTCGAAGCTTTATCATGTAATTTTAAGTGATGATCAAGACGTCCTAAAGGAATGCAACCCTGCGCAAGTCCTGAAGTCTGAGCCTGCCAGGCAGTCTTCCAGGGTCCTCAGTCAAGTTTTGAGCAGGCGTGCTCGACTAGCTCGCCTTCGACACATGAAGCGACAATCGTTGCAGAAGCAACGCCCTGATACGAATGTTGTGGTGAGTGCATGCGATATACTTTTTGGGTTCCCACCGTGCAGCTCGGGCTGGAGTGGGGAGCCTCTGGGTGTGTGAGCTGGGAATTTGATATTCAATACAGTGACCTTGCTAACGGTAGATGCACTGTGTGCAAAAGCCCTTACACGATGACAGTGCCATGAGATTGCCATAGCTCCATGGTATGCATAGCCTATATGGCTTATATCTTAGTAAGATGCGCAGAGTATGCAGCGGTGTTAGCGTTGCAGCTTGCGGGAGCCCTTGAAATGGATGAGTGGTGTGGCTCTTACATCGACTCAAGCCATCAATTAACTAGCTTTTGCCCTGCGCAGAACTTAATGGACCTTCCAATGGAGGTCTTAGATATTATGAGGCCGTTCATGCCAGCCAGGGATTGGGCTCGAGCTTGCGGCACATCAGGAGCGCCACATCGGTTGCGGCACTGCGCCATGCATGGTGACCAAAGGTCTGCTGTCTCAAGAGACTACACTATAAGCACGCAAAAGCAGCTTGAGAGAATGCGGCAGGATGACTGGGTTTTGAGGAGGCAGCTGCAGCTTGGCACCTATCACGCTTCCCACTCTTTGTGCCTCAACCTTTGTCGGTTGCATAAGGGTGCAGAGGTCACTCCAGCCTTACTAGAGCAGATCAAGCTAGTAGGCAGCAGAGTACCATTGTTACACAGCTTGCACATCATAGGTAGGGAGGCGGTGCAGGTCACCGAGAGCAGTGTTGAAGGCGCTCTTGTGAACTTGCTCGCAAGGCATGTGTCTATCCTGACACTGCAGGCTAGAGCTGTGCAAATGCCTCTACACATGGCCACTCTGCAGCATCTGGTCTTGGACCTAGAGGCAACCTCTCACGATTATTACTTGTATCCTGAGGAGGAGGTCTTCCCTGCCTTCGGCGCCTTGAAAGGCTTGACAACGCTCTGTGTACGCTTTCCACCGGGACGACTTTATGTGCCTACTTTCCACAGTACTTTAGATCTCACAAATTGCAAGCACTTGCAGCACATGGCTGTGCAAGATGTGAGTTTGGCAGGCCTGCTAAGCCTGCCAAACGGATGTTCTTTGCATGTGGTCAGTAGGCCAACTGTATATAATGAAGTCACGGTTGCAATTTCGAACCGGGTCACCGGGTTGAATTTGCGGTATTTTTATGGTGGCAACCTGATCTATGGGACTAGGCCTATGTCTGATCGGTGGTTGCTTGAGCGCATACCGTACATGCGTAATTTGAGAGAGTTGCGGCTCATTCTTGACAAGGAATACATCAATGAGGCATGCAGGAAGAGATCGGTGCTGCCTCTGGCTTTTGGCCCAGAGAAGACGCCCAATCTGGAGGTGCTAAAGCTGGATGTGGAATGCAGTCTGGCAGTCATCATAGATGAGAGACTCAAGCTAGCATCGCTTGTTATCATAGCAACAGGGACCTTGGAGCTAGATGAGAGGACAGTGCCAATGACAACGCTGAAGCAGATGTATCTCCAGTCGGGCGCTGCTCTTTTATCCATGTACAAAGAGAGGTTACAGGGCTCGGATGCAAGCAGAATATGGCCATGGGCGGGTACATGCCGGCTTGAGTATATCGAGGGAGAGCAAGATGAATGGAAGGCACGGATGCCCGCCAATTTTCAGCCTGGCAATCTGCAGGATTGCTGCTGTTTGGCATGTCCTGAGTGCCTTGCCCAAACCCGTGTGCCTGTGCTGTGAGGCATGACACGGCCATTCGGCGTACATGATGAGCATCTGAGGCCCCTTTCAATTGATAGAATGAGCCATGAAGTTGCCACAGACAGGTCGGGGTCCAAAGAATGACATATGTTGTTGTACAAACAATAAAGCTCTTTACTAGGCCAAAGTCATCCCTGTGATAACAAGTACATTGAACACAGTTCTGGAGATGCGGCTAGGCCCTATCAGGAGGGTCTGTGGGCATGCTCTCAACACCTAGCGCCCGTTCAGGGATAATCAGTGCATGGCATTTGTGGTGAGCACGCACCTCAAATGCCATGACCGTGCCAGAATTTCCTTCCCGCAACGCTGTCGTTAAAGCTCCCAGCTTCCGAGGTTTTAGCGACTCCCCGACAAATGTTTCATGATGCCAGTAACACCTCAGCTTCCGAGATTCTGGCAACTACAGCACGATTGCTGGCGTCTCCATATTGTAGCTCAGTGCGATATTTAGTGTGCCACAACCTTGTAGTGTCACCAATATGGTGCTGTCCTACTGAGAGCATAGCTCTGCGCAAGCTTCGAGGCTGAGGTTGTCTGGGGACCCAGTCACAAAAACGGATATCCTAGCCTCTGAGAGTCATCAGAGACGCTCGCATGAGTCCATCTCGCAAACGTCAATGCATTGGAAGGCGACAGAATCAACAGCAACGCGCCATTGAGGACGGCTTGGAGCAGGTGTGTCCATGCACGGCAGTTGACACCATGGAGATTACCAGACATTTCAGGGTGCTGTTTTGTGACCAAGCTGTGTGGCATGTCCACTTGAATAGCGACACCCCTGATTTTGCCAAGCCACAGCATGCCGTGACTTTGTAGGGAGTGCACTCTCTGCTGGCACAACAGACACAGGCTGACACCTTATTGAGTGTACCTGTCAGTACCACTTGTGCAGGAGATTGCAAGACGGATGGTAGCACTAGTAGGTAGGACCATGACGGTTGTACTGCTAGTTTGCCCAGCGAGGAATGCAGCTTTGAAAGTGTCACATGGCAGTTCAACAAGTTGTGACATCCTCCTTCACGTGCAGGCAGTGCACCTTCCATCGGACATCTGGGCTGCTTTCAGAGACTGTATGAATCCCACAGAGCGGGCCAAGGCTTGCGGCACCTGCCGTGCAAGCCATGCTCTGAGTAGGCCGCTCGTTGCAACAAAGGTCTGCAATGTGTCGGACTATGAGGAACATGATCGTGACAGGCAGCTGCAGCTAGATGGTGGACCAGGTGCCACTCTTTGTTCCTTGATTTTCAAGAGATGCACTCGGCAGTGACGGTCACTGCAGCTGTAGCCCATATTCAGGAGCTTTCCTTAGATGGCTCCTTGTCATCACTGCAATGCCTGCACATCATTGGCAGGGATCGGGTGCCTCTCACCAAAGGCAGCGTTGAAGGCGTGTTCATGGCCCTTCTTGCTAAACACGCATCGGTGCTGACACTGCACGTCAAGACCATGTCGATGCCTTTGGATCTGCCAAGGTTGCAGCACCTGATCCTGGACCTAGACGCGAATGCTGGTAAGAAGGAACAGGAGCACACCCATGAGGCTCTCTTCCCTGCACTTAGCAGACTCAGCATTCTGAGAACCCTCTATATGCAGTCTTCAAGCACAACTATCAGTGGGGCAACAGACCTGACAGCTTGCGCGCACTTGCAATCTGTGGCGGTGCAAGGTGTCACATTGGAAGGTGGTGTAGTCCTGCCCGCTGATTGTCGACTGCACATCATTTATAGAACCTAACAAGCATATGGTATCACGGTCATGTCTGGAATTAGCGATGTGGTTACGGGGGTCAGTATGTACCATAGCTCAGGGTGGACATACCGATATCTTCTACCCACTGAATTCAGCATGCTGAAGCTGACACGGCTACAGCTCACTCTGGATGAGGAATGCAAGACGGGCGCCGGTCCGCTATTTGAATTCAGTGGAAGGATATTCCCAACCTTGAAGGTGCTTGAGCTAGATGCGCAGTGCGATCTGATGGTCTCCTTGGATCATGGGTTCGCCCTTGAATCACTTGTGATTATTGCAGCAGGGGCCTTAGAACTGTACACAATGCTGTGTGATGATCCAACAACGCCACTTAAGCAGATGTTTCTCAAGTCGGGCGCCATCACATGTAGTAAGCCTTTAAATTGGCAGGATCTGGTTGTATACAATTGCAAATTGGGAGCTGAATCGTGCTCCTGTCACAGTACTACGGTGGTACTATTACTGAACCCTGTAGGCACATTGTCCTTTGATGTGTCTGTAGATATCAATGACTCTTGCCTTGTCATGGCGTATGCAGACCATGGAGCTTCCCCTGGACATTTGGTCTGCTATCAGAGATGAGCTGACTTTCTCGGAATGGGCCATGGCTTGCGGCACCTGCCGTGCAACCCGCGCCCTGAGTAGACCGCTTGTTGCGGCAGAGGTGTGCGGTGGGCGAGACCTTACGGAGCAGCTGCAGCTCGAGTGGTGGACTGGTTGCCACTCTCTGTTCCTCAATTGGCAGCACCTGCGGCACCTGCATGGGATAGTAATGGTCACCGCAATCGCAGCCAAGATTAGACAGCTCTGCCTAAACGGGTGCGTGGCATCATTGCGCTGTCTGCACATCATCGGCAGACGCCAAGTGCCACTCACAAAGACCAGTGCCGAAGGCGTGTTCATGGGCCTCCTTGCCAAGCATGCATCGGTGTTGACATTGGACGTCAAGACTGTGTCAATGCCTTTGGATCTACCAAAGCTGCAACACTTGATCCTGGATCTGGATGTAGCTAGTGAATACCATTGGGTGCGGACCCATGAGGCACTCTTCCCTGCATTCAGCACGCTCGCTGGTCTGAGTACCTTATCTGTGCAATCCTCAAGCACAATTATCAGCGGGAAGACAGACTTGACATCTTGTGTGCACTTGCAATGCGTGGCGTTGCAAGGTGTCGAATTGGAAGGTGGGGTTGCCCTGCCTGCTGGATGTTCATTGCATGTGCTACACAAAACCCAACATGGTGACCAGATAATGTCTGCCATCCGCAGCGTGGTTACCGGGATCACCATGAAGCATAGCTCGCGGTGGTCACATACGTTTTTAGTGATGAGATCCACACCCAGCATGCGGATGCTGAGACGGCTACAGCTCGCTGTGAATGTAAACGGCACCAATTTGCTGGAGGGTATTTGTCCTCGGTTCTATTTCAGCGGAAGCAATTTGCCAGCCTTGAAGGTGCTCGAGCTAGATGTGCAGCAAGATGTGGACCTCTATCATATGATATTCTTGATGGACTCGCCCTTGAGTCACTTGTACTCATTGCAACAGGGGCCTTGGAGATGCATACAACACTGTGTGATGCTCCGATGACCACACTCAAGCATATGTATCTCAAGTCGGGCGCCACGTTGCGCAGAAATACAAGAAGAAGTTAGAGGCGTCATGCTGGTCTGACAAGCCATGGCCAGAACTTCAGATCCTAGAGCATATTAGGGAAGAGCAAGGAGGTTGGGTCGTGCAGATGCCCGCCATCTTTCAGCCTAGCGAGTTTCAACAATGCTGGTGCGGTGCATGCTCTGACTGCCTTGTGCGAACTGGCGTGCCTATTCTGTGTGATCAGGCATGGACGAGCGATGGCTTTGACGAGCATCTAAATCTGTATTGCAGAGAAATGGCCGGGAAAGTGTCACGTCACAGACAGATAGATGAGGGCACTGATGTATTGAGTGCTGGGTGTTGGCTAGTGATTTTGAAAACTAAGGAGATGTATGTCAACTTGAATGCGCCGCACAAGTCACTTGTAAGATGCCTCACTGCAGCCCGCTCCACAGCCCCAGCCGCTTTTTTGCATGGCATTGTGCTCCCATGGCGTATTGTACGCTACCAGAAATGATTGTATATTGAGACCGTCTCTGAGGAAGCCCCATCTCCATCAGAACAGCGCTGAGGAGCACTGCAAAGCAAAGAACGACTTGCATATTTCTGTGTTGAAGAAGGTTACCTGTTCTGCTGTCGGGGATGTGCCATGCCTGCCAGGGCATTGCTCTCAGCCTGACCAAGCATCTCAAATGCTGTATACGTGCGGAAGCTTGTCAGTGGCTTCCAGTTTCCGAGCTCTTCCAGCCTGGCATTGCTGGCGTCTCGGTATTGTAGCATTGTGATTCCACCATCAAATTGTCGTCCACGTGAAGTGTAGAACTTGGGCAAGCCGCCAGAGCAGGGCCAGTCTCGGAACCCTTGCTAGCGTAGCGACAGAGAGTCAGCATCAGGCACGCTCGGATGGGTCGCTCTCGCAGACATCGATGCAAAAAGGCAGAAGAAAACCAGCTGAAGCGCTCTAGCGATAACACCTTGAAGCAAGTGAGCCTTTGCAGCACTTGCTTAACATATGGGGGTGACACGGCATTGCGGGTCAACGGGGTGGACCTTCGATTCCTACACTATAGACACGACAACAGCATGCTGTCATAGGGAGCAATCTTTTCGGCAGGATCCGGTTGAAACTCCAAAATCGTTGAACATGCCTGTGACACCATTGCACGTTGGGAGCTGAAGTGGTACTAATGTCACAATTCCTTTGGCCTAATACTGATTGACTTGGCGTGCAATATGGCTCGTGCAGTGCCTTCAGGAACACCAAACCTTGGTTCTGCATATGCAGACCGTTGAGTTGCCACTGGACATCTGGGCTGCTATCAGAGACTCTGTTAGTCCCACAGAATGGGCCATGGCTTGCGGCACCTGCTGTGCAACCCACGCCCTGAGACGGCCGCTTGTTGCGGCAGAAATGTGCGATGTCTTCGGCCAAGATGACAAACAATTCCTGAAGCAGCTGCAGCTCAATAGGTGGGCAGGATGCCACTCTTTGTTTCTCAATCTGCGGCACCTGCATCAGGTAGTAAGGGTCACTGCAGCTGCAGCCCGGATTGAGCAACTTACCCGAGATGGCTCTTTGTCATCTTTACAATGCTTGCACATCATTGGCAGGGGCCAAGTGCTTTTCACAAAGTGCAGCATTGAAGGCATACTCATGAGCCTCCTTGCCACGCACGTAACAGTGCTGACGTTGGACGTCAAGACTATTGCAATGCCCTTAGACCTGCCAAAGTTGCAGCACTTGATCCTGCATTTAGATGCAAGTGCTGTTGACATTTCGGTGCGGAACCATCAGGCGCTTTTTCCTGCGCTCAGCAGGCTCGCTAATCTAAGGACCCTGTATGTTCAATCTTCAAGTACAGCAATCAGCGGGAAGACGGACCTGACAGCTTGCGCGCGCTTGCAATGTGTAGCATTGCAAGGTGTCGAGCTGAAAGGTGGGCTAGCTTTGCCAGCTGAATGCTTCCTGCATGTGCTTCACAGACCCCAACATGGTCAGTCAATAATGTCAGTTATTGGCGGTATGGTCACCGGGGTGAATGTGCGCCAGGGCTCATCGATGCACTACAGGTGGCTGCTCAGATCCACGCCCAGCATGCGGAAATTGGAACGGTTACAGCTTACTCTTGATGAGCCATACAAAAATGGTGATAGTAACGGGCTTTTTTTCAACGGAACAGATATGCCAGCCTTGAAAGTGCTTGAGCTAGATGTGCGGTGCAATTTGGCGGTCTGGTTACTCAATGGGCTCGCACTTGTGTCGTTTGTACTCATTGCAGCAGGGCCCTTAAAGCTTCGAATGCATGATGCTCCGACGACCACACTTAAGCAGATATTCCTGAGGTCTGGCGCCGCCCTTGCACCAAAGTACAAAGATTTCACCCAGGCCGTGTACACAGACATTGCGTCATTAGGACTTCAGATCCTAGACCATGTCAGGGAGGAGCATGGGGGTTGGACTGCGCAGGTGCCTGCTAGCTTTCATCCCAGGAATTTGCAACAGTGCTGGTGCGGTGCATGCTCTGATTGCCTTGTGCGAGCTGGTGTACCCATACTGTGTGATCAGGCATGGACTAGCGAGGGCTTTGACGAGCGTCTGAGACCATATCACCGTGGGGTGTCGTGACTCGCTTATGCCTCAGACATACTGTTTAGATGCCAACTATGGATTGAGTGCTGGCTATGACCAGAGATTGACAAACTGGGACAGACAACCTGGGACATGCCCATTCGTGTGCCAAAAGTTGCAGAGGATTGCATGGAAGGATAGCCAAGACCTTCTTCGAAATTCTAGCGCCTTCTAGGCTTTGCCATCTTATATGTCAAACTCACTCAGACATACAATGTCCATTTCATCCCTATGCATGTGTGTTGGCTACCCAGGCAGCCTTGCTCTTGAGCTTGTCTGCAGCTGAGGTGACACAGGGACTGTCATCTTTGCTCCTGGGAGCACATATGTCCTCTGTGGTCCAGCTGCGCTCTGTGGCATGGGTCGCGCCTGCATAGCAAGGCACAATATTGCTTTAGTGGTTGAGCGCACTGGAGTCTCGGCAACCCACAAAGCCCGAAGACCAGTATGACACAATGGGGGTTGGAGTTGCCATTGCTTCGCTTTCCTTAGGCACTGCCAGGCACCATTTGATGGTCACAAGGATATGCATACACACATGAAGGTCAGCAGGCCTGTACTTTCAAATTCTTGCGGGAGGCATTGCTTGCCTTGAAATTAAGCTGGCTACGGTATTCCTTAAGCTCCTTTGCCTGCTCTGCAGCCTGCTCTGCAACCTCAGCAATCCTCTTCTCCTGCATGGCAATGTTTTCCCTTACTGTTATCGCCCATCCTAGACAGGCACAAAGCGCACACTGCTGCGCACAATCTGTCCTAAGCAGATCTCCAGATACGCCCTCTCACATCCAGAACAGGAGCACTTTGCGCAGGAGCGGGGCACGCTATGAAGAGGATACGAGGTGCAATTTGGCTGAAGCCTGATAGCAACAAAGGCCTGCAGTGCATGAGCGAATACATCTGCAATCTATGATGCTGAGGCCCTGTGTAAAAGCTGTGGTTTGTGGTTCACCTCTTCCTTACGCTTGTTCTCTGCGACCATTGCATCAAATGCAGCACGCGCTGTGCTGCGGGTCTCCACCGCCAGTTTAGGCGTCAGAGCGCGCGTCGCCGGGCGCTCACTCCTGGCTGGCGCCGGCGGCTGCGGGAAGCGCGGCGGGGGAGCCGCTCTGAAGCTGCTCTTGCGCCTGTCGCGCACCTGCTGTGCCCTGAGCTTCGCCTCCTGCTCAGCCACCGCCTGCATGAGCAGCCCTGTATCTTCATGTGTTGATAGCTGCAACCCTTACATGCATTGTTGATGCAGACCTCCTTCCATGCCCAGCACTTTTCACATGCCAATCTGCGGAGACACTAGGCGCCGACATGAGCAGCAAGGCAGTCACACTTGCATGGAGATCAGATAGAGCATGCAAGCACAGACACCTTCTGCATGGGAGGCGGGGGATCGGCGCACCTGCTGGTGCCTGGCTTTGCTGAGCAGCTGGAAGGCTTGCTGCTCTGTGGGTTTGGCTTCGGGCACGGCAGGCAGCTGGGCAGGCCGGTACAGCGTCCTGGGCACAGGGGCGGCGTGGAAAGCGGGTGCCTTGGCAGGCTCCACCTGAGAGCTCGTGCTGTGGTGTGTCCGCGCTCGGGCCTGCGCATCCTGTTGACCGTGATTTACATGAACATACATCATTTGTCAACGGCTTCCCCGTTTGGGCCCCACCTGACAGTGGTTCAACACCCCAAACCCACTGTGATAGCCAAGGACCCCTCAGGATGTCCAGAATTTCATCACAGCAGGGTCACTTGTCTGTGGGGACCCATAGAAATCAGCAGTCCAGCTTTTGTAATGACTAGAAGGATTGCTCACGTCAGTACTGAGCTGGAAGGGCTTGAAGGAAGAAGTCTGTCTGCGCCTGCTCTGGCGTGGCCTTGTCGCCACCTGTCCTGCGCCCTGATCAGGCGCCTTCTGTGCCTTGAATAGGAAGCTTGGCTCTGCTGGTTCCACCGGCTGTACACCCTGCAGGTAGCCATAGAAAGAAGGGTGAGATCCTGCTGTTGCATGCCTTGCGTCCTGTAGCTGATGGAGGCGTCTATAGATACAGGGTCTCTATTCTTACCCCATATGAGATGCTGGAGCATGAGCTGCACTACAGCGGGAGACTCATGCAGTCCAGTATATTCAAGTATCAGCTGTGTTGATCAAGCTCAGAGAGATTTCACCACCTGTGCCCTGAGGCGGGAGCGAGTGGCAAAGGCTGGCGACTGGGGGACTGTCAGCTTGTGGGGATCAAATGGAGCTCCCTGCTTTGCCGCAGGCTTGATGCCCTACGTGTGAACAGGGTCGATTCAGACCATGTCATGGAAGGTATTTGTCCAGTATCTTCACAAAGCTTGACAATTCGCATGAGATGTGGAAAGTTTCTGGCAGCAGCAGCGCACCTGCTGAAATGCTGGATGGGCAACTGCGCGGGCCTTGGTTGCCAGCTTTGGCGTCTGGCTCATGGTCACTGGCCGGGCAGGCACAGGGTGTACTCCCAGGTCGCCCCGGCTGCTCATCACCGCCGCACTGCACCGCCATACCACACCTATCAGTGTCAAATACCCCAGATCAACCATCCTTCTTGACACGCCATGCCCTCAAAAGCAAGTTCTGGGCAGCCCCAGTGCGCAGCAGGGCTTCCTGTGTGCAGGTTCCAGGCGTATCAAGTCTGTCATACATCTGAGAGTAAGGATGCTGTCGTACAATGAGGGGTGCCCCTGGTCACTGTTATATTCTGACAAAGTACGAGGTCATAGCAGATGCTCACTTGATGGGGAGGGCATGGAAGGCCGGCCGACTGGCCATGTCCTCCAGCTCCTGCTCCTCGTGCGGCTTGAAGCGGCTGGGCCTCAGGCGCGCATCTGTCGCCAGGTCCGGCGCCTGCACAAGGGTTCGCAGCTCGCGTTCAGAGTAGACGGGCTATGTAGTGCACATTTGCACAAATCCGATAGCCTGCTCTTCCGTCTGGCCTTATGCCCCTGCCAGGTACAGTCAAGCTGTCCGCCTGCCCATGACCCTGTCAATTTGGTACAGCGGGAAGCTTGAAGCAAGTGACTCACTGCCGCCCTGGCATCTGGGTCCGGCTGAGGTGGCGGCACATACTGCACCGCCCGAGGACCGTGGTTAAATCTGGCGGGCGTGCTGGCCTCAAACTCCGCCACCATCAGCGCCAGGGGCTTCCACTCCTCTTGATCCTGCGCCTGTACCCAAATGTATCAAGTCAGAAGTGTGCAATACCGCACGCCCTGATTAAATCTTTTGTGATGCAGGTGGCGCAAGGTGCCTGGTGCTGGGAAGGATGCTGGCACTGGTATCTGCCTCAGAAGACCACTGTCTTGCATGCAGATTACCAGCAAAGTGCCTCCCCTGGACACAAAAATGGCACATGGCAGATGCCATATAGCTCTGAAGGGCAACGACACTCCTGTCACCCATGCCAGATGTCGGCAGACTGAGTCAAGGAGGGAGGGAAAAGTACCGGCTGCAGTGCTGGACCGGCGGCGGTGCGTCTGCGCTTGGATGTGCGCAGCTGCGGCGTCTTTGCCTTTGTCAGCTGCCTCTTGCCTGCGCCCACCTTCTCGCTGGGCTGCCTCAGATTCTGCTGTGGCCTGGCAGCCTTCTCAGGTTCCTTGCCCTGCAAGTAAACATCCAAGATTCTGACCATGGAGAGAACGCTCTAAGACGCTGGGGGTCTGATACGTCATGCAGTAGATGCAAGCGCTGTCAAGGGTCATGAGGATAACTTCCTCATTGAACAGCTAGACAGAAGGTGTTCAAGTGCGGCACCTGTCTTGCGCAGTCCCTAGGCCTGCCCAGCTTTGGGCTCCTGGGCACAACCAAGCTCTTCTGGGCAGCCTTTGCTTGCTGAACGGGCTTGCCCCTTGGGCCAGGGCCCTTTACTGGCTGTGCATGCCCTGCTCTAGGCTTTGCTTGCTTTGTGGCCTCAGCCCTGCTGCTGCCGGAGACCTGCACACCTGCAAGGCAGATACAGCCTTCAAGTGCTGACCAGGTTTGCCTGCCTAGGAAAGAGGTGTTTGCAGTGGTGCACACGCCTCAGCATAAGACGTGAGTGCAGCTGAAAGTGACATGAGGCGTTGTGGACTGGCCTAATTTCTCTGCCATGAGTGCGGGGCCCTATCCACAGATCGCACAAATGCACCACTCTCATGGCGCCTTGCATCATGCGGCAGTGCACACATGTGCCTGACCCATACCGGAGAATGCTGCATCAGAAGTGGTTTTGTGCAAAAGGAGAGGCAGCTGCAATACACTGCTGAGAGCAAGCATTGGCCCTCACCTGCTCTGGCAGCACCTGCAGACGGTGCTGCTCCCTTGTGAGGCGATGCGCCAAGTCTTGGACGCT
The DNA here is from genome assembly GCA_963930925.1 of Coccomyxa viridis. NCBI lineage: Eukaryota > Viridiplantae > Chlorophyta > Trebouxiophyceae > Coccomyxaceae > Coccomyxa > Coccomyxa viridis. Next base: position 218,286 of record CAWVOJ010000012.1, read on the forward strand.
TGCTGGTGGCTTTCACTCCGGCATCTGGCCCGCCCTGCTGATCTGTCTCTGCAGGGCGCTTCCCTGACTTCAAGCGCACGGCGCTGGCTTCTGCATGCCTATCCAGGCGCTTGCTGCCCTGCTGGCTGACTCCTTCAGCTGTGGTTGATGCTTTTCTTGCAGTCCTTCCTGAAGCGCCTGTGCCGCTAGCAATCAGCTTTGGCGCTTCCTCCCTGCTCGCCATGGGTAGCTTCTGGGACTTGCCTGCACAGGCAGCAATACCTGCAGCAGCGGCTCCGCAACATCACAGGGCATTGCAGGGCTTGTCGGGTTACAGCGCCAGGCTCAGCAATGTCCTTGCCTCAAGGCTTTTCGGCATCCTTGTCTCTCTGCTGACAATTAGGCAACGCAGAATGTCAGGGGAAATTCGGGAACGGGAAGAGGGACAACTTTTGCTTTGCACTCAGCCGCTGTGTACACAAGGAGCAATATACAAGTGAGTGCATGGCAAGTCTTCCCTCATGCGAAGATACAGGTAAGCACACCTGCTGAATGCACCAGGGATGCTGTGCCAGGTGCAACAAGGCCTGAAGACGCGGTCTGTGCAGGTGCCTGTGGAACACTCCTTGGGCCCCATGATGTGACCAAATTTGCAAGCGCAGGTCTCTTGCTGACGGCAGCCCTCTCAGCGGTACGCAGCTCTGCACGACAAGCAAAGATTCCCCTAAGTACCCACAACACCGTATGTATCACCCTGCAGTGTGACGTTTCCTGCATATGGCGTTTCTGTGGTACAGCTAGCCCCTTTTGGATTGTGTACGGAGGTGCAGCAATGTTGCAGACCGTGCAGCAACTGCTCACTGAGACAATATGCAATTGCTTGGGCCTGCCTCTATGCACAGGCCATGTCACTGGCATATCTCACATGTGAGTCATGCCAAGGCAGCCTGATCCCTTCTTACGGACATCTGGCAGACAGCATCCATTGTGTGATCATGCTATGGCGTACCTGTTTCCTTCATGGCGGAATTGGCAGCGAGAACCCTTGCAGGGTGCATTGGAAAAGGCTGAGGTCCTGCAGGGTTCTGGCTAACTTGAGCCAGCACAGAGGCACCTGGCGCAGCAGCTGCTCCAGAAACTGCAGCTGACGTGCCTGCACGCTTCACCGGGCTGGCTGCAACGTCAGTCTCAGCTGCACTTGCCTCTTGCTGCGGCTGTGTGGCTGGGCTGAGACGCCTTCCACCAAGCCCTCCCATGCTGCCCGCGCTGCTGCCTTCCTGTGGCACATGCTTGCGCTTGTGCCTGGGCTGCTGAGCTGCGGCAGTGGCTGCAGCTGGGCCCTCAGCCATGTCAGCGCTGCCTGCTCTGGCGGCATCCTGGCCGGTACTGGGCTGCCCATCTACGCGGGCCTGAGCGCTAATTGAGTGCCCTGCCAGGTCTTGCTCAGCTTCTTCCGGCCTTACTCTCGTGAGCCCCACTGCTCTAACTGTCCCTGAGACCACTATCTTCTCCTGCTGTTCTCTCTCCATAACAGATGGGCCTGCCACTTCAGCTAAGGGAACCCCATGTCCCGCCTGCGCTCCACCTGCGCAGCAAGACACATTCAGGGCATTGCTCCGGCAGGTTGCCATGGAAGCACTGTGCCCGAGAACTGAAGGTAATCTTGGAACTGGCCTGCAGAATTTACATACGATAGCACAGCAAGAGAATGTTTGCAGGTGACTGCATCATGCTGATCATCACATTACATCCTATCCCACAGAGCAGAGCAATGTACGGGATTAAGAGGCATGGAGGGTCGTGATGACTACCTTGCTGTGCTGGCAAGGCCAGCGGTGACTTGGCGCCAGCAATGCTTGGGTGCATGTTGCTGGTTGCCTCCTCCTCCTGCTGCAGCTCCTCTCTGACCTTCTGGATGTCTTTGAGCAGCTGCGCTGTGTCCTCATTGTTCTCATCCCCCGAACTCCTTTCAGGGGTGCGCAGCTCTGCACAGGGCACAACCAAAATCTAGCATACAGGGTTGTGGCCAAATGGCCAAGTGTCTATATTCGAGTACGCTCATCCGTTTGCAACAACAGTAGGCCGGCTTGACTGCAAGATCTATGCAAGGCGCCTTGGATAGGCGTGCAATTTGAGAATGAGCCTGGCAGCTCACCTTTGACTTTTGATGTGTCAAAGTAGGTGTCTCCTTCTGAGCTGGGTGGACTGGACTCCTCTTCAAACCGCTGAAAGTCGAAGAACCTTGGCGCATTGAACTCAAATTCTGGATCCATGTGAGGTGAGGCTGCCCCACGCGCCTGGCTGTCTGCTTGAGGTGTGCTTCTGCAAACTTCCATCGTCCCGCACCCCACTGTGATGAGCAGAGCTCACATCCTCGTATGGTCGGACTGTATCAGACCGGCCACGAACAGGTCATTGCTGGCCGTTATGCTGCGGAAATGTTCACCAAGAGAGCACTGCAGGGTTACAAATGCACAGTCAGCCCGCCCTCGTTTGCAGATCGAAACGCTGCAGAAGATGCGTGCGGTGATACACAAAGTTTAAAGCTTTGAGCTCGGTATTGTGGCGCTGTGCTCGCAAGGCTCTCTCCGCATGCGCTTTTTTCAACAGCTAGAATTGTGTTTGGATGCGAGGGCTACAGTAGGGCCAAGGGAAATAATTTGTCAAGCAGCTGCCCTGAGGTTGGAAGGTAGTGAGCGCGCCAAGCAGTTCACGACGATATCTCGTTCTCTTGGACGTCCATTGTAGTCGGGCTCATTATGGGAGCGGTCATTGAAGCCGGTACTTGAGGATCTGTACCTTTACGAGACGGTCGCTGAGCACTTTGACCGCCCCCCGATATTTGCAGGTACACCCCTTCGCGGAGCCGCTTCGTATCACTAGTCACTGCCGCGAGTCATGCGCCACTCTCCTTTTTGTTGCTTCTTGGCTGCCAAGGCTACACCTTGACGTTGATTGGGGAAGAATCTCAATCTCCACTGCATGAGGCATTCCTTTGCAAAGTGACGCATGAGTCCAGACGAGGCATCGGCTTTGTCTCCTGCGCACTGAATTATACAAGTGACACAGCACGGCTGCAGGTCTTACCGTTATTCTCACAGCAGCATCGTTGAGATTCCCATAGAAACGCTCTCGTCCCAAGACGTCAGAGCTGCTCATATAGCCCCATGGCTCAGGTCATGGCTGCCCTGAGGACAGCTGCAGTTGCCTCGCTGGGCCCCACTTGGCACAGAACAAGAGCTTGCCGTGCCATCCCCAGCTTCCAACAGCTGTACACGGGACATGGCCCCTCTTCAAGGACGCAATGGCGCGGTGAGCTGCATCCCTTAGCCATATCATGCATGTTGAGACATATCAACGGTCTGGTGCATGCCAGTGTCAAGTTGCAGTGAGGAGCACTGCGCCATGTGCCACAGAGAGGACCTGAGGTTGTAAGCATTCTGTGCAGGCCCTTTGCACCAGCATATACACCAGACGCATCAGAGGCTGCTCAGCACAAGGGTGAGCCCGTCTCATTCAAAGACATGGCAACGCCGACAGGGGAAGGTTGCCTTGGCATCCATGCATCACCTCTTTGAGACAATCATGCAGCAAAGGCTGGGATGATCGTGAGGCTCGAAGGTGTCATGCAGGCGGTGCTGGATGGCCAGGGCACAGGGGATGCAGGGCATGGGAGGACTGTGGAGAGAGTTGGTGACCAGCTAAGAGTCACCTTTGGGAATGGTATAATTCCCCTTGCCAACCTCGACAGTATACTCTCTCGACAAGAGCTTAGCCGGCATGAGAATGTCATTCTCCCTGGGCTTACTTGCCACCGTACTGGCTTTGTGCTCTGCACACCTCGTGATGTGGGGACGCTTTCAATGTCCAAGATGGCAGAGTGAGAGGATGACAACGTAGCTGGACCCAGTGGGAAGCTAAGTGGCAATTGTGCTGGGCAGATGAGGAAGATGAGAAGCTGCTGAGCGCCCGGCAGCGGGGGCACTCAGAAGCCAGCCTGTGGGGCAAGCTGGCCTCGGCCTTCAATTGTAAGTGTCTCTTCTCACCAGTCGCCTGTGGCCAATGTGTGAGCTTAGCATGTGACTGTGAGTGCTTATCTGTCTCTATAGCCACCTTTGACCTTGCAGCCTGTGGCAACGCTGTAGAGGGATTGCACGCCTTGATGCCAGGCTTTGGCGCCTCTAGCTGACAGCAACCTTTGCCCTCTCCAGTTGTGCAGAGCCCAAAGGTGCTCAATTAGCATCCTGAGCTTTCAAGGCCACGAGAAGTCACATTTCGTGACTGCTCACATACTGTGGCTGATACTAGCCTGTGTGCGCGCAGTTGGGGCTCTCAGCAGCCCTGAGAGGAGGAAGGTCTTGAGTGAAGTAGTGGTGCAGGTATGGCAATACTGTGCGCAATGTCCTGCAGGCTCTCGCATTGCATGGATGTGATTAGCCAGTCCAGTCACCAGGAGTGCAGAAGCGTGGATCTGAAGTATGTCTATAGTGGCGACCAAAAGTACTGACAACCTGCAACTGTGCGCGCAGTTCCTTTTCAACTTCTGCTCCTGTAGCGCTGTGGCGGCCGCAGCCATGAATGCGGGAGGAAACGCCCTCCTCAACACTGGCCTCGTCATGGCCGCCCACATGGTGCGCAACAGCACCTTTCAACTCTGAGCATCATGCACTGTCTGTGCCCTACCCAAGTTTGGCCTACACAGATGTACCTGGAGCACGACAGATATTGTAGAGCATCTGTGGGCCTTTAAAGTGGCGAAATTTTCACTGGAATGTGTGGGGATGCACAGTGTGTGGCTCGTATGAGTGCTATTCACAAGGCGGTGCACCTGTAGGTGATTCTGCCGCTGCTGATCTTCACATTCGGGCCCATCAGCGGAGCGCACTTCAACCCCATGGTCACTGCGTGCTTTGTAGCCACCAAGCAGATGGTGCGTCCTGCTTCTCTCTGCCAGACCTGTCCTCCTTACATGTTTAGATGCCACATCGACCCAGCATGATCCTGAAGCCCAAGACACACATGACTGCTCTGCTTGAACTGCACCCTGAGACCATTTGCCTTTCGCTCTAGTATCTTATGCCCCTTCCAACATACGATATTGACAGAGACCCGATTGCTCTGGCCATCAGGCGTGTGCTTGTTGGCATTGTGTTGTGACAAGGTTTCAATGTCTGCAGACAGTGCGCCTGGGCTTGGCTTACATTGCAGCGCAGACAGTAGGCGGTGTGGTAGGTGCCGCTGCAGCCTTCTCAAGCTTGCCAGGTAGCCCTCGCGGCACCTCTCTTACATATCGTAGTGATGCGTTAAAGTCAGAGTTGAGACATCACCTTCTGATGCTTGCTGTAGCAATGGTACTGCCACATCATTTGAGCAGCAGTGACACTAGCGCCATGTATCTCGCGGACAAGCACTCAAATGCATTTTGTGTTGCAGCTGCGCTCCAAACAGCAGGCTATGCCGGGATCAACGCCATCCCTGCAGACCACACACTACTCCAGGTGCATCTCCTTCCACACCAGATAGCTGGAAAGGGATATGTTTCTAAATAAGCGTCCAGACTCAGATCGTGCTCCAGTGCTTCACATGTTGTGAATGTGGATCGAGAGCAGTGTAGCTGCGTGCAAGAGCGGGCCATGCAGCTACAACCTCAGTGCCATGTCTGCAAGAGGTAGTAAATTGAGTAGGTGCTTTCGCGCAGGGTTTCATGGGCGAGGTGTATGCATCATTTGTCTTCATCAGCGTGCTGTTTGGCACTGTGGTGGACAAGCGGTGAGCACTCGCTCACATCCTGATTTATGTTGTGGTGGACAGGGTGGACAGCAGCCAGGCTTGTCATCTCGTGATGTTGAAGACTTGTATCACCACAGGCTTGGACGAGGCACATTGGGCTCTTTTGCACTGCCGATCATGACTTCCCGCTGTTGTCTGAGATGCATCTGCGAGCATGCATGTTTGCAAAGCAGGCTTCCAAACAATCTCTTCGATCATGCACTCACCAAATTTTCGAGACACCTGTCTGCAGGGGCTGGGGGAGACTGGGGCCGCTGTCGGTGGGGCTCATAGTGCCGCTGCTGATGTGGCTGGAGGGCTCCGTCAGCAGCATGTGCATCAACCCGGCGCGCGCCTTCGGGCCGGCGCTCATGACGGGTGTCTGGGACAACCACTGGGTGTTCTGGACCGCGCCATTCCTGGGAGGCATTCCTGCCGCCCTCATCTACACCCAGCTCTTCAGTGAGAAGTGCGCCACTGATCTCATGTCCTGGATCACAAGGAATGCCATAGCACTATATCAGCAGAGTCTCAACCTGCGGCAATAGACCAAAGCCATGTATTCTCACCTAGAGGCGTCAGAGTGTGCTTTGTCAAAGGTACTGCAGTGTACACAGATCATTGACCCAATAATTCAGCAAATTAGGCTTCGTAATAGGAAAGGACTAGTGCGCTGAGCTGGTTCAGTGGTATGCAGAGCACTCAAAGCGCCGGCGAGCAGCGGCCCTCAGAGGGCGCCGCCTCTGCAGCTGCAGGAGTGGCTGAGCGGCTCTCCCCAGAATCTGGGCTCAGGATCGCACCTGGTCCTCAACTTTGTGCAAGAGGCCGACCCCAGGTGGGGAATCATCACACACATGGCCCTTACACTAGGCATGCAGTACTAGCTAGGCCATGTCTGACACCAGACTTGGCATATCCCAGCTTGTTCAAGGTTCCGATCTGCTTGGGATGTAGCAGCCCCCGTTTCTGTGACAATGCAGCAGCTTTTATCACCTCCCGTGCAGCAGGTCTCTGAGGGCACCTAAAATGTGATGGTGAATATCCTGTCCGTTTGTAATACACATGTATCTGCAGAGACTGATACTGGACTTTTACCATGCAGCAAGGTGTTCATGACGGAGCAGTACTCAGTCAGCTTGCCATTCGCCGCTGACGTGGCCTTGTTGAGCATCTATTCGGGCAGCAAGGGGCAGCTAAGCAGCTTGCTGAACGACAAGAACAAGCTTCGGAATGTGGCTCTAGACGCTCGTGGCGGTAAGGCAGTACTCCTCTTTTCATTTCACCATTGCATGTCCCCAGCACGTTCTGGATGGGAGAGTGCCTCTTCACCAGCCCTTGCAAACTGTTCAAAGAGAAAGATGATAATTGGCCCAGTTTGTGACCTGCTCCAGCGGGTAATGTGCCTTTTGTGAGCTTTGCACTGCACCAATGCCATCCATTGTCATGTGGCCGGTCATTGGACACACGTGAACCCTCAGGGCTGTGTTCTGCAGAGACGATGAGCCAATACGGAGTCACGGGGCATGAGGCTGTACTCGTGACGCCAACAGGGCACATTGCCTGGAGAGGCAACCCCACTGCCCTGGAGGATGCAATCAGCCAGGTGCTGGGAGGAGCCGCAGAGGCACGAGAGCTCCTTAGCGCAAAGACAGCATAAAGCCAGGGAGTCACATAAGGAAGCTGCAAAGTGTGCTGTTCTGCTTTGTGAGCAGTGGTGTATCCAAAGCCTGGCAAGACTCTTCTGCACGCAGAGCATGCACTCTAGGCTTGGAGGGGAGCATAGACAGCTCCTAGGTTCCGGGGCCCTCAGAATAGGAGACAACATGTGTGTAGCCTCATCACGGCTATCACCCCATCCTCAAGACCAGCATTTTGGATCTGATCTCATTTTCCCACCATATCATATTGGGGATGTCTTCCAGCCGGCTCCACGCCCCTCCAGAGGCATGCAGCCTTCCGCACGCATGGAAATGCTAAGCAGCAATAGCTGCTCTCGAGATGTTAATGTTCACTGTATAACAACACGTCTGTCAGGAAGTTTGGCGAATCGTCTGGCACAAAGGTCACGAAAGACCGTGGGAGGCAGATACCCAACATGTGCTCCATATGTGCCCAGTGGGCAATGCCCACAGCCCACTTTCTGTCATGGGTTTGCCAACCGAATGATTGGGTGCTTAAATGTTGTAAAGCAGTAAATCCGCTATCTTTTCACATACGAGTTTGCCAGGGATGGACGAACGGCGGGAGGCCCCGGAAGTCGGCCTACTTTCGTTGCCTGATGAACTTCTCACCAAGATCGCAAAGACGACACACAGTAGCAAGTTTGACGAGGGCTACAGGGCTTGGGCTTGTGCTGCATCGACATGCAAGAGACTGAGGGACGTGCAGCTCTCTTCCATCTCCCGGGTCAAACACTGGACAAGTGAGACGTCATTCATCCTAGCGGCCCTAACTTTGCAGCCTTGGCGCTCATACAATATGCAAAACCTGACAGAGGTCCTTTACCAAGGGTTGGAGCTGATGAGCCGGATAGGATTAGACGTAAGGCCTGAATTACGTCCACAGTATGGTCGTATTTCCTTATAAGGCGCTGGCTGGGCCATCAGCCTCTGTGAAAGCGTGATAGCATTGTATACTCATGCGCAGGCTGTAAATGGTATCTAAAGCGCGCTAAGCATGTAAATGCGATATCATTCTGGGTTGAGGAGTGGCCTAGCGATGACGACCAGCTGCAGGAGTTGTCAACATCACTCATGGAGATTCCCTTCAACCTTCAGCAGCTGAAACGTTTGGTGAGCCCAGTACTGCATAGTGTGGCACACGCAACTTCTTCTGCCGGACATGGAGAGTGTGCACACATTGCCTTAGCAGCATTTTGCATCAGTGCTCCACAAGGAAGGTCTTATGCAGGATGCCCATATGAGCAGTCCGACAATTGCTAGCATAACCTGCAGGACTTCTGGTTCTGATGGAGACCTAAGCCACTCCCACGGCAGCTCCTAACATGGATACCTGGCATGCTATCGGGTTCCACCGGGCTCACCCATGCGAACCTTGCTGTGGAGATGCTTGAGTTCCTGCCAGTGTCAGGGAGGAAAACACTCAAAAGCCTATGCCTTGATGCTTGCATCGAACAGGCTGAGGCTGTGCCGGATATAATCAACGTTGTGTCAGAGTGCCAGCAGTTGGAGAGCCTCACAATCAGATGCCCTCTTCCGGGCTGGCACCTTCCTGAGCTTGACTTGCAGCACCTTGCGCATCTGAGGAAATGCGGTCTTGAGAATGTGCCTGCCCCTGGCAGGGTGAAGCTTTCATTTGGTAAAGGTCAGCTAAGTACATCTGTTGAGAGGCTTGCAGCATGGAGTAAATTGCGGCTCCAATGGCGGGACTGCGTGTACTCCATCTCAGTCTGTGCATGGTTGGATGGACCTTTGCAGGCATGGCCAGAAGGCATCACTGCTTTTCATGGTCTTCAATTCCTGACGCTAATCTATAAAAGTATGGTGCCATCCACAAGCAGTGACATACTTGACCTTGCGCATTTTGCGCACATTCCTCACTTGTCGCTCCATAGCATGGGCAAATTGACCGTAAAGATATCGAGAGGTAACTGGAAGGTCTTGCAATTAGAGAGCGAGGACGCTTTCAATGTGGGCATCTCTGATGTTGAGGCCTTCATGAAGAGCACTGGCGCCTTCCTTTTCAAGTTTCCTAGCGCTAGTGGTGAGAGGCCACATGTCCTGATCGAACAATTGAGGAAAGCGGGAAGTGACATGGGAACAGTAATATATGAGTATCCCATTACAGACAAGACTTTCAAGGCCAATCAAGATACACAATTCCTCATCCTGAGCAAGTCTAGATTCAAGCAGCAAGCTGGTGCATCTTACTCGGTTGATTTTGTACGTGCTTGCGCGGACTATGAAAAGGGATTCCTTGAGAAATGAGGTAAGGGAAGGACAGCCTGGATTCATGAGCTCAGTATCAGCTTGTACACCCATTTGCAAGTACCAAAGTTATGATTTATCAGAGCTGCAAGGGTGTAGAGTGGTGCTCAGATTACCTCTGAATGATGATTTTCAGTACATTGAGGCTGGGTACCCACTGGTGTATGACGGCCCTCTGGGTCACCCTACACTGAATGCATGCACGACAGAAACTAGCCAGATATCTCGATCGATGCGCACGCATGCAGCTCTCATCAGTGCGCACGCATGCAGCACATCTGCATGTCCGCATCTTCTGGATGGGGATGTCAAAAACCCTCCTAGAGACTAGAACTATTGTTAAATTTAAAGGCTGTAAGTGCCCCATAACTGTCTTGAATTCATAGCTTCCTCATATGGAGTATATGCTGGACGGGCTGCAATATCCATATGGCTGACCGCTCTCTCTTGTCCACTGTTACAGCGCAGCAATGCAGCACACGGTTGTTTGCGAAGGCGTGTACCACGCACTCTCACTGCATTGCTCATCCAGACGCACATATGTATATGGTCTGGAGCCCTGACTACACAGACATCTCAAGAGAGTCATACTGGAGGATAGGTGGGGGGAAGCCATCAAGGCATGTTTGTCATGCAGCCGTATATGACTTGCAATGGTGTGGCGGGATTCCATCTGGACCTTCTTTCAACAAGAGTGATGAGCCTCATTCTGGATTCCAGAAGCAGCACACACATGGTAGTCACCGGCACTTGAGATTAAGCTTAACCCAAAGCTGCACCATACTGTCAGTAATGCCAGAACATCTTTCAAAATCTTGCATCCTGCAGATTGTTTCTAGACCTGCAACAAGTGGCTGGTCTCTGACGCCACAGACGCCCCTAAAGCTGTAGGGGGCCGGCACAGGAACAGGATCTGCGAGCAGGCTTCCCCCGACTCCTTTGCATGCTCCCCGTCCACAATCTGCAGGCCTTTGTCTGATGCCACCATGTAGAAGTGCCTCTCCGAGACCTCCTCAGGCTGGCTGTCACACACCAGCAGCCCTGGCCCAGCCAGCTTTGCCTTCTCCTCAGGAGTCTGCAATGGCCAATGTGCATATCAGGGCATCCGGCAAGCTTGATCCTCAAGGTACTTCATCTCGGGAGCCTCCAAGACCTACCATGGAAATTTTGCAGCAATACTAGTTGTGGTGTTGCCCATTTAGATAAGCAAGACAGTGCACTGCATCACGAGTGCTGAAAGCGTGAGAATAAAGCGAGAAGGTTGCAGCACTGCGTACCTTAGCATTTGCTGAGCTCAGCACAGCGGGGATGGCGGAGCAGTCATGCAAGGCCACTGCAAAGGGCTTGCGCGCCAGCAAGAGAATGTTCCATGCCGGCAAGCCCTGCACCAAGATAGTTGCAGGGATCACTCTCACAGAGCTCCCCCTTACCAGAGTGACAGTGGATGTGATGCACAGGTGCCACCAACCCTGCCATGCTTGAAGTGCAGTGCCCTGAGGTTTGGCAGTAGTTGCTTACGACAATAATGCCCGCATGAAAGCTGTCCTGTACAGGTGCTCACAGCATGCAAGGCCTGTCTTGAGAACTCACCACCCACTGCTGCTTGGGGTTTGTGGACGCAAGGGTGAATGCGCTGAACGACCCGCTCTGGCGCACTTCAGGCAGCGCCTGCAGATCCGCGGCCGTTGCAGCTTCAAGCCCCGAGACCAGCGGAACTGTCTTGAAGCCCATCTCCTCTCGCGTCAGCCTCAGGGTCTGGAGGTTTGCTGCGGTGGCAGGTGCAGCGCTCTCGTCCTCCTCAGGAGCCTCTATAAGCCTCCTCTGCGACATGACATATCCCAGATCACCTAATGCAGTCGCCATACCCAGACCAGAATGACACACTGAGCTACCAAGACAGCATGGCATTGCCATGAGATACGACACAGCTAGTGCACCACCAAAGGGACCAAGAAGTGTATGCACTGATTTAAGACACCAGCACTGCAAATGGCCAGACACACACTCTGGTGATGAAGGAGTAAAGAAGGACTGAGCAAGTAGAGCGAACATTCAGGACAGCAGCAGCACACACCAGCTTTTGCTCAGCGTCTGGAGTGACGGCGACATCGAGACCCTTCTTCACCATTGCAGTCTTAGCATCCTCCCCTCGACACTCAATCGCCTGCACAATTGCAAAACAGCACACTCAGACTCAGGTTTTGCCGATGTGCTCATCAAACCCAGGCTGCTCCTGTACTGACGTCGGCTCCCGCAAGCTATGCACACACTGTTTGAAAACATAGTCTCCCCATCCAACACTTGGACGTCTGCATCAAGGGGACAAGAGAACGCCAGGAGGATAAGCACTGCTCATGGACATGAGGGGGAAGCATGAAAGGGCTCACGTCTCTGTAGTACTTGAAGGCCAGGCAGTCTCCAGGCGCCACTGAGAAACCCTCCTTCTGCCCTCCTCTGCGTTCATGCTCCTTCACTGCCCTTGACAGTACTGTTGCCTCCTGCATCGCCATGCCTCCAACTTTGTACAGTGTCACACTCGTGAAGCATGTACGGGTTCAGTCAGACATGGCATGATGTCTTGCTATTGTCTGTGGGGTGTATTTCAGCGCAAATAGGGCAGTAATATCGACCTGCAGTTTCACTTGTAGGCGCTGCACGGGTGACAGCTTAGCACAATCAGATTGAAGACCCTCACAGCACAGCATGAAGTGCAGAAAGAGGGTGCTCAGTTGGCACTTCAGGGTCAGGGGCTTACATAGGGGTCCAGATCGTTGTCGACAATGTACTCTGCAGCGGCGGGGCGCAGGCTGACGCCCAGGTTGCGCATCTCGTACAGCAGCTCTTCTGTGCCCTCGCCATCAAAGTGGGACAATTTCTCTTTGGGGAACTCCTCTGAGCGCCGCAGGGACTCGTACACCTGCAGGACAATGTCTCCAGCGTCTAGGCAAGCTATGCATGCCCTCAATAGAGAATGTGAAGGCTCCAATTCCACATCTGCCGAGGTTTGCAGTTAGGCGCCAGAGCCAGCAAGGAGGGTCATACAATCAAACAAAACTTCCAATTGTATCATTCAGGCGCACTTGTGAGGCAAGGCGTTCTGACTCTCCTTTGAACAGACTCAAGATCTATCAAGACGACAGGCGCCACTGAAGGATCCTGTCCATGTCAGTACAGATAGTCTGCATCGGCATGCTCAACAACCTGAAATGGCCTCCGTGATCCTGATAAGTGTATCAAATGGGAGGCAGGGCGGGCCCGCCCTCCAAGCTTGAGAATGATCAGACAGGAGTCAGTCGGAGGGCTCGCCTGCATTGAGACTGTCCACTTATTCTGGGTTCTCCTCTCCACGCCCGCCTCCTGCTCTACCAGGACGCCGTCGAAGCCTGCTGCACTCAGGATTGGCAGCAGCTTTGCCAGCTCGTGCCAATGGCCTGTGCCCCCTCTCACCCTCTGCAGAAGCTCCTGCGTAGAATCACACCTCGGCTCAACAGTCTGCGCCTGTCCAGGACCCCCTCTGACTGCCCTTATACTGTTTGTTACTCTGTTGGCTCCCCCGCCTGAGGGGTTCGCCATGAAGCTCAAGAGCCATACAGTGACAACCGCACATTGGCAGCATCTGTGTGAGGAGTGCATGGCGCACCATGGGGTTTTCTGAGGGAGCTGCCTCCTGTTCTGGTGCATCATCCATGAACCCAGGTGGCGGCCGGAAGGTGTTTCCGGTGGGTTTCCCCTCCATGCCTATCAGCCCTGACCCTATGCTAGCTCCTCCTGAGGGTCTGGCGGGCTCTGCAGAGGCATACCAGCTTGCACAGATCTTGACTGAGGCAATGGACCACACAGCCACGTAGCAAGAGATGCCTCAGCTATAGAAGAACTGTAAAGAGTCATGTGCAGCGTACCTGGCAGCAAGATTGTTAGCACCAGGAACCAATGACTTCATTCGCCGCCTGACAAATGTGTGCCGGCATGAAGACATTGGGTAAGAAGGTACTCACATCCCTAATGACAGACTCCGACACATGACTCTTAAAGCTCGGAAACGAGACACCTCCTGTATGTGCATGCCGATGAGGTGGTGATGGCATCACACCGCCTCGCATGGAGAGACCCACCACCAGGCGTGTAGAGCTGTCTAGGCTGCTGGTTTTCCTGTCCCGAGGAGCCCCTGCCAGGTATGATCAGCCTGGAGTCTCCTTGCTGGGTGCTCCTGCCATAGGCATCCCTACCGCCTCCTACCAAGCATGCAGCGTTCCACTCAAGACCTCGAAATCAATTACCACTGTGCCTGTGTCCTACAATGGGAGCCCATGTGGCAGATGAAAGCTGCATGGAAATGGGCTATCCTGCAAAAGCATTTGGCATATAAATTCACCTTGTGAGCCAAGCTGCCTCCCGCTGCAGGTGATCTGCCGGTTACAATCGCGCTCACACCTCTGGATACGACCAGTCATCTGCTTTACAGCACCGTGGTGGGTGAAAGGTCTCTGCTGGAATGATGTGCAGTGCATGTGGCCGCTCAGGCTGTTCATGATGCCTGATGGCCTCGGGCACCCTGGACTGCCTAGGATGCACTTTCTAACTCTTTTGCAGTCTTTTATGTATAGATTGTCAAAGTTCAGCTTTCCGCTGCGAGATAGAACGAGGCTAGTACTGGCTTTGGTATCTATCCGAAGCAAGAGCGTAAACTAAGCTCGATCGCAGCCAAGAACTTACTGAATGCTCACAAAAGGTGTGAGTAGCTGTGCGCCTGATTCAGTATCATCTTGGAATCGGAACTAGCAGGCGAGCATGGTATCGATGGCTGAGCCAAATTTGGTTCGCTTCGACCCATGTGACTGAAATGCAAGTCACATGTCATCTGAGGACTGTCACGCTTGCCGCGAAGCGCGCACGTTCATAGAATCAAACACTGAGAGTACTCTACGGAGACATTACCTCTTTCTTTGAGGCGAAGCAGCGCTTACAGGGGGCAACAGGGCGGGAGCTTGGTGGTGCCCTAGTGAAAGCCTGCAGCTGCGTGCAACCCATGTTGGCTCAGATGCAGGCACAGCGACTCTGCCCGACAGCTTCTTTTGCAGGATCCTACGCTTGCTTCCAGAGATCGGCACCGACACAGCCACTTCACGTGAGCAGCAGCAGGCAACTGTCTGAGTCCCAGCTGAGGCAGAAGTTCTGCTCGGCGAGCATCAGCCGCAGGCACCAGTCACTTATCGTATATGCACAGAGCAGCAACGGTGCAGTAGCACGTCCGTGGGCCGACAAGAACGCTCGCCTCGTCTTGGAAGACGGCTCAGTGTGGGAAGGCAGGGCCTTCGGTGCAGAGGGCACTGCCATAGCAGAGACGGTGTTCAACACATCGTTGACAGGCTACCAGGAGATCTTGACGGACCCCTCTTATAAGGGCCAATACGTTGTATTCACGCATCCCCACATTGGCAACGTCGGGATCAACTTTGGTAAGCAAGCCCAAGTGTTGCCGATATAAGTGCACGGTCGTCTTTCACATCCATTTGGCATCTTTCAGCAACCAATGAGCGTGCGTTTCCTAAGGATGCCAAGAGAACTGCCTCTCATACCTTGCCCATCATGCTAACTTCGCACATAGGGATATTGAGCTCGCATGGAAAGCAGGGAACAATTGGGTATATCTGCACCAACATGAGACAGCTGCAATCCAGTGTTCAGCAAGACTTAGGATTGCTGATGAAGCATATCCATGCTGCAGGTGACATGGAGTCCGAGAAGTGCCATCTCAGCGGCATCATCATTAGAGACCTGTCCTGCACGGTCAGCAACTACCGCTCCACAAAGACCCTGGACCAGTACCTGAAGGAGCAGAACGTACTAGGTGCGCTCTCATGCCTACCCTCCCAATAGGTGTTTCTGCTGGGCAGGCGATCTGCAGTTGCCTTTCACAGAGACATCTGCTCAAGTCCTGCAAAATGTTGAGTGGTGTTGCGTTCCATGCTGTGAGTGGTCGATGGAGTCTTCAAGCAATCACTGTTGCTCGACCTGTCTTGAAGGCAGCTAGTCTGCTTGCAGGCATTGCTGATGTGGACACGAGGGAGATCACCCGGAGGTTGCGAGACACAGGCGCGCTGAACGGCATCATCACCACAGACATGGCCACGCCTGTGGAGGAGCTTGTCGAGAAGACCAAGAGCTGGTCCATCCTTGGAAAGGTACTCCCCACGCACCTTCCCACATGCTCTATCCTCTTGTGGGCTCACATATCACTGGAGCATTCACTGTCCTCTCCATCAACCTGCATGCCCTCAATATTCCAACTGGCTTCAGCATACCGTTGGCCTGTGGATGGTATAAGCCTCGTAGGAATCACGTCCCTGCCTGACAACACAGAGCCCTGCCGATGTGGGCATCTAAGCAATGAGACAGTGCAGCTTAGACATGTGCGCGGTGCTGCAGGACCTCATCAGCGAGGTCACATGCAAAGAGCCCTACGAGTGGAAGGACACCACCGAGCACGAGTGGGAGTTTAACCCCATTGTGATGTCTGGCAATGGCGCAGAGCCCTACAAGGTGACGAGCCTCGTGTCACCCTCATGCAATCATGTGGACCTCTCTTCCGAGCATGTCTGATGGACTGTGCAGGGCGCTGAGATGATCTGTGTCAACATGCAGATTGTGGCATATGACTTTGGCATCAAGCACAACATCCTGCGGCGGCTTGCCTCCTTTGGCTGCAAGATCACCGTGGTGCCCGCTGACTACCCGGCCAGCAAGGTCCTGGAGATGAACCCTGATGGCATCTTCCTGTCCAATGGCCCTGTAAGCCTTCCCTCATGGCCCTGAGGTGTACACAGAACTTGTCACAGGAAGATAGGCAGTGCCAAAGCACAGCATGGATCAGGATGTTGTCTGCCATGTCCAGGAGCAGAAGGGTGTGGGGAGATGTGTCTTATCTGCACGTCCTGTCATTGAAAAGGGCCTGCTGAGCAGACCTCCTGGCATGGGAGGAACCCTTGTTCTGCCATGCACACTGCGGCTTACAGGCTCAGCTGAGCACCTTCGTGCTGCAGTGCGCCTTGCTGTATAGCGTCAGTGTGCGCTCATTTTCTTGGGTCTCTTGCCGCAGGGCGACCCTAGCGCAGTGCCATATGCGGTGGAGAATGTCCGGGCGGTCATCGGCAAGAAGCCGGTATTTGGCATCTGCATGGGCCACCAGCTGCTGGGGCAGGCCTTTGGGGGCACCACCTTCAAGCTCAAGTTTGGGCACCACGGCGGCAACCACCCCATCCGCTTTGAGGAGACCAGTAAGCCCCTGCTCATTTACCCCTGCACCCTCAAAGGGATGACCAAGTCACTGTGTGGCTTCAGAAATCCACTGAGTAGTTCTATAGCCAGTGTCCAATATGACAGGCGAATACACAGTACAATGTAACCGTGAGCTCCCGCTAGGCTGATGCAGTTGCTGCAATGCTCATTATGTCTGCACTGTCATGCAGCTCGAGCATGGTGCAGCAGTCAACAGGCCATACTTGCCTGCAAGAAGTGGATGGTGCTCAGCTTGAATGTCTCAAATGTGCAGGCCGCATTGAGATCAGCGCGCAGAACCACAACTATGCGGTCGACCCGGCTTCTCTGCCGTCTGACGTGGACGTGACGCACATCAACCTGAACGACGGCACCTGCGCCGGCCTGCTGTGCTCGCCTAAGAAGGCCATGAGCATCCAGTACCACCCGGAAGCCTCTCCCGGGCCCCACGATGCAGACGTCTGCTTCGAGCAGTTCATCGAGATGCTCAAGGCGGAGCGCACCGCAGGCAAGACCGCAGTTGCTGCCTGAGCTGCCAGAAAGCGTGGGGGCAGCAACGCATGCAGCTGTTCCTCTTTGACCTGCTACTGTCCGTGAGCATGGTGGAGCAGAGGCAGCCTAGCTAGTCAGCTGTGCTTCTGCAAAGATCTGGTGCATGTAGGGCGAGGTAGTCACTCGGGGTAAATTTGAAGGTTTTATCTTGGGTATCAAGGTGGAGAGTCAGATAGGAAGCAGTGACACTACTAGAGACCCCTCGCAAGTATGGTTTGTTGCTGCTCATTGATGCAATTCAGAACTCCAGGTAGATACATGATGGGTTGACGCTTCTACATGGAAGCATGCCATTCACCGGGCCAAAAGAATGGGGTGCTGAGCAGTGTTATGAAGGCTGCGCGACCAGGCTCGATCTAGCCATAGATGAGATGAGAACAGCTTTACAGCCATAAATTTGGCAACTGTTGCTGGTGCACTGTAAGTGTTCGTTCTAATCTGGAGAAATTCTCAATGGGTGGCCGGCAAGCACTTCTTGGCAATCTTTGCATGTCTGCCACTTTCCACAGATGAAAGTAGAAGCCTCAAATTTGCTGTCACCTATGCCAGCTGTGGCCAACAAACAATGCACAATACGTTCACCACTCCAATCAAGCAATGCATCAGCTTGCGCAAGCTGCCTCAACAATCTCTCGCGTTTGTTTGCAACTGGGTTTAGCCCCAAGCTCAAAGGAGCCCTTTCGCACGCTCAGCCTACAACATCTTGCACGGAGGGCGCTGCCTTTCCCCTAACAAATGTCTGCTTACTTTGACCTGGACAAGTTTACATCATTGGCTTGGGGCTGGCGCCGTGCCCAGCCTGTGCCCCTGCCCGCGCCCTGCCCAAGTGTTGCCGGGCCGCTGCCCAGAGCCTGCCTGCTGCCCCGCCCGCCCTGGCAAAGGACCCGATCCACTCCTACGCCATCCCTCATATATCAGATGTCCAGCACCAGGATATGTACAGGCTGCTGCATGAAACCACAGGGCCTAGTCTGCATCATGGTGCACATGAGAAGGCCCTTGGACGCTCGGGGAAGGTATTTTGCCCAGTACTCAGCAGTACAGATGCCATGGTGGAACACTAAGGTGGAAGCATGAAGGCTAAGCTGATGCTTGACAAGTCACCTAAATGTACCAGCACACGAAGGCAATGAGCTGGCTCAATCCAACAGCACAGAATACTCCTACAGAGCCAAAAGTTACAGAGGCAAGACAGGTGGCTACCTGTACTCCCTCTGCCCTGCTGGAGGGCCCTGCAGGTACTGCTGCAGAAAGTCCGTTGCTGACCTTGTGCCTTCTCCTCCTTCTGGAACTGCGAGAGCACCATCCCCCATCAACATCATGAGGAGCTTCCACACCTTCAAAATTGACGGGCTTTCAAAAGAACATAAGCACTGGGGAAGCATTTTCTTACCATATACATTCATCGGCCCTTATATATACTGCAGTCTGTGTAGAAGTGTTCTTCTATTCCATGCAGACGGCCCTTTGAGCATTCATGTTGAACTCTGCCCTCATGCAGAAACAGTGTGCATATACGCACTTCTGCAATGGCATGCATGCCAGATCATGCGTCTACAAGGGTGCGCATGAGGCTTGGGGTCTCGCCCTGTGGTTTCTGTGAGAGCTTGTAGAAGATCCACACTGCTAGCCCCAGCGCAAAGCCCTTCCAGCCCAGGAACAGCGTCGCAGCTGACAGTGCAATGAGGTGCTTGGACTGGAAGTGGGCTCCAAAGATCTTCAGGCCAGGCAGGCCAAAGAAGGACTGGTCCACAGACTCTCTGTGAACTGTAACAGGAGCTGCGCTGAAGTCGAAGGCTGCCTGTCCTCGTCCTGCAGAGTGGGTGCCTTCAGCACGGCCATCGGCTGTGACATGAATTGTGACGTTGTGGGACACATGAGCTGTGCTCGAACAGGCATTCTTCTCCTAAAAACTCAATATTGTACGTGCTCGTCCGTCCGTGCGCCGCGCAGTATTCCTGGGCTCGGACCTGCTTGTCTGGATGGCTGATTCATGGCCGGAAACTGTTGGGTTGCGGCAGCAGCGCCAACCCCTTGCCTTGATGGAGCTTCAGGTTGTCTGACAGGGACATCATCCTCTCTGACAATCTCTCCATCCACGATACGCGTCCTCTGGGGTGCCTGCAAGTTTGGTGCTTGTTGACATGCAGGGTTGCCTCGAGCGAGTCTTGTACCTTGCCTTGTTATCCAACAAGAATATTGCTTGAGCCTACCATTGTGGAGATAGGCTTGCTGTCCGCCCAATAAAGTCACAAGGTTGTCACATGATCTGAAGCCAGAGACTTTCGGGTTTGCTCTGCCTTTCAACACTCGCAATGTGCCGATGGGACAGAACAGTGATATCTTCAAGATGCTTGTTTACTGACTACTGCTTGCAGTCCAGTGCTCGCTGCTATTGGGGTTGGCTTGTAGGAAACCCACTAAAGATCACTCATGAGTGACTCATCGCAATAATGCTGACCGTGGGTCTAACAGCGGCCCCTGAGATGGTTGCCAGTGCAGGACTATTAACGTGCGGTAAGATCTCTTGCAAGAGCTGTACAAGGCGCCGTATCATTGATCATGTGATGCATGCATGGTTCTGGTGTGGAACATTATGCTGCGCAGCAGAAGTCTCTCAGGCACTGCGGCAGAATTGCAGGCAGCTATCACGTCTTGCTGAGCACAAGCCTCCTGATGTTGAAGCCTTTACCGAAGAAAGTCAAAACAATCTAGCTACACTCTACCTACAACACCAAGCAGTCGTTCATTGCAATTGAGTGCACTCATACTCTTTGGCTTGCACATTGATGCTGACTCTCATCTACAGCAGCAGCTTGATATCCATGAGGCAACTGCAGGCAACTTGTATGACAGCCACATACTTCATCCGGCCAATTTGCCTGGCAGCATCACTGTGATATGTGGGTGCTGAATGTACGTGCCATTGCACTTGAAGATGCCAATTCCAGCTCCAATATCTCACAAGGTACGCCGTACAGCCCTCGCAAGCACCTGCAATCATGCCCAAATCTGGGCAGGCGCAGGGCACGGCTGGGCAGGCCTTCGACCGGCAGCCCTCTCTGAGTGCGATGGATCTCTGTGCTGCACACCCTGCATGCAGCTGCTGGTTCCAAGCCTTATGGGATTGTACTGGCGGGATTGTTTTGCAAACATGCTGCAATCATCGCGCACTGCCCCTCCTATTCTGTCACATACTTCTGTGCTGCACAACTTCTCTACAGGTCCCCATCCTACCACAAAAAGCTTAGTTGCTATAAAATGGTTGAGCTGAAATGCCGGACAACCAACATACTTCTTGGGGCACACAACCAAAGAGAGGGCTCCATACTTCAGTCAGGGTGAAAGAGCCTCACAAAGCCGCTGTTGTGTTTTCACCATGCAGCAGGTTGCATCCTGAGCATAGGACGTGAAATTCTTCCCATGAAACCTCCCACTGAGAAGGCCCTTCTGTAAAGCATTTCTGTGGGGCAGAGGCTGGGTAAGGCTCCAGGGTGGCCACTAAGCCAAGTTGACAAACCCCCTTGCAGACTGGGTATCCTTCCCTGATAAACATCATGCTATGCATTTCCTCGTCCCTTGCCTTCTCAAGGGTGACAGAGGATGCAAATGCATCGCAGCGCTGCTCACAGCCTACTGCCGCAGCACCCTCTTTAAGGCATGCAGCATGTTTACAACACACTCCTTGCGTCACGCCTGACGACAGGTGTCCGACAAATGCTGGACCAGTGCCCTGAAGGGGCCCCCACCCTAAGGTCTTCTCGCTTCAGCTATCATGACACCGGTCAGTCTACTGATGGTGCACTGACGCTGTCTGCCTGCCCATCTCGAGGAAACGCCGGGCTGCGCTTCACGCATGCCGCGCAAATCGGGTTGTATGTGTTCCAGCGCACAGAAAGAAAGAGGGTCTTACAGGCCTGGCGAGCTATGGGCTGGGCAGCAAGCAGCTGTCCGGGCCCAGCTGCCCAGGCTGTGGGCATTCTTGGACACCCAGATCAGGCAATTTGCACCTGCTGGGGCGCTACACTCACAGGCGGCGCGGGCAGGCTGGGCAGCGGCAGCTCAATCTCGGCAGCTTCAGCGCCCACGCTCACAGCCGAGGCCAGCAGGCGCCACAGGTAGGTCTGGCGCGCCTCCATGCTGTCCAGGGAGCACCACTCATAGTACGGGATGCTGCGCACGATGTAGCCGCGGCCCTCGATCATGAGCTTGCGCGCCACGGTGCGCCCGAGCGGCCGCCTCGAGTTGACCGAGAAGTGGCTGGGGCCGTCGACCTCGATGATGACCTGTGCACATCATCTGCATCAGCCCTGAGCGCCAAAACAGAGGACTTTCATGCATCGTATGCAGACGCAGTGCCACCGCACAAGCACATGATTGCACGCTAGGGGAAATTACGGTGCAGAAATTGCCACAGGTCTGTGCAGCTACACTGAATGAGCATGCAATGCTCCATGGGGCAGCCAATAGGTAAATAGGTGGCACGAGTGGGAGAGGCCTCACATTCTCGCCCTCGAGCGCGATGTCGACGCAGAAGAGGCCGTCCGAAGTGAGCTCGTTGTTCTTGTGGGCGACGCCCAGGGTCCACAGCACGCGCGACACATCCTCCTGCAGCTTGCTCGAGCGCGCCGCCTGGTTGACCGATGTGCGCCACACGCGCTCCGCTCGCGCTGCCAGGTCCTTGGGGAACTGCTCCGCCAGGCTGCTTCCTGGCAGCTGCACGCCTGCACATGTGCACCGTGAATCAACACCCTGTCTGCAACAAGGGTGCTCCGTCATGCACCAGCATGCAGCAAGGCTGAACGTCAGTTGCAAGATGTGAAGCCTCCGTCCTCGGCAAAGCTAGTAGCAGCTATCTCTGTCGCAGAAGAGATGGCTGCTACTAGGAGACATGCACCGCATGTCTGAATAGGGATTGAGAGAAGATGATCAGTGAAGAGATGATCCTCAGAGATGATGCACACCTGGCGGGTCCAGGAGGGATTTCGCCTGGTACAGCTGGAGCAGGTCAGCATCGTCAAAGGATGTCTCGTTGACGCTTGCCAGCTTCTCAAAAATGGCCACCCTGCGCAGCATGTGTCACCATCAGGAACCATTCTCTACAGAGCAGCCACAGCAAGGCTTGTCTTGTGCCCCAAATGGCATGCTGCACAGATGTCCAGCACACTCAAGCCTAAATAGCGCAAAGAGGTAATGTCAGCGAGTGTGCAGAAAGCTGACGTTCGTAAGAGCTTTCCACCGTATAATGTCAATGTGGCGAGTGTGCAGAATGCAGAGCATAGCACAGGGCCTCTGGCAGAGGAGGCTGCCAAATATGGAGCGGTGCAGAGGCGGGCGCACCAGGTGTGCGGGGAGCAGGCGCGCAGGAGGGCGAGCGACCAGATCATGTTGGCCAGCTCCTGGGGCTTGAAGCGGTGCCAGTGGCGCAGGCAGTACAGGCTGATGGCCTGCAGCAGCTCCGCGCCCGGGTAGTGGAACAGCCGCGCAAAGCACCACACGCTGTTTGTTGTGTCCTGCATTGAGACTGAGCATTGTTAGCGAGGCATCGTCATGTCATGCCACTGTAACCTTACGGATCCTTGATTCAGGATGAGCACTCAGCACCAAGTGAGGTCTGCCACGTGCCCCTTCCACTCAAAAGTTTGATAGGCAAGATCAAAAGCACAAAGCTAATATTTATCACTACTACTTGACGCACCAGCACTACAAAAGCAGATAAGGGTGTAAAGGGGCAGATCACACCAGCACTGCAACAAGCAGAGCCTGGGCAAGCGTGCCAAGGTGAGATGATTCTCATGACACACACCTGCGGGGAGAATTGCTCGATGCGCCGGGACATCTGCATGGCAGCCGCGTCCAGCATGCCGCTGCCAGGGTTCTGCTCCAGGGTTGCAAAGGCCCACAGCGTATTAGCAATCTCCTGAGAGGTGTATTGGTGCAGCATTACGGCCGCGCGCCGCGCAGCAATGTCCAGCACGCGGTGCCCCGGGTTGTAGCCCAGCTTGCTGTAGGACCACAGGCTGTTGCTGATGGCCTGCATGGCAGGACACATGTAAGTGGTGGGGATACTGCTCACGGTGATGATTTTGCAAATATTAGATGCTAGGTGCGCTCTTCCGAGAGATTGTTCTCCTTTCAACAGACCTCAGGACACATCAAGAGAGCATACCTGGGGTCTGAAGTGGACGATGTTGTCGACCATCTGGCAAGCTGCAGCGTCCAGTAGGATTACACCAGGGTCATGCCCTAGGGTTGCAAAGGCCCTGCACACCGAAGCACGCGTGGCTCAGAAACCCTCTAATGCATTTCGGCCACTCCGGTCGAGTAACTGTTGCCGGAAGCAGTCTCACCATACAGTGGCTGTGAGTTACACTTTGGACAGGGGAGGGGCAAAGCATGCATGCTCGCTTTGACCACGACTACAGGTTGAGCACCTGCACATATGGTGCTCAACCTGATCAAGGGTGCAACTCGAGCACCTATGCTCACTGTGTGAAAGAGAGAGAGAGAGAGAGCGCGCTCACCAGAGGGTGTTGGCAATCTCCTGGGGCTTGAAGTGTGGCATGGTGCGGGCAGCAGTCTGGGCGCAAGCATCCATGAGGGTGTTTCCAGGGTGGTGCCGCAGGGTGGCAAACGCCCAAGTGGCGTTGCTGATGTCCTGGGGCACGCAGCGGGGCAGGTCTGTCAGCAGCTGCAGCGCTGCTGCTGCCAGGAAGGGCTCGCATGGGACGTACGCCAGCTTGGCAAAAGCCCTGCATGTATAGCAGCTTAGCAGTCGTGCTAAGCAAAGCGCATGACTATGGACACACCAGCTGAACTTTGGCAAGAGCAGCTGTAAGCATGCTATGAAAGCCCGAAACATGCTCCACCATGTCTGTGCATGCCACAAGGCATAGTTGCGAGACATGATGGAAGATGTCGCGGGCTTCACTCGATGATTCAACTTGCAAGAGGAACAAAGAAGCATATGCACACTCACCACAGAGCGTTGCTTGTGGCCTGCGGTCTGAAGGTCCTGATGATGCCGGCTGCGTGGTGACCCAGGCGGTCCAGCAGGTCTCCGCTGGGGTGGTAGCCCAGCGTCGCAAAGGCTGCAGCAGCAGAGGCAAAACAATCAGCCAGCACACAGTACAAAATTCCATCCCAGGCACTCCTTTGCATAAATACAGACCACAGAAGGGTGGCTATGGCATCAAGAGCCATCAAGCACGCTGAAGGACATTGGCAGGCAACAGCAAAACTCCCAAAAGCCTCTGTCTCTGCAAGCCTAGGAAGCTCCCAGAGTGTGCGGAGGCAGTCTACAAGGTGCCGACAGGGTTGAGCTACTCACCCCAGAGAGTGTTGGAGACGGCCTGCGCCTCGAAGCGCGGCACCAGGCGCTGGCAGGCCTCCACCAGCAGCTGGAATGCCCCCGAGCGCAGCACCGGGCTCTGCGGGCCTGCCGTCCCCGGCGGCTGCAGCTTGGCCAGGCGATGCAGCGCTGTCGCCACATTGACCTCGTCAAAGGCGTGCACCCACTCGCCCACCTCCTCTAGTACCTGAATGCCATGGCAGGAAGCGGTGTCAGAAAGCCAGATCATACAGACCTGATGAGAGGTACGCACTCACATGCCCACGCACTCTAGAATATGGACCAAGAGAGCATGCTCAGGTCCTGCTCATGTCAAGGACATGGAGGTGCTCATCTCCCCGGTCCACATGCCAGAGTTGCATGCAGACGGCATTGTTTAAAAAAAACCGCCAGGCTGTCTCGCACAAGCTGGATTAGCGAGGCCTCTGACAGACATCAGTTTCAAAGACACCGTGCATTGCTACAATCTGCAGATGCAGGGGGCACTTCTTCCCAACATCACATCTCTACGCCACTCTCATCTGCTACAACAGGCTACAGGGTGAGAGTGCACCTGCTGGTAGTGCCCTGCAGATGCCAGGCGCTTGGTGATGGCCTTGTTCTGGTTGACGCCGACCGCAGACATTCTGCGGTGGGCCTGCTTGGTGTCGATGTAGTGCCCGCGCATGCCCAGGGGCGGGCTGCCGCTGCTGGTTGAGAGGACGCCGTTGTCTGACAGGGACATGCCTCGCACCCCCTTCAACAGTGGCAGGATGTCTCCTGTTGATGCGCTGCACCACGACAAAGCCCTCTCAGCCTTGCCTCAAGTTTCACGATTCTCGCTTCACGCAGAAATGAGAAATGAGAGATTTCACTTCAGCTGCCAAGGGTACAGCAGGCGCAGATGCTGGGGGAAAGCATGCAGGGGCGGGGCGCATTGCCAAATGGGAATCCTGACACGACAAGAGCCTGCGGAAGGGGTGAGGTATTTGTACCTGTTGGCGGGGGACATGTATCCGGAGAAGTTTGGCATGTGCTGCATGGCCTCTGAGAGCGCCATGGCGGTGGTGTAAGGCAGGCTGGCAGAGTTCTGCAGAGACTGGGCCCAGATGTCGTTGTAGGGCCACCCCCCCATCTCACGTGACATGGCTTGCTGAAGTATATCAGTACTGCTCAAGCCAAACCCCAGCTCCACAGACATTACTGAGCTTCTGGGGCCCGGGGTTCGCAGGCCCGAGCCTCAAATTGGTCTCTGACCGCTTCAATCACGCCCTGCGTGTGACAGGCCTTAAGTGAGACCCTATTTTGCACAGAGGATCACCATCCGTGCAGTACATGACGTGCTGTGCGAGAGCCCGGTCGATGACAGCTGCCTTTTACAGCCACAACATTAAACAATGGCCTATGCTCTGCAACGGGATGTTGCGTATCAGATCAGGGCCAGAACCACGACCAGCAAGGGCAGCTCCCACAAATTGGAAGCTACGTCGGTTTCTTCTGAAGTTACCCGGGTAATGACCATTCGTCTCCCGGGGCGGCTACAAGGCCCTTACTTGCTAAGTACAGCACAGATATTGCATTATGGATGCTGCACATAGGCGAGCAGGGGCAATAGCCTCGAATGAAGCCGTTCCGGTACCTGTTGCAGGCGAGCTTGAAAGCCGACACGCCGAAGGTCCGCCTCTTGGGTGAGGCCTGGAGCAGGTATGCGCCTATTGAAGATTCATAGCTTTCAGGATCAGACTGAACTACGCTCGTGCCCCGGCAGCCCTCAATTCGAATACCGATACCTTGCGTCACCCCAGCAATGACACTGAATGCCCCGGGCGTTAAGGTCTTGGGCGCGGTCCTATACTCCTTGATCTGAAAATTACCGCTAAGGAGATGCTTCTGCACAGGAACAAGTTCGTGCATTCAGCAGAGCGTGTGCCAATTGCATCTACATTGCCTTGCCTGTTTAGGTGCGAACAGTGCGCCAAACAAGCAGAGCAGTAATGGTATAGTAATGCTGAGTCACCTTGCTGTCTCATCACCTTGCCCGATAGAGCTCTTGGACGGCAAACGCCTGCCCGGAAAGCTGTGTAGTTGCATACAACAAGTTGCCAACGTTGTTGTAAAAGTTGAGACCGCGGTGGGTTGAGACTCGAGAGCAGTACCAGGACATGTAGATCGCTCGCTGCTGGTCGCTGAGGGATGCTCTCCCCCCAGCAGGCCCAGCAAGCATACGGATCAGCGCCCCCTGCCTGCAATTGTGGCGAGCCAGGGCGCTTGCAGCAGTCCAGAAAGGAAAATGGTAACATGAACAGGCGAGCTCTCGTGCAGCGCCCCACCCGTACTGGGCCGCTTATCATCACGCATAGCACCGTCCTTCCTCCGTTTCGAGGGATTGGAATCATCGAACCAGCTGTCAAGCGCGTTTCTTTGGAGGGGTCTCGAACTCGAGCCTGTAACTGCTGCTCCATAGTACCGCCAGAACTTTGTCTGATGGCAGATTTGTGGTCCCATCGTGTGCCCTTGCCTTTGTATTACAGACGTTGTACATCAAAGTGACGGACACAGAACCGTGTTCTACCGCTAATCTGCCCAGTGCGCTCCAGGTGGTTCTGGACCTGCTCAAGGACAGGATGCAGCTTCTTCAAGTGGGCTGACGGCGGCCAGAACATGTCTGGACTGCCAACACCGCCAAGAGGCGGCGTCAACTCACCTCCACCACAGCTGACTCATTTTGTCATGAGGGCCCCGGTGTTGCGACATCCCCCACATGTGTCTGTACAGGTCAGTACCTTAGCATACAGGGGTCAAGCTTCAGATGCCTGGATCCCTTCCTAGCCACTGAATGCGCATATCTTGGGGGCACGCACAACTGCCATAGTGTGATATAGTCCTGCTGGATTTACAATATCTGTCGATGGGCTGCCTCGAAACTAGTGCTAGTCCAGTCTGGCAGATGCGGCTCTTGCAATAGTCAGAAATGTGATGGGCTGCATGCGCTCAGCAATCTAAGCATTGCACAGGGCTCCGGGTCACAGTCCAGTCCAGGCCTCATGGCTGTACCAATCAGTAGCCAGCATGCACCAATTCCGCTGAAGGCATCTGGGCAATGGAGCCCAGAGCACCGGGGCAGGCCCCTGCCGGCTTTCATGTCTCCACAGGTACTGCCTTTTTCTTGTCTGGCCATAAACCAGTGGAGAGCACAGGCTTGCAAAGTCCTCTTCCCGCCCTTCTAAGAAGCATCCCAATCCATGATCAGTATCGTCAATTTAGCCCTCCAGACCCTGTGAGACGCGCAAATCCTGAGGTCATACAGTATCGATGTCAGGCGTGGGCTTGATGTGACAGTCTCCTCTGTCATTCGCATGCAACATCCAGGGAGTGCTTCAAAACAGGCTGTGCAAGGACTGAGTCAGCACGTGCACCTGCAGGCACCCATGCCACCAGGCGTATCCCCACGGCGGAGGCCTGTTGCAGCATCCGCAATCAGCCCAGAGCCCCGTGGAAGGCCCATGCCAGCATCCCTGTCCCAGCAGGTACCACACCCCTGTCCATTCATAGAGCAGGCGCTCTGTGCAACAGAGTCTCAGAGCAGCAATTGGTTCCTTACCCCTTGATGCAGGCATTCTGTGTTTGCAGAGAAGGGGGGTACCCCCTCTTGCAGCCTGTTGGATAACATAATTGAACAGGGGCTTGTGCACAGAGTTGCATAGCGCTTTCACTATTGACTTGGCTTTGGTGCTTGTGTTCTGTGCAGGTGCAATCCCCAGGGACGCCCCTGAGACATAGGTCGCATCAGTGCCCAGATCCCTCGCATGCGCCCTTCCATTCAGGCGCGGGCATGCACTACGAGCTGCACTCAGGGGAGCGCATGGCGCCCAGCCAGGCTGCCAGACATGCAAACTGGAGCACTAGCGTGAGCACTCGCCCAGCTCTCTGGACTTGCTGCCTCACAGTTGCTGCACTTCTGCATGCTGAGGTTTGGCGCCCATAGCTGCAGTGACCAAGGCCCTGTGTGAAGATACCATGTCCCATCGCCAGTGCAGCTCTGCTTGACGTGGGCAGAAGTAGCTTCTCCAAGGCGATGTCATTGTAGCTCTATTGTGTCATGCCACTGTCATGTTGGAGAGCTCTTGTGATACGCTGAATCGTGTGCTAGGCTCTGCCATGTGACCCATCTCGCAGGGCTGGACAGCAGCATGCCTAAAGTGGACACGGTCAGTGGGTGACTGGTTGCATGGCATGCAGGCACCCCTCCTTGAGATCCACGACTTGCAAGACAGCGGTCAGATCGGCGTGACCTTTGTCTACAATGAGGAGGTCAAGGAGAGCCTGAAGGAGACTTTTGGCCCAAGAGATGGCCGGACATGGGACCCAGACAGCAGGATGTGGAAGGTTCCTGCAGAGCTTTTTGAGCAGGTCAAGGCATGGGCGCTGAGCCACTTTGATGAGGCGATGATTCGCCTTCCTGGCCAGGTGAGCTTGCCCGTCATCTCTCAGCTGCAGATACAGTCAGAACTGAGTCGATTCTCATGGGGAGCTTAAGGCGCTGCTGTTTCAGGCAGACTCACAACTCCCCTCCCGCAGGTGCATGCAATTATACCTCAGCAGTCCATGCACAGCGTGTATGTGTCACCTTGCAGACCAAAAGATCCAAATATAGCGGCGTCAGCACGCTGTTTCAGGCATATGTGCCTGTCTACAAGGTCTAGTTATGTCGCATGCGCCCCTGCCAGGGCCAAGCAGGGGTCTCGCTGCATCTTGCAGGGTCTATATACCCTTGCAGTCCACACAGCTGGCATGATGTGCACTTTCTGGACTGCAGGAATCAGCAGCGGTGCGTGTGCCGCTGCCTCAACCTGCCAGCATGCACGACGTAGAGGGCAAGATAGCACAGTGGATTGATCCAGAGACTTGGCAGAAGCTGTACAAGTAGGCCTTCAATCTCACTTCTGCCGTGGAATGGATGCCTGATCAGCAACTATTGCCTAGCTCTACCTGTCTTTTAACCAAGGAGACAAGCTCATCAACCTCTCAGAGTCCATAGTCAGCAGTGGTTTGGGTACTGGGAGCCAGCTGATCAAACTGACCTAGGATTGACCTGTCCCCAGGCCCAGGGCTGGCCTAAGAGATGACAATTTGGCCATGCAGCTTTCAGAAGGAGGGGGTCAGATTTGCTCTGAGGCACAACGGCAGAGCGCTCATCGCTGATGACATGGGCACAGGGAAGACTGTGCAGGTCAGTACGCTTCTTACACTTTATGCAATCCTTCTTTCTTTGCAATCCATTCCAAAGGACACTAAGAGAATCCCGCAGCTATGCTTCGCAGCATCAACACCTCATGAAAGCTGAGTCAAAGAGCCTGAATGTGTGTCAGGCCGCACAATGGGCGAGCTTTAGCAATGCTGAGGCTTCTGTGTCATTGCAGGCAATCTGTGTGGCAGCCTGCTACAATGTGGAGTGGCCGCTGCTCATTGTCTGCCCATCCTCTGTCACCATCACATGGCTTGAGGCACTGTACACCTGGCTCAGCCCAAGAGTACTGCCCAAGCCTAAGCACATCCATGTCATCTCATCTGGCAAGGTGAGTCTGACACAACTTATCGTCAGCAGTGGTGTCCATGCGATCGCTCAACAGAACACTTTGGCCAAGGAGCCATACAAGAATTGCCCAAAACAATGCTTTATATCTGTCAGGGTCTCAATTGCTTACCACCAGCAATACTGTTCTAAACTCAGCTTCAGCCCTGCTCTTGTCCCACATCTTTAAAAAATCCTTTAGCCTGTACCGCAATGCCTGTAAGGCTGAGAGTTGGATGGCACAGCAGATGAGCCTGCTCTGCACGCTACCTGGGGAGACAAGTGGCAACATTCCATGCCACAGTATGCCGCACAGACCGCCTGTAGGCTAGTGTATCTGGCATGCCTGAGCTGTTTAAGCTGATCACTGTCTTATTTGTCAATAGCACCAATATTTAGTGGCATCTGCAGGATGTGGAGAAGAAGTTGAACCACACGCGGGACCCACCCAAGCGCCACATCGTCATCACCTCCTACGACCTCGCCCAGAAGCTGCAGGGCTATGAGCGCCACTTCGGAATGATTATCTGCGACGAGTCGCACGCGCTAAAGACCCGCACCTCCAACCGCACGCAGTTCTTCAGAACGATGCTGGCCCGGAACATTGCCAAGAGGGTTCTTCTTCTGACGGGCACCCCTGCCTTGAGCCGGCCCATTGAGCTTTACACCCAGGTATGCTCTGCTCACCGATGTATGTGTATCCTTCCTATGTTGCAAGTGCTTGACATGTACCACTTAAGAAGAGAGGTGGGACCACCTTTTCAGTGCATACCCTGGCTGCTGTAGCGTGATATTACCTAGACATGACAGCCAACCCCTGCCTGTGATCCTTTCCCTTGCAAGGACAGGGCCATGCTGCACTCGACTGCTGAGCCCAAAGAAGGTAGTGCAAACGTCTGAGGTGTTTGCATGCAGATCGACATGCTGCATCCAGGCTATCTCGGATCCTATGAGGAGTTTGGCGAGCACTTCTGTGGGAAGCCGGTCACATTACCTGGCGGCAAGAAGGAATACAAGTGAGTCTTTGACACGCTTGCCTCATCTTGAGCCGGCTGGCTGCCCCAGACATCTGTGTTGCCTGATGGATATCCGGCATGTTAAGATAGTGAAGAAATTCTAGCTTCAATAACAGATGTGCAGCAGAGCGCTGATGTTGCGTGGCGCATGCAGGGGTGCCAAGAACAAGGAGGAGTTGAACCGGTTGCTGACCGGCCAGATCATGCTGCGGCGCCTGAAGAAGGACGTTCTGAGCCAGATTCCCGCCCTGCAGCGCTCGCGCATCTCTGTCCTCCCAGACCCTAGAAAGCTCAAGGTACCTAATACCAATAAAATGTCTGCCAGTCTCAATGTGACCCCAAGTTAAGGCAGCGCAAAAGGATGTTTAGGCTCTTGGTGGCTGATTTGAAGCGGCGCCAGAGCCTGCCATGTCCGCGCATCTGTACCAGCACGGACATGGCGTCTGCGCAGGGTTTCAGATTGCCATCCTGATGCAGGCTTGTGATGATATTGCCATCTTCTCAAACATATGGCTGATCTGCTGATGATATCCATATGGTCATGCTAATCTGAAGCCTGCAGACTAATGCCATCCCATAATGCTGTGTCATTGCTTCAGGCGCCTGCTCTCTCAACATCTCTTCAATGCTTGGCAATCTAGCATGTAGGCTGTAAGTATGGCTGTTGCCTCTAGGCAAGGGAGACACTACTGGAGGTACAAGAATTGCCTTTAAACTGCAAGCGAGTAGATTGTAAGCGAGATCCTGAACGACAATCATGCACGTCTGTTTGTGCAGGCGATGGAGGATGTGAAGGAGGAGCTGAGGGCGCTGAAGGAGGGGGGCCGGGGGGACCTCACCGAGGAGCAGTATGAGCAGAAGCAGCAGCAGTTGCTCTCGAAGTGGTACCGCACCACCGGGCCCGCCAAGCTGGAGGCCGGCATCAGGCACATTGACAATCTGATCGAGCAAGGTGACCCTCCAGTCTCACTCCTCCCTAGTCCTGTGGAGAATTGGTGCCCCCCAGGAGGATTGGGCAAGCTCCTTCCTTTCCACATGATGTAGGAGCTTCCTGCCCATTGTCATGTCATAATTCTACTCTGCCTGTTCGCCAGGCAGCGGGAGGAAAGGCCTCTGGCAAGGAACTCTGTCGATGCTACGGAGACGAGGCACTGTCTGCACATGCCATGAGCTGGAGGTGTCCACGCACCACTGCAGCATGCGAGACGGCATGCTGGTAATTGACAGGGATTTCGAGGTCTGAAGCATATGTGCAGGGCGAAAACTGGTGGTGTTTGCGCACCACAACAATGTGCTGGATGGCTTAGAAGAGGCAGTACAGAGCATGACCTACACCACCGACAGCGGGATGGAGCTGCGGGTAGGCCACATGCGCATTGACGGGAAAACTTCATCAAAGCTGCGCTCGGACCGTGTGAAGACGTTCCAGGGAGACGAGCACTGCAGGGTTGCGCTGCTGAGCATCAAAGCTGCCGGGGTGAGACCCGGAACTCAGCATAGAAGAGGTCACAAGAATTGCGCTGCGGGTACAGGACCTTGCTTGGTACCAATCAAGCACTTGGCATGCCGAAGCATTCTTCTCAGCTGCGCTTGATGTATAGACCGGTCATGGTTCTACATGGTTTGTTGGGTCGTGCTTCTGTTGCAGCTGATGAGATCGCTTCAGCATGCCATCACACTGCCTACATGATACGTGGGAGGAATCAACCCTGCAGTGTCATTAGATACCTTCAGAAGCACTTTGGAAAACCTGAGCGCCTCACAAAAGTCCTGACTGCATGTGCGGCTGTTGCAGGCAGGAATCACGCTCAGTGCGGCCAACACAGTGGTCTTCCTGGAGCTGTACTGGAATCCTGGGGATCTCACACAGGCGGAAGCAAGAGCACATCGCATTGGACAGGCATGCAGCTGTAAAGTCTCCTTGCTCACGATGTCCCTGACACATTAGAGTCCTGGCATATCAAGACCATGCTCTTTCCCATTGCAGCCTGATCAGGATGTATGGAAGTTTTCTAGGTGATGACCACTTCCACACTGGCATGGATTCTAATCTGCAGCACTGTGTCATGGTGCTGCGTGCTGCCAGCATCAGATACTCCATCTTGTCTTAGTGGTGCTGATGATGATCTAGAGCACCGTCAAGCGCAGACTGAAGCTGTGGCGCTGAATAGCTGCGCTGATTGGCCGCCTGTCTTGGCTGCAGGACCAGGAGGTGCAGGTGCAGTACCTGGTGTGCCCGGGGAGCGCAGACGACATGATCTGGAGCATTGTCAACAGCAAGCTGCAGGTGGTCGGCACCACCCTGGACGGCAACACAGCCGGCACAGCTGCAGGTGCTTGCTCCTATGCCGCCTCCAACACAGCCGGCTCTTACTGTCATATATCATCCAAGAATACGACTTGCTTCCCGATCATGTTGGTGAAGACTGTAAAAATGCAGGATAGCTGCTGCAATCATGGCAGGTCTGCAGTCAGAATCTTATTGCTCGTCATTGCTCACTGCTTTGTGGCATTACGCAGGTCTCAGGATCACATCCACTGATGACTTAGTGAACAGCAACTGGAAGCCGCCCGTCACAGCTGCTGAGGACGACGCATTTGAAGTGCTCCCCACACCTGAGATAAAGCGGGAGGAGATGCAGCAACCTGACAGATCCACCCCATGCCGGTACTTTCCTCCATTTTCCCTGGCATCAAAGCTAGAACTACTTCTACTCAATGCATCAAAGTGGGGGTGTACTATTGAGGGAAAGGATCCTTCAAGCACAGGCAGCTGCATCGGTGGCCATCTGGTCGGTGTTTAAACATTTTAGACATGTGCTTATGCAGGCGCACGCGGTCTGTGAAGGGCAGGGCAGAGTCCCCGCCGCGCTCCCTGCGCAGGAAGATTGACTTCGATGAGATGCCTGATCAAGCACCCGTCAGAGCTCAGCGGTCTAGCAGGGGTCAACGCCATGGAGCTCTTGCAGCAGGTGCAGCATTTCCACCTCACCTTTGGATGTCTGACGGTTATTGCAGAGGCAGCAGGCATCACTGACATGTTTCGTGCACCGAGAAGGGTTACAGTGCGCAATGGTGGTGCATTGACCACTGTGATTCCGACAAAGCACAGCTTATCAGCAAGCCCTGCTGGAGTTTGGCATCTTTGCTATGCAGGGGCTGGCACCGGGGTGTTTGAAGAGGAGGAGGATGGCTTTGACGATGCTCTGGCCGGCCTGGACGTGGACGAGGCAGTGGCTGCCAGCCAGCAAGGCCCCCAGAGCCAGCGCAGCTCACACTATGAAGGCTCAGGTGGGGCGCTACCGCTAAAACAATGCATAGAGACGCTGCGACACGGGGCTCAAGAGACTTTGAAACTGCTGTATGGTAGGTGCCTGATGGGGTGTGTAAAGGTTCTGCAAGGCAGAGCAATCATGCACTTTGGAATTATGTGCAATGAGGTAAAAACGGCTGTGCTCATAAGGTCCCTCATGCAGGCTGGACTGGACCGCCACCGGAAGCATTGACACCAGCCCAATTCACAAGCTATTTCGACAAAATGGCTGCCCAGGCTGATCTTCTGAGCGCGCAGCCAGCTGAGGCCTACAGTGAACCTGACGCGGAAGATCTGCTCCAGGACGACATCGACTCCGTTCTGGAGCTGCATCACAGGGCACACAGCGCATGGCAGCAGGCAGTCGGGGCTCGCACGCAGAGAGCCAACCCGCGCAAAAGGTCTACCCCGGCCAGATCCACCTCGAGAGCTGGGACCAAGCCGACGAAGGCTCCGCAGAAAGACTACCTTGAGGTAGTTGCGCCGGACACAAGCATTGCAGCAAGGCAGCCGCCAGCAGAGAGCCATGACAGGGCAGTGAAGAGGTGTCAGCAGACCAAGCGCGCTGGCAAGGGTGTTGATGGACAGCAGCAGCAGCAGCAGCCGGAGGCCGCAGCAAGCGCGTGGGACTATCCGCAGCAGCCAGTAACCAGACGCCGACGTGCTCCCCGGAAGGATGTTGTCGGCCTTACCCAGGATGACTGAAGGCAAAATCATCTTCCACAATCAATAAGCAGTAAGGCTTTCAAAGCTTGAAGCGTGCTCCCGGGAAGGAAGTTGTTGACTTTACCGGTGATGACTGAAGGAAGAGCTTTTCCCATAATGAGCAGGAGTCAGGCATTGCTGTTGAAGCGCGCTCCTCGGATGGGCGTTGTCTATCTTACCAAAGCTGACTGAAGGCAAAAGCTGTTTCAATGTCAGCAGCAATCGGGCCTGCAAAGTCTGGTGCGCGCAGCTCGTTGTCAATTGTACCAGAGCTGATTGAGGGAGAGGCATGTCCTGTTGTGAGCACCAGTCTGGCTTTCAGGTCTTAAGGCATGCTCCTTTAGAAGGAAGTGGTCAACCTCACTGAAGGTGTATGGCATAGGCATGGCCTGTTGTAAACAACGGGCATGCAAACAATTTTGAGGCTCAGCACTTGGCTGCTATAGCATTGTTGCTTTTGTTGTGGAGGTTGCGCTGTCCGTATGGTGTGGCATGTGTGTGACGAGGACAGGTCAGGCATATACAGCATGCTTGGCTGGACTCATACGGTTTGCAAAAGGGTGACGCAGACCATGGTTCAGAATCGCTGCTTTACTGGGATATTGCAGCGGGCACATCTGTATGTTGCGGGCTTAAGAGATCAGAGTTGGCATGTGTTGTGTTGTTAGTGTCTGTCCCACTTCTGCAGCGGAGAATATGTCAGAAAGCAAGAGGATTGTGCGGCTTTGCTTACCAAGCAATGATTAGGTCATGACATATGCTTATGTGTATCAGCAGTGAGCTAGGCTTGGGGGGATATGGAGGTAGCTAGGGGTGCACACATATATATTCAAGCATCAGCAGATGGTGAAAGCTTGCTTTCACAACCGGCACGACGCAGGCCTAGGTGTAAGAGCTTCCACTGTAGATGCCAGATGCATGTGTGCACTGCTTTGTTGTGTGCCCCTCACTGACAGGCAGGCAGCATATTCTCAGCGCAAGCCTGCCCACCTACAGCTTGCAATGAGGACATGTACAGTATGACGTGCCATGGAGCTGCCAGCGTCCTGCTTACACATTGACCACAATGAGAGTGCATCAGTGCAAGGGCGTAGCTGACTCGGTCCGGCTTATCATGGAAATTCTGAATGAGGACCTCTCCTCATATGGCCGACCATATCTCAGCGCAACCCCAGGTCTGCTTGCACACCGTGCAGCAGCTGTGCTCCACAGGCTATCAGCAAAGGGCTAACTCCTTTCTGACTGCTAGCCTGAACTGCGATGCCGCATTCCAGACACCCCCAGTCAACCTGCCAGCTGACTCCAGCTGATGCCGCATGTCCACGCTGATGCAGACACAGACTGATGCTTCGGTGCTGTCTGAGCTGCGCGCTTAGAAGGTGGCAAAGGCCTTCTTCTGCAGGGCTCCAGCTGGGATGACACGCAGCACATTGAACCTCACCGTCTTGGACAGAGGCCTGCACGCAGGTGTCACACCCATCAGGTGCCATCACCCAAGCTGGCAGAACAACCTCCTCACTCCTTCAAGGTTGTAATCAAGAAATGGATCACTCTAAACAACCATCTGCAGCCCACTGAGCTTGACTGGACAGCTCAGGAGGCAGGTCAGCCAGGGGATTTCCAAGCTGCTTCCTTGAGAGCTGGCCTTCTTCGGCCCCGCAGGGTGCTGATGGTAGACATGACAACAACACAAGGGCTGCAAACCAAATGGTGTAGACTGATAGCACACCTGCACTGACCGAAGATGACAGTGTCTCCATCAGCCACCCTAAAGCAGGGTGACACGTGCACTGGTACATTCGTGTGCCTCTTCTCATACCTGCATTTTCAGATCAAGAAAGCATGTCATTGAGAAACCTCAGGTGGGTAGCAGCAATCCACATTGAGTATGGATGTCCAGTTCAGCAGCACAGCTTGTCTTGTCGTGCATTCAATGGAAGGCAGCACATGAGGTGTCAGTGCCCTATTCCAAAAGAAAGCTGACCTGGAGTATTTCTTGATAAAGTGGGCGTAATTTCTCCTGACAATGATTGTCCTGGTCATCTTTGTAGACCTGACAATGCCTGCAGCAGCCACAAGGAAAACGCGTCAGAGCCTGCAGCTGCTCTTCCTTGTACATGTAGCTGCTCATTGCCTTGCTGCGAAGGTGCCCGCCAGCCAAAGGCAATGACAACATGACAATGAATGAGCCTACCCTACCTGATAGGATACGACCCCTGATGGAGACGTTGCCGGTGAAGGGGCACTTCTTGTCAATGTATGTGCCTGCGCAGCCAGGTAAAATGTCAATGCTGGGAATGCAGCATACCAGCAATGTCATGGGGAGACAGGTTGCTGAGCCAAAGCCCCGAGCCACTGCAGCTGCATGAAGGGTATGCCAACAGAGTCAGCTCAGGCTGCTTACCCTCAATGGCCTCCTTGGGAGTCTTGAAGCCAAGACCCACATTCTTCCAGTATCTCTGTCCTCCCTTTCCGGGTGTCTTCCTGGCGGGCTTTCCGAATCTGCAGGTGGAAGGCTGTGCTCAATTCTTGCTACATTAATGTGCAGGGGCCACAAGCAGGCAATGACCAGGTGCATCGGTCGGTCAAGGTACCTCCATCTGCACAACTGGTGTAAGTATAGAGGCTTACCCGATGTTCACACCAAGCTGCTTCTGAAACGCCTTCTCCGTCTGCAATTGCAGCAAGATGTGTCAGCACACTCACAACACACGCGAGTAGATGCTATAGCCCTTCAGATGGCAGCACTTGTAGCCCTGTGCTACTCGCAGAGGACACGCACCTGCTCCGCCATGCTGTCAAACCAGCCTAGCGCAGGAACCAATCACTTGCCGAGCTCCTCAACGTGGCTCTTGCCTGCTCCCAAGACATGTCATTGAGAGCCGCCAAGGTGTATGGGCAGCCAGCGATGGCACGCCTCCGCAGACCGGTAATTTCCATAGGATACGCTCAGAGCCAGTTTGTCAGCAGGTGCACAGGTATGATACAGCTGTAGGGCGCCGGACGTAGGTTGTGGATTTAATTGGCAACGTACAGCCAGTCATACTGGCGATCGGGTGAGATAAGAGCTCAAGCAGAGCATCGGGACACCGAACGTGCACAGCGAGGGCCATCCGGACTCGCTAGGTAGGGTGCCTCCGGCTCGTCATGTGGAGCCTCGCGTGCTCCCTGTCGGAACGGCACGGCAGTTTGTTTCTCGACTTTCATAGTAAACGTTTGGGTTCGCATATCGTCAATAACCAGCCCATCCGCGTGATGTGGGCTGCCAACTATGCGCATCGCTTGCCCCTTTCCTCTGCAGCTTGCTGCATCGACGCTGCTTGGCATGTAATGACTCTGGAAACAACCAATACCCTCCACTGTACAATCAGCTGGAATGCTTCCCAGCGGCAAATTGCGGGATGCTCCTCATTTGTCAAATGAGGTGGATGACGTACTGGTGAATTTTGTCTCACTGATGCACTCATGTCGGGGGGTAAGCTGGTGCATGAGGAGCGTGTTCTGCGCAGGCGCCAGCTGTGGCACTATGCGCTTCGGCAGCTGCATACAGAGGGCAGCCCTGCTGCTTCTTGTCCTAGCAGCATCAACACATGCCCAACAGACAGGCTTTGGAAGAGGTCAGAGATTCTTGCCATGGTGATCTGGAGATCTGGGCTTGTTAGAAAATGAGGCTAGACTGTGCAGTCCACCTTGCACAAGGAGGAGTGGAAGGCTTGGGTTTTCCGGAGTTCGCATCTTGCCAGGCTAAGAGATGTGCTGATGTTGCAGGATGCGGAGATCTTGGAGACACGCTGATGAACGAGGCCTGCTCACAATTCACATCTTACGTGAAGGCCAGCAATGAGTACTACTATGACAAGTCCAACGACGAGTTGCAAACATTTGTACAGAAGACCCCCAACCCATCTGCACAGTAAGCCTCCTTGCTTTATCAGATGAGTAGCATCATGGCTCCACTTTGCCGCCTTCAGCCTGAGCAGAGTATTTACATGCTGCAAGGTCTCACATGCGGTAAGGTGGCAATTGCAGCTGTGCATCACAGGCAGCCTTTGCCATCAGTGCAGTGCATGCTGGAACTTCTCCATGTAAACTTGATCCGCTAGCTCACTGCTTATCAGTCTGCAAGGCCGCAACAAGTCTCCAGCTGCCAGTCTTTTGTTGCTTTGACAGGTTCATGACCAGGATGTGCTGCATCAGGGGTGCTGCTGACAAGACTCTTTGTGCTGGCGCAGGTGTTGCAGTGACGCTGCCGCGTTTGTGAACAAGGGCTGCTCCTGCAACAGCATGTTTGCAAACTACGCAGCACCTCAGCAGGGCTTCTCTGCCAAGACGCTTGCAGTCTGTGCGTTCCCTCTCAAAACCCTGACCTCCTCCAGTGTGTCTCAACAAAATATTGAGCAGCTGCGCATGCATTGGCCTTCACCCTCTCAAGTCCACCGGTGCCTGTACAGTACTGCATGATGAAGTCGTGCCGTGATATTAGGGCCGCGCCCAGAGAGACAGTGTGGGGAGTTGCTGAGAGTGCGTGTGTGCAGTGGCGAGGGCGATCCAGCTGTCGAGCTGCGGGGCTTCCAATGCGATGACCAACCCCTGCGACTCACCCCCTTCGCAGCAGAGGGCTGCGCCCGCAGCGCCCCAACTCATTGGGGTGAGCTTCCTGTCCCTTGCGCAATGTCTGTGATTATGAGACACCACTCAGAAGCTACAGCAAGCTTCAGGGACAGGGGTCATCACGGAGGCATGTCAATGACCTGCAGTGCCAAGCCGACCTGCTGCCAGACAATCTTCTCGTGCTGGTGTTTTTAGTTGACAAGACCACGTATACATAGTACGTGATGGTTGGACTGACCTCATGTCTGTGTCTTTTGCAGCTAACCCTTAGCGGATGAGTTTGGCTGGAGACTGAAGGAAGGAGGGGAGCCTTTGGGTCATACATTTATGTTTGATATATGCATTGAGGAAGATTCCACTGCGGGGCATATACTGTTGCTGGTCATTGTGGGGCGCCTTTTGCGGCTGGGGAGACAACATTGCCGGGCAGCAAGGTCGTTCCAATTTTGGGCCAGCCCTAGCCAGATGAAACCTGCCTGGCAGCAAATGCATGATGCGAATGGGTTGACCCGGCTTGCCCATGACTGCCTGGCAGTCGTAGGAATCGAGGAACCATTTCTGAACTTGTCCTATGAGTTGAATCAATGCACATGTGTCATTGCATGCGTTCAGGCGTAGCAGTAAGGGCAACAGCCCTGCCGCAGTTTTATTTGCTGCATGAGTGATGGTGTCAGGATCTGAGAGACTTGAGGATGCTATTGTGCTGCCTCCTATTATCACTAGGAAGCAGCTGCAGCCGGGATTATAATAGTGCATCAAAGTGGGGTGTGACATTGCCATTGCCATTGCCATTGCAGTGTTGAGTCCCGCTCTGTCAGCTGCGGTTGAGATGCATGTAAAAGATCAAGCTATTTCTGATCAAAGCACAAGCTGCCTGGTTGCTCACAAGGTTAGCCTGGATCTACACAATCAATGTGAATAGCACTAAAGGACAGAAGTACTATCACAGAACAATGCCAAGGAACACCAAGACCTTCTACTGACTTGCAGAGTGCCAATGTCCACCCTAGCATTCAACCCATTACACCTACGACTCAACCGTACAGGCTACTGAAAGCCCTCGTAGCATGACACGTGCCACCTCAGGTTTGTACTGCAGTGCTGCGACGCGCAGGACCATAATCTAGCCCAGACAAGACAGCTACTAAGACGAAATTGGGGTTGTCACAATAACTTATCGACTATCTGTGGCACGCTAACGGCAATGCTGAGGCGCTCTTGCTTTTTGGAGTGGAAGCCGCGGGCTTGGCAGCTCACATATCTGCTGCCATGCATGTAGATGGCGCCTGACTGGCCATGAAGTATGGCCATTGAAACGAGGCTGACTGCTGTGCAATAGCACAAGCTTGGTGACTTGAGACGTGCAAAAGCACAACGGCACCAAGACAGGCACTCACATGATTGCTGAACCCACGTCCAGGGCCCTGTCTTCTGCACTCTGTAGTCTGCACCCTCATGCCTACTGGTCTCTGTTCCTGCTCAAGATTCAGCACTTGATCTCCGCCCATGAAGCTCAAATAGCCATGGGTCATGCAGGATGCAATCCTGACTGAACTTATCATTCTGATGCTCTATGTCGCTGTCCCCTAGTCCCAAAAGAGCCTTCACATACGCATATAACGAGGCTCATATGCTTGCAAGGATGCCCTGGATGCAACGCCATGGGACGGGCATCCTACACTGAGGCATACACCTTGCAACAACCGGCAAAACACCACGAAGGCCAAGATTCTGGCGTCGTCGCTTGTCCACATAAGTATATTGGATCAAACTTTGGTTTGGCTGGGCAAGTACACGGCATCCTCTGCAGAATGTGACTCTGACGGCTGTCCAGATGCAAGGCATAGCAGCAGTTGTGCAACGCGCAAAGGGGTCAAACATGTATGCGCGAAGTCTGCGCAGGGCCTAGTCTAGAGGATGGGAAGGCCTGCGGATAAATACTTCTGCCCATAAAAGTGAGGGCCTGCAGGGTTTGCAATTGCAAGCGCCCTGCGCATCTTAGGGTTGCCATGCACCCTTACTTCTGCCAGCTCGTACTATGGCTGGACAGGCATTGTGTCACTATGTGCTCCGCCTGTCTTGCAGCCATTTCTTAGCTTCAATGCGCCTCTGGCATTGGGTCTCTGACTAGCAGCCTGAAGGCTGAGTAGAGGTATATCCATTATTCAAGGTAGCCTAAGGCGATCTTTAGCCATCTCGTGTAGCTTTCGACTTCCAAAGATTCCTGGCTGCCAACTGTGCTCGATCATACATCGGCAATCAAGCGCAGCGATCTGCTCAAGGACGTGACTTCGTGCGGGCCTGTGCCCAATCAAATGGTTGCGTCATACCGTTTCCATGCACGATGGGTCCGTCACTCCTCGTTTGTTGTGTCTGCTGCGTTCAGGGGGGCCTGCTTGCCTGTTTGGGCTGTGATGCTGCTCAGCAGCATGGCGTTGTCGCCCTTTGCATACTCTTCCAGAATGGCCTGTGCAAGACATTTAGACTTCAGAATGAGTATTGCCATCACTCAGGCCACAAATCGTACTCGCATGTCATCACCCACACAGTAAGAGCTAGATGCAGATATACATGGTGAGTATGTACTTCTACAGGCATGAGGCATGAACGCACCTGCCACTCAGCGGCCATCCGCCGAGCTGTCTCATGGGCAAAAAGCTCGGCATTGTACTCCAGGCGCCCAGTGACCCGCCTGCCGGCATGCCCCAGCACCAGGTAGTAGTCGCTGGTAGCAGTGCCGGTCCCAATCTCGTAAGGCTCCACCTTGAGTCCATCCATCTCAATGCCAAATTGTGCCTCGGATTCCAGAAAATTGAATTCCACCTGTAGTGCAAGAAGGGTAAGCTCAGACATGCATGCTTTCATACCATGAGGCAAAAGCACCCATTGCACTGCTGAGGACCCTCTGCCAAATGCTGCAATGCACCGACAAATTATGCATGACCACTCAATGTTGTTGTGGTTGCTCCAATGTCATGATTTCAACTCCATTGAGGATGCATGAAGCTTAGCCGTGGTGGTCATTCTCTTTTCATTAAGATGCACAAGTCAAGCTGTGGGAAGCCTCAGGAGTCAGTGGGTGTGGCAGTAGTTGTTATCCAGGTACTCAATGCCAACTATGCATGACAAGGCTGGAAGCCCCTGCAGTAGGCTTACCGAGAAGAGAGGATCATCTGGAGAGCGGCCCAGGGCACGCATGACTGTCTCTAGGCAGGCATCTGAGTTTTGGTACGCTGAGAGGGCGGTCTCGCGGACGTCCCGCACCAGCTCCCCGAGGGTTTGCAGGCCCTGGAAGCTGGTGCGCATGGGCAGGGTGTTGATGCAGCAGCCCACCATTGCCCGCGTTGCCGGATGCACCCTCCCGGCGAAAGGTGACGCCACCTGCACAAGCACGAGGGCCCATTCATGCAGGCTCTTGGGCTAATCCTCCCTACGGTATGCAGCTGGCCATATTCACCTGGCAAAGACTCACTGCCATCTGGGGCAATCCTACAGTGTGTGTCATGAGGCGAAAGGCCGGCTACTGAGGCTGCGGAGGGGCCTGCCGACGCAAGCTCTGTAACTCCTCGCTATCATACCGCGGTGAAGCAGGCGTGCTCATCTAAGGGAGCAAGGCATTGGTGACTCACCACCATGTCATCCTGGCCGCTACGGGCCGCAAGCAGCAGCTGCAGAGAGGACAGCAGCACCATGTACATGGTCGCGCCAGATTTGGCGGCAAAGCTCTCCACGCCCCTCACAACGTCTTCAGGAACGTCGATGTCCAGCCAGCCACCCCGGCTGCACCCGTGGCCTGCCTTGCGGGGGAAGTCAGTGGGCAGCTGCAGCTTGGGCAGGCCGCACAGCTGCTCCATCCAGTACTCCACCTGGACATGCAGTCCAGTCAGCATGGACACATCTGCGGGAAGCTTGGGAAACGCTTTCCAACATGCGGCCCTCCAGAGCAGCAATTTCTGTCCTTACGTAGGAACCCTTTTACAATGAGAGCTGCAAACTTGTTTACACCATGCCTGGCTTAGAGTTCAGAGCTCCTCGACAGCTCTTGACACCCAATACATGACAAATATGGCGCACATACAAGAGCATGTTGGCGCAGGCATGCGGACAGCCTGTTGTCTTACCTGGTGCAGGAGCGAGGATGACAGGAGCTGCCTTGCTTGCCAGGTGGCAAAGTCTGGGTACTGAAGGCGGACCATGGGCAGCCGGGGGGTCTTGCCAATCCTCAGGGCATCGTAGGCCGCACAGACATCGTCCAGCATCACCTGCATATGCACGCCACCCTTCTACCACTTCACTGCCAGCATGCACATGCGCATTGAAGCTAGATTGCCATACATTTGCAGTGAACGTGCGCAGGACTTGCTGGATCAGTCAGCCCGAATGGAGAGTCCCCGCACGGACGCCAGACAACGCATCCCTTTGGACTTAATGCTCTTTCAGTGGTGTGTCAT
Organism: Coccomyxa viridis; assembly: GCA_963930925.1. Taxonomy (NCBI): domain Eukaryota; kingdom Viridiplantae; phylum Chlorophyta; class Trebouxiophyceae; family Coccomyxaceae; genus Coccomyxa; species Coccomyxa viridis. The sequence goes on from CAWVOJ010000012.1 coordinate 262,806, forward strand.
ACTGCTGCTGAGCATGGAAATGGTCTTGGAACCCAGAACGATGGCGACGCATGCCTAGGGTGGGTGTGAAAAGCACCTTGAAGGACCAGCCGTCGCACACAGCATGGTGCATGGTGAGCAGCATGAGGTGGTCAGAGCTGCCCAGCTTGACCAGCAGTGCCCGAACGAGCGGGCCCTGCAGCAAGTTGAAGGGCGTGCCCGCCTCGGCCTGCAATTGCGCCAGAACAGGCAGCGGCAGGCTCTGTGCCAAAGCCTCCGAGCTGCAGAAAACACCTCAGCTCAATCAGCCCCTTCTTGTGAGGTTAGACAGACCCTGCCGATGCTGTGATGTTCGTGGTAGCGCATGCCTGGTATGCAGACTTGGCCTCTTATTCCTTAGAGGACAAGAAATAGTGCAGCGGAAACTCACAAGCTGCTGTGGGGCTGGGCGGTGCCTGGAGGAAGGTCTGCTGCATCCGCGTATGAGAAGGCCACTGTAGCCTCGTCTGGCTTCTGGACCACCTGAAAGTCATAGAAAATCCTCTCAAACAAATCTATGGCAATGCTCCTTCTCTCAGTGAGACTGTCAGGGGGTACTAGCTGTGTACCTCCCTTACAAGCCATATTGTCCTACCCGAGCAGCGCCCTGATAATGTGCAAAATTCTACAGAAGGGCATATGTAGATAGGAGGAATCGCAATTCACAAGACGACATACCTGCTCCAGGCTGCCGTCCTGTGCTACAGCGAAGTGCGTCCGCAGGGCGTCATGGCGCTCCATGACTAATTGCAGCGCGCCCTGCAGCGCCTCCCAATGCAGCGCCCCTCTCAGGCGCAGCGCTCCCACCACGTTCTGGTCAGCGCCTCCGGGTGCAGTCTGCGTACAGTGAGCCGAGAATAGTCAATCGACTTGAGATCCTTGACATGACTCACCAGCTTACAGCCTGACATACCCACCACCCTGCCCAAGAAAGCTGTGTCACATATTTTCAGATTGCCAGATGAGAGTCCATGCTCATGAGCCTATCCTCAGAACCTGCACTAGGAGGCGTGAAGCCACCATCAGGCTATGTGACTGGCACAGATGGTTCCACTGGCAGCACAAGGTCCAAGGGAAGGCAGACCTGTTCGAGAGCCAGGAAGTAGAGCTGGGCCGGGGAGCAGGGAACGCCTGCTGACTTGGCGGCCTGGCTGAGCAGCAGGCTGCTGGACTGCTCTCCCAGCGCCCCCATCTGAGCCGCCTCTGCCAGTGCTGCCAGGCTCACGCCTGCATGAAGTCAGGATTCCATTAGCACCTCACATCCCGGTGCTGATGGCTGCACTCTATGCACTTCACGACGACTCTCTATCAATTGTGGCATGTATCCTTGCATGCCTCAGGGCTTGCTGCCACTGCCTCATGTGAAGCACAGGTGAATTTCAGGAGCAGAATACGACATGATACTTTGTAAGGGTATTGTGCAGCCACGCGCTACAAGAAGCATGCACACCAGTGTCTACGTCCTGCAGGGCACTGATGGGAGCTGACTCAGGCGTCCTGAGAAGGTGCAGGATGTGCGCGGCCAGCTTGCGCAATGTGGGATACTGGAAGATGGCTGTGAAGGGCACCTGCAGCCCCAAGTGCTCCTCAATCTGCACACCACAACACCTGTCAAGAAGCAAGTTCCCGGTGGTGTTTCGAATCTCGAAGGGGATAGGTTTTGCTGTATGGACTATGTGAAACCTAGACTGGGTGTACTTGCATAGGGCCAATGCAGGCAGGGGGGGTTTCTTTGGTAGATACCTGGACGGCAAACTGCGCAGCGCGCAGTGAGTCCAAGCCGAGCTCCAGCAGTGGCTGGTCCGGGCTCAAATCCTCGATATTGGCAGCTTCGGAGGCCTGAGCTACCATGTAGTCAAGCAGCGTTTCCAGCTGCTTGTCCTCAGGCAGTGCCATTAGCTGCAGTAGTGCAAGATTCAGTCAGCGTCAGTCAAACACCAGGAGGTCAGTACAGCACTGTCTTACAGTGCATGTCATGAGAACGCTTGTTTTTGCCAGCTTCTACGACATCCATTTGTCTGCCTGCTGAGGTATGCTGGTCACAGCTCCAGCCGCCTGTACAACTTGTCAGGTTGCTTAGCAGCATGATAGTATATCGGAGGAGCTTTACAAATGCATGCAGGCTCTCTGCATGTCTGCCTACAGTGCAGCGGATTGCAATGAGTATCGCAGGTGTCGAGCATCGCAGGTGTCGAGCAATGATACCTGCTCGGACAGGATATTGGCCGCGTTGGGAGATATGGCATCTGCCCCAGGGTCTGATCTGCTGGGTGAGTTAGTCAGCGAGGACACATAGGAGCCTCCCATGTATGTGTCTGGGCCTCCCTCTGACGAGCTGCAATGGCATCTTTTTGTCAAGAGAACTTCACAGGGACAACCCTTCTAAGTATGAAGTCTAGGACTGAACCATATGGATGATTGATGTAGCTGGACAATGTAGGTCTACGCCAGTCAGTCCGCTGGCAACTAAGCAGGTCAGCTCACAAGCCTCCCCAAACAACAGGCCGCATCCTTCATCGCCGTCAGATGGCTATCCAGGCATGATGGCCAAGAAAAGACTTCTGTAAAGGGGGGCGAACAGCCTTCACCTGTCTGAGGCGCATTCTGACATGCAGATGATGCTGGCGCTGCTCTGCTCGCTGTCCGAGGTGCGCATGCTGCTGACGGGGGAGCCCTGCTTGCTCATGCGCCCCGTCAGATTTGCGCCCAGGCCGCCCGTTTCGGGCGCCACAGAGCAGCTCAGGATCATGGGGTTGCTCTGCACACAGCCCGAGCACATCAGTCATCCGGCGTAGGCAAGTCCCCACATAGTTGGCCCATGACTCTCATCTCACACCTTAGGGAGTTGACACACCAGAGCATGAATTCCAAGGCCACTCTACGCTCTAGTACCTCCTCACTGCCAAGCTTTCAAAGACACTGAGTCATCCTGATCTGTGCATTGCAGCACAGAGGCGCCATGATGCTACAGCAGCATTGCTGGTGCCCCGGGTGTCCATCAGTAAAGGATGCTGAGGCAGCATTACCACCTCTGTGTACTCGCCACGCTCAAAGGCAGCGCGGCACGCTCGCCGCTGCACCTTGCCGCTTGTGGTCTTCTTAATGGCGCCTGATGAGGCAATCACCACTGCGTAGCACGCCAGCGTGTGGTGTGCCATCACCTGCGGAAGCAACCACCGCGGTCAGGACACACCTGAACAAAAGCCATGCCATCCTTGCCACGGGCAGGCTCATAACATCACATGTCATGCAGCATGAACACCCTCGCTGTGGGACGAGACATGCACAATAGCTAGGATAGCGCTGCTTCACGGCTGCATCTGGCTCTTAGGATGTATGACGCAGGTTGATCCAGAGTGGAGCTGTGTATGAGGGACATGCCGCAATGGGTTCCCCATGCAAGAGCAGAGATGGCAGGGTGCCGACCTGGGCTCTGATGAAGCCGACCAGCTCCTTGACGTCGTCTGGCTTGGGCTTAGTGTCTTTGGGCACCTCTACCATGACTACCAGGCCCTCCTCGTCAGCGTCCTCGCTGTCCTCAGGCGCAGCAACTTCCACCGGGAAGGCAGCCAGTCCTCCAGGCCTCACCTGCATCTTGCCCCACATTGTGAGCTTCGTACTTGAGCACAGGTTCGTGCCTCCACCGCGAGTTGCCATGCCACCTTATTGAGCAGTGCTTGGCCGAGCGCGCACTGTGGTCTGCAGGGAGTGAAAGGCCCTGATGTGAAGGCACATCTAGAGCTCTTAGGCTTGGGAGGGGTTCTGGTTGGCATCGTAGAGGTGATGAAGGTATGCAGCTTACCCAGGGGTGATCTGTGTTTCTGATGCAGTCCTCCACGTCATTGGGGTAGATGTTGCGGCCGCGCAGGATGAGCATGTCCTTCAAGCGGCCAGTCACGTACAACTCGCCCTGCCACATGAATCCCAGGTCGCCCGTGCGTAGATATTTCCGGGTCAGGCCTTCCTCGCCAGCCAAGCAGGCCTGAATGTACCAGAGCATGCGTCAATGGCCAACAGGATAAGGACGCTTGCCCTGACTCCCAAACATTGATATGCTGCATGAGAAGGGTGTTTTGGACTAGATAGAGCATGCTGTATACATGCTCGCTGATGGCGGAGGTGGGCAGAAATGATCTGGGACAGGTTCAAAAGTCGGCAACCCTTCTGTGATGGCAACACAAGGAATCCACATATGAGCTTGCTGTAGAAAGCACACACCTTGAAGACTTCCTGGTTCAGCTGGGGCCGGTTGTAGTACCCCGCGGTGATGCAGAGCGACGAAAGCCAGATCTCGCCGACGTGGCCATCCTCGCAGGGCTGCACCATGTCGGGGTGCACGATGCGCAGGTCGACGCCCTTCATGGGCGTTCCGCAGGAGTACAGCACGCGGGCGTCTCCGGGCACCTGGGCAGCGCCCACCTTCTGCCCGGCCTCCAGCATGCGCCGGTCCACCTTCAGCTGGCTCGAGCCCCAGGCTGTCGCTCCTGCATGTGCGGCAGCAGGCTCAGGCAAGCAGTCTCAGCAGCAGCGCTGTCTTGCCACACAACTAGGCCTTGCAATCGGGCCACCTGGTCCTTACTGGGCAGTGCATGCTTTCACCCAGAGAGTGCAGAGAGATGTGAATGTGGTTGGACTACAGGGACGATATTCTTTGGAGTCAACTAATTGCTGGGAAGCGATTGGCTCACCGCAGACGTGCTCGGCCAGGCCGTAGGCGGAGCAGAAGACAGAGGGCTTGAGGCCGCACTCGGCAAAGGTGGTGAAGAAGGTGGTCATGGTGTGGGCCTTGATGGGCTCCGCCCCGCTCATGATAAATTGCAGGTTGCTCAGGTCCCACCGCCGGCGCTGCTCGGGCGTTGACCTCCTGCGAGCATGCAAAACGGCGTGAGCAGACAGCTGTCTGCAATCTCACACTAGAAATTCCAGCGGGCTGCTGGAAGCCTGACTAGGGACCGTCTGCGGCCTTTTCTATCCAGCGCGCATCTTGCTGCTCTTGCGCAGGTGTCTCTGATCATGATATTGTAGAGCTCCACCCCGACATGCTCATCTATCGAGGTGCTTCGCATCAGAGGGCTCATGTGACACTTCAGCCTGTATGTCATTAGCGCTCAAGCTTCCTTAGGTCATGTCATGCTCACACATGACGAGTCCATTGCGGATGATGCATGAGCAGACGGCGCATCTCACTTGGCAACGTAGCCGAAAGAGAAGTCGGGGCCGACGGTGTGCGTCGTCTTGTAGCGCGCCATGCAGTCCATCCAGCGCGTCGGGTCCTTCACAAAGTCGAGCGGGGACATGAGCACGAGCGGGTGCCCCTTCATGCCGCAGCCCAGGATCCCGACCGTGAGGCAGAAGTCGTGGAAGTGCGGCAGCCACAGCAGCATGTGCGTGCCCGAGATGACCGACTCGGCCTGCCCAAGCTGCTTTCTGAGGTGGTCTGCCTCGGCTCGGAAAAACACCTGCACCAGAGCGTCCATTTGTGTGAGATCCCTGGCGCAATGAAGTGAAGTAATCTGACCCGATGCTGCGCTGATGGAGTACCATGGAAAGCCTTCAGGACGACCTAGAACAAACAATGAAGCTCATGCAGAGCGCCGGGCCCTGCCCATGCCCGGCAACCTTGTTTGACATTGCTGCCTCACTTGAGCGGCTCTGACTGTGATGGGATGGCCAGTCATGCAACTGTCAGGTCCTAGCAGAGATTTGTTAAGCACAGAGAGAGGGTGTAGAGCTCACATCCCAGCCGGCCTCATTGTGCTGGTACAGGTTGCCGTGCGTGACCATGACGCCCTTAGGGTCGCCTGTCGATCCCGAGGTGTATTGGAGATACGCCACCTTGTCTGGGTCCTCAGGAGGATCTGTGGGAGCGAAGCTGTCCGTTCGCCTGACATCCAGCCTGCAGGGTAAGTGGGCATGATTATAGACGTTGTGAATGATCTCAGGCAAAGGTGTTGTGTCCCGAAAGGCTGCTGGAGACCTTGAACACCGGCTGTTTAATCTGTGACAATGGTAGGGATTACAGCTGCAGGGAGCATGCTGAGCTGATGCAAGTGACTTGCAGACGAAAGTTCCGCAATGGCCGGTCCGTCTTGTGTCCGACAGATGATGTGCATGACGGGCCTCTGCAACGGAAGTGTTGGATGGGTTTTTTCCTGACATGGTAAATGACCTGCATCAACAGGCTCTGCCTCGCACCTTGGGTGTTCTTCCTTGTCCCGTCGTGAGAACCACCAGCGTCCGCGCAAGTTGGCAGCTCCGCTCGTCACATACCATGGCAAGTCCGGCCATCCGTTGGCCTTCCACCCTGTGACTCTCCCCACGACTCTCTTCATGGCGTCTACAGCCTGGCTTGGCTGCCTGATCTGCACCCGTCAGATTCGCCCCTCAGCCAGCTGCTTGGCAGAAATTCAGGGGATGCCAGAATGCCTTGCCATGTCGGCAGTTGGCAAGCTCTCAGGCATCAACAAGGAGTACTGAAGTGCTATGATCAGCCACATGCTGCAAGGCCCACCCAACAGTCCCATTCTGTGCTGTATCTTCTAGGGACTCATGTCATTGAATAAACACGGCAGCCAGATGTTGTCATGTCAGAGCTGTGGTGCACGTAAGGCGCAAGTCAGCGACACAGGCATTCAGCGGTCCTGGCCTTACCAGGATCTCAAATTTGTAGTCCGTGAGGATTGCTACCGCGCCAGAATCCTCCAAAATGCGATTGAAGGACGGCAGCGAGGACGAGAGGCGCTCGGGGTTTGGGGGCGGCACTGGGACCGCCACAATGTCCGCAAAGAGGCAGCCCCACATCGCCTTTACAAACTCAAGGCCTGAACATGAGAGTGCACATTAGACGCATGGCACAAGTTGCTGATGCAGTGGCTGAGGAATCCCCCAGATGTGCAGCTGCAGATATGGCTGCCGTGTAAACCGCCCAGCTCTGCAGGCATGACACGCATAGCACATCGCACTAGGCAAGCTTGGCTATCAAATGCACTACATGCAATTTCTTGCATCTCCTATACAAAGACCAACCCTGGCAGACAGGAGTGAGAGTTCAGTTGAGGAGGTATGGCATGCAGCAGAGTGCCCAGCATGCATGCAGTCGTCCTTGCATGCATCACCTGGAGGATAGACGAGCGCCACTCTGTCCCCTGGTTTCAACTTGCAATCCTGCCTGAGGTAGGCCGCCACCGAATGCGCAGCCTGTAGCGCGCCTTTGCAGGTGATGGTCTCAGTGACATTCCCGTCGGCATCGAGATACCGGTACACCGGCCAGTCTGGGTGGCTTTCCACGTTCCTCTCCAATGCATTGATGATCCAATTCCGCGGCTTTTGCTCGGGGCCATGCGGTTTTGATTCACCTGCATGGGGCAGGTGCACATGAGCCATGGGGTGCAGCAAAAACCTGCCCAGGCTTAGCTGTCAGGCTGCAAAGCCTGAGTTTCTGCGCATAAGGATATGCTGGAAGGCTGAAGGTAGGACTCCCAAGCAGCATCGCTTAAACTGGTTAAATATGCAAATACTCCTGCCATTGGAGGCCCTGAGGGCCTCGAGAGGTCCTGCCCCTGGGGACAGTCGGGCCTGATGGTTTCCGAAATGTCTTGTGGCCACAGCGCAGTGCACAGAGCTCGAGCAGGAAGAGCAGGTGTGCAAAGCAGTGGCTTGTTAGACAGGCACCACTGGCTCGTCTGTCCGAAACCCACCTCCACCCCTCGCTACTGCCGACGCTCCTCCATCCATGAGAGCCTGCAGGGGGGCGGTCATTTCTTCACAGGAGTGACCAAGTTCCGTCCGCCCTCCAGATGCTACTGTGCCAGGATCGGCGAGTCACAGTTGATGACCTGTACCAGTCCTAGGGCAAAGGCGCAGCTCCTACTATAGTGTCTAGGTGTTGATTTTCTATTAATCGAATCAATCTAAGAGCGGTCAACAGGCACAGGCCACTGTGGGGATCAAAATGCGGCGACACAGCTGAGCGCGGATGGGCCTCATTACAGCATTGTGTGAGCGCACCAGCTTCTTCGCGCTTGACGTTGAACGCGACCAATCAAAGAGGCTCCTAAGTTACGTGCCACGCCGGGCTCTGTACTGGATCGTCTTTCGGGCCCGAAACGGGTGACTGAAACCGCTGCCAGTTTCTGCCCGAGATTTAGAAGCTAGCACTTTCCCCGCCTGCTCCTGTCTAAAGGAGCTCCCACAGCCTCCATCTTTGTTCTCCTACTCTATTGAGGGTGTCACGGGATAAAGATGCCACTTTCCCTCGTTCCGTGCCACCCTTCTGTGGGTGGATCAGGGGCTGACCCGTCAGGTACCCCAGAACACAAGGATCCATATCGTACGCCATTTTCAATAGAACAGCCACAGTTGGTTCTCTGAAGATCTTTGATTGTTTTCTAGTAGCCATCTGCATAGACAGAAGCTTGCATACGCAAAAAATTGAGGGCCCTGTTGGGAGGGCCTGTTTAGGCCTTGGTAAAGGGCCTGCCAAGGGGCAGTCCAGCTCCCATCCGGATGCCCTTTGGCGTCAGCAAGCCTACTGATCTGCTTCTACGTACCAATAGACAGCAGTGCCTCGGGGTCCGGTGCCACTAGGCGAGACGCCCTGGCCGCTACTGGTGCCAGCTGGAGCGGTTCAGATCAGTTTACCGCGAAGTGTGATGGGAGAGACGGAGGATCTGATGAGCCCCAAGCTGCCGCTGCAGACAAAATTTGATGTCGAGTTCCGAAATCTGCGCTTCACAGTGCCGTCCAAGAAAAGTGACAGGCCTCCCACCGTGATCTTGAAGTCGGTTTCAGGCGCCTGCAGAGGATGTCGCCTGACCGCAATCATGGGAGCTAGTGGGGCGGGTGAGATCTCTGTTAATCTCTCTGTAAATGTACCGTGGTCGATTCCCACCGAAGACGGAGTGCGACAGGCGCAGTGGCTTGGGCTCTGCTTGAATGTGTCTTGCGTCTGACAATGCTGTTCTTTGCTGTGCAGGGAAGACCACTTTGGTGAGTATCAATTCTCACCTCATCTCACCGGCACTGAGGTCATGTGGCTGGTACAAAATGACTCATAAGGATTTACCAGCAGAGTCACCCCTCAATTCCCTTCTCTTCGTCTCTAGCATGCTCTGGCCCATGGCCAGCCCCCAGTGCATGCCGCGCCTACAGAAGACGGATCATCAGGCTCAGAGCATGCGTCACATTGGACGTCCGTGATGCACCATGTGTCCACACAGAGATTTCCTTAGGAGTTTGTATCTGACGTATAACATTTGTGACTTTAGCCTCATAGGGTGGCATTGTGCTGCAGCTGAATGCGCTGGCATGCAAAATGGCGGGCAAGGGGTCAATGAGCGGGCGGGTGCTGCTGAATGGGGTGCCGTACACCGACAGAGACTTCAGGCGCTGGGGCGTGTACGTCATGCAGGCAGAGCCCCTGCTCAACACAGCAACGGTGAGTGATGCCAAAAGACAGTCCCCTGCCAGACCTGCTGCACTGCATGCTTCCAGGGACGGACTGCTGCCTGACTGCGTTTGCAGGTCCTAAGGGCCTTCTCTTCTGTCACTTGCTCCAGGTGACATTGCCATTGATGCATGCAGGTGAAGGAGACAATCATGACGAGTGCTCTGCTGCAGCTGCCGCTGTACATGTCCAAGCGTGAGAAGCACCAGCGCGTCACTGCCATTATAGATCAGCTGGTGAGCCTTGTATTGTGCCGCACACACCCATACCCTGAGAAGTTCTCAGGGCTCCAGCAAGTACACAACAAGCTTGCTACCCATCCTGGCCCACACAGGGAAGGAGATGTGTAGCTGAGCTGAACACTCACCTAGGAGAGTTTCTCAGCATGTCATATGAAGAGCATGAGGTCTAGACAGAGCTGCAAAGGCCCACAAGGAGCTTTGTGCGTTGCCGCCTGAAACTTACTAGTGCATGCAGCCTGTCCTCATACAGCCTTAGCTCCTACATGCAGGGGCTGCAGCACTGCCAATGATACCCAGACGGGCAACGAGGGCACAGGCGCGGGCAGCTATGTTCAGATCTATTCTGATAGTGCTCTGTTCCAGTGCTTCTGTGCCTGTGTGCAGGGTTTGCAACATTGCCAGGATACCCTTATGGGCGACGAGGGCACCGGCGCCGGCGTGCGCGGAGTCAGCGGGGGCGAGCGCAAGCGCGTCACCGTCGGAATTGGCCTCGTCACCCAACCAAAGGTGCCCCTCAATGGCGTCATCCCTGCGTTGCTCAGTTTTGTGCATGCCAATGGGATTGTGGCTAGAGGACATACTTATCACTGTTCAGATCGGCGCTCTTCAGCAGAGTGCACTGTCATTGCGCGCTCAGTGTTGAGTGCGTTGCAGGTGCTCATGTTGGATGAGCCAACGTCAGGGCTGGACTCCGAGACTGCAGTGGCCATCATGCAGCTCATGCAGGACCTCACCCGGCAGGTGCAATGCTCCCTCATGATCCCTTGCGTACCACAGACGTGCCCAGCGCATTTGCACATGTTTGCCGTATGTCAGGGGGCTGCTGCAATCACCACTGCGTGAAGCTGCATCATGGCGCCATAGCCTCAATCACTGAGGCTTGTGTGTGAAAATTACAGGGGCGGACGGTAGTGACCACCATTCATCAGCCCAACACGCCGATCACAGAGTGCTTTGATGATCTGCTGCTGCTGTCCCATGGCACCATCATGTACATGGGAGAGTGGTCTGAGTCTGTGCAGTACTTCAGTGGTCTGGGCTACAGGCAAGGCTCTCTCTGGGGCATCCTATCGACTTGAGTTTGATCACGAGAGTGGCACCCCTGACAGAGTGCAGGCATTTGATGTTCGTTTCAGCTTCAGCTGCAGCAATGAAGGCATCGCATGGGGCCGCCAGTGACCTTCGGGGTGTGGCAGGCATATATATCAGGACTGGAGATACTCTAACATGGTGCCCTCTGAAGGGTCTTGCAACTGCAGGTGTCCCAACTATACGAATCCCACAGACTACTTCATGATGCTCATGAAGAACGAGGAGTCCTCCGGGAAGCTGCTGCGCGCCTGGCGGCATGCTGACGCAGCGGCAGCGTCTAAGCAGGCGCCTCTGCAAGTACAGCCATTCTCAAAAGCTGAGGTGCGGTGCTGTGCTTGCCGAGTCTCCTGAGCACTGTGTACATTTCCTGCATTGCAGCCACTTGTGTGCAGCAGCGCTTCATGTGAATGAGAAAGCACCTGGGAGCACCAGCTGCAGTGCACATCTACAGGCTTCTTCTTGAGCCAGCATGTAGGTGCTGGGAGGAGCGGTGTAGCCCTAGAGGCGGTATGCCGATGGATGGGGTTCATTTGTATGCTGGTGTGTTGAGCAGGTGGCGTTGGATGGCCATGTAAAGAGCGAGGAGCCTCTGAAGGCAGAGGTCCCCCACAGGGAGCCAGAGCCAGGCTCAGCCAGGGCCCTGGGGCCGGACGAGTGCGCGGGCGCGCCTCTTCAGGACGGGCATGCGAAGGACATCGAGACGGGCTGCGCAGACCCAGTGTCCTCTGCTAGCAGTGCAGTCGACCAGGGAGCAGAGTCTGAGCAGCGAGGTGCGGGGGGCAATGCTGCTGTGCTTAGCTGATCTTGTGGCCCGGAGTTTCAGGCTTTTGGTCTCCACACCATGCCTGCTGCGATCCGCATTGCATGGGCCTGCCCACAACTGCTTTTTGCTATCAGAAAGCACTGGGGCAAAGAGCATACAATATCTTGACTGTTTGAAGATAATCTTAGATCCTGTCAGCATCCGAGTTGTGTGGGTCCCTGTAGCTCAAAGAGAAAGACTTCCCGGCCATCAAATCAACATAGTGCCACAGGTGCTTCACTCACATTGTGACTGGCCGGCAACTTGTGTGCAGGCTCAGGTCGGTGGGGCAGCAAAATACGGCCCTTCAGGCTAGAGCATGCAGAGAGCACCACGGCAGATAGGAGAAAACGCGGGGTCAGGCAGAAATCACAGCAGCCGCCCTGGTGGTATCAGGTAAGCGCCTCTGCACACTTTCAGCGCCTTTGTTGAGTGTTTATTGCCACAATCCAAACATTTTGCCCTGCTGCTTGTCTTGGTCAGGAGTGTCACCAGTGTACCTAAGCGCATACCTGGCTGTCAGCTGGCAGAGTGTGGGCAGATCGCTCTCAGCTCCCCAGAGCCTTGTTCGGTGATGTAGGTGTGGGTGCTGGCAATAAGGAACTGCAGAATGTACATCCGGAACCCGGAGCTGCTGGGCGCCAAACTCGTCACCTACATCTGCATGGGCGCCTTCATGGGTGCGCCGCCAACGTATTGTCTTCCGTAACGCAGCGTGCCTCTTTCTTGGATGCTGCTGTAGTACACCCCCACAGATCTCTGGCATCTTGACATCATGAGAACTGGGCACCTTCATGCAACCGCTCACAGTGGCTTCACCATGACTTGTGCATGCCAGCCTAGCATCGTTGCAACAGCACTTGCTCGAGCGCTATGCCTGCGTGGCAGCCTGCCCATGCATGCGCGGCGTGCAGGCTCCATGTACCTGCGGCAGCCTTTGGATACGGCCACGGCGGCCTACAACCGCTCGGCCGCGCTCTGGGTGGCCATGTTTGCCTTCATGCTCATGCCCTCCGAGACAGCTTGCTCCGTCTGGTGCCAGGAGCGAGCCGTGGTGAGCTACATATTGCTCAATGCCCATACTTAGTCTCGTAGAGGTACCAACTGCTGCAGCCTGCCCTGCATGCAATCATCTCCACTCCTGGCTGTGCCAGGCTGTTCATGCTGCAACTTGAGAGCACAGAGATTCATGTCCCTGATGCCTTCATACTCTTGCCTGCAGATCACAAAGGAGGTCAAGTCCGGGCAGTACCGCCTGATCAGCTTCTACCTGGCGCGGCAGCTGGTCTCTGTCCCCTTCGAGTCCGCCATCGCCCTGCTCTTCACCGTTATTGTCTACTTCATGATCGGCTTCCAGACGGTCGCGGCCAAGTACTTCATCTTTGCTGCCACGCTGCTCCTGGTGAACCTGATCTCAGAGATGGTCGGCTTCATCATGGGAGTCATCCTCAAGGTGTGCTTTCCTTGGTTCACTCCCCTTCTCTTGAGAGAACTTGTCAGGAAGTAGCCTCGCACACTCAGCAATCCAAGCACTAGATGGCCCAAGCACCTCAGCTTTGCATATGTATGTGTTAAGACTGACTGAAAATGCCTGAGGCATCATCGGTGCAGCATAGTTCCGCAACACGCTACTGCTCCCGCATGCACACTTATGTACAGCACTGCCCTTGTCAGCCTGCAGCAGCCCACCATTGTGATGACCAGCATGCTGCTTCGCACACTGTGAGATAGATGCTCCGAGGAAGAGATGCATCCTGAGTGCGCTTGCGACATGCGCAGGAGGTCGCAGTGGGCCTGATCGTGAACTCGGTCATCATCTACTTCAGCTTCGCCTTTTCCGGCTTCATCGTGCAGCCCATCCCCAAGTACTGGGTCTGGCTGCACAAGATGTCCTACTTCTCCATCGCCTACACCATCCTAGTCAAGAACGAGTTTACCGGCCTCAGCCTGCACAGCCCTATAGACCCGCAGTGCTCGGCCGAGCTCAACTTCATTCCCCCGCCGCCGGCAAACAGCTTCAGCATTGCCCAGAATCTGGGGCTGCTGGCGCTGATTGCTGTGGGGATCCGAGTGATCGCCTTCGCGGTCCTCTACGTCTGCCTCACCCCGCTGGCAGGGTGGCTGCGCCGGCCTCTTGCAAAGCTGGGCAGAGCCCTGCACTTCTGCTTCTGCTGAGGGGTCAACGGCTCTGCACTTTCCTGGGGATCTGGTTGGAAACACTTTATAGAAGAAGTGGTAGAATGCCATTGCAGTGCGAATTCCCACCCGCAGGCTGGCATGCAGAATTGATCTTGGGACAACACGGATCGGACAAGACACCTCTGACACCAGTTTGCAGGCAGCTGTGTCTGCTTGTGCTCATCTTTGTGCCTATTTCGTGAGCGCAGACACTTTGGAAGTGTGACCAGCAGCTGCCACAGATTGCCATATCAGGCATCAGTGATTTCACACAGTGCGCGGGCCCGGGGCATAGTGGGCTCGTAAGCAGCCAACGGCATATTTTGCCTGCAGCCACAAGTATGCGAAGTATGTAACTGCATGCATCAGGCCATCAAGAAATCCCAAACCTGGCATGAGAGCAGGAATGTGCCTCTCTCTACAAGAAGATCTTCCAGATGCCAGAAACAGGCAGCTGCAGTGCATTGTGTATGGAGCCTGCCCTGTGTTGCCGCTCTATAAGTGCAGACAGAAGTTTAGCCAGCAACAGAGGTGAATCTTCATTGTCGGCATTTATTGCAGTGCACTTTGTAAGGACCTGCAGGAGAGAGCTGTGTCCAAAGTATATACATATATGTCAAAGCTTTTGCACATGCTGCTACATTATCCCGCTGGTACAAGAAGACATCCGGGCATCATGGTAACGTGGGTGTACACAGATGTGACTGTAAGCCACCTGTGGAGATCCTGTGCCATATGAGCATATCAGAAAGAAACATCTATCGCTAGAGATAGATGCCAGACCAAACAGTGCCAGCACCATAAATCTTGCATCAATTGAGTCCATAGAAAGCCTGCTTTACTGCCTGCTGAACCAGATAAAGTCTTCCAAATGTCCTTCAGGAAAACATTCCTGCCCTTCATCTTGCTCAATGGTGGTGATCTCCATGTAGAGCTGTGAACACTATAGGAAGGATTCCCCCTATGAGCACCGCACCCAGCTCCACCAACGACAGCTTCTGCCTCTCGCCTATGACCTCTGGCAGGATGTGTATGCAGGAGGCATACAGGAAGGTTCCTGCACAGCACACAAAGCAATCGGCGCACCCCATGCATGTTCTGTGATGCATGGCCCTGACAGGCTTCATGCAGGCACCATGCAGCATGCCCTCACTGGGCCCGTAGTAGAATCAGCCAAGCAGTCCAAAATGGGTGGCCTGTCACTTAAGGCATGCTGTCATGGAGCCCCTACATGAAGGATCGTGCTAGGGTGACAGGTAGGCCATTGCAGGAATACCCTTCACTGCCATGCATAGCAAATCTTGAGCTATCAGGACCTTGTGCTGCCTGATGAGCTGCTCATCACAATATGAGTCATTGCGTAGCAAAATGTTGGCAGATGATCGATGTAAGAGGAAGGTCCTGTCATGGCTCACCTCCTGAGAAGAGGACGCACAGTGCAATGGACGCCTGCAAACAGTACGAGAACAATGTCTGCTTGCAATTGCTGGTTTGCAAGTCAATTTACATCATTGGCATGGAACCTCATCATCTCCTGCATCGTCTTCACAGCAGGACTGATGATCTTGAAGGAGGCAGGTGCTTGCATAAGCTCCCAATGGAGAAGGGATCATACTAAATTGCCACGGAAATGAGAGTTTTGCGCTGCTGCGCCATGGGTCTGGTCGGGCACTTGGTGCAGACCCTATCCATGGCACAGACACCCAAAATCTATCCTTCTTCAACAACAGTCTGTCATGGGCCAAAGTCAGTCACCTGAGATGACAACCCCGGCGCCGCCATGATGGCCAGATATGTCAGCGCCGCCACAACTGGCGACGCAGCTGCAAAGATCAGCAGCCCATGTCGCGTGCGCTGTGGCGTCCACTTGGCGCTCAGTAAGTATGTTGCCAGCCCAAACGCCACTGGTGCCTGCAGGCATCATTTGCCTGGATTGCTCAGTGGCAAATGAGTTGCTTAGGAGAAGCCATGCCAAGGCACACCAGCAGCACTGCAGCTGCAGCTGTCATGCTGGGCAAATGCCAGGGCAGTTTATCTGATGCTTGGAAGGTGGCTCAAGACCTCTGAACCACTGCAGCACAATTCAAGAGACTGAAGGCGTTGTCTGCACCTTGTGAAGCACCATGGCGACTGCCACAAGGAATGACAGGGACGCTGACGTGGACACGCTGGAGGCCCCTACTGCAAAGCCGTCTGCAGCTGAGTGCACCAGCAGCCCAATCAGTGCCCTGTTGGCCGCATCCTGCTTCCCCTGCACAGCCTCTACAAGCATCAGCGCCTCTGAGAGCCGCCAGGGAGGTAGTGGGCAGAAATATGCATGCCTTCCGCACCAGCAGACTGCTGACTGCAGGTCTCAAGCATGCTGTCCTAGCATGTCTGGCTCCCTCAGAGCAGTTGCCTGCTGCATGATTCTGGTCATGACTATGGGGACCCTATGACTATGAGGATCCTATGCATAAGAGTTACCTTTGATCAAAGGTAACTCTTATGCAGCAGAATGAACAATAGTCACGAGAATCACCATCGACCAGGATCATGCAGCAGGGAACTGCTCTAACAGTCATCTTAATAGCATATGACAGGCAATGCTCACCTTCCCTGCCATCCTGGCGGACGGAATGGTTGCAGAGATCGCATCCTCCAGATCCTCATCACTGTTGCGTGCATGCAGGGCCCCCCGCCCATGCGCATGCCCATGCACATGCGGTCCCCCCACCCTGTGCTGCAGCTGGTCCAGCAGCAGCATCCCCAGGAAGCCCGCCACCAAGACTGCCCCGATTGCCCAATCAGGCAGCGCCTCATCTGCATGCGGGCGGCACTGCGTCAGGGGATATGCAGAGAATGGCCCATGTTGCCAAAAAAGACCAGGGAGAGCAGCAGCTGTAGGGGGTAGAACACCTAGCCGTGCCTCCGGAAAACTAGGAGGGAAGGACACCACATCTGTGGGAGGCATATGACAGTGACTGTCTGGGGATGCACAATGCATCAGGCTGCTGGGGACTCAGCATTGACCGCCAATAGTATGACCAATATCGCAGGCCGGTGGAATGGGCTACATGGAGAAGATGCTCAAGGGAACTGCAGTGCTGACCTGTGGCATTCTGCGCTGCCTGGAAGGCGTGGAAGCCCTCTGGCAAGATGACTGCCAGGGCTGTGCCTGTCAACAAGCCCGCGCCGAGAGCTCCTAACACTGAGAACTTGCTCTCTGAGATCTGCAGAGCCAACCAGGATCAGTCTTTGTCAGCACATAAGAGCCCATCTTGCAGCCCTGGGGACTGGTAGAGGCTGCCTATGATTCCCACACTTAGTGTAGTTGTAGGACTGCCAGCAACACTCACAAGAATGTGTGCACAACCGGCAGCAGAAGAGCATGTCAGCACCTAATGTATACTAAAGCCTATTGCGTCTTGTGTCCTCACAACGATCAAGGCGATGCACTTCTCCACAGCACATGTAAGACATCTTATACTGCCTCACTGAAGGGTGGGAGGTACCATATTTGTTGAATGCCGTCTGGAGTGCTGTTGCCCCATGACCAAGGGTGCAAGGGGAGGCCAGCTCGAGAGAGAGCAGGAATCTCACCCTGACTAGTGTGGGCAGATAGCCGGCCCCGAGAGCCGCAATAAACATGACCACGCATGTTGCTGTCAGGTGCTGCGTGTTGCTGAGAGGCATGACTGCAGCCTGCGGAGCTGCAGCAGGAGAGTATCCGCTTGCAGAGAGGTGACCCAACGCAGGAGCTACTGCAGGCTGTATGCTTCTCCAGGCGAGCCCACTGCCCCTGCACTCCAACGGGAAGTGAGCGTGTGTGCTCACTTCCTCAGTAGTTACAGGAAAGCAGAGCACGCTCACCCAGGAGCAGCTGTGCATTGCCCTCGTGCAGAATGCAACAGGAACGTCTGCAGAGTACAGTGAAATAGACTGAGGCTTGGCGTCCGTACTTGGACAAGACGGAAGGTGCAGTCGAAGGGAGGGTCAAGATCCCCGACGTTGCGGTGTGAAGCGACTCCCTCAAGCTGGTTGCGTTGAACGAAAACCCTCTGATCATCACACCATGGTACCTGCGAGGTCATGATGCGGTGAAAACAGAATCTGCAGTCCTTTCTAAAGAGAGTTTTCGACATACGCGCATCTTTGAGAAGGCTGAAACGCACGAATGTATCGATCACCTTCGTTCTCACACTTTGCCTCCAGAATGTGAGAGTCCAGACAGTGGCGAGGTAGGGAAAGGTATATGGTGATCTGGTCCTCTTAATGATGATTGCTGAGTATAGTTCCGCACGAATGCCAAAACGATGGGCGCTCGGGGCTCGTAAAGATGGGTCATGACGCATTGACAGCTTCCACATCTTGGGCAGCTGCCCCTGCTGGTAGTAAAGGAACTTCCTGATTCGGAATGCGACTGCCTCCCAACATCATGTAATCCTACTTCTATTTCACTCAGCGCTATCTACATTCATATCCTGAGTTCCTTGCTCTTGTTGCGCCAAAAGGTTCTGGTGATGCCGCTTTCATGTGTAGCATGAGTCCTCAAGCCTCCCGTTCTGTGACACAGCAAATGGGCACACTGCTGCTTTCAGTGCAGCTTTCTGTAACTCCTTTGCAGCCATCTCCATGGCACTGACTCCTCTGAGGTCGCTGGCATTTCTGCTCATCAGTCTGGACTAGGAATGCTGCTGGCACAGCAGATAGCCCCTGGCCAAGCAAAGCTCTCTCCTTCCATGCATGCTCTCCCTGTAAGCATTGCCAGGGGGGTTTGCAACTGCCTTTTGAGTCGCAGCGTGCATGCATTACAGCGTGTCAGGGAGAGCAGACAGGTCACTTTTGCATCATGCCCACGCTGTACGCTGGAAGTCCTTGCCGTCACACATATCAGCTCCTTTTACATCTCATGTTGGAAGCTCTGTGAGCAATACTCACCTCTTCGGGCATTCCTCTGTCATACAGCGGCACTGCCCCCAACAATAATCTGGTTGATGGGCTGCAGCACAAGGGAACCGTATCACGCTCTAGCACAGCAATGTTGCCTGCACCACCTGAGCAGGGGCATCTCGCAAGCGCAGTCTCAAGTGCAGGTGATGACAGGTCAGACGATGGAAGCTCACGATGAAGACGAGCTTGACAAAGAAGCCGATGAAGCCCATCACGATAAAGCCCAGTGCTGTTTGCAGGCAGATCTTATTGAACTCTGCAAGGCACATGAATCTCTATCAAGCACACAGGTCAGAGGCAGCATCTATGTGACCCACACCATCTGAGAACACTTTGTGATCAGTTGCGCTGGCAGCTGTCTTGCATGTCAAAGCACAATTAAGCCCTGCATCCAAGACGCGAAATGGCAACATACCTCTTCTGTCTGGCTTGGTGCACCTCTTGACTAGCCTCACACTGTTCTTCGAGAATTCCTTGAGAGGCTCCAACACGGATTCCATTACAATCCACCCAGGTGCGAGGCAAGGAGGGGGCGGCCTGAGTTGTGATGCCAGTAGTGAGCCAACCCCAATCTGTTGTCAGAGCTTACGCTGCGCTGCGTGAAGGATCTACTGTCAAACAAACGGGCCCGCCACTTCCAAGGCCTTTCTGACATTGCACCAATGCAACGCCGTTCTAAGCCGGCGTTCGCCGATCAACAGCTTCCTAGTCATGGGCAGCTGCCCCGCTCAGGTCTCCTGCAGGCGCCTCAGGGGCGCACTTTGCAGCGGTAGAACCTCCTCAGTAAAGTAATGGATTCTGGTTTAGCGCTTATTTGACACCAGCTGAGTCACAGCCGTTCCAGAGGTGATTGGGCAATCTTAAATGCCATGACTAGCGCGTTCAGGTCGCATGTGCAAGCCGGAAGGGCACATCTCGACAAGCATCACGTCTTCTGCCGATGTAAAGAAGTGCACAAGGCGTGCAGGAGTCGTGTCAGTAGCACAGCAGCAGCAACACAATGCAGCCACGGTCTTGCAGAACAGTGCAAATTAGCACTATCAGGAGCCCTCCTGTCGCTTGCTGCAGCGGCTTTCACACCATGCATTGCTCCTGCAACGGCATCTGGAGCGACAAGCCTCTCTTCAGATGTGCCTGTGGTGAGCATGCATGGCCTTACTCGTGCTGCTGGCTCATCATGTGCATCATCTACTCAAGCTATTCATCCAGCCCTCCTCATGCAGGGTATCTGTCATGAATCTCAATGACGACAGTAATAGGTGTGTATTGCCTGCAGTTGGATCTGGCCAAACTAGTGCCAAGCGGAAGAGAACAGGGCTTGGAAGACAAGCTGAGGGGTCTCCAGGAGTAAGTAGGAGCCTTTCCCCACCCCCCCTCTCCTGCTCTTATTCAACATGTTCTATAGGAACGAGAGACCCCTCTGCTGGTCCTCGAACACCTTGCAGCCTGATGCTCTTGTACATTATGGAATGATTTGGAGAGGTGCACATTTGTGCTGCAGGCGGACAGGCTTCAAGATCAAGCTTCTGACTCGGCCTGGGCCAAAAGCAGGGCCTTCAGAGGAAGAGGTAATTTGCTCATGTCCATTCTCTGTGTGGACATTATGTCTTATAAAAACTATTTTGCTTGAGATTGGAAGACAATGCAGGCCCGTTCCCGTGCGGGTGCAATGGCATTACACAGGTGTGTCGATGCATGGTAAAATGCACTCTCCTCCAGGACGAATGACAGACATGGTATTATTGCAGCTGCGAGCAGCATGGCAGCTGGATGCACGGACAGCGCTGGTGGTCTGTGACCCGACCAGCCCGAACATCCTGCAGTTCCGGGCTGGCAGGGAAGTGAGTCAGCTCCTGTCCCGGCCATTCTTTGTGGAGCTGCAGTCCCGCTATGGCAATCTGTACTATGTGAGAGAAGAGGTGACTGATACTCACATCTGCTCCTCCATCACATGGGTGCACATACAGGTGTAGATGGTTGTCAGGCATTTTTTGCAGTGGTGCTCCACAGCAGCTGTGCCAGAGAGGGCTGCCATGAGCGCAGTGGCGTTTCAAGGCTGTGGATCTTCAGCAGCTTCAAGGTTCCTCCTACGTCTTGCAGGGAGAGTCTGCAGCAGTGCTCAACACTGTGGATGCGCTTGCGGATTGCTTGGAGAGGCCTGGAGGTTGTGCGGTGGTTCCCGGCCTGCCTTCGGACCAGTACAACCTCACGCTGGGGACATCCATCCTGGGAGGACTCGTTGCAGGCTATGCGTCACGCCTGCAGCCTGACGGTATGCTTTGCAGCCGTGAACTGTCAATCAAAATATGGCAACATGCGCGGGCCGCTCGCCTCGCAAGATGTGTCCGCCAAGTTCCAATCTTTTGGGGCTTGCCTAACTGGCACAGGCTGTGAATGTCATGGTAGAGTTATGATAGTCATTGTAACGAAGCATACAGTGAGACAAGATGCACTAAATGAGGAGCAATCCTGATTGATGCAGGTATTGTCAGGAGGAAGTGGATTTGGGTTGCCCTCTTTGCACCGCTGTGGGGAGTGCTCTTTTTGAGCTTTGGCATTGGGCCCATAGTCACCCGGACCTCAGACAGGTTGCCTCTCTTGTACAACACAGCAGCCTTCCTGGCAGCTGCATTTGTATTCCGGCTGTCGCCTCTCTTCCAGCAGGGGGCGATAGACACATCTGTGCTGAAGAAAGGGTCAGATGGACAGGAAAAAGATCAGTAAGATCAGATGCATCAGCGACTTGTGAACATGAGCAGCAGCTTTTGGCTAGCTCACAGAGGGTGCTGCTGACCATGGGTGCCAGCGATAGCTGCTGTTTCAATCAGCTACATGTCATGGACGGTAGCTACGTAGTATACCACAGGCACTGAGGGCTGCGATGTCGAACATGTGGAGTCATACTCATCAAGAGACATGGAGAAAAGGTGAATTGAAGGATCTCAGGCATTGAGGCTGAGGGATGGACTGAATTCAACGGTTGAGTGAGCCAAACTTGGGCAAAGGTGTATAGCTTCTCTATGGCTTCGTGGGACCTTCTGGTCTGACCCTCGGCTTGCCTTTTGACAGCTTCCTGTTCGCCATTCCTGACCATTGCTTCACCACAGATCACAGCAAACACGAACGCGATTATAAAGAACGCAACCATGGCGATGTCGACGATGACGATGCGTGCACACCTCGGGAACGTGGCAGCGTTCGCCCCCTGCCGCCCAGCACTTCGCAGAGCAAGTGTCTTGGCGCCCATCAGAGCAGAGAAGAGCCTGGGCGACCAGATCCAGGAGAAGACAGATGTGAGTGCCTCCGGTCACCGCAATGCATTGCCGTCCAGGCCCCCATTTCTTTGTCAGCAGTACCCTCTCGTCAGTGGCATGCCGTCCATGGTACAGCCGGTGTATGGCCTGCGAAGGATCATGAGAAATGCAAGAACCCCTTCTTTGCAATATGTACCATAACTTTCCTATGTGTGGGCCAAATGCAGCCCTATATGCGTTGGTGTTCTACGCGATAAGCCGTCCTAAAAGCACGCTAGCCACAAGGTTTGATGAGGATAGCATACAGGGCGGCCCGAGAGATTGCCCCATTAATCTGAGACATACTGCATGTTGCAGGAGTTCGTCCAGGCGACAAAGGAGAACAGCGGGCTTGATATGGGCAAGCTCGGAGAGCAGCCTGGTAACAAAGACAAAACCGCCCTGGGACAGGCCAAGACACCGCAGGGTGATGATGTTTCAGGTACGAGCATGGTCCGGATATGAATAAGATACAGGCTACCGACAAATGGAACGCATCTAGCCCGCACGGTGTGGGATCTCAACAATTGCCAAATGTGCATGTCCCAGAGTGCTCATGCGTTACTTCATGCTTCTGCAGACATCATGTCCTTCTCTGGACTCCTTCCTGAGCTCATCAACTCCAGGGCAGCCATGTTCGGAATGCTCGCTGCTTTTGGAGCCGAGCTCGGAAGCAGGCAGCCTCTGTTTGTTCAGGTAGTGCGCTGCTCCTCTGTACTTCACTATCTTACCTTAACATGCACCTTGATGCCATCTCAAAAGGTTGTGCATCCCCGACACTCTGCATCTCTAAATCTGGTCAAACCCAGGGGAGCCATGGGCATTGTAAGCAGCTATATATGTTGAGGCTATATACAGCTGCCAATGTATGCCCATGTTTGACACTTGTTGTGTCATGCGCAGCTCAAGACAGCGCCCTTTGCAATCCTTGGCGCTTTTGTGACAATTATTGTGGCATCTATCATCCCAGCCCTGCGTGGTGCTGACATGGAGCAGAAGGGTGCAGGCCCCTTCACGAAGGTAAGGCTTTTCTGTTTCTTCAGTCCCTTTTGTGTATCGTGCATATTCTTATCATTACTACTACGAGGGAGGCCTCTGTAGCCTAGGGTCATAGGGCATACACGTGGGAGTCTAGCAGCCTCGACCGCGGGGTCCAGCATAGCCACCATGCAGTCTTCAACCCAATTGCACGAAGATAGCATGCACAGCATATATGCAGCAATATCAAAGAGAAGCATGCACAATGTGTAAGGTACCATTCTGTACGTGCGCAGATCACAACACAGATTGCTCTGACATCTGTATGCTGACCTGCAGGAAGCTGAGGTGCTCAATGGCAGAGTCGCCATGGTGGCCTTCGCCCTGCTGGTAGGCCCAAAGCTCAGCATGCCATGCACTCTC
Organism: Coccomyxa viridis; assembly: GCA_963930925.1. NCBI lineage: Eukaryota > Viridiplantae > Chlorophyta > Trebouxiophyceae > Coccomyxaceae > Coccomyxa > Coccomyxa viridis. The sequence goes on from CAWVOJ010000012.1 coordinate 286,209, forward strand.
ATCATGGACACCGCACAACCAAGGGTGCTGCTTTCAGAAGAAGGAACCTTCTGTACATGGCTCATTGGCTGACCTGATTTTCTCCACGTGACTTGCATCTCCTGTTCATGTCTCAGTGCTGTCTGGCTTTAGCTTTCTCCCATTGTCATGCAGGTTTGCGTGGAGACATGGAAGGCAGGACCTGGCCTGGTGCCCTAGATTATTTCCCAGACAGGGCAGCAGCTTGGAAGAGACATCATCTCCGCATCAGTTTGCAAGGGCAGGAAGCAGCTGTGGTATTAGAGGGCCAGAGGAGACTGACAAGAGACCGGCTTACAGAGTCGGATGAGAAGATTTTGCAGAGGTTTACCTGAGTGTGAGAGCATACCCCAAGCTGCACGGCACTGTATAGGCTGCTCCTGTGGGGCTTGTGTATCAAGTAAATTGCCATAGGAGAGTGTGCTGGCTAGGAAGGCTTGAGCTGGAGATGGTGAGTCCATTGCCAGGTCTGCAAGGCCAGTACAAGACTGGGAGTGTGCCGGCAGTGTTTTGCTGCTACTTTGCCTGAGCAGCTATATCGAGTATGCCACCCTTTTCATTGACCGCACAGGTGCTGCCATGCGGTGCGCATCTGCTGCTGTGCTTTCCCTGTAAAGACAAAATTCGCTGGGTCCAGCAACATTGAACGGTTCAATCCCATCCGGAGCCTGTGACAGGCTTCACATCATGTGCTGCACTTCTGCTAAATCAACAGTGTGTATGTTATCTAGTGCATCAGTGGCCTGGCCTTCTACATTATTTGGACTGATGCCTGGTATGAGTCCCTCCCTTTCCATACCTGTTACTATGTTGGCAAGATCCTCAATTCTGCAGCCTTTTTAAGTTGTTCTGGCAGCTGTTGCTGCCGAAGTGCCCCTACATGCATATCTGCATGAATTGGAAGATCAATCCTCAACGCCGCCATGCTTGAGACCCTCGTGTGGAGCTATATGTGGTGAGTGACCCCCTTGAAGTGCCACACAAGGTGATAAAACATGACATACCCTTAGTTGCAGCTGTCCCTGCACCTGGCTATACCTCCTCTCATGTTGCCTCATCTGGCGCCCTGGATGGCTCTTCGATAACACCCCACATGCAGAGAGCGTTCTGCGTCACAGTGACATTGGAGGCAGCCCTCTGAAGCCCAACATCTTGGGGCACTTGCTACATGCAACTTACAACAGCCCTGGTTCATGCATTGTTGAGGTGCTTATGAAAGCATCCTTGCTGGCTTTGGCCTTACAACGCCGCTCGTGAAGAGCACGATAAGCGCACCTATCACCTTCTGAGCGCTGAGATAGTCTTACAACGATCACAGCGGCATCTTCTACAGCTTCGCTGACCTGTGACAACCGCTGTGACTGGCCTGGGGCACGGCTACATCGCTCAGGAATGACATTCGGCATTCAGTAAGCGCGATCAGGTAATGTTGATCAAGTTTGTGCAGAACAAACAGCTGATCTGCGGCAGAACGACGAGACATGGGCGATGACAAAGACGCCTCCCACTCCAAGCATAAGAAGGAGAAGCACAAGGATCGTGATAGAGACCGAGACCGTGAGAAGTCGAGACGGGACGGCAAGGGCGAGCGTGACGACCGTCATGATGCACGTAGAGAGAACCAAAAGGTATGCAGCTTCCTGTGCGCACCTGCTCACATAGCTTCAAGCTGTTTGCATGTTCCATGCCAACCTGGACTTGTTACTGTAGACCCTGTCCTACATCAGATAGGCGCTTCTTGTTTGGATATAGGACTTCTTATCTTGTAGACCGTTACTGTTGACTCTGAAAGTAGGTGTAACCTCCTAGCTTTCGAAGGTGATCACGCACTCACTTCCCTTCCACCTCTGCAGGATGAGGACCACCCGGACAGGCTACGTGCGAAGCTCGAACGTAGAGAGCGAGACGAAAGGTGATCACCCTTGATCGAGCTTATTCGTGGTCATGCCTTTAGCCTTGCCAGGCGTCTTCGTTGTGTTCAAAGCAAGGCATCTCTCTCTCTGATTGCAGCAGCAACACAGCCTATGACAAGTCTGTCTCATGTCGTGTGAAGCGTTGTCCAGGTTTAGTGGTGCAGCTCCATCCATGGAACTCCTTCCATGAAACAATGACGATTCCCTCTGATGCCCTCTTGGCTTTGTGCAGGGAAAGAGATAAGGCGCGCTCAAACAGGGATGCAGTCATCTCGCCTGCGGTCAGAGAAGAGAACGGCACTAGAAAGAGAGAACGTCCTAGCTCCATAGATCGTGAAGACAGAGGTAATCCCCGCTCATGCCCTACATGCATGACTCACTCGCCTTATATGATGTGCCCAAGGTAGGATCCTGCAGCCATGACAGTTCTGCAAAGCAACTAGCACACAGGCAGGATGTCAGTCAGTACTTGAGTGCGCTTTGGACATTGTGCAGCATTGATGATTCACTGCCTGCTGTCCTGCACCCTCGCCATTGCAATGGGCTTGTCTCTCAACATATGCAGAGGCTATTTCTGAATGCTCATGGTCGCTGCAGATGTCAAGAGGAGAGAGAGGGAGAAGGAGCAAAAAGCAAAGGACAGGGACCGTCACCGCAGCAGGTGCGTGCGTGTGTCACTCGCCCTTCCGCTTCGTGCTTCATACTTTTCCTATTCCGGCTCCATCCTGCAACAGAATGTCTCCCATTCTGTCAGTGCTGAGAACCCAGGCAGCAGTCAATGAAGCTGCACCATGCCGTGCAGATGACAAGGTCTGCCTTAATTGCTGGCCTGGGTAGCCTGCAATATTGCGGACACTGATGTAAGGTCATTGGCTGTCGTAGGGACAGGGAGCATGAGCGAGTAGTAGACACTGATCGCGCGAGGGAGCGCCCGCGGGACAAGGACCATGACCGGGCGCGGGAGCGCGACCGGGAGCACAAGCGCCGCATGGGCGTCCCCGAGTCCCGCATTGCAGAAGACGAGCGCCACAAGGCTAAGCAGGCGAGTGCACCTGGCCTCTCCTGTCAATGCCCGTGCCCTGGCATTGGCCTTGCATGCACTGGTGTAAGCGCCCTGTCTTCCCACCTGTTTTACAGGAGCACAGCGTACAAGAGAGTACCACTGTCATGTCATTTCTGGCGCTGGGGTTCCAGTCCGTCCTATGCCGTGACCAACACAGCATCATCTGTCTTCTGCCACTCGGCGGCAAATGCATGTCAGGCTCGAAGCCAGAGCCTGCTTTCGCTGATCTCACCATAGCATAGCAGATAGCTGATGTGCTGCTGCGCTGCCTGCAGGAAGAGGAGCAGGCTGCGCTGGATGATGAAGCAGAGCGCAGGAGGAAGCGCGTGCAGGCCTGGCAGGAGCAGAGGACCAAGGCTCAGGTCCTGGAGGAAGCCGCTGCCCAGGAAGCTGCCCAGAAGGCCAAGGGCTGGTCCCTGGAGGACGACCTTGACGAGGTAAGCCATCACCAATCTCATCATCTCTGAAGCATCTGTATTCTCATACTGTGCTCCATGTTGCCACTGCATCAGACATGTCTTGAACGTGTGGCTGCTTGAAGACGTTGCTTTTCAGAGACATGTGCTGATGGCTGCTGTTATTGGTGTGCAGGAAGACACAGCTGCGGGCGGCATGGGGCGCACAGATGACATGGAGGAAGATGAAGTGGATCCTCTGGATGCCTTCATGAACGACAATGCCGCCAAGACCAGCGCGCCAAAGCGGCCTGTCCGAGAGCCAGCAAAGGAGGAGGAGCTCGATCCCTTGGACGCCTTCATGGCCCAGAACACCGTCGCCAGCATTGCTGCGCCCAAGCAGGAAGAGGCAAAGCCCAAGCAGGAGGAGCCCGATGAGGACATCGACCCGCTTGATGCCTTCATGGCAACTGAGATCATTCCTGTCGCCAATGGGCCGAGCAAAGCTGACCCCTCCTCCCAGGTCAGTCCTCAATGTCCTCTGCATTCACTAGACAAGAGATGCAGCCGGTGTCACTTGATCAGCTGGCCTTGCAGGCACCCACGCCTTATGCGTAATGTGTTGGGTGCACCTGGCCTTTGCAAGATGGTTCAATCAGGCCTACTTCACAAGATTTGAGCGGCGCATGTATTGTGCAGGCGCCAAGGGTCAGCATAAAGCAGGAGCCGCAGGAAGGTGCGGGCGAGAGCGAGGCAGCCGCCCCGCCCATGGCGAAGCGGCGCCAGAGCGCAGCGCAGCGCAGGCGGCAGCGCCCGCGCTATCTCAGCAGCGACTCCTCTGACGACGAGGACGAAGAGGAGGAGGAGGAATCCGAAGAGGAGAATGATGCGGTGCGCCGCTTACCCTGATCTCAAGCCTGTGTGCACAGTGCTTCCATTGCATGAACCTACCTTCAAGGAACCACCTTTATCTACTGTGAAGTGAGCGTGAAGCAGCTCACCGGCTTGTGTAGGCTCATGGCATATCTCTTATTCCTTAGTTGTGAGGCCAGCTGCTGCTGCTGCATGACTAGGGCCTCTACCAGTTCGAGTGACCAGGTGAGACTTGAGCGTGAAGGAGCTGATTAAAGGGAAGTTACAATGCGTGCAGGAGTGGGCCAAGAACACGATGGCAGGGCGGATGAGCAAGAGCGACAAGCTGGGCGCCGTGGACCACTCCAAGATAGACTACCCGCCCTTCCGCCGCAACTTCTACATCGAGGTGCAGGAGCTGCAGAAGATGTCCGAGGAGGACGTGGCCAAGTACCGCAAGGAGCTGGACGACATCAAGGTGCGCCCTGGCCTCTGCATGTCAGTGCTGCCATCATCCTTGGCACCCTCCCTTCATGTGCTGGCTGTGAGGGCACTTGATGCATAAATATGCTTTGGAAAAACGCGCCTTTTATTGCCGCCCGCCTCTCACTGTAACTGCACAGTCCAGCATGCAGGTGAATGTTGGGTCTAGTCAAGCAATACAGATGTGTAGTAGGCTTACATGGCGATGCCTTATACTGTCCTTGTCTATCATGCAGCTTGGGAAATGCTGCAATGCTGTTCTGCCTGTGCAGGTGAGGGGCAAGGACAACCCCAAGCCTGTGAAGACTTGGACCCAGTGTGGCCTCGATAGGCGGGCCCTGGCTGTGCTCGAGAAGCAGAAGTACACAAAGCCGATGCCTATCCAGGCGCAGGCCCTGCCCGCCATCATGAGTGGCCGGGACTGCATCGGCATTGCCAAGACAGGCTCTGGCAAGACGCTGGCCTTCGTGCTGCCCATGCTGCGCCACATCAGAGACCAGGTCAGCACCTATCCTCTTTCTTGCTTAGCCTCGACACTTGCATCTTTAGTGTTCCTCTACACATCAGGTCAGGCATTTGCATGCTGCTCTGTGATCTTGATGTCGCATGGTGTTCTACATATCTACCATTCAGATCAGGGGTTGCGTGCTCCTCTGAGTGGCTTCTTATTTTCTGTGCAGCCACCACTAGCGACAGGGGACGGCCCAATCGGGCTCATCATGGCGCCCACGCGGGAGCTCGTGGTCCAGATCGGCAAGGACATCCGCCTGTTCTCTCGCGCTCTGGACATCACCTGCGTTTGTGCCTACGGCGGCTCCGCCGTCGGCGACCAGATCAGCGCCCTCAAGCGCGGTGCAGAGGTGAGCCCCCCAAATTTTCTCCTTACCAACTTTTAGACCCGTCACAGCTATGAGGGCTGCAAGCCTAGAGCAGGAAAGTGAGCAGACTGTGGGCGTTCAGCAATAATGAAGGGAATTTTAGTTAAGCATGTGAGGGATATCCTGTGTATGTATTGGCGAGACTCAGATCATCGACAGTCTGAGGTGTTGCCACACAGTCAGAAGCGTGCCTTAGCAGAAATGTCCTGTATACAGTGTTGCTGAGCTCCAAGAACGTCCAATGACTGTGTGAATCATTGCGCAGGTGGTGGTGTGCACGCCAGGGCGCATGATTGACCTGCTGGCAACCAGCGGGGGCAAGATCACCAACCTGCGCCGCGTGACCTACCTGGTGCTGGACGAGGCGGACCGCATGTTTGACATGGGCTTCGAGCCGCAGATCAACCGCATCGTGTCGCTCATCCGCCCGGACCGCCAGACCGTCATGTTCTCTGCTACCTTCCCCCGATCGGTGTGCCATTGCCCCATTGCCTGCTATGTATGGCCATTATCTGGTGTGTGTGTTGCTGAGCCAGGTTGCTGATTAATGACCGCCATGGGCGTGACCTGCTTGACTGACCCAAAAAAGGGGTGCAGCCAGGTGCCCTCCTCAAAATTTGCCGCGGGGTTGATTCCACTGCTGAGTGTCTTGTTGTGCTGGGATTTGTGTCATCAAGCGGGAGCGATGTCTCCCTACTTTGGAAGTGCAGCAGTCATGTTCTGTTGCCTCCAGGTCCACATGGGATGCTCAAAGGAGGCTCGCGTGGCTGTGCAGGTGGAGACGCTGGCTCGGGGGGTGCTCAAGACGCCGATCGAGATCCAGGTGGGCGGCCGCAGCGTGGTCAATAGCGACATCAGCCAGAGCGTGGAGATCCGCCCCGTGGAGGACCGCTTCCTGCGCCTGCTGGAGATCCTGGGCGAGTGGTATGAGAAGGGCAAGGTGCTGGTGTTTGTTTCCAGCCAGGAGCAGTGCGACAACCTCTTCCGAGACCTCCTCAAGGTCAGGCCCCTGCCCCTGTTTTGATGCCTAGTCTCCTCTCTTTATGCAGATCTGCTCCTTTGCTGATTGTTGCATGGAGGAAGACGATCATGACATGCTGACATTGGCTCCAACACGTCTCACTTGATATCAGCTGTTGTGCAGATCTGCATGCTTTGTGTGAGAGGATCCTCAGTGTTGCAATGTGGAAACTGTCACTTGCGGCCACAGGCTTGCCTTGCACTACCTGACACCAGCTGTCATGCAGAGACGGCACCTGATAGCTCGCTATGGGTGGAAGCCCAAGTTCTTCCAGGCTCGGCGACTCAGGAGAGGCGCTGCTTTGCAGGTGGGGTACCCCTGCCTGTCGCTGCACGGTGGCAAGGACCAGAGCGACCGGGAGTCGACCATCAACGACTTCAAGACGGACGTCTGCAGCCTGCTCATCGCCACGGGCGTGGCTGCCCGCGGCCTGGATGTGAAGGAGCTTGTCCTCGTTGTCAACTATGACACGCCCAACCACCACGAGGAGTATGTACACAGAGTGGGCCGCACAGGTGTGGACCCCCCCAATAATGTCTTCTATCACTATGCTCATGTGCTATGAGTGCCTCTCCTCCGCACCTTGTAGGTTAGCTGGGTTAATATTATAAAAGGCAGGTGTTCAGGCAGCTAGGATACTGTAAACAACTTGCTCGTCCATAGCTGCCAGCCATGTCCACACCTGGAGGCCATGAGATCGGTATCACGTGCAGCTAATGGCTTGCAGGACCTGCACTATACCCTTATCCACTCTGCTGCATCACGTCTCCTTTGCGATGCAGGGCGCGCGGGCAACAAGGGCACTGCCATCACCTTCATAGCCCCGGAGGACGACCAGTATGCGCCGGACTTGGTGAAGGCGCTGAAGGAGTCGAAGGCGCCCATCCCAAAGGACCTGCAGGCGCTGGCGGACGGCTTCATGGAGAAGTGCAAGGCCGGGACGGCGCAGGCGCACGGCACTGGCTTTGGCGGCTCCGGCTTCAAGTTCGACACGAACGAGGAGGAGGAGCGCCGGGCTGCTCGCAAGGTCTGCACCATCTCTGCAACTGTTCTGCTCTCTTCTGAAGCTTCTTTGGCACCAAAGTTGCTTCGGCTTGCTCTGCTGGCCTGATGCATTGCTTTACTTTGATGCACATGCCAGATTTTTCTGGAGTCATCTTCCTGACCGCAGTCGTCTCAAGCGGCTCATCATGTGACTGCTTGCCCTGCCTCCATCCTGGGATGCACAGCTGTGTTTGCCGGCCTTGGCATGATGTAAGCGGGCATTGTGCAGCTGCTGTTTGTCATTGACCTGCACTGACATGTCCTTGGCCTGTACGCAGGAGGCTGCAAAGGAGGCAGCAAAGGACGCAGGCCTGTCTGATGACGAGGAAGAGGAGGAGGAGGGCACCATCCGCCAGGTCATGCCCGGCGAGACCGCCGCGGCTGCCATGGCGGCGGCAGCTGCTGCGGCCAACGCCGCGCTTCCCATAACGGTACGCCTGCTGGACACAATGTGCTACCAAGCAAGTTTTGGCAATACGTGCACATGCAAGGCCTGCATCCTGCTCATCTTTCTTTGGCTCTGGAATTATGATTGTTGCCTGATAGATGCATCCTCAGTCAGTAGAGCGCAATGACATGGAGCTAGTGAGTGAGATTTGAGTGCATGAGCACGTGATTTGTCGTAGGTGTGTCTCATGGCCACAGGTCCTTACGGCCTGTGAGGGCTGAGATCGGCACTGCTGCAGGATTTTAATGTGTGCATATGCGCTGCAGGATATGAGCAGGGATGCGGTGTCGAAGATGCGCGCTGCTCAGGAGGTGGCTGCGCAGCTCACGGCTCAGGCGGCCGCCCAGCCGATTCGCATGGCGGCCCCTGCCGAGAACCAGGGCGGGTCTAATCTACTCGCGGCTGCCCAGGCGGCTGCCAATGCGCTGGCTCAAAAGGTATGAGACCTCTCCGTGCCAGTCAATCATACTTGTCACATATCGTTTCCTGGGGCCATGGAATGCCCTTCTGCATTGTAATGATGGCCCGTTTACGAATGTCCATGCTGTGTGGGACGTTAGTGCAGCCACTGTATAAGGATGGGTGCCGTGTGTGCAGGCGGGCATGCCAGTCACAGCCCTTCCGCAGCCGATGCTGCAGCCCAAGGTGCCCAGCATGTGGGCGCAGCCGGGCACCTATCACGCGGATGCTGATAAGCCGCACTTTGAGACTGAGCTGGAGATCAATGACTTCCCTCAGCATGCCCGCTGGAAGGTACAGCAATCTCAACTGTGCAATGCCACCAAGAGCCTTGCTGAGTGCAAAGTAGCTGCATGGCACTTCAGGTGCTCTCACGATGATGCTTGTTGCTTGAATGTCCATCAGGCACCTGTTTCAGTACAGAGACTCAGCACCTCCATCCGGCTGTCCTCGTCTTCGGCCACCCTGACACCTCTTTGCTGGTGCAGATCACGCATCGGGAGACTTTCAGTGCGGTAAACGAGCTGACAGGGGCAGCCATGACCATCAAGGGCAACCACTACGAGAAGGGGCAGAGGATCCCGGATGGCGAGCGCAAGCTCTACCTCATCATCGAAGGCCCTACAGAGCTCGTCGTGAAGCGCGCCAAGGTATGCTTCTGCCCATCCACGTGTCATTGCTTGCGGTGAAATGCCTCTGTGCTGAGCTCTTGAGGCCTACCAGATTGCTCAAAACTGCTTGGAAAGGCAAGTTACATAAGAGGGTCCCTGGATGGCAGTTCTGTGCAGCTGCCTGCCAGCTGTGGAGCCATCTAGCCTACCCAGGGATTGCGTGGAGAGTGGCAGGCGTCTGCACAGTCTACTCTCCTTTGACCCCTCTCTCACGGCAAGCGCAAATGCTGCAAATGCATCTTGCAGTGCCAGCACTTGATTGGACTTACGGAATGGCAAGAACAGAGCTCATCGCTCACTGTGGGCTTGGTAATGCAGGCGGAGATCAAGCGCATTCTGGAGGAGTACACGGAGAAGGCTCTGCGCAAGGAGGCTCCCACAACCGGCCGCTACAATGTTGTATAGCGCGCCGCACATTACTACTGCTTCAGTCACGAGGGTGCCGCCGGCGCTCTGGGGCATATCGAGGAGGTCCCAGGGAAGGGACGCCTGAGAGAGGCTCTGGAGGGGCATGGGGAATCAGGAGTTTTCTGGGAGGGGCTCGGAGGATGTGTCATGAGCACCTGCTGCGCTGTTGAGATGCACTAGGGAGCCTGACGGGCGGTGCTGAGACACACTGTTCTGAGCATGTGGCATTGGGTCGTGCAGAGAGCCCTCAAACCCTCCTCCTTGGCAGAGCAAGGACTGACAGGAGGTGATGTGCCTGCACAGGGCTGTGCGCCAGAGCCTGGTCTGGCTCGGCATGGCTCACGGCAGAGGCATGGCAGCCGCAGCGCAGCTTCCTGAGCTCCTGACTGGGCTCCGTCCCGCCCCTGCCTGGCAGCTGGGGTAATGCCTTGCATGCGCCTGGCCTGCCACCCATGTCATGTGCCCTGAGACTTGTGGAAACAGAGCTACGCTACATGCAGTGACTAGGGTATCCTCAAATGCCTCCTGCTGTGGCTGTGTGGTGTGGTTCTCCTGCAACAGGGCAGGGGCAAACCCTTCCCAGAGGGCTTACCTTCATCTGATTCAGCGCTGACGGGGCAAGCTGCACAAGCGGGGCTGCACTTCCATGTAAGTTGCAAGCCTGGCTCTACTACATTGCAGGGCATACAATATCATCTTGATGCACAAGGTTTGCACCTTGGCGGTTCTCTTGCTAAGCGTGTTGCATGGTGGCTTCACCTCTCTCCTGGGGGGACTGAAGTTGTCAATGTAATGCAGCTCCGGCGGCCCCATCAGGCAAAAGCAAGCAGTCCCTTGGCAGAATCTGCCTGACTTCAAGGTGTGTGCAGCAGCCCTGCGCCCTCTTATGGAATGATATTGCGGATGTTCTCCAGAGCTGGCAGACCTGGCTGTACTAAACATAGTAATTCCGCCGCACTATACCTTGCACAGGTCTATACAGCAGGCTCTTCTAGTGGGTAGTGGCAGCACTGCAAGTGGCAGCATGGATCGCCAAAGCTGTGTGTATATAGAGCTTGAATGCATGGACATGATCAATGGCATCTGAGCAGTTGCTTGGTCTGGAGGACTGTAGCTTCTGCTGCAGCGCAGGTTACTATGGTAGGATGCTTGGAGGCCCTGTGGAATGGCAGATATTCCTGGAGACACAAGGTCCTGATGCCAGTGAGATGGGCAATTGAGAAGGCTGAACTGAGTCCTGTTATGTATGTTTTCTAGACTTGCATGGTAGCATATCTCCATGGTGCAAGGTTCTGTATGTGTTTCGATTGGCTGGATATCCATCCAATCGATCGAAACCAATATCTCCCTATAAGCTTTGCTAGAAGTTGCACGCAGTTCTTACCGCCTGAGTCCAGCGATGAATCCCTCTCGTTTTCTCTTGCTCGAGTCGCTCCCTTGCTGCTCACTCATGACTTCTCTATCTACTGCCTGCTCAGCTCTTGTGGCTTTTGTGCTGGAGTCCTGTCCCGAGGTGCTGCCAGATCCTTGGAAGCCCAGTTCCTTGAGATCTTGGCGGGCCATCAAGTTTCTGCAAGCAAAGGTGGAAACCCTTGAAGTCAATCTCCACAGGGCTACATGCCTACATTGGGCTTCCTGCAAAGATCATATCATGGCCCATGTGAAGCAAATGGGTCAGTGTGAACTCTCCGGAATCCCATGAAGGGAGGCCAAATTTGATGGATAGCATGCCAAGCCAGAACAAGACCTGTCGGAGGTAGTCAAAAAGTGATAGGCAGTGTGTGTACCTCTCCATTCTGCACTCTAGGTAATGCTTTGCCAAGCTTCTGCAGCTCTCTGCTTGATTGCCATGCTGTTTCAGGCACGCCATGTACTCCTCCTTTGCCTGAGAATTGCAGCTCATTTTTGTCAAGCGATCGGCCGTGACATGTGTTGTCTTTTCATCTCAGAGACGCTCAAAGTCAGCTCACGCTGGGGAGACAGACCTGTTTACATTCGCCGAAGTGGTCAAGCGGAAAGACTCCCTTGTCAGGGGGCTTTGGCTGATAACCTCTCGCGCCTCCAAATGCTCCTCCAGCGCTCATGCACTGTCTCAGTACTCAGTCTTCAGGCGGTGGGAGGTTCCTGAGGGAGAATGACATACGTATGGTACAGATATAAGGCCTTGTTGCCTCGTGATACCGGTATATGCTGCACTTGCAGCTCTCCTGTAGGATTGCTCCTTGACATGCACCGCAATATTTGCCGCATCGAGAAGGAATGCCCGGAAATTGTAGCTTCACACCATACGGAAGCTGCTGCTTCGTCATCACTTCCGTTGTTCCGAGACTTCCGGGATATTAGCAGGCTGCAAGGGAAACATTGCAGCACTTCTGCATGCATTAGGCGTCTCACATACATTGGTGCAAGGGGCATAAGATGATGCCAAGCCTACGGTCTGGAGTAGCAGGCGCCTTTCACTAAGGTTGGGCACCACCCCGACCAGCAATCGGCCACCCAAAAAAGGTGGCCTCTGGGCCAGTATGAATGCAGGAGAGAAGCACGTTCTAGTTACAGGCGGCTCTGGCTACACCGGCCAGTTCGTGACGCAGCACTTCGCATCATTGGGATTTAAGGTGGGAACAAGGGCGGGTGCATGATTAGCATGCAATGGCGGGTCTCAATCACAAAGCGCGTACCTCAAAAGTTGTGCTGTATGCAGGTCGTATACACACACTACAGCACAGCTGCCCCCTATGCTGCAGGAGACAACGTGGATGCCAAATGGGTGAGGCCTTCCTGTATCGCTCTTCCTGTAGAGCTCATAGGTGTTTCAATTTTTACTCCTTGACATGCATCGCTACACATGCATGTCATTGAAGAAGTTGACTTGTAAGGAGAACGAGACCTCAGCTAAAAGCTCGGGATTGTGCTTGTGATGCGTTTGTGGGCATGGCAAGCTACCTGAGGATTTTACGAGTGATGTGCTTCAGGTGAACCTTGTCACTGGTGAAGGCCTCAGTGAGTGCTTCAGAGATGGGCGCCAATACGCTGCAGTCATCAACACAGCAGCTATGTCACAGCCGGCTCTTTGTGAGCGTGACCCTGTCACAGCAAGGTAGAGGTTTTGGCAGAGCCCCTTCTATAGCTCTTGTCAATGTTGCATGCCCAATAGCAGCTCTGTTTAGGTGTCAGGCAAGCATCGATGCTTGCCTGGCACGTAGCTGCTACCATAGATGTCTGAGTGGCTCTTGCAGGTCAATCAATGTTCCCAAAGCGCTCATCAGCGCTCTCAGACAGCACTATACTGAGCCCGAGACTCAGCCCGTGATAATACACTTCTCCACTGACCAGGTGAGCCCACATCTAATACGCTCACAATATACCTGATGCTCAATGTGCCTGTTGTGAGTGTGTCTGCTGTACACTGTTGCTCGGCAGGAGCTTTCAGATTGGGCCATCCATAGTGACATGCTGAGGGTTTCCATTCCAGGGCTTCTACTCACAAGATTCTTTGAAACTGAGCCACAGCAAAATGGTGGTCCAAGTCACAGCTTGTGCATATCCAGGTGTACGATGGGTCGAAGGCTTGGTGGAAGGAGGATGACCCATGCCAACCTGTCAATGCATACGCCGCTTCCAAGCTAGAGGGCGAGCGCTATGTGCAGGCACGTCTCTCTCATGATACATGCGCAGCAGGGTGTAGGCTGTCCTGTCCTTCTGCGACTCCATACTTGTGCTTGATAGGGCCTGCGTACATCTCAGAGCAGCTGCAGCCCAGGCTCAGAGCTGCATGCAGTTGACATGCCGTGCACCAGTATGTAGTCACAGCAGGGGTAAGACAGAATGGCATGCAGTGGCCTTGTGAGTCTTGTGGGCAGGCACAGTGCTGGAGTAAACTGCCAAATGTAGGTTCTGAGACTCAAGCTAAGTGCACCCTCTGCAGGCAGAATGGCCAAAGCATGTGATTTTGAGGGCCAGCATCATTATAGGGCCTCAGAGCCCTGTACCGGTGTCCCGGCCACTGTTTCTGCAATTCATAGTGCAGCAGCTGGCCGAGCAGAAGGAGACCACCTTCTTCACAGACGAGTTCAGGAATCCCACCTATGTGCGGGACATTGTGCATATTCTTGCCAAGCTCATAGCTGGAGAAAAGAGACTACACGGCAGGTAGGTGTCCTCATTCAATACAGGTGACTCAGAATGAGCACTCATGTAGTTCAAGGACCAGTCACACTTTGCAAGGCACTGCCGCTGTTACGCCCATGTGGAATGTGCACGCAAGGCTCACATACACAATCTGCAGAGTGTGCCTGCCTGGAGGGCATAACATTGCTCTAGTCACAAGCACATCTCATGCTTGTACAGCTTGGTCACAAGGCCTGGTCTATTGTCAGGTCACAGAGTCAATAGCAAATGCATGTCGCAGGACGTACAATATGGGAGGCCCGGACCGGCTTAGCCGGCTTGAGATGGCGCAGACAGTAGCAGAGATCTGTGGCTACTCCAGTGAATTCATCATTGCGGCACCCTCTAGCACTGTGCAGCGGCCTGTCAGGAGCCCACCAGACATTTCCATGGATTCCAGCAGGATTGAGACTGACCTTGACATGAAGCTGACAACCTTCAGAGCCGCTGTCAAACAGATGCATGAGGCAGGAGAGTTGGAACGTCCCCCGCCAAAGGCTGATGGCGCATGACTGTTCCTGGAGCATTCAGTGACTTTGCAACCTGAACAGGGAAGCTGATAAGAGACCTGAGGTGACATCTGCAAAATCAGAATGCGTGGCAAGGCCATGCAAAGAATATTCTAATCGATTAGATTGATATCATGAGCGAGTGGATCAGGCGATTTGTCCATGCTGCTGTGCCGGCACAGGACACATTGCTACATTGCAAGACTAAAGGTATCTACTTACACAATGCTTTGTAAGTAGCTTCAGGTCTTGAGGCATGGCAGAAGGGCACGCTGCGTGTGCTTTGACACCATGGACCTGCCCAGTCCTCCCACAGTGGTTCCACTTTGCAGCCCTGTGTCTTGAGCTGAGAAATGCAACCTGCGCGTGTATGATAGGAAGCATCGTCAGACCTGATTACTCTGTCCCGTTTGGGTGTGAAGGCTAGCGTGGACCTATCCCTGAAAAATCCTAGTGAGCTGCGCATGGAATGTCTATAGCACGGGTGTTACAGCGAAACAGGGCTTTACATTACTTCGCCGCTGTTGGGTGAGCTCATCATAAATCTCGGTCACAGATCACTAAGCCGAGTAGCAGATCCCTAAGCCGGGCAGGGCTGTGAGATATGTCTTGCTCTCATCTCGATCTGCCTGGTCATTATACAGGCCTCAGAGTCGTATCTGATGTAGGATTGGCGTGAGCAGCGGCGTTTTCCTGTTCAATGAACCACTGAAGGACTACTGGGGCCAGAAAGAGGGTCAGCCTGCAGCGAAGTCGGTAGAGGGAAGCAGCGATGATGCAGCAGGAACAGAGAGCCCAATAGCAGAGCAAGAGAAGGGCCCGGACACCTCAGATGCACAAAGTAGCCGGCGATGAAGGACGCTTGCATGCGTGGCATGCTAGTAAAATCAAAGCTGCAGCGGATGCCCAAGCAAGCAATTAATGCGCTAATGCGGAACATGTGCAGCAATGCAAATGTGACAACAATGTTGCAGAGGACTGATGTCCAGCTTCTGCGATGTAAGATTGAAAGGAGTCATGGTCGAAGATCACATCGGCCCCAATACTTTCTACAGGCGGATATGGGCGTCTTGCAATGTTGTTATGAAGGACATGATAAGCTTTGAGAGCGTCTGCAGTCCTCGTGTGCAGACGAATGCCTGCTTGAATGTTGGCTGCCATGGCCTGGGAAGCTGATGTCAGGGTCCCCCCGCTTTCCCCCCGTTGCCCAGAGGGCTTTTTCCTTCTGTGCTAGCATCGAAGGCCATCGCTTTATAGGCCAGAGCTGTGGAACGATGGACATCAGCCCACAGCATACAGGAGCGATGGTCTGTCCTTAGGACATCAAGGCACGAGCAAGGGGGAGCGGAGCCACAGGGTGGAGCTGCAGCTATCGGAACTTGGCCGTATCCCAAGCTCCGTGAGACGTGATGGCAAAGCACCAGCGTTTGTCGGCGTCAGGGAAGCTGGAGAGGAACCCCGAGAGGTTCTACTGCCCTTATCCTAACTGCACGCGGTCCTTCGCGGAGCTCTGGCGTCTCAAGGTAAATCTTTGGTGTCCTGCAAGACAGGCTGCAGACGCAACAGGCCAAACTCGAAAGGTCGAGGCAGCCTGTCACCTGGGCACCGATATCATCTGAAAGCTATAGGAGCTACATTGGCAGCACAGAAAGGAGAGACCCCTATGTCTATAGACAAACAGCAACTTAAGTTGATCTGTGGATGGTCCTGTGACTCAAAGCCAAACAATGGACACGCAGGTGCACTACCGTGCTCCCCCGGATGCCAGAGGCAGCGGTAAGGAGAGGGGACATGGCTGTGAGCTGCAGCAGTGTCCTAAGTGCGAGAAGGAGCTGAAACAAGGCAGGCACCATGTGGGATGCTTCGCCAACAAGGGCGGCAACACGAAGAAGAGGCCTCAAAAGGTGGTCCTTACATCTCATTGATGCTTCTTGGTTGAAGGCTGGGGCGCGCTGGCCAGCCATTGCCAGTGCTACAACGCATCCTTCAAGCTCGCTAGCTCGGTCTTTGCACTTCCGGAACATTGTGCACGGTCCCAGCGTGCTACTGACCGTTGTTGGCGACCCTATGATGGGCCTATTATGCTTGAGTGGCCCCTCGCACGGCCATTTCTTGCTTCACAAGCCTCATGCATGCCGGTGAGTGCGGGCATGACGCCCTGTTGTTCGGGCTGTCGTGCCAATGAGGTGCTGTTTCGACCAGGCCCCTGACCGAACATCCGCTGAATAGTTTGTAAATGACAGATTTATGGCTTTACAAGCCGTTCTGGCTTCTCATTCCTGACCTGACCAGCTTCCCGTGCGTTCCGTTGTAGGTTGCTGAGGAGCCCTTCGCAGACCCGGAAGATTTTGTCGGCATCGATCGGCGTCAAAGCACGCCTGCTCCGAACCTTGCGAGGCCTCCATCGGGCTTCAGGCCGGACCACAAGCCTCCCGCACCAACGCACGGTCACCCTTACCATCAAGCACCCAGGCCAATGAGCACTGCCATGTCTGAGCCTCTGCAGCCTGTGCAAATGTGAGGCACTTTCACACTCATTCTTGAGGGGCATGCCTGTCGTGCACTGGCATTCATAAGCTTGCATCAAGTATGCTCTGCCAGATATTGAAGCAATGCCTGCACCATTGTTGGGTTTCAGCAGTTCATGCCAGGCCTTCAGCGCACGTAATCGCTTCTGCTGCGCACGAGGAGCCTTGCTTGCCATTTGTCCCTGCCATAGCAGTTTTGTGCTTGGAAGCATCCTGAGCAGCATGATATAGCACTTGCACTGTATAAATTTGTAGGATTCAGTACTCACAGAGAGGCACACGACACCCTGCTTTGGCACAAGTGACGGAATCAAATGCGGGATGCAGGAAGCGCAAGCTGCCCGAGGAGTTTGCGCAGCGCACGCGGCCCATCCCGGACTATGAGCTGCACGGCAGCATCCACGCAGCGGGCAGCTTCCTCATGGGCGCCCGCGCTAATACGCTGCCCCCGCCCAGTGCGTTCGAGCTCTCGGGGCAGCCCGAGCCCATCTTCGAGCGCTTCAGCAGCAGCAGCGAGGACACTCCGGTAAGCCCCTCCCCTGATGAGCATCTGGGTACCCTCAGCTTCACAAGCGTGTGCGTGCAGATGTGCACTGAATCTGGTAGCGGGTGTATTCACATCAGCACGCTGACCATGTTTTGAACCCACTTGCTGGCTGAGGTCCTGGACCGGGAAGGCAGGGGTACATGCCTTGATGTACGTGCAATGCCCGTACCTGTGTATCTTCTACAGCTACCGGAGCACGATGCAGGCACTAAGAGACGCCCGCCTGTAAAGCAATTGCTCATATCAGGCATTGTGGTGCAGGCTGCACACGAGCAGCGGCCGGGCTCCGCACCAGAGCTGAACCAGTTTGGCACTCTCTTTGATGATGAGGAGAGCTGGGCCGGCCTGATGATGGCCCAGGTGGAGCTGCAGGGCGCAGACTTCCTGCTGCCCGAGAGCTTTGGGCTGCCTGGCGACAGCCTGGCGCTGCCCGTTGCCCCTGCGCAGGAGCCTGCCAAGCCCCAGACGGCCAGTATATACAACATACAGGCCAACTGCTCAACTGAGGTACAACTCCTCTCTGCAACTTTTGCACTCCTTCGGCAAGCGCTGTCCAACACTGGCGAGCACACCCTGGCACTTACAAAAGCTCTTAGGTCGCATATGCTGCAGCCAGCTGTGCTGCACATCCTAGGAGGCAACATTGGCCCCTTTACATAGAGCAGGTGGCACACTTAGCCACGCTGCAGGGAGTGGGGAACATGGCTGTGCCCAGTCTGCCGGCAGGCTCTGAAAGTCTCTGCGTTCCATGCAGACATTCCAGGACAGAAAGATGGACATCTCCAGCCTGTTGAATGTTGCGGACGATTTCCCAGATGTGCCCCACAGTCTGCTCGGTGACATGGCGTCCAGCCTGGCGCCCATGCACCACCGCCGCGCCGCCAGCTGTACCGTGCCTCAGCGCAGCAGCGCTGATGAGAACATTATGATGCAGGTGCGCATGAGTGCCAGCTGTCAGCACACATACGAGAGATCTGGTCTGCATGGTGCTTGAGAGCTGCAGGCCTTGATCTGGCGGAAGCCTATGACGGGCATGTCTATCAAACCTGCATTCAGCAATGACAGTGTCCTGTGACAGAATGTGAGTCATACATGACACCTCTCCTGACGAAAACAAAGAAGTAGAGCTGTGCAGCGTCTAGTTGCTGAGTAGGGCGAACCCAATTACACGCAAAGTAGGCTTGTGAGGATGACACCTACCTCTGCAGGGTACAATAGAAGTGGCATATGGGATGGCTCATGGCAGTCCAGTGCAGCAGCCACAGCATCACCCCTTGCACCAGCAGCAGCAGCAGCAACCGCAGCAGCAGTACCAGCAGCAGCAGCAAGCGCAGCAGCATGCGCTGGCGCTCGCCCCTTCCCGCAACGCAGCGCGGCCGCTCGAATTCCTGCGCTACTGCAGCCGCGCAGCTCCCCCGCTGCCAACCATCCACTCCTTCCCAAGCCTGGAAGGTACTGCAACAGTCCCTATTCCCACTCAGTATCCTGGCTTCTGCCTCTGCCTCAGATGCATGCACAGGCCTATAACAAGCCGTTGGGAGAAATGTTTCCAAGGTTCTGCTGCGGCTTTGTCCTGTGAGCACCCAGTGCTGTGTACAGACGTGGCAATCAATCAGCTCTCGCGTCTCAGAGATGCTGGGTGCTCTGCAGGGTACACCTTCAGCAGTGATGACAGCCCCGTGCGCACCACACACGGGCGCTACACATCATCCTCAGCATCCAGCGAATATGAGGACGCAGAACTGGTGCACACTGAGGTGAGACTGCCAGGCCAGGAGTGTTGATGCACTCAAGATGCGACGTCTTAGCGGTGTGCAGAAGGATTTGCCATGCACAGAGCTTACAAAGCAGAGCTGCGCCGCTAAGCTGCAGAGTTCACTGCGGCGCAGCGTATCTGCAATCGTCACATTAGAGCTGTTGCGAAATGCTTGGGCTTGCATCTGAGCCAGTAATGCTGCTCCTGTGCAGAAGGCATCTGTCAGCCGCAAGGGGGAGGTCTACGAGTTTGACATCTTCTCGGTGGTGTGCCTCACTCCCTGGATGTTCTGACATGACCCTCTACATATTTTTATGTTCAGATCCCAATCAGCATGCAGTCAACATTAGGCCAGAGGCATGTGCTGTGATGTTAACATAGTTGTTAGACCCTCTCCATACCAGCAGTACATTTTGTTTTGCGGCTCCCCAGCCTTTGCTCATGCTTGGTTTGCTTGTCGTGCAGCTGGAGCCATCTGTGGTCGCATCATTTGACTGCGAGCCCATGTGCATGATGGGACACAGTCCGCAGACGCCCCAGGAGATGTACCCCAGTGCCAAGGGCGGGTGAGTCATGTTTCACATGCCATTTCCTGCTCGTGTGAGCCATCCTTGAAGACGCAGATTGTGTCCTCCTAGCCGGTGTGGCTAGTCCGGCGTAGCTGCAGAGGGGTGTATGTTGAAGTGGGTACATGCATTGCATATATGTATTCTACTGAGATACTGATTAGCCCTCATCTACCCGCAGGAACGCTGCTGCACGGTGGTCCCCCCAGTCCGAGCAGACTCATGCTCATGGCGGCTGCTGAGAGTGTCCCCCCTGCCAAGCAGGCAGGCAGGCGCCATCAGATTCGCACCGCACCAATGAGCCCTCCACTCAAGACGCGCAGGGAGGGGCGCATGGAGCGACTCTGCCAGAGCGCTTCTCAAGAGCACAGCTACTTCCGAGCCTTTAGACTTGGCACCATTCCCTCAAGAACTCAGGACTTGGACACCCTGGTGAGAATGTGCTGTGCGCACGAGCAGCTGCTGGTGTGCCTACACGTCCGGATCCAGGCAAATCGCCCCACAGGGTGCTCTTGGTATCATGACAGTACTCACCCTATACTGCAAGCAAGTCCGGCCCCTGACTTGACGCTTGGTCACCCCTTTTGGCTGCCAGAGCAGGCTCTGCCAGCTCGTTCAGAAGCATTTGAGCAGCACTTCACACTGCTGGCAAGGCTTTGATGGTGCGTTCTCCATGAACTGGTAGCAGCTGCTGAAAGCTCAGACTGTTGGGATTGTCACTCCAGTCATGGGGCCATAGTCGTGAGCCTCAATAGCTATTGCATGACGTGCCCCCTACTTGCAGCCTTTCTCAGCCAAGCATCGAGCAGAGGGGAGCCCGGGCTCGCAGGGTCACAACCCATATGTATATTGCGCACCCTTTGTAGCCCAATCTCAAGACCCTTCGTTGATGACAAGAGACATTTGCGTCCCGTTGTGTGCTTAGCTAGCTGGTCTACTCAGGTTACGTTTGGGGCTGGTTGACATGAGCGTCAACACCCTTTCTCAGGCAAGGCCCTTCAAAGGGCCCCGTTCCAGCTGGTGCTTTCCTGGAGGCGCTGCACTGGTGAAGCCTTCTTAGAGGCACAAGGAGCTGTGCGTGAGCAGGCTTAGAGTAGTCAGGTGAACATGTGTCAAGACTGTGACAAGTGTGATGTCCTGAGCTTCCATTGAAGCCTTCAAGAACCCCTGAGCAAACTAGGATGTATAGCTAGTCTGTCCCCAAAATACAAGCAGGACATCGAGGACATCGGAACCCAGACCCTGTATAGAACGAGCTGGAATAAGTCAGGAACTTGCTGGAACGACGTTTATGTCTGGAGCTATGAAGAACTTGCAAGGACTTGTAAGCCCATGACACCATAGCGCCAAGGATCTATTCCAGGTACTCCAATCGGGACCTGGCAAGTTGCCAACCCAGGAGCTTTCCATAGCCCACTTTCTCGCACGATGACGGGCCTGCTGAGTTTCCATGCTTGCCCTGTTCTTGCCGGTCTCTTTGCTATTGGGAAGTCTTGCTGTCCGAGCCCTTGTTCAAATCGGGCACATGTGCGGACCCCCCGCTGCCGTCTTTTGCATTTTTCCGAGATCAAGCGCTCGGCCGATGGCGCATATAAGCGTCGTTGCCCTTCCTATACCGTTTGTTAGAGATTCATTGTTACATCGATAGGGCACAAGCCTGCCGGACCCGTCACTCCTAAAGCTTCAGCCTTGTACGGTGTGACCAGTGTGTTGGACTTTCTCCTGCAGCATACGAGTGGCAGTTTGACCTACTGTCCTTGACAGGTCTTTGAAAGGCCCCAGTGAGCCTAGCCGTGGCTGGAAAGTCGACAAGGTCATCTACTAGTGTGCCGCTATGAGATTAGAAAAGTGCTGGTTCTGCTCCAGCACTATCTACCCCGGCCATGGAATAACCTTCGTCCGCAATGACTGCACGGTGTGTTCCCCTGGCATCCCGAACCTGTGCTCGACGCAGGACATCGGCAGAAGGAGGCGCGCTCAACTGCATTTGCATGCAGGTATTCAACTTCTGCCGCTCAAAGTGCCACAAGAACTTCAAGATGAAGAGGAACCCCCGCAAGGTCCGATGGACCAAGGCATACAGGAAGTTGGCTGGCAAAGAGCTCGCAGAGGTGACACTCCCTGTGACCCATAGTCCTGCAGCAGGTCGTTCAGACGATGTCGCCCAATTACGCAGCGTCTCGGCTGAATATTGCGCACTGTCTAGAACCAGCAGCGTAACATAGAGTCCTTTTAGCATGCTACCTGCACGTATGCGGGGCTCTAGTATCAGGCGGCCCGCTGATGCAGGACACCACCTTTGAGATGGAGAAGAGGCGCAACAGGCCAGAGAAGTACAACAGGGAGCTGGTGCACAAGACTGTCAAGGCCATGGAGCGCATCTCTGAGGTGCGCAGCTCGCTTTGCCATAATTGTGGGCAACCTGCCGTACTTCTGTGGTGTTCTGAACTTTCATCCACAGCAAATCTGCACACACATGCTCTGTGCCTCTTTACAAAGCAGGTCCAGTGTGGGCTGAGGGCTGCAGAGGCGCATCGCACTGTTTGCTTGTACATCCCTGAAGACCCTCAAGGCCTTGTCTGCATGCTTGAATCATTGGCACGCTTGCATCATCAAAATATGGCCAGCACTCATCTCCACCTTCTGGCCCTGCAGGTGCGCCAGAAGAGGCAAGACAGGTTCCATGAGGCTCGCATGCGCAAGGCCAAGCAGCAGCAGGCACGCCTCTACACTCCGACAGTCTCTCGCAACCCTTCTGTCAGCTCTATGCTACTGTTCAGATGACAGACATACTCCACATGCCCAGCTCCATGTGCAGATCAATATGACACACTCATCTCGCGGTAGGGTATATCAGCTTCTATCCAGCTCTGCGACTGCTCCCTGTGTATGAGGTCTGAAGCAAGTGCCCCTGCAGGTGGATGCTGACAAGCGTGAGCTTGAGCGGGATATCAACCTGGTGCGGGAGAGCACTCCGGATGAGGACGAGGTTGAGGAAGAGGCAGAAGAGCAGCCCATGGAGGTTGTGGAACCTGTGGTCGAGAAGCAGAAGGCCGAGAAGCAGAAGGCCAAGCAGAAGGTCAAGGCCAAGGCCAAGGCGCCTGCGCAGAAGGCAGCTGCCGCGCCGAAGGCAGCTGCTGTGCAGAAGGCCAAGCCCAAGGCGGAGAAGAAGCGCGAGAAGCTTAGAATACCTGTGGAGCGCACCAGGCAGCGCATGGTGGAGTGAGCAGGCTGAAGCTTCTTGTGCACTTGGAAGTACATGCAGAACACAGAAGAGGTGCGAGAAATTCAAAAATTTTGTGGAGGGCACCAGGCGAACCACGCAGCCTGACATCTTAGTATTAGAAACCAGCGAGAGAACATGTATGAGAAGCCGTGGGATGCGGCAGGCAGCACGAGATCAGTCAATAGAGCTACAAGTCGATAGAGTTACAAGCTGTCAGTGTGAGCTCTTTGCATATAGGATGATGCTGCCATCTAGCAGTCTAGCACCGAGACGACTGTAAATGTGATGCTCTCCAGAAGCTGGAGGCTGTAAAAAGCCTGCCCCTTCAGTGCTCCATGGAGTTGATCTACCAAAGCTTTGGATGATAGCAGACAAAGTTGTTATCGGGATTGAAGTTGGCTGCGCTGCTCACACATGATAATTGCTACTCAATATCGATGTATACATGTACGTTCAGGCGACTTGCCTGCGATGAGGCTTGTCCCCAGCTATCTGAAGGTGAAAAATTTTCAATGCACCACCTCCCTTGACTGCACCCGCATGACTCCAGGCCTGTTCCTGTCTGATGCAGATGGGTCTGGTAATGGCAGAGGCTGCCCACCTCCCCTGGGCACCTGGGCACCTCGCGTCCTCACGGAGCCCTTCGCCTGGGTATCTGAGAAAGGTGAACAGTACTGGAGGTCAGTAACAAGGTCAAACATTACACAATGCCATCGTGCAGACCTTTGTGCAGTGAATGCCCTTCTACCTGATGCATCGATTTTCTGTCATCACCAGCAAGGTCCCGTCGATCATCCCCGATTGACACATATATCTCTTGGCATTGAGCAAACACAAACTCAGAGGACCAGGTTCTGAGCTGCGATTGAATAAGGGCAACTCATTCACCTTCCAGGACCCTCACCAAAAGGCCCATCACCTTGGAGGTGGAGTCCTCTGACACCATCGAGAAGGTCAAGCCAAGTTCCAGGACAGGGAGGGAGCTCCCGCAAACCAGCAGCGCCTCATCTTTGCCGGCAAGCCGGAGGACTGGCCGGCTACAATTTCTAGAAGGAGTCCACCCTCCACCTGCTGCCGCGCCTGCGTGGTGGCTCGCCGCAGGGCCTCCTCAGGTCCATCATGTGCGTCTCCGCTTGTGGTATGCATGACGAGTTGCTGCTGTTTCGTGAGTGTGCACTTCGTGTGCTTACTTACTCGCTTAGCGCTTGAATCAAAGCTGTTGCTGCTTGATTGCAGGAAGGTGACCCGCAAGTGCGGTGGCTAGTTCCTGCAGCGCGCGGCAGAGGCAGCAGAGAGCGCTGAAGCGCGGATGGCGCACATCAAGGGTCTGCTAGCCGGCGGTTGGTCGCAGACCCTGACTGTTGCGGCGCTTGCTGGCGGTCCCACCGTTTTCCTCATCAACCGCGACCTCAACAACCTGAAGACGGAGTTGAAGCAGGACATTAGGGGCGTGAAGCAGGACATGAGGGACCACAATACCGGGCTGCTAGAGCGTATTGAGGGCCTCGAGTCAGAGCTGCAAGAGGAGATGACGAGCCAAATCAAGGGCCTACGTAATGACATCCGTGATGACCTCCAGCACCTCCTTGACAAGCACATGAGATGCTGCTGTTCTATATAACATTGCTGAAAGGATGAACATGACTGTGCTTGGCTCTATACCTACCAAGGGAGGCAAGCAGTGCATACCTGATTAGGAGGATCAGAGAGTGCTTCCATAGCTTGCCTGTTCTGCTGCTGGCATGACTTGGATGATCATGCCTGCTCAAATGTACACCTGTGCAGGGGAGGAGGCGCTGGTTCGGTCTGTGAACCACCAGGAGCATGCGGTCAAGAAGCAGAAGGCGGCTGCCGTGCAGAAGGCAGATGCTGCGCAGAAGGAGAAGCCTGTGGAGAAAGAGAGCTCAGGATCCTGTGGAGCGCAGCAGGCAGCGCACAGTGGAGTAGGGAGGCTGGCTGAAGGTCTTTCATGCTCAGAAGCGGAACAAGAGTGCGAGGAAAGGTGCTGACATCTCAGAGTTCGGGTGGTGCGCACCATGCAGCGCCATGGTGGACTGAGCAGGCTGACATACTCTGGTGTCAGAAATTGGCCTTTGCGCTACAAGCTGCCACTGTCAGCTCTCCACATGAAGGATGATGCGGCCATCTAGCAGGCCAGAGCCGAGACGTTTGTGAGTACTTATGAGTGTGATACGTTCCAAGGAGTTGGAAGCTTAAGATACGTGCCAGCTCAGTGCTCAATGGAGTGGGACACCATTTAGCGATAGCACATGGTGCTGCGGTGAAATTTAAAATCATATGCGCTGCTCACAGAGCAATGTAAGTCCAGACGATGTGTCTGCCTGCAAGCTCAGGCCCAGCAACCCCAGTCTGAAAGTAATTGCTTGAGTTGCACCACCTCCCCGCAGGAATGAACCACCCTCTGTCTGCACCCGCGTGATAGGTGGGCCTATTCCTGTCTCATGCAGATGGGTCTGGTAATGGCAGAGGCTGCCCACCTCCCTCGGGCACCTGGGCACCTCGCGTCCTCACGGAGCCCTTCGCCTGTGTATCTGAGAAAGGTGGAACAATACTGGAGGTCGGTAACAAGTCAAACATCACACATATACCATCGTGCAGACCTTTGTGTAGTGAGTGCCCTTCCACCTGATGCATCGTATATTTATATTTATCTGTCATTACCAGCAAGGTCCCGTCGATCGTCCCGGATATATCTCGGCATTGAGCAAACACAGACGCAGAGGACCAGGTCCTGAGCTGCGATTGAATAAGGGCAGCCATTCACCTTCCAGGACCCTCACTAAAAGGACCATCACCTTGGAGGTGGATCTGACACCATCGAGAAGGTCGAATCCAAGATCCAGGACAAGGAGGGATTCCACCCAAACCAGCAGCGCCTCATCTTTGCCGGCAAGCAGCTGGAGGATAACCGCACCCTGGCCGACTACAACATCCAGAAGGAGTCCACCCACCACTTCGTTCTGCGCCTGCGTGGTGGCACACCCCAGGGGCTGCTCAGGTCTTTCAGGTGCGTCTCCGCTCGTATTATGCATGACGAGATGCTGCTGTTTTGTGAGTGTGCACTTTGTGTGCTTACTAACTTGCTTAGCGCTCGCCTCTGAGCTGTTGCTACTTGATTGCAGGACTGTGACCCGCAAGTGCGGTGGCTAGTTCCGGCAGTACGCGGCAGAGGCAGCAGAGAGCGCTGAAGCACAGATGGCGCAGCTCAAGAAGCTTATACCTGCCGGGTCGCCTACCTGGCTGGAGGTCCTGGGTGTATTTGGCTTTGTTGGCACCGCATCTGTCACAATCATCAGGGTCAATATTGGCGTGCTCCGGGGAGAGCTGAACAACATGAAGGAGCAGCTCCAAAGTGGTACCAAGGCCTTGCGCGACGACGTAGCGCGCTTCCAGAAGACCCTTGAGGAGCAGCGGGTGAGATGCCGCTGTTTTGTGCTCGGCGCTCTGCGCATGGGCGGCAAGGAAGGCATGCAGTGCATGAGCTCAATTCGGAGGACCAGAAAGTGCTTCCAAAGCTTGCCTGATCTGCTGCTTGCATGGCTTGGATCATCACACCGGCTCAATTTGTAAACCTGTGCAGGTGCGGAGGCGCTGGTTATAAGGAGCCAGTGAGCCACCAGGAGGATGGGGTCGTGAAGCAAAAGGTCAGGGCAAAGGCAGCTGCCGTGCAGAAGACAGCCGCTGCGCAGAGGACAAGCCCCCAAGGCAGAGAAGAAGCGCGTGAAGCTCAGAATGCCCGTAGAGCGCATTAGCCAGCGCATGATGCATCCATATGGAGTGAGCCGGCTGACATGCTTGTGTCAAACACCAAGAAGATGTATGGGAAGCTGCAGAGGCTTATAGAGTGCAGCAGGCAGTGCAAGATCAGTCATTAGGGTTACAAGCCGCCAGTGCGAGCTCTTCAGCTGGAAGAGATGTAATATTTCTCTCTCTCTCTTCACATATAGATGATGCTGCCATCTAGCAGGCCAGTGCCGAGACAATGGTAAGTGTGATGCGTTCCAAGAAGCCAGAGGCTCGAAGAACCCGCCAGCTCAGTGCTCGATGGAGGCGATCTACGAAAGCTCTTGGTGATAGCAGACAGAGCTGTTATCAGGGTTGAAGTTGATAATTGCAACTCGATAGTGATGCACATCCAGGCGACTTATCTGCGTGGGGTCCTATCCCCAGCTATCTGAAGCTGATGATTTTTCATTGCACCACCTCCCCTGAAGGTATCAGCCACCCTCTGTCTGCACCCGCATGACTTCAGGCCTAGGCCTGTTCCTGTCTGACACACACACACACAGAGAGAGAGAGAGAGAGAGAGAAAGAGAGAGAGAGAGAGGGAGAGATAGATAGAGAAGCATTACAGCTCTTCCAGCCACCTAGGGCTGATCAGATGCCCAACCCCGCTCGGGGTCGGTGTCATGATATACGGCCAGATCTGTGACGTATTTGGCAACCCATGTAGGTCTGCCTGCCACATGAAGTGAACTATTGTCCCAGCATGTTGTCCAAACAATCCGGGATATCTATCACGAATGTGCTGCAACCTTTGACACTCAAAAAAGAAGGTACTACTCATCGCCAGGTTGGCCAACATTGCAGTATGGCAGAAGCTGCCCACCTCCTTTGGGCATCTGGGCACCTCTGGACAGCTCAGCATTGACCTGCGTCCTCACGGAGCCCTTCGCCTGGGTATCTGAGAAAGGCGGAACAGTACTGGAGGTCAGTAACAAGGTCAAACATCACACATATACCATCGTGCAGACCTTTGTGTAGTGAGTGCCCTTCCACCTGATGCATCGATTTTCTGTCATTGCCAGCAAGGTCCCGTCGATCGTCCCCGATTGACAGATATATCTCTTGGCATTGAGCGAAAACAACCGCAGAGGACCAGATTCTGAGCTGCGATTGAATAAGGGCAATTGTTAACCTTCCAGGACCCTCACCCAAAAGACCATCACCTTGGAGGTGGATCCGACACCATCGAGAAGGTCGAGCCCATTTCAGCAGCGCCTCATCTTTGCCGGCAAGCAGCTCGCCTGGCCGACTACAACATCCAGAAGGAGTCCACCCTCCACCTGGTGCTCCGTCTGCGTGGTGGCATGCAGATCTTTGTCAAGTGAGTCCCAGCTCTGCCTGCACCTTGTTGTCTCAGCTGATGGCTGTGTCTCTCTTCTTACTGCTGCTCCCTTGTCAGCGCACTGGGCTGCATGCAAAGGGCTAGTCTGACTCGTTGCTGCCACTGTGCTCTTTCAGTGTAAAGTTCTGCTTTGATGATGTTCTGACAGTCAGGAGATCCACGTGCAGGACTCTCACTGGCAAGACCATCACCCTGGAGGTGGAGTCCATTGACTCCGTTGAGAATGTCAAGTCCAAGATCCAGGACAAGGAGGGCATCCCCCTGGACCGGCAGCGCCTGATCTTTGCCGGCAAGCAGCTGGAGGACGGCCGCACCCTGGCCGACTACAACATCCAAAAGGAGTCCACCCTCCACCTGGTGCTGCGTCTGCGCGGAGGCACACCCCTGCCTGGAGGCGCCTTCAAGGGGCCGCTCTTGGGAACTTGGAGGTGTGTCTCCGCTCATGTTATGCATGACGTGTTGCTTTTGTTTGACTTTGCACATCGCTATTCTGTGAGTTAGACCATTGTGTGCTTTTAACTTGCTCATCGCCTGCTTCTCAGCTGTTGCTGCTTCATTGCAGGAAGGCAGCTGGGCAGTTCGACAAGGTCCGACACTACGTAACCGGGGCTGCGGAAAATGTTGTCGCCGCGGCCAAGGCTTCCTCCTCCTATGCGGAGGCTATTGGCCTAGCGGTGGCTGCAGGGGGTTGCACGATGTACTTTGTACACACTGATGTGGCCCAGTGCTACACGGCGGTAAAGCTGGATATGACCAAGATGGAGATAAACCTGGAGAAGGCGATTGGGGAGGAGGTAAAGAAGGCGCTGCGCGACGACGTCCCGCGCATCCTCTTTGAATACAACAACAAGCGAGTAAGACCCTGCTGTGTTGGCTTTGACAAGCTCTGCATTGTCATCCTAGGAGCGTGAGACCCTGCTGTGTTGGCTTTGACAAGCTCTGCTTTGTCATCCTCAGAGCGCGGGACAGACTGTGATTTGTTATGTGGAGGTCCGGAAGACAGTGTAGCCCTCAGCTTCATGCTTGGAGGTATTCAATCTGGAGCCGTCTGCTTCAGGCGTCAAAGGTGTTGTTCAATGTGCAGGCAGGGTCAGCTGTGCAGCAGAACGCGGGAGGCCATCTGGCAGCAGCAAGCAGCCCGACGTCAGGTGTGCCCAGCAGCAGCGGCGAGCAGAGTGTGGCCAAGAGGGAAAGTGCCGCAGAGTAGGAGCGTGTTGGCGCGTCTGCTGGCATCACCCCCACACCCCCCGAGCACCCTTTTCTACTTCAGGTGCGCAATGTGATTCCAAAGTCCGGTGCCTCCTTGCGTACAACGACAGATGCCAAGTGTATGTCTCAGTTGTGAACTTCGAGAGCTTTACAACAGGTAGGAAGGTAGAAAGGTGAAGCTGGTAGGCTCCATTGATCATATTGGTTGGTTGCGTATGCATGTGCGCACACCTGCAATGAGCTCCAGCAGGACACGGGGCTGGTGGCCGTTCGGCCCATGAAGTTTGCATAACCTTACGGTGAGCTCTTCACTTCTGCTCAATATGACTGGATGCTGCACTAGTCAGGACATGAAGCCACAACATGTGATGAACCTGATGGCCTGAGTGGCAACTGCAGGTCCCAGTCTTCACTCCTAGAAAGGGGTGTTTCACCAGAACTTGGGGCGTCCTTTCCAGCCTCGTCCTGCCTGAGCAGCTAGAGTATAGCGCCAGAGTTCCCTCTACTTGCTCTCCACAGTGAGGAGACTCTGTATTAATTTCATCGGTCTGCATGGCACGCTCGAGTGCAGGTCAAGCCTGCATCACAATTTTAGCGCACTGCGGCAGCCGCAGCGACGCTATTGGCACTACTCTGTATAGCTCTACCTGAGGTTTGTCACTTGTAGTAGGAGTACTAGGCAGCCGCTGCATAGGCAGCACCAAAGGCAAAGACAGCCCATCATGGCGCTGCAAGTACCCTAGACTCTAGCAATCCTTTGAATATCAATCAGGAAGCATGTGCAGCTGCATGCTGTTGCAGTAGCGTGCAAGCAGGAGTCTTAACTAGGCAAGATAAATTTCCAGCATGTGCTCTACATATGTGTATGCATTTTTCACTGAATGCATTGTTTGCACCCTCAGCCACAGCGCTGCTTGCGCTCTATGATGTGAAGGGGTGTTTTTGGATTGGCGGCCTCTGAGGTGTCCCATGTGCAACTGCTAGCGGTTGTCAAGGCTTGCAGGTGTTCAGGCTTGTGCAATCTTGGTTAGCATATAGGTGTATCCTAACATCCAGCTTAAAAGTTAGGAGATATCATGTGCATCATAACACGCTATGCTATCTGGGACCTCCATAGCTAGGTCTGGGGGTCCAGCAGTGCAATATGTGACTTCTGCGATATCTGCATTTCCCAGGACACTGAGTGTCACGTTGGAAGGTCCAATGGCCTTGATGGATGTCTTGTAACATCCGCGTGTATTTGCAGCGCCAGAATTCCTGGGATATCAATTTCTGGGCATACCCTTGCACATATTGCCATATCTCTTACATCTTGACATCCTGAGATGTCAACTCTTGCAGACCTCCATCCATAGCTTTCAAGTTGTATAACTGTGCAGATGAGGATGAGCAGGCGCTAGTTTGGCCTGTGAACCACCAAGGAGCCTGCGGTCAAGAGCCAGCAAGATGGCTGCTGTGCAGAAGGTAGCTGCTGCGCAGAAGGACAAGCTCAAGGCGGAGGAGAAGTGCAAGAAGCTAATAATACTTGTGAAGCGCACCAGGCAGCGCTGACATCATTGTGTTAGAAACCAATGCGGAAAAATATGTTAGAAGCCGCATAGTCCTGTAGAGTGTGGCAGGCAGCGCAAGATCAGTACTCTGAGCTAAAGCCTGCCAGTGTGAGCCCTTCACGTACAGGATGATGCTGCCATCGGGCAGGCCAGCGCTGAGACGATTATGAGTGTGATGCCTTCCGAAGAGCCGAAGACTTAGAATACCTGCCAGCTCAGAGCTCAATGTAGTAGGAAAGCATTTGGCAATAGCACACGGTGCTGTAGTGAAGTTTGAGAACGGCGAACGGCTTGAAGCTGCCCACAGAGCAGCGTACTTCCAGCACAATCTGTGAATCTGTGTCCAGACCATCTATCTGCCTGTCAGCTATCTGAAAATGACTGGATTTAGTATGCCGCCTCGCCGCAGGTATCAGCCACCCTCTGTCTTCAACCGCATGACTTCAGGCCTGTTCCTGTCTCCTGCAGATGGTTCTGGTGTGGTAGAAGCTGCCCACCCCCCTTTAGCACCTGGGCACCCCTGGGACAGCTCAGCATCAATCCGCGTCCTCACGGAGCCCTTTGCCTGGGAGTGCAGGTGGAGCAGAGCTGGAGGTTAATAGCAAGATTACACATTACATAGACAGCATTCTCGGAGGTCTTAGGTATAGGACGGGGCGCTCCGCGTCTGGAAGGTCGCAAATCGCCCAATGATAGGATCAAAGGCAAAGGACATGAACGTGCAAACTGCCGCTAGACAGACTGGAGGAGATTTAGGACATCTCCACTTCCCCAAAGCAAGCACGAGGCATCACAGGGCTGCCCCGCTACGGGCACAGTTGACTCCGGTATGATCCATTCCTCCCTGCGAGCAGTGCTGTCAGGCTGTGCATACAAATATGAAGGTAGTTCAGGTTCTAATACTCATGTGGCATGCTTTTGCAGTCCGGCTGGGCCAAGAAAAATCTTCACAGTCAGAAGGGGAATGCCACACAGCGCTCTGTGCCAACATGGTGCAGAATGGATGCGGAGTCCCTAGTAAGCCTCGTATCCGCCACTCTTGCAGCCATTTAATCCATCCTCGCACCAGTCTGTTGTCAAAATAAAAAAGTACAGTCCTGACAGCACAGATTGCGCCCTGTGCTTTCCCGAGCTTCCAAGGGGCTTGCCCTGACCATGAGGCCAGTCACAGAAGTCTCTTTCCTTCTATCGTAGGCTGCGAGGGTGGCAAGCGCTCAGGAGGCATCCACCTCAACGCCACTGCAGGAGATGAGTGCAGGGGCAGGCCGCAAGTATGTGATGGTCAGCGGCAAGGGAGGAGTGGGCAAGACCAGCCTGGCAGCCTCGCTGGCTGTGCAGTTTGCTGCGGAGGGGCACAACACCCTCGTGGTGTCCACAGACCCCGCACACTCGCTCTCAGACTCACTCGCTCAGGTAGGCTCTCCTGAATGATGCTTACACCGGCCACAACTGTCTGGGCATATACACTGCCCCAGCAAACTGCTGCAAGAGGCCTTGCCTGGTGTACCCCATCCTGTGCAAGGGCTGCCAAAGACGCTTGCGCAGGTGTGTCAGAGAAGCACAGCTGGCCCTAAAAGAGCTGACGAAGCTGCTCTGTGAACATGAGTGTAAGCATACACATGGCAGATAGGACCGGATGTCTTTTGCTGTGAATGCAGGATGTGAGCGGAGGAGAGCCGGTGCCAGTAGAAGGAACAGATCTGCCGCTGTGGGGCCTTGAGATTGACCCTGACCGGGCGAGAGATGACTTCAGGGCCTTCAATGCTCGCGACGACGGCAAGGTCAGGACACCCCAGAGCTTACGCTTGGCCTGCCATCGGTGTAACTGCTGCTCCTTGTTGGAGTGCCTGATCCATCGTAACGCCATGTCTCCGTCCTGGATCTATTCTGCATACAAGTATCTGTGTGCAGAGTCTATCCAGGGCCAGCACATGGCATTGCAGATTTTATGTGCTTCAATCCACTGATGTGCTATTTTGTACTGTGCTTGGCAGGATCTAGGTGGTCTCTGGCATGTGCTTGTCTCTGCAGCGCTTGCCCTCCTTTACATTGGCCGTCTCATGCTGCACAGGGCACAAAGGACTTCATCACAAACATGGGCCTGGGGATGATTGCGGACCAGCTGGCAGACTTGAAGCTGGGGGAGCTACTGGATACACCCCCGCCAGGCCTGGATGAAGCCGTAGCCATTGCCAAGGTAGCTCTCCACCGCATTTTACATTCCCAGTGCTCGAAGGCTCCTGCCAAGCCCAAGATTGAGCCATTGCTGACAACAAGGTGTGAGAGAACAGCCAGTATCGCTATGCTCTGGTAGACTTCATGAACCTTGGAGGCCTGCATGCTCACGGACAGTGCTTTAGCCTTGAGCAATTGAGATGTAAACTACCTATGAGAGGACCTGAGGCGGCCTTTCATGTCCGAGTCCTAATTCCCTGCAGGTTGTGGAGTTTGTGAAGAGCGAGGACTACGCCAGGTTCACCAGAATAGTGTTTGACACGGCGCCTACGGGGCACACGCTGCGCCTGCTGACTGTGCCAGACTTCGTGGAGGCCAGCTTGGGGAAGCTGATCCGCCTGCGGAAGAAGCTGACAGCGGCAGGTGACGCTGTGCGCGGCCTGTTCGGGGTTGCTAACCAGGATGCAGCCATCCAGAAGCTGGAGAACCTCAGGGTATGCACCAAAGCAGCAGATGCAGTGTGTGATACCTTGTCACATAAAAGCAGCCAATTGCAGATGCAAGAGCTTCAAGTTGGCATGCATGTTGTCACTGGCTGATGGGGGGGTAGGGTCTGCAGGGCACTTCCTTCCTGTAGGACCTACAGCTCTTGCCCCATGCCCCATGCATTGAATGCAATGCGAGTGTCTAAGAGACAGTGAGATAGATAGAGTAAAGCAGCATGGCTGGAGCTGTGCAAAATAGATAGTCTGGACTTTGCTGCAGGAGAGCGTCATCATGGTGCGGGACCTGTTCCGGAACAAGGAGCAGACTGAGTTCATCATCGCCACCATACCCACTATGCTGGGCATCAATGAGTCCTCCCGCCTGCTCAAGGCCCTCCGGAAGGAGGACATCCCCTGCCACCGCATCATCGTCAATCAGGCAAGCGGTCTCCTCGCAAGCCAACCCACAAAGTGAGCTTACGGCGTATGCAGAGGTTGCACATTCACTATCCCCAGTGACAGGCAGTAGTGACATGGTCTGCCTTGTGTCAATAGTAGTAGAGATGGTGTTGGGCAACTTGGCAAGGACTCAGTCTCACTTGACCACCACTTGGCAACAGCTATGCTACCTGGCAGACTAGGACCCGATTCTGCACAGCAATGATGGTCGGCCAAGTTAGGCAACATCAACACAAGCATATCCAGAGGTTGCCATTGACGTAGCCCAACAACATCTGCGTCGTGGATGGACCCAAGGTTGAGGATGTGACCATTCCTTATCACTACGATGTTTGACATCTAAGAGGAAGCGACGAGCTGAGATTCCTAGGCATACCATATAGTCAGCCAGTGGGGCACAATGTGCTTGTAGCAGCTCAACTTGGCCTTGAGTACACTGTCTGTATGAAATAGAGATGATACTTTTTGACGTAAACCCTAACATCAGTATGTTGGGATGCGCCAGGTTGAGGCTTCACCAAGCTCATGGTCTGCATGCAGGTCATCACAGAGGGCATGGGGAGCGCTTACCTGCGCCTGAAGCTGAAGGATCAGGCCAAGGCGCTGGAGATGCTGACGGAGGACACCCAGCTGGCAGATCTGCGCCAGCTCAGGGCGCCGCTTGTCGATCTGGAAGTGCGAGGTCTCCCGGCGCTGCAGTACTTTGGCGGCATGGTCTGGCAGCATGCCATTGAAGAATACGCAGCAGGTGAGCAGCTGGGTTGCTGGTAGAGCTTGCTTACTCTTTGAATAGGTTGAGGTTGCTACGCAGATGCTGACCTTAAAGTGCACTCAATCTAAGTCTCTATCATGTCTGCACCAGCCAGCAGGCGAAAAGCATCTGCTACCCTTACAGCACCGGACTATTTGTACCGCAAATGGCAAGGCATGCCCAATGATGCCCTCTGTCTGTCCAAAAGGTCAGGCTCTGGACAACATTTGGCTGCATCCAGTATTGCATATGGCAAGCAGTCCATTGCATGCCTGTGCCTAGTACATTGGGCACATCTGAGCACTAGTGGGCCTGATCAGTGCGTGCACTGCTGTGCAGGCAAGAGCAGGAAGTACTTCATGCTGGGGGGCAAGGGAGGCGTGGGAAAGACCAGCTCTGCAGCCTCCCTGGCAGTGAAGCTGGCGGAGGAAGGCCACTCCACTCTGGTTGTCTCCACCGACCCCGCACACTCGCTCTCAGACTCCCTAGACCAGGTTGGAGCTGCACTCAGTGTCCTTCTGCGCTGTCCCCTGAGAGGTTGCAGCACCTCAGATACATTGAGTGTCAATTGCGGGCTAATACCTGACATTGCCATCAGAATCACTGCACTGAAATGCATTCCACAGCATCACAGCCTCACAGCTTGTTGTCCGTTCGGTGCTCTTGAAGACACTGCAATTGATAGCACGCTCTGCCCGTCATGAGATGCCACAGAGGGCAATTGGCTGGACTGCAGAACAGCTATCTGACATTCTCTGGCATGCTGTTCAGCATGGCAGCACTTGCTGACCAGGTCACCGAGTCACCGCATTGCAATGTGATTTGCGTATGTCTGCAGGATGTCAGCGGCGGGAACCCAGTCAAGTTGCAGGGCACGGACCTGCCTCTGTATGGCATGGAGATTGATGTGGCCGGTGCTGCTGAGGAGATCCGCAGCATTGGGAAGGACAGTGATGGCGGCCAGGTGTGCGGTGCACATGTGTCATGAACATACTGTGTCAGCCGTGTTCTGGTGGCGTCTGGGGGTGATGATCGCAGGTCACCTCCATAAGGCAGGGCCCGGCTTCAGGGAGTATCCATTGTCCAGTGCATCTTCAGCATGGATCCATCGGGGCATGTCTACCCCTTGGTCTTATCGACTGGCTGTCATGTGATGTTGGAACGGCAGAGCCATCTGCGGCTTAACCCATTCCCTGCCGCCAATCTGTGTCATATGCCTGCGCAGACAAGCGACTTCCTGGCTGGGATGGGCTTGGGCGCCATTGGGGACCAGCTCAAGGACCTGCGCCTGAGCGAGCTACTAGACACGCTCCCGCCTGGGGTGGATGAGGCAGTTGCCATCAGTAAGGTAAGATAGCCCTGGCAACATCCAGCAAAGAGCTCCTCCTGCTTCCCAAATGCCATGCATGCAGCCCATGGCAGACGGTGTAAGGCTACCTTAAGCTTCTTCAGCTTCAGGCTTCACATGTGATGGTACACAGGGCATTGCTCAAGCTTTGTGACCCAGGGGAATGTGCGTGGCAGTGCATGTGCCTAAGCAGGCTTTCGGGCGTGCAGGTGGTGGAGTTTGTGAAGAATCCGGAGTACTCGCACTTCTCGCGCATCATCTTTGACACAGCGCCCACCGGCCACACCCTGCGCCTGCTCACCCTCCCGGACTTCCTCGACGCCTCACTAGGTGCGCCTTTTTGGCCCTTCTATATGGCATGACCACCAGATCTGCCTCTGTAAAATGGGCTACCTGCTTTGCTAGCATGTGCTGTGACTTTGGAGCTTCCTGTTGGGGAGTGACCATGCTTGCTGTGTCAAGAAGCGTATGAGGATTGAGAGGGAGGCTGCTGCAGGCAAGATAGTGAGGCTGAGGCAGAAGCTGGTGGACTTGGCGGACTCTGTCAAGGGCCTGTTTGGCGCAAAGAAGCAGCAGGACAATGCGGTGGAACGGCTGGAGCGGCTCAAGGTAGACAGCTGTTGCTTTTAATCTTCAACTTGCCTTCTGGGTGTCTGTGCTCTTCGTGTACCGTTTCTTCAGGATCTGGATTTCAAAAAACACTAGGCAAGCAGCTTAAGATGCCCGGCATGACTGACCGGCAAAGTCATTGCCCCTTGTTCAGCTGTTTGGACATGCTTCTGTGGATTGGTAGCGCATGCATCTTTTAGAGCTGTACGACACGGGGCGCAGTGTACGTTGATCGGCAGGATTGTGCACTTCTGTCTTGATTTGGCAGCCTATTTGCAGGCGCGCATGGAAGAGGCGCGAGCCCTGTTCAGAAACCCAGACACGACCGAGTTTGTCATTGTCACCATACCCACAGTCATGGCGGCTGCTGAGAGCGCCCGGCTCGCCAAGGCCCTGCGCACAGAGAAGGTTCCCGTCAAGTCCATCCTCATCAATCAGGTGTGCTTTTGGCGCTGCCTAGGAGCTTGAATTGAACTTCATCCCCTGCATGTGCGCGAACGAAAGGTGCAGACATCATGGCACAGCATAGAGAGGACCAGAACATGACTGCAGCAAGTTGTGGCCTTGTAAAGTTCTCATGTGGCTCATGTTTCCCGCCTAGATGTGCCCTGGCCAAGATTACAGCAGAGTGACCTTCATAGTCCACCCCTCAATTTACTCTCTGGGTCGACAGGTGGTGAATGAGAATGCGACGGAGCAGTTTCTGAACATGAGGCGGCGGGATCAGCAGCGCGCGCTGGGCAGGCTCCGGGAGGACTCCGGCCTGCGGTAAGGCACTGGACTGTCTGTTTGATGGAATACTTTTGCTCCTGGCTGTTGATGGCACTCACCCTCCAGCCCTGCTTTGTGGCTCTCTCTAGGCTGCGGTACTTTTGGGATCTGTGTCAATGAAGAGGTCTCTGGCAGTGCAAGTCAGTGAGCGTGCAAGGGTGCTCTGCTTCTTGCCACACTGCATCAGGCATAGTGGGAGGCCTCTCTTGTGCTGTTGATGCTGACGCAAGGGTGTCCTTCATGGTGTCTGCAATTACTGGCACGCTCAAGGCAAGGGTTGTATGCAGGGAGTTGGACATTGTTGAGGCGCCGCTGTTTGACTTGGAGGTTCGCGGGGTGCCAGCACTGCAGTACTTTGGGAGCCGAGTCTGGAATACGGCGCCACAGGAGAAGCATTGATTCAATGAGAGTTTTCTGTTGCGAGCTCATCTTATGGAAATGTAGATGGCATGTTAGCTGTAGCCGCAGGACTAGCCTAGATAGCTTCCTTTCATGCAATAGCCAGTCAAAGCACTTCTGAATTCCTGAGCAAACAGATGAATCAGTTGCTGCATGTGTAATTGAAGGCCTACTCTACAAGGTTTTGGGGCTGTGGATGGTTGGCCTGCGGGCGAGCAGGCTGCTCTATGCTGCAGCTGTCATGAGGAGACAACATATTACATTCCTGTGGGAGATTCCTGATCAAGCCCCTGAGGCTACACTCCTTCTGTCCTCATGGGCCTAGGCTACACAGTTATTGGTTCAGAGTGCGCCCAATGCGCCGGCGCCTATCTGCCGTGTGCACACTGCCACGTGGCCTTTGCAGTCCCTCAAAAAGCGCCTCTCCGTGCACGTGTACTTGACATGTCCACTTCATTATTCTCAACAATCCCTCCGTGCGCATGCTATAACGTTAACAGCACGTACATGTATACACCACCTTCACACAGCGATTCCAGGATACATGGCATTTGCATGGACTGACTGACAATGGCATGACCTCATCCAAAGAATTGTCCCTTTGGGAACATGTGGCCTGTGCACCACATTTGTTGCCTAAGTAGCCATCTCCCAGAGATTTGCTGGGCTTTACTGCGCGCTGAGGTGTTGTGATACACAAGTGTACACCATGATATGATAAATAGACGGAAGGCATCTGTTGAATGCCAATAATATTGCCTATAAGGTGGCGTCAGGTTGCGATTGTAAATGGTACAGCTCTCCTCACTCCAAGCTGGCTGGTGTACAGCACATACAAATCTTGTTAGTTTACGGTCATGGCGGCCCTGGTGGTGCCCATCGCGCTGTTATGGCTGACCCTGGTTGGCAAAGCCATGCATTGCAGCATATCCCTCACTCGCAGAGGCAGGCTCAAAGCATGAGGGCTGGGCAGTCCTCGTCTTCTGCTTTTGCAGCCATTAGGAGGCGCTGCCACAGGCGCAAGTGCCGCAGACAGCACGCTCAGCGCTCAGGCAGCGGGGGCAGCTAGCTGGCGCCTGGTCAGCGCGGCCAGGTCAGCGTGCCTCCGCTGCAGCGCAATGGCCAGGCCGCCGGACCTCTCGCATGCAGCCACTGCAGCCCTGTGCTGCCCTGCACAGGTACAGCACATGTCTAAGCTTCAAAACCATGCTGATGCCCTGACTCACTCCTGCGTACTACACATATTGTGCATCCGACAGTCCATAGGTGGCTGCCCTCGAGCTAAGCATGACAGGACCACTCCAGAATTTTTACATATTTGTGCTGCTCCAGCACATGTCTCTCATATCATACGCCCCGCCACGCTTGGCCTTATTTCTGGCGTATCAATCTTCTCAGGCACATGAAGTGCTAGAATCTCTCACAGAAGCACATGGCAGCAGGCGCACCTGGAAGGTCTTGGACAGTGGCTTTGGCTGGGATGAGCCTGAGCAGGCGCTGCTGGAAAGCCAGCGTGGCATGCAGCCGGGAGATCAGAGCGTCCATGGCAGACAGCGTGCAGGGCGCTTCAGAGGTTGGTGCGCTCATGTCCCCTTCCAGCTGCTCCTCCAGGCAGGGCAGGCAGGATGACAGGGCAAGCGCCTCCAGAGAAGCTGCACAGCATGGCTAGGTGTCACAAAGTCCAGATGCGTAAACACATGCAGGGACGCAGTGTGCCTGAGCAGCGCATACAGCCAGATACCATGCCTGAGCTATTTCTGGAGCAGACCATGCAAGACTGTTGTACCACTGGGAGTCCATGTTTCAGGAGGATCTCACTGTCAGCAAATGCGTCTGCCAGTACCTGCAGTCTTCATACGTCATGTCACAAAATAGTGATGTGTGGCTGCGCACTTTGCTTCTGCCAAGCAGTGCAGTAGACAAGGAGGCATTGAGATGTCAAGTACAAGAGCATACCCTTGCGGCTGGCCAATTCGCCCTCAACAGCAGTTTGCAGCGCTGCACCAACACGCTCCCAGTGGCTGTCCAGAGCAGAGCCGACATAGGCAACGCCCTTGGCGGCTCCCTTGTAGCTCCTCCTGCAGGGATGATGTCAATTGTGAGGGTCCAATGGCGGGGTCACAAGAGCTTGTGGTTTGGTCCTTGCCTCAATGCGTACGGCGGCTGTTCTGCAAGCATCTGCAACCCAGCCCAATTTTGAGTAACATGGCAGCCGAGGACTTCTGCAGTTCCCCACTGTCTGTATGCCCAAGCTGGAATGGGCTGCTGCTCCTTGCAATCTGCCTCAACCTCAATATTGGCTAGGATGCTTCAGTGTTATTTAAGAGCGTGGGCTTTGACCAGAGGTGAGACAAGCCCGGCAGGTTGGTGCTACAGGTGCTGTACAATGACTGTGTGGAGAATGCCTGATGCAAAGCTATTAACGCGCATCAAAGAGTTGGCCAAGCCCAATTGTGCACCATACAGAAAAAAGCAAGAGCGTGCAAACACTTCTCATCATGCAGACTCTCCAGCCAGAGAGCCTCACCTCATGGCCTCCAGAGCAGCCTCACTCCTGCTGGTGACATGTGACAGGCTGCGCAGGATGCGCCGCAGCACGTACAGGTCCTTCTCGCTCAGGGCATTCACCAGGCTGGGCAGCTGCTGTTCCACCATGTCCATGCCATCCCTGCATTGTGGCATCAGGGGTCATTCCAGATGTGTGAGGAGATCCTGTCCTGCATAAGACAAGCAAGCATCACCCTCGCTTGCCGGCGACTGCCTGGAGACGCATACAGTGAGCAAGTGTATACACAGCTTGCAACAGCAAGGCTGGCAGGGCCTGACCATGCACTCTCTATAAACCATAAGTGCTTCCTCGTCAGTTGCTCAACACAAGCATGGTGCGGTGGGATATTAGCTCAAGCCAGCAGGCCCCAGTGAAGTCGCAAAGAGGAGGGCTTTCTCACCTCTCAAGCCGGACGGCGTCCCTGGCGTCATAGACGAAGCTGCGGTGCAGCGCCTCGAGGGAGCGCAGCTCGCGCGCGGCCCACTTGGATGTCTTCTTCAGCTCCTTGCCCGCCTT
This sequence comes from Coccomyxa viridis, assembly GCA_963930925.1. Classification (NCBI taxonomy): domain Eukaryota; kingdom Viridiplantae; phylum Chlorophyta; class Trebouxiophyceae; family Coccomyxaceae; genus Coccomyxa; species Coccomyxa viridis. The sequence continues at coordinate 327,130 of CAWVOJ010000012.1, forward strand.
GCGCTGCAGCGCGCGCGCTCGGTGCCCGTGCACATGCTTCTCCGGGGAGCCCTGTGTGTTATGCTAGCATCTGAGACATCAAGGTTTGGGGCATCACATATCAGGTTGGCTCCTTGCCCGCCTTGCGCTGCAGTGCCCATGCACATGCTTCTTAGGGGACCCCTGTGATGAACACAGAAATCACCCCATACACCTTGACATCATGCATGATACAGCACGGTGTGCCTAGGCAGGCAGCTCGAGGGGTCTTCCTATCCAGAGACATATTGCCTGGGCTCTCCCTGAACTCTTGCATGGATCCAAGCTGAGCACATTCCCACCTTCCTGAACAGGCTCCTGGCCAGCTCAAAGTGCTCCTTGGTGTCTTTCGCGTGGGCGTCTAGCACCGACGAGGCCAGGGGCAGGGACTCCTGCATGCTCTGAGCGGCCGTGAAGTTGTGCACCAGCGCCAGCACAGCAGCAGGCAGCGCGCTGCATGTGGCGCCAGATCTGGCGATGCTCACCTGCGCATGGCAGCAACACATTGGCTTGAGCCTCAAATTCTGTGAAATAGCAGCGCATTTCAAAGCCTCCTCGCTGCACGTGAGTGGCAACATCATTGCACATCCATACAATTTTAGCACACTCAGTGCCAGTGGGCATGTGCGCAAAGAGATGCTCACAATCAAGAGCACTCGCATGCATGCTCCATGCATGTGCACCTTTCTTTTGAGCTCAACTCAACATGCTGGCTGCAATGCTGACCATGGCTAGAGCAGATGCAGGCTTCCTTCACATTGCCTTTTGCTTCTGTCTGTGAGATCACTTTCAAGCTCAGCATAAAGGGACTGCTCGTGTTATGAGCAAAAATGGCGCACACCATGGAGTTGGGCATGGGGCTGCTGAGCATAGTGCCTGGGTCCTGGCGATGCACCAGCAGCAGGGACACCAGCAACGTGAGCGCGGCAGCTGCGAAGGACACCCCGTGGGAGCGTACGACGTCCTCGGCCACCCCGTCGTGCAGGGAGTCGCGCATGGCGCTCCAGCTGTCATGAGCCCATGACCGCACACGCGCGCCCTGCATGGACCAGCAGATGACTCACACGCCATCACTTGACGCAAGGCTGCCTCCGTGACAGCTCTGGGCTTGGGACAGGCTGCAGCAGGACGCACATGAGTGCCGGTCTTTCTGTTGATGACCTGGAGCAACAGCGTTGGAAGAGATGACATGTTCTTTGGGATGCTTGCACTGACAAATGCTGCTTTCAGCACTGGGAAAACAGCTCTGGAAAGCATGACCGGGGCGATTGGCGCTCAGCAGGAGGCTTGGCCTGAGGTGCACACCAGCTGACGAGCAATGCGCCCAAGCAGCACCAGGTGATGGATGTTCAGGACGCATAGGTCGTCGTCCAGCTCCTGCTCCATGGCGCGCAGGCACTCCTCTTCTCCTGGTGCATCCTGCATCACAGATGAGCAGCGCTGGAGCCTGTGCCAGCCCTACTTGCTGAGCTGTGCAGGTCTTGCAGGGCCCAAGTGTGAATGCTGTCATCTGTCCTCTCGAGAGCACGTCATGTAAGGAGATGTGATTGCGACACTTCAGAACAGGACCAGGCAATGCCGCCATTGATGTGCACAATAAAAAGGTCAGGTGTGATACACTGAACGGTCTGATAGGTATCCGAAAGGACAAGAACAGAGTGTGCAAAGGGTGCCTTATATAAGCTATAGAAGTGCATTGAGTGTCCGTGAAGCACTGCGAAAGCCGTCACACAGGCTGCTGGAGTTGTCGGAAGTGTGAAACCCTTGACGTGACACTTCCCTCAATAGCAGTGCTGCAGCTCGCACAGAGGGTTTCGGAAGGTACCTTCTGTACTGGGGGCTCCTCGAGAGGCTTCTCGTCCTCTGTAGCTTTGCTGGGAAGTTCCACTTCCTTCTCCTCTGTCGGCATGTCATGGACAGTCCCCGAAACATCCTCTGCCACATCGCACGGCTCGGGAGCTTGGACACCGTCGTCGCTCGATTCCTTTTCTATGAGCTCGTCCTTCTCGATCCACTCAAAGTCGTCCATTGGGAGCTCTATGTACACACCGACAGTTGGGCTTTGTTGTTCAAATGCCCTCTCACTCCTTGCTCGCACACCTCTGGGCCAACAGGAGTACCATGCGATAGGATCACGCGCGCGTGTCCATGCTCTTGCGTCAAATTTCCGGAGGAAATATGGGAGATCAGAACCCAACCTGGCTCATTTTGCTGACCCAGCCTTACCGAGTGGCAGGCTATAATCCACACAGAGATGGGTGTGTCACCCCCCCCAACAATTGCTCTTTGAGCACAGACAGGGCCTTCAGCGTTCACAAAAAAGCAAATAAAGAGGAGTCGGGACGAAGCAGTCCTGGCAAAATTCGCATACACGATGACCCCTCTCAGCATCCCACTTACATGAAATAGACTCAAGCTAGCACGCATGGCTTGTCGCGTTTCCTGATCACCAGTTGCTTCTTATCGATAAGCAAAATTCAGCTGGCACTTTCTTACAAACAGGGCATCACAAAAAGCCTACTTTTGCCCATCTGTTGCTCATTGTGACCCTCATAGGCAGGCACAAGGCACGTTCCATGATAGCCTCCAGTCTCAAAGATGCATGTGAAGAGATTGATCCTCGGACAGCTGCAAGGAGGGGACAGACAGGCGTACTGTGCGCCTCAGAGCGAGCCAAAGGTGCTGAAACAGGCTACATCACACACATGTGCAGACGCACTGCATGAAGTCTTTGTCAGATGTCAAATTCGACCTGTACCTAGCTGTTGCACTTCAGCCGACCCTATTGCATGCTGCTCTCACTTCTTGCGCCCTCCACGCTCGCGCACTGCCAACGAAAGCATTGTCTCGGGGCCCACATTGTAATGTGCCAAAGAATTCGCATCCTGCAGGCAACACCCCTTGCTCAAGCCTTCACACTTCAGCAGCTTTGCTGTGCTCACAAGAAAAAGCTGCAGTTCACGCTCGCATCTCAAAAGATAGGCCTGATTGCAAGCTTTGGCACAGAGATGGACTGTATGTCATCAACGCCTCGTTATCTCATCTGACAGAGCTACACAGGTGCTGCACCATGATACGGACCACGCCCGGCTTGGGCACAAGCAGGAAGTGAGGTCCCGTACTGTCGGGGATGGCTGCCTGCACGTGCTAATGGCTGCCTGCACATGCTGGAGAAAGACCTCACCTGCAGCACGCCGACGCCGTCGCGGGTGATGCGCTGCTTGTTGGCGGGCAGCTGCAGCACTTCGGCCAGGCGGGCCTTGATGGCGCTGACTGTGTCAAGCAGCGAGGCCACCTCCATCTCCAGCAGCTGCCCATTCAGGTTCTCATTGTCCTCCACGTCCGGGCACAGGATGCGGACCTGCACCACACGCACAGACCACTTATTTGCTGGTTCAGCAATGATTTGCCGTGCAAGTGTTTTCTCCCCCTGGTGCGGTGCAAATGCATGATCCACCGAGCTGCTGCTATGAGACGGCAAGGTAGGGCACCGTTCCAGCGTGCAGCTTGCCCATTTTAGGATCTATGCTTGGAAGGCCTGAATGGGGCTGAGCAGGTATCAAAGCTCTTCCTGATCTAGCCATCGCAAGAAGCTGGACACTGTCAGCAGTGAAACCTCTCGCAGGCACCTGGAGAGGCAGCGCCTGCTCGTGCTGACAAATGGAAAATGCTGACACCAGAAACAGTGCTAGTACTAGATAGCAGCATCACTCCCACCTTGGAGTGGCCGGGGTGCGCGTCCAGGAACTCGTCCTCGGCCTGCAGCACAAAGTCGGTGCGCGCGCGCTTGGCGTCATGGTCGCCCGGCGGCGGCGGGCCGGATGGCGGGGCGGGCGCTGCGGGTGGGGCAGGCCCGGCGGGCGGCCTAGGCATCCCCTGCGGGGGTGGCATGGGCCCACCTGCACAATATGCCCAGCTGAGTAGCCATCTAGAGCTGAGCTAACCCTTCCACTGACAATATGTCATTGCCCTCAAGCACGATGACATTCTCTGGCTAACAATCACTATAGAGGCAGAGCAGCAGGCTAACTGCCAACTTGGGATTAATGGTCTCCAAACACAGCATGGGGCTTGTAGAGGGACACTGCACAAGCAGACGTCCGATCTTGATAGGAGCCGAAAGACTCTGTGCTGCCACTGTACGAAGCAGGAACCACCCAGGAGGTGTGAAGGAAAGGTGTCACCAGGCTTGAAAGAAGCCCTACCAGGCATGCGAGGTGGCGGGGGCAGGTTGCCATAGGGCTGGGGAGGCGGAGCCATGGGCTGGGGGTAGGCCGGCGGGTAGGCTGGCGGCTGCATCTGGTGGGGGTATTGTGGCTGCGGCGCGACTGGTCGCATTGTCTGCAAGCAGTCACACTTGAGATCAGGGTCGGGTCGTGAGCAGAATAAACAAATCACGAGGATTACTCATACAAACACACTGCTGACAAGTCAATTGAGGTATATGGGATGCACCAATGCTGCGCTCCTGAATGCACAAGGCCCCTGCATGAAGGGTAAGATGTGTTCTGCCAATGCATGTGACGTGCCAGAAGGGCCGCACAGTCAACTGTGCAGCCAAGAATGGTAAATTGCCTGAGGAGGAGGGGGCAGAGGCGTGGGTGCTGGCCGAGGTGGCGGAGGGGGCAAGGTGGGAGGTGCTTGGGCGGGAGCAGCTGCAGGCCCTGTTGGCGCCCCTGTTGGCGCCGGCCCCAGAATAGGCTTGGGCATCGCCTCGGGCTCCTTGCGCTTCAGGTCACCGGCCCTCTGATCTGCGATCTGCTTCACCTGCACATGTCAAATGCCTCTCACATCTGCCAGCACACACATTGTCTTCAACTGAATAGCATCCCGTTCAAGGAGCTAGAGACATCACCAGGTGCTACGAGCTGTGCCTCAACTATGACAGCCTGCATGTGCTCCGCGTAGACTTGACAAGCGATTTGGCAGGTGGCATGTACTACATACATGCTTGACTGCTTGTCACGAGGCCCGCATGCAGCTATGATGAGTGCATATTGAGAGCATGCACAAAAGTAGGAGCAGGCTGCAGGGACATGCCTGGTTCTGAAGGTCCTGGCCACCCATGGTGGCGCCATCCCAGGCCACATCCCTGTCATTCCCGCTGATCTTACTGTCCTTGATGGAGGCCTCCACAATGGATGACAGCTCATCCTGCGTCGACCCTGCCAGCACACATCAATCCTGTCAGCAACGCATCAACCGACTTTCCCATTCAATCAGAATCCTCTAGAGTATTCTGCATGGACTGAGGCCGATGTACAGTTCACTGTCTGGAGAGCAGCAATGCCTTCAGGCAGGAGAGCTGTGTCAGAGCAGATAGTGGGTTAATGAGATGGGCGGCCCACCAAAGACATCAGGTCGCGCCCGGGCTAGCCCCATCAGGTTCCTGCCAATCTCATCGTCGCTGGCCTTAGTCGTGTCCTTGATCTTGGCCAGCATGGCATCTCGCTGATCCTTCCATCTGCAAGCACTCAAAACATGCTTCAGCCAGTGCTCCATGTGCTCTGTCTCTGCTGGAACAAGCACTGCCTGCTCTGCCATTGCTCCACTTTGAGCATGTGAGGATTCACATCATCATCAGGCCACCAAGCATCTTCTCCAACATGTCATCCTTCCACAGAAGTCGATGCAAGCCTTCCCAGAGTCTTGAAAGGCGGGGCATGCGTGTGGAGGGTGCATGCTGACCGGGGATCTATGAGGCTGATGCGCATGTGCTCTCCCATCTGCTCAATGGGCACGAGCTCGCCGGTGATCGGGGACACCACCATGCCTCCAGCGTTCCCTCTCCTGCACCCACACGTGCTCATGCATAAGTGCTGCTTTAATGTACCTACTTCAGCTGCACCTCTGTTCTGATACTGTTGAATAGGCAGACAGAGTTGTGGCATATCACAAGGGTCATTGCAGCAACAGCTTTCAGTGTAGAGACAACGTGCCTGCAGGTCACACAACTGAGTTTGGTCAGCCAGACTCAAGCGACATGACCAAGCTGAGTTGAGCGTGGTGCGGGCATGTTTTCAATACACCAAGCTGGAGATTGAACACAGGGCGATTCGTTTAAAGAGCAGAGCAGGCCTCACCTCTGCTCAGGCCGCTTGTAGTCGCGCACAATCTTCATCTGCTCGGGCTCCTCGTCGTCCTCGATCTCCATGACAGCATCCCCGGAGGCGGGGGGCGGCACGGCCTCTTCAGGCGCCTCGCCAGGTGGCGGCTGACCGGCCGCCTGGCCCTCTGCTATGAGCGCCTTCTCAGCCTCATCCATCTCCACCTGTCATAGAACAGGTGCCACGTCTCAGGTATAATCCGCATGTCATCCTTGCCTATCTCTAAATGTCACAGGAGCAGGCATGACACTAATATGGATAATGCACGTCCATAATCCACATCACAGTGGACTGGCACACAAGCGCCGCGCCAGAGTGAGGAAGACATGCATGGTCTTGATCAGGCACCCAGGATGTGGTTGCTGCCCCACATATGATCAATGCCGCCTAAAAACAGCGAGGCGCAAGGCGTGCCCCCACACAGCCTGGGACAAGAAGGCAAAGCACACCTTGCCATTCTTGGCAGCATCGCCATCCTCCTCTGCAGCAGGCTCCTCAGCTTCAAGGCCAGCCTTGTTGAGGATGATGACATCGCGCTGAGTCATGGGGGGCGGCAGCTCAGCATCCTCGTCCTGGTAGAAGTCAATTGTCTCCACCACTGTAAAGTCATGCCTGCACAGGCAGTGTCCAAAGTGTCAAGGGAAGCACATCCCCTGACCGTCGCATGCACACACAGGCTACTGATATGCGGCTGCTGCACCCCAGTCTCATGCAGAAGAATGCGCAGGGTTCAGGCAGGCTTCCTTAGAAGCATGGTGCAGTCCGACTGACTCCGCACAAAGGCACAGGACACATGCAAGATATGTAGTGGTAGGAAGCAGGGGTGTTAGGAGAATCTCACCAGTCGATGGACTGCATGGCTGAGCGCTCAGCTTCCAGCTGGCTTGCAGCCGCCTTGGCCTCTGCAGACTTGGCCTTCTCATACTCCAGCCTCCTTAGGCAACGCTCCAATAGGGCCGTCCTACACAACATGCTTTACAAATTGAGATTCAGGCAATAGAATTGTAGCAATGCTTGGCATTTACAAATACAACAGCATATAGGCGCAGCAAGCTCTGCAAGGCTGGCCGCCCCTTCCTGTGGTCCAGTCCCCTGGAGGTCTGACAAGTAACATGAAATTTATCAGACAGGATGTCCCTGGCAGACTGAGTGCAGAAAGCTGCGTGAAACTGCTCCTGCTCCAGCAAGCCAAGAGTGCTATGGCACCGGGTTACGTTCTCCCCAGGCTGTGGGGCATGCGCCAGGCCAGGGAAGAGAAAAGAGTACGGTGCAATGCAACTGCAAGTTCGCAACCCCGCATCTGGGCATGCCTAGCAATGCAGAGAGGCTGCAGCGCATGCTTCTGAGCATGCTGCCTAGTCGCAGGAATCAGGTCGCCCTCCAGGGCTCATGAAGGGCGGAAGGAAAGAAGTATGTGTGGCTGATAGAGCAAACAGAAGAATGTAAGCATTTATTGATGTCTCGGAGACACAAGGAGGCCCACCTGTTCTCTGCAGTCCTGCGCAGCTTTCCCGGGAGGTCCTTGGGTGGCATGAGCACCTTGAAGTAGGCATCGCAGAGCGCGGTGAAGAAGCCGAAGAAAGAGTTGGTGGGCTTCAGGAAATTAAAGTGGGGGTTGCCATGCTCCTTGGCGGCCAGGCCCGTCAGGAACGCCTTGCCGTTGCGCGCCACAAACTGCGCGGTGAGGCGGATGGTGTCCAGATCCAGCGCTGCCATGCCCTCTGGCGTGGGCACCTGCACAACACACCCCTGCTTAGAATTGTGTTCCACCTGACATGCGTACTGAGCCACAGGGCGATATGACTGCGCTGTGATTTGACATGACCAGGCTGCTGGGCCTCCGGCATTGAACTTCATGCAGGGAGCATGTCCAGTGTGAGAGTTGCCTATGGCTGTTGACCACTGCTCAGCCTGCTGCAACAATCACAAGCAGTACTGGTGATACGAGGATTGATTGGGCAAATGCGCAGTGCGGCCACAACAGGACGTGCAAACCTGGCTTGCCTGCTCGAGCTGCTGGAGGCAGGCCAGATGTCTTTGGGCATCATACTTGTTAGGCAAGGTGGCCAGCAGAGGCTTACTGAGTATTGGTCGGGCTCTGGAGGCTCCAGGGGCTTGACTGCATCTGATAAGATGGTAGCCGCCTTGTCAGGCTGCTGTGCCGCAGCTGAAAGTGCGTCTGCTTGCTGCTGCTGCTGCTGTGCTGTTCCAGGCGCCGAGTCATTCCCCGCTGCGTTCTGGGCTTCTGTGACCTGCAGACCATGCAAGACGTCAGGCCATGAACGTTTGGCTGTCCCTGTTGTGGAGCAATGTCGTCCCCTGTCTGCATGGATAGAAGATCAGCACTTGCGCATAGATTAGCACATGCAAGAGGGTCAATAAGACGTGGACGCCACTCTCGTATAGTGATATCTTGGCAATTTTGTCCAGGCACACCAAATCCTTTGCCATGCATGGCTCAGGTTGTAGCTCACCTTATAACGGTAGTAGGCATGATAGGGGTCAGTGGAGCGCAGGAAGTTAAATTTTACATTGTTGGCCTCGTTCGCCAAGATCTTCTTTTCAAAGGTGAGACCTGCAGCGAACAGTTCGTGTGAATGCTCATCATGATCAGGCTTCAGCAACGTCTCGACCAGACATTTGCTGAAGATGAGATGGCCAAGAAGCCACGAGATGGCTGCCTGTGATGTGCTATTATCTTCAGACGCACCGTTTCTTCCGACAAAGTCAGCAGTCTTGTCCACTATGGCCCGGATGTCAGGCGGAGGTTGTATGAGACCGATGGCCCTGGTCTGTGTGTCTACCGACTTGACCTGGCTCAGATTGGGGCTCGGCAGGACCGTTCTGGCCTCCCCAACAGCCACAATCTGGCCATTGCCCATGTTGAGATCCTCCATCTGCGCTTGTGCCTGGGCCACAACTTCATTCTCCATCGCCATGCCTGATCCGACCCCGGACGAGGGAGGCTCCTTCGCCTCGCTGAGATGTCCTCAACACATCTTTCTATCTACCCAAGTCTCTCAGCCCTTTTAGGGAACTCAGCAGCCACACCTTGCCACTGCTCGAGTTAAGTCTGCTAGCACGCGTGCTGGCTGTGGGTCTTCTCAGACGAAGAAAGCAAAATGTTTGGAAGCTCAATGACAGAAATGGTATGCCTGCGCAGCTGTAAGAAGCAGGGCTGGGGCCAGAAAAGTCTGGGCAGATGGGCAGGAGTGACCTCATCACTCCAGAAGCAATGGCAGCAATAGCCTGCAGCGACAAAGCAGTGCACAGAGATCATTGACAAAAACGTTGTTGTAGATGTCAGATTGGCTTACCATGTAGCAGGGCCAAAAACAGGGCTTACCTATTCCGTTGTCAACACCGGTGTCTTGGGAATAGGTATTCAATCTGAGAGCCGAACATACTGACAGAATCAACGAGCATAGGAGGAGTAGCCTTTGTTTGTGGTACAGAGGTATACTGAGAGGCCAACGCAAGCATGATACCACGGAGGTGAATGGCAAACAAGCTTGGACTGCTACAGCGCTTATCGGCTGGAGTCAGCCGTCTACTGAACACCAAAGAGCTTGTAGGCCTTGATGCCAACGGCAATAAGTACTACAGGTAAGCAGTGCCCCTATCTATGTGTGCCTAACATCCCATGCCATGCACTTGCTCCGCGCAACAGTCATCCAAGAGCATGCAGTGTCTCTGGGAGGAGGCTTGTAAGCTTGATGACTCAGACATGTACATATCTTGGAAAATACCCCATGCTGAGGCCTCTTCCACATAGTCATGCCTTCCCTATTCATTACCACGTGTCCCATGCACGAGGCCTTAGGATCTGTGACTCATGGCCCTCATCAGCGACAAAGCAGAGGTGGATTCTTCTTGATCTTTGGGTGCATTGGGCAGGTGGCCGGCCAAGAATGATTATGGGGACCCAGTGGAGAAGCGCACGGTGGTGACGCCAGACAGGCGCTATGACCCGGAGCTGGTCCCCCCGGAATGGAGCCAGTGGCTCAAGATGACGCGCCGGGAGCCCCCCACCGAGGAGGAAGTTGCCCGGTACCTTCCCCCTTCTTACTGCCTGGCAACACTATCACTGTTGCACCTCAGGCAAGCTAGACAGGCTGCTTATGTAAACAAATAATAAAAAGCGCTGGCCTCCCGCCAGGGTGAATACGCCAGCAATGGGATCTGCCCCAAGCGTCACAGAAAAAGCTACAGCCTTCTTTGGATTGCCCTGCAGCTGATCAAGGGTGCTTTCTTGGGTCTTTCAGCCCAAGCATGGTTGCTATACAGCTCTGCGGCTCATGCCTCCAATCCTGAAGCCCGTGATGCGCGCCAGGATGGCGGCAAGGAGGGTCAGCATCAAGCAGAAGGCGGCTGCACTGGATGCTGCAGATGCGCAGCGCAGATTCCAGGCAGAGACGCTCGGCGAGGCTGCGCAGCCTGCGGAGAGTCCAAACCAGGACCGCTTTGTGCAGCAGCTCTCTGGCAGGGTGAGTACGCTGTCACGTGCCCACAAATTGACGCAGAACTTATAACGAGAATATTGGAATGTGCCAGCATGCATGCAGATTACGCCAGTCCGCATTAAGATAATGATGAGCTCATTTCGACACTGGTCCACCGGAATAGGATTCATTCTACACCAGGTTGGCAGGGCCTAGGGCAAACCTGACCGCTGCATCAAGCAGAGAGTATACTCAGGCATACAATGAATGGCATGCGCAGGGCCATGCACAGGAAGGACCCGGCCCTGGGACAGCTAAGCCACAGAGTCAGGAGACTGAGCGCAAGCCAGCTGGAAGCGAGTCATCCCAAGGTGACAGCAGCAAGGACTTCCAGGCAGACACTTGGAGGCCAAGGAGATAGCTCGAGCTCTGCTTGCCTTCTCTTTAGTTGAGACTTGTCCTTACCCCCCTACTGGGAGTCCAAAGGCCTTGCAGCTTCTGACAATTTGCATGCAGATCTGAGATGCTGAGGGAGGTGCAGCAATATGAACTGCACCATTGATGACAAAACTCCTGGAAATTAATTGTAGATTGCAGCATCATGTGAACACTATTGAGGGAGAGCTCTGCGACGGCCCACCGAATGTATTCAAGTAGACATGGTCCAGGAAGCTGGTGAGCTTGGCCAGGAAGCTGCCCAAATGCCCAGATTGCCTGAGCAGCGCCCTGTTCACTAAAAGCGTTCGTTCCCAAATATATCATGACTCCGTGAAGGCAAAGACACACCTGAAAGCCCCCCTTTTTCTCGACAAATGTTCGTTCGACCACACGCGCCTGCGATATTGCCATTCACGAGAGGGCCAGACAGACTTCTAATTCGGATTCATTGCAACAGCAAGCCTGCCTTGAGCATCAACAATAGCTCTGAAGAGCTGCTTGATAGGTTTTGGCAGGTGAACAGCAGCTCTATCTCCATTTCTCCCCTCTTTCAGCGAAGAGCATGCATCAGGGCTCCTCGGCATTTTGCAGGCAAGGGGGGTCGTAGACGCAGGGCAGAGGCAGCGCCTCATCGACGTTGCTTTGCTAGAGACAGGTGAAGATACACAGCTTATTCCCGGCGCTAAAAAGGGGGTTTCAGAACGCACCTTATTTCAAGCCCTATCATGGAATTGGACATGCAGCAAAGGAGGAGCTTGCTTACCCTGGGCGAGCTCTGCAAGGCGATCTGCCTGGGGCAGGCACAGCATGGCTCCTGGAATCTGCAGATGTCACAGCACAGGTATTGCGATCTTCCGCCCATATCCAGGGACATGCACTTGTGTACAATCTCATCAGAGAATCATTGTCAGGGTGCAGGAAAGACGCCAGAGGGTCTCTTAGAAGCCAGATCTTTCTGTGAGATGCGGATGAGGCAGGACGATCAATTACTGCTCATCTGAGGTGGCGCCACAATGAATGCAGGGGATTGCCTGATATGGGACTTCACTCAGCATTGTCAGGCCTCCCGCTAAGGTTCTACATGGCTGCAAGCAGGTCAAGGTGGTGTCTGCAAAGCTTCTGAAGCTGCAGAGCCTGTTTGGAGAGGATGCAGAGCTGGATGTGGCAGCCATGCTCATCAAGGAGCCCAGGCTTGCAGCCACAGACATCCGCGTGATTGCCAGGCGGCTTCTGGAGATGCGGGTTAGCTTCCTTGTGCCTTGCACCTCGAAGCGTGGCTTCCTCTGCACACACTTCCTGCAGAGCTGAAGGAGAGTATTTGCTCTGTGCAAAGCTCTGAGAAATGGAAGATGCTGCTCGGTAGGATGCCTCTCATGGTTTGTCACAGGATGTCTGGGAAATCAGTATTTCCGTTTCTGGGATTGCTAGAAGCTGATGATGTGCTTTGCTGATGCAGCTTGCCAGTGGAGTTCAGAGGGACATGCTGCAGCTTATACAGGCGCAGCCCTCCTTGCTGCTGCAGGAGTCAGCGGGAGGAGACGACCAGCAGGTAGACACAGCATCTCACCTAATTCAGACGACAGAGATACTCAGATCTCAACCCTCTCGAACAGACATACTCAGATCTCAACCCTCCATACCGTCATTTCGCAAAATGTATGACCCTTATGCACCTGGCTGACTGTCAGCCTGCCACATGGGCACTGAAAGCAAGCCAGACCACTAAAGTAGGCCTGAGAGGCCCTTCTCACATGGACAGCGCTCAGGGCAACGTGTATTGTTCAATGCTGTGGTTGTCATGAAAGTTGTGCATGCACTGCTGTGTGTAAGACTTGGTTGGTATCACGAGGGGTCCCTGCAGGCGGATACAGATGAAGAAAGGCGGCGGGCCTGGGAGTTTGGGCTGTCCTCGGATGGGCAGCAGGAGTGGAGCAGGCGCGTCGAGGAGTTGCGCGCTTACAGGCAGCAGTATGGGGACGCCCATGTAGGATTCCGGGACAATGACGCCCCCGAACTGACGCGCTGGGCCGCCAAGCAGCGCAGCGACTGGAGGGCTGGGGACCTGCGCGAAGACAGGCAAGGCCAATGCCAGCCCCCAGAGCAGCTGTGCATAAGAAGCACAAACAATGCCAATCTACGCTTTCCTAAGGATGTCTGGAGCTGTGTGCCCAAGACAATTTGCCTGATGAGGCTCGCAGCTCATATGGATCAAGCAAAGGCTACAGCCAGCATACATTTACTATCGTAAAGAATGTTCAGTGACTGCTGTCGCCTTGAGGGTGGAAGCATTGAGAGCTGCGATGCATTGCAGGATGAGCGGACTTTTGGCATCACAGTGTTGTCAGCCTTGACTGCTGAACATGCGTCTGAGTGTAAAAGTGTCTATGACGCAGGGCAAATGCCTTGGAAGGCCTTGGCTTTGAGTTTAATGAGGCTAAGGCAGAGTGGATGCGCTGGTATGCTGAGCTGGCAGCCTCCACAGATGACACCATGCTGGGTAGCGGCCTCAGCCGCGACTTCTACCTGTACAACTGGTAAGACTCGGACGTGGCTCGCTCACATCCTCCCTATCAGCCTTGCTTCAGCATGCCCTCTGTAGTAGATTGTGTGCATGTATGGTGGTGTGTGATAGCACGAGTGCTGCCTGGCCTGAGGTACACTCGCATGACGCTCTCCTTCAGAAGTGGCAGGCTTTAAGGCAGCTAAACAGCATACTCGTTTGGCAGAGGCATAACTCTCAAGCCCTATGCAATGCACAGCAGTCATATAGTGTGTGAGACTCCTCTGGTTGCATGCAGGTGTTCCGTCCAAAGAATTGCGAAGCGCTCGGGGGCATTGGCGCCAGACAGGATAGCACTGCTTAATGACATTGCCTTTGACTGGACAGGAGCTGATGCTCTCTCCTGATTGATATGGAAATTGGGAGGGACGAGTGTTTTCTTTGAGGGAGGCTTCAGTGCGTAGTTTGGTCTTCATGTGAGTCACATTATACGGCGCTCCCCCTGGTGCAAGCGCATGTACGAGAGGCATCAAGACACGATCCAGAGAGCTTGAGATAGCTTCTACGAGCATTTTTATCCCGCTTCATTCACTTTAGTAAAAAATATATGCACAAGCTGAAAAGGGGAGCGGGAGGCCTAACAGTCTGTCATAGAGCAGCTGAAGACGCGGCGTTAGCTTTTGTCTTCCTGAACTCTGTGGTCTGCCTAATGTGTTCGCTCACCAATCAGGACTTGTTACTTCGTCGCCTGCAGTTCCGGAACAGCAGCTCTTTGCACGCTCGGGCTGGCAGAACGTAGAGCTTGCGGACCGTACCCGATCAGGGGCCGGGCTCACTCAATTCCAACACCCTGCGCACTCCGGCCGGGCATCGCTATGAAGCCTGCTGGGCTATATTGTGTTCATAATATCTCCCAGGAGGCCTGCCCGTCTCGCGCCAAAAGCGTTCCCTGGCTGTCAGTGAGCAGGCATTCGCCGCGGATATGCCGGCCGCGTCTCGGAGAAGTTTTGAGCGCTCATTCTGAGTTTCGCCGGTATTAGCATCCTAGGATATGCGAGAATACCGGCGGAGAGGCTGCTCCCCGCGTTCCAGATATTCTGGCGACGATATGTATCGCCGTTATCCCATTGCTGCTTCAATCACTGCATCCGCGATCCACACAGAGGGCGCCCGGGAACCAGAACTACACCCACACTCACAGCATTCAGAGCTACAAGCGGAGGTCTTGCCCTGAGGGACGCTTGTGCCAGCCGGGAGACGCCGTGCATTGCAGCAGGGCCAGGCGAGCGCGTGACGCCGAATATTTTAGGGAAGCGGTCAGCAGTAGGCGTTGCACGAGAGCAGTGTCGGTGGCCTGAAAACTCCTCCTTGCGGGTGAGCAGCCGACCCGTGATCATGGTACCACAGCGCCGGGCCTGCCGGCTGGGCTTAGGGGAGGGGAGGGGCGATGTACGAGTTTGACGCCCCAGCACTTAGGAACTTCGTGGTACGAGCAGGCCGCTCCTGCGAGCATCACAGGGATCCTTTTAAAAGGGATCGTACCCAAGGGCCCCTTCCTGGCAGCCTTGCCGGCGCATGCCTGCAGTTTATGTCCGTACACCAGTGCATTAGCTGCTGCAGCGGCTCCCAAGGTGGGAGCCGTAGGGGCGGTAGTTGTGTCCGATGCGGACATTGTCAGGCTCTTGCAGCTTTTGGTGATACACCGGTAACAAAAGAGGCGGCCATGTTTGGCATTACTTATTCTTACCTCTCCTCAGGGCAAGGCTCCTTTGGACTGGAGCGTCACAACATGCAGCCTGGCAGGTCTGTGTAGCTTGGAGCGATGCCCATCATGCATTAACATTGCATGCATGCGTCTCGGTTGCTTCGTTGGCCGCAGATGAGCTCCTTATGGAGCTGGCGGCCAGCACGCGCAGGCAGCAATATATACGCCTAGCCTGGCATGTGGCGTCGGGCAGCTCACAGTAAGCACAGCATCAGCATCAGCGTAAGCTGTCGCAGCCTCACAGGTGGTATGGTGGCGTGAGGGTCGAGGCAGCTTTGTGAGACGTCACGCTCCAAAGCCTTAGGGTTGCTGTAATCTTTTCCGCAGCATTGTGCGAAGCCCGATGACCTAAGGAGCTGCTTTTGCACTCTCAGCAGGAATTACAAGGCCTTGCAGAGACGTGCAAGGTACTCTGCTTGTGCGCGCGAGCTCCTCAGATCGCCGGTCAATCCTTGACCATGCGATGGAGCTCTTGTGATGTCAAACGGAGGTGAACCTGGCGGCAGAGGTATTCCGCACATTGTATTGCGCTGTCGACATTGTCGCCTTGCCAGTCGGGTAGCCATGTGGTTTGAGCAGTGCCCTTTTCTGCAGGAGGTATCTAAGAGGGCGGATCAGTGACGACATCCCGGACGTACGGAATATATTGCAGCTTGGTGGAGAAGTGAGCGCTGTAAGGTCAGGAAGGCCCGCAGCAGCCAGCGCAGTAGCCCGAAGTCTTACGTGAGATCAAGCCGTCTTACATATCTGAAGATTCCTGAGTAAGATAGGTCAGAGGCACATGTGTGCCCTCTAGGCAGCAGAGCAGCAGCAGCAGCCCCCAGAGCGCCTGTGAGACGTATAGTGGCCTGCATGGAGCGGCAGATGGCAGCTCTTTGACAGCACAAGCCCTCCCCAGCAGCCACACTATCTAGCCCCAATACCAGCGCAGTAGCCCCAGGCCAGCTTGCAGCAGGACAGCATGAGCACTGCACACATGAGAAAGCAAGAGCAGCAGAGACAACAGCGGCTACCATGCTCGTCTCGAGCCCCAGCATTGCTGCTGGCCCTAGCAGCCCTACTTAGGTCAGCCTCGGGCGTGCCCCTGAGCGACTGGCACGACGGAATAGCCACCAATTATGGAGGCGCGCAGGATGGCATGAATCCCTACGACCCCAGCTTTGGCACAAAAGATGTGAGCGTCAGCCTCCTGCCCTCATCTCTCCTGTCATGTTACCTCTGCTGCGCTTGTTGTAAGTTGCGCTCGTTGCGATTTCTGTCTGGGGAGAAGGTGTAGCAGGGAAGGGCACTGGTTTTCCAGAGTGTTCCTTGAAGCCCATATGCTGCTCTGGGAAAAATGATGTGTTGTCAGTTCTGCACCACTCTGCCCTCCTCATTGCAGCATCAGTTGAGGTTCTGCTGCAGCCCTCTGGGGCTTGCACCTCCGCTCGTGCCTGTAAGTTTTCCTGCAGATTTGGTGTGACACACCTACGATGTGCAGGGGGCATGCGGATATGGCACAATCTCAAAGGACTCGTACCCATACTGGAGCGTGGCAGCCCTCTCACTGAGCAATTCGTTCTCAGTGGCTGGCCCGGCCAAGGCATGCGGGGAGTGCTTTGAGATCAAATGCGTAGACATTGGCGGACCCTTTGCGGTGAGCATCCTGCGCTTCAGAAGCACAGAAGCTTGGTCGCAACACTTATCCTGTGTTACGTTGTGCATTTGGCCTGCGCCTTTCGCACAGTGACGAGCTTGCCTGTATGTAGCACTGTTGCAGGGCTGAGCCTCCTCCCAGCCTTTCGTGGCATCATCTGACACCTCTACCATGCCTCCTGTGTTGATGGCTTCAGGCAGCACTGCTGTCTCCTGTCGGAATTGCAGCTGGATGGGCCAGATATCGGGCAGAGGTATCACTTTGCGTGCTGTTGCATTGCAGGGGCGGTGTAGTAAGGACTCAAACCAGAGGTCCGTAACAGTTACTATCACGGACACGTGCCCGGAGTGCGGCAGTGACCACATCGATATGCAGGCGCTCACCTTCAATAAGGTATGCCATCATCTGCGAAATTGACAAAGGACCTTGCCTGGATGCTGCCCTTCGGCCATGACAGAAGCTCTTCCTATCCTTGCAGTCACTCCTGTTGGGGCCAATTCAGTGACATCTTCTGCATGTGTGCTACAGCATTGTGGAAATGCAGGAATGCTGAGGGGCAGGATGCGTCGAAGAGTACTATTGTCTGTGGAGCTGCTGCAGACCTCATGACGGTCCTAACAGCAAGGAGCATGACAGATTCTGCTATGTGCAGATTGCCCCCATGGAGGTTGGCCGGATAAACATCCAGTACAGGCGGACGGAGTGCACGCCTCCAGAGCCCCTTAACGTAGATATCAACCACAATTTTGGCCCCGGCGCTTGGCTTAGAATTGTTGTCTCGGTGAGTTCCACACCTGCATTGTCTAAAAGCTTCATACTCTGCATATGCATGTGTGTCCACCACCTCTGAGGATGTCGCAGGGTGTCCTTGCAGGATGAGCATGAGCTGGGGAGCTACACCATTCTGGGATTTACTGAGTGTTTATCTCCACTAAGGCAGGCAGCGCCTTGAGCAGTGTATGCTGTGCGTGCAGAAAGCTGCGGGCTACGGGTCGATCAAGCTGGTGCAGCTGAAGGGGGCTGACAGCGACTGGATGGGCATGACCAACAAGTATGGGGAGGCCTGGGAGGTGCCCGTCACGCCCAAGCTGCCCTGGGACTTCCGCATCGTTGGCGACGATGGGCAGGAGGTGAGGAGCATGGGCCCCACTGGGACCTGCTGTAGCCTGCTGTGTAGCTGCTGCAAGCCACGAAGTAGAAGCCTCTGCGATGTGGATCTTCGATAGCAGAGGAGGAGGTCTGTGAGCCTATCCTACATGATGGGGCATGTGGAAGCGTTTGTATAGCAGATGGCAACGCCATGGAGCTGCCCATACATCTGGCCTAGGGCAGTCAGGACGGCTGCGGAGGGCAGTAAGGTTCTCAGCGCTGGCGCTGTTTCCCTGCAGGTGACGGCTCTGGGGCTCATCAATGCAGCTGGCAAGACCGGTGCCATCCCCACAGGAGTGCAGTTTGCGCTGAAGGGCATGTCAGCACCCTCGGTGAGATTCTGTTTCTGGTTGGGATGTATTTGCTTTGCCGACTTGCAAGCGCTCCTCCACAGCGCAGCTTCTCTGCATGGCGGGACACTGCAGGTCATGCTGGGCTGCCAGGCATGCTTGCTTGGGATGGCTCGAGGTTGTGGCCGAATAGCAATGGTTATGATCAATTTATCCCTTCAACATGCTGTATCTTGATCTGTTGTGGGGTTGATGCACACATTTGCAGGAGTGAGATAGTATGATGTGCACCATACAGGTGTCCAATGGAGGCGGATCATCTGGGTCGTCCAGCTCAGCTCCTGCCTCATCACCGGGGTCATCACCCAGAGGTAGGATCACGCCCGCAAATTGCCATCGAATTATCTACTGGTGTGAAGCATGTGCCTTACGGCTGGAGGTAAGATAGCAGTTTTTGATGTGGCAAGGCACTAAGGGATGCAATCGGGTCTCTGAGTCTCCAGACAGGGTCTCTAGAATATTGCGAGACCAAGGGGCGGATGCTGTGCTCTGAGAGTGCCATTCAGCTGTCAGTTCTTAGTGAGATCTGCTGATCAAGCTTAGCGCAGCGGGGTGGGAACTGTCTTGGTGTGGGTCCTAAGGCATGCTTCACACTGCAGGCTCGCCGAGCCCAGCAGGCAGCGCGTCAAGCAGCGGGAAATGCCCCTGCTCTGACCAATCACCGGACACGACCTACTCCTGCGACCAGCAGAAGAAGTACGGCAAATGTGACAGCAGCTGGATGAGCATCGTCTCCCCACAGTACCCCAATGCCTTCTGCGCGAAGTCGTGCGGTCGGTGCCCTTCCAGCTGCTCTGCCTGATCTGGTAAACCCCGCTGAGGTGGCATTCATGTCAGCGCTTGCCGCGCCCTTGGGGCGCGTTCTGCCTCTGCAAAAGCAGCTGTGCTTCCCTTTGATGGTCTGCTAGGCTATCAGGGATGCACTACAGCAGCAGGCATTTTCCTAGGTAGGGGGTTTCCTGGGGCATCCCTTAGCTCTGGAGCAAAGATTCCTCCAGTGTATATAGTCTCTGGACGGCGTAGTTCAGCAAAGGCTTGCATCCGCGTTTGAGTCAGCAACACGTAATGTATTGCAATACCCCTGATTCTCTTGATGCAAGCCGATTAGCTGGTCCTATGTCGTCCAAGGTGTATCCAATGTCAAAACAGGTGGGAAGTAGGGAAAGCAGCGGTAATTATTTCCACATCAAGCACCTTTGAATGCCACCTGAGGGCACACGGCAACCGAGCTCCTTACAGCAGCTCAAGGCCTCAATTCAAGACCTTGATAGGCCGGGCTATGACTATGGGCAGGACTTGCGCTGCGCAGGCATTGCGCAGCCTGGCTCATGCATCAAGGCAGCCTCAATTTTTTGAGCACTCTGCAGCTGCGTGAGTGGACCAGACAGGCTGAAGCTGTTGGACCCCTGCCGGCAGTAAGGGTCAGTCTGAGAGGTTGGGGTCCGTTTGACTGAAGGAGTCCAGCAGAGCGTTGCACCGAATCAGGCAGCCATGGCTTTGCCGGAACTTTACAACCCTCGCCTGGCTTTAGGCACACCTTGAGGAAATCCTATGCAGAATTTTGGAAAAGGGTGCCTCTCTAGAGACGGAGGATCGCTGTGATTGTTGCTGCACCATGACTCACGCTTGCAGCCATGCACCTCACATGGCTGGCACTAGCAGGGTGAGATCCCAAGGGGACATGTAGGCCTGTCTGGGCATCATGTACATGGAACGAATGCGGCCTCTCCTTCGCAGTCTTGAGCAGTGAAACGTTGCTGCTCCTGATTGGGGGCTTTGATGCCTTAGGTTCTCCGGCAGCATTCTGTCAAGGAACTCGTCCCCTGGACAGTCCGCACGCTGCACCACCTTGGCATCTTGATTGCCACGTTTCCCGTTAGAAGCCTGAAACTGCATAGCAGCATTGTCACCACGTCTTCGTGAGAGCCCGTACTCCACTCATTACGTTGAGCTTTGGAGCAGTACTGTGCTGGTATCACCCTTCATGCGTGGGATGCTAGAGTCCCTGCCTGCCAGACCGCACGTATAGGTGTTGTTTTTGCTGTATCAGGAATTGAGGCCTCAACTCCACTGTCATGCCGGGTAGAATGCTGCCGCTCCTAGTTAGACCTTCTGGTTCCTGCCGTGAAGCCAGTCCATGGAAAGTGTGTGAAGCGTCATGATGTACTCTCCTGTACACCTCACAATGGCATGGCTATTCATGTGCAGGACGTATCTCGCAGATAGAAGGTCTTGGTCTGAGCACGAGGTGGTGAGATCAGAGTTCTCAAAGTCTCCAGGTGTTCTGGCTAGCCGGTCATACCCGACATATGAGTTCAGAAGAAGGTGTCTAGCGGACTCAGTTATTTGCACATTGTGGAGTGGACGTGTAGTGACATACTATGATACGAGGGAGCGTTGAGAAATTTGATTTGGTGCTGGAACTGTAAGGTGGTGTTCGGATGCCCTTCAGACCACAAAGACATGGTCACATCATGTCCTTTGCACAGTTTGCCAAGGTAATGCTGAAGCTGTGTCACTGTCATTCAATGACACCCCTCTATCCCCCATTTGCAGAGACATGCACATTAGAATCATTCTGTGGCCCCCTAGCTGGCTTTACAGTGGTGAAGTGCATGCAGGCGCATGTCTCTGCATGTGTATGCAGATGGACAGGTGTCACCTCCTACAAGGTGAACAGCGCCACTCAGCACTAGCGCTGCAACAGTCCTTGCAGAGTTCTTGACTATCGTATGTCCAACCAATGTCGTACGGGCCTGACCCAAGGACTTCCAGGACATAATTAAGGCCACATATTGGAGCCCAGGTAACGGATTTCACATGGGCTTCACACTGCTTCAGGGCTGTGTCCTACTATAGAGACATGAGCACCTTCATCATCACCCCAGTGGGAACTAATACCTTGTTCAGGGTCTTCTCAGGGATTTCTTTGCATGCCAGGCTTTAGGCGTGCTGTGCACCTACTCAACCTCGACTGGAGCCCTTAGGGCACAGTGGGGAAGATTGCCAGGTGGCTCGAATCTCCTGCTCAGCGCCTACTTTGCCTCGGGAGCATTCTCCTTCAGGGACTTGGGCAGCTTGATAATCTTGCCGATGGCGATCGTGCGCCCCTCGTCCCGCAGCGTGAAGCGCCCCAGCTGCGGCACGACATTGAACAGCTCGGCGCAGATCTGCTTCTCGACCTCGATCCTGACGATGACCGCCGAGCCGCTCTTCACAAACTTGGCCTGCGCAGCAGCAGCATTATGAAGCAACATGATGGCCTAGCTCACTGTGGCGCATGAGAGGGCTCCTTCAGCTTCTCCTGCAATGAGTACCATTCCGCTCCTCACTAACAGAGAAATCGTTAATGCCTTGCCCCTGTGACTCACAACTTCCTCTTGAGCTTCTGACAAGCAATGCCATCCTCCTCATAAGAGGCACCTCCTGCAGGAGCCCTGGCTTGTTACTACTGTCCAGGCAAGCTCTGCTAGAAACGTGAGCTGCGACACACTTGGGCTGCCTCCATCCTTTGCACGTTGATCTCAATGCGGCGTACGGCCACATCACGCACATTGCGTGAAGTGACTTGGCTCAGGGAGGGTGACAGGCGCACCCTTGTCTTCTCCTTGGTCTTTGTGTTGACCTGAGCAAGCAGCCGGGTGATCTCACACTCCTCCACCAGGGAGTGCAGGTGCAGAATGGCCTTGTATCCGGCTGTGAAGATGGCCTTGTGCTCCAGCAGGTCCAAAATCTGCAGCTGCGCGTCAAAGTAGGTCACGCAGGGCACCTGCGCAGAGGACAGGACTGCCCTCAGGGAAACTATGGGTGCACCACATCACATGTACCATATGGCTTGGCTGCAGGGCTGCGGTGGATCCAACGCAGCACTGTCTGTCAGCTGGAGCACTGAAGGAGGTCAGGTAGATGTTCTGTGGCAGGCTCTCCAGGCCCTGGAGTTCCCCGCCCCAGACAGGGGTCTCATCCCAAGGGTTCTCTTTGGGACCCTCTTCATCTGAGCTGCCCACGCAAGCTAAAATGGTCTCCCTGCCCTCTGCAGTCCCCGCAACAGATTCGAAATGCAGGGAGGCGGGAGGGGCTCACCGGGCAGTTTCTGGAGCAGATGACAAAGCCGGCCTGGATGTCCTCCTCATCCACCCCGCTGAGGCGCAGGCGCAGATTCTCTCCCCCGCGCGCAGCCACCACCTCGTTCTCGTCCCGGTAGATCGAGGTGACCGTCACAGGCGCCCTGCATGCCACTCCAAGAATTGACGAGGCCGGCCAGAGGTGGGAGGTTTTGACTGACGACAGAGTCCAACATAGAGCCAGGCCCAAGCAGAGCACCTTGAGTACCAGGGAGTAGTATTACGAGTCTGATTTGCTCGAGGTGCATCTCGGCTAAAGGCAAAAAACACTTTACAACAGCTTCTTGTTCAGGTGGCAGTCCCTGCTCCATTAGTGCACTGTCCTAAAGACACCTCATTGCCCAGGGCATGATGACACCTCACAGCACCGGCGTCAATGTGTATTCTTGTTGGAATGCCCCCCGCACAGTCATTTGGGAAGAAGGAGAAAGCTCGAGTGGCGGGCACACTTGTTGGGCATGACGTAGAGGCGGTCGTTCTTGCGCACGAGGCCGGCCTCGCTCTTGCCCATGGCGATGGTGCCCATGTCCTTGAACCTGTCGATGACCGACATCCTGAACGGCGCTAGGGGGTCCCTCGACAGTGGCTCCACATCATCCAGCACCTTGAACAGGGTCCCCCCCTGCACGCATGTTCGTGTTGCATGAGTCCCCCCCCCCCCAAGCGATGTATATAAGGTGCCTCTTTGATGTATTCTGCCCTCAGAAGAAGAGGCTTGGTCTGTGGACAGGTGCGCATGCTTTGGATCTGTACTCAAGAGGAGCAGTATCTGGGACATTGTGTAGGGCTTCTGCAGCAGAGGACAGAAAATCCACCAGCTTTCCGGGTCCCATCATCTAAGAAGGCATAAGATAGCAGGCCCAGACAGTTGTGATGCGCACCGAGTACCACGAGCATGAGGACTTGGGCACAGGATCCTTGATGTTGTGCCCGAGGAGCCCAGACATGGGCAGGAACTCGATGTCCTTCTTGGGGTTGTACCCGCAGCTCCTCAGGAACGGCGTCAGCTTGGTCACGATCTCGTCGTACCGCTCCTTGGACCATGTGCCATCCTCGTTCAGGATTGAGGGATCGTCCATCTTGTTGACCTGCACAGATGGGCCTGTTCAGTATCTTCTGCTAATGATGCCTGTCAGCTCTAATGGCCGAGGGCAGCATGGTTTCTGACTTGTGCATGCAGCCAGCAAGATCCGTAGCACATCAATCAGAATGCGCTTTCATGTCTTCCATGCCTCAATACCTGGGCAGCACAACATGCAACATGCGCAGAGGCATGCTTTGCAGAGCAACTCAGGGCATCCATGCCACTGAGAGATAGCGCTGTACCGTTACGATAAGCTTGGCCACGCCCAGGGTCTTTGCCAGCTGTGCGTGCTCTCGCGTCTGCCCACCACGCTCAAACCCAGCCTCAAACTCGGCCTGCAGAAGTCCCCACACAGTCTCAGCATGGACGGGACATACTCGACAAGGTGCCAACACTATGACGCCAGCCAGCCCATCCTTATCTCATGCTCCTCACAAATCTGAAATCTGGGTCAATGTATTCACTGAGCCAGTCAGCTTGCAAGTAATCATAAAGGCCCTGGCAAGAAGCTACCCAAGGTTCAGGTCCTAAACATGACCCAACGAATGCACAAAGACCAGGCTCCCTGCCTCAGACAATTTCGTGGCACGAGCCTCCAATACTGGCACCATAGATGACCGGGCTGCAGGTTTCACAATGATATTCACTGGGTTGCACGAAAGCCTGCGGCTCACCTTTCTGGCGGAGACCACCAGGACGCCCACATCGGCCTGGGAGGCTCCTGAGATCATGTTGGGCACGTAGTTCTTGTGCCCGGGCGCGTCCAGGATGGTGTAGCGCTTCTTGTCGGTCGTGAACAGCGCGCGCCCCACCTCCACGGTCTTCCCCTTGGCGCGCTCCTCCTCATTGGTGTCCATGATGTAGGCCATGTACCACGACTCCCTGTTCTTGTCCTTGGCCTCCCTGCATGGGCCATAGGGAGACTGCTTAGGCTCACTGCAGCGCATGTGCGAGGCTCTGTTCATATCAGCAGCATCGAGGACTTGATATCTTCAACTCCAACTTTTCCCTGTATTGCCATTATGCCTGCTGAGGCATTAGCCCCACATCTGGAGGCCAGGTTGCCCCAGGCAGTGGCAGACACATAAGGCAGACCAGGCAGATTGCTCAAGAGCACATTCTCGCTTTGATGGTCTCTGTAAATGTATAGAGCAGGCAAAGTGTGGCCATGGCTGAGGCCTTAGGAAAGGATTACCTCTCATATTTCTGGATGGTCCGCTCATCCACACCGCCCTACAGCAGAGCAAGAAAAGCTTTACAGCAGGCTGCGTGACCTGGCATGATGCATGATGGCGTTCCAAAGGGTAGCTCTGGGCGGAACAGTCACGTGAGGGTCGAGAGTGATCAAGAAGCCCAAGCCTTACCGTGAGGTACAGGATTTGGCCACCGGTAGTAGACTTCCCAGCGTCCACGTGCCCTATGAACACAATGTTCAGATGTTCCCTGCACAGGTGCTCCCAAGCCTGAAGCCGCGACGTATATTCCGCGCCTCACGTCATAAGACAGGAACACTTGAGCTTGGGATATTAAGGACAGCAGCCATTGTACGGGAAGCCATGTCTTAGTACCCCCAGGCGAGTGCCGTTCTCGCAGCGAAACTGAAGGCTCTGAGGACCGTTCACTGTCAAGTCAAGGATGCATACCTGTCGTCGGCCTTCTGCAGCTCTTCATTTATTCGCTGCAGCTCCTTGTTCCGTGCTTCCTGGTCCTCGTCATCCTCCTCTGACTCAGGCTGCGCAGGTTCGCCTCCCCTGCAATCACATCAGCTCCTGTCACTGGATGCATCTGGCTGTCCAAAGCCAGGAAATGGGTGTATCTCTGCGCAGGAATTTCCCAGCGCCAGCACACAATGTTGCCAGGCTACGCCACCCATTAGCGCTGTTGCAGATGAGCGTGCATTCCTACATGTAAGTGTCTACGAGCAGCACTGACAGCCTGACGTGACAATCTTGCAGCTGCTGTGATGCACTCCTATGACCCTAAGTAGGTTGAGAGTAAGGTGGCTCTGCAGGTTTGTCTGGGCATGCAGCGCTTCTGTACACCTCAGCACTCCGGTATCGAGGGTGCGTGCCTGTCCTCTTCTGGCGTTGTGCTAGAGCTCTCCGCAGGCGGGGTAGGCTCAGCAGGCTCTGGGGTCTCAGAAGAGATGTGCATGTCTTGCACAGCATCAGCTGCACTGGCTATAGGGTCACCTGCATAATGCAGAGACCTTGTTGCATGCGGGTGGTGTCATGAGGGACGTCAAGTCCCACAAAAGAGAGAAGCCTTGCGCTGGGAATTTTGTCTGGGTGATGATGAACGCATTAAAGCGCTGAGTGTATCCGTTCGGGACTTCGATGGGCACCTGATGGGCCTGCAGTACTATGGGGCACTGCAGCTGGCTCATCCTCGTCCATAGGAGCAATGCCATTGGGGATAGAGTTGTGAGACGCTGACGTTGCTGCATCGCTGTTTTCGTGGGGTGTGGGCTGCACCGGAGCTGCCGGAAAGTGGTTAGCTGCACTTGCTGGAGGTGGAGGGGGAGCTGCAAAGTTCGGCGCAAAGGTCGAAGCCCCGGGGTTGAAGCTGAAAGTGGAGGCATTTGGATTCAAGCCTCCACTTCTGGGTGCGGGAGCCGACTGCTCAGAGGGCAGTAGCTCGTCGTTGTCTTCCCAGCTCATAGTAATAAGCGCCCAAGTCACTCTCCAGTATCGGCCTCAGCTCTGTGTTTTTGTCAAGCTGATGTCCTCCAACACGAAATCAGTGCAGGATTCGGTGCGGTCTATGCTTTGCGGTGCGCTGCATTCAGGAATCCAAGAGAAGCGGCTCCACACCAAAAGTGGCAACCATGACTGACTACAGCTAGAAGGCCTGTCAATGTTGCTATAGACAGATTTGAAAGCATCCTGTAATACTAATGTATTTGATAGCGCAATATTGACAGAAGGCTTGCAACACAGCTGGGCTATCTACCTGGCGCTGTCAGATCAGACTTCGATCAATAGGCAGTGCTGAGTCAAACAGACGTGCTTGTCTGAGCTCAGTCACTCTATACTCATCAGATCTAGGCAGATATTCTGCAATACCTGTAAGTGCAGCCACAGAGGCAGCAAGCATTCGGTTGGCCAGAGATGGCAGACGTTGCCAGGGGTCCAGTATCAGTAGCAGTTGTCCCTCCAGGATCAACGCTGCCTCCAGAGATTGAGATAGACAGAGAAAAGGTAATCGCAGCATCCTCCGTACATCTCTTCACTTCACTTGACTGAGCGATCTGATGTTTGTGTCGATGGCCTGTTTGCAGGTGTGCCCCATGCTCATCAGAGTCTTTCCTCAGGTGTGCACTTCTCGAGATATTCCTTCTCTTCGGGCATTTCAGGAACCGTGCGGCCATGAGGCAGCCGTTTGCTGTCTGTAACTGCAGGAGGGCTTCGAGCCCACTGATGCATCTTGGCTAAAAGCCTACTGCCATGATCAATCCTGGTCTGCATGCTGCAGTATGGTGGACACCATCGCCTTGATGTCTATGCACGGAGAGGGCAAGAGCCAAAGGATGAGGTAAGCATAGATGCACACTGGTCTACTCAGCGCTTCCCCCTGTTGTGTGATACTGAGCTGTCTTCAGGCATATGCTCAGTGCCGTTCCTCAGCATGCCAAAAGTATGCATGACCTAGGGTGATGATGCAGTGACGCTCTGCTTGACACTGCTCAATCTCAGGGCTATACCCATAAACTGCCAGAGTGGTATCAGATGGACACATCCTGGTACCTCACTGTGCAGGTGCAGATATACACATGGCCTGATGCCACTCTGCGGGAGCTCACAGACCTGGTGAAGGAGGTGCAGCCAGCAGCACGAAGAACCACAGCCAGGCTTGAGTTTGCGCTGATCTACCCGGACAAGAAGGGGCGGAATGTGCTGCGGGTCATCGGAGGCGTCCACTCGACTCGCCCAGGGCCGGATGACATCAAGACCCTGAAGCAGCTCAATTTCCAGGTGTGGTTGAAACATCATACAGTGTTGCAGTGTCTTGCTCTATACATTCAGGCAATAGAGAGCGTGCAATGGCCTCTGGTAATGCGCATGCAGTTCATGAGTCCCATGCGGCCCCTCCATTGGTGCTGTATGGCCATGGAGTGTGACTAAGAGGTTACAGCAATTGTCTCAATGCGCTCTGAAAATGGTGTTGTGCGCTGCAGACTGGAGACTTTCTGGATGTGGCAATCTTCTAATCAAGCTATGCCTTGAGCTGGAGGGGTTGCTTTGGGATCAGATTGGCTGAAGTGCTTACATACAACCTTTTCCCTTGGTGCCTCATTGCAACCACTGACACTGGAGCTTTGATCAAGGGGCAATCTATGACCAGTTGAGGGTGTAACTGATGATGCTCTTACCTGTGTCATAGGCTTGCGGCATCTTTAGATGGACAGATCTGCATAAGAGCAGCACCTGCAACCTAGGCCCGAAGCGCGCTGGAGGTGGCAATTGCAAGGCCAATACAAGTATTGGGCAGCATTTGTAAGGACAGGCAGCTGATGTGTTAAAATAGTCAGGCACTTAAAGTTGCCAGCAATGGAATGGGTCATGTCATGCAGGAGTATTTTCATGCTTACGAGGACCTTCAGGGTCTGCTGTTTCGCTCCTCAGCAAGTTGGCAGAGACCCTTCTGAGTCTATCATGATGCTAGAGTGCCTTTGCATGTGCTGCAGGATCACCTCATTCGGTTGCACACGTCGTTCGTTGGATTGTATTGTGTGGGATGTCCGATTCAACTTACTTCAAGGCGCACTTGGACCCTGTCGGGCAGACTGGGCAGGTACCTTCGGGCGCAGCTAACTCCGATAGGAGTGTCGTAATTGCGTTCCCACATCCCTTTGTACTTACAGCTGGCCTGGTGCGTTCTCAGAGTATGTGCTAAGGAAGTCAGACTCTGCTCCCGGCCTGGCGAATGCTCGGGATAGCAAGATAACCCATTTCTCGACACAGGAGCAGATATCCGGGAGCCTGAAGGCAACGTATCTGGGCACCCAACAGAAAAGACCGTACATACTATATCCATCTGATTGTAGCCTCCGTTTTTGCGGTACGGCAATGTAGGCTTCATTGGATGAACAGATCGGGTGATCTCAGCAAAAGGGTACGCCCAGTACTAGCGTTATAGGCAATAAAAGGCTAGCTGGTGTCTTCAGCCGCACTATAGCATGCCAAAGGACGACTTTGCTGGTCTCCTCCCTGAGAATTTTGAGGAGTTCCGGTCATTGGACTTTTGGGAGGGCTTCTTTAAGGCGAGAGGGAGCAAGGTATATTCACTTTGCGGCTCATCGTGCAGCATGTGAGGGATTCCAGAGCACATCTGTTCTCCTAGCAGTCCTCCAGCCGGTCTGGTGCTTCGGCCTGACCACAGAAATCGGGCTGTGCAGGCGTTTGAGTGGTATGGCGAATGGAAGCAGCTGAGACCGCTGGTCCTGCCCATCCTGAAGGGCCATAGTGACATCCTCGTACTGGGATGCGGAAACTCTGACCTGTCTGCGGACATGTGAGGCCTTCTATCAGATCTTTGCCTGTCTGTCAGGTCCCGGCTGCGCTCAGGGAACTGACGATGTCTCTTCAGCATTGGTGATGCCTGTTGTGCGTACCTATGTCCACGCTTGATACTGGCTGTACCGGCACCAATCTTAGAGATTGGGACTATGTGGAGCTATACGCTTGCATTGCAGGTATGATGACGGCTGTACAGGCATCACCAACATTGACTTCTCCAAGGGAGTGATCAAGGAGATGATGCTGAAGAATCTGCGCAAGCGGCCCCGCATGAAGTGGCAGGTTATGGACATGACCGAGACCAAGGTGAGGCCCTTTTGCTGTACTGTAAAGCTAAGTGCAGCTACAACCTTGATGAATCCTGCTGAATAACATTGATACAATCCTTGCAGAGTCTCAGACTAAGGCCATGCAGAACTATGCCGGCACTGATCTCTGTAAAGCTTATCTATGATGTTATTCCATGAGGGCAGCTTGGCTCTGTTGTATGGGTGAGCATAGGGCAACGAGGCTCATGAAGGTAGGGAATGCAGGATGAAGCTGGCACGCCAAAAAGTTCTCTTCCCCACCCTCATATAGCTCATCCACCCTGCAGTTTCCCGACGGCAGCTTCACAGCGGCTGTAGACAAAGGCGGCCTGGATGCACTCATGGGCGAGGACACAGAAGGCTCAGATGCAGCTGGGGCGAAGTTCCTGGCAGAGGTTGTGCGACTGCTGAAGCCCCGGAAGGGCTCGGTGTACGTCTGCGTCAGCCTTGCGCAGGCGCATGTCCTAAGTAGGCCCCACAGTCTGCCTTCCAGCTCTCCTCCTGTAGCATTCTCGCTTTTTGTCGTGCACTGTGCTTCTCGAAAAGAGCAGAGACAGTCACCCCCGGCCCTGTCATGACCTCAGTGCCAGGAGTGTCTGCTTCACACCCCACGGCTCTTGATTGCATCAGGGCATGCAGCATAATGCAGATTGCCTCACATGACCCAGCTCAAGCAACTGAGGTAGGGGGTCATATACACTCTCTTGACTGTGCAGAGAAGCTGCTGGCAGCATTCAGCGGGCCATGGCATGTGAAGCTCCAGCGGCTGCCGCCCACACCAGACATGGCGGGCGCTGCGCTGCAGCCTATTTTGGTCAAGGTGCAGAGGGCTGACCTGGCGCATGCTGATGAGTTAGCACCAGTAGAGCTGTGCTTCAGCGAGGACTTATCTGCGCCCAATGCAGAGCAGCTACAGGACATCTGCCAGGTCTGTATGTCACCTTCGCCACTACTGCATGAGTCTGCCTGCTCATGGCATTAACGCCCTGCATGCCTGCTGCAGGCACTTCCAATGGTGACCTGCCTGTGCTGTAAGACACCTGTCCACAAAACACACCCTGGAAAGTGCATTCTTTCTGGTCTCAACTGCTGAGGATGCAGGTTGTGCGGGAAGACAGCCAGATGAGGCAACAGGCCAGGGTGCAAGATGAGGCTGACCCATTCGCCAGATTACACCCAGGCCGCCGTCTCTTCCTGCCTTCCCTCTCACCAGAAGGTGCAGACTGCACAAATGGTCAGTCCAGTCTTCATGTGTGTCTCACATTTCCCTTGCATGCATGGCAAGAGGGCAGCAGGGTGCTGTGGCTTCGTCTCCACGTCGTTGGTCCTCGCTCATCAAAGGGCCTAGATTGCTCTGCTCAAGGTGGTGTTCCTGATGAGCAGGACCCCATGCGAGACTGAAGTCGCAGCACCCTGCCAAAACCTTTTATTTGATGCAGTATACTGGCCATAGCAGGCTCCCATCAGCAGATCACAGCTGTGAAGCCCAACGTGCTGTATGTGCAGGGGAGGCACATTCAAATGGGGATGCCAGCAGTACTGGCAGGGTCAACCCCTTGGATGTACCCCTGGGCGGCGGCAGGTCCAGGTACTCGGCAGTGGTCCTGGACTCTGAGGGAATAGCAGCAGATGGAGCACTAAGGGACTGCTGTGTGTTTGTGGTTCCTCAGGTGAGGCCCTCTTATATACTGTTGTGGAAAAGTACATTGTGAGGCAGGTCGAAAGGGGACTGTTGGGCTTCATGTTGTCAACAAGAGGCACACAACCTGGGCTGAGCATCATCATGTGTGCCTCTTGTTACAGTGGTTCCTGCAGTGGCTCCTACTCAACTGAGGTGCTGTGTATGCAGCATCATGAAGACATACCTGCTGTGATGAGCACCTACAGGTATTGGGAGCCTCAAAGGAACTGCACATGGCTTGTTCAAGCCTACTTGTGCAGCATTGTGGGCTCTCCTTTGCAGGGGCGGGAGTCAGAGTGGCTGTTTGCTCACCCAGAGGGGCAGTGGGCGGTGGCGAGAGATTGCTTGTCCAAGCGTGTCATCCTGATTGTCCTGAATCGCGGCCATGAATTCACAGCCTCCAAGAGCGTCCAAGCAGAGCTGTCACCTCTGGTGGAGCACACCCCCCTGCACATGCCTGCATGTCCTTGCTGTACACCCTTGGCTGCAATCATGAGGTACTACAAGGCCTTGTGGGAAGATAGGGATCTGCGAAATTGTGCGCAATGTGGCACAATCCTGCTGGCTTGGCGTTGTGCGAAAGGACTTGCAGATATTTCGATGTGCTCCAGTGCATCCTCAGTCTATAGCTGCAGCTCTGATGAATATGCAGCTTGCCTGAAGGCTGTATCTGACACCCGGTTACTGAGCAGGTCAAGCATCTGGCGCCGCTGCATGTGAGGGAGGTGGAAAAGGCTGTGCCCATCCTAACAACAGATGAGGGCATTGGCGAGCGCCACATTCGAGAAGATGTCATCTCGCCAATCAGCGGGTAAGCGCAGATCCATCTATGGCCTTTGATGGCTGCCTAGAGCGTTGTGTCTAACTTTCTTGCATCCCACACATAGAGCTTCCCTGACAGCACGCAATGAAGATGTGAGCATGCGCATGAACGCTTAAAGGGCATTCTTGCGCACTTGTTGCCCTGCCGCAAAGGGGACGGCCCTTCTCATGGCTCAGTGCAGATGCTGGGGCGTTAAGATTGCTCCATATAGATGATTGTCGCACTTTGCTGATGCAGGCGCATTGTGGTTGAGGACACAAGGGTTCCCCACCCGGAGGGGGGACCTGATGACCTGCACTGGGTCCGTAGGATGGTGTTCCTGTCCACCCGCGGTCTCACCCAGTCTGAGGCATACCTTGCCCACAGACCGCCAGAGGCAAGTGATGCGCAGGTGCGCAAACTCTTAGTAGTATACGTTCACAGCGACATTCTCTGCTTGAAAGCACTATATACCACATGTGTCAAAAGCCTGCCTTTGCATGAGGCCTTGCAAGTGTGAAGCATGTTCAGCAATAGTAATATACCAGGTGAGCATGCTGCACTGGTGAGAAAGAGCGCATTTACTAATGCCTTAAGTCTGTCCGGCAGGCCAAGTCAGGCTCCGCGAAGAAGGCGCGCAGGAAAGCAGCCAAGGGGAAGGACATGGACATGGTGCCGCACTACAGCGTCCTGGCATGCGAGTACCATGTCTCCATTGTGGCTGGCCTGTCCCTCATAGGTTTGTCTCGCACAAATTGCATGACTAGCAATATCCTGTGAGGCTTTGCATGATACAAGCAGGTTGTGCATATGACTGTGCAACAGATTGACATGGAAACCAGCTGGGGCTCAGCAAGCCGATCCCATAGAGGGAGGACACCGCACTGCCGAAAGGCTACTCTAAGACCATGGTGAGGAGTGCACTACCAATACGCAACATCAATGTGGCATGTTTTGGTGCAGGAGATGCTCTGGTCAAGCAGAGAAGGGCGGGCAAGGGCCAGGGCGAGGTTCTGGTGATAGGGTTGGGCGGGGGGAGCCTGCCAATCTACCTGCATGAGGTCTTCAGCTTCAATGTGGAGTGTGTGGATCTTGATGAGACAGTCATCAGGCTGGCAAGGACTCACTTTGGCTTCCAAGAAAGCAGCGAGACGCCCAAGCTTCAGGTATTGTCTCTCTGCAGCTGGCTCTTGTTGCGTTGCTCAGATCCGGTGACAAGCATGGCTCCCACTCTTGGGCTCTGCTGTTGTGTCATGAAGGTCAATAACAGAGCTGGTCGCTAGGATCAGCGGCGTCATGCTGGACTGAATTGTGCTCCTTTGTGTTGACCTGTGATGTCTCCAACCTGTGCTGCCTGTGGGGAGCGTGGCTTGTGGCCGTGAAGGTGTTGCTGCTGCAGTAGAATCTTATGTACCGTGAGGATCTTGGCATAGATGTGAGTGGTCTGCAGAAGTCCTTGAACTTGCAAGATTCGCCCACAAGCAAAGGCTCACGGGTGCCACCTCTGATGCGCAGGCAAGAGTGGGCGATGGGTTGGAAGCAGCGGCAGAGAGAGCGAGCCAGCAGGAAGCAGGATTGGACGTTCTTATCGTGGATGCCAGCGGGGGCGATCCCAGTCAGGCCATGAGCTGTCCCCCGGCGGTGTTCCTGGAGCGCCAGTTCCTGCA
The DNA here is from genome assembly GCA_963930925.1 of Coccomyxa viridis. Taxonomy (NCBI): domain Eukaryota; kingdom Viridiplantae; phylum Chlorophyta; class Trebouxiophyceae; family Coccomyxaceae; genus Coccomyxa; species Coccomyxa viridis. The sequence goes on from CAWVOJ010000012.1 coordinate 360,720, forward strand.
GGACGCGCACAGGAGCCTTGCCCAGGAAGGGTTGCTGGTCATGAACTGCGTCTGCCGCTCGCAGGCCATCTTCGACTCTGCTGTTGCGGCCTTGCAGGTGAACGCTGCATTCACCCACTCTATACCCTCCTCATGCAAGTGCTTTGCGGAACGCCTGCTGGGGTAGTCACCGGCCTGAAGAGTCTTCAGGGGATGTGATGACAATCGAGCTGGTCTGAGATGAGGCTATTCATACGTTTCTGGGTAGGGAGACAGGCCAGTCTATTGACGCAGCAGGGCCTATATGCTACTGGCTTATAAGGTTGGCTTATGTCAAGATTCCTGACCAGCTTTGGGAGTGCAAAGGTCAGAGAGCCTATATCCTCAGATACAAAACCGCACGCCTGTGTGCATGCTGCTGCAGGGCGTCTTCAAGGACGTGTACCAGCTCGATGCAGAGGGGGATGTCAACAGAGTCATCTTCGCATCCAAGCAGCACCTGGAGTGCGCTCCGCCGCTGGATGGAACTGCAAGCACAGCAGTCAGGGCTTGCTCAAGTCTGGCCGCCCTCAGGAAGGTGGCAGATGTGCATGCGACGCCGAGCAGCATACCTGTCGACGACCCCTTAGTGACGCAGCTCACAAGACTCAGGCTCCTAGGTGCTGTACAGTCAAGTGTCCAAGCTGGGTGATGTGCATGCCTACATCTGAACGACAGGCATCAGGGTCTCAGCTCCCCTGCCGGGTACAAGCTGGGGTCCTGACTCCGCCCGCACACACAACATGAGGCAGCGTGTGCGCGCGCTGCACAGAGTGGCTCTGCCCGCAATGAAAGTCCTCTTACAGCTGTTAGCATAGACACATGCCTGGCTATTGCAACAGAACGGGGTGGTGCTTGAGAGTGATACACATGCTGCAGCTAACCCGCCCTACATGTGGACTATCATGGACGCTCCAATCTATTTTAAAGCTGGCAGATTCTGACGTAAGTGCACTTCCTGTTAATATACACTAACGCAATACAATATTTGCAGCTCTGATTTGTGTTGGTCCGCATGTTCCCTCATGCCATGTGAACCTGTTGTGCTGCCCATTCTCATCACAATCAGAGAATTCTCTTCAAGCCAGGCTGCAGACACTTTCCAGGTCTCCCCAGCTGCAGCAGTATAGATTTGCATGGGGCAGTGCCTGATCAGGACTGCCAGCACAGCAGTAGGAAAGAGCAAGCACCATGAGCTAGGATACTGGCGCGTTTCGTGCTTAGGGACCGGCGGGCCTATTAATAATACTCTACATGCCTTCCTTAAGGTACCAGCGATGCTGAGGACAAGATCGGGCCGATGCTTGCCTGGCACTCAGCACTCATTGTGTACACCAGGGCAGCATGGGGGAGAGCACCTGAGCCATATGTAGCGTGCTGATTCGGAACTCATTGGGAGGCATAGGAATGGACAGTGACTATGAATACGATTACAGTGATGATGGCTTCCCTGAGTCAGACGAGGACATGGCTTCTGGGGACGACTACGAATTTGACAACCAAGCAGAGCTGCAAAGTGCTTCCAGAAAGGTTTGTCGACAAGATTTACTGGTGCCTAGGTTGGTGAGACCATAAGGCATGGCTGCCCCTGCCTAGCGAATGAGGGTACAAGTGACAGAGTTGGCACTGCCTGCAGGTCCCCTACCTAGTATACAGCGAAGTAGAGCTCCGAGATCGGCAGCAGAACTCTGTAGATGACGTCGCCGGCGTGCTCTCCGTGGACAAAGGCGACGTCGTCAGGGTGCTTCGGGAATACAAGTGGTGAGCGCTACCTTCAGTTCTTGGCACGCCACTTGGGGCTCGGCGTGTATTGAAGGGTTTGGTGTCCTAAATTTGACACAAGCACACTCTAGCAAGCTGACAAGCAGTGCTTGGATGCTGGCAGGGATGCAGCAAGGCTTCAGGAAGAGTGGTTCACAGACATGGATGCTGTCAGAGACAAAGCTGGTATCATGGACCGCAAGTCTGCAAGCACCTCTGGAAAGGCAAGCGAAACGCCAGCTGTGGCCTGCTAGCTGCATCCTGACAATCTGTCTTTGTAAATTGTGGAGCAGTTACGGCTGACTCTTCAGCCTCGCATTGCTGAATGTGCGCAGCCATCAACCAGCAGTCATGCCACTATCTTCAGCCTTGATATCTCCAGTATCTCAGTGTCTCCAGATGGAGAAGTGGAGTGCTTTCAGGGCAAGGGCATAGTGCAAAAATCGCTGATACAAGGGCGTCTTGCAGGATCTGTGCAAGATCTGCTTCGAGGAGTACCATGTGCGGGAGATGCGCTCCGCTGCCTGCAATCACCGCTTCTGCAAGACGTGCTGGAAGGGCTACATTGGCGCCAAGATTGGCGAGGGTCCGGCAGTGCTCAACATGCGCTGCCCGCTGCCCGACTGCCGGGCAGCGGTATGCATCTGCCTCTGCATTCAGCATCATGCTTCCATGGTCACTCCATACATGCACCTGCGGCTTTGTTGCTTGCAGAGCTTGGCCTCTGCAGCAACAGAGTCTCTGCAGAGTCTGCCAGGAGTGGTGTCTCAGTCTCACAGGCCTCTGCATTGATCGTGTTGAGAATGCACAAGGGATCTGATGACTCCTAAAGGAAGAGACAATGTGTTGGTCACATCAAGCACAGCTCTTGGGTTAAGGAAATGTAGTACTTGCGTGTAAGAGGTTGAAACCATGGCCTGGAAGGACTGATGTTCTGTGGTGTCAACACCTCTGGCTCTTGGTATTGGACATCACGATTTGTGATTTTTACAGCCCATGTAATTGGATACTGCGTGCAATGTGGGCAGTCACGAGCCCAGCTGCTGCTATAGGTCCCGCAGAGCATCGTCACAGAGGTGGCCAGCGAAGCAGACCGCAAGAAGTACAGCCACTTTGCGCTGAGGAGCTTTGTGGAGGACAACCGCCAGCTCACCTGGTGCCCCTCGCCAGGTCAGCACCGCTCACCCTGTCTCCTGCCACAGCTGCGGACAGGCAGTGACAACAGAGCTCAAGGACCACACATTCTGCACACCACCAGTGTGAGACATGGGAAATGAGCATGTGTATGCAGAGTACGACTTGCTGAGACCAGTTCTCATCAGAGCAGGCTTGGCAACTACAGGAGACGCACTCATCATTAGTGTTGTTTGATTGCTGCAGGGTGCGAGAATGCCATAGAGGCCAAAGCAGATGTGGGCGGCGAGCCACTAGACATCAGCTGCAAGTGTGGAGCCGCCTTCTGCTTCCAGTGTGCAGAGGAGGCCCACAGGCCGGTCAGCACCTCAATCCCACAGCCTTTGTCTTTGAACTGTGCTGTGTATGAGGCTGATACAAGCTGCAGCCCCTCGTTACACGTTCGTGGTAGCTCTGGCATCACATTGATGTGCCAGGGTAGTCGTCAGCGTGGGACGTGGGCCTGCAGCAGTGGTCCCTGAGCAGCTGTGCTCCATTGCTCTTTATTGGGTGTTGCCTTGGGCCATGATGATGACAACATGCCTTTGTAGGCTTCTCTTCTCAAAGGGGCACAACAGCTTGTACCCCTGCTCATCCTTGCGGCCTGCTTCTGCGGCAACAGGTCATACGATTGTAGGGCAATGCTGAAGGGGTGCGTCCTTGTGCGCAGGTGGACTGCGAAACAGTGCATAGGTGGGTCCTGAAGAACAGCGCGGAGAGCGAGAACCTGAACTGGATCCTGGCGCACACCAAGCAGTGCCCCAAGTGCAAGCGGCCCATAGAGAAGAATCAGGGCTGCATGCACATGACGTGCAGCCAGTGCAGGTGCGCCTGAACTGGCCATATCTCCTGCGCTGACCATTAGACCCCATGCTCTGCCCAGAAGATGTTTCTGTGTCCTGACGGGAAGCAGGAGTGTTTTTTATATGAGCATCTTAGACGCTGCGGGCATGCTGGCGCTCCAGTACTTGCTGAAGGCTTTGGCTCACTGTGTGGATGCCCTGGCTTGCAGGTTTGAATTCTGCTGGCTGTGCCAAGGGTCCTGGGCAGAGCACGGTGAGCGCACTGGCGGCTTCTACAACTGCAACAGGTGAGGCCTACCACATCATACCAGAATACTTTGAGTGCGTTCATGCGAGGACAGGCGGGAAGTCTGCTTGGTTGAAAGCTTTCTGGGTAGCTGTAGTGGAACGTATCTAGCCTAAGCATTGCCCAGGGCTCACTGTCATCAGTCTGTTAGCAGCCGCGGCCTCAGACTGAGGACAGGCGCTGTTACAGAGCACAATACAGTGCTTTCCTGGGTTGCTGTAGTGGGATGTGTTTAGCCTAAGGAGTGTCTAGAACCCACCGTCATCGGCCCATGCAAAACTGGACGCAGCACTTACACCAAGCGGCAGAGGTGGACGAGCTGATGGGTGCGTGGCGCTGTGCAGGTATGAGGTGGGCAAGAAGAAGGGGCAGTACGATGAGGAGAGTCTGAAGCGCGAGCAGGCCAAGAATGCTCTGGAGCGCTACATGCACTACTACCAGCGGTGAGGCTCCCAGGAGTGACCTCATGCACTTGCAGTGTCTCACATGCTTGCTCACCCACCCACATCCCCCAGCTCTCTTCCGTACAATGCTCCCTTTGAGGCAGATGGATTCAGACGGCGTGGTCTAACCCCCTGCTGGTCAGTGCATTGCCAGGGAAGGGCAGCCTGACACTCCCAGACCTGTGACAGCTCAGGGGCCAGAGTGATAACACGTATACCAGGATCTGCAGTGCAGCTGTCAAACATGGGCAGGTGGGCGGAGAATGACAGGGCGAGGCTTTAGTGCTAGAGGCCATGGACACAATGCTGGAGCTGCTAGGGACGTGTAACTGTGAAAAGGCTGTACAAGGTGTCTGTCCCGTTTGAGGAGCTGTGTGTGCCCGGGCAGGTGGGCGGAGACTGACAGGGCGAGGCTGTCGGCGCTGGAGGCCACATACACAATGCTGGAGCTGCTAGAGACATGTGATTGTGAAAGGCTGTACAAGGTGTCTGTCCCATTGAGGAGCTGTGTGTGCTGGGCAGGTGGGCGGAGAATGACAGGGCGCGGCTTTCAGCGCTGGAGGCCACATACACAATGCTGGAGCTGCCAGAGACGTGTGATTGTGAAAGGCTGTACAAGGTGTCTGTCCCATTGAGGAGCTGTGTGTGCTGGGCAGGTGGGCGGAGAATGACAGGGCGCGGCTGTCGGCGCTGGAGGGCATGAAGGCGATGCTGGAGCACCGGCTGGAGAAGATCAGCGAGCTGACCGCCACGCCCACCTCCCAGCTCAAGTTCCTTTCCGACGCCTGGGCCCAGGTGCGGCATGCTGATACCACTTCCTGAGCATGTTCTCACATGAGTGTCTTCATGCGCCTGCGGCGCCATGTGGCCCCTTACTACATCACACCGCAAGGGGCAGTGAGGGTCCACATGGTGCCCATGAGGTGCCGGGAAAATGCTGATGCGATGAGTGTGCTCAGGGGTCGACACATATCAGATGCCTTTGAGGGAGTGTGCCATGTGCTGTCTTAATCAGTTGTCCAGCGTGGTGCAAGGCACAGCAAGGGCTAAAGCGGTTCCTGGGCCTGCACTTATTAGTTTGCCGGGCACAGTGCCCTCTCTCTGCTATCATTCCAAGCAGATATCTTTTCATGGCGCCTGACATATGTGCATGACTGAGTGCTGCATGACTGCAGGTGGTGGACTGCCGGCGCATTCTAAAGTGGACGTACGCGTACGGCTACTACCGCTTTGCCGAGTCTGCCCAGGCCCAGACCTCTGCCCAGGCCAGCGCCAATGCCGAAGCCCTGAAGCAGCAGCAGGAGTTCTTCGAGTTCAACCAGGTCTGCTCATCCCACCCTGATCAGCCTTTACCTGGTGGCACATACTGCTCAAGTATCATGCAATGGCTCAGTGCTGATCCAATCGTAGCAAGGCTGTGAGAGATAGGGTTTGCTGTACCTGCTTCTGTGTTTCCATTGATTCTGTTAAGGGTGCAAGAAACCCGGAGTGTAAAGCCGCACTCCAGACAGTATGTGGCATGGCCATGAAGAGACAAGCACAGTCACTGGGACCTTGGGAGCTTCCTCCATCTTGAGGCAGAAGCTGCATAGCATGGCAGGGAGCAGGTGAACACTGTCCGACAAATGGTAGCATGGCATGCAGGGGCAGGCAGAGTTCTTCCTGGAGAAGCTGCACGGCATGACGGAGAAGCAGGTTCAGGCCTTCATAGACGGGAATGACGCTGTTGAGGGCTGGGCCAAGTTCCGGGAGAGCATCATTGGCCTCACGGACGTCACTCGCACCCACTTCGAGAAGCTCGTCTCGGTATGTCCAATCCCTGCTTCGCTGATGGTTCCTCACAGGATGTACAATGTCAAATGTCGCTAGAACCCAGTGTACTGGCAGCCCATATACTGGCAGACGCACGCCCACTACTTGGTCCGTACAGTGCATGTGATGGGAGACACATGACTGTCAGGGTGTTGCAGTCTGCTTACAGAGATGGTAATCTGCATGGGCTGGAGCGGGGCCTGGGCACAATGTAGGATGCCTCCTCACCTCGGGAATGGTGCAGAAGAAGAGGACCCGTCATTGTCAGTTCACAGCAAAGCTTCAAGGGTACTGCACTCTGCAGGAGCTAGAGCGGGGCCTGGACACAATGCTGGACGCGTACGGAGACGCGGCGGAGCAGGAGGCTGAGGACGTGCAGGGGCCCTCCGCGCCCCAGCCGGCGGCCAGGAGGAAGACGCAGCGCCCCTCCAAGAAGCCGCGCGGTGCCGCGAGCGCCCACGCTAACGCCGGTCCGCTGTCCTACCTCTGACAGCTGGACCTGCCATTCTGTAGCAGGTTTTACCAGCCACATCAAGCCCCGCACTCATTGCGGCTGTCCTGCCCTTAGGGACAAATTTGCATTCCACAGCAGTTATAAGTATTCACGTGAGATCAGCACGCCTGCGAAGGCATCTGTGGCTGACGTGGAAGCTGCCCGGGTTGTGTTCAGGTCAAAGGCCCTCCACTCTGCCCTCGCAGCTTCCAGGTCACAGGTAGAAGTAATCATTTTTGCTATGCTGCGGCCGTTGAAGCAAGGCGCTCGGCTGCAAAATTGTTGCGTGAAAAGCTGGGTTGTGGACTTGGTGAGTGGCAGTATAGGGTCCAAGGCTGTTCAAGATAGCAGAGCCTGAGGCTTTCCATGTGTGCTTTGCAGCAGCTGCCAGCAAGGCCGCCAGTCAGGATGACCTGGAGGCCGTGGCCGGCATCTGGCAGTGCCCGCACTGCACCCTGGCCAATGACCTGACGAGCACCAGCTGCCGCGCCTGCACCAACGCCCGCGGCAGCCGGCCTGCTTAGGCTTGTCTGCAGACTCAGCCCTTCACTGGTCCCAGAGCACACTAGAGAGCCTCAGGCCTGAGCAGAGAGAGTAGCGGCCGGTCCTGATCAGCCTGGGTTCAGGGTCAGTCAGTCTGTAGCTTCACAGAGCAGCGCAGGGGGTCTTAGGGGTCTTGAGCATGGGGCCTAGCAGCAATGCCCCCGACTGGCGCATGGCAGGGAGGTTGGTCTGTATGAGCTCCATGCAGCAGAGCAGGAGTTGTCAGGCCCAGGACAGTGGACGCCTCCACAAGAGCATAGCAAGTCTTTCTACAATCACACGATCAACCATCTGCCCCGCAATCACTGAGGAGGCAGAGGGTGGGGCTGTGAGCAGGGGAGACTGAGCTGCAGCTCCACCACGTTGGCAGGCTTTGGGGTGGACGGAGAGGGAGTGTGAGTGTCAGGAGCGGTCCTCACATGCGCTCTTCAGTGGAATTTGAATCTCTCCGTGCGCTCAGGATGAGGCAAGGAACAATGCAGGGTCATAGCCGCTCATATACAGATACAGAGCAGATTCGCCCGGGATTGCTGTCGCCTACCAGATGTGTATCTCTAAGCAGAACATCCAGAGGCCTGGCTTGACCTCTAGACATGACGGCTGTGCGTGAGAAGCGCAAAGCCAGATCAGACGCTGGTGCATCCTTGGTATCCTGCAGAATAGACTTAGGTTGTGCAGCTTCATGGCACCCCATTGGACGTACTGTATACAAGGGGAGGACCCGTCACAGAGCATGCTCTCAGCATGCCGGACTGCACTACTGCCTTGTACAAGCCTCAGCTAGAAAGCAAGCCATGCAGGTGTCTTAAGCAGAGCGAGTCTTGCACTTTCCAGAGTACGTCCTGGGTCAGGGCTCCTGGCGTCGAGACTGATAATTGGATGTGTTGCGCATACTGGCAACAGGCCTGTTGCCTAGGGATTGCTGAAGCCCTCCTAGCACATAGCATAAACACCATACGGGACAGAAGGATATGCTTGCATTGCTGTCAGCTGTGTTGCAACAATTGGTAATCGTGCGCCATGATCAGATGTAGCCTAAGGCATTGTGATTAGCATCCGCAAATAGTGAGCTGCAGAGAAATTAGGCAATCTCTCCTGCTGCTGTGTAATTGATTATACCGCTGCACTGCTGCCGCTGCACTGGGCTCTGACGCCGGAGCCTCTTTAACGAATGTCATGCATCAATTGCACAGCGCAAGGCAGTGCAAGCAACCTCCAGCCTTGCATCAACTGCAAGTAATGGGCAATACCTGAGCTGATCAGATAGGAAAAGCAACATCTGAACAGTTCTGCTGATCTGGCCAGTGATGGGAAGGGAAGCTGCTGTGCACCTGCCATCCTTGTGCAGAGTACCGTAGCTTTTCAACTCCGAGAGCAACATCTCCTCGAGCGATCTCCTCTGTGACAGTATAGACTGCGTTCGAAAAGCGAGGTTGGCGAGGCCCGGCGATGGCGGAGCTCATGACGCATACAAGACATGCAGTCCCAGGACTGTGTAGCAAGCAGACAGTGGGCTGGCCAAGAGCTCCGCAGCCGATCACGGCACGCAGACTACACCGGGAAAGGTTGCTATCTTGTAGGGCAGCTTCAACAAGCAATAGCAGCGGTAACCAGAGCAAGGAGGCTGGAAGCTCAGCAGAGGCATTCAGCAAAGCGGCAGGACGCAGGTACGTTCTACCAGCGCCTCATCATCTTTGAGACACAGCGTTGTTGAAGCTTCACTCCTCCCAGCACGACTGCAGCTATCACCTTGTAAAGCTCGTCCTGGTCACTGGGCAGGACACCATGCAGCTTACACCAATCTTCCGCCTGCAGGATCAAGCAGACATTCACTGTGGTGGAGGACGGTGTAAAGAGAGCGGCGTCGGGGGTCAACAGCCGGTTTGACGTGTCTGGGAAGGCTTCAAGAGCTGCTCATGGGTAAGCTGCTGGTCACTGCAATTCTCGCCCCTCGTCCTACTCCACGTCACCTTATCCAAAGCCTGTTGCATAGCAGCAGAAAGCTTAGGCTATTCATTGACGCGCCGTGTGTGTGGTGACACAGGCACCAAGCCTATGCAAATGCCCTGGGCAGCTTGCAGACCTTTTGTCAAACCAATTCCTGAATGTCCTGATTGCCTGCAGGGTGAAGGAGCAAGCAGAGGCTGTGGAGTACAAGCTGGGCCTGAAGAGGAAGCTGCGCATCTTTGCAGAGGACACACAGCGCAGGCTGCCAAAGGTCAGCCCCAAAGCATTGAAAACACCTGTCTATCCTCCTCTCAGGCTGGCTGAACTGGCAGCAAGCATCGTCCAGTAGCACAACACTGGAACAGCATGCCTACCCTCCTTCACGGAGTCTAAGGTTCAGTATGTGTGCCCTGTACTTTCGCTGCACTTGCGAGGCCCTGCTTCATGGTGTGACAATGGCGCATGAGCTCTGCTCAGCCCACCAGCAATCTCCACGTGTGCTGTCTCCAGCTCTCGATGTGGGCTGTACGCACCCGTGGTGGTGGTGATGGGTCTTTGCAGAGTGATTGTGCATCCTTCTCTTCCTGTTGGACCACCAGGGTGCTAACACATAGACAAACAGTTCTGCTCAGTGGAGTTGGTGATGTCCTTTGCACTTGGGTAAGGGTTGGTGACCCCCTGAGGGCGTCATGCAAGCTGCGCTGGTCCGACCCTGTTGCTATTGCTTGCACATGCTGATGAGACTTCGGGTGCCTGCAGTGGCGGAAGCAGTATGCAGCCTTCTCCAAGACGACAGCTGGGCAGGCGGCGTTCTTCGCGGGGTTGTTTGTGCTCTGCTACACCGGCCTCCTCTTCAGGCTCCTCAACCTGCTCTTCATCCTGTGGTGGCTGGCTCCCCTCGTCATCCTGCCCCTCCTCAATGCTGCAAGCCGGCAGGCAAGCCCCCCTCCTACTCATATCCTGCATGCCAGTGTATACCACGCTGTAGCTTTGATAGCACAGGCTTTGACAGACTCCTCTGGCCATGCGCGTGCAAGGCTCATGTCCGGCGCACATTGAGGGTCGCAGCACGCTCATGTCAACCTGTGTATACCTACACATGCGGGGGGTGAATCAGCATCTGCGCTGTTTGCTCGTACCTATGTTGAGACATATTCCCAGTCATGGCCTGGCCTAAGCTGCGGTGGTGTCTCCTTGGGATTGCAAACAAGCAGTACCTTGACGCTGGTGAATTGCCTGTGCAGGCGTCAGCGCAAGCACGGGAGAGTCAAGCAAAGCGGCAAGCGCGGCAGAACCCGTTCTTCAGCGCCTTTGCGCAGGCCCAGCAGCAGCAGCAGAGACAGCGGCAGCAGCAGCAGCGAGGGGCGCGCAGTCCAGGGTTTGGGGCGGGCGGTCCAGGGTCGGGGGCAGGCAGGGCGGGCTTCGGGAGCAGAGGTGCAAGCGATGAGGGTCCTGTGATTGATGTTGAGTACTCTACTGTGGATGAGGACTAGACCGAGATCTAGCCAGGGCGGGATATACCTGGCAAGGCAGACCGAGCGGATGGTGGGAATTGGATGTGTGGTAATGTTAAGCTACAGATGGCTCGTGTGAGGCGTCACTGTAAGTTGACGCAGAGATTCTGTGTGAGAGCGAGAGACGAGTGCATGCAATAGATTGGCTTCAGCAGCCAGAGTGTACACTGTAGAACTGCTTTGAAAAGCTGCAAGTGGACAACAATATGCTGAGTAGGCTGATCAGACCTAGGCCTCCTGATGCTCAATAGCCACAGGGTCATGCTGAGCTGAACCATAGCATATGCTGTGGAAGTATACAACAAGCTAAAAAGTGCTTACAGTATGTAAAGGCAACCAACTTACCTTATCATTCCTCAAGGAGCTCAAGCTTACAATGCTTACTCTGTCAGTGGGTCATCCCAGGGCCTGACTAACTACAGTGCCAACGCGATTGCATGCCACAGCAGCAGGGCTGCCATACATATGGCATTCAACTCTGTAGCCAGCAAGTGACAGGCCCTGTCAGGTCCCACTGACTGGAGTCATCTGTTGGGACCATGCCGGTCATCGTAAGCCTACCCCAATTGCAATCTGACGGCATCGCTGTCAAGCGCAGCCTCAACAGTGGCAGACAGACGATGGCTGCCGGGCAAAGCCTTCCCTGAAGATGATGGAATTATTTCAGGGTTCAGAGTATTTCAAAGCAGGGCGAAGACCTGCCAACCTCGTGCATAGCAGCCTGCGTTACAGCCCTGAAGGTTGTACATTGTTCCTGGATGGCTTGAATGGATATGGCGGAGGAGGACGCTGCTTATGAGCCGCTGCCAAGCAGGCCTTGAAGAAGTGCTAAAGCCATCTGCTGGCCGGCTCTGCCTTGTGCCGTCATGGTACTCCCTTGTCAGGGAGCTACACCTCCTTACACACAAGGCCGCTGCCGTTGTGCCACAGCCGCGCGTAGCCGTTCTGGTGCCCGCGAGGGGAGTCCTTGGCCGACATGCCCAACACGCCCCGCGGGCTGCACCGTCATAAGATGCTGGCGCCCTTACGCCCGCTGCCCGCGCTGCGCGCCAGCACATACACCGCCAGCGCCACCAGCGCGATGCCGCCAACCTTGGCAATCGTGTAGCCATGCCGCCTTGCCTTGTCCACCTTGCTCGACAGCCCCTTCCTGCATGGCGCGGGACAGGACTACAGCATCACAGATACGCATGCTTTTCGGCTGGCCAACCCTAATCTCTTCTACACTTCACAGGTTATAGCCTTGAACCATGAAGCTTCTGTTTTGTGCAAGACTGAAGAGAATATACAACTGGGCTGCGAGAGGGGACCACGATGCGTGCCTGCCGCCAAAGTAGGCCACAGATGCAGCTTCCGCCTTCTCCCCTGCGTCGCCATAGTACCGCACCATAAATCGGTACACCTGTGCGCAAAATCATCAAGCTCACCAAGCAAAGCACATGTGCAGGTTTGCTGGCATAGTGGCGAGCAACGCACCTCAGCCTTCAAAGGCCTGCCTTCCAGCAGCAGGTGTAAGCCACCTTCAGCATTTGCATGACGGATTTTGCAAAGCAAATACTGTGCAGATGGGGGGTCCTTGGAGAAGAAGGGCAGGGAGACAGATTGCATGGCAAAGACCTTGTAGTGCAGCAAACCGGCAATAGCCAATTCAGAAGAGATGCATGCACACCTCGTCCTCGTTCCACTCGGGCTCCGCTTCGGTGCTGGCTTTGCCAGCAGTGGCGCCAGCTGTCACGGAGGGCGCCCGGCACAGTGGGCAGAGCTCGGGCGGGGGCCACTGCACCTTGGGAAAGAAGGGGTCCCCGCTGTGGTCCTTGAACTCCTCATCCGCCACCCGCTTGTTTACCTGCACATGACCTTGGTAGACATCCTCTGGCTTCTGACTCTGTGATACCAGCTTACAGTGGCCTGATAGCTACCTCAGTCGAAAGGAGTCCTTGAACATGGCAGATCAGGTCAACAAGGCTGGCTGCAAGGTGATGGTGGCAAGCGGGCGGTCTTACGATGTTATGAGCGTGCCACGCCCAGAGCACGGCGTCGCGCTTGGTGGTGACGGCCGCAGCCGCCTCCTCTGCGGCCATCGCTCCGAAGTGCTGGGAGCACTCTGAGCACTGAAAGAACTGCTCCACAAATTGCCTGCAGGGTGCTTTGTCGTCTCATTGTCATGCCTAATCACAGAGGACAGGCCAGCTACTGAGCCTGTACACCCAAGCTGATAAATCGTCCTTTAGACCGGTACAAGGCATTCTCAATTTGAGCTGCCCATTACATGCCTTGATCGCAGAAAGTGCAAAGTACAGCTCATCCATGCACAGGGAGCCTGCAGAGGTTCCTCACTTGACTGCAGCCATCCAGAAGGCGCCCACGGTCTCCGGAGGCGAGCTGCGCGCCGCCAGGCTGTGCAGCAGCAGCCAGAGGCCGCAGGTGTAGCCCCGGCTGGTCTCCCTGCTGCCTCTGCAGCTCCCCCACTCCTGCAGACATTCAAGTACATCGGAAACTCTTATCATGCTTCATAGTATGTCTTGTGTGCCTTGTCAAGCCCAGGCCTTGCTCATGCCCCATGAAAAGACTTGAGAATGCAGAGCAAGCGCAGAGCACCTGCACAGCATCTGCGAAGTGCGGGGCAGGTGCATGACTCTGGAGGTATGCAACATGAGAGCGCGGCATGCGCTGCCAGAGCAAGAGGCATAGGTGCTGGATCTGCACCTTCAGGGAGACCCCGTCCCCGCAGATCTTGATCTGCCCAAGCGCGACTGCAGAGGCGCCGGGTGCATCGGGCGGCCAGATCTTGGGCAGCGAGTCGAGCGCATTCTTGGCGCCCTGGGCACACCTGCGCATGACACTCATGACCAGTGACATGCAAATGTAGGACAGTCAGCTAATGCCTTGCACAATCAGTCGTACAGTGAGAAGCAAGGGGCGCCACTTGCCTGGTGAAAGTGCTTTGGCCCTTCTCTGAGTGGTGATAGGGCAGGCTAGCACGGGTTTGCCGTCCCCTGTACAGCTAGCATGTCATGAGTGCATGTAGATTTGGTGGGTGACTCACCTGTTGAGTGGGTGACTACGGGACAGAAGGTCCAGCCAGTCCTTGAGCGCCTGCCTCTTCTCCAGGCCGCTGAGCCCATCCCCCATCTCCACAATGTATCTGAAGGACAGGATTGTCGAGCTCTCAATGTCATTCAGGTCCACCTGCAGGCGTACACGACTCCTCATTGCAGCTTGACTACAGGCCAGACCTCCAGGGAGAGGCACACCAATGATTATCGATCTGAGCACATAATCTCATTACAGCATACCCCACAGAATTGTGACAGAAAGAGGCTATAGTCCTGTGATTGAATTTCCTCAAGAAAACTTTTCCAAGAATTGCAGCAAGATGCTGTATATCGCAGAGACGGAGCACATCACCCGGAATCATGCTAAAGATGACAGCTCACCCGCTGGGGCAGCTTGGGCGCATCCTCCTCCTTTTTGGCCACAGGCGCGGCCTGCTGGAAGGCCTGCGCCTCTCTGTTTGGGTCAAAGTCATACGCCCTGCACAGGGACTAGCCTTACATCGCATCTGCTGTGTCAAGGGTGTACTGCCTGGACTCGCAGCAGAGCCTCCCATGCCTGAGACCCGCATACATGTGCAGCAGAAGTGCAGCAGTGTATTCGCGAGGAACTTTGCCATCAAGAGCGGTAATGATTCCTGTTGACTGCTCTCGTTAGAATCCAGAGGTACAATGATGGCCCAAAGCATCATCGCCCGTGAGACCGCTATGTGAACTTTCTTCAATCCTCAAAGGTGTTAGCAAGCAGGATGCACTGAGGAATGGTGAGCGGGAAGCGCACGTGGACTGCAGTTTGCCAACCCACTCAATGATCTCCTTCTCCGCTCTCACTCCGCTGTAATCCTCTAGCTTGCCGCCCTTGCTCACCTCAAAGTCCGCTGGCCGCCCAAACTTCAGCGTCGGGTAGTGCCCGATGTTGTACAACGTGCACAGCGCGCCCTGGAACACGGCAGCAGCTATCAATACACAAGCAGTTTCAGATTTCTCAATGCCAGGCAGTATCCATGAGTTTGTAACGCGCTCAGCACGCCCTACAGGAAGCGTGCACCCGCTAGTAACCTGTCCCCAGAGCTACCTGACCACCGATGTACATACCCTACAGGCCTCTCATGCCAGCCTTGTATGAGGATTACAGGGAGATGAATGGCGTCACAGGGCTTGCGAAGCATGCAACATGATGTGGCATATAAAGCATGTGTCTGGAGTGGGTGCGCGGACTGATGTTGGGGAAGTGCGAAGTGTGATGCTCACCTCTGTAGCGCAATCCACTCGCGCCACATACACCTCTGGCTTGGGCCGGGGAGTGCCATGAAAGTATTCCGCCACCTTGTCATAGTGTGGCTGGAAGTGCTTGCATGCAGGGCACCACGCCGCGTAGAACTCCATGAGCACGCCACGCCCTGCATGCATACATGCACATGAGAGCATCACAACGAGCTGCATAGAGAAGTGCTGTGCCAACCAATGTCAGGATCCCATGCAGTGCATCTGCAGGATAGTGAAATGACTGTGAGATGAGACATTGGGAGGTCTCTGCAGTGACTCGCCTGATGGCAAAACTTGCAGTGTCACATCGAAGCCATCCTTCTTGAGATCCACGGGCTTCAGAGCGATGTCCTCGCTCTCATCGGCAAGCCCTGCTGTGAGGAGCAGCGCTACAAAGAAAACTCTTGTAGGAGTAGAAAGGCTCTCCCTGCTCATCCTGCCACTCATAGACGATAAGGGGTGGTTGTGCAAAGCACGAGGTCCTCGGCTGATCAAGTCCTTTTCCCCAATGCTAAGATCAGTCAACGGAGAGTTCTTCCTATCCGAAGATTGCCCAAAGGGTATCTCATGCCCTCAAGCTGATAAGTCTTGCTTCTAAGCCGGGCTAAGCACAGAAGCTCTTACGCTGACTGCAGCTGCAAGAGCTGTAGGATTCAGACACCAGCATGCATTGCCATGATTGATTTCTTTTGTTTATTCCTAAGATATGAGCACATATGCTGAGAACCTCATTCGTCTGCTGCGCAGCGGGACATGCGTAAGGCAGGGATCCCGTGATGCGCTGATTCCGTCGCAGCCCGGAATGGCCAAGAGACAATATCTTAGACTGACGAGTGTGTGCGTGTGGTGTCCTATTATCTCCTTTGCATGGCTGAATGCAACGTGGATGCAGGCCCCCTCCTCAGCCTGCCCCAGACCTGCCCAATACTGGTGACGAATCTCCACGACCCTTTTAGTAAATAAACCCTACAACAAATTATTGGGTCATGGGCGACGGCAAAGCCTACTTTTCCCAGCTGACGCAGGACCGGCAGGGCGCGTTGTATCCATACGGTGATATGGTGTGAGTATAGCTTGATTCAGCATGTCGGGGTGGCGGACATCCTGCGCGTGGTGATTAGGCGAGTCAACGGAATACTGTCATGGTGCGTACAAGCTCGGACCTCCGCCAAGAGAGATCGTCTTCTTGCTGGAATAGAGATAGCAGCATTACGCTCTGCTTGAGCCTCCCAATACTGATAGCAGCAGATGCACATCCGCTTCGGGTCAGTGTATCGTTTGCAAGGGCTTGGTCTCGTAAATTCCCCATGTGAATTTCCATCGGCTAGGCAGGCGATGAAGGATGTAAAGGGGTGGTAGCTCAAAGCTATTTTATCTTCAATCTTTTGTCAGACGTGAATGCATATCGCCTCCTTGGAAGGTCTTCATCGGAGGAGCCCACCTCGGCGATGGTAGTACACCAGTCAGCACTACAATGCAGCACCTCAAGAGGACATCTTTGCGGGATAGATGACATTCAGTTATCTTTCGAAGCTGCACTAGTGCCATGCCCGGCTTGTAGGGCAATGAAAGAAGTTAATTAAAGCCTGGTCAGTGACCTGGCAGTACAAGACTCATCGAGGGTGCTGGGGCGTCAGACTGGCGGCTTCAGCTTGCTCTTGCCTTTTGCTTGGTGCTTATCTCGTTTGCAGATAGGTCCACCTGTCGAGGAGTGGGCCTCAGGGCCATGTGACCTTCTCGATGGTGGGAGCTGAGCGGATCCTGGCATGGAGCTCGAGGTTTTCTCACAGTATTGCCTGGGTGCATCGGAGTATTACATGCTATTGTGTTTTGCAGGCTTCACTGGTCATACAAAGGACCCATCCCAGCCCCTTGAGAACACAGAGCTTCCCAGCTAAGCACACATGGGGCAGTCCTTCTACACCTGGACATACGCCCAGGGGCCGAAGTGATGAGGTACTGCTCCTTCCCTCTCAGTGCTAGCCTCTAATTGACAGACGAGCAGGCTCCTGGCAGCACCTGCACACCCTCAGGCAGCCCGCCACTTCATGAGAGTGGCCCACATACTAGCCTGCTCATGGGCGAAGCCATGGGTGTCATGTCCCGTGCACTCCATAAGCAGTGCAAACGGCCTGTGTTCAAGTAATCAAGATCAGCTTCAGTATTCTGGCGGGCTCACGTGAATTGTGTGCACAGGTGGTGATGCGGGATGAGGGTTACCTCATGCATCAGACGTCGCTACTGAACGACCCCAAGTATGCGGACATGGTGCTGGTGGCCGAGGGACCCCACCCGCACACAGGGGTCTCTCAGCGGCGCACCTTCTACTGCCATAAGGCCATCCTTGCTAGCAGATCCACCTACTTTGACCTCCTCTTTGGCTCAGGTGAGGCCGAGCAGATCCCATAGCTGGCTGGCACTGCACCCCAGCTATGCAAGATGCCCTGAGACAGCCTCAGCTTCTGCTATGCGCAGCATAAAGCCTCCATGGCAAGTGGTCCTTATCTAGAGGCTGGCCCATTGAAGGTGTGCTTGCCAGGGGAGACTATGTGTCTGAGCCGCTGCAGCTGCTACTGTTCACTCTGATTGCGCTGATCGTGACAGTGATCCTGGCAGCAGTCTTCCTCAACAGGAAGTCAGCAGAACCAATGCTCCCTGCAGGCATGCGGGAGATGCAGGATAGGGAGGTGACCCTGTCAGACTGCCACCCGGAGACACTGGAAGCCGTGCTGCAGTTCTGCTACATGGGGGAGTGCCGGCGGCCTAAAAAGGACATGCTGGCTCTGCTCGTCATGGCAGACCGCCTGGACATCCCCTGCCTGACTGCTCTCTGCGAGAAGGTGCGAGCAGGATTCCTATTGGCACCAAGCTGCTGCCTGTAAGGCTTTGATGCACTGAGAGTCATCCTGCTGCTGCTGCTGCTGCTGCTAATGAGGCTCCTTTTGAGAAGGGCAGTAAAGGGTGTTATCCTGGAGCCAGTAAGTTTGACAAGCACATTGCTAGCAAATGGTGCCATGTGCATCAGTACAGGCAAAGGAGAGATGAGATTGGGGTGCGTGGCGCAGGTGGTCTTGGGCAACATCAACCAGGATACCTTTGGGGACTTTCTGGACGTGGCTTCATCTCACCGCCTTGAGCGGCTGGAAGCCAAGTGCATAGACTATCTGCTGGCCAACTTTAACAAGGTAGCACAGCCTCACTAGCTTTCTCTTGACTCTGCAAATTCCTGCCTGTGTTCAGAGGCGCCCTGCTTCCTGTGTCGTGCGCATCCCAGCACGCAGGTTGTAGCAGCTTTCTCTCGCATCTAGAAGGGAGCTCAGCAGAGTTGCTGGACCCTTCCCTGTAAGTGCGGACAGAATTGCTGTAACCTGCCTACTGAGAGCTCTTGGTCAGTCTGTTGTAGCGTCGCCTGCATGACAGTCTGTTGCAACGTGATGAGGTTCAAGGCATTGTTAAATCATGTCACCAGCTCTACACATGCCCCATGTCTGACTAGGCATTGCTGCTGCAGGCAGAGACACAGGCCACGCTGAAGCGCTTGAGCCCAGACACCCTCATGGCAGTCTTGCGGTCGGACAATCTGCGCGTCCCCAGCGAGATGCATGTCTTCAGGAGCGTTGTCAGCTGGCTTGAAGCAGACAACTCCCGGTTGCAGCAGGTGGGCGTCCTAATGCTTGTTCTCTTCAAGAAGACTGCTCCCTGGACTGCATGTGTTAGAACTGCATCGCAGGATACTGATGCATGCCATCAGTGTAGGCAACGCGAGGAACTGTGCTCATGCAGATGTAGCAGGCCATTGGACCTTTGGCAATCATTGGGCATGTGCTGACTGTGGACTGTTTTGGCGCAGGCTTTTGAAGTGCTGCAGCTGGTGAGGTTCCCCACAATGGACCCGCAGGAGCTGTGCGAAGCTGCAAAGCACGCAGTAGTTGTTGGAGACCCCAAATGCCAGGTACAGCTCTTGCCCTGGCTCTGCCTGCATCGACTGCTCATTGCACGCCTGGCGGGAGGCTGACCTCTTCCTGTCCTTGCGGTGCATGCTGCCGCGGCTTCCATATTACAGCTAGCCTGCTGAAAGGCTTCAGTTTCTTGCAGGAGCTGGTGTTGCGAGCCTTCACCTGCGTGTGCAAGCAGCAGTCGCCATCCCGAGGGCTGCCGCCCCTGTTTGCGCATCTGGAAGAGATCGACCCTTGGTGCCGGCCGCGCACACTGCAGGGCGCATCAGTCGCCTTTGAGTATAATGGACGGCTGCAATTCTGGACCGTGCCCGAGACCGGCGTGTACCGCATAACGGCGCGCGGCGCTAAAGCAGCTGACGGGGTCCACAGGTGTGACCCTGTGGCTGCCTCTCGAGTGATATGCGCATCCCCGGGCAAAGGTTTTGCCAGGTGCTGACTAGGCATATCTTGGAGGCCCGGGCTCCACATCGGTGTCTGCTTCATCATCTATAGAAGTAGGTTACATGAAATCATGCACCTTTGCCTGCTGACCGATAGGCCGTGCTATCCACGCAGGAATGGGGGCTGCGGCGCCATCATGAGCGGCCTGTTCAGGATGGAGCGCGGCCAGCGCCTGCGCGTGCTCTGCGGCAGCATGTCCAGCATGGGCCCCCAGGGCAACAGCGGCGGCGGCGGGGGGTCCTACGTCGTGGCCGAGGATGAGGACGACCCCCTTGTCGTGGCAGGCGGCGGCGGAGGCACCAGGTGGGTGGTACATGTCATCATCACACCCAAGAGTGACATTGGGTGTATCCCGCTGTATGTTGTTCAGAGGACCTGTACAGCCTGTCTCTCACTTGATGCATTGCATGCTGCAGGACAGGGCTACATGTAGTTGCAAGTGTGCAGTGCAGACTGGTGTATATAGTGATGATGTTGCACGCAACCATGTGCGCATCTCCTGTCCACCTTGCGATAGAATGGCACTGCCATTCCGTGACCTGGTGGACATGGGATGTGCAGTTGCACGGCTTTGAGACACGACGTATGTATTGCCCTACTGTGAAGTTCTTTCCTTTTCTGGGGCGACCCCATCACGGAGGGCTAATGTCTTGTAGACACGTCACCTTACCAGTGCTCCATGTGCAGGGGCAATGAGCATGATTTTGACGGCGCTGACGCATCGCTGGACGAGAATGGGATGGATGGCATTGGCACCTACCCCGAGGAGCAGGGCGTCGCAGGCAGATCAGGTTGCGGAGGTCAAGGGTAGGCCTTCCAAGTAGCTGCTGCTCCTCTCGTTTCACATAGCGCTGACATGTCTATATGAGTGAAATTGTGCATGCTGCCTTTTGTAACCAACCTGCCAAACAGGCGTTCATTTATCATGTCGTGGGTCAGGCTGCATGCCCTGTTGGGTTTCAGTGCATTCTGATGAGCCAGCTCTCTGAGCATGGCACATAGGGGTAGCAGTTGGGATCCGTCCACTTGGGAGTCTGAACTTGTGCCTCTATGTGCCATATCTGGTAGTCTGGCTCAGTAGGATGCGCAGAGTATTTGTAAGCAATGGCTGACTCTGAACAATGTCTCACAGGTCCCCATTCCTGGGATTGGGAGCTGGGGGCGGTGGTTACAGACATCCAGGTGAAGGAGGAAACGCCACCTCCATCAATGGCGTGTCCATGATGGCGTCTGAATTAGCATCCAGTCACTGCCGCCCGCTTGGAGGCTTTGGCGGGGGCGCTGGCGGTTCGGGGGGTGGAGGCGGGGGTGGATACTCAGGTGAGTCTCTACATGGCAGAGTCTACAAGTGAAGGCTCTCAACAAGCCATCAGATCAACTGAGAAAGCTTTAGTACAGCCATGCCACATCTGTCATCACAGTACTGATATGTACAGAGCAGCCGGCAAAGGCTGTGCTCCCTCTGCTGCTCATACATCTGTCTATGCTTCAGCCTGTATGGGAGCTCACCTAGCAGAAGTGCTAGCAGACCCCGTTTGTTGGCTGGAACAACAATTTTCATGGGGCTTAGTGCCACCATGTGAGCTCCAGGAAGGCATGCCATGCAGGTGGAGGTGGGGGACCAGGCGGTGGGGGAGGCGGGAGCTTTGTGCACTACGATGCAATGGAGATCAGCAGGAATACTGGGCATGAGGGCCATGGCAACGCTGAGGTGTCGTTTGTCGCCGCCGACTTCAGCAGCCTCCACACCTTCATCCACGAGCGGGCCACCCTCAAGTCTTCCCTGCACACGCCCAAGGCCTCGCCCCAGCGCCAGATGTCCTGGCCCCCAGGGTGACCCACAGTGATTCACCCCAAGTCAGCTGCTGCACATGACCGTCGGGGGCTGCCAAACATTACAGGGCGGCTCTTGCCTGAGCGCCAGCACTCTGGCCAGGGTGGCTTGCGGAAATCCCACAACAGATGGCAGCTCATCAATAGCGCCGCTGAGCAGTCGTGCAGGAACAAGCCCTAGCTATCAGGTGATGGGCGACCCAAGGCAACAAGGCAACAAGCTAACAAGCTAGCTGCTACACTGAGAAGAAGATAACGAATGAATGCTGATGGGATGGGCACAGCAGCCGAAGCACTGCACCTCCTAGATTCTCAGCCTGCTGTACCCAGATCTGAGGCTGTGAGCCACATAAGAAATACCATTCAAAACCGATCAGCAGGGTGAATCCTGGAGAGCAATCTTTTGGAGGGTCCCTCCACATCAGCATGCTCTTCAGGCATCTGCGGCAACATGTCTTGAGAGTGCAGGAACCTCCCTTTTCAGCACACCAAGCCGTCTGTGAATCCTCCAAGATATGAGCGCCATTTCCTTTGTATGGACACTTGTCTTTGTTCTACATATTGCCCTCTGCTGGGTCGCAATTTCATGTGACGAGAGATCATGGTCCTGCTGTAGCACTTTGTTTTGCAGCGCCTGGTGCCCAAAGTGCCCAGCTTTGCCCAAGGAGACCAGGCAGTCCCTAAGTATGCCTAGGTGAACTTGCCAGGAGTGTTCTGATTGGCGCCCTCCGCCTTTGGAGGGATCCAAGCACTGGTCTCAACAATGCAACACATGAGCAAAGGGTTTTGACTGGAGCATACGCATGTGGCAGACCTCAACAGCCTAAGGTCAGGTCTTTGCATTTCCTGTACAAAGCCTGCAACCGACTGGAAAAGGAGCCCTACAAACCTGCATGCAAGTAATCGGATGCAGTGAAGAGCGCTTTGAAGAGTTGATGGCAGCAGCAGGTCTTGCCAAGCAGCGTGCATGGCAACATAGGCTGGCTGTATTGAGGCGTGTCTGGTGTGAGCTGTCTAGAGAGTCTCTGCATGGACATTTGATGTTTAGATGTGCAGTGTTGCTGGCTGGTCTGGGGATGTATTGTTGAGGACTTGGTGCCTCGAGGATGCAGCTTCAGACTGTGCTCACCTAATTTGGGTCAGGATCTATTGACTTGACGCTTCTGTGCATAGCATTGCAAGAGTACCGCACTGCTTAGCAGGTTGACTGTATACTATGCAAACCAGCTCTGCTGGATCAAGAAGAGCAGCAAACAAGCTGTGTTGAACCCTGAGCTGTGTATGACGTTGAAGATTGTGCCCTAGTGTTGTCTTGCGCGTTGACGAGTGTATGGTGGGTTGTCAGGGAGTGGACATTCCCTATCTCGAGATTAGCGGCTGATGATTGAGGATGTATATAATGGCAGCATAAGGACTGACAGGATGCATTTGGGTGTGCTGTCTGCCAAGCTGGTGTGCTGGTTACACTGATGTCATGATTGCAAGGCAGACCGCTGAGGTTGTGCTCTGATGTAAGACAGCCCAGGCTTAATCTCTTGCAACAGTGTGATGGGTGTTCATAGTCATCTCAGTGTTTGAGCATGCCCAACCGTGCATGTTGCTCAGCTTGGAGTTCAGAGCATGTGCACTGCTGCCCCCAAGAACAGGCTGATCCAGCCTGGAAGATCCGCGTATAGAATTGGGCACTGAAGGAGCCAGTACTGTAGTGATGCGTTTTCAATGATAGGTGCCTGATCGCGGTCACGTAACCCCTTGCATGCTTCGGGCATGTTGCTGCATGTCAACGTCCTGAATCTCACCTGTGCGCAGTGTTGAGCGACGAGCAGAGGACGCAGGCCTGTCAAGATGGTGCCATCAAACGATGCTCAGGACTGCAACACCTCCAATGTCAGGTGTGCCCTCTTGTACTGTTGTGCCCCATCATGGAGCATGATGCTGCTGTTCACGATCCTGAATTCTGAAATGATATCTGTGTAGGCTGTTCTGCCTGTTCTGTATCTCGCAAGTGATAGACTGGGTATGGCCGCGTCCTGAAGTGTATGGTCAGGTGAACTGGGGAGTCCTCACGCCCTGCCTGCGCTTGTGCGTATGTCGATAAAGAACTCTACAAATTATTTGCAGGGTCATTGCCAGGATGCGGCCTCCTGTTGCGCCCCAGAAGCCCGACTGTATTGCCTGCACCTCGGACACCACCTTGGAGATGAAGTCTCAGGTACGAGGCTGCAAAATCCTCTGACTACTCAGTACAGGCTGTTGGCAACCCACACAGTGTATTAAAGCAAGGGATGGTGTATCTGTTATATGTGTTGAAACTGCAGACACATGCTTGGCCTGATGCAGTCAATCTATTTCTGCAGGACGGCAGCAGCCTGCATTTCACCTTCAACAAGGTGCATGGCCTTCCTACTGGCGCTGGCAACACCCAGGCTGACATCTTCAGTGATGTGCAAGACATTGTGCTGAGCACCCTGGAAGGCCTGAATGGATGCATCATGGCCTATGGCCAGACAGGTATAAGCTACGGCATCTCAGGCCACCTTGAAGTCTGCTGTCCCTGACATTAGCAGAGTGTTTCTGTCTGCTGCACCGTGCCACTGTGACAGCATATGAAAGCCAGAGCAGACACAGAGGCACTTTGGCTTTGAACCTGCATTTTCATACGCCTAGAAGACCGTCAGCAGCTTCTGCCATCATGGCAGTGGTTGATATGAGCTCGTTGACTGGCTAGGTGCAAACTGCCACACAAAATTTCAGAGGTTGCACTGTGCAGGCTCTGGGAAGACGTACACTATTGCCGGAGACCCAGAGAGCAACAGTGAACAGGGCCTCCTTACGAGGTCTGTCAATTGTCTGGCTCAGGGAAGCAAGGAGATCACTGATGGGAGTCAGTTTCAGGTAACCTCTCACAACCTGCTTTCCATAAACACATCAGGGCTTGGGTCAGCCCACAATTTACAGTACCAAATCTTCACGGAGTGTGGGATGCTTCCGATCATTTCGTTCATTTAGGTGATCGACAGCTTGATGCCACAGAAGCACGTTGCAGCACCGCACCTTGTGTGTCAACACTTTTAACTGAGCTGGTGGGCAGGATCATAACAGACATCCTTGTGTGAGCAGGCGTTGCGGATGCTTGCATGACAGTTGGGGAATATAGGGGCTGCTGAGCAGGTGCACCTGTCTGTGGTGGAGATCTACTGCGAGAGCATCAAAGACCTCCTGAGCGACGGCCCCGGCAGCACCAGCCTGGCTCTGCAGCAGGACAAGGAGCTGGGCACCATCATTGCAGGAGCCACCAAGGTGTGCCTTAAGAGATGCTGGCAAGCTCATCACCGCCATCACACTGCAGCTTCTCTTTTTTATCCTTGGCACAGGCACTGCTAGGTTTTGCGAATGACTGCAATCTGAACATGTAGATAGTGCTGCATTGTCCAGCGTCAGCATGTCAGCATACAGACCAGCCCATTGATCACCTACACAGTAACCACTCTACAAATTTGTGCATGCATCGTGGCACAGGTGGCTCTGACAGATGCGAGCAACCTGGTGGAGCTGACACAACAGGCCCTGGCCAAGCGCACAGTGGCAACCACACGCATAGACTCATCCTGTGCAGCCAGCTGCGGCTCCACCTGCCTCGTCACCCTGACAGTGCAGAGGCACCTGCCTGACGGATCGGTCATGCATGGCAAGCTCACCCTTGCTGACCTGGCGGGTAAGACTCTTCAGCTCTGCTAGCCAGTGTTTGCAGGATCCTGGGAAAGATGCTTGCATGCAACAGACAAAGCTTGCACAAAAGCGCAATAGTGTAATACTGGCTGCATCAATCAGTACAGGGACGAGCAGCCTGTCTTGGCTGTGGGATGAGAACGGTCTGTGGGAGGGTCCACGTGATCTTCAATCAACATATATGCCCTCTGTGGAGTACGCTGCAAGGTTGCCAACAGTTGAAGGCCCCAAAAATGCTCAGATCAGCTTTATTGGCATTATTTGTAGGGTCTGAGTGGCAGGAGGACATCACGGAGGAGCCAGAGCCAGAGACAATTGAGGAATCCTCCTCAGAGGAGCGCCTGCCCATTGACCCATCCCTGTCTGCTCTGGGCGACGTGGTCAAAGCTCTGGCAGACAACCCCTTTGGCCGCATCCCCTACAAAGGCTCCATGCTCACACAAGCCCTGAAGGTGGTTCCTGTTCAAGGCCTGATCTCTTGCCTGAAGCCATAGTGAATGGAGGTGATAGTCCCCCTGTTGAGCATGGGAGTCTGAGCATGGGAGATAGCGTGCAGCAATACCGTCCACTGCTAGCATGTGCATTGCAGAATGATGAGGTACACTGATGGCCAGGGAGCAGTCATACTTTTCATGGAGGTGCTTAGGGTATTACACGCCCAAGGACGGTGAAAGGTGGGACGCTCTGGTGCTGTAGGACACACTGAACATAGAGGCGAGTATGGCGTTTATCATCTGCTGCTCATCTGCCGCTTCCAATGCTGGGGAGACGTTATCCTCAGTGCGCTTTGACACCCTTGCAAAGGGGATCATGAATACCATGCAGGTGATTACAGCCTAACCTTCCAAACAAGATCACCAAAGATGCTCACCAGAGCTCACATGCAGGCCCTGATCTCTTGCCATCCCCTGTATGCCTACCATGCACATCCCTGAGCTTTGGTGTTGGGTAGTCACCACTGGTCATGGCAATTGCGTACTAGTTGAAGGCGCTCAGGAAGCTCTTGATGACCATGAGGCTGGTGCAATTTTTGAGGCAGGAGATGCTGCCTTGTTGCTGGTGCAGACATTCATATCAGAGATGTGTCCACAGGTGGACTCCCTGAGTATTCTTGCAGACATCAATAACGCTCAGCAATCGCTGGAGTCTTCCATCATGAAGTTTATGCAGGACCTCAAGGAGGAAGAGGCCGATGCGCAGGTACTATACTCACACCTGTATGCCATCAGCAGAATCAGCACAGTGCACTGAACACCTTGCCCTTCCCAATGGGCATGACTCACTCCCAGCATGTCTCCACAAGCCGTCCTTACGTGAACTTTTGCAAGCCACATTCTGAAGCTCTTCGTGCATGCATTCGTTTGCTTTGCTGGACACTGCAGAGGTGTGAAAAGCGTTAATGCGATGATGTCAGCAAGCGCTATTGCAGTGCTCTGCAGCTTGTGCACCAAGAGGGTTTGTGAGAGCGGCTTTGTGTGTACAGGCGCCAGCTGTGAGGAGGGTTGCAGGCATGCTTGCGGCGCATGCCCAGCTGAAAGACGGCATTGCAAGGCTTGGGAAGCTGCATGAGATGATCGCCATGCTGCATCTGGACACCATGATGAAGACGGAGCAGATCCACGAGGATACACAGAGACTGGATGAGAGGGTAATCAAGGCGGAGGCAAAGGTGAACAAACAGACTAAAAGGGTGGAGCGCATGCTGGCTATTGGTGAGGCGATGCTTGGCCTAGAGAATTGTGCCGCTCTGCAAGCCCTGAACCTCGCAGGTAAGTCTTCAAGCAGCCTCTGCAAGCTCTGACGACATACGGTGCTACCCTGTTCAGTATGCTGTGCGCCAGTCACATATGGGGTGTAGTATATAAACTTCCCAACGGTGGCTTGTATCATCGCTGAGTAAAGGTGGATAGGAAGAGTCCTGACTACCAACGCATCTGTCCTGATGTTACAGTTTTCTGCATAGGAGCTCAATTTGGGTATGCATGGCGCAGGCGCACCAGAATCCTGAAAACTCCAAACGCACATCCTGCTAGATGTTGCCAGCTTCCAGCTGGGGATGTGAGGTCTCTGCCTATTGGCCAGCGCATGAATGCTGGGTTAGATCAGACAAATATCAGTTCTCTGGGAGGCTCAGCAAGCAAACAGGTATCAGAGAAGTTCAAGAAGTCGGAGTGAATGCATAGTGTCCAAAAAGACCAGACAGGCAGAATTTTATGGTGGCTGCAGTGCTTGGAAACTTGCATAGTGTGGTGGGGCAGAACTCTATTTACACCTCTGAAATCAGCTCCAGAGAGTGTTATGTACCCTGGTTTCTTGGCAAGCCTATCCTGATTACATCATGCAAAGGTCGCTGCCAGCATCTGTCCTACGAGCAGCGACGTCCTCATGCCGTATGGCACGATGTATACTCTGGCATGCCTGCCTATGTATTAATAGGATGCGATAGGCACAGGCTGCCTGGAGCAGTGGCAGTAGAGCCTGCTGGTTGCACTGACTCGGTGATAACATACTCGGTAGGCTATCAGCTGAGCTCAGCAGATAAGGCGTTCCAGCTTCAGCCTGGAATTGACGTTTCTGTGCAAGTGAGATGATGGCCATGGTCATCCCCACTGTACTGCAGCTGAGCATGCTGGAATTGCACTCATGTCGCTCAGGTACCATCTGCAGGCCGCTGACCAACAGGACAGTCTCACACAGTCCAGTCTCTCTCTCATTTCTTGGCAACTGTGTTGATCAGAGTCATCCATTTGTGGACAGTGAATGGCTGAGCATGTCAATCATGCACGCTGTTGAGCTACAGCTTGCAGCGCATGTGCATTGCTGACGCGCAGGACAGACTGCTTCATCCATGCGTTATTAGGTGTGAGAGCCATCGTTCCAGAAATAGAGTTGGGCACTGAAGGCACTTCACAGTGATGATGCGTCATGGCTTCATAATCATTTCATGTCATATGACTCCTCACATGCTTCGGGCATGTTTATGGCTACAGGCGCGGCACCCGTCCGTAGCCCGAACTTCATTTCTGCGCGATATCAAGTGACTCCAGAGGACGCAGGCCTCGCAGAGATGGTGCCATCAGACGAGGTCCAGAGTTCCCACATCTTCAACCTCAGGTCTGCCATCTTAGACGATTTGTTTCCTGCAGCCTCGTACAGTTTGTGATGCAGATGATGTCCGAGTTGTAGTTTGTACCTATCGGGGTGTTGCTGGGACCAGCTTCTAAATGCTGAACTAGCTCAAGTCCTGAGATGCATCATTAGGCAGATTGGAAGCTCTTCAGCACTGCTGGCATGCGCTTGTACATTCTTCGAAAGCTCATGAGACCTTGTTTGCAGGGCCATTGCCAGAGTGCGGCCTCCATTTGCGGCCGAGGAAATCGGCTGCACAGCCTGCCCCTTGGAAAACACCCTGGAGGTAGTGTCTCAGGTATGAGGCTATACAAACGTTTGAAAACATGAACAGCTTACACAGGTCATGCACGCAGTAGGTTGAGCGCCTGTTTGACGAGTCAAGACTGCAGACATATCCTTGGCCTGACACACTATATGAAGCTTGCAGGATGGCAGCAGTCTGCACTTCAACAAATTTGACAAGGTGCATGGCTTTCCTGATGGCGCCAGCAATACCCAGGCCGACATCTTCAGTGATGTCCAAGACATTGTGCTGAGCACCCTGGAAGGCCTGAGCGGATGTGTCATGGTCTTTGGCCAGACAGGTGTGAGCTCTGGCTTCTCATCGTGGCTTCTCATCGGGCGTAGCGATGAGAAGCCTGCTGTTTCTGCCAGTGGCCTAGCATATCATCTGAAATTGTTCCTGCCTGCCAAGACAAGATGTAATGATCAAACGCTTACAGAGCAGACGTGAGGTCCATCATGAATGTCTTTTTGGCATGGATTGTGGTCCACCATTCTTGCCATCATGGCAGTATCCAAAATAAAGCTTGTCCTGTGATCTGCCACTCCTCAGTCCAGAGTGTATGTGGTACAGGGTCTGGAAAGACATATACGCTTGCTGGGAACCTGGAGAGCAACAGCACTGAAGAGGGCCTCCTCTCGAGGTCTATCACCCATCTGGCTCAGGGAATCAGCAAGACAAGCGATGGGAGCCAATTCAAGGTGGGCATCTGCAAGCATCATTCTGTCACGAGTCCAGGACTTTGGTTGACCTGCACCATCATAGCGCTGAAGTTTCACACGGTGTAGGATGCTGTCCTCAGTCCACCTTATGCCAGGGTGCATGGCAGCACACACTCACACAAACACAAAGCTGTATAACACGCTCATGAATCAGTGATTGAAGCTGAGCGGTGGTCTGACCTTTGACATGAGCCAGAGGTTTGTATATGTATAGCCCTGACTCATTTGACATCGCAAGCAGAACTCTAAGGGAGGTTCTGCTCAGCAGGTGTATGTGTCTGTTGTGGACACCAGTACTGACAGCATGACGGAGCACCTGCGTCATGGGCCAAGCAGTCCCAGCCTGGCTGTGCAGCAGGGTGAGGAGCTTCGTGCTATCGTTTTAGGGGCCCTGAAGGTGACTAGTTGCCTCCTGCACGTGCTACAAGCTATGTGGACATATACATTGTACTGCTTCTGTAGCATCGTCTGGGGAAGTTGTGTGTGGTGATGAGCAACACTTCCTGCAAAAGTTAGAATTGGGGCAACCAGTGGATGTTCCGGGCAAAAGCGTCTCCGCTACAATTCAGCAAACCCTGAAGCCATGATGTGCCATTGCACAGGTGCCCACTGAGGAAGAGCTGGTGGACTTGACAGAGCCTGGTCTCGCCAGGCGCATAATGGCATCCATAAGTATGAAGCCAGGCAGCAGGCGCTGTCATGCCTTCATCAACCTGACAGTGCAGAGGCACCTGCCTGGCGATACTGTCATGTGCGGCAAGCTTACCATCCTTGAAGTCGAAGGTGAAGCTCATCCTTCAAGAAGTGAATTCGCAGAACATGTTTGCATGAGTCACCCTGATATTTATAAGGGTACTCACATCCTCACAAGTCTCTCATGCAGGTCCTGCGGTATGTTCAATGTGCAGTTTGATAGGCTGGCCAAGAGGGGTTTAATGTGTTCTGCAGGATCTGAGCAGGAGAAGATGGATGTGGCCCTGGCTGTGCCATGGCTCCTGCAGGTGTTCTCCTTCTGAGCTCTTCTCGCAGTCTGCCACAGCGGGACTTGTCACTGAGGGAATGGCAATTGGCGCTTGAGAACTGCATAAGCCTCCAAAGGAGTGATAACAAAGGAGATACGCCCACTTGTCAGCTGCAATGTTGTTGTGGGAGGTATATAGATATCCACCAATGACTCAGCAAGCTCATGCAATTGTTACGGAAGCATAGTGGATTGGGCGCCACTTAAGAGCTGGCAACAAGTGGGACTATTTGGTGCTGCAGGGCGTACTGGGAGTGGAGAATCGCATGGCTCTGATTGTCTGCTGCTCACCCGCTGCTTCCGATGCCGAGGAGACAATATCCTCGCTGATGTACGGCACTTGTGCAAAGGCCATACTGTGGGTTAAACAGGTGATGTGCACTTCCTGCCAGCATCATGCAATGCTACCTCCTTGCCATTTCTGATGGGGTAGATATTACCAAGCTGTCCTCAGCGTGTCCTTGCACATTTGCGGCCATATTTTGAAGTGTTCAACAAAGTTGGCAAGCAATTGCGCTGCTGTTGAGCTTCTTGCCTGGCATGAGAAAAGCCTCAATGACAACATCAAGGGAGTGATCTGAGCAGGGAATGCTACAGTGCCCAGAGCTGCTTGCGCAAGAGGAAAGTCTGTGATGGTGCTTTTGCTTGCACAGGCGCCAGCTGGAAGTGCTGCAGATATTGAAAACCAACAGTCTGCAGCTGCCATCCAGAGGATCATGCAGTCATTTCAGGCTTCCACAAAATCAATTGAAGAGTCTGCCAAGATGCGTGAGGAGACAGCAAGAATGAAGGTGTGAGGCCGCAAAGCTGCAGATGAGGAGGCTGCAAAATGGGAGAGGAGCGTTCAAGATGCTTGGGGAGCTGGAGGAGGAGACAAGTGTACAGGAGCTTACAGCCTTTCAGCTCGGGTAGCTGCCACCCTCGCCCCTTGTGATAAGGTCATCGCACTTCCAACCGCAGAGCTTGAGTCTCTTCTTGCAAGACCTATCGCAAGGCACCCTCAAAGAGCATAGGTGACAGTTCAATGGTGTGCTAAAGGATTGGAGATTTGATGATACTGCACAGACTCATCATCCTTCTGACATCAGCATCACTCCTGAGTGCCCTGCAGCTTGCAGTAAGCCCGCAGTGAGGCAATTTGCATGAAGGGCCACGGTGAGCGCGGCTGCATTAGCGCATGGCGTGCTGACAGCTGCCTCGATAGTCTCATGGAGCTGCAGACGGAGCACAACAGTCAGCGAGGAGACAATGGACCTTGCGTGCAGGCGCACAGAAAGGCTGAGCAGGCCGAAACGGGTGAGAAGGGCAGGAGAGTGCTCAGGTCAAAAAGGGCAGGGAGCATGACAGTCGCGTGAGGAGATTGCCAGCATGCTGGACAGAGCAGATGCCGCTGCGCGGCCCCAAGCAAATGCAGGTAAGTCTTCAAATGGCCTTTCCAACTTCCCATGACATGCAGTGCTGCCCTGCTGAATGTGCTGCAGGCCCTGTGCACCTGAAGATTCAACAGCGCCAGTGGCGGTGTGTGCCAATCACACGAGGAGTTGATGCATGTGAGCTTTCTAGCGATGGCTTCGTTAGCAATGGGGAGATGACCATACCAGGATGGAGATACAAACCTGCTCACATAAGCTTGTGCGCTGACGTTGGTCCACCAAGAAGCTTATGGAAAGTGTGCACAGTGCAGGCGCAGCAAGGCCCCAGGAGCCCCAGTGGACCACCATGCTGGGTGACGCCAGCAATCAGCTGTGGTGGCTGGGTGTCTGCCTGGTGATGAGCGGAGTGATGAGCCAGGGAAAGTGACCAGAATACTGGGAGCTCAGCTGGCAGCAAGGTTCCACACGGCAAGAGACTCCAAGGAGAGGAATTGGCACCAAGGACAGGCTGATTGGCGGGGTCTTGCACTGATAAAGCTGCGGAGAGAGTCGTATGAGCAGCTTGGCAGGAAGGGATCAGTACGACAGAGCCTAGGATGAGACTGGCGCCATTTACGGTTTCGTGAATTTGCAACCTTGAGATTCTTGAGCAGAGGCTTTCATGTGTTTGGGTGAATACAGGACTGTGGTGTCATGGTGGTCTGCATGGTCTCGCAAAGTCGACCCTTTGGCACTCTTGGCCAACAGTGTGGGCAGCATAAGGACTGCCAGCCACTTATTGGATGGGGCGCTTTGGTGTGGTGGCTGCACCAGCTTGGAGACGAAAATCGCTGGGCTGATTGGCTGAGTTGGGGTGGTCCAGTTCCAGGCAGCATACTTCCAGGCTGTAGTCTCTGACTAGCAGGATGTGTGTTCATGGTCACCGACAGCTTGCAGCTGGCAGCTTCTAGAGATCTTGGCCCCTATATATGTCTCTTTACTTAAGCTCGTGGGGCAAGCGTACAGCCGACGGACAGGGCAGGAAGGGTTCATCTACCAGAGCCGTGTCTCTACGTCCCTATTTGTTTCATTGCCTGAAGAGCCTGCACTATTTGAATGAGTCATATCACGTAACTCCTTGCATGCTCTTGGGCATCTTGCCAGCGCTGGCTTTGCTGCTGCTTGAGCTGCATCTTTGCGTAGAAAAGTAAGAGCACACGCTTGTCGAGATGGTGCCATCAGACGATGGGCAGACTCGTAACACTTCCAACGTCCGGTGCGCCCTCTTAGCTTTGTCTCTTGAAGCCATGTGCACCATCGCTCTACACAACGGTGTCTGTGTGGGTATGTTTGCCTGTCGAGGGGATCTGTGACCTGATCCCATTCAGGAATCGCCTGGGCCTGCCATAGCATGGGCTCGTCCTGACAGGCATCATTAAAGCTATATATTGCATGCACGACTTCAACAACTCATAAGACGTTTATTGCAGGGTGATTGCCAGAGTGCGTCCCCCCTTCGTGTTCGAAGTGTCCGGTTGTATAACCTGCCCCATGGATAACACCTTGGAGGTGGTTTCTCAGGTATGGTGCTGTATGAATGCACCTCAGAGAGCATATTGACTCAAGAGATTGAGCGTCCAGCAGACGAGTCAAGACCACAGACAAATGCTTGCCTGATTTTGCAGGAAGGCAGCAGCCTGCAATTCCCATTCGACAAGGTGCATGTTCTTCCAAATGGCGCAAGCAACACCCAGTCTGACATCTTCAAAGACGTCCAAGACATTGTGCTGAGCCCCCTGGAAGGGCGCAGTGGATGCGTCATTGCCTATGGCCTGGAAGGTACAAGGTCAAGTAGTTCTGTGGAGCTGGCAAACCACCCCTACTTCCCTGATACTCTCATGGCATGATATTAACGGCTGTTCTTGCCTGCTGCACCACCTATCAAGACTTTGCCGCTCTTCAAATGACTAGTGGTGCAGCCGCCTGCAAGAAGCCTGCACTTGGCCTGAATCATGTCAGCAGCTTCTGTCAGCATGGCAGGTTGGCATGAGCTCAGTGACTAGCCTCAAAAAGAGCTCTCATGATCTGCCACATGCGATTTATGAGTGTTCTCTACAGGGTCTGGAAAGAAACACACAGTTGCCGGGGATCCAATTAGCAGCACTGACCAGGGCCTCGTCGGCAGGTCCATCAAGCATCTGGCTCAGGGAATCAGTGAGATCATGATCACAGATGGGAGTCTTTTCCAGGTGGGCCCTCAGAAGCTTCCCCCCATCAACATTGTCTGACTTCAAGGCTCGGGACTGCCCACACCTTGTTGCCACTGATAAACTATGTAGCATGGAACACTGCACATCATGGCAGGTTGAACGGCAGCTTGGTGCTGCCACACGCTTGGCAAACATTGCATTGCTCATGCTCAATGCTTTCAAGCGAGCCGGTGGGCTGGCTTGTGATGAAAGGTCTGCAAATGGGCAGCCCACGCTGCTGGACGTTTGAAGAATGGCTTCTGAGGAGGGGTTTGCTGAGCAGGTTCACCTGTCCCTGGTAGGGATATCCCAGGAGATAGGCGAGGACATGATGAGCTACCAGCCTATTCCCTCACAGAGCACCGCTAGTACCAGCCTGGCTATGCAGCAGTACAAGTCGCTTGGCTTCACGATCACAGAGCTCAACCAGGTGTTAAGCTGGCTCAAGCATCTGCTGCTGCTTCCCTCTGACCGTGTACTTGATGCTGCCTGCATCATGCATGTACAATATACAGCAGCCAAGACGTTTGTAGGCGAAGCGTTTAGCAACAATCTGTGTGAGGATGTGGTAGGGCGAGCACTGCTGGCAGATGCAGTGCCTGGTTGAACCGGTTTCACTTCTGGACATTGAGACCGTATGCTACTATACAGCAGACTCTGACGCCGTGGTGTGCCATCACACAGCTGTCTGCCAAGGGACCGCTGGTGGACCTGACACAGCAGGGTCTGGCCAGGCAAGTTGCAGCCTCCATACATGCCAGCAGCCGCTCTCATGTTCTCATCACCTTCACAGTGGAGAGGCACCTGCCTGACGGGTCAGTCATGCATGGCAAGCTCACTGTGGTCAAGCTGGCAGGTGATTTTGATCCTTTCTGACCAGACTCCGCCGAGCATCATGTGAGATGATCTGTCCACGATCACATTAGATGCGTAGCTCTGGATGATTTGTGACACTGCGTTGACATGTGTAACACACAACTCGCACAAATGTGACATTGACATTGACAAAGGCAGTTTGTGACTATGCTGACATTGACCGCACCAAGCTGCAAGGGCATGGTCTCTCTCCCTGGGCACGTCATCCTGTTCAGTCCATATGCAGTGGTATGTGCTGGAGAAGAGGCGTTCATTGCATAATTGCAGGTTCAGAGAAGCAGGACAAAATCCTGGCCCTGGCCCTACCCCTGGCCATGCAGGTGCTCCCCTTTTAGCTTCACGTACCGCTCTGATGCCATAATGATAGATGAACAAAAACATTTTGTCAGCAATCATGGGGAGCATAAGCACAAGAGAAAGGCATACCATGCTGTGCCTAGTAACTGCCGCAAAGACTGTATAGCACAGCTCCTGCTTTGAGATGCACCATGATGCCGGAGGCACACAAAACTTCTCTGACAGGACGAGAAGTGCTTATTCATCACAAAAAAGGGTATGTATGGACTTGCATCTTTCAACAGCTGGCAGATTTTGGGGCATCCTGGTGCTGCAGGGAATTGCAGAGGGAAAGGCGCGCATGGCTCTGATCATCTGCTGCTCACCCGCTGCTTCAGATGCTGCAGACACGCTGTCATCGCTACAATTTGGCATGCTTGCAAAGAGCATCATGACCAGTGTGCAGGTATGCGCCAGATCTGCAGTTTTCACCAAAGGCAGTATCGTGCAGTAGAGCGAGAGAGACACATCACATCTCTCCCAACCATCTGAAGCCTGATCAAATGTGGGAATGACCCTCTTGCCCTTCCTCAAACCTCAGCTCTTCACTGCTCGCGTCCCTACCCCTTGAGTTTGCTGGGTACATGAACACTATAGAGGCGCTCAAGACAGGTGCAAACACTGGGGCAGGGAGTGCTGCCTTGGAGCTGTTGATAAAGCTGGATGTCTGTGCGTGCAGGTGCCAGCTGTGAAGACTGCTGCTGACGTCAAGGAGGAGCCACAGCCGCCTGAGGAGGTTGCCAGCAAGCTGGACGCAGCAGATGCTGCTGCCAGGCCCCGGGAATATGCACGTGAGTCCTCCATTCCAAGTTGGCCTGTCCAAACTCCCATGACACGCAGCGCGACCCTGTCCAATTGCTGCGGGCCATAAAGACCCCAAAGAATAATTGAATAGTGTCCGTGTGCGGCAGTCACAAAGGTGTTTGGATGTATGCAAATCTCCCAGCAATGGTTAGCATCAGCAATGAGGACAGTGTATGTGACAGAAGGGAGAACACACACTGCTCATGGGAGAGCTTTTGTACTGATGTTGGTCCAACAGAAGACTCATGTGCGACATGCACCGCGCAGGCGCAGCAAGGCCCCAGGAGCCCATGTTTTCCATCTCGCTGGACACCATCATGATGGTCTTTCCAGCTTTGGCTATTGGGGGTATAGCCCTGGCGGTGTACCTATGGATGAATCAGGGTGAGTGACCAGTACACTGGGAGCTCAGCGGGTAGTAGCATGGCAGGAGACTTTAAGAAGAGGCACTGGAATTCAAGGCTTGACCAGTGGGATCTTGCACTCACCTGTAACTGTGCACAGATAATCATTTGTGCAGCTCTGCAAGAAGGTCCTTAGGACAAAAGTGCTGAGGCTGAGGATGCTACCAATGATTGGCGGACGCCAACCTCAGATCCTCATGCAGAAGCTTCCGCGTGTTGGAGTGAATATTGGACTCTACTGTCATGGTGATATGCACGGTCTCACAGAGTAGACGCTTTGGCAGTGCAAGGTCTCTTGGCCGAAAGTGTGGGATGTACACAGAGGCAGCACAGGGACTGCCTCTGATGCGACGCATTTAGGACTGGCTGTCTGACGGTCTGGTGTGATGCATCATGCCATATGGCTGCACCATCTTGAAGATCATCATCGCTGGGCTGATTGCCTGAGCTGGGCATATGGATTTCAGTGTAAGGCATCACACTCCCAGGCCTAGGCTGTGGTGTCTGAGAAGAAGGATGTGTATACATGGCACTGGTTGCCCTCTTGTCTGAGCATGACCCTTCTGTATGTCTCTTAGCTTGAGCTTGCAGATCAAGCATACAGCTGACTGACAGGACAAGAATAAATCTTTCATAAAAGTCACATCTGCCTGCTTATCAGTTTAGCCTCAGTATCAGGCACTGACAGGTGTGATGGTGCAATCAGTGAGTCATGTCACGTAACCCCTTGCATCCTGCCAGCGCTAGCCACTGCGTCCTTTCCGCTGTCTGAGCTGCATCTTCGCGCAGAAAACTAAGAGCATAGGCTTGTCGAGACAGTGCCATCAGACGTTGGGCGGAGTCGCAATACCTCCATTTCCGGTGCGCCCTCTTAGGCTTATTTCTTTTTTGCAGCCACATGCATTCTTCCGATTCAGAACGGTATCTGTGTGGATACTTCTGACTGTGAAGAGGATCTGTGAACTGCTCCCAACCATTGAGGAACTGCCTGGGCCTAGCATGGCATGGGCTCGTCCTGACAGGCAACGTCAAATCTACAGAGTGCTCTAAGGCATGCGCTTGTGACTTTTAGAGGTCAATTGCAGGCTGATTGTCAGAGTGCGCCCCACCTTCGAGCCCGAAGAATCCGGCTGTGTTACCTGCTCCTTGGACAACACAATGGAGGTGGTTTCTCAGGTATGGTGCTGTATGAATTCTCAAGGTCTGCCAGCCACATCTCGAAGCTCTCGTCTATTTTTGAGTTGTTCCAAGGCATGGGACGACTAATGACCGTTGGACAATCAACTATGGACAGCATGTCAGCAGGGACTGAGTATGATGGCGATCTGCATTCACAGGCGCCTGCTGGTGGGAAGACTGCAGATACTGAGGAGTCACAGCAGGTGCGCTACAGAGTTGCAAATTTCACCCAAGGCAGCCTTGTGCGAAGAGAGGAAGAGAAAGATACCACATCTTCCCCAGCCACCGGCACCTTGGCTCCTGATCAGAAGCGAGATTTAAGCTCTGGCCTACCTCACGAAGGTATGATTAATCTTCATTCACTAGCAGCATCCCAAGGTCTTGGGGTTGCTGGATATATGAAAGCTGGCTTCTGGAGAGGCATTGAAGCATTGAAGCTTTGAAGCTGCACTGCTGAGACAAGGAGTGCTGCCCTTTAGCTGGAAGTGATACCAGACGTGTGTCCACACAGGTGCCAGCTGTGAAGACACCTGCAGAGGTCAAAGAGGTGATGCAGTCGATAGAGGCTTCCGTCGAGCAATTTACAGAGATGCTTGGAGAGCTGGAGGAGGAGACAAGTGTGCAGGTGATCCTTCAGCCTCTTAGTCTTCCCTGGCCCTTATGATGGGGATATCACTCTTCCAAGTGTAGTGCTACGTCTATCTTTGCAAAAACTCTCGCAAGCCACGTTCTCCTGCGCATGTAAGAGCTGTTCAACAAGTTCCTCAGGAATAGCTGGCTTTGACATAAAGGTAATGATGTGATCAGGGAACACTGCAGTGCCCTAGAGCTCGCGTAAGCTCTGAGGGAGGTTAGTAATAGCTCTTTTGCGCGCACAAGCGCCGGCTGTGAGCGCGGCTGCAGGAGCGCTTCTGGCGCAGCTGACAGCTGTCTTCAACAACCTCATGGAGCTGGAGACGGAGGTCGTAGCAGACATCAAGGAGAACAGAGGCATCCTGAAGACAGCCACTGAAAGGCACGAGAAAGCCGGGGAACTGCATAAAGAGAGCAGGAGGCTGCTTGACGAGGCCCGGAAAGAGCGTGAGAAGATGGAGAAAGCGCGTGATGCTATTGCCAGCATGCTGGGCAGGGCAGATTATGCCGCTGCGCAGCCCTGAGCAGATGCATGTGAGTCTTCAACTAGCCTATCCAAACTCGCCATGACAGCAGTGCTGCCCTTTTCATAATGCTGCAGGGGAGCAGCGATGGGTTGTGCGCCAGTCACATACTATGTGCCTCCCTAATAGGGAGTGAATGATGCATAGCACCTTCCCAGTGGTGACTTGCAGCGAAGCGCTCTCCATAACAGTATGGAGATGAAGCCTGCTCATTGGAGTATTGGCGCTATTCGCACAGCCCAACGGGAAGCTCACAAAAGCGTGCACAATGCAGGCGCAGCAAGGCCCCAGTACCCCTGGTGGATCACTGTGCTGGATTTTGTCAGCAATCAGCTGTGGTGGTTGGGAGTCTACCTGGTGTTCTGCGGGCTGAAGCAGGGCAAGTGACCAGTAGCACTGGGAGCTCAGCGGGTAGTAATAAGCCCAATGGCAGAAACTTCAAGAAGAAGAGTTGGCTTCAAATGAAGGGGTCTTGCACTGACCTACAAACCTGCACAAATAGTTGTGGGTGCAGCTCTGCAAGATGGTTGTCAGCAAGAAAGTACTCAGGCTGAGAACGGCGCCATTGGTGGATACCTTGCATCTGCAGCCTTCAAAGAGGCACCCGTGTGATTACATGCATGTAGGAATTGACTGCCATGGCAACAGGCATCGTGTCATGAATATGATGGTATAATGTACGAAGTACTCATGGCCAACACTGTAGGATGCACGCAATGGCAGCACAAGGTCTGCCAGTGGTGTGACGCCTTCGGAATATGCTGACTGGTGTGGTGGCTGCACCAAGATCATTATTGCTGGCCTGATTGGCTGAGCAGAGCATACTATGTGGTCCAGTGTAAGGCAGCACACTCCCAGGCTATTGTGTCTGAGAAGCAGGATGTGTATACTATAGCCTATCTAAATTACAGCCTCAGCATCAGACAGTCAAGGACCCTGGTGTGATTCCACTGAGTCATGTCACGTAACCCCAGCATGCTTTGGACATGTTGCTGACCAAAAGGCCTTGACCGTTGCCTGAGCTGTATCTTCGCGCAATACTCAAGAGCGCAGGCTTGTTGAGATGGCGCCATCAGACAATGGGCAGACTCGCAAATCCTCCAATGTCCGGTGCGCCCTCTTGGACTAATTTCATTTTTGCAGAGCCATATACTCTACTCACATCCAGAACGGTGTCTGTGTGGGTTGTGTCTGCCTCTCAAGGAAATCTGCGACCTGCTCCCTGAGATTGAGGCTCTGCCTGGGCCTGCCTTGGCATGGGCTCGGTTGACAGGCATCGTCAAATTTATAGAGAGCTAGGGCATGCCCTTGTGTAAATATGAATTTAAGAGCTTATAAGACGTCAATTGCAGGCTCATTGCCAGAATGTGCCCCTCTTTCAAGCCCGAAGAGTCCGGCTGTGTTGCCTGCACTTCGGACAACACCTTGGAGGTGGTGTCTCAGGTATGCTGCTGTGTGAGTTCTCAAGTGTCGACAGCTCAAACAGCATATGCACGCAAGATATTGAGCATCTGGCAGGCGGGTCAAGACTACAGACAAATGCTTGCATGATGTGTGGGATGTTTGTTTGCAGGAAGGTAGCTGCCTGGAGTTCACATATGACAAGGTGCATGGCCTTCCAAATGGCGCAAACAACACCCAGGCTGACATCTTCAGTGACGTCCAAGACATTGTGCTGAGCACCCTGCAAGGGCTGGTTGGATGTATTATTGCCTATGGCCCGGCGGGTACGAGATTTGGCTTCTGTGTAGCCTGGCAGGCCATCCCTGCTTTCTCTGACACTGGCATTGTATGTCGTTCTTGCCAGCTGCACCATACACCAGCCTGGGAGCTTGTTGTTTCTTTAATTATCTGCACTGCAGAGCCCTTATCGACCTACACAGTGATCAGCAAGTCTACCATCACGGCATTGCTTGGCCTGAGCTCAGTCATTGGCCTCTTGTGATCTGCGACAAGTCGATTTGTAAGTGTGCTGTGACAGGTTCAGGGAAGACATACACTCTTGCTGGGGATCTGGATAATGGCACTGACCCAGGCCTCCTTGGTAGGTCCATCAAACATGTGGCTCAGGGAATCAGCAAAATCACCGATGGGAGTCAATTCAAGGTGGGCTTCCCTGAGCTTCTTGCAATCAACACCATATCAGTTTAGGGAGTCACCGCAGCGGACCAGCCCATGCCAAGGCATCGTATGATGTCCATACCGTGCAGATTGCTGACAAGCATCAACTTTGTCTAAAGCAACATCACTTCATAAACACTAGCAAGAGCAGCTGAGCATGAGAGCCAGCTCATGATGAAGCTCCACTCACTGGTTGCTTGCGGATCTGAGGAATGAAGGCTTCTGAGCAGGTACATCTGACCACGGAGGAGATTGACTGTGAGAGCACTAAGATCCCTGATGACCTTCTGAGCACTAATCCAAACATCACAAGCCTGGCTGTGCAGCAGGGCAAGGGGCTGGGCACCATCATTGAGGGAGCCATGAAGGTATTCAGCTAAGTCCTGCATCCTGCTGCGACAGATCCTCGGAGCATCTGTACTCTGTGATCTGCATCTGTAGCGTGTGGGAATTTGTGTTTCATCCATTCACTTCAGCCCCGCAACATGTTGTAGGGCAGAGAGCCCGGTCGATGCAACGCTCATGCATATGCTGCAGACCCTGAAGCCATGATATGCCACTGCACAGGTGACAGTGGCAAGTGAGACCAGGCTGATGGATCTCACACAGCAGGGTCTGGCCAGCTGTATAGTGGCATGCACAAGTATGATTGCAGCTAGCAGCCGCTCTCATGTCCTCATCAACCTGACAGTGGAGAGGCACCTGCCTGATGGATCAGTCACGCGCGGCATGCTCTTCTTTGTTGACCTGGCAGGTATATTCCAATTCTCTATAGCCAAAACCTGGGACAATCTTTTGCATGATCACCTTGGATCCAATGTGGTGCCTCGCTCTGGCAGATCATTCTGCTTGTCTCTCTTGCAATGTTGATTGTTGGAGGAGTGAGGTGCCTTGACTGCCTGCAGGTTCTGAGCAGCCAAACAAGGACCTCGCCATGGCCCTGGCCCTGCAGGTGCTCCCCCAAAGAATACAATCAATGACTCTGACGCCAAGGTAGCAGTAGAGAAACAGAAAAGTCCTGTCAGCAATCACGCATAGCATGTGCAAAAGAGAAGAACTGCAACACTGCTATGCCATGTAGATACTGCAGCAATCTGCAGCACAGGCTGTGCTTCAGCTGCAATGCACACTGATGCTGCTTTGGGAGGCGGATAGGAGTACACTGGTAGGATGAGAAGGTGTCATACCTGGCAAGGGAGGTATCTTGGACCTGCAGCACTGCCAACCTGGTAACACTGGGCACACGCAGGTGCTGCAGGACATAGTGGGGGCAAAGACGCGCACAGCTCTGCTCATCTGCTGCTCACCCGCTGCTTCTGACGCTGAGGAGACACTGTCCTCGCTGCGCTTTGGCATTCATGCAGAGGATGTCATGACCGGTGTGCAGGTGCTGCACATACCTGTAATACATAGTAGCTCTGCATATTGTGTAGCCACTCGTTGCCCTCGCTGATTGAGTCAAATCGGCATTCAATTGTGCATGAGTCGTAATTGCTTTGACCCATGCTCTTGCTCTTGTGGTTGCTATTGTGGTTGCTGCTGAGAATTGGAGAGGCCTCTATGATCAGTGGGCAGGTGCACTCAGCTCAGCAGAGACTGCTGGTGTGCTCAGCAGCTCGTGCCAGGGATATATTTCATGGCGGCTCTGCATTTGCAGGGCCTGGGGCCATTTGTAAGGCCTCCTTGGAGGCTTGCTGGCATGGATGAGGAGCAGCTGACAGCTGCGCATAAGCAGCTTCTGAAGCTGCATGAGCAGAGCTTGCACGCGCTGGAGACAGCCGAGAAAAGGAACGAGGCTACCGCAAAGCTGCTCGCCGAGGTCAAAGGAGAGCGTGAACAGATCAACAAAGTGCATGAGGAGATCGCTAGCATGCTGCGCAACGCAGATGCCGCTGTGCCGCCGAGGGCAAAAGCACGTGAGTTTTCACCCGGCCTCTCCAGATTCTCATCATATGCAATGCTGCCCTGCTCATCAAGCAAGGTGGGTGTAGCTGAGCGGTGTGCGCTGGTCATAGGGGCCCCCGGGGTTAGTGCATGTGGACCTTTCAGTAAAGGCTTGCATCAGCAATTAGCATGGGAAAGGTCACAGGGTTGGGGGCACCTTCCTCACTGAAGCACCGGTGTGGATGTTATCTAAGAATACAAAGGCTCATGGGCATGTGCTTGGTGCTGCTGTTGTTTGCTATGCCAATCTCAGGGGGTATGGAGATAGCTAGCTTGCCACTGTAGATCAGGGTACTGTGTTTTTGCATCTGTTC
Organism: Coccomyxa viridis; assembly: GCA_963930925.1. Classification (NCBI taxonomy): domain Eukaryota; kingdom Viridiplantae; phylum Chlorophyta; class Trebouxiophyceae; family Coccomyxaceae; genus Coccomyxa; species Coccomyxa viridis. The sequence goes on from CAWVOJ010000012.1 coordinate 403,688, forward strand.
TTACCAAGGCCGTTCTCAGTTTGACAGCCGGCTGCTTACCTGCAGAATCTCCAGGGCTTGTGCGGGCACTGCGCGAGAGCTTCAGGCGTGCTCCAGGGGCAACAGCCTGGAAGATCTTCACCATCACGCTGAAGATTGCCGCTGAGACCTGGGTGCAGTGGTGGATCATGTCCACTCTCATCAAGGAAGTCTTCAAGAAGAAGTGAGTAGCCAGATACCATTTCAGTGCAAGCTCACTACAATCCCAGGTGCCAACTTGCGGAAGGGCCGCTGAAGCTGGGTTTGGGTTAAGTAGAAACCAGGCTGACTGGTGGTTGCACTCAAATGCGTCAGAGTGCTTGGAACCTGCATTGCACCTGCGCTCCCCCTGAGGTCAGACTCTGAACATGGTAATTGCACTTGATCTCATCTCCTTATCAAAGCATGCTCTTAGGATTTGGCGTCTGAGTGCGCAGCAGGCTTGGGACTTTGAGTGCTTATACTGAAATAGAGTCAGCTATGTGCTCTATCACAGCAACAACTCAGGCTTGCGGCAGACTATGTAGGATATTCACAATAGCAGCACATGGACCAATGGGACGCATACTATACTGTAGTATACTGTTTGATGTGTTGCACCGGCGGAATCAAGGTCTGCATATGATGATTGTGAGACTGAATGTGACTCACTTCGGAAGCTTAGCAAATAATGTCACAGTGTAAGGCAGCCCAGCTCCAGACATCTGGGTTCTGAGAGGCGGAAGTCGTGTTCACAGCCATCCCTTTGTCTAAGCACACGTGGGCTTGTAGGGCATGCATGCTGCTGACCAAGAACACACTGTTCTTATCTTCTGGAAGCCCATCTGCCTCTGGGTCACAAGACCCTCAGGCTTCGTTGCATGGTAGAGCAGGCACTCAGCGACAGTTCAGGACCATTGGAGGATCTCGATCTGTAAGATTGCGGACCGCCATGTCATGTCACGCGACTCCTTTCTTTGAGCCTGGTGGTGATCACTGCACCTTGCCCAAGAACTCGCCTGCAACCCCGCAAATATCCGCTATCAGAGGACGCAGGCAGCATTGTTGATATGGTGCGATCCGCCAATGCTCAGACTTGCAACACCCCCAACGTCAGGTGTGGCCCCTTGCACTGTTTTGTCTCTCGCAACCTTTGCAAAGCCCTGCTTATAATGTGCTTGGCCCATTGGGGTGGCCCTGTCGGTCTTCAAGAATTTGTGCCCCGTCATGACATGCATCGTCAGGTAGATACGGAGCTCAACAAAAGCATGTGATTGCTTTCGTACTTATAAACTCGCACACATCGTCCGCAGGCTCATTGCGAGAGTGCGGCCCCCGACGTTTGCCGAGCAGTGCGATGATGGTATGTCGGACAACACCCTGAAGGCTGTGTCTCAGGTACACTGCTCAGGATTCTCAGAATAAGGCCACATGCCATGCTGTGCAAGGCCTTCTGTTTGGCCCTCTGCAAAATCTCTTTTGAATGCAAGTGTTTGTGTGGCGTAACGTATCATAGTGATCAACACAGGACGACAGCAGCCTGCAGTTTGCATTTGACAAGGTGCATGGCCTGCCAATTGGCGACGGCGACACTCAGGCTGGCATGTTCAGTGACAATCAAGACATTGTGCTGAACACCCTGAAAGGTCTGAACGGAAGTGTCATGGCCTACGGCCCGCCAGGTCTGATCTCTGGCTTCTCATTGGCCCATCTCAGTGTCTGTGATACTGACATCGCAAGTGACTCTTGCCCGGTGCACCAGGTTTGAAGAATGCGCAGTAGCTCTCTGATCACAAATGGAAATAGCACCTTCAAGTTTGACAGTTACCATGGTCATGAGTTCCTGCAATGCGATGTATCTGGAGATATAGATTGGCTTCATGAGACCTGCCAGACGATCATCGTGATCAGTGATTCCAATGATTGTCCAGGTAGTACCACACTGCTGTTGCTGTACAGGGTCTGGGAGAACATATACCCTTTTCAATGATGACAGCTTTAAAATGGGACTGTCGGTAGATCTCTTTACCATCTGGCTGAGGGAATCAGCGAAATCACTGATGGAAGCCAATGTCAGGTGTGCAGCTAGAAACGTCAACCCTTCAAAACACTTTCGGGTTCAACTCACACCTTACAGTTATTGAGCATAAATTAGTGTGCTGAGGGATGCTCTTCTTTTATGGACATCATGTCAGCATCTTTGACAGCCTAATAACCACATGCGCATGACGATGCATGACACCCTTACTCATCAGTAGGTTATAACAGGAAGTAGGTGGGCCTGCTCACACCAGAGGTTTTGGGTACCTGCGGGTGACCTCATGAGTGAGAGGCATCTGCTGAGCAGGTATGGCTGTCTGTCGTGGAGATCGAATGCGGAAACATCAAGGACCTCCTAAGCAGTAGCTCAAACAGCACCAGCCCGACTCTGCAGCAGGACTTAGGCATTAACATCGCAGACGCCGTGAAGGTGCCTCCTGTAAACAGCATTATGCTGCTTCCGAGCATGTGCTCTATGCTGGCTGGACAAACAGCACTACTTAGAGTGCAGCATTTGGTGACACTTGTCTCTGCAGGGTAGTGGGAGCCTATGTATGAACTGCCTGATCGACACCAAGCTTCCTTTCATCATGATGCTGCAAAGCCTGAAAGCATGATGGGCTATATACAGGTGGCAGTGAATGCTGAGGCCAAGCTGCTGGATTTGACAAGGCAGAATTTGGCCAGGAACATCGTGGCAGACACAAGCATGCAGGCGGCCAGCGACCGCTCTCACTGCCTCATCACCCTGACAGTTTGCAGGCACCTGCCTGATGGACCAGTCATGCGAGGCAAGCTCACGTTTGTCAAGCTAGCAGGTGAAATCCAATCTACAACAACCACAACCCATGAACACCTTTACACGATTGTCCGGGAGGAAAGCGTCAAGAAACAATGTGTGTGTCAGACCTGCACCAGGTTGGGAGGACACGAGCTATATTGGCCCAGGTAGTCCTGGGTGTCCATGTGCACCAGGAGAAAAAACTTTGTAGATTTGAGAAATACAATGGGCTTTTGCAGGATCTGAGCACTAGGACAAGACGCTGGCCCTGGCCCTGGCCCTGCAGGTGCATCCAATAGAGCAACAACTCGCAGATTTCATGCCACAATGTCATGAGGGCTTGTCAGCTGTCATAGAGAGTCTTTCGTAGCAAGAAGAGTGCTGCAAGCTACGCACAAGTACCTGCTGCAGAGATTGTGCAATCGTATTGTACTGGCAGGTGCATTACAATGATGTGCTGCTGTGGGAGGCATACATGAGACTCCTGATGCCGCAAAGAGCGTTGATCACTGTCATGGAAGACACAGTGGATCTTGAATTATTCAGCTGGCAATGGCAAACTTGCCTCTTGAAGGCACTTTGCTGCTGTAGAACACACTGCAATTGGGTGAGCGTTTGGCTCTGATCATCTGCTGCTCGCCAGCCGCCAGCGATGCAGCGGAGACGCTGTGTTCACTGCGGTTTGGCGCTCGCGCAAAGGGCGTCATGACCAGTATGCAGGTGCTTTGCAGACTTGTGCCTTCCAGTATATCGTGCAACAGGCGGCGGAGTCAACCTGAATCATTGAATGCCCTTCCTGAGGAGTATTCTCTTGTGAAGGTGTGTTCAGTCTGCCAGTGTCCTTGTGCAATGTTACAGGCCACATACTAGAGCTGTTGTATGTTTGATAGAAGTTTGCTGGGAAACAAGGAGGCCCTCCAGCTGCAAGGACCTCGGCTGGGACTCCTGCACTGTCTTACAGGGTGTAATGGCAGCTCTTGTATACAGGTGCCATCTGCGAGCAGGGCTGCAGCTGCAGGCAGTAGTGAGGCAACTCTGACAGCTGGCATTGAGAGGCTCATGAAGCTGCACGAGGACACATAAAAGGTGCATGCGAAAATCCTGCAGCTGGTTGAGAAGGCTGAGAGGAAGCATGAGGCAGCCAGGAGCATTGTGGAGGAGATGGCCGGCGTGATGGCGCTAGGCAGGCTCCTGGGACCGCACGTGAGTCTTGAAACGGCCGCCGCGGCCTCCCCAAGCTGTGTTACCATGCTGTCACTGTGCTGCCCTCCTTGCTATGCTGTAAGATTGTGTCAGGGGCAGTCATCATGTCAAACATGCTATCATAAAGGGTTGGTGCACAGGGCTCTCAATGATGACTGCATCACTATGACGCAAGGCAAAATCACACCCTGGAGATGCATCCTGCTCACTGAGGCTCCTCTTCTGATCTCATCTTATCGTACAAAGAGCTCAGGTAGTGTGTGTACGGTACAGTCGGACCACTGAAGTGGACCGAGCGACTGACACTGTGGAAGCGCATCCTGCTGGAAGCTGCTATACCTTCCCTGCTTACGTATGTCATGTACCGCCTGATCCGGGAATGGCTGGGGCCTATCCAGTGACCAGCTAGACATCCAAGACAATAGGAGCTCAGCCAATATTGTGTGTATCTCAAAGACCCAAGGTCCATTGCCCAGGCCTGGCAAATGGCAGGAAAGCTTCAGGAAGTGAGATTTAACCTGGAGACAGGCTGTGTGATGGTTCACGGAGCAAATAAGAATGTCTGGAATCTGCATACACAGCAATATGCATTAGACGCTGGAATCCCTTGAATCAGATACATGAGTGGTGAAGGATGTCATCCTTGAAAGCTCTGAGTAGAAATCGCATGGGGCCACATTAGCAACAGGGATCTATGCAGTGTGACTGGCCTGAGCTGGGCTGATGCTATTCCATGGTGCTACAAGCTAGACTACACAATAAAGCTGAAGTTCAAAGCTGCCATCTCTCAAGTGTGGTGTGTGTATACGGCCAGCATCTTGTCTGTGCATGCATCCGTGGTGATGGGCTTGAGCTTGCAGTGCATGCGGGCGGCCAGACATTAGTTGTGAGAGATACAAATGCATCCAAAAGTCAGGAGCTATTTCTCAGTTCAAGCCTGAAAGGGGCATGTTCTGTAAAGATCCATTTCAAATGATGGGTGCATGATTGCAGCCAGCCATCTCATGTCATGTGACTCCCTGCATGCTTTGGGCGCGTTGATTGCGTTTGCACCTTGTCTGAGACGTAGAGCAGATGCTTGCGTGATGTAACATCTGGTTATTGCTAAGGGACGCAGGCTTGTCAAGATGGTGCGATCAGGCGAAGCTCAGATTTGCGGTATCTCCAACGTAAGGTGTGCTCTTCGGGATTCGTTTCACAGCTCTGTAATCAATATTAATCTTCTGTTAGTCTGCTGTGCCTGTCGAGGTGCATCTTCAAGCTGCTCTTGCCTGACTCTGATATGCATCCCTTAGGCAGTGTGGAAACTCATCAGGCGTGCGCATGCATTATAACAGAGAGTGCTGATGGAAAACTGTTGACAGGGTCATTGCCAGAGTGCGGCCTCCCTTTCAGCCCGAAAAGCCTGGCGGTACTGCTTGCCTCTCGGACAGCACCTTGGAGGTGGTGTCTCAGGTACAGTGCCCTTCACGCCTTGATACACAAGCCTATATATGTAAAAAGCCGTCTGTGCAAGGCTTGTGCATTGTCATAGCATTTGTAAGACGAGTCAGGTGCTTGAGAGGCGTGAAGCTTGGTGACTGTCACTGCAGGACGGTAGCAGCCTGCATTTCACATTTGACAAGGTGCATGGCCTTCCAAGTGGCGCTGGCAACACCCAGGCTGACATCTTCAGCGACGTCCAAGACATTGTGCTGAGCACCCTGCAAGGTTTCAATGGATGCGTCATGGCGTATGGCCAGACAGGTCTGAGCTCTGGCTGCCCAATCTGACGCATCCTTTTCTCCTTATCACTGGCATGGCATGTTATTCAAACTGCTCTTGAAGGGCTTGGTGCCTGCGGTGACCTGCAAAGCACATGCATGGCAGTTGTGTCTTCTGCTGTCCTGCCGCAGGACAGCAGCTTCTGCCATCAAGAGGAATGCGGCATTACGCCCAGCAGCTTCTGTCATCAAGAGGAATTGCTTCTGCCATCAGAAGAAGTTGCTTGACCTTGATGACTGGCTTCATGTGAGCTGCCACATTAGGCCGGAGAAGATCACACTGCCGTTGCTGTGCAGGGTCTGGGAAAACATATACACTCGCTGGGGATCTGGATAGCAACACTGAGCAGGGCCTCCTCACAAGGTCTGTCAAGCATCTGGCTCAGGGGATCAGCGAGATGACTGATGGGAGCGAGTTTCAGGTGCACTTCTGTAAAACTTATTCCTCAAGCCTTCACTGGTACGTCTAACCTGCACTCTGTGGGTGCTGTTCAAAGTGTTGCATTTATTTATTATTATTACACTTTTAACGTCCAGGGGAGGCAACTAAGGCCGTAAGGCCAGGCCCATCAGACGGAACATTCTGACCTAATAGCCGTATCATGCAATGATGCCAGGATGCTTGACATCTAACAGTTCCACAAGCAGGTCACTGTATCACATGCTCATGTGTCAGATACAGCTAAGCGGGTGGCTGTCTCACAACTGGGGTCATCAGATGGGCGGCCAGTGTTACCAGATGCTTGCTACATTGAGGCGAGGACTTTTTGCTGAGCAGGTACACCTGTCTGTGGTAGAGATCTACTGCGAGAGCATCAAAGACCTCCTGAGTGATGGCCCAGGCAGCACCAGCCTGGCAGTGCAGCAGGACAAGGAGCTGGGCATCATCATAGCAGGAGCCACCAAGGTGTGCTGCCTTGGTAATCCTGGCATCTGTCATCCCATGGTGCAATATCATATGATGGTCCATGTACGCTGACGCTGAGCATGTAGCTTGTCTTTAAAAAAGTCTGTCCCTGAGTGTTGTCCCTTGCAAGGTTCCTTGCCTTCAATCTGAGATATGCACATGAGCGGGAGCGCTACGCTGGTTACTGAGAACCTGTAGCACTCCCTGAAGCCATGCATGTGCTCTCGCACAGGTAGCGGTGACCAACGAGAGCGAGCTGGTGGAGCTGACGCAGCAGGGTCTGGCCAGACGCACGGTGGCTTCCACAAGCGTGAATGCAGCCAGCAGCCGCTCGCACTGCCTCATCACCCTCACAGTTCAGAGGCACCTGCCCGGGGGATCAGTCATGCATGGCAAGCTCACCCTTGTCGACCTGGCAGGTATAAATCTCATTCTCTGGGATCCAGGCCATGTTGAAAGTGTTTGCATACCAACCTAGGACAGATTGCATGCGGCAATTAGATTGCGCCTGAGGGAATCATCTGATTTTCTGGAGGAGCGACTTGTCTGGCCTGCCTTGCAAGGGAACAAACACGAAGAGACTCTCATAGAATGGGGTGCTGACTGGTGTCTGCAGGATCTGAGCGGCAGGACAAGACCCTGGCGGAGGGCCTGACATTTGAGGAGGGCAAGCTCATCAACAAGTCCCTGTCTGCCCTGGGCAATGTGGTCAAAGCTCTGGCAGACAACCCCTCTGGCCACATCCCCTACCGCAACTCCAAGCTCACACGAGCCCTGCAGGTGTTTCACTCCTCAGGGCTTTATAATCCTGATGCCACAATGGGTAAAACCAGAGACAGAGATCTGTCTAGACTTGTTGGTGTTCATGGGTGGCCTGAACACAAGAGGGAGAGAAGCAGCAGCAGCAGCAGCAGCAGCAGGATCCTGGTCACGCAGACTTCCTGTCAGATGTGGTGCAGTTCCATGTTGCAGTGTCAGCGGGAGGCACGCAAGAGTCACTTGACAGGTTTGGCATATTGGAGGTACTGTGCCTGTCATGGCAGCTGCTTTAGATCTTGCAGATCGTGACATCTGGCCTCACTTTGAGCTCCCTGGTGCTACAGGACACATTGGGAGGGAAGGCGCGCATGGCTCTGATCATCTGCTGCTCGCCTGCTGCTGCCAACGCTGCGGAGACGCTGTCCTCGCTGCGCTTTGGCACTCGTGCAAAGGGCATCATGACCAGTGTGCAGGTGCTCTGCAGACTGCACTTTTCACCAAACATAGCACAACGCTTGCCCTTGCCTCTGTCTGTCATGCTTGGCCTGCAAACAATTGCAAGCCCCACCCATGCTTTTGTGAGTGCGGTGTATTTGATCATCTCGTGCTGAAGAGGCCTAGCTCGGAAGCACGTGCAGTGGATGAGATGCAGAGTGCTGTCAAGTTGCTTATGAAATTCTGGTGGCTCTGTGTCTCCAGGCGCCAGCTGTGGAGACTCCTGCAGACTCGACGCATGCTGAAATCGCTGAAAGGGTGGAAGCTGTCTGCAATGAAGTACTCCAGGGGGCCAGGGACATGATTGAGGAGGTCAGAACTTTGCGTGAGGAGAATGCGCGCTTGCAAGCTCAGGCAAATGCCGCTCACCCAGGTGGGTCTATAAGTGGCCCCTTCAAGCGCTCAGCATGAAATGCTGCTTCTTTTTATAGCGTCAAATTCTGCAAGTCTTAGGGCAGTGATGCACGCGAATCTGCTGGCTGGAACTGATGTCAGCAGTGAGCCAGGAGATCATTCCAGGCGTACAGATAATGCGAGCTTCCTGAAGGACCTGTGCTGACTTTGCAGGACTCATTCCAGGGCATGTGGATAATGCGAGAGGCGCAGGGGTGCCCATTGCATTGCTGCTGATGGATGTCATTACTGTCGTCATGTGCCTGGTAGCTGTCTGCACAGCTGTCTGCAAAGTGGTAGACCTGGTCAGCAGGTGGATGCACAATGTGTGACAGGTCAAATGTTGTATGCATAAGCTTGAAAGCAAAACAACATACTGTATAAAATGTTTGGTGAGGCCAGAGAGGCAGGTCACCATCATGGCATGCCTGGCCTGGCAACCGCCAGTGTAGGGCCTGAGAATACACCATATAGTAACACATCTGAGAGCAGATGCCACAATCAATGGATATATAGTATTAGAACTGTGACTCCCCATGCTTCCCTCTGAGTCCAAGACCGTCTTGTGACAGCAGACACATTCCACTGAGTCGTTGTGCATATCATTGAGCTTGGGCTTGCATGACATGTGAGCTGATGACGTATATGCCAAAATAACATGCCGCATGAGAGCCTCTGTGTGACTTTTGCAAACCTTGTGGGTAGAGATCGGACCACACACTGAAAATGCGTTTTCGATGATGAGTGCATGATTGCGGGCCGCCATCTCACGTCATCGCCCGTGCATGCTCTGGGCACATTGGTGGCTACTCCAATCACACTGTCTTTGACGCGGTACATGCCGCTGACGGCCGCTATCGTGGTGTCCGCGCTCAGCTTTGCGGGCGCGCACTTCAGCCGGCCAACGATAATGGATTCTCAGCAACGTCTAGCGACTACCGAAGGGCGCAGGCTTATTGCAATGGACCAAGCAGATGAAAGTTTATCATTCTGCAACACCTCCACCGTCAGGTGTGCCTTTCTGTTGACCTCTCGGTGTTGACTTTCATGGAGCCATGTCTTACACGATTAGAACGGCTAATTGTATGGGCTTTCTGCTCGTCGAGAGGGATCCATGAAGACATCTGCAAGATGCAAGTCGCTTGATACTGAGCCAGTCATGACCCCACATCGTCAGGTAGGCTGAAGGCTCAGCAGGCCTGCGCTTGCAAATATCGGTGTTAACGCTCATAATAAGTTATTTGCAGGGTCATTGCCAGAGTTCGGCCCTCCTCAGCGCGCGATGAGGTCGACTGTGTTGCCTGCCTTTTGGACAACACCTTGGAGGTGGTGAGCCAGGTACACTGCTCTTCAAGCCTCATAACAGAAGTCCATATATTTTCTTGTAACAAAGCCGTCAAGGCAAATGCTGTATGTGACCGTCTGTAGGACATGTGAGTATGCAGGCTGCACAGCCTGATACATGAGAACTTCCTTGCAGGAAGGCGACAGCCTGCTGTTCACCTTTGACAAGGTGCATGGACCTCCTAGTGGCGCTGGCAATACCCAGGCTGACATCTTCAGAGACATCCAAGACATTGTGCTGGGCACCCTGGAAGGTGTCAACGGATGGGTCATGGCCCACGGACAGACAGGTCTAATCCCTGGCTTCTTAAATTCCCCTATGTTGGTCTGAGGGTGCTGTGTAAGAGTGTCCTGGCCTGCTGCAGCATACAGAGGTCAGGATAGGACATCTTGACATCAGACCAAGCTGATGACTGGCTTGAGGATACTATGCAGGTGCCGGGAAGACTTACACAATCACAGGCAACCCGGATAGCACCACTGAGCAGGGCCTTCTCACAATGTCATACGTTCAGCTGGCTCAGGCAATAAGTGAGATCGCCGATGGCAGCGACTTCCAGGCAAGGTCCTTGTACTCCTTTTATCAGTGCTTCAGGGGCAAGTCAAAGTGCACTTGGATAGGCGACGGCTTGAATCTCTGCAAACTGTGAGACCTCTGCATACAGTCACTTACTCACTGTGGGTCTGGCTCTTTGCGAGTGTCTCGCTCGGATCTCATGTCTGGATGCTGGACAATTTTTTGCCACAGTAGCAGGTCACTGTGTCATAAACGCTTGTATTAACCAGGGTCTCCGCTGAGCAAGTACCCTCAAAGTGAAGGTCCTCAGAGGGGCAGCTGGTGCTGAGAAAGGCTTGATAGGTGATTCTTCAGTGTCTGCTGAGCAGGTACACCTGTCTGTGGTGGAAATCTGCAATGAGAGCATCAAAGATCTCTTGAGCAATGACCAGGCCACCAACAGCCTGGCTATGCAGCAGGACAACGAGCTGGGCATCACCTTTGCAGGAGTCACCAAGGTGAGCCCTTTGAGCAATGGGCTACTACGCATTGCTTTCCTGTTAAGCTTGTACTATGGCATTGCCTGGATGTGACTGTGAGTATGACTGGGGATCTGCAAGCTTGGTAAACTACTGCAAGCGCATGATCGTTGCGGGAGGCAACAGGGCGTGCTCTATAAGCAGAGCTAAACAGCCTCATCCACCTGCTAGTCTGCCACTTTTCTTCACTCGAGCTCATGGCAGCAGCTGCGAGAGCATGCTGTTGGGCAGGAGCTTCAATGTCCCTACGCAGGATTCAAGAGCAGCGTGCCTGCATGCGGGATACTGTGAGGCGTACACGTGAGCAGTCTGCTTGTCATGTGCAAAGTAAAAATAAAAAGTAATGCATGTGCTTGCGCACAGGTGGCAGTGACTAAGGAGAGCGGGCTGTTGCAGCTGACACAGCAGGCTCTGGCCAGGCGCACAGCGGAATACACAGGCTCGGGTGCAGCCAGCAACCGCTCCAGTTGCCTTATCACACTGGCAGTGCAAAGGCACCTGCCTAGTGGATCTGTCATCCATGGCAAACTCACCCTCATCGATCTGGCAGGTAAATTGTCAACTCTGTGCATAAGGCCCTGCTGAATGTGTGTGCATGACCCTTTCATATTAGCACATTATTATGTGGTAACTTCGAATCTTGGGCGAGCTTTCTGGTTGTCCAGCTGGATCTGAGGGAATGAATGGAGTGTTGCAGGGTCTGAGCAGTCACTCTGCACACTCCGGTCACCTGCACAGAAGGCCCTGGGATGGCTTCCCAAAGAGGAGGGCAAGCGCGTCAACAAGTCTCTGTCTACCCTGGGCAATGTGACTGAGGCTCTGGCAGACCCCTCAGGCCCATACCCCTGTCATGACTCTGCGCTCGCACGGGCCCTGCAGGTGCTTCCCCCAGAGCCCCAACTCTGACTCTATCGCCGTGCTGGTAAAAGGCATGCTCAGAGGTGTTGGCGGTTGTGAAGGGCATGAGCACAAGACAGAAGGTGCACCCACCCAGTGTCATGTGAGGGATGCTGGAATGCCTGCAGCACAGGCTGATGCTGCATTGATAGGCAACGGCATGTACTGGTGCACTGAGAGGATGCAAGTTCAAGGGAGGTGCACTTTTACAACATCAATAGTTGGCAACACTTGGAGTATTTGGTGTCGTAGGACGCACTGCAAGGCAAGGTGCGCATGGCTCTCATCATCTGCTGCTCGCCCGCTGTTTCCGATGCTGCGGAGACGCTGTCCTCGCTGCGCTTGGGCAAATTTGCTCAGGGCATCATGGCCAGCATGCAGGTGCTCTACCATTATTTCTGGCTATCCCTGCAAAGCTGAACCTCTGCCCACTCCATTGGGGGTTCTTCAGCTGCTCGACACATGCTCACTTTCCTTTGTCATTCTTGCGCAAATAGTGCAAAATGGAACACCTGAAAGCTCCTGTGTCTCTGCTATCAGATGGTTGCCGAGCATTGGTCAGGCATGAATGACGATGTTAAAGTGTATAGCTGCAAGCAGGGGCTCCTACCATGCCTTGCAGATCTGTGCAAGAGGGGCCATCATGGTGTGACACCATGCGCCAACATGATGTAAGGGCAACTTTGCATTTGCAGGAGGTGGCTCTGAGGAGGGCTCTCGACATGAACAAGCTGAAGCTAGCAGCTTCCAGTCGGGAGCTCGAGCTGCTTGGGGAGAATAAGAGGCTGTGCGAGGAACTTATGAAGGCGCAGGCGAGGGCTGTGGAAGCGGTTGAGGGGGCAGCGCAAGCGCACGACAGGACGGCGAAAGCTTGGGAGGAGACGAAAAGAGCATGTGAGGAGAACGTCAGGCTGGCAGGTGAGAGATGCTGTACTCAATAGCTATATGGGGCTCAAGTGTGGCATGTAATGGCATTCAGAGGCTTCTTCAAGCTTCATGGATGTGCACTGCTCCCCTGCTCACTGAGTCATACCGTGGCAGCGCTTTAGCTATAGCGCTGCCAGACGCGGAGAAGTGATGCATGAGGACCTCCCAGCAATGACTTGCATCAGCGTTGGATGCAGAGAGGATCACTGACTGGGGACAACTTCTGTCGGTGAAGCACTTGCCCTGGTGTTGCAGGGACCATTGTGGATCTCACTGAGAATGTGGGAGAGGAAGAGATCAACAACCTCTTCTGGGTGCTGTGGAAGTACACTGCACTGCGAGTAATACAGAAGGCTCTACTTGCACTTCCGTTCCTGGCAGCTGTTTATGCGCTGTACAGCATATGGAGGCAGGGTGACTGATCAGACAAGCACCTGCAGAATGGGAAGCTACACAAAGTGTAAGGTGCCAATTGCCAAGGAACGCCCTGAACACCGGCACAAGCTAGGAATAGGTCGAGCTAGGGTGCCTTGCAGTGACTGATGTTCTTAAGACCTGACATTACGCCACCAAAACCTGCAATACAGGTCTGTGGCTTGTTTCACCACTTGTGGCACATACAACAGTCTTTCTGCGGAAGTGTATCGCTCCTCAGAGAATCCTTTGAGGCTCTCAGATCAGATCATATCTCTTCCAGCCACACCAGGCTGATCAGAGCTGTTAAGGAGAGCCTTGGCCTAAGCTTGGTGTCTGCTGCGACGGGTGAGTCATCCCCACCACAGCACAGCATGCGGATCCGATGTAGAATTGACACCGGAGGGTCCTGTGCTGAACAATGCTGTGCATGCTTGAGGGTGCAGGGTACAATTGCGATGCCTGGCAAGCGAGCAGCCTTAGGTTTGACAAGCGCGAGGCAGAATCGCATCGGCGGGAAATGCAGTCCAAGGGACAAGATGTCATCAAGAAGGGTAGTGATTAGCGGAGTCTGAAAGGGGAAAGCTGCAAGTATGCACATAAAGCAGGTGTGACAGTGCCGCTGGCAAAGCATGTTGGCTTCATACCCACACCACTATGAACGTCCACTGATAGCAGCAAGGTGTTTCAGCTTGCAGCACGCTAAGGAGATTGTTCTATGCGCAGGCTATCATTGAAGGATACAAAAGCTACAAAGACCAGACAGTATCCGAACCGTTTGATCAACATATCAATGTCGTCGGTAGGCTGCTGACTTTTCACTTCATGGCTGTGACTGTTCTGCAATGTACTTGGAGCTCGATGTCTCGCCAAAAGAGATGGTCTTGACAATCGCTGTTTTCGCAGTTGGGGCAAATGGGTCCGGCAAGACGAACTTCTTCAGTGGTAAGGCGTTTGGCACAAAGCTGGCACTTACATCTTAACGTGCTGCACAACTCACACCGATGATAGCATTGACGCGTCTGCATTGCCATCTACTGAGAACAAACTCCTGTTGCAGCCATCCGATTCGTCCTTAGTGACATCTTCACCACACTGACAGCCACTGAGCGCCAGAAGCTTCTGCATGTAAGACTCTTCGCCTAGCTTTCTGCTGGGCCAATTTCAGATGGAATTAAGCATCACCTGTACACATCAGACATGACGCAGAGAAGTGAGATGTGCAGCCAGCATGATCTGGGCACTTGCTGTTGCAGGAGGGCGCTGGACATGCTGTGCTCTCAGCCTATGTGGAGATTGTATTTGACAACTCAGACAACCGTCTGCCGGTGAGGCATTCACGCAGCAAGAGCCTCCTGTCACGCTTAGTGGTGTCTGTGAATGCCTCGTCACGGATGCTGCCATGGCTGGAATGCTGATACTGAGAGACTGCATGGGCTCCTGTTCAGGTTGACAGGGATGAGGTGCGCCTGCGGCGCACCATTGGGCTCAAGAAGGATGAGTACTTCCTTGACAAGAAGCACATCACGTGAGCTCATATTCATTGCCATGCCAACACAAGGCCGTTGCATATCCCAGTCTTGTATAGGATCCCTTCAGGGGTGCAAGCAAGTAAGGAGCTCCACCAGAGAAAGTGTTGCATCACAAGCCAGACAAGCAAGTGCGCTGAACACCGCGCTAGACTGGTACGACACAGCATGCAACTGCTGGAGGCATGCAGGGCTGATTGAGACAGCCTGGATGTGATGCAGGAAGACGGAGGTGATGAACCTGCTGGAGAGCGCTGGCTTCTCCAGGGCCAACCCGTACTATGTGGTCCAGCAGGGCAAGGTAGCCTATCCTGCTCTATGCCTGACTCTCATGCGCGTTCACGCGCTGAATTCATGCAGCTGTCTGCTGCTGCTGAGATTCCACCACAGATGGCAGACTAGGCAGTGCATCTACAACACCTATTAGCTTGCTGCCTGCTAGGCAGACACTGCGCTTCACAATTCTTGCAACCTCCAATGCTCATATAAAGGGGGTGAGCATACAGGCAGCAAGACTGAAGCGTGGTGGTGCTGCAGATCATGGCGATGTCGACGATGAAGGACTACGAGCGGCTGGAGCTGCTGAAGGAGATTGGGGGCACCAAGGTCTACGAGGAGCGCCGCAAGGAGTCCCTCAAAATCCTGCAGGAGACAGACAACCGCCGCTCCCGCATCCTGGAAGTGGTGGGGCACCCTGCAATTCTTTCCAAGCCTGAAAAGAGCTACATGCTCATGCTCAATTGGAATTTGAGCAGAACTACATGGTGGGCAACAGCAGACTGATGAAGATGTGAGAGGCACTCATTAAGACACGAGCGTGGGTTGGTAGACTGCAAGTTTCTGCACCCATGGGCAAGGCCAGGCTGGTATGACGGGAGCAGACCTCTCATATGACGTCATGTCCCTCTTCTGGCGGGCTTTAAGTGAGCACATGCTGAAAGAGGCCGGAGGAGAACAGGACAGTGCTGGCACGAGCTCAACTCCTGGCGCAGCATGGTCTTGTCCATGGGCGGGACCTTATTCTGCCAATTTGAGGACCTGCTGTACCACTTGGTAGGTCCAGCAGCTGGAGGACGTGCTGACATAGGACACACCAGTGTCAGACCTCATGTGAACTTTCCCCACATACTGCTCGCAGGTCGAGCAGCTGGAGAACAAGCTGAAGGAGCTGGAGGAGGACCGGAAGGAGCTGGCGCGCTTCCAGCAGGTGGACCGCCAGCGCCGCAGCCTCGAGTACACCATCTACGACAAGGAGGTCACCGACACCGCCGCCAAGCTCGAGCAGGTGATGCCCTGCAGAGCTGCTGCAGCGCGTATGGAAGTGTTGTTTATGTGGCACATCTGCGGCTCTGTGTGCTGGCATGGTGTCAGGATCATGGTGGCCATACCCTCCTCCGGCAATGCCCGAGATCAGTTCTGCAATAGGCGTCATGCTAGCAACATATCTGACTGGGCATGTGCATAAGAGCAGGCATCATGAGAGGCCGCCTGCGTTGTCTTAAGTACATGGGTGCTGTAGATTGAGGAGGCCAGGAAGAACGAGGGGGAGCGGACAGGCAAGGCGCATGAGGACATGGCGCGGGCCAAGGCTGAGCTCAAGCGCCTCGAGAAGGAGCTTGCATCCCTGCAGGTGCTGCTCGTGACATCTTCCCTTCTACCATGTCACCTGTGCATAGCCCTCTTCATGGGAGCTGTGGATCTGCCCCCCTTTTCACTATGCCTCTTTATTTCTCAGCACTGGCAGGGCATACAGGATTTCAGGGCTGCACACTCCTTTGTGCATGCATTTGCTGTTTGTTCCTTAAAAGTTTGAGCTCACTGATAGTGCCGGTAGTGCTGTGATTCTAAGCTGCGACTGAGGAGAGCTTCTGCCATCCAGGATGCCATGCCCAAGCTGGAACGAGAGCGCAAGGCGGCCGCTGAGGAGCGCTCAGCGGCCAACGCGGCGCGCGCCAAGCTGGAGGTGGACGTCACAGACCTCGAGGAGCAGATAGAGAAGCACGCGCAGACACAGGCAGGCTCCTTTGTGCAATTGCTCTCATCTCTTTCCGTCTGGCATCCCTGAGGTGTTCATGAGATTTGAATCACTGCAAACGCACCTCAGAGCTGGCACTCCTTTAAGTCGTGACTTTTGCAGTAACGGACTGCCTGTAACCTCTCATCGGGCATACTGGATGTCAGATGGGGCATGCTGACAGTTATTTAGCACCTGAGATATGCATCAGGGCAGGGCAAATACTATGGCCCTCGCTGATTGGCGCCATCATGGCCTGGCAACAACCACTGTTGAGGGGACTCTGCATGGCGTGCAGGCTCACTGCTCAGCCACAGCCCAATCCCTTGAGGAGGAGATCGCCGCAAAGCAGGCTGAGCTGGCAGACGTCACAGCAGAGCAGCAAGCCCGGGAGGCGCAGGCTACCGACCTGGACCGCCAGATTGCAGATACTGAGAGGCGCCTTCAGGTGGTCTAATTGGACTGCCGCTTCTTTGTCATGCATGCATATCTGTGTCTTGGGATGGATGCAGCAGTGACTTGGTCTATGGCATCCAATCTCATCTTGTGCAGAGTCGTCTAGGGAGGGTGCTCTTGGGGGAAAAAGTATTACTAGGCTATGTCAGTGAAGCTGACATTTCTCAGCAGGGCCCTCTGTCTTGTGCAGGCTCTGTACCAGAAGCAGGGACGGTCCCGGCAGTTTGGCAGCAAGCAGGAGCGCGATGCCCATATAGGCGATGAGATCAAGCAGCTGGAGAGGGCTGCTGCGGTCAAGCGCTCCAGCGCTGATGACCTGCGCTCCCACGTGCAGCAGCTGACATCACAGCTCATGGACCTGTCACAGGTACCAGCACGTGATTGTTCCGGTGTGCTTCACTTCAACCCCAGATGTGGTCTGTTGCGACTGTGAGATGCTGCTATGGCACTCCAGGACTGACTGCCTCACCGTAAGGCTCCATATGGCAGTGGACTACCAAGCAGGACTGGCGGAGTAAGTCTGAAATCTGTCATTCCTACTCAGGAGGTGGGAGATAAGGAGCAGCAGGTGAGGGCGGAGGAGACTTCTCTGGAGGAGGCGGAGCGCGAGCAGAAGAGCCTGGAAGCCAAGCGCAACGCCCTCAACGACGAGCGCAAGGAGCTGTGGCGCGCAGAGAACGAGGCAGAGAATAGCATCGGCAAAATCCATGGCAACAGGCAGAAGGCCGAGAAGAAGGTAAGGCCTTGTGCCAGCTTTCTCTTGTGAACCTCACCCTGCTTGTCCACAGGTCAACCTAGAAATATCTGACATGATATCTGGCAACCGGCCAAGGTGCCAAACCGTTATGGATGACAGACTGTAAGAACAGGGCGGGGGCCGCTACTGCATACGTGTTCAAGGCTGCTGTGAGACACCTAAAGGCTGTCTTCACAGCAGACTGAACACCTTGTTTCACCATGCACCCTCTCTCATAAAACGGAGATCTACACGCAGGTGGAGAGCAGCATGCCACGTGACATCGCCAGGGGCATTGCCAGCGTGAAGCGCTTTGTCCGGCAGCAGAACATCAAGGGCGTGCACGGCACCCTCATCGAGCTCATCGAGTGCTCTAACCGCCTCCACACAGCCATCGAGGTGCTTGTCTCCAGCCTGGCATTAGCACCAGCTCCGAAATTGGGACCCACCCATTGTGCCCTTCCCTCTGCATCATGATAACGGCTGCTGGCATCAGAAAAACCTGACCATCCAGCTCTGTCATGCAATGCAGACTTATGCTGCTCTGCTTGCTCAAGTCAGATTGGGACAGCAAGCACAGCTAAGCCATCCTTGCCTTCTCTGCTTTGTCTATGTGAAGCAACCTCACACACCTGTCAGGACTTCACAGCTCCTTATCATCAAATACTGTGTCCGCAGGTATCGGCAGGCAACCAGCTGTTCCATGTGGTGGTGGACAATGATGACGTGGCAACCAGGATCACCGCCCTGCTGACAGAGCAGAGGGCTGGGCGCGTCACCTTCATCCCCCTGAATCGGATCAACCCGCAGCCCGTGCAGTACCCAAACTTTGGGGATGATGCCCTGCCCCTGGTCAACAAGATTAACTGTGCTGACCAGCATAAAAAGGCAGTCGCCCAGGCAAGTTCCTGCCTCTGTCTGCACAGCGCTTATTGACTGAATTGTCCCTGTAGAGAGGACCAAGATCCTGCTTCTCTGCACATCAGCCTGCTTCATGTGCTGGCAATGTGCAAGCAACACAAGCAGGCGCCAATTCTCAAAAGCACAACCAGCACAGCAATGCCACTCAGCCAAGTCAGATAACAGACTCCAATTTTGGCTTTAAGCGCAGATCTTTGGGAAGATCATGGTGTGCAAGGACATGGACACAGCAGGCCGGGTGACCCGGGAGGCGCGCCACCTCAACTGCGTCACCATCAAGGGCGACCAGTACAGCAAGAAGGGCACCATGACCGGAGGCTTCATTGATGTCACCAGGTAAACGCTTGTTTCCTTCCCAACCTTTTGCCTCCAGTGCCCAGCTGACAGCTTGCCTGGCAAGCAGACATGAGTGCCCGATGTGAAACTCGGTGCTCACTACACTTGGAGTTTGAGCAATGCTGCTGCTAGCTGCTTATTCCAACCACATCAGGACCTTTGCGTCGCTGCATAGAGGCCGTTACCTTGCGCTCTGCCAAGGTTGAGAAGGCCACAGCCAGTAACAGGGGAAAAGTGACCCTCGGGACCTTTGAGATCATGGAAGCGATTAGCGAATTTATCGGTGCGCTTTATCGTTATTTTGTCAATTGTACCATATCATGATGCATGTAAGACCAGCAACTCTGCTGAGGAGGCTGGATATGAATGAAGCATGGGTCTGGATGCAGGTCGCGCATGGAGGTGATGAAGCTGCTGCTGCAGCTGAGCGAGGAGCTGCAGGCGGCCCAGGGCGAGAAGGCCGGGCTGCGGGAGAAGGTGGACGATGTGGACCAGGCGGTCGCCCAGATCCTGGGAGAGATCCAGAAGACTGCCGCCAAGTGCTCGCACGCCAGGTACTGGAAGCACCTCCGCAGCCGCACCAAGCCTTTCACAGACAGCAGACAGGCATCCTGGCAACTATTAGCAGAGCCCATGAGCTACAGCCACATGAGATCTACCTCCTGGATGATTGGCCTGGTCTTCTGTGCAACGTGCTTGTAGGGCTGGAGTTGTACTCTCGTTTGTTCATCCATGTGCAGTATGAGGCCACTCGTGGCATCTGTAACAGACTGGGCAGGAAGAGATACACCCGAAAACCTGCAGGGAGACGCTGAAGCAGGCAAGGGCTGACCTGGCAAGCGCCACGCGGCGCGAGCAGGAGCTGCGCAAGACGCTGGAGCAGAAGGAGAAGCGCCTGGCGGACATCGAGGCCTCCACTGAGGACACCCAGAAGAAGGTCAGTTCTTATTTTGCCACTGCCGTCACTCACCCTCTAACAGGTGGAGACATTGGGTTCTTGCATGTGGAGACAGAGTAGTGCTCTTGCTGCAAGTCATTGAGGTCTGTTGTCGAGGCTTGGCAATCAGCCTCGTAGCATGTAGTATATACCATAATGCCTGGCATCTGACTTGGCGCTCAACACCAGTAAAGATGGTGCAGCACACGACTGGACACATGTGCTACGCAATGCAGAGGATATCTTCATGAGACATGTGTGTCTGTGCAGGTGGCAGACCTGAAAGCAGAGCTGGGAACAGAGCTGCTGGCGCAGCTGTCAGCAGCTGAGCGTGCAGAGCTCAGCAAGCTCTCGCCTCAGCTAAAGAGCCTGCAGGTGTGCACCTGTACCTCCATACATTTCGCTGCCCTTTCTCCCGACCATTTGTTGAGGCAAGACCACGAAGGCATTCACCTACCTGGAGATTAATCCAAGCCTATTGCCACCAGGTGTTCAAGCAAATTGATTGGGTAGACAGCAAGATGCTGTAGGGTGAAGCTTACAAAAATCTGGGGCCGGCAGGAGGTTTTGCAGGATGCTGCCAGGCAATGGCATTTCTTCGCACTACAGCTTCTGAAGAGCATCTTTCTTGACAAAGCTACTTGATGTCTGGCAGGACAAGAAGGAGGAGCTTCGCGTGGAGCAGGCGCAGTCTGTCGAGAGGTCAACAGAGCTAGAGACGCTGCTGAGCACCAATCTGCTGAAGCAGCAGCAGGAGCTGCAAGACAGGCTCAGCAAGGCTGACGTCAGCGCTGACAGGTGCGCGTAAAGGCCTCAGAGCTCACTTGCGGCCAGCTCTTCAGATTGCTGTCAGGCTCCTCAGGCTGCACCTGAGCGCAAGAACAGTTGCTGATGCTGTTTGTGGTGGTCAGGTGTAGCCTGAGGAGTATCGATGCTGATGATGCTATCCAACATTTGAGTTGTGACACTGTGAGAAATTGAGTGAGACAGCGTGCTTCTCCTATTTGATAGCTGGCCCTGGTGATACATCACAAGGCACAGCTGGAAAGTTCTCACAGGGTATCAGTGGAGGCGCTGGTGTGCATGCCATAGGTTACTCACCTTGACGGATGAAATCGGCACAGGGAGTGTGCTGCTTTATATAGTTCAGCCTGTGATGCAGGGCGCAGCTGGAGAAGCTTCAGGAGGCGTCAGCAGAAGCTGTGGTGCGCCTGGAGGCAGCTGCAAAGCAGGAGGCGGAAGCCGCTGCCGCCCTGGAGGAAGCCGAGAAGAAGTTGCGCGCCCTCAAGGCAGACCGCGACAAGACGAAGGACTTTGAGGAGCTTGAGGCGCAGCATGTGCAGGTGACAATATGCACAGTCCTGCCCTGAATGGCTGATATGGTGTACGCCTGTCTGCCACTTCAATGGCAGCCACGCTCAGTGAAAGTGTCCTCTAGGCAGTGCACAGGCCCAAAAGGCGGTCGCATACTTTTGCCCAAAATCACCCTCCTGCCTTGCCGGGCAGCAATCAGGAGGTGCGGCTTAGCCTGGGGTTGCATACCCTTCACAAGGCATAGACACTCCTTGGCGTATGCTTCAAGTGAATGTGTGAGTGACCCTGGGTGCAGGATGAGTCGCGCAAGGTGGAGACGCTGCTGTCCAAGCGGGCGGGCCTGCAGCAGAAGAGGGCCGACCTGGAGCGCAAGATCCGGGAGCTGGGCAGCCTGCCCGCGGAGGCCTTTGAGAAGTACCGGGACAAGTCCCTGACCTCCCTGCACAAGCTGCTGCAGCAGGCCCAGAACGAGCTCAAGAAGTATGGGTGAGCCCTCTGGCTCAATCTTCTCTGAACATCAGAGCTGCCTGGACTGTAAACATATCGCAGCCCATACTATAGCCGCCCTAATACCTTGAGTATCAATGATGCGTCGAAGTATAAGCCTGCGCTCCACCGTCATCATCTGTGCAGTGTAGTGTGAGGTAGGGCAGGCATACCCCTGAGGCCTTTGTGTAGTTTACGAATACAGTAAGAGCCATAACTTACACAGCCTAGATGCGAGAAGTCTGTGGAGGACAACACATTTATAATGTCTGACAGTCATGAGACGCTCTCGAAGGCACGTGAACCGCAAGGCGCTGGACGAGTATGCAAGCTTCACGGAGCAGAAGACGGAGCTGGAGCGGCGGCAGGAGGAGAACGCACGCGGCGAGGCCAAGATCAAGCAGCTCATCCAGACCCTGGACCTGCGCAAGGACGAGGCCATCGAGCGCACCTTCAAGGTGGGCCTGTCTGTAACTGCTTCTGTGTCTGTATGCCAATCCCTCTGGTGGAGGCTTGTCATGCAGACTTTTAATTACGGGGATCAGCCATGACTGCCTGTAGAAGGGCAGGGCCTCTTCTTCGTATCCAACCAAGCTGCTGCAGCATTGGTGCACAGACTGCAGACAATTCTTATCTGGAAGGGCAATATCTTCACCGCTTTCAATGCTGGCCTGCAGATAACATTGGATAGCGCCAGGCTTGTTCTCTGGGTACCACAGATACAAGAGGTGCTGTGCAGGGCGTGGCCAAGAACTTCAGGGAGATCTTCTGCGAGCTGGTGCCTGGAGGCAAGGGCGAGCTGGTCATGCAGAGGCGCGCGCCTGTGCCGGCAGCTGCCAACCCGGATGACGAGGATGAGGAGGCCCAGGACCAGCAGAACGCCTCAGAGCGATACTCGGGCGTCAAAGTCAAGGTGCATAGCAGATCCCCGAGACAGCTCACTGACCACAGTACCACTCTGTGAAGTTATGCTCTACAAGCCCAGCACGGATGGACGAGCGTGGCTGACTTTCAAGGGCCTCATAGTTTCTTTTGGTACGTGTGAGTCTTTGAGAAGATTAGACAGGGCGCAATTCAAAGTAAGATACGTGAGAGTCATGCATCTAGGGATAGCGTGAGATAAAAATGACACCCAAGCATACCCCATCAAGCACACATGTGCAAGATGTGTGCACCAGCAGTCCAAGTGTCCGCACTGCCGTGCAGGTGTCCTTTGGCTCTGGAGAGGTTCTGGTCATGAAGCAGCTGAGCGGCGGGCAGAAGACGCTGGTTGCGCTGGCGCTCATCTTTGCCATCCAGCGCTGCGACCCTGCGCCCTTCTACCTCTTTGATGAGATTGATGCTGCTCTGGACCCCCAGTACAGGCAAGGCTCTCATAGGCCCTCTATAGTCACACGTATGTAGTAAGCAGCAATGCTTGCTGTTTGGCAGCTCTACAAACCCAGATTGGGAAGCCCTATGGATTGGTTCTCTAGCCAATGGGTACTGAGCACATTCCTGCAGCTCGCGGCTTTGTCTGGTCAGCCATGTCGGCCTGTAGTTCTGGTGCTGGTGGAATCTGTTTCATAGCAAGTCCTCCTGAGTACTGGGCACTGATGCAGGACGACTGTGGCGCGCATGCTGGCCCGTCAGGCCCATGATGAGCACAACCCGGCGCAGTTCATCGTCACCACGTTCCACCCCCAGGTACCTTGCAGTTTCAACTCTTGTGAGATCTGGAACCTTCATGCCTGGCTGCAGATACAGTTAGTTTTATGGTACTGCTCATGGTTGCTCCCTTTCAGCTTGTGTATTGCTCAGAATGCCCTACAAGCGATCTGAGGGATTTTCTAATAGAGGGCTTTGGAGAGCCAGGTCCTGGATGTTAGCCTGTACTGAACAGCAGACGATGGTTGTAGAAGAGAACTATTAAGATTGTGCCTTCTGAATGCAGATCATACATGAGGCGGACAAGATCTATGGCGTGTCCCACAGCAACCGCATTAGTCGCATCGACGTGGTCACGCGCGAGGACGCTCTCGAGTTTGTGCAGGCCAATCTGCAGGAGCA
The DNA here is from genome assembly GCA_963930925.1 of Coccomyxa viridis. Lineage (NCBI taxonomy): Eukaryota > Viridiplantae > Chlorophyta > Trebouxiophyceae > Coccomyxaceae > Coccomyxa > Coccomyxa viridis. Next base: position 427,421 of record CAWVOJ010000012.1, read on the forward strand.
TGAGGGCAACCAGGGGGATGAGAACAGGGATCCCAATTGAGGACAATCTACAGATGGCATCCTAATAGTGTGTCCGGAGAGAGGTTTGTCCTGGGATATGCTGGGTGGAACAGCAGGACCCCTCTGTGGGTGTTTTCCCCCGCATATGTAAGTTGGGCAATGCATGCAGAGCCCTCAAATGTGCAGCAGTGGTAGAGCTACGGCCAAATGCATTAGTCGGAACTATATAGATGTCTGAAGCTCCCAGGAACATGTACAGAGAACCACTTGTCTGTGAACACATACAAGTCTGCTCGGGACTCCCAAATGAGCTGTGCTCAGGACCATGAGCATACAATTGAGGCCCTCATGAAGCTGTACAATGTAAAGGCAGGATGATCCAGCTCTATATCCTGGCGTCAGCCAGTTTATTTCCCAGCGCTCTCACTGCTCCGCAGCAGCCTTGAAGAGTTGTGGTCCAACCTGCACTCACAATCATTCCTTCAGCTGAGATCTGCAGGAGTCATAACCGTACATCTTTGGGACATACAGGCAATACCTTTGAGCCAGATACTCTCATCGCTCATGAGGATCCCCATGACCGTAGCTCCGCATGGCACTCACCATGCATAGGTGTGACAGATCACAGCAGCTTTGTCTAAGGCGTGTGTACCTGGACTGGGACGCACACAAACCCCTCTCGCTCGCAGGCAGCTTTCAGACCTAGCTCCTGAGGCTCTCCCTCTGGGCACAGCGCGACAATAGCGCCACCGCTCCCCGTGAACTTTGCCGCAGCTGGATGCAGCACATCACACTTTGGTGCTTGCATGGTAAGCTCACGATCTCCGCAAATCTCTGGAACTACACGACAGAGCATGATCATATGCAGCGAGTCTGGCTGGGGCAATGGCTGATGAATGATGAGATGCTTGGTGCGGTGCCGATCAATATGCTCTCACAGGCACACATTCCCTCTCTATGCAAAGCAAGATGATAGAGCGTTGGGATTGAGCAGGGAGGCTAGGGCGCACCGTTGACAGACCAGGCACACTTGATCATCGCCAGGTTTATCTGGCCAAGGGCGGCATCGCCAAAGATCCGCCGCCGCAGCTCAAAGTTTCTGTTCATCAGAGACGCCAGCGCCAAGTCATCCTCTGCTTCCAAGGCTGCCCTGGCACGGCCATTGTATGCAGCTCAGCACATGCAGTATCCCCCGTTCTCAACTGTTTGTCATGCAGCTCCTGCACGACAGGAAGATTGCCATAGGATACCACATTTGCGCCTCAGACCTGAGCATCAGCATGGGATTGGCCGCACACACCTTCCCTTCTCTGCAAAGGTGGCGAACTCGGCCATGGCTTGATGCACAGCCTTTTCCCCTTGGTGCCACCGCTGACGAACATCGCTGTGCGCTCTGCCGCTGTCGGACGGGTTGTCTGCATAGATGAGCCACAGCGGTGGGATGACGTCTGGGTCCAGGGACTCATACCTGACAGCATGAGAACTATGCTTACTACAATGGCTGGCTCAGGCACGGAAAGCCTGAGCTCGCTCAAATGCAAGCTGCCTTACACAGCGAGATGTGTATCTTCTGTTGCGCAGATTATGTACAGCAGGCTCTTGGCAGATGTTTGCTATCTTGGGGGGTAAAATCCTGCAATTGCACATGTGCCCTGGGGCCCGCCGGATATCTCAGGGCATTCCGCACGCAATGTAACTGATCACTACTAGAAACCCACAGAGTTCCGGCTTGGTCAGCACCTGCCATGCCCGTTCTGCTGCATGAGCTTTTTGGTAAAGTCCATGTAGACCACGCCCCCGTAGACCTGGACCACCCTGTCCTGCAGCCCCGCTGTGATGCCCAGCTCCTCCTCGGCCCATAGCACAAGCCCTGGCCTCTCCACTACGGATATTCTGCACTGCACTTTAAAGCTGTCAGAGCTGTGCTGGAAGGGTCACCTGCCCTACTGCACAGTTCCTGTGAGGTGACAGACCGACACCAGCAGCACTGACTGCATGCTGTGCAGGCCATCGACACAATGCTGACAGACATGGTCCCTGTAAACAATAATCACATATGGGGTGGCAGACTTCCATTGCATTAAGGCTTACACACATGCGCTGATGCAATGAGTAAGATGAGTGCTTCAATGTGTTTACAACACATGCCCATTGCCCTGCGTGATAGTGATAAGACAGAGGCATGTCGCACCTGTCCCCAACGTCATAGTACATCAGCAGGCAGTTCAGGGCTGCACAGGCAATGGCTGAGGAGCCTGATAGGCCCGCTTGCCGAGGGATGTTTGTCTCGTAGCTCAGCTCAAAGTATTTCTCTGGTAGCTGCACCCCCTTCTTTTCACACTCATGCATGAAGACCTTGCACATGGCCTTGAGCAGTCTGACACCGCCACCATATCCCTCCCCATCAAGGCGAATTCTGAAGCCGTCCCATGATTCATACTCCCCTCCATCATGCAAAGGGTGCGGCGCAAAGCGGATGGCATGGCACGCCTTTAGTGTCACCTGCGTGTTCACCATTCTTCTTAAGGGTGGGATTGGCATGCTGCACGCCGTATTGATATATTAGAGAAATCAGGAGATCGAGATGAAGTGTCGAGCACCTCTGCGAAGAAATTTGCCAGGGAAAGGGAGATCGTCTTTCCATAGTATGAGTCCGAAGGGTTGCCCAGGAGACCGATGCGGGCATAAACACGCTGTGTGATGTTGATATCACTCATACTTAACGCAAGGCAAGCAGGCCTGCATGCCCGAAATGCCACCTGTGATCATCTCTGCCAAGCCTATAGTAAAAGATGGGCTGCGGGACTTCAGAGTATTGCCAACCGTAAACACGTTCGGGGGTCCGCCAACTGCTGAAATGACAATTGAGAAACCTGTCGACAGGTAGGAATGAGCTGGGCGGGGGCGAGTTTTGAGTGCAAGACACGAGCTGGGCAGGCATGGCCAGATTGGGCAGGTCAGCTTAATACGATACGAGACCTATGACCTGACCCGTCCCGTCTTATATGATGCCTTTATTTGGTCACGCTGGTCATGGTGCTCTCATCTTGTGCTCGTTCACTTCCAATCAGAAGAAGCTAGCTCGGCAACACAATGTCACACTGCAGTTGCACTCACAAGAAGTGCTCAACAGATGCTGAAGAACGCAGCAGCTCTAGCTGCCTATTGAATGGCAAAAAGCGGGCTTTTAACCCTTTGTAGCAAATCAGGTTACAAGCCAACGGCGCTGCACCTCCCCTTCCTGCACACCAACACTCTAAGCAAAGCTGCACATGCAGCTGCTGACGATAGCAGACAACCCGCACACATGCTTTCCATGGAGCTGGCTAGCTGACAACACTCCCTCTAACTCATCCAGAGCCAGGCCATATCACTCCATGTAGGTTCCATGCATAGCTGCCAAAGGTCTGTGAGCAGCAGCTGCGGACTGCTGCAAGACATGATGGGTCTCTGGCTAGGGGCGCAGCTCTCAGCTTCTAGTGCAGAGCTATGCTGTAAGCAGAGCGATTGAGTGATATGACCCGGAGGCTAGCCCTGGTCATGTCACTCAATGTAGGGCTCCACGCGCAGCCGCCGCAGATCGGTGAGCAGCAGCTTGATGAAGAAGTCTGTCTCCTCAGGGTTGGCCACCCACAGAATGCAGCAGCAGTCCCGCGTGATGGCGTCGTTCCCGCTTGCTGTGAATCTGTCACCCACATGCAGCGCCTGCATCAGCATGCATGCTCACTATCAGCAGCGTCTCATACATTCTTTAATGCCTGCCCTGTTGACAAGGCAGGATTGGTGATATCAACTTCTGCATAGCGCTGTTGAGAAGGGCACCCTGGATCCCACCAAGTGCTTGTGTATATCTTAGCACGCAGCCATCTCGTGCACAACAGGACTTGACATTGAGAAAGCTGATGCGGTGGTCCTATTCCTTGTGGGTAACGGTGAATGTACCTCGGCAGGCTTGCGACCCAGGTGCTTCATGAGCGCTTCCAGCCCAAAGGACTTGTTGCCCACCTATGTAAAAACACTTCACATGAATGCAGTGTTTGCATGTGTTGTCCCAGGCACAACATTTTCTTTGCAGATAATCAAAGGACATTGAAGCTATAGAAGAGCATGCGGCTGTCTGACTCACATCAACAAAAACGTCGGAGCCGCCATTGAAGGCGCAGAAAGGGCAGCCAGAATCCACCAAGTGGCTTTGCACCTGTGATCACAAACCAATCATCAGGCACTGAACTCATTCAGATTCAAAGCAGACAGGAGCAGGCATCGCCTGGTGGTGATGTGCGGTTTCACACTGCCGCACAATGAACTGGAACACTTGAAGCCCAAAGGCTTGTGGGAAGGTGCAGCTTCAGTGGGAGTATTGCAGTGCTGAGTTACTGTAAGACCTCATGAGCAGCAGCTTTGCTGACTACTTGTCACAATGAAGATTGACACCAAGGGAAGTGGCTGTCTTCAAAATGATGAGTTGTCAGCACGAGGAGGACTTCGAAGGCAACTCAGGGTCTTCAGGGGTGGGGTCAGCAGCTCACCGTGATGGCCATCTCCTCAAGCACCTCATAGACCGTGGGCACCTGTGGCATGGCGCCCACCGCCCTCTCCTTCCTCACAATCTGCGGCAACACTTTTTCCCCTCAAATGCAACCTTACTGCACCTTGGATGCGGATCCATACATTACCGAGATCCCATGCCTGACCTGTCAGGCAAGAACTTGTGTGGAAGAGGCATCTTGCTGAGGAAGGCGGATCGAGAAAATGCCTCCAGGCCCGCATGCATGGACTGACCCCAGAGACCCCTTCTCGCTCCATGCTCCAGATTGAGATGCCTGTTCCATAAACATTGGGAGTGGTCCAGGTATTGAAATGCCTGATCACTGCGCTAGCGGTGTGAAGCTGTGCGGTTGTTTTGGGGAGACTCCAAAGACAGCCACGTACCATGACAGGGAGCCTGAGACGGTGAGCGGTCTCTCTCAGGACGCTCTCCGCGCTGCTGAGCATGCCCTGGATTGCCTCCTCAGACCAGGCCATCATGGCCCGGCTTTTCCACTGCTCGTCCGGCACAAACTCCAGCCGCTTGGCCGAGTCTCTCGACACCCTCAGCAGATAATTGCACTCCCCTCCCATGATGTGGAACCTGCATGCGCACTGAAATGCTCTGCATGCAGCAATAGCCTTGAGGCTTGCAGGAGACCGCATGGACGGGTGCTGGGAGCACTGTGGCAGCCTTTGGACTTAGTGCTCAGCATGTACCCGTTGGTGAAGCGACTGAGCATGGGAATTGACCGCAACTTACAACTATAAGGTCACTCAGAATCTCAGCTAGCTCATTGGTGTACGAAGATGCATGACTTCTCTAGGCATACGCATGTCAAGCATGCTGCACTGTGCACCGTCAGGTGCGTGAAGGAATGCCTGCTGGGTATTTCAGACAGATTGGCGGGGATGCATGCCTATCTGTGATGTCAGAGGGCATGCGCAGCTTCCGGAAAGCTGCCAGGAGGCCGGCCACGCGCTCTTCAAACTTCTCCGGCTCTCCGGGGTAACCCGCAGCCGTCACAATGGCAACGTCAATCCCCGACTGCATCAGAGATATGATGTGGCTCACCTGTAGCAGCAGCAGCTTTCAGAATATGGCCCCAGTCACGTGGCTCAATTACAAATACACGCTGTGTTTGGAATGCAACTTCAGGAGTCCCTCTCGCAGTCAAGACTTGACTTCTGAATGCGGTAACCTCTCACAACACCTGCAGCCCAGCAGTCAACTACCACATGTCTTCACAAGCAATTACTGAAGCCCGCTTCAAATCCCAGGAACAGGATACTCACCATCTCATTGTCATGCTCCATGTGGCAGCCATCCGCGTAGAGGGTGCCGTCAGCATCAAAGGTCACCAGCTTCAGGCTCTTCGCAGAGGAGTGAATCTGCAGAGCCACAATGCAGTCTTCAACATACATGTCTTCCGCGCATACCCCTTGCATGGTAGGGCCAACATAACTACAGATTCAAGTCTCAGGAAGAACAGCTTCACTTGGGCAGGCCTATAAAGTCATCAGGAGTACAGGCAAATTGTGCTGTGGAGTACAGGCAGAATGTGCTGACCTGAGCGATGTTGAGCACATGCCGCATCTCTGCAAAGTTGGGCGGCACGAAGCGCCTCCGAGACAACGCAAAGAACTCGTCGTACCTGCAGTGCATGTAAACAATGATATCATGCCTGCCATGTAAGCACATATCAGACCTCTTTGCCCATGCATCCCACTTGCAAGCACCACACCCTTCTGAGCAATCCTTTAATACATTTGCGGACAAGGCTCACTGTTGATAAGTAGGTCTGTCAGCATGTTGGTGGGACGCTCACTCATTGAAGGCCTCTACAAGCTTTAGAGGGGTGAAGAAGGATCCCACACAGGGGACCACTCTCTTCAGCCGACTCCGTCTTGGATCCTGCACCAGCACGCGCCTATTACATGACCGCATGATCCTGCGATGCTGCTCATTGCTGAAGCAAGTGCTCATGCCACTGCCAGCCTGTCTGCCAGCCTGTCTTCAAGGAAGCCGAACAGACAACTGGCAAAGCTTCACCCTTTTCACACAAGGTGCACAGAATCTACATTGTCCCTGGGCTGCTGAGCGCACGAGGGCAGGGCTACAGCTGAACAAGCCTCAGGCAAGGGCGAGGGTATACCTGTCGATGCTCGATGATCCAGCGCTCCATCTTCTGCATGGCTTCCAGGCTGGTGTGCGTGTCGTGCATGGTCAGCAGGAACTCGATCAGCCGGTCCTGCTCCTTCAGGTGCCCCTTGCGCCTGAGCACCGCCGCGTCCGAGGCGCTACGCGCCCTCGCGTTCAGCACACTGCCCCCGTCTATCTCTGGCACATTCAGGAGCTCCTGCAGAAATTGTGGTGGTTGCTTGCCATTCCCTATTCACAGTGCTGACAGGCTCAGCGTAGTCCTCACGTGCCGGGCATTGCAGAAAGTCTGAGCAAGCTGACACAGCCATGCAGGCGTTGGGCTCAGCTCGATGGCGGGCTACGGATGAGTATGACACGGCAGCACAAAGTAAAATTGCTGCGACTGTCTGCTGCGCAGGGCTGTGAAAGAGAGATCAACAGGAGCTGTAGTAGGGGGTCCGCGTCCATGCAGCCAACATTCAAGCATGGTATGTAGCCAAGGAGTACTTCCTCCTCACATGCACAGCAGAGATTGCTGACCTGCCAGTACTCTCTCCCAGAAGTGGTTGCGTCTTCAGAAGCCTGGATCCTGTCTGCATCCTGCTTGCCTGCTGCTGCAGTGTCATTGCTTGCAGAAACCTGCCTCTGCACGGCGGCCCCGCCAGCTGCCTTCCCCTGAGACGATTCATGCATGACGCTTGGCTGCTGACTGCTGCTTGCTGCATCCTTGGTATTAGGTGGCCTTGCTATACTCGGCGCTGGCTTGGTTGGTGGCTGCTTGCCAGTTGCAGACGAGGTGGTGCTCTGAAAGCTGAGACACCGAAGTCGGCTGCATAGAGATGCGGGAAATGCCGGTTCCTTTCTATTTTGGAGAATATTTCTCTGGCTGGCAAACGCCCTTGCCCCCAGCCACTGCTCTGAGGCAAGCTGACTCACAGGCAGCATTCTCTCCCCCTTCGTCGAAAGCCCTGATATTAACTCCTGGCCGTACGGATGAATGTATTCTGTGCTGTTGTACACCTGCAGGGCCAGGGGCGCTCTCGTCTAGAGACATGTGATGACTCGGTGCGTCAGGTGATTTCGCAAAAGTCAAAGAGATGCAGAGCAACTGCGATACAGGAATACTTACGGAAGAGTATCAAGGATTAATACAGTACTCCGCATCGCAGCTGCATGACAACGAAGTGCGGGAATCATGTGGCACTTACTTCCACAACAGTGGCTGCGCTTCTGCACGGGGACAATACGGGCTGCTACCGTGTATACGAGCTTATCAGATCATATCGACTGCTCTACCTACCATTGTGGACCTTGGTCTGAAGTTATCAGGCTGTCCCGGCTTCACGCGTGAAATGCGTGCTTCGCAAAGCTTCCATACTGTAACCGCGGCTTCAGGTGCTCTCGTGACAGCAGGTGAAAACGCACAAAGGTACCCAGCCCTTTAGTTCCAGTATCTTTTATACGTCAGCGTAGCACACCCCTTCACATTTCTTGCGGAAACTGAGAGGTGCCGGCCATTTGCTGCGGCATGTCGGGTGTCGCGAGGAAGCAAGCTCCTGATCTGGACGCACGCATATGGGCGAAGATTTTTGAGTCATTCACTGTATCGGAATGGGCATGTGCTGCTGGAATTTGCAAGACAACGTGGTTTCTTCAGTTCCATCACCTCATCTTTGACAACCCACTGAACAGAGAAGGTTTGCTCCCAGATATCGACTTACAGGAAGTCAGACTCTTCACTGCAGTGGGTAAGGCAACACTGTAGGTTGAGTGCATCTGCAGCGTCACAGGGCGCCATGATAGTCTCGTTTGTTTTCCCACATCACTGCCCTGGATCATTTCACTTCTGAGCAAGGCCTCTGAACCCACCAGTGCGGTTCCCTGCAGGCTGGACCTTCGTGCTGCAGCGCTGCAGGGACGCCAAGTCCCTGCAGGATCTCCCTAAAGGCCTGACTGGAACTGGAAGCATGTATGCTTTCACTGATGCGCTTTCTGCCCACTCACAGCAGCCGCAGGATAAGGGGCCAGGCCCAAAATTTCGGATCGTCTGGCAGATGGTAATTGAAGCCACGGCAATGGCACGAGGTGGGGCATTCATGACAACAATAGACAAAAAAGCGCTTCGGAGCCTCTGAGAGCAACAGCTACAACATCTGAAGCCCGCACACAATGCAAGCATCTATGAAGCGCGATGATCTGTTGGTCGTCAGATGATTCAGTGCCAAGGAAGGAGAACGCGTATTGGCAGGGGAGCCATCTGATGGTACATCCTCCAATACAGAGACACATTGGATGTACCAGGTTTAGATATCTCAGCCTGGGCTGCAGAAGCTACAAAAGTGTGACTGACATAGAGCGTTATCTAATATGCTCCCAACAGTCCTAAGGAGGCTAAGGAGTCCTCACCGTTGCAGACTTTTGGCCATCACAGGATGTGCTGGGACGAGAGAGGAGTTGAGATGGATGTGCTTGTGCACGCCATACAGTATACATCACCTACTCTCCCTGTATACAACATGTATGATATACAACCGCTGAGCCTCTGGATATTGGGGTAAAATCAGAGCTCTTGTAGGGTAATGTCCCTTAAAGGGTGTAACACCATGATGGGCCCCGGGGCGCGCATGGTGTCAGTGGGTGAGAGGTTTTGTGCTGGGGAGAATGCGCAGCGCTGTGATTGCTTGAGGCCTTGCTTCTGACTGCTAGCAGCGCTGCAGCTGCTTGCGCAACCAATTGCTGAGTTGATGAGTATAGTGACCAAAAGCAAACCATCATATTTTGCGGCTTCAAGCCAGTGGCTTGTGAAAAACGGCGAGTTACTGGGAGGTTGAGATCAGTTTGTCCATCTGTTGAGAGCCCCTAAACAGAGCATCTCTTGCTTGACTCTAGACAACACTGCCCTACTGCAAAACGTGGTGTGTCTCTGCAATGCAGTCCTATCCTGCATTGCATGCTACACATGCCACATTGCCTGGCCATGGCCACCAACTAGGCACCACACCGCTGACAGTTGCAGGGTTCAGCCCTGTTCCTGTATTCTATAACGCCTGACGCCCCCAATTCCCAAAGCTCCTGCGGATGCAGCAACAGGTAAACAGCATACACAGCATGAGGCGCTTGCTGCGGGAGGGATATTTTGTGCCAAGCGATGTACATTGATCCTCAGAAGGCCCAGCAGTGTGGCGTGCATGGAGGTGAGCCGGAGGAGGTACCTATGATCATCTCATAACACAGGCGAGTGGCAGCAATTGACGGCACCACTTTCATATATGAGCTTAAGGTCCCCCTGTGAGGCAGAAAAAGGTGTCGGATCTGTTCTCATGACAACTTGCGTCTGTCACCAGAATACGGGAAGGCATGGGAAGCCTGCTTTGGAGGATTCCTCACCTCCAGAAGCTCCGTATGCCTTCCCTTTGGTACATCTGCCTGCGCATCACCCATCACACAACCATCAGGTTGAGGCACACATCAGCATGCCCTTGATAACCAGAAGCTGGACGCAAGAAGAGGCCCTGGGGTTTGAAAGATCCTGACCTGATGCAGTCTGCTGTGTTCTTGTATATTCTTGGGTAGCCGGGACTGTCCTGAACCTGCATCCTCCGCATTACAACCTGCAACATGTGAGCACATATCACCGGCGAACCTTGGACTAGCCAGGCGCTGTGCTTATGATACAGCTCAAGGAGGTCTGCAAGCTCACTCTGAGCACCATCTCACATGCTGCAAGAAAGTAAGTGATGCTTGCTGTAGTAAGAGAGGTGACAGGCGCCCACCTCGAGAGGCATTCCAAGGGACATGGTGATCATGGCAGCCCCTCCTGGCACCAGCACACCGCCCTCTCTCAGCACTCTCGCGGTCTGGCGCTGAGCTGTCCAGTCCCATCAACATGACTTTGCAGCTCAGCCGTGAACGGAAACCTCTTTGACTGCAGGGATGTGGACACGGCCCTATACCTAAGTAAATACATGGCCCAGCACAGGACTGATTCTGGCTTTTGCAAAGCAAGGCCGGCAGGGTAGCCCTGAGGAGACCGGCATTCCTATACCCAAGCACCAGGGTCCTTGACTATGTAGACAGAAGCTGTTGAGTGCAGGATAGCAGGACCGTGCAGCACCTGCAATGGCGCCACGCTCTGAGGGCGTGGGCGCGTAGCCCATGCGCTTTCTGTAGGCCACGGTGAGGGCCTCATAAGTAGCAAAGCCGATGCCTGCGCCCGCACAGCTGCTGGCCAGGCCCATACTGAAGCCCTGGTACACCCCTGGGATGCCCTTGGCCCTGCAAGCACATTGCAGTGCTTTGTGCCAGGCTGCCAGTGACGTCTCGCTGCCAGGTTGCTAGCATGGCAGAGAAACATGGATGCATCCTGACAAATGCCAGGTGTGCAAGCTGAGGAGGGTCAATGCAACATGACGAGAATGCAATGGTAGAAGCAGCCGCAGAGCAGAGTTTATGCTCTATTGTAGGCAGCTGCAGTGCGCATATAGTCCGGCTCATCAGTGACAGATGCCAGATTAGACAACCCGGTAGCAGGTGCCTGTGGGATCAGGCCCCACAAGTTTTTACAAATGCCTGATCAGGCGCACCTGGTGATGGCGGCTGCCATGCGGAAGTAGGCCCCCGCGCCCTTGAGCTTCACATTGCCCATGGCCGCGTGCGTGCGCAGCGTCTCCAGCGGGAATACCACCACACAGGCGGACATGCCCGACATGCAGCCGGCCGCCACGCGCTGCGCGTTGCTTAGTGAAGCCTCGCCCGAGACCCCGGAGGGCTGCATGACGTTCTTCGTCAACGTGTCGTACACCTGCGCACAGCACCATGGCTTAAATACAAGGCCCATCTCTGTGGTCCACTTTGCAATTGTCAGGCTGCAGACATTCCTTTCGAACATTATGGCGCCCTGCACATATTATCGCCGCTAGAATCAAAATTTCTGCTGGGGTACTACTATCATATTGTCTTTTGGCTCAATGTCAGGCCAGTTCTGCCGAGAGCTGGGAAAGCTCAATTGCCTGATGCAGGCAGAAGTTCATACAGTGTACCTTCTGCGCTCTGCAATGGCAATGGCCAGGGTCTTCAGATGCAAGGTGGGTGTCTTGAGACCCACCGCATACTGGATGGCGCTCTGAGGGACCACTTTCACGACAGAGACCAGGTTACCACGCCATAGGCCGCGCAAGCCGCCGCTGCGCCACATCTTCTTCGCAGTGCCCAGCAGGGTCCGGTTGCTGTAGTCAGCCATCATCATCGTGCGCAGCCTCTCAAAGGGCGCTGTCACTGCAGGGCAGCCAGGACCACTTCATCACCAGCAAAGGCCCACTTCCATGCACACAAAACCACAGATAGCTGTCCACGTTGCCCTAATAGCATCAGTATCCTATACGGCAGGCTACCCACTGCGGACGCTGTGTCTCAGCAGAACCTCTGAGAGGTGACAGGTATATCCATATACATGATGTATCGTATTTCAGGCAGGGCAGGTCTCTCTGAGATGGTAGTCAGCAGCATCACCTGTGCGTGAGAAGGCTCCAGCTATGCCTCCAGCCAGCAGGCGCTGCAAGGGCTCACGGGTGGGGATCTTGCCCAGCCGCTGCTCCACCCCGTCCATCCAAGACGCGCAGTCCAGCCAGTCCAGCACAATCCCAGCATTCGAGATCTGCAGCACAGTACATTTGGTGGCTCAGAAAGTCCTTCCAGTACAGATCAGTATGTGTTGCCAGCAGCCAATCACTACTCCACGCTGTCCATTCAACAGTCCAGCACATTCCCAGCAATCAAGATCTGCAGCACCGATTGGCAAGTATTGTCAGTGACCAGTCAGTACTGCACCCTATTATCCGGCTTAAGCAGTCCAGCCAGCCCGGTACAATCATGACATTCATCCTTTGCATCTCAGCGCAGTGATGTGCCAAATGAAACCAATCTGATACCGTGGTCTGCTTCAGCAGCCCTGATCCTGAAAGGGCTGTAAGTCTTCAAGCTCATTGCAACCCAAGCACTGAAGCCCCACTGATTGTGTTCATGGACACATAGGCCTCTTGATACAAGTCTGAGAGTAGCCTAAAGCAGCGTTAGCACGCTTGCGGCTGTGGCAGAGCTGTCCCAAGCACGTCCCCTTCCCAGAAGATTTCTCAGCAGCCATATTTGAAGCCTTGAGAGTCACCTGGGACTGCGGCAGGAGCACAGCAAAGCGCCGGAACTCCTGGAAGCTGATGTCTGAGCTGCCATCAACATCGATGAGGTCCACCATTCTGCCGGCTATGGCTGCATCGACAGGCACCCCCAGGCTTGCCAGCGCTTCCTGCAGCTCGCTGACAGTGATCCTTCCGCTGTTATCCCTGTCCAGAGCCCTGCGCAGGTAGGAGGCGCCAGTCTTTGTGTATGCTGAGACCACTCTCTGTTTATCCTGATACCAATGAGCAGTAGACATGATGTCAGAAGCATGCCGCAAGGCGTCGGAGCTGAACAAACGCTTCCTCTGGCTCTACTTCAGCAGAGGACAGTCACACGTACAATACATGAGTCATTTGAGAGCGTCAATGATTGAAGAGTAGGGGAGGAAGAGGGCACACCTGAAGGCTTTCCTGAAGGCGCGCTCCCTGTGTCCCACATATTGCTGGAACTCTGAAAAGTCCACTGAGCCATCCTTGTCAACGTCATACTGTCTAAACAGGTCGTTGAGGTAGCTCTGGGTGTGTGGGAGGTCTACTCTCTCCAAGGCCGCCTGCATGGACAATATGTCGGGCATAGCTCAGCTAGTCATGCACATATGGATGCTGGTATGACAAGGGTTACTGTGGCAAAGGTACCTCGAGCTCTCTCCTGTCGAGATGGCCGTCCTTGTTGCCGTCGAGCTCTTGAAAAAGGTGCTCGACATCCAAAGGGTCTTCAGGTGCTTCCACCTCAGTCCCAGCCACCCCCTCTCCCATGGGCTGTAAAGACCTAGTCGGTGGTAGCCACCCTCCTAGTGTCAGAATTGATGCCGCGAGCTGTGTTGCTGAATAACACGCTTATTGGCAAGGTTCTGCTGCGAAGTACCGCGCCAGGCCTTGCATACAGCAAGTCCTCAGGTATTATTCACCCTGCAGAATCTTGCACAAGGATGCAACCTACAATGCCAAATAGCCACCGATAACTATGTGATCAGATATCAATATTACAGGCTCAGTATCAAGGCTGCTAGCCAGGCCTGCTGGAGCCTGTCAAAAACCCCCGGAACAGATCGGATTAGGCGTTCATGAGGGCAAAACGTCGCGTGATCAGGAGAGGATCACAGTAGCTACATTAGAGCTCGCCAGATACAGATTGTGGTCCCCCAATGGGATTCTAGTGCCCCCCTTGTGACCTTTCACGCAATCAGCCTGCTGCGCCAGCATGGCGCAGCAAAGCATGGCCACAGCATCAGATCTTAGGCCGTGTTTCCATAAGCAACTTTGCTTTACCACTAATCTCAAGAGACACAGGAAACTACTTGAAAGCGTTAAGTTGAGTCTCGGCCGCATGATCTTGACAAGAACAGCGTTGCAGCTGTGGCCGTGAGCGACCTTGGACCATCGCAGGGGCGTCGACAAGTCTGCGCATCACAGAATGAAGACGCCTGAAGTGGCTGATGTAAAAACGCATGCTGCTCTGGAGGTCTGTGCTCCGCGCGTCACCTTGAGGGTATTCTGAATGCTATGCATGCCTGAGATGGTGAGGGATTTATGCAGAGGGATAGAGTCACGACAGCCTGCAGGCAGGTCCATTCAGAGGCAAGGGTCTATGTGAATACGCTAGTAGAAAAGACAAGCAAGCGCCATAAGGTCCGCAATGGGATGGTGTCTAGTACTAAGAAAAATGCATGTGACATGCAAAAACCCAAGCTGAAACAACACTCACAGCTGCTGTCCTGGTGCAGACCATACACAACAGCGCCTGCAGAACGGTTGAAGAGGTTGCTGTAAACAAGAGGTCTGCTGAGGTATGAGTCTTGGTACTTAAGGGTGGTTCATCGTCCCCACACATGCCTGCTGCTGTCGAAGCTGTCCCTCTACATTGTATATCAGGCAATAGCAGAGGTGGATGCAACTCATCACACTTTACAGGACATGCTGGAGAAAAGCAAGAAGCATTTCGGTGAGGCACTAGCCAATGCAGGACAGGCAGCTGATGCTGCAGCCAAGCGCCAGCTCAATGAGTAAGATCTCCTTCCCTGCTAAGACCACAGCAAGTGGCCGCATGCTCCGACGGGGAACTCACTGAACCAGAACTGAGTACTACTACGCAGAGCTAATGGTCCATCCTTGCTCCGGCGTACTGCAAGTATTGTTGTCAGCCCGAAGTAAGAGAAAGGTGCATGAGCTGATGTCTGCTGAGGGCGCTGTCGCCATCAGGCATGCACTTCTGGCCTCCAGCTTCAATGCACAGAAGATGGCAGCAAGGACCTCCCACTGGAGACTGGCCGATCTTATGCGCCCATAGGATATATGATGTAACGGCTGACGCAAATGCTGAGGCAGATGCATGCTGTGCAGGCTACAGAAGATGGAGGAGGCTATGTTCGCCACTCTCTCCAGTTCTTGCAAGCAGACCTGAGTGCCCTGCTCAGGGGCTTGGAGCACTTGACCACAGTGTGTGACACAACAACAGCAAATCAGTGCCGAGGGGACAGCGTCAAGGCCCAGAATTCGGATGCAGACCGGGTGGTGGTCCATGGTGGGAGAGCTGATCTCATTCAAAGTTATTGTGTCACAACAGCGACGTAGAGGCGCTACTGGGTGCCCGAAAGACAGGTTATACCCAGACATTGGAGATAAAGCTCTTCGGTGAGAACAGTCACAGGCTATATAGCCACCTTGTTACTCCACGCAAAGCCTACGCACTGTGGCGATGTACAGACTTGTGTGAGCTGGTGACTCTGGCCAGCACACTGTGGGAAGAGCGCTGGCACTTCTGTGTATGCACAAGGTGGGGCTGCTCAGCAGAGTGCACAGAGAAGTGGCTGCAGGTCAGTGACATTTCAGACCTGAGTCCAGGGGTGGTCTGCCCAGTGGGTGGGCAAGACTGTGTTAGAGTGCAGTCTGACCATAGGGAGCTGTGCACCACTCAAGCCTTTTAGAGACTTTCCCATCGAATGAGCCATCGAAAGCTGCAGCAAATGCACATTAAGGCGCTCCCTTCTTCGTCGCGTTCTTGGGATGACTGCATGTGCACCCACCTGCCCACACCTGCCCACCTCACCTTGGCACTGAGTGAGCTGGCAGGCCTGAAGCTACTGCCTTAGCTCATCGCACCAATGTCCTCCGTGTCTGTAGATAGCGTACCACTTGTGAGCAGCCAGACAAGTCTGCAGAGCAGGCACTCCTTTGCGTGAGCTCAAAACGGGGCGTCGCGCCGTCTCAGGCAAAGACATGCCAAGCCAGGCCAGGCCCAGCGACTAAGACTGAGCTTTGTAGCATTTCAGTAGTGCCTGATCTCTCTTTTCACGTAGTTAGCTGAGCAGTACAGGACTGTGGCCGATTTGGGAAGCCATGTAACTGGCGGACATCAGAGTAACTGTGCCTGTACGCATGAGCGAGGCAGGGACTTTCAGGCAAACACAATGACCTATTGAAGTCTGATCTCCACGTCTGCCCCAAAGTTATAAGCTGGCAAGGAGCAGGATGGCTAAGCGCACAAGGACAGGCGATCTGTCTCACCTAAACGTAGAGGCCCTCGAAGAGGGCATCAGCAGGCGGGCCTGCCATGTGAAACCGCCAGTACCACAGGTGACAATCACATGCAAGTGACGGTTTGATAGCCCGGACTGCACAAGGTGAACACATCTTCCAGGCAATTGACTGCTTCTGGTGTGATGCGCAGCCTCAGCCCAGCTTGAGAGGAGAGTGGTTGAATGTGCTGCTCCTTGTCACCCTCTACGCCATGCAAGGAGTTCCGCTGGGCCTGACAATGGGAAGCATGTAGGCTCCTCCTTCCCGCCTCTTGGAAACGTCTGAAAAGCTCCTGTCATGGGGTGTCAATGACACACATGACGTGTCAAGCAGGCATTCAATCCCGCATATATATGAGTGCTGAATGGCATGGGATCTTGCTGTGCTCTGCAGGCCCTTCCTGCTACAGGCAAAGGCATCCTACACAGCCATAGGCATCTTCAGCCTTGCCAGCTACCCGTATTCCTTGAAGCTGCTCTGGAGCCCCATTGTGGACTCCATCTACTCTCTGGCGTTTGGACGGCGGAAGTCCTGGGTGGTACGTACAGCGAGCTTGCCACTCTGTCAGTACTTGTGCACAGCATGGCTGCTGTTCAAACCCATTCTGCTTGACAGATGCAGTGGCACAGCTTTTGAAGCAGTCTGATGTAGGGGGCCGAAAAGCTCTAAAGCGAAAGGATTTGTGCTAATCTATGGGGATCCGAGAGTCCCTGCTTATTGTGCCGTCACTTCACACGAAATGAACAGCCCGCACGTATGGTGTGACGCAAGCCGCTGTGCTAATGCTGGTGAGCGCTGAAACATGCTGACGCATGACCGGACATTCACATGCTGCAGGTGCCGATCCAGCTGGCGAGCGCTGCGCTGATGCTGGTGAGCGCTGACTGGGCGGAGAGCCGCCTGAAGGAGGCAGACATCGTGTCCATCACTGTGCTGTTCTTCGTTCTGGTGCTGCTGGCGGCCACGCAGGACATCGCCGTGGACGGCTGGGCGCTCACGCTACTCTCACGGCAGAACATCGGGTGCGCTGCTTCTACACTCTTCCCCCACCCTCGCCTTGCCAGCACCTTGGGTGCAGTGATTTCTCAAAACCTCCCCTACACCTTCCTATCGTCAGCAGACCAGCAGTTGCAGCGAGAACACATGACTACTTCCAGTGCCTTGGTGGGGGAGGGTAGCTGTTGGGCGTTTACACTGTAATGGGACATCAGCAGCGTAATTGTGGTCAGATATTGATGAGCGCGCATGCTACATCTACTGAACGGGCAGTACATCCTGCAGGTATGCGTCGACGTGCCAGACAGTGGGCATGAACATAGGGTACTTCACCTCATTCACAGTGTTTCTGGCCCTGAACGATGTCGACTTCTGCAACACCTACCTTCGCAGCACCCCGAGCGAGGATGGGCACCTGACGCTGTCCACCTACCTCCGGGTGTGGGGCTGGGTGTATGCAGTGGTCACCCTCCTAGTGGCTGCCTTCAAGAAGGAGGTCAACTTCACTCCCGCAGGTGAGACCCTTGCCCAGCTTGAGGATGACTATTTCAGATAAGCTCAAGTGAGGGCGCCAGGTATCCTAATGACAGATGGAGATGGCATGCATGCAAGAGGCATGCCAGGAACTCAGGGGGATTATGGGGCAGGTTGTACGGAATGGGATGAGACACGCCATTGCATAGATCCTCAGGCTGAGTGCAGTTGCCAGCAACGAAGCGCAGTACAGAGGTATTGGCAACATATCATCAGAGAAGCCGCATGCTTGCAGAGGAGCTGGAGAGCTTCCATCTGAAACTGAATGGGGAGGACAGGGGAGTGGGCATCATGGACTCATACAAGCAGCTCTGGGGGGTGGTCCGGCTGCCGGCGGTGAGGAGGCTGGCGCTGGTGCTGCTGGCCTTCCGGCTTGCGGTGCTGCCGGCAGAGCAGGCAGCTCCCCTGAAGCTGCTGGAGAAGGGCGTGTCTAAAGAGGCGCTTGCGGGCTTGGTACGTCCACCAGTGATGCTCACATGCTATAGAGCCACATCCAAAACTACCGTCTGTAAGGCTATGCAAAATTGTGCGCCAGAGTATGCATGCTGAGGCACTTCACCTTCGTATGTGTAGTGCTCTCCCCTGTGCCCAACAATACCTACTAATGTCGACAACATGCTGTGGGCAGCCAGCTGCACATAATTTGGTTCGACACATGTCTGAAGCGCAAGGCGACGGATCTTGAGTAAGAGCTGTGGCAGTGAAAATGCGTGTCGGGCTGCAGGTATTGATAGAGTTTCCATGCGAGCTGGTTTCAGCGGTGGTAGCGGGCAGATGGGCGGCCAGCAGCAGCCCCTTCAAGCCCTTCCTGTTTGGCTATCAGGCCCGAGTCATTATGGCTGGCGTTGTCACCACCATCGTGAGTCCCATCCTTGCCTCGTAATGCCTTGATATCAATGCTCCCCTCATCTGTGGCTAAGGCCTCGCTGTACTGTGATGTTGCCATCTTCTTAGGCCAAAGGTATTACTATGTAAAAACAATGAGGACTGGGAGTCACATGTGCCCGTGTCCTGATGAAGTCCGTAGTTGACAGCATTGTTCTGCTTATACAATAGGGCCTTCGGAGTTTGAGCCTCTTCATGCACAGTCCCCATTGTGCAGAGTCCCCCTCTGACATTTGACTCGTAGACTCACACTGCAGCAACTGTTCTTTTCCCTCCTGCCACAGCTGATCCAAGGTTGCTCGGCACTGTGCAGGTGTACTATTTCCCGTCAGGGGCCTCGTCTCTTTCAGACCACCCTCGGTGGTTTGCCCTGCTGGCGGTTGCAGGGCTGGTGACGTCCTTCACATCCACCCTCATGTTCACCGCTCTGGGCAGCTTCTACACCAGGATCTCAGATCCGGACATGGGCGGCTCGTACCTTACGCTGCTCAACACCATAGCAAACATGGGTGAGCGCTTTGCATCACACAATGTCAACACGCGTCGGCACTGCTCATATGCGAAAGCTCTTGCGTGCAGCTGTGTGGTGTGACTGTGTGTAAGTGATAGCAGAGAGGCCAGCTCTCAGTGAGCAGCCATGTGACTAGAAGTGCTGCACAGCATTCCTTTGCGTGTTGAAGGCAAAGTTCCAGGGGGGCGCTCTCGTAGGATGTACAATGTTGATCATCTGGTTGTACCAGATTGTCAGATTGCCTGACAGAGGACGAGAGATGCTTGGCTGTGCAGGGACAACGCTGCCAAAGCTGGCGCTCTTCTCGCTCATGGACCTGCTCACAACAAGGAAGTGCGTGGGCGCTGACCCCACTCTGGAGAAGCATGCGTGCCCGAACACCCAGATAGAGGGCAGGGGAGCGAACCCGTGCACTCAGGCTGGGGGCGAGTGTGCAGTAGCGCGAGATGGGTACTACATGCTGTCGTACGCCATGGTGACTCTGGGCTTCCTCATCTTTCTGTGGCTCAGGGTGCTGCTCCCGCAGCTGGATGCCATGCCTCTGGAGCGCTGGCGCGCTAAACAGCGCCGCCACTGACTCGTTCATTTTGTGAGGAGAGACATCAGTGGCCGGGGACTTTCCAGACTGGGAGTGAGCACTATCATGAGGGATGTACAACTACTCGCACATTCAGCTTGCAAACAACTGAGACTCCCGTATGCAACTGCAATCAGGCTTCCTGCAATGCTTAGGCATCTTGGGCAAATGCCACAATTCTTTGCATTGGCCAGGCCTTTGGTCGAGCCAGACAGGCATGCCGGACCGGATTGGTAGATGCCCCTGAGAAGCATCTCACTGTAATCTGTAAGTAAGAAGTCATTTCACTCTTGTCCAGCGGCTGGAGATGTCAGAGCACACCTTACGCATATAACTAAATACATGGCGCTCAGAGAAAATGACTCCTCGATTGACAATCTCCTGAGCCCGGCTAGCTTCTCTTCCGGAGAGAGCTCCGGAACGCTGTAGCTTCCCCGCAAGTATCGCGGCATCGGACCCGTGTCGAAGCCCTCATCCGCGAGTGTAGAAGGCAACAGCTGCGGAGAATTGCATCGTTGCGTTGCAGCTGTCATCGGAAAACCCAGTCTCATGCTTGGGCAGTCGTTCTGACGGAATACGAACAGCAGGGCACAATGGCCAACAAACCTGTTGGTACCAAAAGCAGCAAAGGGCTGCAAACCTTCCGGATACCACCTGAGCGCTTCATCAGCGCGCCTACTGAGGCTATTCTGCAAGACCTGCAAGGTATGCGATGCAGAAGCTAATTTCAAATAGTACACAAAAGGAAACGCTCTGTCACAAACAAACGTTAAACTTGAACTGAGCTGCCCCTTTTGTACTGCAGATACACTAGCATCTCAGCACAATGGAGCTACAAAGCCTAGTGCAGAGACATTCCGAAAGGTCGCGCGCCTCATTGAGAGCACTTCACAGTTCGACTTCCTGGACGCGAGAAGGTATATTGCGGAAGCTCTTCCAAAGGCGTACACATCTATACAGGCAATCCTGTTGTAACGCGTTTCACTGCGGAACGCGAGCAAGCATACCTTCATGCTGCAGGCGCATCAGGGAGAGCTTCCTCACATTTGCCTCTGCTGCCAATGGGAAAGCCACTCCAGATGCTAAAGGCGATGGTGAGCCACTTACCTCCTTGCCTTGTGCTCATTGAAGGCTCAAATTGCATGGGATCCCCAAGTCATGCAGACACCCATAAGCCAGCTCAAACCTGTGGGGAGCAATGGCACATCTGACCATAACTGAGGTATCCACGCTGCTGGATGTGATGTTCCTTGACAATGGTCAAAGGCTTGTGGTGGCCTAATGCACATGGCTGCAAAGGGCCTTTAAGCATTTTTGAATGCTGCTCTATGCGTGCCCCTCATTCGCTGAATGACGCGTGCAGAGCCATCTCCTGAAGATCTGGATGATCAGGAGATGACGTTCCTGGAGGACATCCACCAGCTCATGCAGGCCGCCCACTTCCGGCTGCTCAGCGCGGACGATTGGAAAACCGCCCAGGCAGAGCAGTTCACGGTGAGAGTCGCAAAATGAAAGTGGCACCGTCTGCAGGGTCTCTGATCATCTGAGGTGCAAGTAAGTCGCCTTGGGTCATATAACTACAGCACAGGAGCTTCAGCGACATACTCATCGGAAGACCTGCCAGCAGTGCAGCGAATGAAACATGGTCTGTATAGGGTAGTGTGTCTGTGAGAAGCAGCATGTTGCGGGCCTTCCTGATTGAGGTCTTTCTGTTACGGTGCAGTTCAACAGCCCTGTGGAGGTGAACTGGGAGTACATGGACAGGGGGCTCATGGAGCGCTACTGGGCCAACCACGAGGCTGAGCGAGCCGGCACAGCGTCCATCTCCGACCGCATCCTCGTCTTCCACCGCGGCATCTCCACAGTGAGCCGTTTCTCCATTCTCACCCTCATGACCTGCATCTGCTGTGCATGACTCTGAATGACGAGCCGGGTAAACCCCCATCTTGAACCGCATCCTCGTCTTCCACCGCGGCATCTCCACTGTATGCTTGCCTCCTCCCTCGCCCTCGTGGTTGTCACCCGTGCCATGCAATTGCTTGCTGCACACCCAGGCTGAGTCTTGTGACTGAGACTATCTGTCTTTTTGGTCATGCAATCGGGGCGCATGTATGCACTGCTACTGTCGCCATGGGAATGTACATGCAAAAGGGCATGCTCATGCACATGCATATAGGCATGCATCGTGAGCAAGAGGGCTCAGTGCTTGTGCTAGTGTTGCAGGTCAGGGCGCAGGGGCAGTACATCAATGACAAGATCGACCTCCTAATTGAGTATCTGTTTGTGGACCCATTCCAGCGACTGTACAGCCGGATCTTCAAGCACGAGGTGAGAACTGTCTCTCAGGTTGCTGGCCCTAGAACACGTGTCCCATGAGCAGCATGGACCGATTGCAATGTGCTTGTCGCAATAGAAGGGAAGGGTTCTGGGTAGCATTTTGTGCAGCAGCGCCCACGCTGCACTTGGCTAAGCTGGTGAGCGACTGCTCACCTTCAGCAGGGACTGGCTGCCGCAAGAGACAGAGGTCTTTATGGCTGTCTCAGACAGACTTGAACATGTCATGCAGGCAAGACTGCATGTCGCGCTGGACCTGGGAGAAGCTGGAGGCGACCAGGGATACACCTTCAGCGACGGACCTGCTGCCGCAAGGAGCAGGGTACCTGGCAGCAACAGAAGGGATGGCCCCGCCAAGGAGATTGAGATGCAGGGGCTCGGTGATGACTCAGCCGCTGAGGAGGACAGCAGCCTCCAGCACAACGCCGCCCAGGTACTGTATTGCTCGTGGCCAGCCCAAGTGGCCTGTCCAGACAAATTTTTACAAAACGGTCCCTTTCCTGAGCGCCTAGGAGCCAGCATCCCGAGACGTCTGCCCCCATGAGATAGTTCAGGGACGTTCCCGATGCGCTGCTCGAAAGCGTCAGGTGTCCACAGTGCCGCGTGCACGCGCAGGTGGTGCAGAGGCGGTCCCTGCGCAGCATCATGCCCGACGCCAAGGCGGTCTTCAAGAACTTCTTTAAGCAGCTGGACATCGAGGAGCCGGCCTTCAAGAACGTGGTGGTCCTGTACAGGCGCAAGGTCGCCGACAAGCCGCAGCGCAAGTCCGAGTACGAGCCCATCCGCGAGCACAACGTGGTGAGTCCCTGTCAATGTCTTGTCCTCAGATATTTGTTTCACACAAGGCCTTGTGAAAGCATTCACCCTCAAGACTGGGTGCCGCCAACAGCTGGCGGAGATTTTACATCATGGTCAATCCAGGGCTTGCAGCCATCTTGCCCCTCCAAGAATGACCCATGTAGTGCGGCTTCACGTATACCTGCATAACGGCAACAGCACCACTCGCACGGAGGGTCCTGCATTGTGGCAGGAACAATGGTGTAATGCCATCATGTTGTTGAGAGGCGCAATGCTGCGCAGGCGCTGGAGCGGCGGAACATCAACATCAAGCGCTTTGACGAAATCCCCATGGCGGACGCGGAGATGGTGTTTCCCGACAAGAAGATCTTCCTCAAGCCGCTGCTCATCATCCAGCTCCTAATCGCCATCATTGGAGGCATCGTCGCCACATTCGCCGCCCTTCTCTCTGTAAGTCCTTTGCCCCTGTCCTGCCTCACACCAGTACAACTGGCGCAGCAGCACTTGTCTTGCTGCTCCCAGCACAGACAGTATTGGCTGACAGATCATGCGCCTTTCCTGTGAAGCGTATCTGTGCACTTCTCAGAGAAGAGTAATCCAATGTGCAATGCTGCACCCACACTCCTGGAAGGACCACTCTTGCACTGCACAACTTGTGTACGGCCACTGGCCACCTGGCATCGGAAGGCAGTAGGACATGTTTAGAGACGCTGCATTCTCAGCACAGCAATCCTGGCTGGTCTTATTGTTGGGCACTGGTCATGCAGGGCAAGCTGAGTGGGCAGGTGATGATGGCCACGCTGAGCGTGGTGGGCACGCGGGCAATGCAGGTCTACACCAGTGCCCAATTTGCCCGCGCCAGGGTGAGGCTTCCTGCATGCTCTTTTGTCCAGCCTTACCAGCCGCTATGTAAATTCAACCACCAGTGGGGTCCCTGCCCTGCCACAGGTCTGTTGCTCGTATATAGCTTCAGCATCTGGGACGGTGGGGAGAGTGCCTGCTGGTATCAAGCTCAGATGACCCTGATGTGTGGATCTGCTGGGACAAATAC
Organism: Coccomyxa viridis; assembly: GCA_963930925.1. Taxonomy (NCBI): domain Eukaryota; kingdom Viridiplantae; phylum Chlorophyta; class Trebouxiophyceae; family Coccomyxaceae; genus Coccomyxa; species Coccomyxa viridis. The sequence goes on from CAWVOJ010000012.1 coordinate 451,463, forward strand.
ATGAAGCCCTGATGATGCGTGTTCAGGTGGTGGACCAGATCACGATGCAGCTGTACGAGCAGACAATGGATGCTCAAGAGGGCGTTGTATATTTTCTGTTGGAGGAGATGGAACAGCAGCGCATCAAGGAGAACCTGCTCGCCTATGCGCTGCTCCTCATCAGGGGTGAGTCACCCCACAGCGCAGCACGCTGGGCAGAGCTACTGCGATGTTAATGTAAGGCATCAGATAAGGGCGTCCCATGCAATACTTTCCATGCTGGGATGAAGGTGACCAAGGATCTTTTTGAGCAGCGAGGATCTGACAGCCATCTTGCCTTTTAGGAAATAATAGAACTCAATGAATAGAACTTATTTTAATATTGCTGAGCCGAGCACCTCTACAGATAAGCAAGAGCTGATGTTCAGATAAATGGATGAGCAGCTGAGAAGCCTTGTGCTTGCAGGGGTGCCGCTGACGCAGCGCCAGCTGGACAACGCCTGCGAGGCGCACCTGCAGCAGCGCTTTGGGGAGAAGCTGGACTTTGCACTGGAGAACTCCCTGCCCTTCCTCATCCACGATGGCCTCATCAGGGAGACCAGCGATGTGAGGCCCTTCCTGGTTCCTACTGCCTGCGATTCTACCAAAGGCACAGCTGCGGCATCTTTTGAACTGCTTGTTTCACACGTCTACCTATTACCTGCTGAATGTGAAGTATAAGCAATCAGCTCTTCAGCTTGCCAGGGATCTTGACAGTACAGCCAGCTTGAACAGCAGATTGTCTTTGTAGCCCAGGGATGACTGGTGGCACACTCCACTGGAGTGGCCTGCAAAAGGCCGGCTCGGGATTTTTGAGACGGCCTGTAGTAAGCTTGCCGCCAGGTGGCAGAGGTCTCTATCTGTAAGCCAGCATGATGTGTTGGAGTCGCCTGAAGCCACATCTTGTGACAGGGAGCACTGGAGGCGGTGCCTCTGGAGACAGCCTACAACAAGCTGGCCGCCAAGTGGCAGGGGTACTTTGAGCGCAGCCGCGACAATGGCGACCACGGCAGCAGCGACGCCGCGCCGCTGCCCGGCAAGGGCAAGCGGCGTTCCCTCTTCCAGAAGCTGCAGCAGCCCCCGCGACCACAGGCGCGCCGCGCACCTCTTTGGCTCAGGGATTGTGACCTGCCTGCTGCATTTCACCTTAAAGGACACTGCACAGGCCATTAGCAGGACGGCATGACAGGTCTCTCTTGACGCAAGCAATGAGCATTGCCTGTCATGCACCGGTGCCCTGAACAAGTGTAGGAAAGACGGTGTCCAACTTGAGGAAAGATCTAGTGTGTGCGCAGTGTGAGCTTTCCTGATTCAGGGGCCTCTCGCAAATCTGATGGCATGCCTTGCAGGGAAACCAGGCCAGATCAGGCACTGGGGCACCATCACAGCCAGCAACCACCACAGTGGACACGCGCTCAGGTGTCATCAATGTTGGGGACAGCACGGAACCACAGGTGGGGTAGTTCTGCATCTGCGATATCCATGGATGGGCACCACGTGTAGATTGGGCAGGCCAACATGCATGCTGCGAGTTGGATGACCTCACAGCAGGTGAAACATGACAGAAGCCCTTCAGCAGAATCCAATTTGCAGTGTTAAGAGCCGTGCCCAGGAGAATTGCGAAAGGTCATTGGCAAGTATATCCTGCTTGAAATTCTTGATTCAAGGAGCTAAGCAAGAGTCCGCAATAAGCCAGATCACACACGGCACTGCCCAAATAATCTAGGCTCCAGGGCTGCCGAGGATTTTGTGGCAACAAAGTGTTGCAGAAGTGTGTTAGTGAAGTAGGCGACTGCAGAGGTGCATATCAGAACTCTATGCAAGCCTTTAAGTTGCTTGTGTGTGCTGCAACAGGGCACAGAGGAGACCAGAGGGGACCAGAGCAGTGGCAGCAGACGCAGCAGGCTCAAGGAAGGGCTGAGCAACCTCATTGGCAAGGGCGCCAGCAAGCATCAGTGAGCAGCAGCAGGCTCGAGGAAGGCCTGAGCAATCTCATCGGCAAGGGCCCCAGCAAAAAGCAGTGAGCAGCCGTGCCAAAAGCAGCAAGCCCAAGAAACCTTCTTGTAAAGGGATAAGCAGAAGCAAAAGGGGGTCAGGTGGTATCTGAGCTGAAGTGAGACTTCAGCAGGGGATATGGGCGCAGGACTGAGAAGCAGCCTTGCTATGACCCAGCAGCAGGAGAATTGAAAGCACTTGTAAGCTGCCAGTTGGTTTCAGCTTCACAGGAAAACAAGGGCATGCAAAGCAATTGTGAAGAGTAGGGATGTTATAACACCATGGTATTAACCAGCAATGGTATATACGTATATATATGTATACCATTGGACATGCAGCGCGGATAATCTCAGCAAATCTGAGCAGGAGTCAACCGTATAGCGTCCGAGGCATTGCAACAGCGCAAAAGATATCATTTCTTCTGAATTTGGCGGAAGCAGTGCTGGTACTGGCGACGGCACGTTCAGATATGTCCCCAGCCCCATGCAGGGTGCCCAGAAACTTGTGAATGCTAGCACAGAGAAGCATCTGTGACTCACATGAGTACTGTGTGTTGCACACCATTCAGTTCTGCTTGCAAGTGCACAGCCCTTGCTCACACATCAAGCAAAGCGCCATGCTGAGTCTCAGCAAAGTAATCCTCTGAAAACTTACAAAGGCATGTGCGTCATGGCAGCGTGCACATGCCCTCATGCGCATTGTTCAAGCTTATACCAGATGGTCATCAAAGCCTGGATTTGCAATTGCACGCTCAGCCTATCCATGTTTGCGGTTTAAGCACCTCTACAGAGACCCTGCTTACAGCGCTGTGCTAGGTCCTTCGGCCTCATCGTTAGTTTTTCGATCAGCTTCCCTGGTTGGCAGAGGCCACTCCTGCCACCACTCAAGGCTGCAAATAGGTACGTGCTTGCTTTCAAGGGCTTGCAATGTCATGTGCCGTACCAGTCTCGCTCCCGTTGGTTCTAGAACACACGATCGTCAAAGGCTTTGCGTTGTCAATGAGACTGCCCGGCTTCACCTCAAATGCACTACATTGGAGATTGCATGGAGCACCACACAAGCTCATCTGTAGTCTCAATCCCTTCTGGCTGCATGATCCTTGCACTGATACTGTACAGGCTACAGAAGGGAGAAGGCACAGTCGCACTGCCCTTGGACAGAGATGAAGCCGCCACCAGGAAGACATACAGGGGATTCCTCACAGGACGAGGACACGGGAAGGATGTACGTCCTGGAAAAGATGCTCGGCCAAGAGCCTCACGTATGACACTCTTCACACCTCATCCTGTGACTATGCATTGCCTAGGAGAACTCAGCAGTGCCGGTCGCACAAGCAGAGATAAGAATCTTTGCAGACATGAGGAAGATCAGCCCTGCATTAACAGCAGGCTGCAAGGCTGTGCAGAGATGCGAGTGTCCTCGAGCTCCTCGTACCTACATGTGTACGCATGACCTCCAGTGATGCATGCAGGACTTCACTGACATGGGCGAGCTGATGCCGCATGCGCCCTCAGACCAGAAGGACAAGAAGGTGGACGCAGACTTCTACAACAGCTTTGAGGACGACTGTGATGAGGATGACATGAAGCCGCGCACCTAACGCTAGCGCCCTCTCACAATCTGAGACTTGAAAGCAATCATGCACCACAAATATGGGAGAACTTGGCGGAGTGAGGGTGGTCATCAATGACAAGGAGTCGGCTGTGGGGACGCCACATATGTACAGTAGGTGATAGGTTCTGCAGCACTAGGGTGGGTTGAGGAAACGCACAGCCGCACTGGGTCCATCTGATTGTCTGTATACTTACATACGAAGACAAGCTTGTGTGGCCAAGCATTGCTGCAAAGCGTTCGACCCGCTGAATGCCTATGTGCCACCAGCTGGTCAATCCATTGTCATCTGCATGGGGGGCCTATGACCATGATTGTAATGGCATGCCAGATTGTTCAGTGCATGCTATTTTCACGCTCCCTCACTGCTCTTGCCCATGTACTACTGCACTCTCAGGAGCCCTCTGTTGTGGGTGTCTGTGTTGTCTGCTGCCCATACGTCTTTGCAACCTGCACACAGACAGCGTCTTTGTCAACTACATCAAGCTTTCCTCCATTTGCTCATATGTGACACTTGAAAGACATTGGGCTGCAGAGCGAGAATTGCCGGTACTCATCTCTATGATATTCTCGCTTCACCATCTCAAGTCTGCATGGCTCAAGTACTCTCAGAAACAGCACATAGTTGCACACCTGTCCAACCTGCAGAAAAGCAGGGATCGAGCTGGGAGCAGAGGCTGCCATGCCTCCTGCAGCACATCCATTGTCAGCTAGCACAGCCGCTGGGGCGCCTTGCGCTTCGCCTGCTTTGGGCCTTTTCAGCATCTGCGCTTCCCCTGCAGTCATCACCTTGGCTTCTCATTTGCAGCTCATGCCATGGCACCATGCAGCCTATCTCCAGAGCACAGAAAGGGCTCCCTCCTCTATCAGCCACGCCTGATCAGATCGGAAGATGAGAGCATAACGTAGTGACACAGCGCATGTGAACACTGCCCAGGGAGAGAGAGACACATTGGTAGCATCTGGATGGATGCTACCACTGTGTATCTGTGTTCGGTCAGAGAGCGCATGCCCAACTGTGCTCAGAAGCCCATGAAAAGTCAGAAGAGTGGACAATCATGCGAAGGGCGTGGGTACATGCATGATTGCTGTCTGATGCGAGCCCAGGTGAACATGTACCTGCAGCGGCAGGCAGGAGTGTGGAGGAGCCGGCAGGCACGCCAAAACCCTGGGGCACCATCACAGGGCTGCCAAAGCCGAGCGAAGTAGCTGCGCCGCCGCCCATGATGTCCTCAAAGCTGCGTTTGGGCTTTTGAGCAGGCTCTCCTGCCGCCCCTGCATCCACACCCAAGTTGCGGCCTCAGAGGGTGTTCTTGCATCACCATCAGCATCCGAAGTACTATGCATGCAGGATCAGGCGGAGCTGATGTGCAGGTGATGGAAGCGGCAGGTGCCTGAGCTATTTGCAGGCACAGCTCAGCCGCACATGGCATGCCATCACCTCTTGAGAGGACTGAGGAGCTGCTCGGAGCTGGCAAGGAAGTCACCTGTTGCATCAGCGCCAGCTGGCGCTGCAGCAGCGACGGGCTGCAGGTTGATGCGCTTACTGCCCCGGCCAACTACCCCCAGGTTGACCACTGCAGAGGCTGAGGGCCCGCTGGGCGGCTGGGCAGCCTTGGGCTGCTCAGAGCCTGAAGCGCCGCCTGAGAAGCTCCCTGCAGCACAACACAATGCACAATGTGAGCATCACTCCTGCGAACCAGCCCTGCAAATGAGCATGAGCAAGAACGGCATGCTGCATGCAGGCAAGCCATGCCTGTGCCTGGCAGACCCACTGCAGCTGCAGAGGTTGGACATAATGACCAGAGCAAGGACAGTTGAACAAGTTCTGCAGTTCAAGATGTAATGTGGCAGGCAGAAGAGCATGTGACTTAGCTCAACAGCTCAAATGCCATCATGAGAGGTCTGGACCTGATTGACCTGGTACAGGAGCCCTGCTCAGACAGCAATATCTGGGATAGCATACCTGCCACTTGTGAGAAGGCATCCCTGAGAGCCTTCCGTGTGGCTTCCTTCTCCTTGACAGCGGCTTCCAGATCCTCCACCTTGGCTGCCAGGTCATCTAGCACTGCCCGCAAGTCTGCAATCTCCTTCTCAGCCTGCACAGTTCAGAGGTAGTCTTGCCACAGCAACCTCATTCACAGGGATGCAAATCAACCAAGCTACCATAGAGCTGCAATTCCACTGACAATGCAGTGCCTACAGCTGTGCTGGAGTCCGTTGGAGGCGTGAAAGGCTGAGCCTGTTGCACTTTCTCCTGCCGGACCTATATATGCCAAAGTGTGAGGTGCCAGGGGGGGCTTACCTCAGGCGAGGGCTCAGCGGTGCTGTCAGCGCCCCCCTGTGGTGGAGAGAGGCGTGCGATGCGCGCATTGCAGACCGCAACAGCCTTGGTGGCGTGCTCCAGCGCCCTCTCAGGGAGCTCCAAAAAGTGCAGCGTCAGCGCCAGCTTGTAGTGCGCCTCTGCAATGCGCCTGTCGTCCGCCTGCATAGCGTCTCGGCTTCAAAGACTTGGGGCGGTGGGACAGCAGAGTGAGGTCATTGGAGGCCTGCCCACATCCCTGCCCATACCCCAAGACAGACATTAGCAGACAGATCAGGTCAAATGGCTGCGCGCTTGAAGAGACATGGTCTGCAGGGAAGCACGCTTCCAATCAGGTCTCGGTAAAGTTTATGAGCAGCGCTTTGATGGGCTAACCACTGGGGAAGCGCTGCTCAAGCTCATCGCTTCAAGCTGAGCTTCACAAAGCAAGGTGAGGAGTATGCTGGGCGTTTTATCATGCCCACCTCCAGCATTTCTGTGAGCAGCTTGAGGGCTGACTCGTAATCAGTCGCCGATGAGTCAAAGCGCTCCTCCTCCATGCCAATGTCCCCCAGCAAGACATACACATCTGCACCGTGCATGCGCATCCACTCGCTATTCTGGAGCATGTAGCATGTAAGGTATCAAGCCTGTAGTCAGGCAAGTCTGTGAGCAGGACATGAGAGCTCGCCAAGAGGTAAATGCGTTAATTGGGATTCTTGTACCTGCAAGAGCCAGCGCCTTTGCATCTCCCATCTTGAGGTAGATAGCACGAGCGACCTCCAGCATTTCCCAAGCCAGCTGCAGCCAAGCCAAACTGGTGTCACTGATACAAGCAAAATGTGAGAGTGGCTCCTCATAGACCGGCTGACGTCAGTGGAAGCAAGGCCTTTATCAGAATCTTATACCAAGAGGGGTGCCAAGGCCAATCAGGTCATCATGTCGATGAGCCACGGACCTGCATATCGCCGGCATCGCCCTCCTTGGCATCGTCCTCCTCCTCATCGTCGTCATCTTCTGGCTCATCTGTCTCTTCCGTGCCGTCTACGTCTTCAGACCTGAGAGGAGCCTTGCCTTTCTCGTCAACATTCTCCTTGTTGGCCTCTGCACAAGCGTATGGAGCTAAATCAAGGCATCAACAGGTATCTATACAGCAGAAATTGCCACATCGTCGTCTCAAGTCGCCATGGTGTAGTCGGTTATCACGTGAGTCTAACACACTCAAGGTCTCCAGTTCGAACCTGGATGGCGACAGATGTTTTTTTACTCAATTTTGCCTCAAAAAGAACTTTTTGGATGTTTCAGGGCTACATCGAGCAAGCTGCCCTGCACATCTTTACAATCATGCCCTAATTTGCCCCCCGGAGCAGAAGAGGATTGCCCTGACATCCCTAAGATGGATGGGGGCCGGCGGACAGCAGGCGTCAGAAGGCTTTGTCAACTCTGGGAGCACACCTGTGACAGCGACAGTTCCATTGCCCCTCTCCTCTCCGTCATCTTCATTCTCCTCGGCTGCCTGCTGGAGAGGGGCTCCAAACACATCCTGCTCCTCTTGGGCCTTGTAGAAGATGGCAGTACCATAGTGATGGTATGCTGATGCGCACTCTGGAGCCAGGTCTGCACAAGGCTTGCCTGTGGAGGAATGTTGCATGCCGAACACCACATGAGCTTGGAGCTTTGGTTTAGAGGCTTCTTGACAGGCAGTCAGCTAGCAGAGCGGGGTGACACACCTCCATGGGCCTGGATGCGTGTCTGAAGGGCAGCACCAAGCAGCTCGACGGCCTTGTTAAGATCGTTGGCCTGCACGCAGGACAGCATCGTTAAGGCTTTGAGCATCTGAAAGAGAGAAGGAATTTTCCGGTGAGGCAATGATTGGGGCCTGTACCCGCAAACTCGCCATCCCAGCCTCGTAATGTTCCTCTGCAGCTTTAAGCTGCTGTTCATCAGGCCCAGCTGACGAAGACGGACCGGCTGCCATCGCGGCTACCAAGCTTACCAAAGCCCTTTCATGAGCTTGAATAGCACCACTTAGGCAGCAAGGGAGTGATATATCTGGAAGAATTTCTGCTGTGATTCAGATCAAAAGCGTTCGCTGCTCATCGGCAGCCTGCTGATGCTTTAAAGTATGTTGCAAGATGTGGGCCGATGCCAAGGTGACAGGCCATTACCGACGTGCATGCACACCTGTTGGACCAGGCAGACGTGGTGTACCCTTCATAATTCTCTACCGGGCAATTACAAGCCCTGACTGATCTCTCCTGATGACACAGAGAGGCTTTGAAATATTGCACGCGAGCTGGGATTTGCAAATGATGACTGATCTCGGCCGGTAGTCGGACGAGCTGCTGAGAGGGACGTCATGCGCTGCATTATCTGAACGGCCAGAGAACGCCCTGGTGGGTGGGGCACAGTGTTTTGGCTCGTAGACTGCGAGCGAGAGCTGACTCAGGGTCAGGCTGTGTGTGGCCTGGCCAAGAGCCTTTGCAAGGGTGGAGATGCAGGGCTACGAGGCGGCTGCCGCTCAGGCACCCGCCAGGCTTGGCCCTGCTGATCCTCAGTCATCACAGGGAAAAGCGCTCTACGTTGGAAATTTGCACAGCTCCGTGTCACAGGAGATGCTGCAGGTGTGGGCTGCTGTGGCGCATTCCTGCCACCCTCATCACATGCCTGCGCGTGCTCTATATTTTCGACGCAAACGTAGCGCAAGGAGTGCAGGAATACTGATCTTGTGTCCACGTGCACTGATCAGCCGTGCTGGCGTTTAATGAGCTGAGTTCTGCAGGGAATTTTTTCCACTCTGGGTCCAGTTGGAGAGATCAAAATTATCAAGGACAAGCTGACGGGGCTGAGTGCGGGCTACGGATTCGTGCAGTATCTAGATCCACGCGCAGCAGAGATGGCTCTGCAGTCACTGAACGGCAGGGTCCTGCACGGGCAGGTGTGCCCGCCAAAGCACCTCGCACGTCAGACAGCGGGCGGGCTTGCTCGACGGCCCACCGCATTTGCTTGGACACGGGCAAGAGGTGTAGATAACAACCTATAGGGTGCATGTATGCTTCTCCTCTGGGATCTGGGGCAGATAGCGTAGCAGTAAGCTGGATGCTATTTCACCCTGACCGCTGGAGCTTCTGAGCACTTTCTTTCAACGGGCATGGGAAGCCACATTTCCATTATTCAGCATCTTGTGGCGGATGGTGTGCATTGGTCTCTTCTCTGGGTCCCAGGCTGAGGCTCAGGGTGATGACTGCAGGAGCTGCGCGTCAACTGGGCTTTCCAGAAGGACCAGAGGGAGGACAGTGCTTCACAGTTCCAAATTTTCGTTGGAGACCTGGCCAGCGACGTGAATGACAAGATGCTGCTTGACGCATTCTTTCCATATGGGTGCACAGACGCGCGCGTCATGTGGGACCACAACACTGGGCGCACCAAGGGCTACGGCTTTGTGGCATTCAAGTGAGTCGCTTCTGTCTCCGTCATGTCTTCTGCCAAGCAGCCGCATCTGGCCTCTTCTCGCAGCCATGTTGTAAGGTTGTGCAGACGTCATACACCCATCATGTTGCACACCCTAAACGACCTGGGAAGGCATGCTGGTGACGCACCAGCACTCTTGATGTGCATACACGTCCCTACAGAAGCTTGGCCGACAAGTGAAGGGGCTGTGTTATGGGACATCAGCCATTATGATGGCGAATTGGGGTGACATGCAGGAGTCGAGCGGACGCTGAGAAGGCGCTAGCGCAGATGAGCGGGGCAGTGTTGGGATCCCGCAGAATCCGCTGCGGCTGGGCTCAGCATAAGCAGGAGACCTCTTCAGCAAGCTATGCTGCTGTCGACCGGGTGAGCTGCCAACTATACCTTGTTCTGCCATCCAGGAATTTTCTGGCTCTCAACACAAATAACACACTATTGCCCTCTGAGCCAGGTGACAAGATATGGGGCCTGACAGCATCAAAGTATGAAGGGAGGTCTTAGATATACCAGTTCTACGTGGTGTGAAAGTAGTGGCAGCCCATTGCAAGTGGTGGCTTACTTGGGTAGGTGGTGCATATGCCTGAGTGCAGGTGCCGTGCTGTCTGCAGGCTGATCCCGAGAATGCAAATGTTTACATCGGCAACCTGGCCGCTGAGGTGACGGATATAGTGCTCAGGCAGCATGTTGCGCAGTTTGGTTCCGTCTTGGACGTGAAAATCTACAGGAAGGGAGGCTATGCCTTTGCCCAGGTACGGGGCAGTGTCTGCATTGACATGCTTCGCTGCCTTGCAGTATGTCTCCTCAGTGCGCCATTTATTAATTGTGGATAACGCTTGGGCGCTGCATGCTGACTCAACCATATGCGTTGCGGGGACACATGAAATTGCGCATGGCATGTGAGTAGTGCGCTTGTACTAGTGTTGGAGCCCCGTCTGACACGCTATGTATGCCTTCGCAGTATGCCTCGCATGCGGATGCAGTGCGGGCAATTGTGGGCCTGAGCGGGCAGAATCTGGGCGGCAAGGCGCTGAAGTGCTCCTGGGGCAGGCATCAGGCCCGGAAGGCTGGCACTGACCCTCTGCAAGCTGGCCTGGCTGGGGCTGGAGATATCAACTATATGGCCCTGCAGCAGCAGCAGCAGCAGATCAGCCTGCAGCAACAGCTGGCCATGCAGCAACTTGGCTACCCTCAAGCGTGAGTACCTTCACTGTTAGGATCTGCTGTGCTGGGCATGCTCGTTGAGGCCGGTCTCGCTCCCTGCACATGAGATTCACGAGGCAGTGTGCAGCCCTGACACAGGGTTGAAAAGGAGCCTGTCCTTGCAGGGTTGTCTGTCATTGCATGCTGGGAACAGATCAGATGTCCACGTGCACAGGGATTGAAACCATATCATGAGATTTGCACATTCAAGGGCTTAAGTCATGGGGTGTGCCTGCAGGTATGCGCAGAGCTTGGCGCCGCTGGGCATCACAGCAGGGGCTCAGTTCCAGGGGCAGCTGACCCCGCAGCAGCAGCAGCAGCTGGCTGCGCAGCAGCTCATGAGCACAGGGGCCCTGCAGTACCTCCCTCCCGGCCAGCAGGCCCTGGGCATGCATGACCAGCAGCAGCAGCTGGATTACAGCAGCCTCTATGGCTACCCCAGCGGTCTCTACTACCAGTGATGCAGGACGCGGCTCTCCTCCCCTGGGCGCGCTATGTGCCCCGGTCCTTGTCACCGCCTCTAGGGTTCAGAGCCCCGGCTCCGCCCGTCTGAGGGGCTAGCTCGCGCCCAGGGGAGTGAGCGCTGTTTTCAGGCATTGCGGCCTTGTCACGTGCACTGCCTGCTGCCGCACGCGCCTGCAGAGATTTGACTGGCAAGCAGTGGCTTCCTGGCAGCAGCGTGTGCAGCTCTGTTGTGAACGTCCCCCCATTTGCGCCGGAGATGCAGCTTCAGGCAATCTCCGCGGGAGGCAAAGCTGCAGGCACCGCTTGTCTGAGCAGGGACCTCACAAGTGACATGGGGGTGGTAATTTCTGTCTGTCATCAGCTTTTTGCCTTTCCACGCAAGAATTGGCGAGATCCTCTCCTGAGGTGTCCTGCTCTATGCTGAGGGGAGCCCCTCTTGCTGGCCCAAGAAGTTTGGCCAGCCGCTCTGCAATGGGAGCTCCAGTCTTACGAAAGTATCCTCTTCGCTTTGCCAAGAGTCCTCGTAAGGCCCTTGTTGAGTCCCTGCAGAGGGCACCAGGGGCTATCGGGAAGAGGGCGCCTCTCCTGCCATGTTAGTGCGGAGTTGCGCTCTAGGCAGCATCTTGCAAGGAGATTGAGTTAGGGACGGCCAAATGGCGCTTTTCTGGAACTTGGCAATGTTCTCATTCCCCACGGCCCTTGATGTCTCAGTTCTGTCTTGCATTTGCACCACTGCCGCAAGCTTAGTGCGTTCGAGGGACAAGGTGCGCGCACGCTTGCATTTCCTGGCAGGGCCGACTGGTTTGGCTCCCGGCTCTGCGCCCCAATCCAGTGGCCTCTGCAGAAGAGAGAGGCACCGCGTTGGCGCACTTGGAGCGGCATATTCAGCGGACAGTACATCGGGATAACTTCAGCTGCCTCACACCATCAGGCCGCACCACATTAGCGCTGACGGCCTGCTGAGTCAGCAGCACACCCTCAAGTCAGGGCTTGTAGGCCGCCCCATCGTCTTGACAGGGCTGGCGCCAGCCATTCTATGATATCTTAGAGCTTTCCAGTCGTGGAGGCATGCTTCTGGCGCATGCAGCGGGGCCTAGGTGATTTGATGAGTGCGGCCCTGTCACAGGCGGCCTGGTCTGCTAGTCGCTACTGCAAATTAATCGGCAGCGCTGAAATAGGGTGCGGAGCTTTGCTAAATCAGCACCTGTGGGAGTCTGCCAGCAGGGGTGCACATGGAGGATCACAGGGGGGATTGCAGCAATGTAGGGGAACTCAATGCAGCCTTTAATAGGACGCAGATCTCGCAGGACATCTCAGGACTGCCTCTTTGAATCCCCGCTGGCGTGTGCCAGCGCCTCGACCTGCAGCTGCTGCGCCTGAAATGCCAATTACTCATGGAGCCTTCTTCCTACCAGATGTGATGCGCCGTCGCAAGGGGAGGACCTTACTGAGCCCCCCTTGTGTGTGAGCGCAATGGTCTGATGACTCCAACAGCAACACATGTGGCTCTTTTCTCTGCCTTTGTGCGGGATGGAATTCTTGAAGAACGGGGGGTTCTGATCGCAGGGCTCCTTGCGGGGGGCCCTAAACCACATTCTTGAGCTGTCATGCAGTGCGCTTGCCCTGCACGTGCACCGCAGGCAAGACGGCTCTGGCTTTTAGCTCGCCAGTGCCTGCAGGCCTGAGTGTTTGATCACGTTCAGGCGGGGACTCTGGGATGAGGGCGCCCGTGCAGTGGCTCTGCAGGGCAACACCTACACGATCCATGCTGTGATAGCTTGGGATGAGTCGCATCACGTCATGTGGGGTAATGAGCGGCTCACATGGGATAGCAGAGACACCCCTTTGCTGCCCCTCCATATTGCTTTTTGGTCAGAGGGAAGCATCCAGCAGGCTTCAAAACTGTCTTGGGAAGTGCCTCCAGCAGGCTGGATACAGTGACTCGTATTGTCTAGTCAGATAGGGGGTGCTGCAGCCACTCGACATTGCAATTGCTGGCCTAATCTGGCCACCTTTGGGACACACACTGCTATTCAGCTCAATCGTGCAGCATACCTGCAAGTTCCTGCCAGAGGGGTTTGAGGGAACATTCAATGCTAAGTTAGGGCAAGGTGTGACCGTTCTGGGGTCAGGTCAGGGACTTCAAGTCAATGCTCAGACTGCGTCAAAACTCACAATCCTTTTTACTGTGGAGTCCCCTGTCTCAGGGCATCTCGTGTGTTTCCTTATGGGATGGTCGACATGACTATGCATTTGCGTAGGACTACTGACCATCAGTCAGACCATTGGATTGCAGCACAAGTAGGATGCCTGACATGAAGTCATTGAAAGGCAGGCAGTGTATGGGCAGCCCAAAGTTGAGGCAAGCCATGCAGGGTCAGGGTAGAATCGCATGTGAATGAATGCTGTCGTTCCGTAAGGCATGTCTGCAATTTACCAGATCACGACTCAAAGGCATGGCATAAGGTCCCATGCCTGCAACCTTATCAAGCATCGCATCGTTCTATTGGTGATGACAATTTCCAGTAAGGGCAGCTTGGGAAATGCAAGTGCAGCAGGACTTCTAGGGCAACATCACAGAGAAGGTGATCAACTCTCCTCCCATGCCGGGGAGGAAGGGCGACATTGTCCAGCATCAGCGATGGCTGAAGGGGCTTTGCATGTCTTTAGACACTTGATCGCCACCCTCAAACATAAGGATCCAGTGTGGACGCCAAAGAGCGGCGGACGCCTGACTACTCAATCGTAAGCAGCTCCTTGTGGGACGATTTTATTTTCGTCAGATAGACCCACCACATGGTCTCGTACCTCCCCAAATCATCTGAAAGAAATCCTCTGCCGCTTGCTATGGCCCTTGTAGCACATTTAGAATAACTAGCATCAAGCAATGCTGTAGCCAAACTGGGCTTGGAGTCACCAACCCATCCTGCACATCCTGCCCTTCACACTACACTCAGAAATTCTCCTGGCTGTCGTTTGACCAGCGACAGATCGGCCAGACTGAGACTGGTATGGAGGCGATTCGGATCATTTCCCGGTATCAAGGTGGCTATCATGGCTGCTACATCCAAATGTGCGGGCCCTTGGCGGTCAAGGCAGGTTGCGGAGGCCTGCTTGCCCCTCCTCGACAGTTGTCACTGCTCGCAGGACTTGCTACGCAGAGCACAAAGTCGAATCCTGCTTCCCGGCGCAGTCAGAAAGGCATGAATGGTATGGTAAGGGGTCCACTTTGAGGTATGGTAAGGGGTCCACTTTGAGATACACGGGGTCAAGCGTCGTGAGCTTGCTGGGCAAGCCCCAGATCTTGGGCATATCGGCCTCTTGGGGTCCCGGAGACCTTGGGCATCTCGGTCTATTCGGGCAATCACGCTTCGTGGAGTGACCGGATCCGCATTTCCACATTTCTACCTTAGCTGGCCATTTGAGACACAGAGGTGCTTGTGTTCCGGCGGAGTGACCTCTTGTACCTGCGGAGCACGTCTGGCCAGCGGCCATTCAGAAACATGACAGATATCAGCATCAGAGTGCTGTCAGCCACGCACGAAGAGAGGGACACCGCTCGCTTCAGTACGAAGCGCAAGCCCACGGTCGTTGGTACATGCACGTTTATGGAGTACGAGCACGGTGAAGTAGGCTACTTGGAGAGCAGTGCCGGGGTGGGCATGTCACGAAGAGGAGGCCGGTTGCTGGAAGCAGGGACCTACATATTCAAGCTCACGGGCACTCCTATCTTCCCCAGAGGTGAGAGGACCGTTCGAGGGCCCGGTGTGCTGAGCAGCATGTCAGGAAAGGCTTGACAGGATGTGCCAGCATAGATTCCTGAATGCAGCAACCGAAAGCCTCCCGTAGGAACTAAATCTGACATCCCCGCAGCGGTGTTTAGGCTTGGAGATCGTGTCATGCTCCGGTCAATTGACCTACATCACGCCAGTCACCTGCATAGCTGCGCGGCTTGTCTGCAGGGTTCCTGCCATGTAGGGGGTTCTAGAAAGAAAACAAATGTTCTAATGTACCCACCAAGAGGCATTCATGCGTTCGTGTTTCTGTGGTGAGGCCCTCCAGCCCCTATGGATCCTGCCCAACAGTGTCATGTTCCCTTGTAGGCAGGTCATGCTCCTGGGAGAAGCTTGTGCGCCATCCACTTCCTCAGCCCAGTTGCGGTGGGTGGTCCAGATCTGTTGAGCACCATGACGCAGCTCCGACCACCCATCCTACAGTGGTGAAGGAGTGGCCATCCTGGGAGACTGAGGTCAAAGACAGGCTCGGCATGTTGCCTGAGGTGAGGCGCGGGCATCTCTTGAGCAAATGTATACTTTTGCCTACCAATGGCCGTGCAAGCAGCCTGGGGCTGCAAACCGTGACATGCTCAGGAGGGAGGCAGCATGACATGCTCTGGGCCAGGCTGCCTCGATGGGCGTTGCTTGTTTGCAGAGCAATGCATGTAAGGCAATCCGGACCCCTTGTCCCAGTCTTCATGCGTGCATGCTGTGCAGGACTGGGTACATGCCCAGTACGAGGAGGCTGGCGATGACACCAGCGACGGCATCGCTGCCAAGGAAGGACCAGCGGCGCTCCTGCAGGCCACAGCATGCGCGCGGATCAACAACCTACTCGACACCCACCGCACAGAGTGCAGCTTCAGCCTGCACCCAGCAAGGCAGGATCCAGAGTCACAGGTGACTGGCCCGCTGTGCGTCTGCGTGGAGACGCCTTTTGCCTGAGACTGTGTGATGACGGTGTGGTGCAACCTTCTCTGCAAACATTGTGAGCGCCATGTGGCCATGCAGGTGGCGGGAATGGATGAGCGCTGCCCAGGAGTGCAGCTGGAGGCTGAGGAGCTGCAGCAGGGTATTGCCCCAGACATCTGCCTTCTGAGGCATGGCGGCCTCCAGCGCAGAGTTGTACAGACCACCACATGCAGCACTAAGTGAGCGGACCCTTCACACTTTTGATGCTGACGCGAGCCTGGTTTCCGTTTGTGCCGGGCCTGTTGAAGAGGGGTATGCCGATTGAGCGGGCGTCATGCGCACTGTTGTGGACCACACGCAGCTTGCAGCCCTGTACGCAGGCTGCTGATGACTCTCACACATGCACTGTGCAGGGTGCACCCTATGAGCCTGGAGAAGCAGTCCCTGCCTGCTGTCTGGAACGCAGTCATGAACGGCGAGCCTGTAGCGGACATTGCTGCTGCGCTGGAGGCTGTGCGTGCCATAGCTCAGGTGAGGGCACGCGGCCCCCATCTGGAGCTGTCTGCATGCGTGCAAACACAGGCGGTCAATGTCACGAGCAGCGCTGTTGCCCTCCCTGGGGCCCTGTGTAGGCCAGACCTTGTGGTGCCATCCAGTGCCTGAAAGACGCTTCATGGTGCAGGAGCTGGGTCACATGTCTCGGCGGGGACACAAGACCGGCATCATCTCTTCGTACCACTACACGTGGTTGCTGAAGACGGATGGGGAGGGCTGCGTGTGGATCTCCCATCCCGTCCGCTATGACAGCGAGGGGACAGACACCAGGGCGTCTGTCACGGAGGTGCGGGTTCCACACCCATCCTGGCATATACTGAGGTGTGGGGCAGTGCATGGGCGTCTGACAGGCGGATCACTCTGGACCATCCCATGGCGCGTGAGCGGCCCCGTTTGCAGAGCTGAGAGAGCATGCCAGTGCCTGACTCCCTGGCGCCCTGCCTCACGTCACTCGCCTCGCCTGCAGGTGTTCCTGTACAGTGCACTGGTGAACATCCGTGACATACCGAGGGCGCCATACCCCACAGCACGGTCTCCTGGCAGAGAGCCCTACAGCCTTCAGGACTTCAACTCCGGCAGGATGAGGGCCCAGGCCGCAATCATCCCTCAGCATGAGGAGCTGGCTTGCAGCACGGAGTGTAGGGTGCTGAGGTCCGGGAGGAGGCTTCTGCGACGCAAACCTGCCATGCTGCCAGTTGGCATGCTGCATCTGACGTCCAGGCTGGCACCAGACGTGTACCTGGGCAGGTGTGTTGCACTCTCTGATCTCTTGCCTCAATCACCCATCACCTGCTCACTTTGAGTCCTTGAACCCATGCACTGCGAGAGAGGCTGATGCAGTCTGACAGGGCTGCAGCTTCCTGCCAAGCTTGCCTGCAAAGTGACTGCCAGCTTGTAGACGCGTCATGCCCCATGTAATGGGACCAGTTGATCTCTGTGTGCTGATGCAGTGTGTCAGGAACCGTCGCAGCAGTGCGCCTGGCGACTACCGAGGCTGACATCAAGAAGGCCTCCGTGGAAGTGGGTGTGTACAAGCGCCTGGCGCACTTGCAGGGCAAGTATGTGCCGCGCTTGCTCGCCCACGGCTACACTCTGGGAGGGGCAGCATACTTCGTGGCCACAGAATTCATGGAGGTACAGTGGCCGAAACCTTCCAATGCTTGGGAGGGCCTGCTGGCATATGGCCAGCTTTCAAAGCCCTTCCAGGTCAGCACGCCGTGCAAGCGCACTGTACCTTACATTGTGCTGGGGCCACTGTCAGCATGCTGCAACTCTAGGTGTTGGTATGAGATGAATGAGATGTTGGAAGCCCAGGCGTCAGATCCGCACTGAGGTGTCGGCCCAATGCAGGGCGTCGCATGGTCCGCCCCCGCACATAGGGCTTTGGAGGGCAAGCTGTCGCTGGCTCTGTCGAAGATCCATGCCGCGGGCGTCCTGCATGGCGACCTCCACGAGGGCAACATCTTGGTGACGCCTGACCACCGGGTCCTGATACTGGACTTTGCTGGGGCCCAGCTGCACCCCACACCCAAGCGCTTGAGAGAAGAGAGGAGGAGCATCAATTATGGACAGTCCTGGGAGGTAGGCTGCCTCTAGTGCGACACCAATGCCTCTGCCTCTGTGAGTGATGGGCGTCTGCATCCTGTTCCCTGGGCGCCACTGTGGCAGTAGCTGTACGCCGCCACTTGGCATCCTCTCTCCATGCCAGTGTTTGCTGTGTGGGAGCTGTCCGCTGATAAGTGTGCTATGTCTCTGGCCTCGGCCAGCTCACCTGCTCTGTCAGGCATGGGTTTGGCTTTGGCCTGCACTGCGTTGACCATGGGCTGACAGTTTGGGAACAGCCCTCAACGGTTTTAGACGGGCTCACCACCTGGAGCTCACAGCTGTTGAGCATGGTGTGCTGCAGAGTCTGCTGCCCCAAGTGGGAGCGCGCTGCACCACCTGCACCCCATCTGTGCTTTACCCGCCTCCACCTGGTGCTTGCTGTGCAGTTCAGCAGTGTGGCGTGCAAGCGCCTGCATGCTGCCGCACAAAGCCCATGCAAGCGACAGAGAGGAGATGATGACGGACCCAGCCGCAAGCGGTGGTGAGGGGCTCTGCTGTGCGCCAGCCCTGCGAGCTGAGCAGCTGTAGCGGGGACCTGTAGGACCATAGATTGGGTGGAGACGATGTGGCAATATGCAGGAATCCGTGGTACCTCTGTAGAAACCATGTCATATTAGATCACTAAGGAAGGCGTAGCCCAACCTCGAAGGTCAACATGGCAGTCACCATACCTCCATGAATCCTGTTGTCACGCAGTGTGGCCTCAGAATGCATGGAGGTATATGATCTGCCATCCTCTCATGCTGGCCAGACTTTATAGGTGTAAGGCAGTGTCCTGGGGTTGTGCCCCTTACATGGGTTGATGGATAGCCCACACTTGGGAAGTTTATCCGCCAAAGTGTCTTGCGGATGTGTACCATGCCATGGTCATCTGATATTGTGGAACTGTGAAATTCTAAAAGTCCAATTCGTAGCAGCAATTGCAGTTGCAACAATGTGTTGGCTTGAGCGAGAATAGTAATCACACAACTCCATCTCATCATGCACTTCTGAGGACAAGCACGTGTGTAGAGGGCACAGCTGCGCAAGCGCCGCACGATACATAAGCTACTAAAGGCTACAGCCAGTACCAAAGATGCATACAGAGGCAGCTACGCCATAATGCGGTACTGTCAAAGTTCTTCCTGTCACGACTCGTGCTCCACAGTATGGCGGACATGAACACTACATAAGGCCTTGCGATCCTATGCCAGTCGACCAACAGCAACCTGTCTCTGGGCTACTCATGCTATCATCACATATTCTTTTAGCAGGGGTCAACATACCTCCTTTTCATGCAACCAATGAGTGGACTGGAAAGCTCCCAGTGCTATTGCATATGAACACAATCTGCAATGCGCTCAAAGAGTGACGGAGAGCATGCCCCGCTCCTCACTCCTTCCATGATACAGCCCTCCTCATTCCCTCGCTCCCATCACTGCGAAGGCTCTGATACAGGGCTCCATTGCTGCTCGGCGACTGCGGCAGGCCTGAATTGACCAGCCCTCTCACTTGGTTGTTGTGGATGTTGTGGCGGATCTCGTCCTAGGCACTCTCGCAGATCTGCTCGCTGTATTATCACCAAGACATTGTGAAGCCACAGTGGGATCAATTGCCCCGTAGTCGTCCTTCTGCAACAGCCAAGGAAAGCCATCTGGATGTACGCTGCTGACAGCAACAGATAAGGACGGCAGATGCTTCACCAGCAAGCAAAATCCCGACTGAAAGATCCGCCTTTGGATCTGTGACTTATTAGGGATGCTGCATGTGCTATGGATAGGGGCCTCTTTAACCACTGCAACGCTTTGATGCACCCAAATGATGCACCCAATTCAGACCCTGAAAGAGTGGGAGCGCACATTGGAAGATTGCCAAAGGGCTCCTCGATCTGGACCCCAATCTCCTCAATGCTCAGCAGCAGAAAGGAGATGATTCCTGCATGCAAAAGAACAGTAACCTCCAAGGCCATGCTGTTGGGAACTGCATCACTTGCATGCCTCATCCAGTCGTGCGGACAGAACACCAGGCATGCATGAATATGACCTGTCATGGTGGCTCAAGGGGGAACAGCAAGGGTGTCTTCCAGGGTGCGCACCTGAGGCTGGCACAAACGTCCCCCCGCAGGCAGGCCACAACGAGAAAAGCAGGACTAGCACCGAGAAGCGGGATGTGTGCCTGAACAACAAGCTTCTAAATGGCGCTTCATATCTTCCCCTCAACTGTTGATTTGAAATTGAGCTTCACAGGAGCAAGACTTACAGAGTCACTCCTCAT
Source organism: Coccomyxa viridis (assembly GCA_963930925.1). Lineage (NCBI taxonomy): Eukaryota > Viridiplantae > Chlorophyta > Trebouxiophyceae > Coccomyxaceae > Coccomyxa > Coccomyxa viridis. The sequence continues at coordinate 471,626 of CAWVOJ010000012.1, forward strand.
GGGATGGCGTTTACCTTGTGTAGCTCAGAGGTATGGGTGTCTTTAGCATCCTGCATACATGCATGCGAGGTTTGAGCTGGACACAGACAGCCAATACTGGATAGTAATCTCATTGCCCCGTCATTGCAGAAGGTATGTCAAAGCCTTGCATGCATCCAGGCCGACTGTGGCATGAAGTGCAGGCTGTGCATGCTACAGTGGCTTTGCTGCCAAGGGCGAGCCATGCCTACCCTTCGCAGGTGCCGATATCTGCTCCTCAAAAAACAACCGGGTCTTGTCCAGGCGCATTCACTGGCCCTCCATTAGGTCCGCCTGCCAGACGACCTCCGCCATGATGCGCAGAATGAAGTTGGGGCGGTGCTCCGACGCCAGCAGCGCCTCCTTCTCATTTGGGAGAAGCGTCCGCTGCGCAGCGCACACGGCTGTTTTTTGACGACCAGCAGGGGTCTCCCAACATGCTGGAACATGTATCAGATGTCCTGACAAAAGACGTAGATTGCTCTAGAGCAATACTCTGCAGCCATCAGCAGTCCCTGTCATGTCCTGCAGGCATCAGTCATCGAGCATCCGCACCTTTAAGCCAGAATTCCATCAGGGTAACATCCTGTATGAGAGTGTGGGCTGCTCAGGGTCTGCTAAGCCATGATGCATGACATGGGGAATGCGTCCATATCTTTCAAGAAGGGTGACATGGTCATGAAGACCTGCAGCATACAACGACAGGACCACCACAGACCAATTGTCGAGATGCATGTTCGCAAGGGAATATTCTAACTTTGCAGAGGAGATGTCTCACCTGTAGGTGGGGCTCCAAGTCACAGTCCTCCCGAACATGGGCCATCACGCACCACACTAAAGCGATGGCCTAGCGTTGCACGAGGGCCTTCCTGGCGGGATCCTCCGAGGACCACACAGACGACTGCATGCAATTATGCCCTTGTCAATATATCGGGTCGCTACAACCTTCTTTCACAGAGATTCCGGCCGCAACCCAAAAGCTAGAACTGACAAGTTGACAATATGTCGACCACAGCTTTTAAATAGGAAGCATGGACAATTTAGCACATCAGACTTACAAGATGAAAGTGTGGCGTCATCTAATGAGCGGCTTCACATGAGATGGGAAAAGCACACATCGAGGTCAAAGGGTCCTATCATCCTATCAAGGCCCCTTGCACGGATGAGAATGCCACTCCAGGCCCTGCGCGCTTCCAGCCATCCGAAATGTGACTGACCAGTCCTGAACATGGACACAATGCCATCCTTCAATACGCGTTGCACAGACTGATCAGCCCTCTCACATGCACCAAGAGAGTCACGGAATTGTCTCTGCTTTGCGCGTGAGAGGGAGAGATGCCAGTGGCCCAGATGTCAGTGGCCCAGGTGACAGAGAGCTAGAAGGCTTGCCTTGAAAGCCAGGAGCAGCGAGAGGGCGAAGCTGATGGGGTTGAAGGCCTGATTGGAACCATTTCAAGGTACAGAAATGAAGCCGGGACGATCATATCGTGCTGCATCAGTCATAGATCACCCTCTGTCCCTTGTATAGAGGCAATCATAGAAATCACAGCTGGAATGTGGCAAGCGTGTCAAACAGCATGGAGCTGACATGTGCCTGGCAATGGGATGTAAAGGCTCACATCTCTGAAAGTCTCATAGATGCCCACGAAAACAGCAGAAAACAGCCTTTCTAGAGCACATCAAACAGCGAGGTGTTGGCTATTAGGATTGTAAGCTGTCAGGATTGTTGGCTGTCGGGATGGGATCATATCAGACCCCGAGGCGAAGTGAGGAGCGTATCCTAGGAGGGAGAAGCTGTGACTCGGAGTCACTGACTCAACCCAATGTGAACGCGAAGTACTGAGGAGTCTCTTGAAGGAACCGACTTGATCCAACTGTGTGGAAGAGGCGGCCACAAAGCGGATCTGAGGAGCTCTATAGAGGCATTGCATTCAAGTCTTTGCCACAGCCATGAATGACCAGGTCTGGTCAATCTATCTCCAGAGCCTCACATAAAAGGCCTGCCGTCTGTATTCTTGAGAAATCTCTTCAGGTCTGTACAAGGACAGTGACGGGCATTGCGGAGGCAGCCGCAAGCAAAACCTCATCTGCACATCCATGTTGTACCGCTGATGCCTGCACAAGCAGGCAGCGACTAAACACGGACTGGAGTCCTTACTCAGCGGACCGAGTGCGTACATGGTCTGCTGTGCAGGCAACTGCGGTAGTAAGGATGCGGCCAGACTTCGTCGTAAAGAAGGAGCACCGACGAGAGCACACGTTCTGTGTCGAGGCCAAGGCATGGGCGCGCATGGCCCATGCTCCAGACGACAGTGGTGGTGACACTTTAATCGCAGAGAGGGAGCAAGTTGTCAGCCTCACTCCCCAACAGGAAGCACTGAAGTATGATGGCGAATAAATTATCAGGTGTGGCTTGAGTACTCAATATAATGCACAGAGCAACTTGTCATAAAGCACACCCTGTCACAGAGGCGAAGTAGCGATTCTTCTGCAAGACATTGCCTCTTCACGAAAGGGCTTATGTCCCTTGCTGACGAGTCAGGGAAGATGAATTTTTTTTACTTCCATCCCCGAGCTGAAGGGATCATGAGAGTCCCAGAAGCTCTAGCTCCATAGCTGTATGCCTAGCTTAGTTCTTGGAGCGAGAGCTTCCTGGACTTTTCTTGGACACTCAGAAGCATCTGCTGTTGTACTTGTGTGATCTAGCTGTGTGCGCTTGCAGGTGACAAGCCCTCGCCAGCAGACAGCAGGAGCTTGACGGTGACGATGGCAAAGAGCAACCGCACGCTATGGAAGGACTTGTTCCAGGTAGCAGGCCCCCAAGGCCTGGAATGAGAGGAGGCTCCTGAGAGCCAGCTGCTGCATGGTTGGTGGATCATGGCTGGGAGTCCGCTGTATACAATTGCATGTCAAAGGCATTCTGTAGCCACAGCTCTTGCAGAAGAGGAGACAAGGCAGAGAATATGCATCTTGAATGCATAGCAGAGTGGGAGCATTCCCCATTTCATATCAAGGCGCTGCTGTGGATGTGTATCTCGGCACTCATTGTACATGTGGTGGCAGCCCAGGACTCACAGAGTGTCTCCTGTCTTGTCCATGTGTGTGATTGTCCTCACGGAGAGAGGAATAACAGCATGCAAATACAGGCAAGTGCAGCATAGACAGGAGCAATGGAGTGAAGGGAGTGAGGTGCTGGTTCTTGCTGGCTGTGCGGGCTTGCATGCTGGCTGACACGGCATTCGCAACTTTTGGAAATGATAGCCGCATGGAAAAGTTCCAGCAACAGAAGAGTATGCCAATGCTCTGATTTTGGGTGTTACACAGTGTTACAGATGTTTGTCATGAAGAGGAATTTCGCATTCCCTACAATCAGTATGAGAGCTCCAGCATCAACAATGCAAGTAATATTAAGCACTCTGCGACCTAAGCACTGTCATCGCAATAGTGATCACATCAGCTCTCAGAAGTCCAAGCCTGGAATGGAAGGCTGTTGCTGCAACATGTACATACATGCGCCTCCCTGACGAGCCCAAAATGCTCTGAAGCACCACTCCTTGTGTTTCGCGGGCGTGCAAAGATGTGCATGTAATGCCAGGCACAGGTTCATGTCGATACAGTAGCCTTTTCACAAGGCCTGGAGGACTTGGTGGAACAGGCCGCTGTCATTTTCGGGCTTCTTCTCAACAGGCAGCTCATCGGCATGGGCATACAGGCGAGCCCATTCTGCATGGCTGGAGGCATGCCGCTGCCCGTTTCTGGGCCCATGTCTGCATGGCCTTGGTGGTTGCCAGCATTATCCTCAACAGCCACTGCTCAGCGTTCAGCTCAAATCCCTGTGCAGGCCATGCCAGGCTGAGCCAGCATGCAGACATGCATCTTTCAGTACATGCAGCTCTCACATGCAGAGGTCTCCTCTGGTGTGCTGGCACTTCTTTGTCAAGACAAAAACCCGCAGCTAAAGTCAGCTCTACACCCAGAGCTTTCTTGGCAAGGACAGCTATAGCGCACAGAAGCTTTACCTTCAGAGATAACGTGCTGGTCTGTTTATTGACAGTATTCAGAGGCAACCAAATTGGCAGTAGAGGGAGGGATAGCAGACCACCTTCCATTTGACAAGATACTCTTTTGATCTGCCACGCTTGCGCTCATCCGCAATGACTATCACCTCATAGTCGCCTGGGGGCAGGATGCCCTGCGCCTCTTTCTGCACCCACTCTGCAACCGGCATGTCTCCCTCCTCCCGCACATGCCTGCATTCCCGTGCGGAACATCTGTCACTCCGGAGCTGGTGCATGTTGCCCATAGCATATGGCACAGGCGGTGGCCCACCGTAGCCCTGGGCAGGCCTCATGGGCTACACTGCGTCAGCACAGCAGAAGCTCAGCCAAGCACGCTGCATCTGTTCTGCAAGAGCACATACGCATGCTGGGACAGCATCCCAGCAGTGTGCATTGGTTCAGAGCAGTGAGGGATTCCCAGTCCTAACCATGGACTCCTCTCCACCCCAGACCAGCTTAGCAGCCTCTGGCGCCTCAGCGCTGCTGGTGGGGAGACTCAGGCGGGCTAGCTCGTCATCAGGGATGGCCATGGTTTTCCTCTTCTTGAAAGCTGCATTACCACAGAGGGTTCGCTGTTGCGCATGCACAGCTACAGAATGATGCGAAGCCCAGCTGGACTACAACACCTTGTAACAACACAGCTGCCTTCAGGCTGATAGGGCCAATGAATCTTGAGAACACCGCATCAACAAAATCTTTTGATGGTAGATGGCAACACTGCATGGACTTAGTATGAGGCTGACCTGCTCTTGCAACATTCGCCGCGAGTGTCTCCTGTGGTTCTTCAACATCCTTGGTTGCAGAGGGGCCTGGCGCGTACTCGCCCATGTCCTCAGTCGTCAGGTCAGAGAAGGATGGGTCTGGTAGCTCCTTCCTTGCCTCCTGACTGCCACCACCTGCACTGATACATAACACATGAGGATGCACATCAGCACAGCTGCAAATTCAGCGGTGCCATTGACATGCTATATAAATGTAGGGGCCTCTGACTCAGCTCTTCAGAGGGTGTTGAGCACTCAAGAGATCCAGATGCAATGATGGGCAATGCAATGATAGCACCTCTGCTGAAATGCGTCAGGGTCAGGCGGACTCATGCAAGATTGTACATCAGACAAGCAGGGCCAGGGCCACGCACCAAGTGCCGCTCTGGCGCGCGCATTCCACTGCTGGGCAATTTTAGCTGGGTCCCAGGGCTCGAAATTGATGTCAAGGCTGTCCTGCATGGTGGCCCACAGCTCTGCCTGCCGCTGCATTGCTCTGCCCTTCCTCCCTTTGCAGCCTGCGCAAGGCCTGCACCTGTTGAGTAACGTGCTAAGGTGCTTAGGCGGTTGATGGAAGGCCGCATGCATTCCCCAGTCGGATGCAGACCACAATCTCCGCTTCATGTAGCTGTGCACAATGCAGGCAGACGCAAAGCACAGTGCTCTGCGCGTGTGAGTGGTGCAGGGGCATCACAACAAGACATGCAGCGGAGGTGAACAATGCGCCATCAGCCAAGTGTTGAACTGTCCACAGTCAAAGCAGGTCATATGCAATTGGCATGCACGCAGACTTGTGGGGGTTGACTCTGTACATGTCAAGTCACCTGCTTATCAGATTGACTGGAGTGAGCCACGGAGCCCTGTTGGGACCCCTCTTGCCCTGGCCGGTGTTTTTTGCAGGTAGATTGACCTTTGGCCTTGGCCGCCTAATGTCCTTTGCCTGTGCAGGGTCCTGCTGACTGCGCTTCGGCCTTAGATTCCTCACGATTGGCGTATGTGCAGGGTCCTCCTGACTCCGTTTTGGCGATCCAGGGCCTCTCTTGCTGACCTCTTCCTGTGCAGAGTCCTGCTGACTGCGCTTTGGCCTTCCTGGGCCTCTTTCTATGACTGGTCTCTGTGCAGGGTCCTACTGACCACTCGTTGGCCTTCCTCCCATGATGACTGGTGTCTGTGCAGCATCCTGCTGGCTACGCCTTGGCCACCTTCCTGGGCCTCTCTTGATGACCGGTGTCTGTGCATGGTCCTGCTGACTGCTCCTTCCTGGGCGCCTCTTGGTGGCTGGCCTCTGTGCAGGAATCTGCCGGCTGCCGTTTGCCCTTCCTACTCTTGGCGAGCTTTGCCTGTATAGGGCTCTGCTGAACTCCCTCTGGCCTTGTGACCTTCCTTGGGCCAGCTTTGGTCCTCATCCTTTTACAATTGTCTTGTTGTGGGTGTTGACAGGTCTGGGGACCCCTTGTGATCACCTGGAATGTATTGTACGTTAGTCACGCATATATTTTAGGATCAAAGTCCATATGAAGTGCTGCTGAACGCTTCCTACGTACGTATTCTTGCCGGACAAGAGACTAGAATCATTCCAACAACGCAGGAGAATAAAATCCATTGTTCTCTTGTCATAGAAGACGAGGCCGACACAAAGGTTTGGTGCTGTCGCAGATCCCTGGAGGTTGTAGGCTTTCTCGGTAGAGAGTCATCCATACCTTGTAAGAGTTCCCTTGGACTTGACGTGATGACACGATATCCCTCAGATCCATCAACATACAGTCACACAATTACTTCCTGTGGCTTGCGTTGCAACCATCAAACTGTACAAGCCAGGGTGCACATACACGCCTGAGGTTCTGCCGCTGGTACGACGAAATCTTGCTCGTCAATACCGCTACACAACAGCGAAATGCTATTCCCTAATTTACGATGTGTGCAAGTCGTTGATATCTGGATCCCACAGAATGTGCAACGCCCTAGTAAACGTGCAGGACCCAGGAGTGGCAGTCCAAGGGCATCCCAGGTGGCGATCCAAGGTTTCTGCCTGTCACTGCCATCGACTGGAAGTCAGACACAGGCAGTCCTTGCGTCTGATAACGCCTCAGATTTCTCTAATGCCAATGTAGGTCTATTGAAGCCTACATATTGACTGGTTCGTTGATAATTGCAGCCATGTCCCAGGTCGTGCTAGCGCTTGACGTTGTGACAGGTCTTGTCGGCCTGGGAGCCAGTCCAAATGCTCCCACTGTCTCACTTCAGGCGACAACGGCTGCTGTCAATCAGACCGAGAGCTACCAGCCTATGCTCTATAACTTCGTCAACGCCACTTGCTATGGCAGCGGCACATTCAAGTGCGTGGCACTGCAATGCTGCCTGTTTGATATTCCTCAGTGGTTGTGTGTGAGACCTGCCGGCCTCGAATACAGCCATCTAAGGCTAAACGGAGTCGAGAATGCTGAGATGATGTCTTGCACATAGCAGTACTGCAGCAAACATTTGCCCCATGATGGGCATGATGCTGCACTATACACCCTTCACTGCACCAGGTTGCTTCCTGCAGGGGTGCCGGATACTTTGAGGGGCCAGGGAACTTCACCATGGACTATGGGACCTTCAATGGCTATGGCTTCATCAACGGGAGTTCTGGGAGCTACACAGGTATGCTGTTCATCTCATGGAAGATCAGCATCCTTCCTATGCGCACCCTGGCATAGGACACTAGCAGTGTTGAGCCTGGATAGAAATCGCAGTCACTCACATGGTCACAGCCTGACACCGTACATCAGCCATAAATGTCCTTTGGCTCTGTTAACATGCCACTGCATGCTAGCATCCTTGCAACTGTATCAATATTGAGAGGCAGGTCTGCGGTCCCTTGCTGCATATCACCAGCAAGAGTTCTGCATCGAGCTTATATATACACTGCATAGTGCCATAGGCTGTAAGGGTGAGGCATATCCTGCATGTGCAGGGAATGCCACGTGCAATGCCACAGATAGCACCTTCTACGCCCTCGCAGTCAGCACTCTCCTGACTGGGGCCGGCACAGTTTCTGGTTCAGGTGAGCTTACAGGGGCACAGCAGTGGATGCTGCAAGGTCTTGTTGAATTGTAGAAGCAATCTTCTGTCCCTAGCACGTGATAGCTCCAGCATCATCACTATAGCTTGTGCCATAGCAACATCTCATTAGGTGGCCCTAAATCAATTCTGGCATACTGGGCAGTGCTGAGCTGCTTTTCTCCACAAGGCAGTGCTCAGGCCTGTTTGCACAACTGCCTGAAGTCCTCATTCTCAGGATGCCTGCCAATGCACTGTGATGTGAAGGGATCTAACACATGCAGGCATCTTTAATGTGCCCTCAGGAACCTTCAATGGCACAGGTATGGTGACACTCTTCACATGCAGCTGCTAGCGGTGGTGACATGGCACCTGTGAAGTTGCAGCCCTGTTGAGCAGCGTGCATGTCATGCAGTTGTGGCTCCTGTCTAAAGTACACCCTGCAGATTCAAGCCATGCAAGTCTGCAGTAAAGTGGCATGTTCTGAAGAGCACGCCAGTCCGTTTGCACTATGCATTCTGGCTTGTACTTTAGATCTGAGTCAGCACATCTCAGCTGAGGCCAAGCTACTTGATTCTGGTGTGACACTTCTGGATACTAGAAGGCGTTTTTGGTTTACCAATCAGACTTCATCTTATGCAGGCACGTTTGAGGGGGATGATGTGACACACTATGGCGGTCTGGCCACCTTCCAAGCAACTTATGGCACAGCGAAAGGCAGCCACAGCGTCACCGGGGAGAGCATACGATGTGAGAGTGACTCATCAGGCGTATTTGTAGTAAGTTTTTTGCATCCGCAGACCACCTTTTGCAAAAGCTCTCTTTGACTGGTTCCTTAAAACAGTTGGGCGAAATGACGAGCGCCTGCACTGCAGCCTCGGCCATGGACAGGCCTGGGGCTGTGCGGACTTTTGTAGGCACCCAATGCACCCCCAGCGTTGAGAGCATTGGAGAGAATCTGTCTCTGAGTGACCACAATATGCAAGAGCCTCTGTGCTTGCAGGGAAAGGGGACCGCAGATGGGTATGGCAACTTTGTTGGGACGGGAAGCTTGGACAGCTCTGATGGATACTTCCAGGGCAGCGGCACGTTTGCAGGCATTGGAGATTGTGAAGGCTCTCAAGTGACCTCTTCCTGAGCAGACAAGCCCTCAACAGCACAGCAGGCATGACTGCTACAAGGGGCAGTCCTATGCATATGCAGACTTGAGCTCAAGCTTGTCAGATAGCCATTACATCTTAGAGCACCGTGTGACATCATTTGAGGAGGTGCAGTTGTCTGGGGTAGGTGGGGTGGTCCGCAAACAGGGCTTCATGGCAGAGTAGCAAAGGATCCAGACAGTTCAGCCATTGATTGCAGCAGCCTCATTCTGCTCAGCTGATGCAAGATGCTCAACTTATTGGTGACCTCAGAACCTGTTGCTGGGCATGTCCTGCAGCACTTCAGCTACTAGCTTAGTGTGGTCAGCAGAGAGCGACCAGAAAAAGCACTAAAGATACAAACCCAGCAAAACTCAACTCCACTGTTAGCAAGCTCCTCCAGCAGCCGAGCTGCTGCCCATATGGTTGGGCTTGCAAAAGCGTATTCAACACAGTGTAGCACAACAAATCAGCCAACCGATTCTGGCATGGGCAAGCTACAGCTGTTTGCATCGCCTGCCTGCTTCATACAGAGACAACTGGCAACACAAGGCCTGCTGTGGCAGCGTACACATTGGATGTTACGTAACACCTCATCGCTCAAGCCTCTTGTCGCCTGCTCCCATACTGGAAAACTCCAGAATGCAGGACTGCTTCGTGGTGGCATCCAAGCTACTTGGCTCGCTGCTCATAGATCACACACAGTGCTTCATGCACCTGCACATCAGCCATACCTGTGATCATTCTGGCAAGGACTACACTCTCCCCATCACGCTAGATCCTGAACGTTCCTTCTGTAGACCTGACAAGCACATATTTGGCCAGACAGTAGGCATACTGTGAGATGCAGGTGCTTGAGATCCAGTCTGATGACAGAGGGGCGTTTGCTGCCCACCTTTTGCTCGATGGTGGCTGAAAGCCCAGTCTGCTCGTCTTGAAGGACCTTCCAAGTGGTTTGCAGAGCCCTATCAAGTGCCTTGCTCCTGCTCATGAGACAGTAAGGATCTCATAGGAACTATTCCTGGCCAGGATACGTCGTATGTGAAGTGCCTGAAGTGCCTGAAGTATAGCTGTCCTAGGAAAGGGCCAGGGACAGGAGGCTAGAAACGTACTCTATCTCTTTCCTGACGGAGTTGTAGACATCCCCCTGTCTTCCCTTGCTGTCTGCTTTGGTGGATGCTAAGGCCTTGCTGTTGAAGACAGCTTCCTCGATAAAGGCGTTCAGCTCTTCCTGCATGATTGGAGTACACTTTGAGCATCGAAGATATGCAGCCCGATGGGTATAGAAGCAAGAGATGTCCAGGACCATACGTCCTGCTTGACACGCTCTACAATCTTTTTTCTCAGTTCATCAAAGGTCCCATCCTCCATGATCCGCTCCAGAACAAGCTCACTGTCGTTCTCCATCCTAAAGAGAATGCAAAAGCCTGCATTGCCTACGGCACCGCTGCATAGATACTGGGATGATCGGTCGCTGTAAGTGTTGCTCAGGCGCTACCTCACCGCTATACAATCTGCTTGGGTTCGATGAGTCTTATACGGTCCGTTCTGGCGAGATTTACAGAGAGGATAGCTTCATGTCTGGCAATGGCAAGGTTTGGCAGAGCAGGCAAAGCATCCGAAGCTGAGTCACAAACATTTCCGAGAGCTCGATCGTACGTTCAAGCATGACACGCGCCTGAAATGTAGAACGTGCAGCTACTATTGTTTCATCGAGACTCGAAGGGCCATGGCTGAAGCCCTATTCGGGAACCTGCAGCCTTTGACCCATGGCCAGATCAGAAGTTGTTCAGACCTAAGGCAGGCCCAGCGGTACCTCCCCAGCGGCACGAAACACAGAGGGAGGGCCGTCGATGCACGGTCGGCGATACACTTTGAGATCAGGAAGAGGATCATACCTCCTGGCCGGTGCCTGGGCTGTATGAATGCAAATTGCTGACCTTTCTGAGGTGTGCAGATGGAACAAACGCAATCGTATAGTTTCAAGAGCATCATCATCTGAAGCAACGGATCTATCATTGACAGACCTGCAGCTCTTGCTGGAGGACGCCATTAGGCAGGAGAACTATCAGGAAGCAGCCCGCTTGAGGGATGTTTTGACGTGAGACTGCGCTCCTTTCCCAACATCCTACTTTGGCTTCGAGTACCCAGCACTTGCATACTGAATCTCAACTTGAGAATATCCTGAGATCCTACCCACTTCGTAATAAGGCTACAGCAAGATGATGGACAAGCTTTTCGCGCCCTGCATTCCAACTGTGTTTCACTTGCTCGCAGGCAGCGAGAGTCAGACTCCAGATCTGCAATAGAAGACGCAAACGCAGAGTTTTACAGGGCCTTCAAGAGCAGGGACTTGAAGGTGCGGAGGGCATTTGCAGAACCATCTTGGCTGTGTGTGTACACTCTCAAACTGCATTATGCGCCCTTGCTACTACGCTCACTGTTGTGGCTGAGCTGAGTCTCTTTTTGCAGGCCATGTCAGAGATCTGGGGTACTGGGGAGCATGTGCAGTGTATACACCCTGCTGCAGGGTGCATAGCAGGCCGAGACAATGTGAGCCCATTCTACCTTCAACTGGTGCACAGAGGCCTGACTGACAAACGCGAAGACAGGAGCTACACTGGTCTGTCTGGCATCGTGCTGCATGAAGGCTTTGTCAATGCGTGCTCAGGTGTTGGAAAGCTGGCGCGTGATTCTGAGAGGCATGCCCATGGACATCAGCCTGGAGGATGTTCGGGTGTGCGCGCGGGATGGGGCTGCCTTTGTGACCTGCGTAGAGATCATGGAAGCCGGTGACAGTAGGGGAAGGTGCATTTCACCACAACACCCTATGACCTTGTTCCCATATATGCCTGCGGCAGAAGCACTGCACTGCTGCGGTTGCGTCTTATTGCAGGGACTGCAAGGGTGCCTTTTCCTCCAATCAGTCCAGGCTGCAGGTCGTCCCTTACAGACACACATTTGCTCGTGTCATGATCCATATGCGTTGCCGCCTGATGGGCCTGGCCTAGCGGCTCACTTGCCTCCCCTGCAGGTTGAAAGTGTAAGACAGCTAATGATGTTAATCATGGGTAGCATGATGGTGCGCTCTGTATGACGGTGTGTGTCCTTAATGCAGGACCGTTGCCACCAATGTGTTTGAGAGGCAGAATGGCAAGTGGGTGATTGTGCACCACCATGGCGGGCCAGCCCCAATGTTCATGTGAGGCACAATAACTATGAGGCTAGGACAGAAAGGTGGACATCGTCAATTGCCGTCTGATGGGCCTAGCCTCACGGCGTCCGTCGCCTCCCTTGGACAGTGAAGTGTGACAATAACAACCTTTGATGTAGGAGCTGTGCAGCACAGCTCTCTGTGAGGCTCTCTGGCAGAAAAGCAGGAGCTGGCTAGCCTGTGACCGGCGTCAGCCATCAGAGTGTGCAAGGCTTTGGGGACAGGCAGCATTGACACAGAGGGGCAAATGAACTTTGTTCTGAACGGAGACTTGTAGAACCTTGCATGCATGGCATGTGAATACCAGACAACAAGCATGGCGCAAGTAGCATGTTACATCAGCCAACATGAGATGGCTGTACTTGGGCAAGTGCACCAGCGCAAGGGCCGTAGCTGTCTTTTGCTTCCTGTGATTCAGACCCACTTCCCGGTCACACCAGTTCAGGCCTCATACGTCAACCACCCTCCCTTGTTTATGGACTAAATGCATCACTAGGCTCTGCTCAGTGCTGTGTAAGGACGCCCTTGGAGGAGGCAATCTTCCCTGCTCTCCTCTCATCCTGCTCTGTTGCTCGCCGGAGCGCCCGCGCAAAGGCTTTGAAAGTAGCCTCCACAATGTGGTGGGAGTTCTTCCCCGCTAGCTGCCTGCACAGATTTGCAAGCGCTTTCAGGAAGCTGTTGCACTCCATACCATAGGCCTAGACAAGGTGGTCTTGATGCTATCCAGCTTGTGCTGCTTACAGAAACTCCAATTGCCTTTTGGCCAACTCTTGCACTCCGGACTGCTCCTGCTCCAGCTTCTGAGCCTTCCTTGGTATGGACTCACTTCGCACCCTCGTTATCTGTTCTCTCCATGTAAAGTACGGTGCTGTCCTGCCCTGCCCACAGGTGCATGCCACCACACACATCTCCTGGGAAGGAGCAAGGTCAGACTAGTCAGTGGAGAGGACGTGGGGCGAGAGCGTGCCTGATGTGCAGGGTCATGCCGCTGGTGTTGGCCAGCGACTGGAAGAAGTGCTCCAGAAGCTGCGTGTCGTAGGCACCGATGCGATCTGTTGGAGGCGTCACATCGAAGCTGAGGTGTGGCCTGCCTGACAAGTCCTGCAACGCACAGCTTGCCTTCAGCTGCACGATGCGCTCTGTGGCGATATGAGCCATCCAGTGGCATGGCGTTGGTACAATCGATGGGCAGATGCATGTTACACTAACCCTGCTGCATAGCTTGGGATGATACGTGCATGCAGGTGTCTCATACAGGTCCTTACCAGTACTACATGAACCAGGGCCTCGTCAAGAGGAGCTGTGAAGTCGCCAAAGCGGTGGATGCCTTTCCTGTCGCCTAGGGCCTGAGACAGGGCAGATCCAAGAGCCAGTGCTGCATAAAAGCCGCATCACTTGACACCGGCTCAGAATGATCTCATGCAAGCATAGCCACATGTTGTGAGAATGACTGCGTTCAGCTGGGCTGTGTGCAGAATGTGCAGCCTCAAAATATCCTTTCGGGGGCGATCTGGACTCCAGTGCTGCGGGAGCAGGTTCACACTGCAGCATGAAAGCAGAATGCAAGCTCACCAATGTCTTCATTTGTGTGGTGGTCATCGATCCATGTGTCGCCTTCTGCCTGGACCATTACATTGAACAAGCCGTGCGAGGCCAGTTGCTGCACAGTGCACAGCTTTCATTGACATCTTGTACAACACTCAAGACACTGTTCCACAATCTCGAGGAACAGACAGAAGGTCTTATTGAGGCCATTGCGATATTTCCTCAAAGGTCATTGTACTGCATGCAAGCAGAGCTGTGCAAGTTGGAGAGCCTCACGTCCATCATGTGATCCAAGAAAGGGATCTGCGAGTTGGAGCTGCACACGCCAGTGCCATCCAGGTTTATGCTGACTTCCACTTTCGTCTCCTTTGTCTCCCTCTTCACGGTTGCTGCTCTTGCTGCAGGGGCCATGCTGTTTGAGTCTCGCAAGACATGAATGCTCAAAGCCGGGAACTGCTTCACAGACTTAAGCAGCAGAGTGTAGCGAAAGCCTGCAGGAGGTGATCGGACCTGGCTTTCTTTCTACGCTCAGGTCTGTTGCTATAGCTTGGGGTGCCACGCAAGTCATTCTTCTGCTCGGTCTTCCTGCGCCTCTCTGCTTTGCACTGCAGTGCTGCAGAGCAAATGCCGCTCTGCTGCCACGCTGCTGATCAAGCAGTCTCACGTTCTGACTATGGCAGCTGAAGGAAGTTGAGCAAGCCCCGGATCGCTGCGCAATAGCGTCTAGAGCCATTGATCCCGAACAATGAGACGATGCGCTTACTGGATGATGTCAGCTTTGCTAGTGCTGTTGACTGCACGGGAAGGCTGAGCAGGACTTGTATGTCATATCACACATATCAAGAGGGCTTTGGGATGGAACCCTAGCTTCCTGTCAGCGAGGAGTTGCCGTCGTGTGCAAATTGCACTCACGACAGGAACCAGATGCGGTACAGTCCCGCGTGTCTAGCGTCACGAAAATCTCTAGGAAGGCGTCAACTCATTCACGTGCTTGCACCCTGCAGTCTGCAGCTGATTTGATCTGATCTGGCGGGCCTCTACTGGCTCCTAGTACACGCTCATTTCATGCTCCAATTGACAGGGAGGCTATGCCACTCAATCTTGTCGCACCCTCACGCCATGGTCAGTACAAGAACTAGGCATCTCGGATCCAAGCCCCGAAGAGAGGTAGGCCTCTCATGTCCTGCTTTCATCTTTCGAGTATAATTGTCTGGGCGACAGACCTGCTGTCAGGGGAGAGATGTCTCTTACGCGCTTTACCTTGCAGGTGATCAGGGCTGTCAAGGCGGAGACGTCTGGGGCATCAGAGCGCAACAAACAGCTTGCACAGCGCATGCGGGATGCATTGGCCAACAATCAGGCTGCCTATAGAAGCCTGAAGCAGGACACGTTGCTCTTCAGGCAAGCCCTACTTCTCTGCCCTCCTGGCTGCCGTCACTGTCACTGTCCATATACAGCTGTAGCAGGTCTGCTCAGCCAGCTCATTCAGGCTAGTGCATGTCCGTTTGCTTGGAAATTTGTTAAGTGCAAAATGCCGCTGACAGGCTGCCGTCGCTACAGCAGCGCTTTGCAGAAGAGCTGGGCGCCGGGGCGCCCGTTCATGTCGCTGGAGCAAAGTTCGTGCAAGGACATATAAGCACGGACCAGCTTGCAGATGAGTTAAGGGATTGCATGTCCTGCAGGCAGGCAGAGCTTCCGGCGAGCGTGCTAGAGCGGCGCTTTGCACTGGCGCTGGATGCTGAGGTACCCGCTATGTTTGTGGAGATGGCGGAGTCCCTGACTGGTTTATCTGTAGACAAACTGACCTGCAGCACCTTACAGCACCGCATGCTTTGTAGGCAGGGAGAGCTTCCGGCAAGCGCGCTGCAGCAGCGCTTTGCGCTGGCCCTGGATGCTGAGGCGCCGAGCATGTTTCTGGAGCTGGCCGAGCTCCTGCCCTCCCCGGAGCAGCGAGCAGAGCTGCTGCAGGCTGCGCAGCAGGCTGGCTGGACCGCTGCTGCTGGCTCAGCAGGGGCAGACACACAGGAAGAGAGCCCCTTGAAGGTGCGCTGATTGTTCTTCTTTGTTTTCCCAAGCTTGCATGTACACCTTGCAGACATGCAAGTAGCAATGCGCCAGGCACCTGTCACAGGAGGTTGAAGATAGCTCTCCACCTGGGTGCACAGGATTGATCCAAGATGGCAGTGTGTCTGCTGAGTAGTAGTGAGGTTTGGCTGTGTGGGGTGCAGGCTGCAGGCCCTGGATGGGCACCTCTGGACCGTTCCCGGGTGCAGCAGGCAGCCATGGGGATCAGCGTAAGCCGCTCAGGTCTTTGCTACCTTGTGTGACATGACTGCAAGGCACAGCCATGTCATTAGCGGCTTTGCAAAGACGCCATACTGCCTTGAAAGCGAAGGCCCTTGCCGCAGAAGCGGTCTGTGTATACATATGGCGCTGATGGACTACGAAAAACAGCAGCAAGTGAGTGTGTATCTTGTCATGGAGGCCTCCACCCGTTGGGGCATGGGCGCAGGGTGTGCAGCAGTCCGTCTCCTGCTTACAACTCGATGTGATTCCCCGCAGGCAGAGGACCTAGTGAGCAACAGCAGCGAGGTCGTTGACGAAGCCAGCTGGCAGAGCAGCAGGGGCGAGAAGGACAGCGAGCTGCCCGCTGGCGTGCAGGAAGGCGAGCCGCGGCCCCTCAAGCGCTCCAGGAGGTGCGTGCTGCCACCAAAGTTGCATTTCCAGCCCGCGCCTAGTGGTTTCTGGAAAGGCGCTTTGCAGAAGGAATTGCCTTTAAAAGCCCCATTTCTGGCCTCACTGTAAACATCTCCTGTCTTGTCTCAAAGCACTGGCACACAGACGCTCAGAGCGAGGCTGCTGCTTAGGGAGGCTCAGCTCCTCTTTCCACATGGTTGCCTCTGGGGGCGCATCTAGGGGGTGGCAGATCGGTGCGACACGCCCCTGCCATGCAGACAGATCGGCCTTGAGAAGGGACTGAACTCTTTCTAAAAGGTGAAAGTGCAGTGCAGAGAGCATAAGGCTGAGGCAGGAGAGGCTGGAGGAGCAAAGGGCAAGGGCATCCTATACTGGCTCCGACAGGACTTCCGGCTGCATGACAATCCTGCCCTGTCAGCAGCTGCACAGGCAGCCAAAAAGCAGGCAAGTGGCATTCGCTGATTTCAGAGTCAGTAAGGAGGCGATGACTGTAGACTTTATCCTCTCCCGTTCGACATCCTGCTCTTTTGACTCCATGTGTAACAGGGCACAGCAAGAGAGGGCTATAGCAGGCAAGCCTGCAGAAAGCAAGGCTGCCACCGACAGCGTCCGTGGCATTTTATGGCCTACCCGAGGACCGTGTGGATGCTCTGGTGACAAGGCTATCTGCGCAGGGAGGGAAGCTCACCTTCGTTTACATTGCCTCACTGGACGAGGATGGAGATGATCTGGAGACAGGTGTGATCATTGCATAGCACCTGCTGACTGCTGTGTCATGCGCAAAACTGTGATATCATTGCCACTTACCTGCACATGTCCTGCAGCAGTGCCAGGATGCGACCATAAGTATACCCATGTGCACAGGAGTTTCCTGGAGGCCAGGAGGCGCCTGCTTGGTCTGGATCGAGGAGGCGCTGAGGTCAATGGACAGGGATCTGCAGCAGCGCTATGGCCGAGGGGCAGCAATCCTATTCAGGCGCGGCGCGTACTGCGAGGAGCTCCAGGCAGTTGCCTCTGCAACAGACTCGGGAGCGGTCTACTACAATAGGAGGTGGGTACCTCACCCATAGCGACGCCCTCGCACTGTTGCAGACATGCATACCAGATTTGCGAAGAAGCTGCGAGGGATTGTTCTACAACAACACATGCCGAATTAGTGTCCAGGCAGCAAAGTTGCTTTGCCCCTCTCACATTGTTGGGCGATGATTGCCTGACCTTATCTTCTGAGACCTTGCTGATGATATTAGGCTTCACGAATGCTTCTGTGTGGCAGGTATGAGCCAGCAATGGTGGCCACAGATGCCCGGGTCACCTTGCTGATGATATTAGGCTTCACGAGTGCTTCTGTGTGGCAGGTATGAGCCAGCAATGGTGGCCACAGATGCCCGGGTCACAGGGCAGCTGCAGGAGGCAGGCTACGAGGTGAGAAGCTACTCGGGCCTGCTGCTGCGGGAGCCCAGCGAGATCCGCCTGGAGATAGGCAGTGGGCGCTGGGTTGGGCACTTCGGCACCCTCTCGCCCTTTCTCAGGTGAGGCCACTGCGTATCTGCCTCTTGCCCATGCAAAGCTTCACTGATGACTCCGGTCCATGTCAGCTGTAACGTTTTCTGGTGAGGTATATTGCGGCAGCTTTGAAAGATCATGCTTGGCAAAAGTTCTTAAGGGTGCTGTACTCCAACATGACTTCAGATGCCCCTTGGAAATGCTGCTAGGGTACGGTGTCTGATGCGTCTGATGCTGCATTAGACTTCCATGGAGGTCTTATCCTGCTGCCTTGCAATGTCCATAAGCGTCACACGGAAGCACCACCCATGCCAAGGGTTGCGCTCTCAGGGTTCAGCGCATTGCATAGGGTGTTTGACAAGCTGCCCGCACTACCCAAGCCGCTGCCCACGCCGCAGAGCCTGCCTGTGGCTGACAAGGCGCCAAATGTGCCGGACACCCTCGCTGGTGTGGCCCAGCTGCGGCTGGTGCAGCTGCCAAAGCGCCCCAATGGCGAAGTCATCGACTGGAGCGCACCATTGAGAGAGGCTTGGGACATCAGTGAAAGTGGTGCTCTGAATATCATGGAGCAGTTTCTGTCAGAAGGTGGGAACAAGCTTGCAATCTTGCTTTCCGACACTGTTGAGGTAGCTCCTAGGGGGGCTGTGCTGTGTGCCGGAGGGTGATGCTTTCCTTGCTTCCGGCCAGCGCGGGGCTTCTGTGGAATTATGTCACATTGACTTCAAATCTAGAGCGGCCCCATGATGGTGTTCTTGGTAGGCTTGCGTAGGGCTTGCAAGACTGACTGCAAAGCCTTCTCTGAGCATGCACCAATGGTTTGCAGGCCTGCAAGAGTATGAGGCCGGGAGGCATCTGGCGGATGCCAGGGCAGTGACGCGGCTGTCAGCATATGTGCACCACGGCCAGCTCAGCGCCCGCCTCCTGCATGCGGAGACCGCCAAGAGAGGTGCGCTACATGCTTTTTGGTCTTTTATGCTGTGCCTTTCTACATGTGCCTCCTTGTTTGGGAGAGCTGAAGCAGCTGAGAGAGAGTGATCAACTTCACCTTAGCTCCGGTTGTGCCACATTTCCAGAGCACATTCTTCTTGCGCATTCAGTCACTGACGCACGTCTCCTGTCAGCAAATGTATGTTGGTGTTACTTCTTTTGACAGACCTGAAGCTGCGTGGGCCGTAATTGGGGTGCTTTGTGTCTGGACAGGTGGCAAGAAGCTGAGTAAGACCTTCTCGCGGCGCATCATCTGGAGGGACCTGGCCTACTGGCAGCTGCACCACTGGCCTCAAATGCCTGTGAAGCCCATCAGGCAGCCCTATGAGGGCCAGGTGAGATTTTCCTTGCCTTTCCATTCAGTGTTCCTGGGGGTGTTGTGCTCTGCAGATCACAAGGCAGCTCTGATCTTAGCACTGGAAATTTATGGGGCCCAGATTCCCAAGGCAACCCTGTTGCTTGCCTCATCCTGAAGGACTCAGAAGGGATGTAGGCATGCTCAAGGCCTGGCACAGAGTCATCTGGACTTCTGTTGGGGCCTTTATGATACGCCAGACGAGAATATTTCCGTGCTCACAACAGCACTTGCAGATTGCCTGGACCTGCTGCGCAGGAGTGGAGGGAAGATGCAGGGATGCTCAGGGCTTGGCAGAGGGGCAGGACAGGGTATCCGCTGGTGGATGCGGGCATGCGCCAGCTGTGGCTTACCGGGTGGATGCAGCAGAGCATCCGTATGGTCTGCGCAGCGTTCCTGACCGAGTACCTCAATATGCACTGGATCCATGGCGAGAGGTGTCCACCCACCTGGCCCCTGTTGGATTGCATTCTCTTACCTGCATCAGTAAGTTGGGATGCTTATGTGAGGGTCACCTGCATCATGATGCATGCCAGTGCTCGATCAAGCTCTCCCTCATCCTGCACTGTCAGGCCTTCAGTGCTATGACGCAGCCTTGTGCAGCCTACCGAGGCCGCATATATAACACATCCTTTCGCTGCAAAATTAATGCATGGTCCGGAGAGTACACCTGTGTGTGCAGGTGGTTTCACGACACACTGGTGGATGGTGATCTGGCCATCAACTCCATGATGTGGCAGAATGCCGGCAAGTCAGGCCTGGACCAATGGAACTTTACCCTTCTCCCCACCAGCACATCTCAGGTGACCCTAGATTCTTGAGACCCTGGTGACAACTGGATTGCAAACCAGCCTGGCTTGTACTCATGCACTGCCAAGCCACATACATTCCAATAGCCTACAACTTTTCCTTGTCTAGCAGTTGCCGCAGCGGTGATCTTGTGCAGGAGATTTCAGCTTCAACAGAGCCACTTTTGACGGCTGTGTCAGCTGGTCAATGATGTCACTCTGAAGCAGCTTGCCTGTTCAGGATCCAGATGGTTCCTACATCGCCAGATGGGTGCCGGAGCTGGCCAACTTGCCCAAGAAGTACCTGCACATGCCCTGGACGGCGACTGAAGACACCCTGAAGGCTGCAGGCGTCTCCTTTGGCTCTTCTGAGGGGCAGTATCCTCACCGTATCACCACAGAAGTCATGCAGGTGCTCCCTCTGTCTCTCTCGTGGTCCTGCAAGGGAAGGCTTGAGCATACACTGGCAGCATATCAATAGGTCTACAGTACTTAGGGCCTTGCACACAGATGCAACAGATCAGCGATCAATATCAAGACTCGATTAACCACCATTGATTGTTTCGCAGCGTAGGAGGTTGTGACGCAAGAAACGTGCTGGGATTGGGAAACACTAGACGCAACAAGGCTGGTAGCAATGGTAGACTCAAGCTTGACACACCAAAATCTCGCAGGACCTGAGGCGCAAGAACGCAGAGTGTATTGCGGAAGCGCGCTCAAGAGCGCCTGACAGCATTGACGAGGGCGGCTATGATGTCATCACAGTGCCAGATGGTTCCACGACCCGCCTGGATGGGAGCAAGATGAGAATATTTACAAAGAGCGACTACAGAAAGCTGCTGCCGAGATCTAGCCTTGCCCCACAGCACTGACAATCCTTCTTTGACATGCTCGCATAGCATTCTGACGCGTCTAAGAGATGCTTGCGGAATGGGAGGCTGAGATTGACCCTTGACTGTCAAATCAACCTCTGTGACAGAAGAATGTGATCTCTTGAGAGGCAAGGTTGCACATAATGCGCTCTCGCTGAGGGCAAGTGAGAGCTTCTGATCTCCATGAAAATCAAGTGCTGACATCAAAGGAGGGCGATGAGACGTGTCCTTCAATACAGTAGAGAATTACACACAGAATATGGTCAGCAGCTTCCTGCAAAGTCATTGCAAGGTCTGACAAGCTTGAGCTCTTTGGGGCTACTGCAGCTTTCCAATGGGGAGCTTTCAGCGTGTGAGACTTCCACACTATGAGCTGTCCCCAACACAGCTACCGTCTTAGTAGACTGAATTTCAGATCATGCAGCCTCCATGGAGTATGCCAGCATTAAGTCAACTTTCACAGAATGAAAGTGACATCGCTTGAGCAGGAACACACTATTCTGCTAGGCAGATGCTTCCAATGTGCACGCTCACGTAAGCGGCTTCAGCAGGTGCCAGGACGAAAGGCAGTGAGTATGCTCAAATGTGCGCACCGCCCCTACAAGTCCTAACTGCCTCGATTTGACGTATTGAGATCTGAGTGTGACGCTGGGGTGTTAGACGCTCCCTCCAAAAGATTATCTTGCTGCGTATGATGACAAATGACCTGCCGTCAATGTGGTGTCTGTGCATTTCGGATGGCCCCCGAGAGACTGCTCTGTATCAGTGGGTCTCTTAGGCAGCATAGCTAGATAGCGCGCCAATGCCCGTGCGGAAATTTTCTTGAAAGTGAGCTGTAGGTCTCGCCGTCCGCCTGCCTACGCTTCTTACAACGTAAGAATACTAAAAGCTATCACTTGCTCCAGCGATGTGTCTCAATGTTTTGACTATATCACATCCGAGCAACGCGGCCCAAGTCGCTGTGTGGGTACTACTACAGTGTTGAGCCTGCTATAACACATGGGTTACAGGCTGGACCATAAGCCCGTGTAACGGCCTCTGCATGGACGCACAGGCATTTCAAGACGCTTTCTGTGCAGATCTGATGAAGCGCAGTCACATGTGAGGAGCATTCCACAAATAGCAAGCCATGGAAGGGTCCCAGCCAGCACATGGAGACACAGAGCTCAGCAAACAAGCGCAGACAAGCAAAAGAAGACCAACACCTGAGGCGGCTGTTGAAGACATCCAGCCTAGTCCTCAAGGCGCTCAGATGGAGAGCATGCTTGGCCACAGGCATAGCAGGCTCAGCGCTCTGCTTGCGCGGAGCATTGTGGGCTGCACGGACAATGGCTACATTAACAGTAAGCAACCTTCCCAAAAGCAGCATAGCACTGACATCCCTCTTGTGTAAAACATATTCTAGACGGTCTGAGAAGGGGTCCAGGCTCAGGATAGGACGAGCTTGCTCACCTTTGACAGCCCTCACATGAAAAGGGCCATTTGGAGCATACAGCTGTCTTCACCATGCAGCTCCGCCTGAGCTTGCAGCAGTGGTGCAGGTGCTGTGTGGCTTTGGCAGCTGCCACTGAGATGGGGATGGTCGCACTTTGCAGCAAACACCATGGATAGCATAGTGACTCTGCAGGTAAACAATCAAGCTCAGCAGGGGGCCCCTCAATCTGCAGAACCCATAACGCCAAAATTTGCGCCCACCATTGCAGACTCACTTCAAACTTGGTGTGCGGGACTGTGCCTGGCACATCTGCCAATCAAGGGACACAAGCCTTGCTCTGATGAGAAATGCCTGCCTCAGAAGTCCTGAAATCATCCTTCCTGCTACAGGGACGCCCAGATGTGCTGGGCGAGCTCGTCACGCATCTGATGGCGGAGCACGACATGCACAGGCCGCTGCAGCTGATTGTGGCGCTGCTGCACCACCGAAGGGTGGAGGCGCTATGCGCGCTGTGCTGCGAAATGGCGAATGAGGGCCATGTGGCACAGGTGGCCACGCTCCTTGCTGAAGCCGCCAGGTGAGTCGTCTAGTACTTGCATTCTGGGCATTTGTTAAGGTTGCCTGTGCCATAGCTTGTTATTTAAAGTTCCTGACGTGTGCATGAGGAGCATGTGCCATGCAGGCAGGATTGTCATGCGGAGCTGGCAGCTCTGATGCTGCACATGGTGAGGGAGGACCGGCAGGAGACAGCGCGAGACATGTCCATTATCATGCTTGTCAACAGGTGAAGCTCAGGCTTCCTTTTGCATAAAGGCTCTGACACGCAGTAGCTCTAACTTGGCACTTCTGAGAGACCTGCTCCTTGGAAACCATGAACGCTTCCTAAATTTAATCATGGATACCAGACTGCCATGCCCTGTACAGCAGAGCAGGAAACCGTCGGGACTCCACACTTTACAGAGGCAATGAGGATCAGAGCCAAAGTGCTGTTTTGCATGGACCTGTGAGGACCACTGATGCCAGTGGCGGTTGCATAGTATGGCGACCAAAAAAAATTCCAATCAGGCCAACAAAACAGCTCAACCTGTTTCTGCAGGCGCGAAGATGCATTAGGCGCGGTGTTCATGCAAATGCTGAAGTATGGCGGCGTGAAGGAGGTTGCCAACCTGGGCGTCGCAATTGCAGAGGCCGGGGGCATCACGTTGGCCTGCGACGCCAAGCGCGCTATGCTGCGCCGCCAGGAGGCACGCCACACTCCAGTGGGCCTTGTGTGCCTGGAAGTTATTAGGTGAGCCTGACCCCCATTGAAACATCCTATGACTATGCTCTAGCTCATGCGTCCAGGTGAGCTACAAGAGCGGACTCAGTAGTAAAGCATGTCCTCATGAGCTGCGCAGCTGCACACATCAAAGCCCCCAAAGCTGATATCGGTAATGCCACGTCATAACCAGAGGAAAGCAGAGTCTGTGTTCACAACGTCAACGAAGGCTTTGAAACCCGTTGTCCTATCATCAGCAGCAGAAGCTACCTGTGCTGACAATTCAGTGTGGTGCAGGCTGGGTCGCACAGACATAGTAGCCAGGGGACTGATACAGCTGCGTGACGAGGACCACCTGGACATCTTGGCGGAAGCCATGGGGAGCATGCATAGCACAGAGGCTGTTCAGGCATCCGTCCAGGTCTCCCTGGAGCTTGCTAGCAGACATCGCCCGGACATCATGACGGACGTATGCATCTCCCACACACTCTGTCTGTGTCAGAGCTTCCGCACTGTCGTGTCTGCCTACCATGCTGCTGTCTGTTTGGCTCACCCATGGCACTATTTTAAATAGCGCTCATTGTCTGGGTACTGGCACTGTCACTCAGCAGGCAGGTAACTTAGTGAATTTCCGCCTGCTTCTGGATTGGCGAGGAAACTGAAAGGGAGCCATCAGGGTCTGTTTCAATGGATATGAGAGGAGCAGGCTAAGGGTGCCACTCAACTTGGAAAAAGACAGGGAGTGCGAGTGGACGGCTACAGCGTTTTGGAGCCTGATTCTGTTGTTAACACCTGCAGATCAAGCTGGCGCTCCTCGAGCGTGGCCATCTGGACATTGTCAAGAAGTGCATAATCAGATGTGTGGACATGGGACATGCCTGGATCCCAGCAGCTCTGTCCCTTGAGCTTCTGCGAAGGGGCAAGGTCAGGGTGAGGCCCTCCTAGGATGCATCTAAATTGCAGAACTGCAGTCGTCAGTCTGAGTGTCTGGGCCCTGGGACACTGACTGCCTATCCGATGTTCAGCAACTGCAGCCATGACCAATGCCCGCATTGTGAATTTGCAGGAACCCCAACTCTCCATTGTCGCGGTGCTTTGTATCTTGGCATGGTACGCTTGTGACAGCTGCTGGCACAGGACCTGTGCTGGCCAATAAGTTGATCTGAGATGCAGGTTGAGGTGGACTTTGTAAGGGCGATTGCACAGGATGGCAGGATGGATGTGCTGGCACAGTGGATGGGCGTCACGATCAGAGGAGGGCATGAGAAGTAAGCTGGCACACCTTGTGCAACATCCTGTTGCCTTGTCTCCCTCTGTCAAATTCTACAAGTCTCCCCTGAGAGGTTCCTGTCGGAGTGGGTCCAAAACAGCCTTAAGCGGCAGGAGCGAATGCTGATCAGGCATGAGAGTTGGATTCTCTTTGGCATGCCTTCACAATGCCTGCATTCCATGTGTATGACCTATGGCATTACGCTGTTGGTTGCTACCCCAGCAGCCATATCAATGCTGGGCAGCCTATCAAGAGAAGGCTGTCTTCCCACAGGGAGTGGGCGGAGATTGCGGGGGGGTTGCACAAGCAGGGCCTGTTTTGGATCGTGGCTGACATCATCACGCAGCTGGTCCCCGCCGGCAGGGTAGCAGTGGAAGCCCACAACGCCATCTGCGAGTACCTGGGCCCTGAATATGTAGGTCCCCACCTCACCCATTGCCTCTTTCATCAGGACATCGCACCGCCTCTGGCAACTCTGTCAGCTATCACAGGTTTGGCTTCTTGGGTGACACAAAGACTGATGGCTGCATGCTTACTTTTGCAAAAAGGCAAAGGCCAGATGTGCGTGCATGGTTGATAGAGGGCATTTTGGCCAGCGCTGCCATGCTAATAGAGCACAAGTCACAACATAGTGATGCTTGCAAGGATGACTTGCATGCCCATGTGTCCATGCAATCCTATCAGCAAATCATAGATTATGTCTCAGTGCAACTCACCTTAGCCACCTGAGCACCTGCAGACCACAACGTCCTGATGCTTCGGTCTAGAGCCATGTCATGCAGTAGCTGACTAGAACGGGCTGTCCCATGGCATGCATGCGCAGGCTGCGGACGTCCACATACTGATGGTGGAGAGGGGACACCTGGATGACATCTGCCAGCTGACAGCAGCCCTCATCATCAACCACCAGGCGCCGCTGCTTGTCCGAGTTCTCACCTCCATCGTGGATGACCGGGTACGCTGTCTAAGTCGTGCAGTGCCTCCTGGCCTACACTTCTGACCCTTCCCGAGCATGGTGCTGAGGCTTGTACCTTCATATCCTGCAAAGTAAAGCACGTACTCTTTCATATCTCCTCTTTGCATTCCCTTCCTATGTAGGCCATGGACTCCATGGAAGATCTCTCTCCATCTCTGAGGAGATGCAAATGCGCTTGCAACAGCTTGCAATTGCCATCTGACTGGACGCTGTGCTGCGCAGGACAGGGCAGACATTGTTGCTAGGAAGCAGGTCAGGTTCCTTGAGACCGGCCATGATGACATCGTGGCAATGATCCACAATGAGCTCATCAATGAGGGCAGATTCCCCGAAGGCGCAAAGCTGGCAGGTGAGAGTCTGCTCACAGACTTTCAGGCACATCAGCAGTACTACTAGGAGGAGCATGTGTCTGCTGCTTCAGGGAGTTGCTATATTACTGCGGCTGAAGTCATCTGCACTGACGAAAGGAATCTGATTGTATGTAATGGTGATGCAACAGCAAGTCTGGGATACACTATGGGGTGCTCTGCTTGGACAGGAGCCCTCCAAAGTTCACGCATGCACGCTGAGTACCTCAAGTCTGTCAAAAAGCTGTTCGTGTAGGTGCTGACCATCAGAGTATTCTCTGCAGAACTGCTCCATCCACATGCTGAGTATTGCTGGTTGTCATGTGCAGCTGCACTGGCGGACATCACAGACGTGGTGCAGTTCCTCGAGCACTTGAGGGCCGCTGGAGCGCGGGTCATGCCAGAGATCTGGCACTATGCCACGACTGCCTGCTTCAGGGCGGGCAGGGTTGTGCATCCTAACCAGGCTCCCTCCCCTGGCGGCCGCAGGGAAGAACAAGTGTGAGTGCATCTTGAGCAAAGTGCATGAGCAGAACCATTGTCTGTTTGACAGTTGCATGAGACGCTATTGGCTTGCTCGCTCGCTCGCTCGCTCGCTCATCCCTTTGCGCGTGCTGGCTTCTGCATTGCTAGCATTGGCATCTGTAAAGCCTGTGGCTTTGAGACCTGTACCATCCTTCATATTTGCTCGTGACCTGGCAGTACCCTGTGCTCAGTGCCACGTGTGGATACTGTCATGTGCAAAGGATCTGTATTTAGGCAACATACACCTCTGAGACTGGCCAGCAATTGTTGCAGGCCAGATGTTCTGGAGGATGCAGGGCAGTCGACTAGAGAGAGTCAGGCTGCTTTGCTGGGCACTCAAGGGCATGATGCAGACAACCTCAGGCAGACAGCCCTCCAGCCTGTGCTGAAAGAAGAGCAAGAGGTACACCTGCTCTGTTTGCATACCTGAATGCTGCTGTCATCTTGACATTACTGCTGATCTCTGCTGGCTTATGGCAGTTGGGTACATATACAGGCGCCCCTTGTGATGGCCATCCCTTCTAGTATCTTCAAAATCTGTTGAGTGCTGCGTGGGGCAGTGGCACCTTCCTGACATGCTGGAGCCACAGAGACTGCAGTGCCTGGTGTTACACCAGTGGTGTATGAAATGCTCCTGGCTGCATCGTGCAAGACGTATCTGACTGGCTCTATGACCTTGATGTTTCTTGCAGGAGCCGCAGGATGCCAGTGCCGCGCTGTCCCACCTGCAGCCTAGTACTCCACCCACAGGCAGCAAGTGCATCCAGCCGCAGATTGTAGGAAGCCCGATTGTTGTCGGCGTAGCGCCCCCTGGAGCAGAACGCATGCAGCGTGTGCACAGAAGTCAGCCAGAGCATAGCAGCCACTCTGTGCTGTCCGCCGAGGAGTGACGCTATGTATACACATGGAGAGATGATTGTCTGCTTGAAGGCCAAGGCCTGCTTTGCTTGCACTAGAAAAGCAAGCTTATATGGTTTGCCATTACGGAGGATCATGAGTGAGCGAGCAGCGCATTCACATGGCAGCTGGAAGGATGAGCCTGGCTGGCAGTCAAGAGCCGTGCCTGCTTGCTTGAGACTGGAACTGACCGCTTTACAGCCTGACTCAATGGTGGGGCGATTTTTGTGCTCAGTGCCTAGCAGCGACAGGTGGCTTTGAGGAAAGTCAAGTCACGGATGATCACGACAGGTCACGTGACAATCGTGACGTGACCTGCACATTCCTGTCCCAACTCCAATGTCCACCATCGCCTCTCAGGCCGCACGGCCTTTGATGTCATGAGTCCCAGACCAAGATGCACTGCTAGTCTGGCGGTGTGGACTCCGTGTTGATGTAGGTGCCTCACGATCGGGCAAAAATGGAGACTCTGTATCCGCCCAGGATAGCAGATACAATGACATGTTTAGTCAGAAAGGTGGCAGACATCTTTGAGCAGCTGGCACAGGAGAAATGACACTTGTTCTGGCTGATCTCAAAGACAAGCAACGCGTGCATCAGGTACGCCATGGCGCTCATTGAGAACGCTTTCTATTATCTAGCGTACATAAATGCATGTGGTATCACCCTAAGTGTATAACAGTGAGCGCACGCAAATGGCCTGCTTGACGGCATTCCCGCCACTTCTGCAGAAGCGGTTTGAGGGGCAGGAGCGGTCTGACGGGTACCGGATTCATGGACTGCAGGTGATTTGATCTGCTAGCACGGATAACCGTTCCTCCAACGCTGCTACTGTATTCAGGAGTATGATAATGCCATTGTGACCTGCTGTATGGGCAGCTAGACCCAGTGACGTGCCTGCTTGCTTTTCTGCAGGGCATCCTCTGGCTGGTTTGCGCAGCTCGGAGGAGCAATGAATAAGTGGGCCAGGTCGATTTGCAAGTGCGCACTCTGCTCAGCATCCGCATGTAGCTGCATCCCTTAAAGCTCTCCAGCTAAGTGCAGCACCAAATTCAAGCTGAATCTGACACATCCCTCTGATGGGTGCAGACACGTCAGGCAGGCATGGACTGTTCCTGCAGATGATGCGGTGGCTGCCTCTGTGGTGAAGGATATCAAAGACATGCACAAGACCTTCCAGACCTTCCTGGGATTCTTTTTCGCGGCAACCTTTGCTGCCACAGTTGCCCTCCAGGGTAATTTGACGGATGTGGATCCAACATCGTACTGGAATCTGACGTACTGGGAAAAGATCTCTAGGACAGGGTATGGCTATCTGGCATTCTACTCTCAGAATGACACATGCACATCGATCAGGGATCCGTGCTGGCAGGCCTTCCAGAGTCGCAAGACCAATGCAACAGTGTGGGAGAGCAGGCAAGATTGCAGCAGCTGCAGCCAGTGGACTGACGGCCACAACTACAGCTTAATCAAGAATTACTTGAGTGCTCCATATACCAGGCAGCATACACTCTTTCTGCAGTGGTTGGGGGCAACACTTTCCCTCTCAGCCATGGCACTGCTGATCGGTGCCATCTTGAACCTCCTACCCTTGCGCCCGCTGTTCGCCGTCATTGTTTGTATGCGTTTGGTGGTTCTCCTGACAGCTTTTGGTATCTTGTCAGCATTTCACACGGTCAAGCAATCCCTGTACATCAACTATGCACAGGATCAGCATTACAGGGACGAGACCAGGCCTGGAATCACAGCTGTGTTCGTCTTTGTATGGACTTTAGCTTTAATCTTGATCATCTGCAGCCTTGTCTGGAATCCTGTGCTTCTCGCCAGGCCATCCCAGCCTTCAAGTAAGCAGAGTTCCTCTGCTGAACAGAACAGCAGAGACCCTAAAGCAGCAGTTGCTGCCGCAGAAGTAGTTTCCTTAATTGCAAGAAATGTGGGAGGCACGCTCAGGTCTGAAGCAGCATGCACCGCAGCCTTTGGCCCTTTGTATCCGATGGTGCTTGTCAGAGTGCTCATGCAGACCTGTCCTCATACCTCAACATACTTTATTCAATATCATGACAGCTTCTTTAATTCCAAGTCTCTTGGAACCCACAAGATGGTGCCCTAGCTGGCACCAACAAGGTAACGTTACCCTGGACATAGGGTGAAGGTTCTTTCCTTCGACATGTACATGTCAATATCATACATGAAAGGCTGTGCCTGACGTGACATAATGCTATGGCCACTAGCTAGCTATGAGCGGCTGGATGATTGCATTCGTCCTCAATTGCACTGATATTATGGCAGCATGCATCTTTGCAAGAGCTGCAGGATCATCTGTGATGTACATGATGTCATTCCTCTGCCTATGAGGAGTGATGCTGCAATGAAGTTTCCTGCAAGGGGTGAGGCTGCAGCTCTCACACCGGCGTGAATGAAGCATACAGTGCCTACACTGCAATTGAGCTAGAGTTTTCTGAAATGATAGAGTCTGATCAATGCGGCAGCTGAGCTCATGTGTACATGTGCGAAATAAAAGGCACGCAGCTCATCAAAAGCATAGACTCACGCAATCCCTCCAGCCATAGCAGCATCAGCACAAGACCTACTCAAAAGTTATTGTCAGTCCTGCCCTGAGGTCTTTATAAGTACATCCCTGCCATCGGGCAGCAGGCCGCTCTTCAATGCGCTTCTGTGCAAGTCCCAGGAACTTGGAGGCATCAGGCGTCATAACAAGAGGGCATGCCCCTGACCCAAGCCTCTGGGCTTTGCCACAAAAGGTAAGGCTTTCAAGGCCCGCCATGTCCAGGAAGGGGTTGAGGGGTCTGTCCAGGTGCATGGGCATTTCCCCTGTGTTGTGGACAGTCAGCTCCCTAAGGTTGGTCAGCCGTTCCAAGACCGCCGGAAGCCCCTTTTCCAGCGGGAGGTGCAATTCCAGGGCCCTCAAGCTGATGGGCAGGGCACAATCAGGCCCACGCAAGGGTGTGAGCTTTTCCAGCGGGCAATCTGTAGTGAGATATTGCAACTTCAAGCGCTTCAGGATCCTGGTACACCTGAGGCCGTGCCACAATTGCAAGGTCTGTCAAGCCTTCTAGCATGTGCCCGCGCAAGCTCTCCTGTGGAGACAACGAGCCTTCTCCTAGATATAAAAGGTTCACTCTCTCAATACCCTGGGGAATGCCTTGCACGGCTTCTAAGGGATGCAGGTCCACCAGTCCCAGCACTTCCAGCTGTGGGCAGTTGAGCGCGATGCTGACATGGGAGAATGTTCCTACGGCGATAACCTGGAGCTGTGGCAAGGAGAGCTCTATGCGCGCTCTTGGAAGTGTGCCGGTAGTGCTTCTGAGTCCGCAAAGTGTCAGACACTGCAGCCTGGTCAGCTCATGCAGGGCAGACGGTGTGGCCTGCCCAATGTCAAGTCTAATTTTCAGCCTCAGGTCTGTCAAGCTCCTTGCCAGGGCTGTCCAGTGAGGCTGGATAGCTTGAGGTAAATCAGACGGAGTCACCGACAGATTATCGCTTTCCAGAAGCGGCTCAACAGGGGCTGCAGCATACACACAGATCAGAGAAACAATTGCGGATCTCTTCACACATGCTCCTGTCAGAGCTCCTGTCCAACAACAGCACCAAGACAGGTCATGGCAACCAGTCTATGCACATCAGACAGGGATACCAGCAAAGGGAGCAGCTAGGCCATGCAGAGTGTTGTGGTAGACATGCATGTGCAGGACAAGTCCCGAATGCTGATGGGCCCATCTGGCATGAATAAAATGCCAGGCAAAGGGTTCATGCAGCTCACCATGGGAGAGGTTCAATTGGATGTCAGCCGCCGGGGAGAGCACACTAGAAAGCTGTGGTAGAACATTGCTGACTATCTGGTAGATCCTTGCCAACTCTGGCGCTGAGAGCTCCATAGAATCACCATGTGCCCTGATGCCATCTGCGCGCTGGATGAGCCAGCTGCACAGCGACACAGTAGACTCTAGTGCGCTCAGCCCAGGTAGAGCAGTCTGTAAGCTGTTGAGATGCCCACATGGTTGGTCAGACAACCCTGCTCTGCAAGGCAGACTGCCACTATGCGTATCACTATCTGCACGAGGAGGGGCACTTGCCTGGCCAAGTCAGGGGGGCTTGCTGTTTCAGAGATGGGATCGTCCACCTGGATCAAGTCCCAGACAAATGATCCTTGGAAGGCTTCCACAAGATCTCCTTGAACGCCTGGCAGACGGCTTGCGCTTGACACTTTCTTTTGAACGGCAGATGCTTGAGGATGCTGGTCAGCAGGTCCTCTGGCAAGTCCATGAGATCAATTCGGGGGCGACGCCTTTAGCGCTTCTTGCGCGGCCCTGTCATGCTGAGCAGTTCTGCGGTACTCTGTCTTCTTGCTGCTGGTCTTCGTGAGAATCCTCGTGGACGTATTTCTATGGAAGTTTAACAGCAATCACACCATACCTTAGGCGGACATTGGCGAAGTCCTTGCATATTCAGCCTGCTTGCTTGTAAAGAAAGCCATCTACGAAGGAAGGAGCCGACGTGAGTTTCTGGCAGAGAGAGTTTCTGGCAGAGAGACCAGAGAGGAGCCGAGAGCAGGCATGTGCCGTTACGTCAAGCCCGCTTCCTCAAGATGGGAAGCTCCCCTCACGGAGGTGCCGCTCTTCTGGAGCACGTTGGCTGCCGCAACTGCGACCGCCCTCTACGGACGAGAGCTCTCTGTGTTCCCCCTCGATCGCCACAGCGTAGAACGTGCCTATTACAGCGTATTATCGTGCAGACGTCATCGGCAAGTGCCAAGCCCGACAAAAGGCTGTGAATAAGCAAAGCACCCGAGATGGCTCATTCTACTTGGAATAGGAGGGCAGGACATCTTCAAAATACTGAGCATGCGCATAAAGATAGCGTGTGAGTCTGGCTGGGTTTCGGTGTTGCCGTACCTCGGAGGCATGCGGCTCGGTTCTACCAAGTGAGCAGCCTGAGCCGACGGTAAAGCGACACCTGGGAGATAGTCTGCATCAAAGAGCCCCAGAGGTACCAGATGGGGCGGGGCGATCTTGATGAGGATCCCTTTGTCTATGTACGTCCAGGCGCCCATGAGCCTGCCAAATCAGCAGAGAGACATTTTGCTTGATCAATAGGGCATCGGTAGATGTTATGCTTGAAGCAACTACGCATAGTATACCTCTGTAGTCCAAGCAATCCTCCATGGCATTACGAGCCAGCACCTGTATCTAGTGGTCAGCTTGGCACCTGAACACGCTCCTGATGCAGGTCCTCAAGAACACGTTCACATGCGGAGCTCGGACCCTACCCGAGGATGGTACTGAAGCCTACGCAACACCAGTGGCAGCACAGGCAGGAAACGACATTGGAGCTCAGGCAGCTGGCAATAGCAGAAGGGCAGAGCTGCAGGCTGCTGGGACAGATGATAGGGTGGTGCAGCGGGCGCGCGGGGTGTACTATGTGGTCGGACAGAGCCCCACATGCCTCAGCAGCCTGCTGGGGCGCTGCATCATTCGCGCTGCAGACGAAGGCAACATCAAGGGTGTGCATCGATGTCCCCATGCCACTGCACGGATGGTGTGTGTATGTCCTGTGAGACATGTTTGCTGGGAGCCAGCAAGCCGTATAGCGCAAGGTGGCTTCCAGAAGCGCCATGGGGATTATCCAACACTCAGGCGCCTGCATAATATTTGCCCGGCTCATCTCATGGCTCATGCCAGGGGAAGGCCTCCTAGGAGCTGGGCAAATATCCTGCATGTCTCATATGCCACATTGAATATGTTGCATAAATTGCTATATAGCAACACTGCCTGAAACCACATCAGGCTCAGCACGCTACCATCAGTCTCTGAGAAATAGGGCAGCATTATAGATGACATCTACTTGCAGGTGCCATCAGGCTTCTGAGGATGCCTTTGAGGCTGGGATGCTCCCGCCTTGCAGCCAACACCATGGACAGCATCGCCTCCCTGCAGGTGCCTTTTGTCATGACAGTTCCTCACCAACCTATACATAGCGGCAGTTCAGAGCTTACTGAATATCTAGGTATACTCATGCTTGTCCAAGGATGGCCAGCTTCATGTGAAGGCGTGCTCAGGATCTTGCCTGTTTACTGGTGTGTTCAAAGGTGCTACCCTTCCTGATTGCGCAACATGTGCGGGATCAACAATATGTCGGCGGCTCAGCTGTTGATGGTGCTGACTATGCAGCTGAGCCACGGCTCACAGCAGTGACTCATGTATTGGTTCAGGATTCCCAGCTCGCCTCTCGGAAAGAGCACTTACGCCTGCTCTCAAGTGCAGGGGCGCCCGGATGTGCTGGCTTACCTGATAGCGCATCTGATGGCGGAGCGCGACCTGCGCCAGCCGCTGCAGCTGGTCACGGCCCTGCTGCGCCACCGCCGGGTTGAGGCGCTGTGCGCGCTGTGCTGCGAGATGGAGCAGGCGGGCAACGTGGCGCAGATGGCCACGCTCCTCTCTGAAGCCGCCAGGTACCACACCAAATCCACCTCCAGCAAGCAAACCTATGTGCACTAGCGGAGAACTCCCCATGCCTCTTCAGGCAGTCCTCTACTGCACAGTGATCGGCACATCAGGACATGCCAACTCTCTTCAGGAAGTGGAATAGCTCCTGGTGTTTCATGGGGTTATCATCTTAAATCTAAGGTTCAGTGTGCACTCCTCCAACGGCTGGCTGTGCAGGCGGGACTATCATGAGGAGCTGGCAGCCCTGATGCTGTATATGGTGAAGGAGGGCCACCTGGACACAGCGCGGGACATTGTGCTAGTCATGCTCGTCAACATGTGCGTCTCAGACCATTTCTCCATGCGATCACTGATGGCAGGCATCTGTCAGGGATGTGAGCGCTTACCCAATGTGCATCATCAGGCCTCCTGCTCAGGGATTGATGAAAGAGCCTTTGCTTGTGTCAGCCTAATGCACTATTTGTTCTGAGACCAGGCTGCGCCTGCATTCAGAGGATTTTTGCAGCAGGTGTTGTATACTTGGCACTGTAATGTCTAAGTGATTGCACTGCTGAGGTCATTTTTGTCTGCGCAGGCATGAGGACGCAGTGGGGCTGGTCTTCCTGCACATGCTGCAGTGGGGCGGTGCAAATCAGGTCGCCACAATCTGCATTGCGCTGGCGGATGTGAGCGCCATTGCGCTGCTGGCGGAAGCTGAGCGCGCTCTGGTGCGCTGGGAGCTGGCGCGCGGCTACCCTGTGGGATCTGTCATCCTTGCCATCATCAAGTAGGTCACCCTACAGCTGCTGCATGGCTTGACCTTGAGGTTCTTCCATCTTGGCATGTGGTTGCGCATTCATGAACATGTATCTTGCTCTGCGGGTCTTAGATGCGCACCCGCATGCCAGCATCGAGAGATCCTTAGGGTCTACCAAAATCAACACTGTTGCGTCCCTGTTGCACGCCATCAGCATGTCTCAAGGAAGCTCATGATGCAAACACATTTGCACTTGCTGTGGTGCCAACAAGAAGTTCTGTGGCATCAGCAGCTTAGTGCCGTGCAGGATGGGGAGGGCGGACGTGATCGCCAGGGTGCTCATTGAGCTGGACGAACAGAGGCAGGTGGACTTCGTGGTGCAAACCCTGCAGGGGCTGAAGACAGAAGATGCTGTGGAGGCAGCCGTCCAGGTGTCACAGGCGCTGGCTTCCATGGACCGCCCAGACGTTGTGGCAGACGTGCGCCCCAGTTCCTGAGCTGTGACAATCCTCATGCTTCTTGTGTGCTCACCCAGAGAGCTTACTAAAGCTTAGCTTCTAAGCGAGGGCTACTGCGACCTGCACTGCTGGGCTGATTCCCAAATCACAGCATGCTATCATCTCGGCCAAAGCAGCAGCAAGCTCCCAGGTGCTTGAAACTCACCGTAGGCTTGCGTCCCACAACAGACTGCACCTGTTGTGGGTGATCAGCCGCGGCAGAGTTTTGGGCACCCAAGAAATGAGGATGCCATGCTGGATGCTCTGAAGATGGGTGCATTATGGAAGGCGTCATGCTCAAGATTTTGTTGTGTGTGGATGTAGATCAAGATAGCCCTGGTGGAGCATGGGCACATGGACATTGTGGTGGCCTGTGTCAAGAGCTGCATCCAGGGCGGCCTCGCCTGGGTTGCTGCAGCACTGTCACTGGAGCTTCTGCGCAAGGGGAGGCTGGACGTGAGCCACCCCTCCCAAAGCTGATTCACCTTGAAAGAAAACCTATTTATGGGCAGCGCAGTATGATGCTCCCTCCTTTGCTCCTCCGCTTACAGGGGCAGGACAGGAGAGAAGCATCATGCTGTGGTGCGTGTCATTGTATGCATGCTTGCGCGCATGTAGCCCATGTCAGGGGTCGCGTAACGATTGCACATCCATGCAGATTGAGGCCGAGGTGATGAGGGTGATGGCAGAGGAGGGCAGGCTTGATCTGCTGGCCAGGTGGATGGGCATCCTGATTCGTGGAGGCCATGAGCGGTGAGATGAATCACACATGTGGATGCACGTCACACCTGACTGCACTCACTGAGAGAGCAACAGATGTAGTGACGTAGCTCCCATGTCAACCCACAGGTGTCGCGTCTGACAATAAAAGATAGTCAGCAATGGTTTGCAGATGGTCTGTGCTGCATGCACAGGCAGTCAGAATGCAGGCGAGACGCAGACATCTGGTTCGACTGCAGTAGATATGGCTCACAGCCTGCGCTGACTGCACATTAAGTTCTGCCCTGTCCATCGCTCTGCTTTGCATGATGCGCAGGGAGTGGGCGGAGATTGCAGGCGTGCTGCACAGGCGGGGCATGTTCTGGATTGTGGCAGACATCATAGCAGAGCTGGTGCCAACTGGCAGGGCTGCTGTGGACGCCCACAAGGCCCTGTACGACCACCTGGGACCTGACTACGTGAGCCTCCCATCCTTATCCCATCGACCATGCATCTGCTCTCATCATATTGCCCCCTTGAGCCAAATCACACCAGCAAAGGCCTTGAGTAGGAGCACCTCACAATGCTGCCTGCAAGTGTACTGCAAGGGCCTGAGGATGACGATTCCCTGGAGGAAGCGTGCAGATGCGCAGCTGCACAAGCTGCTTAGCACAGACACTGCTCTTCACTGCTGCCCTGTCATGCAGTGTGCGGATGTGCATATCCTGATGATTGACAGGGGCAACCTGGACCGGGCATGCCAGCTCACCGCTGCAGCCGTCATCAACCAGCAGTCGCAGGTCGTCCTGGATGTGATGACAGCCATCATCAGTGACAAGGTATTTCACACCTGGATGGACACCGCTGCCAATGGTATTTTGAACAGAGGATCCTCAAACTGTATACGCCTGTGAAGTTTGAAGCTTGAAGTCATGCCATAATGCTGCTTCAGATCGCTCAGGATAACGCAAAACAAAGCAGCAGTGTCTGCTGAAAAAGCTTTGACAGGTGATCGTTACATCAAGCCACAGAGGCTGACATGAACATCTGTTGTGAGGCAGGCCTTGAGCGGTGGCTTCGACATCTTGCAGGACAGAGCTGATATTGTTGCCAGGAAGGTGCTTCG
Organism: Coccomyxa viridis; assembly: GCA_963930925.1. Taxonomy (NCBI): domain Eukaryota; kingdom Viridiplantae; phylum Chlorophyta; class Trebouxiophyceae; family Coccomyxaceae; genus Coccomyxa; species Coccomyxa viridis. Next base: position 508,835 of record CAWVOJ010000012.1, read on the forward strand.
GCTGCTCGAGACTGGGCACACAGGCCTGGTGGTGGCTCTGAACAATGCCCTCATCAAGGAGGGCAGGTTTGCCCCTGCTGTTAAGATGGCTGGTGAGTCACTCTCACAGAATTCGGAGAATGACGGCCTCTTGTTGTCTTCATGGCCGATGTGCCCTCATGATGGAAGGACTGTGTAATCCAAGTCAACACAGTAGAAGGCAAATGCAAGGTAGCGTTGCGCTAGAGGATGCAAGTACCTTATCGAGAAAGTCTGCAGGCCGGGAGGCTCAGCAGTCATCTGGGCTTTTGACACAGTGAGAGCATTTTGAACCCATGGTGGACGCAGAAGCCAGCTCCCCAGCAGTAGTGAGACCGTTCTATTATGCCGCCGTACTGTTACATCATGTGGTACCAAGCGAGATGGTGGCGTGCAGCTGCGATGGCGGACATGGCGCCCGATGGTGTCATCGACCTGCTGGACAAGCTGCGGGATGCGGGAGCAACCATCATGCCCGAAGTCTGGCACTACATCACCGCCGCGCAGTTCACGCCCGGCGTGGTCGTCCCGCCTGCCGAAGCACAGTCTCCGCAAGGCGTCTGACTTGCCAATGATGTAGACAGGTGACAGCCTGACTCCTCAAGGCTTGAGTCAATCTTGTCTGAGAAGCCTGGTACCATTCATTCATTCATTCATTACACGCTTTCCGATCCGTAGATCAGGTGCGTTGCAGCAGACATTCTATGGCAGCCCTCCAACCTGCCCTGTCTGGTACCATGAAGATGTGAGTAACCAAGTTTGCCTTGTGCAGTGCACACGTGATTCAATGACACGAGCTCTCATTGTCTTGCAATGTTTTGCAATATCCTTGCGGTACATCTGCTGACGCACCTGGTGTGGTTGCACAGCATCCACACCGGTACATCAGCAAGTGTGTCTCACTTGCTCATGTACATGGCGCAGTCGGCTAAGAGAGATGCCTGGTGTGGGCTTATAAGGATTGTCTTCTCTGCAAATGTGCAGGCCAGAGATGGCGCAAGAGGCAGCAGCACCAAGCAGGCCCACCCAAGGAGCTGTGCCTGGCATCCAGACGCCAACCTCATTTGCAGCACCACGGCCGCAGCCTGAAAGCTCTGAGGAGTCTCTGGTGAGCTTCTTACTGTTTCCTGAGAGCTGTCTGTCACATGAGGGCTGCCCCGTGGATGTGGCTGAGTTCTTCTGTGTGGCTGTATTGGCGCGATCCTATACAGCCATACCATGATAGACGGGCACATACGTGAGGACTTTCATCAACAGGGGGCACCCTCAACCATGTTGCCTTATTGAGACTCTTGCTCCTTGTTCGGGCATTATTGGCCTTGAGAGTGCAGAAGGCTTGTTGCTCGCACAATCACCCGGGGCTTTCTCGATGCAGCGAGGCTCCAAAGAGAGGACAGAGCATGTTTATGCAGCACCAGCCGCTGGCCTGCAGTACCAGTCAGCTATGCCTACTCTGGAAGCACGGGTGGTGCGAGGCCCTCAGCTGGTGACCTAAGAGGCCCACCCTGACGCGCTGCTGGGGCCTGAAAACTATAGGACCCCAAGCTACCGCAGCCAGCACGTCCATCACCGTGTGAAGGAAAGAGGCATCCATTGCAGCTCGGGAGCGCCCAGTGCGGCATGTGAGACTAATGCGAAGCTTTGTCCCCTTTCTGAAAGGGACAGTGACAGAGGCAGAGACAGAGACAAGGGCAGAGACATAGACAGCCGGGCTGTAACTTGGTAGGAAGCGCACATGCGCTCACAGCACAGAGAGGCAAATGGCAAGGCATGAAAAGGAGCAAAGCAGGGCTCTGTGCAGGCAACCTGCAAGCGATTCATTGAATGCATGAGAGCGTCAGCTGTGGCGGTGGGCCTGTGAGCCTCAAAGTACCCTGCCTCACACAAAGCTTGAGGCTTTTCTGGTGCCACTCGTTGACAAGACCACTCATTGACAGGAATCTGCGTGACTGAGACAGTCCTGAGGTTGCTGCTGCCCTGCATCAGCTCAAAGAAGGCATGCGTGAGAGATGCTGTTGTGCCATCAATGGGATCACCAGATGCCAGCCCAGCCAGCCTGAAATGCATGACACACTGTACATCAGCACATCGATGAGCATTTTTGCGCAGCGTCATAGCATGGGCACGCTGGCAGAGCAATGACTTGTGATATGGTAATGACAAGTAGCCTGCGGTGCCACCAATGCTGACTGAAGCTGCCTGTGCAGACTGACAATGCTGAGATGCAGCCAGGTTACACGAAACCCCACCCATGACAGCTAGGCTGCGACCACATGACTGCACAGTGATGTGAAGAATGGGTGACTTGCAAAAGCAGACCTGACTTTGCCCTGTGCGATGACGCAGAATATGATGGCAACATGATGGCTGACTGTGCGGGTTGATGTCATCTGACAGTGAGTTGGTTTGCTCATCCCATGTGCCCTCACATGCCAGAGCCAAGTTGTAGATGCAACGTTAACAACACTCACCCGCGAGTAGCTTAGGACATCATTTTACAGTAGAGGCCAGACAACCTGATGTACGCTGAGGAAATTGCTGCCAGTAGTCGCTCCCGGCGATCTTGTTATATGGTACAGACCAAAAGCGTACGCCGAGCCCTCATTGCTTAGCAGCCGCCATAGTGTATACTGCAATTATTCAGTCGCACCGTTAGAGTGATCGAAACTTAGTTCCGTGCCAAGTGCTCCGGGTGGATGACATGTAAGAGAGACATGGACACAGTATGGCACACGCTTGATGCTCACCAAGGCAGCAGAATGTGATATACTGGTGTGGTTCATTTCTCAGTGATTACTCTGTAGGACGCAGACGCTCATCGAGTAACACCAGCCATGAGCTGAGAAGGTGAGAGCATCACCCCCCTGTCGCCATCGTACGTTGATAGGACTGCAACAGCCTCTAAAGCCTTCTCATGTAAGGTGATGTAATGAATCGTACAGGTCTTACAGGTGCAGGCTTATGAGAAAGCATGGCAGAGCCAGGGAGAACAGCATGTACGCTGCACTGGCCTCCATGCTCCTCCTCAATGGAGCTGCATGTACGTGGCTATCTACTGGCCGTACAACAGGCTTGCAACAGGCCAGTATTGGCCTTGACAAGCATGGAAGGGTTGCAGCAGGTGTGCAGCACTACACACACATGCACTGGGCTTTCCCAAACTTTTAGTGCACCATGGATTCTCACGCTGTCCTGACCTTATAGTATGTGAGTCTAAGCTCTTGCCCCAGGAGGAGAGCAACAGATACACATGCCTGGGGCTGTCAATGGCCATGGGACAGAGGCATACAGGGGACTCCTGGCTGACTATGCTGAGCAGGTAGGCTGCCTCTCTGTGTGATTGCAGAGAGCTGCGTGCATCACCACGAGAAATGTTGCTGAAATTGCTGGAAGCCTATGTCTTCCATGCAGTGCCCCTGACACTCCCACATCAAGTCAGACACAGCACATATCCGCATTCTGCAGGTGCTCAGATGGCGCTTGCTCACCTGTGTGTCATGGCTGCAGGCGGCGTACATGAAGTCTCCAGAGTGGCAACGGGTCCACAGAGCAAAGCTCAAAAGGCAAGTTGCCAGACACACATGCACCCCGCATACTCTGCTATGCCAGCTTTCCAGCAATCAGGAGCTCACAGATGAATATGCACATATCAGAGCTCATCTTTGCCCACATATTCATTGCTATCGCTCCGGGCAGAATCAGCGCGGCACATCTGCAATGCCCCTGTTGGGGCAGTGAGATGCACAGTATCTTATGAGTGCAGAGATGCAGGGTTGGAGATGGGAAGCTTACAAGAGGCATCCTCATTCCTGCTGGGGGAGAGAAGCTGCTTACGATGACCTTTGCCATGATCAAGGTACGCTCCCGCACATGGACACACAAGCATGCTCCAGTAAATGCCGGACCTGTGCAACAGGTGAAAACTACTACATTTCCCATAGGCCACACTCCTAGGGATTACTGTGATGTCATGCCGGGAGGTCCATGAGGTCCAGTCTTAGTCTCAAGAGTCTGAGAAGGGCAAATGTGCAAACACAGGTCTTGCGAGAGAGCCTGCACTGCAGCCTGCCTATTGAGGTGGTGTACAGCAGCAAAGAGGACATGAGCGCTGAGTGGAGGGAGAAGCTGGAGGTGCAACTCCGGCCCTAGCGCGTTGCCTGGTTCATTGTGCTTTTGCTGCTGCACAATTGCTGTATCCTGTAAAGCATGTGTACCTAGAAGTCAGCCACAAGGACCAAACAATGAGAGAGAAAGGAAGCACTCTGTTGAGCTGTTGACCAGGTCTTCAGCAACGTTGCATGTCGTCGTGCAAAAGAGCCCGTTCTGTGCCCTGAAAGAGCGCATGGCAGTCTGCATTCCTGGCGCCATCTGCTGCGTATATGGGCAGGCGATGAAGATTTTGTCTCTGCCATGTCAGCAGGCATCTTCCTGGGGAGTCCGATGCGTGAATGCAGCAGATTTCTTAGGGCAACGAGGGGAGAAGCCTAACTTGGCCCCAGCAGGAGAGGTACGCTAATAGCAGTGCTCACATATCAGCTGAAGGGTGTGCATCCTGTGCTAAAGGCCTGAGAGGAATTTAACATGTGATTATGGTCTGGTGGTGTGGTGCTCTGGGCGATTCAGAATTGACCGCCCAAACCAGGGGCAGCTGTGTGAGTGCTGGTCGCGCACTGCATGGTACTGTCTGAGCTGGATGTTGATTGTTGCACAGGGTCCGGAGGCCAGGCTGGCGGCGGGAGACATGCAGAAGATCTTTGCGCTCTGCTGTGTGACTTCATTTGAGGAGGTGAGCTGCTGCCCTGAGCACTTTTGTTGACTTCTTGTCCAGCGGCGAGGCTCTTCGCCATATTTGCTTGGAAGGCCCCTCTCTTGAGAGACAGTTGATAGTTTCCCAAGAATGGGGTTGTGGCAATGTCACTCAGTCATGGAAGACTATGCTGCTTACAGACCTTCAGCTTGATTGTGTGCTGCAGGTCATACTGGTGGAGGCAGACAGCCTGCCTCTCAGGAACCCAGAGGACCTGTTCGAGACAGCAGTGTTCAAGCAGCACGGCAGCCTGTATTGGCCGGGGCACTGGAGCGCCTCACAGGGGGACCGGCCAGGGTTCCTGGACCCTGCGGCATACACCCTCTTCGGGCTCAAACCGCCCTGGCTGGCAGACCCTGAGGCATTTGCCACAGCTGAGACGGGACAGCTTCTCATCCACAGGCAGGCCACTCTCACCACTGGCTTTTCCTGAAGCGCTGAGTTAGACCTCTTGTTGCTCTGCTCCCGCTCAAGCCCTTCATCAAAGTTCCAACCTAGTGCCTGGACTAGCTAAACTGAAGAGACTCAACATGGCCCGGAAGAAGTGTATGTGGCGTTATGCAGGCTGCGCCATGCGGATGTCCTGGACTGGCTGTGGTTCCTGACCCGGCATCACAGTGTCATGTTCAAGTAAGCAGCCTGCCCTTCTCACACTTTACACCCTATGCTCTCTGGCCCACAGTGCGCTAGGGCAATGCCCTCTGCTTACGGGTTAAGTGCACGTGTTGTCACTGGAGTCTCTCCTGTTCACCCAGGCCTTGCAGGAATGCGCCCTTTAGGCGTCATATTAATGAGTTTACCCTGCAGGCTGTATACTGGGGACACAGAGAGCTTCCGGCTGGCGTTCCACCTGGCAGGCAAGGGCGCTGACTATGCGCAGGCGCCCCACAGGCCAGCAGTGGCCCTCAGCGCTCAGCAAGTCCGTAGGAGACTGACCAAGGTAGCTGTCAAACCACCTGCACACAACTCCGCCCACAGCTTATGGACATATTAGTCAACGCTTGCCCTCTCTGAGGCGCCTGGCATTGACCTGTGCAGGACCTTTGTGCAAATGGATATCATCCAGTTTGAGAGGGGTGGAAGCCCATGTCTGCCCATGCTCTCATGCAGGGATTTGAGGAGCAGCCTGCCAGATATCTCTTTGCAGGCATCCTGCATTACGACCTGCAGGGGCATCTTTGCTTCTTGCATCGTATGGGAAAGGCAAAGTCTGGAGACTCGGGGTGAGATCCCTCATGCATCCTTTGCTATAGTATCTTCTGCATATACTTGTTCTGGAGAACATGTCTTCGCCCTTCTATGAGCAAGCTCGTTGGGGATTTCCCAGGAGGTTCAAATCTTTTGACACCACAGCAATGACACCCCTACTTCCACCGCTGTGTGCAGGAATATCTATCGGCATGCTGATCACTTCACAGTATCTCTTTCACCTGAGGCTGCTTTTGGCTACGCGGACAATGACGGAGACTTCTTTGAGGCCAGACAGGTGATGGCAGCTCTGAATACAAAAGTGATGACATGCTTAAGGATGTTGCAGCCTTACTGTACCTCCCACGCTCACGCAGCATTCACCCTCAAGCTGATAAGGTTGCAATTGAGTTGCACAAGCTTGTTGAGGGTAAGTGGTACACAGCGTTTGCAGAAGAATGGATGTTGCCTGACATGGAGGGATGGGCTTGCAGATAGATCCAGGTCTTCACAAGGGATGTCAGGCTAAACCAGGAGAGGTGGTGGTGCGTTTGCTGAACAAGTGTAAAGGGCACACTTTATCAGCTTTTCCTATCCCACTATTGCCAATGGACGCAGCGGCCAGAGCAGCAGAAGCCATCTCGCTTGATGAGCAGCTTCTGGCTATTTACCGCGCACACTGACAGCCCTCTACACAAGCCACATTTTCAAAATATCAGGAGTACCGTGGCATTGGCAAGTTGTACTACTGACCTGTGAAGCTCCCTTACGGCAATACTGGTGGAAAGGCACTTTCCACTGCTAAAGAGCCTAGCATCGAAAGCTCACTGTACAGTCAGCTGAGCCATCTTTGGCGCAAGATGACTCGCCGAGTCAGCAGCGCCCGTTGCCTCTTTGGGCGCCGGAGCAGCAAAGATCTTGCATCCAGCCAGCGGCTGCAGCTGCGCGCTGAGCTGGGCAGCTGTGACAATGATGTCGGGCAGGATTAGCGTCCCGCCTGAGATCGCCACGAGCTCATACGACAGAGTGCCCTCACTGTGCGGCAGCACAGCCTTGGTCCCTGACCTGACACCTGCAAGGATCCCATTTGGTCAGCTACACTGGGATATCTCATTTTGGGCACGACAGAGGGGCGGTCCTTGCAGACGATACAAGATATCTTGTACCTGCTGTGACTTATGTTAGCTCACGATTCCTGATTGTTTTCCTGGGGCCCTTCCAACGCCCACACAACAAGGCATAACCTACTGACGAGTCGGGTGTGTTGGGGGGCTTTGTCAAACTACAGTCCAGTGCCCACCTGCGACCATGAAGCCGGTGGTGTCTCCCAAGCGCACGCTGAGGTCCAGCACATGCTGCGTCGCATTGCTGGCTTTCAGCTGCAGAGCGAAGGGCTTCCCAACAGTGATGAAGGGCGGCCAGCTGCCTTTGACCTGTACAGCAACCCTCACATCGGCTGACATGCTCAGAACTATGACCTGAGTCTACCTTTGGTCCTCAGTGATGTATGGAGTCTGCACAACGCATCAGTGTACTTGTATGTGTCTCTTCCAGCAGTGCCAATCAAGGTAGCAAGAGCTCCTTTCATATACATAGGATGTTACACTACTCAGGACTTCTAGTGCATATGGAAAGGACTGTTCACCTGCAGCAGAGCCGGGCTGAAGGTGTGCTGGGGCAGCAGGGGTATTTGTGTAGTCACAGGCGGCCCCACAGGAAGCTCGCTACTTGAGGAGCTTCCTGGCGCTTGCTGCTGATCGCTATTGCTGCTGCGGCCGGTGATAACCTCGGCGCCTCTGCACATAAAGCTGGCGCATCGGATTCGTCTCTTTTGAGATGGTCAGGGGTTCTTCTTTGTTTGGGAACCTGTAACTTGTAAGACCCTCGCTGCAGTTGAAAAGCTCCCGGATGGCTCATGAGCTACTACTGTAGCTCGTCTATGAGGCACCAGCCTTGACTGTAGCAGAGACACACGGAGATAAGGACATGAGGAGCGCTTTAAAGCACCTGCTGCGCTGCCATGTGACCGAAAGAGTGGCGGGTGACACAGCGCTAGAGGGCTGCTTGCAGAGGACTGTCCCTACCACTGTCTGCACCTCCCCTTTCCTGAAGAGCACTGGCTGGCTCTCACTCACTGCTGAGCTGCAATGCAGCAGCTCCACTCCTACACAAGTGGCACCTTGCATTAGTTGCTTTTGCACATTGTTCCCCTCGAGAGGCATGAAATGCTTTGCCTGCACGCCTGCATTGCTCAACACTAGACCATTCAGGTTTGCACATCAGGGACACTGCAATTAGGGTATGCAAAGATCTGGACCATGGATTAGGATGTCACCTGTGTCAGCACTGCTCCCTTTAAGGCATACAGACTGGAGCATGACATTGCTGGAGGCCAGAGAGCTCAGGCTGACCGTCACCATGCATGGCAGGCCTGCTGGGAGCACAGGGCCCTGCGCTGAGTCAGCATTCTGCACAATGCAAACGGCGGATTTGCAACACCTCAACGCGTGTCAATGTGAAGCGCAACAGCATTGTCCTGCTGGGTTGCACTTCATTGAGTGGAGCTTGATATACACAGCGTGTCAGCCGAGCCAGGCCATGGTAGGAGATGTGCCTTCCTGCTGCTTATACCAGGAGATGAGCGTATCTGCTACCAATGACCAGTCTCAGCAACATGCTGTGTAGCAACATTACTATCTGCACCTCTCCTGAGCAATGCTGCATCTGAGTGACACCATCTCTTGGTGTTCTGCTTTGCATGGCAGTATCCAGAAGCCAAAAGCATCTTCCACGAAAGCTCACCACAGATGCATGGATATATGCACAACTCCGTGTAGCAGCGGCGCAGCTGGCCCTCACTTCAAAGGTGCGCTCTGCAATACATGTGACAGCCGCTGACACCTCCGTCTGCATATTCATCTCCAGTATCAGAGGCAGTACAGACTATCACATGCACAAGCTGAAGCCACACTAAATGTTGTACGAAGGCACTCTCACAGAGGTACTGTGGCAACACCACTCTCCTCACAACACACATCCTCTGTCTCATTGCTCGGCATGCATGTGACCACTGGAGGTGAAGGGACTTCACGCTGATGTCACTGCAGCCCCAAAGGACATAGGGCTTCTTAGTGCTCACACAAAGCTGGCCGAATTCCCACCAATTTACTGACACAGCTGGCCAAATTTCCATCAATCTACTGACACAATGCAACCTGGAAAGGCTCGCACCCTTGAGGATGCGTCTGCACTTTGAGTGGGACTGCGCTGAGAGGCTTGTGCCTCAGAGCCCAGCCGCGCTTCTATCGACACGGCGCCTGGCCTGCTGCAGAGCAGGTGCGCTGTCATGTGGTGTCGCGTGCCGCTCTTCAGTGCTGGGACCGGCAGCTGCAGCTGCCCTGGTCGCCATGTGTCACCACCTGCTCACAACATCATAATCACACACCTTGCACTTATCTGCTGCTTGCATGAGCAGAAGTCAAGCATTTTCATCTAGGTGTCCACAGTAGGATATACCGAGTCATGACAGGTGAGCCGCCATCTGGTTATAGTAGCAGCGAAAGCGGTTGTCGCGCAACACTGACAATCTTCCATATCCTCAAGGATCAGGCATGAATGACATATGACAGGATGCATTGGGTGCACAGCAGTCTAAAGCCCTGGGCCCACCTGGTGCTGAGCTGTTGCAGAGCAGTGGCGGCTCCCCTCCCTCTGCATAGCTGGCAGTGATGAAGCCCTGCTGCGCTGGGCAGTTGCTGCTGGCGTTAACAGTTACGCTGACTGCCGCGTGCTCTCCCACCATCAGAGTTCTGTAGGTCTGCACCTGCACCAGAGCATGCACCATCAGCAGCAACAGCGGTCTCAAAACACCAAAACACTAAGCGGGAACCCTGGTCTGTATTGTAGCCTTGTGGGGAATATTAGGGTGTCTATATATACGTAGTTGGTGTTCTTCTGACCAGATGGCTTGCAAAGTGGTTTTGGGTATCAAGCAGATGTTCAAATGTGGCGTAGAAAATATGATTCACTGTATGCAGCGACCTGTGTTGCTTGCGTGCTTCCCATATACGATACATACATAGTCAGGCAGCAGGGAGTGAGCGATTCAGGTGTTCACAGGAGGATATGGGACCTGCAAAGAGGGAGCCTGGTGTAGCACCGCCGTGCTGAGCTCGTACTGCCCAAGACTGACATCCAGGTTGTGGAAGGGCGCCTTGGCCTGCTGGGCTGCAGCGCTCACCCGGCCAATAGGCAGCACACCTGCAGCACATGCACTCTGTGTGAAGCAGAACATGGAGAGACCCCCCGTGATCTGACAGGTAAACATCTGCGTCAGAGGCCTAAACTTGCCCTATCAGAGCATTGAAGCTGACTCCTTGCGGGGCAAGGTGGGTGTGCAAGGAGAATACACGTGCCATGCAATGACAATCATATATCCCAAGCATATCCTGAAATGAGTCATAGAGTAGACGGCATGTACCGCTGCCAGCATGGCAGGCACATATCAAGCTACTTCACAGCATAGATCAAAGCCAGAATATTTGCAGGGCTGACAAGCAGGAACAACAGAACCTTTGCCATCCAAGGGTAATGCGACGCAGAATGCAGCAAATGACTGGGGTGTGGTGCTGAGGCGAGCCTGTGCAAGACGGACCTGTTGGAAAATTGGCCAGCGTCCACACAATGGCTGCATCGGGCCCTATCCGCAGGACGACATCTGTCACCCTGAGGGAGCCCATAGTGGGGGAGCTCCTGCTGGCCCAGAAGCTGGTCCAGGATTCCGGCCTGACTACAGCGCTGCTGCTGCTTGGTGAATCATCGCAGGCAGCGCCCAACATCTGTGAGTCAGAAGATGGCTGTGCAGGGACCCGGATGACATGCCCCTTATCGTCCCTCACATGAGCCTGCAGCAGGTGACGGTATCTACGCTCATCATGTGTCATGGCGCTGATATGCAGCCTGCCTAGACCAGACTTGGGCAAGCTTTGATTCTAGGTATGGCTCACGCTGTCAGTGCAACAGACCCATATGAACAGGCCTTATACAGGCATATAAGCAGGAGACTAATCCAGATGTGCGCACCTCAACAGCAGCCACTGGTAGGTCTGCTGGAAGGTTGCTCCAGAGAGCAATTGCAAAGCGCCACGTAGGACCAGCTGCACTGTCAGGGGCCTCGGGCGGGGTAGATGGGGCGAATCCGCAAGTGAGGGCTAGCGTGGAGTACATGCCATAATTGACAGGGCGCATGCTGAATTCCAGAGCCGCATCAGTGACAGGCTTGTCCAATCCTGCAGTGCATGAGTCCCCAAAAGCTCATTTGATATCTGCAGACCAAGCACAATGTTGCACTTTCCTGCGCCCTCACTGCCGGCCAGAGCAGGGTCGATGGCCCGCGAGACACAAGACAATGCCTGACAATGCCTGACACAGCATCATTCAACTGCTCAGGTCTGCCAGCTTTTCCTGCCTGTAATGGAATAGAGTGTGCAGATCAGCTTTGGAATAGACTTGCCTGGGCCTGTTTTGGGGGACCTGGGGGCGGGTGATTGGGGCTGCGCTGCGAAATCGATGGGTCCAGTCAGCTGTGAGATTGCCTGCTGTGCCATGGCCAGGCGCTGTGCCAAGTCCAGGCACTGCGCCAGGCAGCTCAGCTCCAAAGAGCACCTGATGTGCTCCTGCAGATCAGCAGACAAGTAGTTCGCTCTGGCTGCATATGTTGCGCATGAGCAACCTTAGCCTTGTGCACAATGGTACAGGCACAGCTTGGCTTTCCAGCCTGTCCAACAGACAGAATTTTGAACCCGCCCCTTCCTACATTCGATGTTTAAGCTCCTTGTGAAACAAGAGTGCAAGGTCATCTAGGGCTCTGGGTTATGCCATGGGCGGCCGGCGCTAGACACCTTCTTGGGTAACTTATGCTGAGAAGGCTGCAGCACGTGCTATGAGGCTTCTACTGGCAGCTTCGTGGCATCAGTGTGGATTGCATCCGCTAAGACACCATGTAAGAGCCCAATTCTCTTGCAACATACGTAGATCTGGCCCTCTGTCATCAGAAAACCCCAGAGACATCCATTGGCTATATGCTCTGTGGCTGTTTGATGACGTGAAGGCCATGGTCTGCAATGTTCCAGCCAAGTTGGCCATTGCGGGGAGTCATAACCAAAGTCTTCCGGAGCCGCTGCCATGCAGATGCCAAAACATCAGTGTGTTCAGAGGAGCATCTACCTCTTGCAGCTTCAAGCGCGACGCGCACTCTCTCAGCTCCAGGAGAGCAGCCCCCAGTGGGACCTCCCAGCCCTCTCGCCTGTAGATCCCTGCATCACAGCAGCCAGGCTTTTGAAAGAGCCTTACCCCAACCAATGTAGACAGTTGGGAACTCTCAATGCTCGGCAGCATGTGTGTCCACACTGCAGAAAGCAGAGCACACCTGCGGACATAGCAGGGCTACACAAGCACTGGGTGACGTTCCAAGCATATGGACACGGTGACCTGCCGTACAGATCACGCAGACGACAAGTGAAGGAGCAGCCTGACAGCAAGGTGAAGGGCTCTTCATCCTCTGGCACCAAGCGGGTTCGGGCTCTTAAGAAACCGCAAAGGCTAGGGACTGCAGAATAGGTCTCAGCAGAAAGAAGTGCTACCTGCAACGGACTGCAGCAGGCGGCGGGCGGAGGCGGGGTCCTGCGCCACCAGCTGCTCCCGCGCCATCAGGGCGCCCAGCTGGTACGCCAGGCGGGTCTGCCGGGCATCCCTGGCACGCATGATCAACTCATGCGCCTGCTTTAGCTTGTCCAGCGCCGCTGCTGCCAGCGTGGGCGCTGCGCTGGCCTCCCCTGCCTGCAACACGCAAGCGCCGGTTATGTGTAATGTCAAGGCTGGCACTGTGCCATGCACGCTGTACTAGGTGCACCCCATCTGCCAGGAAAGAACACTCTGCAAACCCTGTGCTGTAGCAATCCCAGTTCCCGGGCTACCCTTGACAATGCAAACTGCGCGGCACCGCATAAGACGTCACATGAAAGGAGATTTTGAATTGACTATCCAGACGAGCAGCAGTGCAGCTCTTTGCAGGCCACTATGGCATAGGATGCATACGAAGGCACAATACTCTACCAAGAGTGACAAAATGAGCAGAAAAGGACCTCCAGGTGATGCAGAAACTCCTCGTCAGTGAGATGCCTGGGTGACTGGGCGTCGCTGGACACAAGCTGGCCAATGTAAGAGCCTGGCGCCACATTCACCCCGGTGGTTGCCCCGGGTGGCCGCAGCTCTGCAGCACGCTGCGCTGCGCGGCGCCGGTCTATTGCGGCGTGCGCAGCACCTAGGTAGAAGTGCGCTGGCTGTGCCTCCCTCTGCAAAAAGGCAAGGCTTCATCATTGGAGATCTCTTGAACTCCATTTTCTCAGGACAACCTGCTTAGAAGGTGCAGGGAGGTCTGCCAATAGGATCTCATCAGTCATTTAGCAGGGACATGGCCCATCAGCAGTACAAACCAACTTCATCCAATATGGTACAAGCAGGAATCATCTCAGGTGCTACAATGTAAGACTGTTGCAAGGACCGGCCCTCCCACAACAGCATTCTGCTGGACGAGGGCTCATGCAGTACACCAGGTGATTCCTGCCTCACCTGCTGCGGCAGCAGGCCGGCTTCGACACGCGAGGACAGCAGCTCTGCCATGACGGTGTACTGCCGGACGAGCCAGGCCCCGTGCGCTGAGGCGGCTGCGGGCGGCGGCGGCAGCGGCATCCTCTTGAAGGCGCCCATGTGCTGCTGGAACTGCTTTAGCGCCTCCGGGACGTTCGCCTGGTGCAGCAGCAGCGTCACCGCCTGCACAGCATACACAACCCTGAGGTAGCTGCCTGCATGTCACACCCTTCTCACGGGTATCAGTTCTAGCTCTCAGTACAATTGCCTGGTGCAGTGACAGATCCATCACTTGCACAGCACTTTGAGCGCGGCTGGGGAAGCACCTTGTAGGTGTTTGCCTCGTGTTGGCATTGTGTCCGATTCTCCACAGTCCTTGCATACTCGTGCAGCAGTGTGACTGAGGACAAAGCATGTGTATAACGGGAGACGTGTGGACATGATGACATCACCTTGAGGTGCATGACCTCGGCCACTGAGGTGAGCTCGGTCCAGCGCTGCAGGGGCAGCTGCCCGACCTGAGGAATGCGCAGGAGCTCCAGGTAGGCCGCCTGGTAGGTCTTCACGGCCGTGGCCCAGTCAGCCCGGAACTCCGCCAGCGCAGCAACCTGCAAACAGTAGCATTCTCTTCGGAAGAAGATTGCGTGGACAGTGAATGGTGAGGCTGCCTGCCCGCACAAGCATTGCCACAAGGACGCAGAGGATGAGCGCATTCAGGTCGTGAGTTGCAAAGCACAGGTCAGCGTGCTGACATGGATAGCAAGCAATGCGATGTGGGAGGCAGCCGTCAGGCATGCGTATGATGCAGGTGCCACATAAGCCGATAGGTAGTGTTTATCTACCAATCATTGCTCTTACCCTGTGAGGCAATCACAATTGGCTGTGCAAACCGTCAAGCAAACAAGTAGGCAAGTCTCACCTTGAAGGCGACCTTGGAGGATGTCTGGGGAGCAGGGTTCCTACGCTCCTGGTGCACTGCCAGGCGCCTGCAGGCGTCGTCCAGGTAGAACATGCAGGCGGCCTCATACAGCGTCCTCCCCAGGCGCTTGAGCGCCAGCTCACCGTCTGCTGTGTTGATGCTGATGACCCACCTGAGTGCAAGCATGTCTTTCAACAGTCTGCATGTTGAAAAGTCTTATACCGGGGACAAGCAAAGAGTCAAGCCTATGATGCTATACTGGACAGACAGTGTTTACAACTGCTACCACCCACTTCAGAGTGGGAGGGACAGCAGTGAGGACAAGGATGGCGGCGCCTGGCTGCAGATTGTGAAGCTAGTAAAGGCTCACTTTCTTTCTGTGCCTGACTGGCGGATGATGCCAGCCAGCTTGTCTTCCGGGACCTCTACGGCGGGCACATCTGGGGGGTGGACGATGACCACGACTGTTTTGGCGCCTCGAGGCCTTGTGGCCTGCCGCACCGCCTCCAGCCCCGCCAGAACCTTGGACCATTGATTGGGATCTCCCAGCACAGCACTCCTGCGCATATATATATTCAGAATGGACTTCTCATGAAGACACCTCTTGGATTCTTTACAAGGTGTACATGGTAGCAGTCATGCTGGAGCATGAGCCGGAGCCAAGCACAGCTCTCGTGTCAAGTATGTGTTTGTCAGCCTCCATGCTGAGGGACGTACCTTTCAAAGAAGATGGCAGCCACAGCAGGGCGTTGCTGCCTGTGCTTGGCAAACCAGTCGGCCTGAACAAGCATGAACTCACTTTAGCTGCAGCACATGATACACACAGCAGCATGCCACACAGAGTGTAAAACGGACTGCGCAATCCCATCATGGAAGAATGCTCGGATGCACACCTTGAGTATATTCAGTGGTCCACTGGGTGCCGTGATGAAGGCTTTCTTGGCCCCTGCGCACCACCAAGCCTTGTGAGTGCATCATGTATGACTGGACCATGCTCAGTCAGAGTCTTATGAGGACGTAGCATTGCTGCATCTCATGTGTCCTTACCAAATAGGCGTGCTGCCATGGTAGGCTCTGCAATGCCGAGGGAGTTGATGGGGGGCTTGTGCGCAGCCCGAAGGAACTCTCCCACGATGGCATGCAGATCTGGGCATCCTAGCAACGCCACTAAGGCGAGAGGTGGTGTAGCGAGCTCTGCCGGGTAGAAGTCCATTTACGGCTGTCAGGAGACGGTCCAATCAGCAGAGGAGATTTCCAGGAACAGCATTGAGAGGTTCCGAATGCTGCATCACCCCTACTTCAGGCGGATGATTCAATACCAGGACGGTTCTGCACGGCTTACGCGCATGCTCTTCAAATAGAGAGAATTTTAGGAGCCTTTTGTATAAGTGTCACATCTTCTTTCGCCTCACAGTGTTCTCCAAGTGAAAGCTACTTGAGCTGTCTACTAACGTCGAAAACCCTGTAACACTACTGCAGAGCGGCAGTGATCTACGCGTGTGGACACTTGGAACGCTCAGTGTACAAGCATTTGACATTCTCTACCTCTAATTGTATTGTCTCAGAACGGTCAACAGGGCGATGGGCAGGTTGGGCTGGCCTGGGCACCGGGCACACATAAGAGGTGCTAAGGCAGCACAATGCTGATGCGGCCTCTGTTGCTCTCTGTAACAGGTACCGTACGACAGTACTTCAATGTTTTGGTCTTTCTTCATCAGTCCACCATTCTGCGTCAAGACAATGCGCTTCTCTGAAGCCGGTCTGCTGTGGTTTTTGGTGTCGTGTCCTGAGCCATCCCCAAGGCACAGTGCACCACATGCTTCACTTGCGCAGACCAATCTGCATCCACGTCTTGTCAAGCAGCTGCGAGCACTCCCCTACAGCCTTCCGGCCTATCTGGGCGGGCTGCCCTCCCTTGGCAGCAGGCCTGCGCAGCACAATTCTTGGTCCCTATTGCGGCAACTCCATCAGCGTGTGGATAACAGTGTTTGTCGCTGCAATGCAGGTGCACCCCATCAGACATCTAATCAATCATTCAAGGACTCTAGCCTTGAGGCCTCAGTTGCCTTCTCTGGAGATCGCAAGTCAAAAGTTTCAGCAAGACCTATTCTTATGCAATTCTGTCTGACGGAGCCTTACTGTGCTGACCCCTGTGGTTGAGGCTGCCAGACTCCCGCGTGTATGCCCTATGGCCCTAGGCTACGGGTTGCCTCCCTTGTGATAACAATACATAGGACCCACCTGCAGCCTTCCCGCTTGCATGCGCCCCCAACGGCTCCCTGAGATGCAATCTCTGCAACGGTACGGGAGGTGGTCGCCCATTGGCTCTCTGCGGCTTCCTTCTGCAGCTGCTGCTGGTGCGCTGCTACAACCGCGCTGCGCTGCGGGCACGCAGGCATGTGCAGGTCTGTTGCTTTGAGGCCCGTCCACAGGTGCTGCTGCACGCTCTTGTGGGCGACATCGGGCTTGCCTGCACAGGCGCAAGTGCAACTGAGAGCTTTCAGCCCCGTTGTCGGTTTTGCTGAAGGGCCTATGCATGTCACGACTGCTGCCCACGGGTGCAGGAGACATCCTGCAGTCTTTGAAATGATCTGCTCCAGCACCTGGGCAGGGTTCCTAGAACACGTTGCGGGATTGCGCCTGCAGAGAAAAGAAGGGATGCACGCACTGTATGACAGCTGGGCAATGCTGGCAGCGCCCCTTGTGGGCATGCTGCTGCTGGGCTCCTCATGCTGCAGGATGGTGTCCTTTCCAGAGCACACGTACTTCCTTTGTATGTCCTTCCGCTCATTGACAACCCTCCCAGAGTCGAGCTATGCAACACAAAGAAACATTCTGAGGTCACGGCTCACACACTAAAGAAGTCCAGACCCTTCTGATGACACTTGCCAATGACTTGCAGAGCTGGTGCTGCACAGGTTTCTCATTGCTGAAAGTCGCACCTGTGCCCCATAGGTAGATTTCGAGGTAGACTGCCCTGTAAAGCAATCTTTTCCGCTTGCGTGCAAAGCCCCTCTTTCTTCTGTCCAGTTTCCGACCAGCACTCCTTTACTGCAAGGTGCAGCACAACTCATAGTCGCCCAAGGCAAGAGCTTGCATTGTTGACCAGCGAACCATATATCAATTAGCAGTTCTGTTGGGGGAGGGAACTTACTTGTATGAGTTTATATGTCCGTGGTGACCTACTCTCACGACGGCCATCGTCCAACAAGACAGTAGTATATTCTCTGGCCCTTGGCCCCAGATTGTTCTATTTATAGCAGCAGAGCGACATGGAAACCTTTTCGCCTGTTCACGACTTCCACGGGCTGCGCCGCAACCATGAAAGGGATGTCAGAAGAGATCATCAGCATTTCCATCTGCAATATTTAGCTAGCCAGCCAGCTGCCTGCTCTAAGCCTCCACACGCGCAATCTGCCCAGGGGTGGATTGAAGCGGTTCCTCTGTGGGCAGCATCCATCTACGCTTCCTTCTTTTACATCATGCGGGCTGCTCTCAAGTCATACTATCACCCCCTTTGCAGTTCCTATCAGTCGAGCAACAAATTCTGGCGGTAACACGCAAAACCGCTTGCATGACGACTTGTGGCTTGGCTTCAAAGAGGCATGCAAGAACAGGTCAGATCCTCCACATCACATTGCTAAGACACCATGGCTCCTCTTTCACGAGTATCAATACGCCACGTGAATGTCTAAGCCGACATGGATTTTCGTATACATCTATATATTGTGATGGCGTGATTAAGCTGGAGCATGAAATGCAGGCATTGAGACGCCTGAAACCAATGAAGCCGCAGCGAATACTGGAGCTATTCCACAGGGATGTGTCGTGCTGCCGTTGGAGCTGTGGCGTCGGGTAGCTCTGTACATGAGTTCCCGCGATCTGGCAAGAGGGCTCAACCAGGTGTCCAAGGCGTTCAGGCCTCTGGGTTTGGACGCCATCTGCCTCTGTTTGACCGATGGTGAGCTTTCTTTGCGAGAGGATACTCCCGCACATCGGCTCAAGCTATATTACTGCAAAATGGCTGTCACAGTGGTGCGCTCATGCCCTTCTGCTGGCAGCAAATCCGTACGGGATCTTGCAAGTTTGCCAGACGCCCAGCAGTATCCAGAAGCACCGTTGACCTCCTCAGAGTAGCCAGCTTACATCAGCTAGTGCCACTGAAGCTTCCCAGTGACCTGCGCTTTCAGTTTCTTTCATACCCCATTCGTCATGCGCCAGTGCTAATCGCATATGCATGCAAACTTGTGGATGTGCGGACCAGCAGCAGGAGAAGCTCTGCTTGGGTGGATGCCAGGGATGAGACGATGAAGTGAAGCGAACTTGCCTATGCCTCAAGGGGATGAGTGCTGCCACCGCCTTGTCACCTGGCAGGTGGGTGCACATGGACCTTCTTGTTGCAGGGACTGGTGATCTGTTAAATAATTGAATGCAATTGCTCTTGCATTTGGTGGTACATTGGCGACATGCAATACTTTCATAAGGACACTCATACAGAGCCAAATCCATAGACGCAGCTCTTGACATAGTGTTGTTAGCAGACAAGGAGCTTGAGGACGACTCTGGAAGTGATGGAGATATGGACTGACATGGCGCAGGCGCAACCATGTAGCGCCTGGTATGCTCGGCCATCTCTGAGCTCACCTGATGTCTTGTGTTGCCCTTTGCGCTTTACATAGGCTGCTTCTGAAATGACCACTCATAAACACATAAGCCGTTCCTCTTCAGAGGCGGGCCTGCCACTCCTACAACCCGTTTGCCGCATATATAGGGAGTCTGACCAATCAGTGGGCGTATGGCAAGCGGGAGTGTGTGCTGCAGTGTCTAGGAGGAAGGAGCTGCGCAGGGTCCATATCCGATATGGAGTCTAGAGGGCTCTTTGTTGTATACTCCGTGCATAGGACCATCAGTTAGTGTGTCAAATGCTTGTGTGCAGGCCAAGCTGCTGTATGAAAGGAGAAAAGTGCATGCGTGTGGGAGGCAGACAGTAAGTTTCACATATCAAAACAGCCAAGAGAAGCGCAAGGAGGAGAACCATAATGCAGCGCTATCAGGTACATAAGAGGCTGCTATAAGGGCTTGCATAGGAGATTGCTCTGCTCGATAGTCTACACCGGGGAATCGTGACAGTAAGTTGCACCAAAGCCATTGTGGCGACCTGAGATACCAGTGAAGGAACCCATGTGTACAAGCTAGCGATTGTGCCAGCACTTGCGTCGCTCAGGCTGAATGGAAGTGTTGTACATCCACATCGTCTGCAAGCTCCTCTGCTGCTGGAGGAATAATGTATGCCTGCTTTTTGATTGAGCTCCTTGGAGGTACCTTTAGAGATGCGAAGCCCTTCTCCCATCCTTTGAGACATGTGGCGGTTGAAGCTGGCTGATCTTAGTGATTGCCATTGTGTGCCCTGATGCAAGGTGTACCGAGTATAACTCTAAAAAAGGTGGCTGCTGTTCCATACACTACAGACTAGATCCATAAAGCAACAGCCTGCTCTGCATACGCATGTGCTTTGAGTGCAATTTGCCTTAGACGCTGTCACAAAGTGCACTAAGCTCCTCACCCCACACAGAGCAGAGGGATTTCCTCTGCCTCCTGTCTGGTGGCATTGCGTTGTCAGACGTGTGTCACCTGTGTTCTCTGACGTGGTCGCTTACCCAACCCATGCACCTAAAGCACTGTGGCAGCTGCCGGTTAGATCGAAGCGGTCTTTTCAAGGGGTCGCCTGCGTCCCCATCGTGCTCTGTGTGGACCGTCACTGGGCAAAGGACTGGAGGCCTCTACGAGTGCGTATCTTGCTAGCTGCCCAGCCATGACACGCGAACATGGGAACGCTTGCAACTCAGGTCCTCCACAATCCAGGAGGTCTAGTATTACACGTGAGGAGCCTTAACTGCTGTAGATTTCACAGAATTCGGTGTTACTATCAGTGTTTACGTGAGCGCCAGACAGCGGCCGTCCAAGGCAATGCTGTCAAGAAGGCTGTCATATATTAATCAGGCTGATTTAGCAGGAGCTGAATTTGCAGGTTGTATGCCAGTCACGGCCACTGAGGCTGTCTCAAGACTGTCACTCAAGTCGGACCTGTGTGTGCCGCTGTCGATGGAGGTTTGGCCCTACATATGAGCACCCGCGAGCTGGCAAGGGGGCTTGCCCAAGTGTGCAAGGCGTTCAGGCACCTGGACCCTACCGCCCTGTGCCTGAGTTCTTCTAAAAGTGAGAACCTTCTCTGTCATCTATTTCTGACGTGATGTTTGTGTTGCCTTCCATGCCATCAAACATGCTGCCATCCTGCCTCAAGCTCTGAGTGCACCATTACCTTTCGCAATTTTGCAGGCAAAGCTCTCAAATGGGCCCGGGCGCGCTGGTCCTCTGCATCCAAGCTGCTTCTGCAGCCCGAGAAAGGCAGAGAGTGCAGTGCTCTGATGTCATGGGCTTCTTGTCACTGCCATGAGCTTGGGCCACTCCAGCAGCTGGGCATTGTCGCAATCGCCACCAGCAGGAGTTTGACGCAGTATGCTTCTAGTGTTGCTGCCATGGTCCGACTCCTAACCCTCCAGGTAAATGTGTCAAGCATGCATGCACATGGTGTGCAGTGCAGTGGAACTTTCACACCAGGAGGAGGAAATTTCCTTCCTGCTTTGCTGAAATTATCAGCCTAACACTCAGAAGATGATACATGAAGCGCCCCTAAAGTGAGATCTGAAGTCCATAAGAACTTGTTCTATGATCTCAAAATGCTATGCCTGTCAAAAACATGCTGTGCGTGAGCGCAGGCAGGGCACCTCAGGCTGCTGCGCCTCGATCTTTGGGAGATTCCAGTGCTCCCCCAGATGCCAAACCTCACGCACCTAATCATCTCCACGCAAGGCGGGATGTATCACGAGGACCCTGCTCCTATGCTCGCCTGCCTCCAGTACTTGACACAGCTCGAGACCCTGGACCTGAAGCGCATCGGCCGTCGGCACGATATTCTGGTGAGAGCACTCTTCCCATGCACTCGTACATGCGCGCAGGCATGGCATACCCGCACGCTGGGATGACGACAGAAGCTTATCATCTCATGCTGAGAGGACTTCATGACAAGGGAGATTGGAAGTAGGTGACTTGGGGTACGACAACATCAGCAGCGCAACGCCAGCAGACCTGCATGCAGAAGCGCATCACCAGATATGCGCCTCCTCAGGGCTTTCATCACTTTGCCGCATGTCTTGGTCACAGACGAAGTAGAGGAACCGAACGCTACCAGTGAGATGACTTGTTGTGAGCGCTTGTGCAGCTTCAAGACTACTGCACCTACATCGAAACAAAGGGTCACCTTCTGCCAGTGCTTGACCGCAGGACAGTGACCTGGAGCTTTCACAACTGAAGAAGCTGAGGAGGCTGCGCCTGGTGAACATTCACGTTGGCAGACTTGCTGTCAGCCCGGGATGCAAGATTGCTGTCGAGCAATGGGCCATTGCTGCACCAGACTTGAGTGCCACCATGCGCCTGATGCCAGCTCTTGCCGTACACAGCGCTACGTGGCATCTGAATCAAGTCACGTGAGATCCCTTTCCTCTGCTTCTGATGATGTGTATCTCAATACGTGTTTCCCTGGAATGGTCAGTAATACATGCCCTGCGCATCCTGTCTCTTCCCAAAAGCACAAACACACCTACAGATTATGCCAACCTTGATGCAACCGGTAGTCTTGCGTGTGTCATAGACAATGCAAGGGCTAAGAGTGCCTGGCTTGCAGGGGCTATCACTGGCCAAACTTCACAGCATGGTGCGGTCTGCAGAAGCTGGACCTGCAGGCGTGGGAACTGGGTGGCAATCATGACGCGGAGAGACTCTACCTAGGCAATGTGGCGCACATCCCAGTGGTCCGCCTGAGGTCCAATTCCACCATGTACCTGACAGTGCCAGAAGAGATAAAGTGGAAGCACCTCTGCCTGGAGTGCTACAGTATGATGGACATCGAGTTTGAGGACGTGACTACTTTTGGGAAGGTGAGCATGAGGGTCCTGGTCAGAGGTTGTCTGGAACCGATTGTGAGAACCGCTTTGCGAAATCGTTAAGCTGTTCAGGTATATGCACATCGCTCAGGTGACCGGTGTGGTTGCAACAGCTGCACCCTCTCCAGAATTGAACTGATGCACTACTTCCATACAGAGACCGTATTTCAACAGATCTCTGTATGTAGATGTAGCTATCTCTTGAGCCTTGGTATATCAGCTCTGACGCCCGCATATGCTGCACAGGATTTGGTCGAGCTGCGGATGGTCTATGGCCTACTCAACGGCAACAGTGTTGACAGTGATTTGTTCCTCGGCCTTCACCTCCTCGAGCAGGGTCTGCAATACCTCGCAGAAACCTGTGATGTCAAGGCAAAGCGGAAGACCCTGTTTGCAAGGAGGAGTGAGGTCCCATCCATGGCAGGGAACGTGCATGACATCTGTATCTGTGGTAAGTCTGACCCCTTGATTAGCATGTGCGCACAGAATTCTCACTTTTGAGGGTATTGTCAAGCAGAATACCACTTTGGATATGCTTTTCTTCCCCTGTGAGAGAGGTTCGAAAGCCTCCAGCATTGTTAAGGAGGAACATGCCATGAGCAAGAACAAGATGTAGTTGAGGAGTCTGTCCATCACATTCGCTAGTCATGAAAGCAGCTGGTCCCTATACAGGTGCTTGCGGGGCGTGTCTTACAGAAGCTGGGATCATGCATAACCATCAGGCTGGGAGCTTGGATCCCTCACCCATGCTGAGCGGCTCACTGGCAGCCCCACTAGCGTACTACAATCCGCCTCCATGTAAGCCTTCTCGAGACATGCATACAATCACTCGTGTCACCTCTGATGCAGGCTGTTTGTCAATGAAGTCCTGAGGGATGCGCGCAGTCTCCCTTCTTTCTGGCCATATCAAAAATAGAGACAGTTTGATGCCTTGCCGCCAAGCTTGGTGACAGTGACATGACAGGTCTGACCATACTCAATAGGTAGTCTCAGATGTTTGAGTGCGAGGGCTGCAACAGCCCAGCACCTTGTTGAATTAATTTCTGCATTTCACAGGTCCAAGGGATACCGAGAACGGCCTAGAAGGGAATGAGTGTCACTGCATGGAGTGCACTCTGCGAATGAAGGCGGCGCAGCCGGATCACTGTGGTGGGGGCACCTCTAGCTTACTGTTGCAGATAGTCATGACTGCCCAAGTGCTTGGATAAGCTTGCCATTTCACTATTGGAATATCAGCAATGCATGTTACCTTCATGAACAGGTACAGATGTACAGCCAACTTCACAGACCTGACGCTTGACAAGTGTGCCATGAGCAGACGCGGGAGACAACGAGGATGATGAGGAATGGGATGATGAGGACGCTCTTGAGGCAGACATGTACTGACACGGCGAGGCCATGTGGAGGTCAGTATGCCTAGCCAACTCTATGTACACCTCACATCACTTTTGCACTTGCGCGTTACAGAGGCTGCTCCTTCACAAAGGCATTGATTTGCCCAGATACCAACCTGGTGCGCAGTATGCCATGCCACTCCTGACACCAGTATGTTGCTGTCATGCAGGTCACACTTGTGCAATCTTCACGGGAGGGCGATGCAGCACACATGTAACTTCCAATGGCGGGTACGTGGCAAGCAGGAGTGTGTGCTACAGTGTCAATGGGGGGCAGCTGAGTGGCTGTCTGTCAGAAATTTGTATGGTGCCTTCCGTGCGGCAGTACCCTTGACTTGAAAGTGGAATGCTTGTGTGCAAGTCAAGCTGTGTACAGGCAAGAGGGGTCTCCAGTGTCAGATGACAACAGGGAAGTTTGTAAGCTAGGAACTGTAGCTGGCTGGGGTATATTTATGATGGAGCATGGTGCAAATTGTACTGTTATCAACCCAATTTGCAGCTGTGCCTGCCAAATGCCCCTCTTGAGCAGTAGCTTGCTGTGAGAGCGCTGCATCACCAGCGTTAGGTGATTTGAAGGTATGTCCCATTGAAAAAATAGCCTTGCATATTGTGACGTCGTCTGTACCTGTTTCACAACTTCACTCTTGTTGGCACAGCTACTTCAGGCCCAGGAAACCACCACTGTGCTCATGTGCACAGTCTACCAGACTGCACATGCAGCTTTCTTATGCTCCCTTCACAACAAGCCACTTGCATCATGTCCGTATCAATTCTCTGTCTCTTCTCTCTGAGCTTCAGCGTCTTGTGCTTGGCCAAAGAGCGCACAACTATCTTACACTCTCTCACTGCAGGGCCATGCTGCCACTCTCAGGGTCCAGGTACCTATCCTCCTCCTTGTGCTGCTTCACTGCCCGTGGCCGGTCCAGATTGAGCGCCTTGGCGCACGCCATCCAGGCATGAGCGCCGAAGAAGTTGTTGAACAGGCGCAGCGCAAGCGAAGCCATCTTGGAGCGCGGCCCCGGGAATCTGCACAATCCTTGGCATGTTCAGGCTGCCGACCTTGCCAGTGTGAATACTTGTGGTGTGGGATTAGCATGCTGAGCAATGCCTTACCGGCATGCAGGCAAACGAATTGAAAGGGGAGGGACAGCTCTGATGGCAGTCATTCCACAACACTCTTCTTGCCTCAACGCTCAGCATACATGATCACTGCAATCTTTCGGACCCCAGTACAGGCGGAAACTAAGGACTCAGGGTGTCGGTGAGGATGGGGCAGATCCACACCTGGCGTACATCACATCCTCGGCAGCATTGACGGCGTTGTAGCGGATGTTGCTGTTGAGGCCCACGAAGTACAGCCACCCGAGGCCGGTGCCCGCAATGGGCTGCTCTGTGGGCGGCGGCTCAAATGCAGCGTCCGTGCGCATGCGCACAGCTGTCACAGCATGCACGATTGAGCTCCCGATGCACCCCATGACAAAGCCCACAGCTCCATACTGCGCAGCCTTGACGCAGAAGCACCCAGCTCGCTGCGCTAATGTGAACCTGCGGCCAGCAGAGTCCTCAGGCGACGAGGTAGCTTCAGCACACTGCCATTACCATATACACTGTCGCTATACTTTAGCCAGGCAAGGCAGTGATCCCCAGGGGATCTTCACCCAAGCATTCCTGCTACCTTTGAGTAACAATCCCATTCGAGCATCACACTGCTGTGCAGTCCGGAATGCTGTCAAATTGTGACAGCGGCTGCTTCCAAATGTGCTCAGAAGTAGGTAAACACCTTGGCTGGCCTGGAAGGGCTGCCTGGAAGACGTGAGCAGGCAGGCGGGCAACCTTCCTGCCCAAGCGGCTGGCAGGGGCAGCACTGGGCGCCAGAGTAGGCGCCAGCAGGTACACCAAGGCGAAGTCACACAGCAGCGATACGCAGCACTGCACAGCAGCAGAGCATTCTCATGTGGGAATGCACTCACCAATGGAATAGTCAGTGCAATTTAAGGGCAGGACTGGCTCCTCTATAAGCAATTTGCAAGTGAAATCAAGACATCGTCAGCATACTGCATCATGCTGCCGCATAGAAGTCTCACCAGCCTCTGCTCAGGGTATGTACAAAGAGAGGCTTCCATGTGACCAGGGCGCCTACCTGTGACAGCACGAAGTCGAGTTCCTTGAGGAACTTGTCCCTTCGGCAGGCCAGGTTGACAATCATGATGATTGCCAGATCTAGACCGCACTCGCATCCCAGCTTGAACAAAAAAGCTGGATCAGCTTCCGCCCTTGCTTTCACCCCAGCAATTACCCTGCACACCATTGCATGAGGGAGTTTGGATGTGCTCTGAGGCGCTCTTATCACATTACAGTGCTCTGGCACATAGATAGCATAATAGGGAGACAGCCACCCTGTCAATATTGCGGCATGCACGCAGTAACAGGATGCATGTAGAGGACCGCACGGCGGCTCTTACGCTTCAAAGGGGTTCCATCGCATGCTGAGACCATCCGAGTCCTCATCGCCGCCATCTCGCGAGTGCCCCAAGCCCACTCTTCCCTTTCCGCCACCGCCCCCGCCTGTGACAACAACTCCCCTCTTTCGTCCTCTCACATCTTGTAGCTAGAACTGCCTGTCCCAAAGGCACCCATGTCGGGGAAATGCTAGTCTGCATGAGTCCCCAGGAGTCAGATTAGACACCCTGAGATCCTTCAGTCCTAGACATCCCTCTGACACTGCAGAGTGACCAGTCACTCCTACTTGTGAGGCATGCCGCGATTGGCAAGACCTGGGAATGGTGCAACTGCATACCCTGAAAGCTTTGACAGGGCTGTGATTGAGGTGGATCAGGAAGTTCGAAGCTGAAGGAGAGCTTCTTACCTGAGAACTCCTGCTGCGGCTCTGGTGCAGGCTGTGGCCTGCGCTGCCAGGTGCCTATGCTAGAGTGGTCTCTTGTGAGGACGCCAGACCTCGACTTTGCTATATGGCTGGCTCGCCTCGAGAAATGTGTGCCAGGCACTGGAGCATGAGCCTGACAGATGGAGGAATGTAAAAGACGCGCCAGGCAAGGCTGGACGCTGCTGGTCCCCTGGAGACTCCCGTTTAGCTTCATCATGTCGGCTTAGAAGCTGTTTGAGTTGGTGGTGTGGTCGACTTGCTCTCCTTGGCAGCAGCCTCTTTGAGGATTGCCTCAAGCGACTGTTCTGCCTTCCTGTTTTTAGACCTGTTTGCCTTCTGGGTCGATGTCAGCGGTGGGAGTCCCTGTGTAGCGCATCTTTACCAATCATAGGAGGCAGTGTAGTACAGTTTGCAGTCTTGTTATAAGGCATTAAATTAACGCCACTGATCTGCTGCCTGCAAATAGCCCAGCGACTCACCCAAGGCTTGTTCCACAGCCTCCCGCCTGTAGTTTTGTAGACTACCCCCAGTACTGAGGAGACCCTCATGCACTGCTCTCCCTTCCCTCCAAGATACCAGCCGGTGCAGCCCCAAATTGAGCGCTATCGACTTGTCCGCTCAGACGCTGGCTCGTTGCCTACACGAATTTATTCCGCAGATTGTCTTACTTTGGACTTAGCACATACGGATATACAGAGAAGAACGCAGGGAGTGGACGCTTCCCCTGCTTCTAGAGCTGGAAGGAACGTCGCAGGAGACCGTGGATCGTAGATTTGACAAATCAAGGGGGGGCTCAGCTCAGCTCTGATGAGCTCATCGCGGATGTATATAAGGCCGTCTGTGCCACATAACACCACACTGACGACGTGTAGGCCTGAAAGACTTGGTATCGACTCCGTTGAGCAGGCAAAGGGGGACGGTAAGAGGCTTGCCGTGAGCCATTGTCGACTGTAGCGCATCAGAAGGGTTGTTCAGAGAGGGCAGCCCTCCGGACAGGTGTATCATAACTGCTCTATTGGAAATTATAAATTGCGCTTTCTCGGCAGCTTGGCGACTCGCACAACCTTAGCGTACACCTCGACAGCAGCTCGTCGCCGCAGTATCAGCACAGTCATCTCTCAAAACGCTTCAGACCTTCTCAAGGGGCTTACAGTGATCTTTGAGAGTCATTTGACAGGCACTCTTAAAGTTCAGTACAGCCTTCACGCCTAGCTTGAGACATTTTCACTGCCCTCCCTTCAAGATGGATAAAGTGAAACCCCACGCGGATGACGACCCCGAGCAGTGCGATCACATCAAGAGCAGTCACATGATCGATCAAGGCAGCAAGGGTCAGGCGTCCAACACAGGCCGGGTAAGGGAATGAGATCCCTTGGAGAGATGAGCTCAGCCCTCTCTAGCATGACTCAGGCAAGTACAGCACCATCACACTATCTCCATGTGCTGCAGGGCACCCAGACCTTGGGACAGTATATGGTAGGAGATGTCCTTACTACCAAAGAGACAATTCTGTCCTGGACTGGCATTGCAATTCTGTTTTTCGTCGTTCTTGTGCCCACGACAAATCAGACCATCCTTGCGTACTTCACCTCTGAGGTAAGCTCTCTGACTATATGACTGTC
The DNA here is from genome assembly GCA_963930925.1 of Coccomyxa viridis. Lineage (NCBI taxonomy): Eukaryota > Viridiplantae > Chlorophyta > Trebouxiophyceae > Coccomyxaceae > Coccomyxa > Coccomyxa viridis. The sequence goes on from CAWVOJ010000012.1 coordinate 537,314, forward strand.
CAAGTCTCAGTGCTGAAGCATGCATTGCATGGTCCCCTGCTGCCTGACCCATCTGTGTGCTGCCATCATTGAGCCTTTTGTCACCCTGGCATGCAAAGGCTGCAGTGAGCGCCACAGCATGCAGTCTCGCCTGCGTCGCATATGGCGTCTTGAGAGTGGCAGTGCGCCAGCTAGCGTCTGCAGATAGCAACAATCCTCTACACTGGCCCTCACCTTTGGTGTCTCTGGCGCAGCTGAAGCGGGACTGTGGGTTGACCATTGCTCAGTACGGCCTCCTCTCTGGGTGAGCCTCTGCCCTGCCTTCTGCCTGCACACATTCTTACTTGAGGTCCCGCTGAGAGTCAGAGACATATAAGACACCTCTGCAATTAACTTAACAAGTTTTTCTGCTGCAGGTATGCCAACGGCCTGGTGTACGCCTTTTCATCGCTCATCCTCGGGTACTGCGTGGACCACCTAAACTGGCCCAGGACATGGCTGCTCGTGGCCGCAAATCTGCTGCTGGCTGGGATGTATGTGTTGGAGGTACGACTTTGACCATTTTCAAACAAAGTTTGAGTCCTTTTCTGTGCACCGGGATGAGGATGCTTTGTTTGACTGTGCGTTTGCAAGCAAGTGAAGGTCCATACCCTTTCGCTTATCACAGCTTATGTCATAGCTAAAAAGGGAGTTGACAGGTCTGCTCTGCACAGGGGCTGGCAACCAACTTTGGCATGCTGCTGGCTGCTGTCATGATTGCAGCCGTCGGGGGTTCAGTCCATCTGACCATGTCAGTGTCCCTGGTGTCCGACCTTCTGCCTCCCCAGCACGTCAGGTGATTCCCTTTGTCGTGCAAATGAAGATAGCACCTGCTGCAGGTGCAAGTGCACCCCTTCTTCTGTGATCTGCAGTCTGGGACAGACAAGTATGTGGTCTTGCAAAATGATGCGGCTACCTTCTGATCTCATCTGACATGTGTTGGTCTAACCTGGCATGCTGATAATCAGTTGTTCTTGGTCTGGCATGCATCTGCAAGGCTTAGATGTATATATGCAATGCTGGCGTGCACAGATTTTGACAAGACTGTCTGGGCATGTAGTCTGGGGCAAGCACTGATCTTCACTGGTGAGGCCATAGCGGTGATTCTGGGAGGCAACCTGGCGTCCGCCTTCAAGATACAGAACATCAGCTGGCGCGCTGCGCCTCTGGGCCTGGCCGTGACAGCCTTCCTGGTGGCATTTGCCATTGCTGTCTTTATCAGAGAGCCCAAGAAGGGCCGCTTCATTGTCCAGGTGGGTGATTCTTCATGGTGTAAGTCAAAGCATGCATCAGGGTCTGGTTGTGATGGCGCCAGCAGACCCATGGATGGGTGTACTGAAATGCTCCTGGCAATGCCCAGGCTGAAGAGGGCAAGAAGGAGTTCAGACTGCGGGAGGCACTGTCCTACCTGGCCAACATGCGTACTTTCTGGATGATCACTGTTGGTCTGGGTGAGCCCCTAGTCCGTACCACACCACATTGCGCTGGACCTTGGCAAGTGAGGCGTGTCCTGTTTCAGAGTCTGTGCTCACAACGCGTTAAGAATCCAGGCTGACAAGAATGAAATGCAAAGTGTGAAGCCTGCAAGAGTGAACACAGCTGCTGGCTGCAGGTATCCGCATGAATGCTGGCCACCTCATCCTGGGGTACATGCCCCCGTTCCAGGCCATCTTGTTCCCGGTACGCACCTAATCTGGCCGCCCTGCCCCTACCCTCATGCCCTGCTTTTCAACAGCCAAGCTCGGTCGGCGTCGCCCATAACCCGCTGGTCCACTGTTGGAGACATGCGCGGGATGTCTTTTGATAATGCATGATCCTACTGCTGCGCTCTGCAGGATAAGAAGGCCCTTGACGCAACCTTTGCCACCATTGTGGGTGTTTGCGCCTTTGCATCTAATGTCATCATTGGCGCCATCTGTGAGGTCAGCATTCTCCTCACCTCCCTGGAGCACATTCCAGCAGGCCTTCCCCACTTTCTGTTTAGACAGTTGCGACTGCACAATCAGTCCTTGACTTTCCCCAGATGTAGTGCGCCCTTTTCTCGTGTGGCCTTTCCTTCTGGTCAAGCTTGTCAGCCGCGCTCCCTGCCCTTGCTGGGGGTGTGAGCACTCGGTGAAGCAGCGAAGTGTTGTCACTGACCTGCTTGAATGGTTCTGCGTGCAGAAAAACATCAAGAAGCGTCCATGGATGGCGCTGTACACAGGAGCCTTCGGTGGCCTGATTGGGGCCGTCTTCTTCCTGATCTCCATCTGGGCAAAGTTCATTGACCGGAAGCACGGCGGGTGCGCTGTCCTCACTGCAGAATAACAGCTCCATGCATAGTGCACAAGTATCTAAGGAGCTACTGTCCCCCCTGGCATATGTCTGCAATCCAGGCTGCAGGCAGCCCTCCAGTGACACAATTGCTGCCGGAGTCTTGGTATGGTATCCTATGCCCACAGGCCTATGTGCAAGGCTGCATGAAGGACTTCCAAGTGCAGCACTTGCCGCATGCGCCGGTCCTGCAGCGTCTGCCTAGGGCTTCTTCAGCCAACCTGCTAGCATTGTCAGTCTGCCTGCCGTGAACCCTGACAATATTGTGCTGTCCCTGCAGGTACGGCCTGATGCTGTTCTGCATGGGCGCGGGCGCGCTGTTTGCGAACGGCGCCTCGGGGCCGCTGGCGGCGCTGCTGACGCTGCTGCTGCCGCCCGAGATCAAGAGCTTTGCGCTGTCGGTGCACGAGTTCGTGGCGTACCTGCTCGGCCCCATCTACGGCGTCATCATGGGCGTGGGCCTCCAGGTGGGCGCGTTAGTCATGTCCACAGTGATCTTTGAACATCTGAAGCTTTTCGGAGAGATCTGAAGGTTGGGTTTACTAGGACCCCATATACTGTGTAGCACCAGCAGTGACTCATGCAACACATGCTCATGGAATGGCATCTGAAGTAAGGCGCCTAGCTTGAGTGGGGTGCTTTCTGCATCAGATCGCACTCACAGTGATACAGAGCGCTCACATGCAAGTAAGTGCATTCTGACTTGCATGTGTGTATGCCGCCCTGCTGTGAGTGTGATCTGAGCAGCCCCTGAAGGGCTCAGGCATCTACACTTGAGGAGAGTGGCACTTGATGGGGTATGGCTGTACCGCAGGCCATTGCCGCCAAGAACGACAGGAGGTACTCAGGCGTGAGTGTTGAGGGCAGCGGCCCTAGCAGCAAGCTGGCGGCCAACAAGAGGACCTTTGTGGCTGCCTGCGTGATGCTGGCCATCGGCCTCATTGTGGCGTTTGTGGGAGGCGCCATCTTCTTCCTGTGGGCGTCCTGGGGCGTCCGCCATGACATCGGGTCAGTGTCTCCTGATCTGGCCACCTTGCCCTTCTCCAAGTTCACACCCCGTCCTTAGTACTATTCGGCAGCATCCTAGATGCCTCACTGCCATGAGCCACCATTTGCTGCATGCTATCAACAGAGTCCATGCCCCCAGAGCAAATCTGCTTTCTGCCTGAGATTGGCACATGCCTGGTGATCAGGCGAACCCTAGGCAGAGAGTATCAGCACCCAGCTATATATACGAGAGGTCGAGCAACACAGGCCTGAGGCGCTGTCGGGGATTGCAGGAAGCAGAAGAACAGGGCTGATGGCGTGGCAGAGCCAGAGCGGGTGCCTCGGTGGCGGAAGGCGCTGTTGTGGCTGGGCATAGCGCTCATGCTGCTCTTCGTGTTTTTCCTGCTGATCATCTCGCTCGTCGCCAGCTTCAACCCAGGCGCAGTGCACTCCCACCGCAGCTGACGAGCACCAGGAAAAGTTTCGAGAGTATGAACTTGTTGACAGCGTCATTTCCAGGCGCACTGCACTCCCCTCTCAGCTGAGGAGCGTTGAAAGTGGCCAAGATGTGATGCGGCCAAGCAAGCAACTAGTGTTTGCTGTGTCTTGACACTGTTGCATACTGGCTAAGATTTGATGTCTCTACTGCTCAGATAACGCTCAGTTGCTTCTCATTATTGTCAGGAGGGTGACCACAGAGGTCCCCTCTGCTGGCATGTTGGGAGCTCAGCATTGCAATCCTGACAGTGCCACAGAAGTGTGCAACTCGTTGAGACCAAATCTAGAACTTCAGCATTCCCATGACAGATGATTCTCATGAGGCAGTTTATTTATGATTGAGGAAGAGGCTAGGGTCCATGTGTCTGGGGAACATATTGCAATTTGGGTGTTATTCTAGGCCTTACATGCCAGGGTGGCACAATTTTGTGTGGCTCCATCATGAGCAGCATTGCCTCTTATAGCATGCAGCAAGAGTGTAGCTTTTGAAGGACAACGAAGCTGTTTCAGACACTTCAAGCCAAAGGTTGCTTTACATTGTTCAATCGTTGATGTCTCCCGGCCGGGTGTAAGACTGGCCGCAGTGTAAGACTGGCTCACAGCACTATCTAGCTTTGCAGAGGGAAAGTTACAGAGTCAGCTTTGCAAATGCACAGTTGTGTAATGCTGTCATGCCTCTTCAAGGACCTTAAAACTGCTGTCGAGTTGGAATCGTCATCGGCAAACTTGAGACTTGACAGGCTCCAAAACATAAGCTAATGCTCTCTCTGTGTCGATGTTGCTAGTCACATACTTCTTTGGTCACTAGCAGAAACCCAAATGAACCTATGAGCCTTCTTCTGAAAGCACCTGTCTAGATCTGACATCCTATCAGCCAGCAGGATGCAGGCTGTGTGCAAATATGCTGGCTCTCCTTGTGTGTCTGCTGCATCAAATGATCAGATGATGTTGGACAGATTTGATTCAAATCTGTCCAACAAAGGGATACACTGACAAACTCAATTTTCTTGCACAACAGGCCATGCCTCGAGCGATGTCAGGCTTGACAACTCTCACTTAATGCTCCACTTGCTGAAAAGAACCACGCACTGGCCCTGATCACAAATAGGCCTCGAATTCCGTCTTGTTGAAGGGTGCCTTGATATTAGGAGGCACGCAGTCAAACTCTGTGGGCACCCCATACGTCTGGTACTTGGGCTGCGCCCGCCGTGTGTAATTGGTCGGCGACATGACAATCATGCCGTACAGGTCGCTGGCAGCGTCCTGCACAAGCTTCCATGCTTCAGCATGTCACTCAGAAAGGTGCTCCCTATTTGACCTTCCAGGAAAGGTCATGCTTGGGTGCAGAGGAGACGACAGCAGAGGAGACGACTCCAAAAGACATCATACAGTAGGAATCGCTCTATGACTGTGTGTTTGGTACCCTCTCTCAGGGTAGGTGCATGGCATGGAAAGGGATGAGACTGAACCAAACCTGGTCAAAATAGTTGTAAGGCCGCAGCCAGAAACTGAGCGAGCGCCCATTGACGGACGTGACGGGTGCTGACTCAGAGGTGGGCACGTCAAAGGTCCCCACAGTCACCCAGTTCACCAAATCCTGATTCCTCACGCTCTCCCCATTGATGTAGGAGGAGAAGTTGACAGGCTGTGGGGGCACTCCTGCATGTGCGTCACGCGTTCGGGCATGTCAGAGCAGCTTCCTGCTGACTGCTGTACTGCATGTGGCTCAGTCTCCACCAAAGTATGCAATAAGACCCTGACCTGCTGCTCAACTCTGAACAATTATGAGATACCTGCCTACTGAAAAGTGAGTGTCATGGTGTGACCCCAGAGCAAGTGCTAGTCCATCACCAGGGATCATGACTCTGATGCTGGCATCTCATGGGCACCTTTGGAGTCTCACCTGGATGCGCAGCAACATACATAGAGGAGCTAGCTGTCTCGTTTTCTCTTCTGACGGTGGTTGCAATCTGGTACCGGGACCATTGGCCGGACTGGGTGGACAGCCATGACTCAGGGTACAGCTGGCTGATCACGCTGTCCACCTGATCACAGTGCACACACCCTCAGAAAGCCAGCGCCTCAAGGTTGATTAGCACGGACATTTGTGCTGCGGCTCTACCTGGCTTGCAATTCTGACTGAAGAAGAGCCCTTGCTGTCACATTGCTGACATTTAAACAACGGTTCCTATCAGGATACGGGATGTGCATGGGAATGTGTGCCATGGACCGTCAACCCTTGCAAGATTTCAAGATGATGAAGAGTGTGAGAAGCTTTTGCACCTGGATGCGGTAGCCCTGCGCGATGCCCCACTTGTTCTGGCTACGCTCGTTGATGATGCTGGACACTACAGGTGTCTTCAGGTCATAGGCGATGGAGGCCTCCTGCTCTGTCTCAGGCACCACACTCCGCATGCGCTTCTGCAGAGCATGACGAATCCTTTCAAAGCACATCGTATGCCGGCTCAACCTCAGCCGCTCCCTTGCGAGATCCACTCACGATGCAGTGAGCCTTTTTTTTCAAGGGGATAGGGCCTGATACAAACCCAGTTCTTGAGGGCAATAAGAGAGCATGCTCAAGTGGAAGAGTGTGCCGCAGATGTTAGACAGTCAGAGCACACCTGAAGTGTGACAGGGCCATTCTGTGGACCGTCTGTTCCATTCACAGACCAGGGGAAGGCGCGCTGCTGCATCTCAATGTAGTCCTGGCGCATGGAGTTCTGAGACCCCATGATATCCATGTCCACCTACATGGCAAGACTGACTCCCGTGGTATCCCTACTTCTCACATCAAAGTCTGAAGCTGTAGGCTTGGAGAGCACTGTGGATGAGAGGGCTTGCTTGGTGACACTGCAGGCATGCCATCGTCTGGGAATGAGTTTCCAAAGAGCCTAACAAAGGCGCAGAACCTAGGGGCATGCATAGTGCCAACAGTCATTACAAGTAAGCTTGCAGAGTTCATAAAAAGATAAGGTAGAGGTAGGGCACCTTGAAGTTGAGGAAGTGGTCCTGAACAGGCGCGCCCACATCATAGTACAGAGGGTAGGAGTAGTTGGCTGAGTCACCGCCCCACACAGACGCCACCACATAGCCTGACAGTTGCACTTCAACCTGCACCGGTACCGAGCCACTCAGAGACCTGAATCTGTCCACGGCCAAGGTTTCTCCCAAACGTGTAGAAGGCAGCCTGTGAGGGGCTGCTCCAAGGCAAAATGTAGGGAAAGAATGAGTGATGGGAAAGCCCCTTTGCTCAGCGCTGCTTCAGCATTCCAGAAGGACTGCTTGCATCCTGCCCACCATCAGGGTACATCCACATGATTCAGGCCTGGCTTAGAAGAGCTGGGCGTCTTCAGAAGTAGATTCAGGAGTAGACAACCGCCAACAACGCCTTTTCATATATGCAGCCGGAGACTACAGAACCCGTGTGAAAGCACCCCATGTGGAAGATCAGGGGAGCAGGAGATGGTCACCTTGATTGCACCGTTCAAATGAAATATGACGTCTGTAATGTAGTCTGTGTTGAACACTGTGGTGATGCCGCGCACCACCAGTGCATGGTCTGCCACGCCACCGTACTGTATGAAGCTGCCCTTGGCCCCAAATTCCTGTGGAGAACAGAAACCACATTGAGATAGTAGCCTGGCTGCACATCTTCCAACTGACAGACTGCTGTCCGGGGCACGTCCGACTGCTTGAACAAGTCACGCCTCAGAATTGGGACAGCCATTGCAAGCCCCTTGCAACTAGTGGAAAGACTGGCCCTGCCAGCAGCAGATCCTCACGGCAGCGCTTTGACACAAGGGTCTGACCTGCTTCAGTCAACTGTCAGGCAGCAACTGATGATGATTTCAATGCAGAAACCAGCACACGGGAGTGCCAAACATTCTTGTCGCCTACAGGCTGCTTCAGGATGCGCTTAATGGGAGGGGGACCCTGTGACTCACCTGGGTGTAATGCCGGCGCAGGGGATTGCCAGTGTCCTGCTCCCAGACGCAGATGGAGTTAGGGTGGTCTAATGGGGAGTCCCTGTCCATGTAGGCCACTGTGTTCAGGTAGGCCGCGTGGAAGGGGCAATCCACCCCATGCGCCAGCTCGTGGTAGTTGGTGCCCAAGCCGTTGGAGGTGTCATAATTCTGCATGGTGCTCTGCGGAGACACACCCTGGCTCAGACCTCCTCATGTGCTTGTACAGGGCAGAATTCCTGCTTCAGAAGAGCCTCAATATTCCAGGGTGTGTCTCTACAGGCATTACCAAGAGCCTCACCAAGACAAGCACTAATGAGATGTGGCAGGCTGCACGGGCACAGCGCTTAGCTGTGCAGCCATGGCTCCTGGGTGTGGAAAGACTGTTTGGCCTCAATGCTGCACAGGCCTCCCCGCTCTTGCATGCTCATAGTGCCCAAAACAGGCAGCTTGAGCAAGGCACCTGAGATGGAGTAGTCCCCCCGCCCGACATCATGGCCTCCTGCAGCGCCAGCTCGTACACAATGCGCTGCCCACCGAATTTGATGTCCCACAGCCTCAGGCCCCCGCTGGGCCGGATCCCCACCTGCACAGGCAGTGAGCAATATTCAGGGCGTTGCCAGGTGGACCATGCTATGCATGGTGTTGTCAAAGAAGTAAGCGTTGTGATCATTGTGCCTTCTAATGCAGGCTACCTACACATGCCTCTCGCTTGCAATGACGCTTTGCGCAAGGGCGCTATTATGGCTGATGGGCATGGCTTGAGCGCTCGTCGGTCAATTACAAGTAAGCTCAGTGTGATGTAGAGTAGACTTGCGAGCAGGCTTATGACTCAGGCAGGCACTGCTCACGCAGAACATCGGGAGATGCAAGCACAGGGAGAGAAGTGCCCACAGGCATCTGAACAAGAGGCATGCAGCACACACCTGGAAAGTCCAGCCCATGTAGCTGAGAGCGTTCCTCTCGATGGTGAAGCGCTTGCCGGAGGGCTCATACTGCCGCGGCCCTGCCTGCGGCGCCGCATTAGCGCTCCGGGGCGTGGGGCGCCCATCCCCAGGTGCTCGCCTGATCGACGAGTAGCTCGGCTCTCCCGGCTGTGGCATGCGCAGCTGCGGACAGCACTCTCAGCCTTCATGGCTTGAGCTAGGTTGTGCACAGCTCAGTATAGATGAGACGCCCAGTACTGCGCTTGAGGGGGCCTGATCTGATGTCCTGCAACAGGGAAACTGTGATAGGACGCAAGAATTAACCACGCAGAATTTGTGAGACATGGACAGCGTGCCCATATGATGTTTGAGAAGACAGATCTCAGTCAGCAGATGTTACCTGTTGCCTGTTCAGGCCTGAAGTGGTGTCAGCAAAGGCTGTGTTCAGCTGTGTGGTGTTCTGGTAGAGCTGGCCACCGTAGAATATCTGGGTGACCGCCCAGTTGCTGGGGTCATTCCCTGGGTGGTCGACCAGCATCTCCAGCCCAAGCTGCATGCAATACTCTCTATCATCCGTGACTCTTCAGGCTACTGCCCCGTTTTGGGGATGCAGAGAAAGCATGGGTCGGTGTAATACTCTGTGAGTCGTGTTGAGTTGCACTGCAAAATCGTTGTGTATACTTGCCAGTAGCTACAGCAAAGGCTTGCTATCACAGCGGAAAATAAGCTAAGGCGCAGATACCATGGCTAGGCCAACCGGGAATGAACTGATAGTGACGACACCTCAATACGAGACACAAGGATCTGGTTTTGAGGGATAGGGGCTGACCGGCCTCAGGTAGAAGCCCTCAGTGAGGGCCATGAACCAGATCCAGGTCTGGCGCGAGCTGTTGGTGGTGCCCCGGGGAGTGCTGTCGCTCCACAGCATGCACTTGGGGAACTGGCAGTTGTAGTACTTGAATCCGTTGAAGCTGGCTGCCATAAACTGCTCGAGCTCTGCTGTTGCTCCTTGCACTATCTGGTCCATCCTGCGCATATCATTCCCTGCTGATTGTGATACGCTAACAAATTTTAGATCATAGATAGGCAGGGGTATCTTGCCCGGCAGCAGGAGGGCATTCATGCCTCTGCATGTCGAGAAGCACTCACTCTGCTAGTGGTACATCCACCACTTGCCTTAGTGTTTCTGGTCATCAGCAAGCAGAGGCCTGCATCAGGGTGGGAGAGAAAATTATGCTCACGTCGTATATTCAGCAGCATTTGGAGGTCGTGTGTTCCAGGGGACCTCCCGCAGGATGGTGTAGTTGCTGGGGTTGGGTAGGGGACCCACAGTCAACTCCACCACTGTGGGCTGCTGCAAGTATCCCAGGTACACCACTGCCCTTGCCTGCACTTCAGGACTGCTGCTGAGTGTGGCACCCCCGGAGATCTGGCCTTTGCTTGCAGATTGCATGTCAAGCTGAGGTATGTTGCAGGCACTGCTGCTGGGTGCACACTATCACGATACAAGCAGGCTGAAGTTGCATGCAGCCGTTGCAAAGCACTCACTACTGGCAATACATGCATTGCAGCTCAGCACTGGCAAATTCCTTGCGTCTGCTGGAACAGGGAGGGTGCTGTGGCATGCCTGTCTAGGTGGCAGGGGCGCCGCGCCACCGCTGTCTAAGTAGGCAACTGCGGCAGCCTTGGGCGGCGGCAACAGCTCCATCATGTACAAGATGTTGGACGCCACAGTTGCTGAGTCTGAGCGCGTCAAGTTGAGGTCTTGTCGGCTGAACAGGTAGTCCCTCACCTGCAGGTGTGTGCAGGCAGTGATATGCATGATTGGGTCACGCACTGCACGCATGATAAGACACGCACAGTGTGGAGATGCGCTTGCGCGATGGATGCTCATTTAGGTGCTGTCATTTGGAAGCCAGCAATGCTTGGCACTTTGAAGGGCTGCCCAAAGAGAATATCTGGCTGTGCTGCTGGCTTCAGTTTGCACATGCCGGTGCGTTTCAACTGCATATGCAGGGTAACCCACCGCTGCAAGCTCGGCGACTGAAAGCTCTTCAAAAATGTTTGGCTGACTGGAGCTGGGTTTCCTGTCCTGCTGCAGGGTTGCCTGCCCAGCGTCCAGGAAGTTCGGGCATGTGTGCGCCTCTGCATAGCTCGTGGTCGAGTTGATGCTGTTGCTCCTCTGGAGCGAATGCTTCTGCTTTATGATGACTCCCAACGCAATTGCCAAGCCTGCATGTATGGCTGCCAATAGTCAAGAGGTTCCCCCAGCATGATACCTGCTGAGCGCAAGTATGATGGTGCTCTGCAGCGCTTGTGCTGCACAGGGGCTGTCAGGAGCGTGTGACTGATAGCTTCAGACCATAGAAGACTCTCTCGTGCATCGTTGCTTGTATATGCGTCTTGTAAAAAGAGCCCGGTCATGCGACGCAGACATTGTTGGCAAGATATTCGTAGCATGTCACTTGATAGCTGTGCAATGATATAAAAACTTCTACACGTGTGTAAAAGGCAGAGCCTGCTGAGCCATTGCGTCTTGGACTGTACGGAAAGACGCACCTATGACAGCTGCTATCAAGACGTATGATACGATGCGCCAGACCCATAATTGCCGCCTTGCTCTCTTATATCGCGGGCTGTATCCAATGTCTCCATCATCCGACTCGTGAGCTCTGCATTTGGGGTCATCGTCATTACTGACGGCCTTTGATCTGTCGGTACCGCTGCTTGGCATCTTTCCATCAGCCGGGCTCGACGATGAATCGTTGCTTTTCCCAAATAAATTGAGACACCTCTGCGTTGCCGAGCCATTTGTACTCGGCTTCCCACTTTCAGGAGAAGGGTGGTCGGACAGGTGGTTGTCAAACCCTCCTGCCTTCCCCTCCGTCTCTGTACCGTTATTCCCGGCCAAGCTCATCTTGTGTGCTTCATAGGGGTCTTTCAAGCTGAAGTCTGCGTCAGTATGATCATAGACAAAAGCCCAGACGGATTGGAGAATTTTGACATGCTCCCTTCACGTGCGTTTCCGACATCATAGATGCTCGGCAAAAAAGCCAGCCACACGGCCAGCAGAGCCAGGCTTCAGCATATTTCTATAGTTTTATTTCATTCTTAGACAAAGGCGAGTGCATGGTCTAGGTAAATGCCTCCTTGACGGGTTGGGGTACGTGATCAAGCACTAAGCAGTTCTCTAGCTGTCCAACCAGGCGCTGTACCATAGCAATCGTAGCCTCCCTATTTGGATCTAGTATCCCTTCAGGGGGTCAATAGCGTATATCGAGCGGTGACCAAGGTGGAATCAGCTACCGCTACAGCTACAGCTGGCGGTAGCCTTCCAATAGCCGGGGCTGTCCCAGAGAGCCTGGTCCCGCTCTTATCAGTCTACAATCTTGCTCACCATAGCCACGTCTCGTCCGCTGTGTACTGCCTCTACTGCACGTTCTTAACAACCTCCCCCTCACCCCTCATGTGACAAGAGCAGCACTGATAGGGGAGCACAGGGGCTAGCTGCACCATGGCAAGAGACCTTGACGCATCAAGCAGCATACAAGACCTACCCACAACAGCTGACAGCAGCAGAGGCCGTTTAGACAGACCAGCAGACTCAGCGCACAGCATAGCGGGCAGTGATAGTAAAGCAGCTCTGGCGGTGCCTAAGCAGGCCATGGCCGCTGCCTTGGGCCCCAGGCAAGCAAGCGAGGCTGACACAGAGGCTGGAGATGTTCCCATGCCCTGGTGGTACACCCCCAGGAGACTCCTGGTATGCCATCTCGCGGAATCGCTCTGGTCTAGGCTGTATAAGGAAGCCTGCCGCACCTGCATCAGCACCTTGCTGCAGGCAACAGACCCGAGCAGTGTAGTGAGTTGTGTTCATTGGTATACGGATCTAACGCTGCACTCAGGAGGCCAGGGCACAGTCAAAGTATGCAATCCTTACCACAAACGGACTTTGCATTGCACGCCATGCAGACTGATTTCTGGTGTTTCCTGTGCAGCTGCTGTACTGCTTTGTATGGGGGCTGGTGTATGTGGACCAGGGCCTGCTCTCCAGCAACGGAGTGACTGGCACACGCAGCTCAGACCCAACCAACTCTGCTGTGGGCGCTGGTGACCAAGGCGGCCTCCAGGTTCGCAGTAACATCTCTGCCCTGTGCCAAAAGTATGGTGTATGTGGTCTTGGTAGAAGACTGGTGGCACCTGCCAACATGATTCCTCATGATCAATAGATGCAATAGAATTGTCACTTATGGGGATGGCGTTGGCCTCTCAGGGCGCAGGGTATGCTGGCAGTCAGGGAGCAAGTTGCATGCATGTATGAGGTCTTGGCCTGAGCTTTGAGGTGTGCCTGCAGGCAGACTTCAATCTGTCGTACGCGCAGCTGGGCTTACTGCCCGCGCTCTACATGGCGGGCCTCATGGTGGCCTGCCTGGTCTTCAATGAGCTTACCAACCACGTCAACTCTTTCCGCCTGGTCGGTAAGCCTCAAGAGTATTCCTCCGGGTTTTTATTTTCCAGTCTTCGCTGGTCCCACCTTGCGGGTATCTTGCCTCGCCATGGTATTGTCCTGGAGCCTGTTCTGTTCTTGGACGTTGTTCAGTCCTCTTCCTGAGGCTCTCTCAGTATGGCAAATTGAATTGGCCTGGTGTGCAGGTATTGGTTTGGCGATGTGGGCACTTGGGGCTATATTCACAGGAGTGTCCTTCAACTACGGCTGGCTGCTCTTCGCACGCATCTTCACAGGAGCTGGTAGGCAGTCTCCCGGTCGGGCTCCTATTGCATCATGAGCAGCCTTGAGGAGCCAACAGTACACATCATGTATGGTGAACAGAAGGTTCTGTAATGCTTGCCGTTTTACAGGGCGGAGCTCAGCACACCCTGCAATTGTTGCGTGAGAGTGTTCAGACTGCATAGTCTTTCTACAGGCTCTCACGCAATGGCCACAGCGCAGGCTGAGTTCTGCTGTTGTAAGATAGGGACCATGCTGCATTACCTACGTACCTAGAAACTTTGCAACCAACACACGGGCTTTACCTTGGCTGAGTGCGGTCTTCTGCGCAGGCGAGGCATCAGTCATGACGCTGACCGGGCCGTTCATAGATGACGTGGCGCCGCCCGCCAGCAAGGCGCGCTGGTTTGCCTGGCTCTCGCTGACGCCAACCCTAGGGGTGGCCATAGGGTACAAGCTTGGGGACCTCACACAGTACCTGAATTGGCGTATACTGTTCTACATAGAGGCTGGCGTGGCGGTGCCTGTTGTGCTATTCTGCCTGCTGGCGCCAGCCGTGCGCCTGCGGGGCAAGCTGACGCAGGTCAGCCCGGAAGGTAGGCCCACTCTCCAGATCCAAGCACAGCCTGCAAAGGAATGAGTGTTCTTCCTATCAACACCATGTGTCTCCTATATGGCCCAGCACCTCCAAATCCCATATGGCTTTTCAGAAGAGGCTTGCAGACCTGGGGGATCCGGACAGACTTTACTGGAGGCTGCTGTTGTCCCAATATGTCTTGCGCGGCTTCCCTGCTATCCCAACACAAGCATCGAGCATGGGCAATGCGGAGCTGTGATGCGACACCGGCAATGTCTGTGAAGGACAATTCACCAGCGAGTGGGTTGATTGCAGGTATAGAGCACAATGGCGTGGGCGTAACAGGGGAGCGACAGGGGAGACAGAAGTGGTGGCAGAAGTGTACGAAAGGGACACGGGAGCTGTGGACCGAGATCAGAGCCATCAATAGGCAGCCCATGTACCTGGCCAACAACTGGGGCTTCGTCCCTGTGCAGGCCGCCCTGGGTGTCTTCACATTCTGGGGCCCCAAGGCAAGCACCTTGCATCACCAATCGCCCTCCCGCTCGGCTGAACATCTTTACTCCACTACAGGATATTGTAATTGTCAAGCAGATATGTATCAGCCTAAGCAGCTGCCCTGTCATATGTGTGTATACACTGATCCAGCTCTTATGCAGCAGAGCAGATTTCCATAGATGCACAAAAGGCGCTGGGGCGAGTGTGAGCTGACACCAGAAGGCTTGTCTGCAGGCAGCAAAGGAGATTTTGAGGGCTGATGATGACACAGTATCGTATTTGCTGGGAGGTTTGGTTTTGGGAACTGGAGTGATTGGCACCCTTGGGGGCGGTACGTGAGGAGTTGCTTTTTGTTTCAATCTCACGTTCACTCTCAATTGCTGGTGTTACCCAAAAGTGCCAATAGAGGCTTGGAGACCTACTTCATGTGCTATCTGCCGCATCATGATCATCAAGCCTGTCAAGGGTTGCACAACCTCGAGAAAAGACTGGCATAAAACATAGCTAGAGCTAGGAACCAGTGTGCTGAGAGACATTCAGAGGGAGGCTGCATGCCCACTTCCCAATCGTGCGCCACACCTTTATGAATTGTGTTGACCGCAGGCTGGATACTGGACAAGGTGGGGTCCAGCCTGAGGAATGCCATGGTTCTACAGATGACGGCGTCTGGCGTAGCGCTTATTGCCTTTATTCTGGCGTTCATGGTGGCCCCGGGGCTCCCAGCATTTGCTTCCCTACTCGCGATCGGGCTGCTGGGGGTTTTTGTTGTACAAGCCCCTCTCTGTAAGCCTCTGCTGCCGCTTCCATCAAATGACCAGCTGAAGACACTGGCATGCAACGCCATGTGCTTACATGACAGGCAGGCTGAAACGCTCTGGGCCCTTGAAGCATTGACAGCTGATCATGCTCCGGCGATCCAACTATCAGCAAGAGTCCTCGACGGATGAATCGTGAAAGCATGGCAGCGCTCTTGTCTGTAGCCAGCGTAGTCAGGAGCTTGGGCATGCAGATGCAGTGAGCCCACTGCTATCAGTCTGTTGCTTGGTGGGCATGATGAGGAGCCGGTACTGGGTGCGCAGATGCGGTGAGCATGTGGACGGTGCCCGTGCACCTGCGCCCAGCCGGGCAGGCTTTCCAGGTCATCTGCATGCATGCCTTCGGTGATGTCCCGCTGCCGCCCATCACTGGCGTCATCCAAGGTCCGCCCTTCAATGACTTCTCTTACCCTTGAGTCTTTTCTGATGCATCAGGACGCATGCTGGTTCTCCTGGCAGGCTTTCTTCTTAAGATACACTAGACTTCCTTGCGCGGGAGCTACTGGCCCCAGCACTTCCAGAGCAAGGTGCAGGGTGTGCAGGAGGCGTGAGCCCGCGCATCGCTAGAGCACTGGTTGTGCGGCAATAGCAGAGGGCTCTCACTCTCTGGGGCTCTGTGCAGGCAAGCTGCAAAACTGGAGGATCTCAATGACGATTGTGGCTGCGCTGCTGAGCATTTCTGTGGGCTGCTACATGTTTGGGGTGCTCTACAGCCCCTGGGGCAAGGATTACAGGACAGAGAAGCGTGTAGCTCCAGCTCCCCCTGCTGATGAGGTGTGCGGACTTGTTATGGTCCAAACTGGCACTGTCGATGTGCAAACCAGCTATGTCAGTCTCAGGCTTGCAGCATGGTCAGTCCTCACCTATTGCAGCCTCTCATTTAAAGCAAGTAGTGTTCAAAGGCGAGCAAGTGCAGATGCAGTAGGCTCCCTTTGTGCTTGCTGCCTGTAAGCATCAGTCTGGCCAAATTACCGCCTGAGCTTGCGCCGTGTCATGTCATCATGTCAGTAGCGCGGCAGCACTGAAACCTCCTTGCTTGCCTCACAGGAGGTGCAAAAGCTGCAGCTTGCAGAGGGCACAGGAAAGCCTAGGGTTGGCAATCCAGCTGGGGATGAGGAGGGACGCGTACAAGAACACAAAGCATGAGTACAGCACATGTGCACAGACTGTGGCACCAACACTTGCGGGACCATATCTCGGAACCATAACGGATTATTCAGCTCATCTCTCTGACAAGATTGTGCACCTGTGAAGAGATACATACGATTCCTGCCATGAGCAGACATTGCCAACATGACAGGAGTAGGACTGTGCACCACATGTAACACAAACTTTGCCCTAAGCCAATTTACACACACATCATGCGTGTAGCTGCTGCCAGCATCATCACCATGAATGTACACAACGACACAACCAGAGGCTTGTTGGGGGGCGCTGAGAAGATGCCTCCACCATCGAGGACGCTTGAGCAACCCTTGCCCATCGCGCAGGCCACAGATACGCTCTTTCACAGCTGGCATGCGTAATGGTTTTTCCGCAAGCTGTACCTAGAGTACTGCGTCTCGGAGTTCCAAGCAACGCATCACCTTAGACAGAGGTTCCCTGAAATACCAGCCTTTTGGCAGACCACAGCAAAGTCGAAGCAATTGGGCCAGGTGAAGCTTCGTCTCGGAGTAAGTTCGCAGTGGGTTGAGGGCATGTTCTGAGGTAACTCAGGTAAGCACTCAGTGTCTACTATCTCATGTGAGTGAAATGGAAGTATAATATCCGATGTGGCACCCTCAAATTCAAGCAGATTGCCGCGCACTGTGTGCCATCACGTCAAAATATAACGCTCCGTGTCACTTGGATCCTTCCCACACTTCATATTGCACTATACCGCAATATTCAGACAAGAAATCTTTCAACCTTTGCTCATTGGATGTTGTATATAACCTTATAAGAGACTTCTTTTCCGTGTGAGATCGGGTTTTGCACTGCATCATGCAGGCTGTGTGCCGATGCTCCTGGTACAGCGTCGAAGAGCAGCATTGCATTGGATATGTCTGGTAATTGTAGCGCATAGATGCAAGGCGCAATTGATAGGGAGGAGCGGTAGCATGAGCAGTGTCCTGCCACCTCGTAAGTGGCCTGCTTCAACGATGATGTGCCTATCATGTGGTATCAGAATTTGTGTCTGAATGCGTACATGTCACAGGGGTTATTCAGCCCTGGCCACAATGACCAGTCTTCTGCAGCAGGTCTGACAACACTGGCTGCCTTCGTGTCAAGATGTTCCCTGACTAGACCTCTGCTTTTGGCTGATGTCACCAATGCCCTGTGCAGCCAGCTGTGTCACCAAGGGGCAGACGCTGAGGAATGGGGCCTGCGCACAGTTTGTGAACTACTTTGTAGGGAACTCGCAGTGCGGCTCCAGCGGACAGGCCTTTGTCGATGCTGTCAAGTCGGCCCCTCAGCCCTCTTCAACGTGAGCGATACATGCACGCATTCACTCATTCGTTGCATGGGTTCCAACAAGTAGATCAGGTGTGATGCAGCAGACGTTACAGCATGAGCATTTTGCGGTGTGCGCTTCTGGGCATTGACCATCCCACCAACCTCGTGAGTATGTGCCTTGTGATGGAGTAACATGGTAGAGGGTTCCACCAACAGGCTGACATGGATGTTGCAGGTGCTGCGGGAATGCTTTAGATTTTGTCAGCAATGTGAGTTCACCCCACCCAAGCCCATGCTGCTGGACACAGAATGCTCAGTCTCTGTCAGGCTTGAAAACCTCGTAGAACCAAGAACGTGTTACTGTCACACAAAGCTAAGCCGCCAAGAGCTTCAACGCGTCACTCACACATCTTTGTTCTTCTGCAGGCTTGCAGCTGCAATGATGCTGTGATTGCCAGCGCAGACTTGATAGATTGGGACCAGGGCTCTATCAGCTGTGGTAAGAAACCACCTCTGATGCATGCCCAACACTCCATAGCACGAAGTGCACCTTAATTCCCCACCTCAGCCTCATCCTGAAGCTACTGCTGGAGTGTGGTGGCGCAAGTATTGCCAGTGCGTTGCGCAATGTGATACAGTGATCTTGTGTGCAGTTGCGAGGGCCACTATAGTGTCGAATGTGTGCAACCCGTCCGGCAGCCAGTCCAATCCGTGCAACAGTTGAGGAGACCGCGGGGGCGACATGCTGCAACACCCTGGGGAAGCAGTCCAAGCAGCGCAGCAGGAGGCGCTATAGAGAGCGACCTAATTAGCCTGGAGATTTGCATGGACTTGAGATTTTGAGCGCATCGCGTGCGTTGCAGTGCACTCGCAGTACCACTAGTGGGCAGTGCCATATGTTGCGTGGCTCATCAACAGGGCAGAGCAATGTTTCAGCTAGGGCTCAGTAGCTGCTGCTCAGTGTGCACTTGCATAGTCACAGATGGGATGACGGTTGGGTGGAGCCAGCTCT
Organism: Coccomyxa viridis; assembly: GCA_963930925.1. Taxonomy (NCBI): domain Eukaryota; kingdom Viridiplantae; phylum Chlorophyta; class Trebouxiophyceae; family Coccomyxaceae; genus Coccomyxa; species Coccomyxa viridis. The sequence continues at coordinate 556,082 of CAWVOJ010000012.1, forward strand.
CAGAGAGTGTGACGAATTTGAGTTAAGTCTGATACGAGACTGCTTTTGCAGAGAATGCAAAATTGAGAGGGGTGTCCATGCATCAGAGCAAGCTGTTGCTGTGGCTGCAGCACAGCACAAGTATACTTGTTGAGAGGTCTATTGTAGCCGTTTGTGGCACAAAACCTGCGTCTTCAATGAAGCATTACAGAACCTAGCTATAGAACAGCACTCGCTGCAATCCACAGCGTAGGTCCAAGCAGACAATTTTCTATGGCCTGCAGGCCTGTGCTACCTTGCAATGCTGGCCCAACAAGCCTTCGAGCCTGCTTGAATATGTCAGCTGAGAGGGCATGTTACTCACGCAATACCATCTCATTCAACCATCTGCAACCTTACATCTCAGCCTGCTGCAGCCTCCCTTATCCCTTGTCAACTGTCATTCACCAGGCTCCTACCGCTGACTGCTGCAGCTGCCAGACCTGACATGCACCCCACACAGTACTGTGGGCAGCCAATGTGAGACTCTATGCAGAGGCGCCAACTCAAAAGGACCCAAAGATCACTCCAGCGCAGCCGCTGCACGTCCTAGGCCAAAAGAGGGTCTGCTTCCCCAGAGCACCTCAATACCCCCGCTTGCTATGCTGCGCGACCTGGCGCAGCGCATGGCGCCTTGCTGATGCGATCCTGCCGGGGGCGCTCGCGTCGCTGACGCAGCACACCTCCCTTCTTACGAAGTGGACCGCACCCCAGCCGGCTTTGGCTGTGAGGCCGCTCACATGAGGGCCTTGGCGGCCTCGACGGCTGCCTCGGTGGTGATGCCGAACTCCTTGTACAGGAGAGGTCCGGGGGCGGACGCTCCGAAGCGGTCCACGCCGATAGACTTGCCCTTGGGGCCTACCCACCGCTCCCACCCGAATGTGCATGCAGCTTCAAGTGACACCTGCATCACACAGTTGCGCCAGTAAGGAATGACCTAGAAAGGTCTCGCTGTACTGAGCTTGTCGGCCGGGCTGGTGCAGGCATGCACGCATGCCTTGGCAATGCTCGATGGGTGGCAGACGCTATCTGCGCTCAAGGCTACAGATAATCAATGCATACCTTTAGAAGCTATGCGGAAAGAGCACCATTCTACACAAGGCTAGTGCAGGTGCATTGCATGCATTGCAGAGACTTTCAGATGTTGGAAAAGCAGAGGCAAACTGGTGCATACCCTGGCAGTGACATCAGGGGGGAGGACGCTGTTCTTGTAGCTCTCGTCCTGGTCGTCAAACAGCTCCCAGCACACAGCTGACACCACGCGCGCCTTCTTTCCGTCCTTCTCAATCTCCTTAGCCGCGTCAATTGCCATACACAACTCAGAGCCTGCAGCATCACCCGGAGCTCCTTCACATTTCTGGTTGCGACTTTATAACGATGGGACACAACATGCTACAGCAACTGTTAAAAGCATATTGTAGGTCTGGCTTCCATCACCCTGGAGCACGGTAAGCAGACAGCTGAGGTGGCTCAACCGAGAGCTCTATCAAACAGCCTACATTGGCATGCAGGCTATACATTGCATGATTTGCCAACGCGGCAGCAAAACCATGTTGGTCCAGAATTGGGCACCTCCTACCGGCGCGCCCTATCCGCGTCCGCCAAATTAGGTGCCGCATTGTGCAACTGTGATACACAGGGGTGAGGACACACACCGCTGGCAATGAAGATGACGTCGGGCTTCTCGTCGCCGCCGTGCACTGTGTAGAAGCCCTTGAGGACGCCCTCCTTGGAGGTGCCGGGCTGGTTGGGCATGCCTTGCCGGGAGAAGGCCATGACGGACGGCCGGGGGATGCCGGCAGGGTTCTCGGCCTGTGCGTTCTTCACGGCCGCCTGCATAAGAAAAGCAACAAACATCAGCATGCTCTTAGGCTTGGGTGGAACACAGAGCTCATGCTAGAACCACTGCTATCACAGAGGCTGTGTGGTTGCCCTTGCCTGTCAGAATGTTGTACAGACATGGTCTGGTCTTGGTGGGCCCTATATCATTTCTCCCTTACCATGGCTGGCTCCTGGTCAAAGTGGCAAGACCAGGAGCACAGGTACAGAGGGAAGGGAAGGGTCTCGAGACATGTAGAGGCGCACCAAGTAGCATCCGGCGGTCTCATTGCCGTCTCCGGGGCGCATCATGAGGATGTTGGGCATGCAGCGGAAGGAGGCCAGGTGCTCCACGGGCTGGTGAGTGGGTCCGTCCTCTCCCAGGCCGATGGAGTCGTGGGTCATCACGAAGAGCGTTCCGCAGTGGCTCAGCGCTGCCATGCGGATGGCCGCCCTCATGTAGTCTGCACAGGCAGATAATCTAAGCCGGGAGTCCTCATATGTTGACCTCAACAAATGTACAGGCCCTCCGCAAACAGCATTCTTCACCGTACATAAAAGCTTGCAGTCCTAGTGAATAAAAAAGTCTGTGAGTGCAGGTGGACATCACCCCAAATCCGACTGGCCATAACCCAAGGAACAGCAGCATCTGACCATACAACATGATCAGGTCCCTGATTCAGCAGGAGTAAGAACAGGAGGCAGAACCAGGAAGCCGAGGCGCCATGGAGGGCAGAGGATTTTAATGCAGATAACAGCACAAAAATGTAAAAGAGCATACCAGTGAAGATGAAGAAGGTGGCGCAGTAGGTGATGAACCCGGGGGAGTGGAGGGTGATGCCGTTGGCGATGGCGCCCATGCCGTGCTCGCGCACTCCGTAGCGCAGGTTGCGCTCCTGGGGGGTGTCCTTCTGGAAGTCGCCGAACTGCTTCATCAGCGTCATGTTGGACGGCGCCAGGTCAGCAGAGCCTCCCCAGAACCCTGCACAGCGCCTGAGACCCTCAGCAGAGTCCAGATGGCTGTGCTGTGACAGGACGCCAAGGAATTATTGGTTGTCAGGTGATGTGCAGTGGTGCAATACCAAGCCCTGCTGCACACCTGCAGCCCTGCAAACTTCAAGCACAACTGCTGCACATTCCCTTAGGGTGAAGCCACGCTACTCTGCTTCATATCTCAGACTCTGTCTGCCTGCAGCTGAGGTGTGCATAAAAATATTGACATCAGCAATGCTGCTGCATAGCACTAGCCATATCGCTAAAGCAGCCAGGCAGAAAAGATAGCACGACAGATGTCAGCGCCAGAGCAATAGCGCACCGGGAATGGCGCTGGCGAGGGCGTTGAGCATGGTCTGGGAGTGCAGGCGAGTGGCCAGGCCCTTGTCCTCGGGGGTGAAGGTGGGCAAGCTGTCCTCCCAGCCGGACGGCAGCTTGCCAGTCAGGATGGACTCCAGCTCCTGGGCGTCCTGCAACACCACACCCGAACTTGTCACACACAAGCTCAATGCTGTTCAGGTATGCACGCCTTTGAAGATGATGGGATGCTGCTGGGAAGAGGTCTGCAACAGGGAACATAGGGTCTCGAGCTTGTATACAGACGACTGCCGCTGCGTGGGTGATCAGCGACATCTGTGGCCCAACAGATCAGGCAAGGCACGCATGTAAAAAAGGGAGGACAATTCCTGGTACCAGAGTAGCTTATACTTGTGGGCTGGGGGCACATGCAGAATCTCACTGATACCAGCCATGGCCATAGGTATGTGGTTTCATGAGTATGCCCTTGTCATTTCTAGCCTTGAGCAACTCCTAGAGCTACTGGCGTCTCGGCCGGTAGCTTCCGCGCCAGAGCCAGGAGAGGTGGATACCACCTCTGTCTGACAGGACCCAAGAAGCAAGCCTGCCAAGGGTGTCCAGCAGCTCTGAGAGCTCATCACAATAGAAGCCCTGCCTCACAGGGACTACGGGTGCAGGCTGTTTTCAAAGAATGCGCACCTCGGGGTACTTCTCCTTGTACTGCGCCCAGGACTCGTCCCACTTCTTCTCAGCCTCTGCGCCCTGCTTGCCCGCGTGGCTCATCAGCTCGTAGGTCTCTGGGGGCACCTGCGCAGCACATGGGCTTTGTGAGAAGCTTCCCACGCCCCTCATTCCCCCTGCACCTTCCGATCTTGCTTGTATCAGTTCCTCCCATTGCCAGTGTATCCACGCTGGGTGCGTAATCTCCCGCCTAGGAAATGCACCTCAAGGAACTCATTGTTGAGGGACAAAGAGATGAAAAATAAGCCAGGTGAGTGTGTGGTATGTTATGCAGAGTGTACAGGGAACGGGGGCTGCATTGGCACCTCGAACTCGCCGTAGTTCCACTTGAGATTCTCGCGCGTGGCGGCCGTCTCGTCCTTGCCCAGAGGCGCGCCGTGCACGTCGTGGGTGTCGGCCTTGTTGGGGGAGCCATATCCGATCAGGGTGGACACCTGCAGGCCACAGATCCCGTGTAAGAACAACCATCACAGACTTATATGCTGTGCCCCCATCTCTGTGGTTGACAAGGAGGAAGATGCACCTACAGCAATTGTCGAAAATACACATAGCACAGCGTCTGCGCAGCCCCCGAAGAGACCTGTCAGGCTGCTGTGCTATCTGGTGCTTGTTGCATGACTTACATATGGCCGGCAATGCGAGGTATCCCAGTGTCCCGCTTCAGTGCCAGCAACAAGGCAGCACGGCAGTATGTTAACATTGTGTTTGCATGCAACTGCAGGCGAGAGCGGGACGGGCACCTTGATCATGGAGGGGCGGGGGTCCTTCTTGGCGGCCTCAATGGCGCTGCGCAGGGCGCCAAGGTCGGTGTTGCCGTCCTTGACGTGCTGCACGTGCCAGCCGAGCGCCTCAAAGCGCTTGCTCACATCCTCTGTGAAGGAGATCTCTGTGTGCCCGTCGATGGAGATCCTGCAGCAGGCTCAAGGTCAGGGTGTTTCCAAGTCAAGCTCATCAGCTCTTACAAGGCTGTAGCTCAGCTGTCTGGACCCATTTTCTTAAATTGCCCAGACAAGCCTCTCAGAAATGTGGATGGTACTCCTGCAGTCTAGCACTGGCACTACACAAACCCCTGTTGATTCCATCACTCAATGTGGCATGCTGTTCAGACTCAAGCTCCCGCAGCCTCGCGTGCCTCAGAATGGTAGCACAAGCTTAGGAAACCTGAAGTGACATGCCACATGGAGCAACACAGGTGTCAGCACGCTCAGGAAGGCAGAAAGGGCGCACTTGTTGTCATCGTACAGGGCGATGAGCTTGCCCAGCTCCCAGTGACCAGCCAGGGAGCAGGCCTCATTGGAGATACCCTCCATGTTGCAGCCATCTCCCAGGATCACGTACCTGCACATCCAATTGCCAGATTGTCACTTAGCAGCATGCAAGTACCCCTTGATTGGGCTGAGGTCTGAGGCAGACACACATCTCTGAAAGCACATGCAAAATCCCGTTGCGACACCATGCCTGCCTGATTGGGGCAGGCCAAGCCACAAGCGGCAGAGTTTGCAGTCGTCGTATGCCTCTGCATGGGCAGAGGACCAAGCACATGCTTTCCGTCAGCAGACATGCATGACCCAGTGAGGATGTAGAGAGCACTTTAGTTTGCAGCAGTGATGTGACCAGGGCGTACGTGTAGTGGTCAATGATCTTGTTGTCCTCCTTGTTGAAGCGGGCAGCCAGGTGCTTCTCAGCAGCGGCCAGGCCCACTCCGTTGGCAATGCCCTGTCCCAAAGGACCTGCAGAGCAGGAAGATCGTCACAAGAGCATTCATGGCTGAGGCTGCTGGAGATGCTCATGGCCTCCACAATGCACTGAAAGCCCAGCTGCTTCAGCATATCTACGGGCTCGAGAGGACGTGGGTCAGAAATTGTGCGCATACAGGCCCCGACGTCGAAAGGCGCAAGCCTCGGACGATCGAGAAGCGCATGACTGCTGATGTGTGTGCCCTAGATCAACAGCTCTCACCTGTGGTCACCTCGATTCCGAGGGTCTCGAAGTTCTCAGGGTGACCGGGAGTCTTGGATCCCCACTGCCTGAACTGCTTGAGGTCGTCCAGCTGCACGTTATAACAGATTCTCATTGCAAGAATTGTCCATCCCTATATCTCAAACAAATGCAGGCAGAAAGATGCGGCAGCATATGCAACAGCCCTGCTCTGATATCCATTTGCAACTTCACATATTATTGCTTACCTGCACGCTCTCGAAGCCGGTGAGGTGCATCAGGGAGTACTGCAGCATGGAGCCGTGCCCTGCCGATAGGACAAAGCGGTCGCGGTCGGCCCATTTGGGGCTCTTGGGGTTGAACTTCATGAACTCATTCCATATCAAGTACGCCATGGGGGCACAGCCCATGGGCAGGCCGGGGTGGCCCGAGTTCGCCTTGTTCACTCCATCGATGGAGAGGAAGCGGATGGTGTTGATCGCCTTGAAAATCTCCTCCTCACCAGCCTTGGGAGGGGCGATTTCGATTGTTGCTGTGGGTGCTGCCTGAGCCTTGATTGCAAGGACTCCACGGGCTGCAGGCCTGATGCTTGGGCGGCTGTGTACTAGCTTGGCACCCCTCAGCGATGAGCGAGCTGTGCTGACCCTGGCTGTCTGCTGGCAGCCCAGGGGCGCCACCACGCACGACTTGCTCATAACGGTCGGCATAATTGCTGGCTGTGCTGTTCTGGGTCTGGTGTGGCCTGTTGATGCCACTTGAGTCTGTGTGCTATTCCCTGTGTGTGGCCCAAAGTGGCACTTTGGATAGCGGTCCCCCCGCCCTCGGCCTCATCGGTCCCCCCTTTCACCCCATGCAACATGCCCTCGGGCTTCCTCAGACTTGAGCAGGCTCTGTGCTTATTTCAGATGAACGAAGCGCGTTCCCTTTTTCTTTACATGTGTTATATACTGTTGTATGCACTCCAATCTTTATGATCCGATATAGCGTTGTAATCGCATGTTCCGATCCTCTGAAGGAGCGCGACTCAAAGCCTTTTTGTGTCCCCACTCTGTGAAAGGTTGTATATAGAGCTTTTGAGTTTTCAGAAGTAATCGCAATACCGGGGGCAAGCATCGTAATCCTTTCTTCATTATCAAGGGCAGGGGTGCATTGGTGTGACTCACTGTAGAGGAAGTGCGTGGTGCAGACGACAGGTGTACAGATGTGCCGGTGAGCTCCAAGACCTTCATTATCTCTGTTGTGACAGGACTGCAAGGCAATGCTGCAGTTCAAGTATGGCGCAGCATCGCTGGAGGACATGACACATGCAGGCAGCAGGATGGTGTGAGTACGACCAGCAAACGGCCACAGGAGCAGGAATATGAGTTCATGGGGCCGTGGATTGGCCCTCTGGGTATCATGCTGGGACTTCCGGGAGTATGCTATGCGTTAGTATACACCTGCAATGCTGGGGGTGAGCAATTCCCCTAGCCTCGAGCCATATGGCTGTATACTGTGCCAATAAGGTGTACCAGATAGAAACCATGCTACAGCCATTCCTTCCTGTCACTTTTCTTGGGTGTCAGCATGGCAGACTGCATCTGCCAGAAGACACCAGTGCTCATGTGACCCGGTTACACAGTAAAAAGGACCTTTTGCTTGCAGGATGCGATGCTCTGAGAGGCCCCTCTGCATGGCCAGGCTTTCCCAAGGGCTCAGCCATCTTCACATGGGAAGCATGCGTACTCCTGCTATGCTGGCTGGCCTTCCAGGTCTGCCTCACGCATTCTTTGATGCAGCATGCACGACTGCCTGTTGAAAACACTGGCAATGGTATTGCTGCAGTGCGGGGTCATCTTGACTCCATGAGGGTATCTACTGCAGGTTGTCATACATCTTGTGGTTCCTGGAGCGGTTGAGCAAGGCACCCAGCTGAGCAATGGCAAGAAGCTGAAGTACAAGCTCACAGGTATGAAGCTCTGCAGTGCACCAATCAGAGAAGAGAATGCACGCTGGTGCTGCTGGTGCAGCAGTGCATGCCATGTCAAAGCTCTTGCCACAGGCTGCGAATCCGGTGTTGTGCCTTGAGTGTGGCCGTTCCTCCTACTGATGATGTGTGACATATGCACAGGCACGCGGAATCTTGTCATCACCTTGCTGGCGCTGGCCTACTTTGGGTTCTACAGGCAGATGCTTGACCTGAGCTGGGTCTATGACAATTTTGTCCCCCTCCTCTCAGCCGCCACGCTATTCAGCTTTGCTCTGTCAGCGGTGTTGTACACAGCATCCCTACGGAAAGGGGCTCTGTGTGCTAAGGGTGGATGCACAGGTACTTCAAACCCCGCCTGATCCTGCCCCAGATGATGCCAGGTCCAGCTGCATGTCAAATGTACGCATGAGTGAGATGGTCTTCTGTGCACTGACAATCGCACCAGGAGTGTCATGATTAGAAGTGCTGCTGCAGGACATCGGGTTTATGACTTCTTCATTGGGCGGGAACTGAATCCCAGGATAGGCAGCTTTGACCTGAAGGAGTTTTGCGAGCTGTATCCGGGGCTCATAGGCTGGCTGGTCATAGACCTTGCTATGGCCTACAAACAGTGGCAGGTCGGGCAATATACTTCTAGTGTTTCTCCTGTTCCCTGGTTGAAAAGCTGCTCAGCGGATCATGAGGGTTATACCCTCTGCTGACAGCAGGTTTTATTCCCTGTGCACTGGCATCGATCCACTCCCGTGTGAGCAGTCATGTGTGCACCTGATGTTCAGCCAGCCTCGCAAGATCAGGCAAGCAGACGTTTGAACTTTCATTGTGCCTCAGGTGCGCAGAAGCCTCTCTGCTGACTCTTTTGCTGCATGCAGGATTTGGGGCATGTGACAGTAGCCCTGATAATGGTGTGCGCCTTCCATGGCTTGTATGTGTGGGATGCCATGTGGAGTGAGAAGGCAATCCTCACGACCATGGACATCACTACCGACGGCTTTGGGTTCATGCTGGTGTTCGGGGACCTTACCTGGGTGCCCTTCACCTACAGCCTGCAGGCCAGATACCTGGTGGATCATCCCCAGGTGAACCTCAGCTTTGTCATACAAGCAGGAAAAGTGGTGACTACCTCAATCAAGCCAGACACCTGCATTAGTAGGCCCCAAGTCACCCTTTGGTTGTGCCTACATCTTCGGGTCCACCGTTGGCTGCTATGCATTCTTGCTCTCATAGATGTAGCACTACAGTCAGCAGCATTGGCCATTGAGCCCCCATCGCAGCTGATGCTGGCAATGTGGCTTTGCAACTGGGATGGCTGCCCAGCTCGCCTGGTGCCGTTGAGTAAGCTTGAACGGACCAACTGTTTCGTATTCCAGCATCTTGAAGTGAATATCAAGTTGAACTAAGTTGCTGCATGCAGGAGCTGTCTTGGGCAGCGGTGGCGGCCATAGTGGGCCTGAAGGCGTTTGGGTACTGGGTGTTCAGAGGATCCAACAGCCAGAAGAACACCTTCAGGCAGAACCCTGAGCACCCAGGCGTGCGCCACCTCAAGACGCTGAAGACTGCAAGCGGCAGGCGCCTGCTTGTTTCGGGGTGGTGGGGAGTAGCGCGGCACATCAACTACTTTGGGGACTGGCTCATGGCGTGAGGCCCCTCGCAACTGTACCTGCTGCTGAGACTGGGAGTTGCTGCAGCACATCAGCCCAATACAGCATCTATTCTTGTGTTCCGGGGATTGTCCTATTAAGGAGTACTTTGCATTAATGTGTCTCTTATGTGCAGGTGGGCCTGGTGTTTGCCTTGCGGGTTCAGGCACATTGTGCCATACTTCTATGTCATTTACTTTGGCACTCTGCTGGGTAAGACCTCAGCTTGAGAACATCAGATACTAGCGCTCTCGTTGTGACGTTGCATCAGCTAATGCATGTGCCTCATGTGAGAGTGGGTATTCCTACCATCTGACGGAGATTGCTGTGCAGCAACACCTCAGGGACTAATGCCTGTCTCATGTCTGCAGTGCATAGAGACTTGCGGGATGGGCACGCATGCAAACTGAAGTATGGGAAGGACTGGGATGAGTACTGCTCCAAAGTGAAGTACCGCATAGTGCCTTACATTTACTGAATGCGTTGAAAGGGATGCCAGCACACACTGCTAGAGACAGGGATCTTCTGGAGAGCATCTTGGGGTGTGACAATGGTGGACCGTGCTTTCGGCAAATGTTTAATTCATGAGCGGGAAATCGAGAGGTGTGATGAGTTGACTCAAAATCAAATCTCCAGCTTGATATTCGTCACAAAGCAAAGCAAGCCCTCCTTGATATTATACTCGAAGGCCTTTGAGGGGTTGATGACTGCAGCAGTTTCAGCCGAAACTTCACAAATCTCCAGATGGGGTGCAGCCAATATTCAGGCCTGACCACACCAAGTCTGCTGCGCATGTCTCATCGCCTTGCTGCTGCTGTTGGCTTCAAGGTTGCAGCCAGCCTCTCACTCTTGACCTCCAGTGAGCCGACTGTGACCCCTTCCACAGCACCCCATCTAGTTGCCAGACTGCCCAGCCATCTCCACACCTCTCCTGGTGACCTCTCGCCAGACATGGCATCTCTGTAGGCCTCCAGCAGAGGCCCCACTTGCTCGGCAGGCTCGTCCACCAGCTCTATCCTGAAGCTGCCATACCCAGCAGCTTGCAGTGCTTTCAGATGCCACAGGCCTGCACCAGTGTGCACAGATGTCAGAATTGCATGGCATGATGCTTTGGGCGGCATCACATGCTCCATGAAATGGCATTTCCGCATTTTGCCAGCATTGTGCTTCAGGCCTGGAAACTATCATCTTAAGCTCCTAGCAACCAAAATTTCGCAATAGCGCATCTCACCCAGGGCTGTTGTCCTGATATCCCGCCTCATCAATAAGCGTGCTAAGATTACACAGGCAGAGGCGGAGACAAAAGCCATGTCATGCAAGGTAGGCCGGACGACTCACCTGACTGGGCCTGTGCGTTGAACACAGTATTGCGGCAGCCCTCGTCTGCCAGCACCAGGTGGTCCTTGCCATTGCCATCCCTCAGGTGGACAGAGTTTGACTCGCAAGGGTGCCCACAGTCCAGATACGAGTTGCCCTCCGAAAGGAAGCGGCAGAACACGCAGTGCTCTGTGTGGAAGATGGGCAGGTGCTGATGCACAATAGCCTCCAGCCTGCTTGCCCTGCAGGGAAGGCTTATGGGGTCAGGCGTGGGAGCCACAGAGACTACCAAATGATAGTGGCTGCAGGCGTATCAAACCTCTTTCATAACACAGAGACATCTTTGGGTAGACCAAGGAGTGGTGTCAGAGTTAAGGCGTACATCAGGCTGGCAAGGGCAACATCCCTTGGTTCACGATAAGTCTCTACTTTCCAACATGATTGACTTCAACATGGCTCAAGCCAGTTGAAAGGGCCCCAAAGGTGGGTATGCTCAGTCGACGGAAGGCAGAGGACCCACCTCTCACGCCCCAGGGATCTACCAAGGGCTGCAAGCTGTGCTGCGTTCAAGTCATGAGTCGGGGCAAGTCGCTGCAGCCCTCTTCCCAGCAGCAGATCTGCGCTGAGAGTATTGGCTGCATTCAGGGAGAAGTCCCCTTCCAGCTCTGGCAGGCTGCTGTGCATGCCAGCAACCTCACTGCCTGCAAGGCATTGCACATAATCAGCCTGACAACAAGACGATCAAGGCCTCGCCTTGCTTGGAGCTCACCCTGGGCACTTTCCTGCCACATCAGCATCCGTGTCACCTGAGGATCCTTTGCTCTTCACACACCACTCAGAAGTATGCTTGCATCCAGCTGGCCTGCGCTGCCATGGGCATGCTATGGACTCCAAACAGGATGTGCTTAGCATGTTTCACCAGGCGGTAGACAGCTCTGTACATGAGCAGCAAGGGAGGCACACCCTGTGCTTTGAGAGGGTTCATCTGCTGCAGCATGCCAGCACTCCTGATGAGGAGCGCATCCGGCTGCAGGCGCAGGTAGAAGTTGGCCAGGCGCTCCTCCCCAGGCTTCAGCACCCTGCATGCCCCAGGTGCAAGTCAAGCATATGCAGGTGCAGAACCTTGCGATGCCAGTACAGGCCGATGCCGTTCCAGGGTCTCCATGACCATGTCAGCAGCACTCTTGCAATTCCAACTCTAGGTGGCACATAGGATGCAAAGGGCCCATGCATGGTCCATCAGTCTGTAAATGCCAGAAGCTGAGTACCTTTTACAGGAGGGTAAGCAAAGCGTCTGCAGCCAGTAGTACACTGTCATAGCCATGAATTACAAGTAGGTCTGCAGAGGGTGCGCTGCAGACACATGCCAGACTGGGGCCAAGGTAGGGCCGGACCTTGGCGTACAGACGATGCATCTCTTGCCAGCCTGCTTGACCAGACTGACAGCCTCCTTCAGGCCATGCACCTCTAGGAAGTCCAGGATGACCTCTTCTAACCAGGGAACCTGACACGCCGCTTGTACCTGCACCAGCACTCCACTGCTCAGCAAGAACAGGGGTGACTGCTTCTATTTTGTCCATGCATGCAGCTTACCAAGCCCCAAAGCTGACTAAAATGAGACAATACAAGGCCCTAGGGATCAGGCCATGGGCTTATAGTAAGATGCCACCCAAGAGAAGCATTGAGAGCCATAGGCTCTGTGGCACACCTGCGCCATGGTGCGACATAGCAGCCTCAGCTGCGCCTGGTGCTGCTGCTGCTGGTGACGTCCACTTTGGCTGCTCCCGCTGCTGCTGTCTGCTTGCTCGCCTGAGGCATTGTACTGGGTGCGGTGTCCTGCTCCTTTCCCTGCTTCTGTCACCCTGCTGTGTCTGCTTGTCTCAGCACTGAAGCTGCTGCTGCTGTCTGTTGAGCTGCTGTTGGGTGGCGCCAGGCTGGCAGCGGAGTGACTGGACGCGCCATTCAGCGCACCAGGAAGGGCCGCAGCACTGGTGAGGGTGCTGGGCTTAGAGGCGCTGGTGATGTGCTCTAGCATGCTGGGGAGCACTGGAGTGCTGCTCAGGCCTTGAGAGGAGGGCCGCTGCCTGAGCGCCTCCAGGCAGCGGCTGGCGGCAGCGCGCCTCAGAGCTTTCAGCTCGCTCAATGGGATGAAGAGCCCTGCGCCAGCCATGCAAGCCTCAGGACCCTATCCCCTCTCAGAGAAGCTGCTTGTCTGTGTGTGCATGCAGAGTCTAGGTGCAAGGCAACATGCCTTCAGCCCTCACCATCATGCACGGCATGAGAGCAGGGCCAGTGCATGTCTTGCTTCAATAACCTGCGAGAGGGCTGCAATAACACGTGATAGACATCTGTCCATGCTATGTATGAAAGGTTCATATGCACATGCAAAGCCCTTCGCATACAACCATGGCAGATGGTAGTCAACAGACTTGCCTGCTGACAGGTCTAAGTGGGACAGGTCGAGGCTCTGCAAGGACAGGGAGTTGCTGCCCAGGGTTCCCAGGGCTTTGCGCAGCGCGGCCTCGCTCAGGGGAATGCTTGAAGCAGGCTGAAGGGCTACCGCAGAGTCCACGTCTGCTGTCAACTCTCCATCCACATACAGCCTCAGCCTCAGAGCCTGCACGCCAGATCAAATATCACCGTGTTCATAAAACCCAAAAAAGAGGCGTAGCATGACCATATTGCCTCTACATAAATAGGCGAGCAGCTTCCCCTTCAATGTCATGTGCAGCAGCTCTGTAGTGGCAAGATATTTCACAATGGCTGCTGACTTGACAAGGGTGCAGTTTAAGATGGAGAATGAGCCTGGAGGCGAGCTGACACCAGGAGCTGCTGCTCCGCATCCTGGTAGAGTTGGCTTGATGTAAAGCAGCAGGATGACAGGTGTCAAACCTGGCCAAGAGAGCCGGACACAGAGGCGTCCACAGGGACCTTGCGCATCTCAGCGCTGCTGAGACTCTCATAGGATGCCCTCGCCTGAGCCTCCACCGCAGGATCCTTGTTTCGCCAGACCAGGTCGCCAGCCTGATTCATCACATGACCCTTGCTGTACACGCATGCAGTCACAGATTGACAGTGCTTCCAGCACATCAAATGCCTCTCGCATATTCAGCACATCACAAGCACATCTCGCTGCAAACACACCCCTGTCAGCTCGTCAATCATACCTTAATGCGCCTCAGGTCAAGCTGCCTGGGTCCAAAGGTGAGATCCACACAAGCGGCGGACGCGCTGCTGCGGCGACCTGATGTCTGAATATTGTACACCGTGCCTCCCTCTTCGTCACCGTCTGGGGCGCCAGAGTCAAACACCAGGCCATCTCCTCTTTTCAGAGACTCCTGCACAGCCACACTGAAATAGGCATGGACACATAACCCATTCACAATCCTGTGCACATGCACTGAGTAAAATCACATGCTCAACACCACACATCTGCAGCCTGATAGACTGTATGTGAAGTGGCAGGGAGACCCATCACGATAAGCCCACAGCCAACTCAGCTTCAGTGTCTACAGGGAGCTCTATGTGCAATGATGATACAATATTGGCTAATAGAAGTTGGCTGGCCCACCAGCATGTCGATTGTGACGGTATCGCTGCGCATGTCCACATGCACCACACGCCCTGCCAGCACACCCCGGTGACGTGGCGCCCTACCCCGCACCAAGCGCTGGTGCTGAGGCCCCTCCAGGAACCCAGGCGTGAGTCCCCTCTGTTGCTCATCCTGGCCTCTCGCAAACACCTGAGCACGAACTCACGCTTCATGTGCCAGACCTGCTTGGGCCCTACATGGGCTGCCTCATGCCTCCAGCGCCTGTACTGCTCACGGGCACTTCTTAGCCAATAGCACAATAGCGTGTGAAGAATCAGTGTGCACCTCAGTGTATAGCTGCATGAGACAAGATGCCAAGAATGTCAAAAAGATTTCCTGCACCCTCACACCTGGTGTAGGGAGCGGCGCTGCTCTGCAGAGACACCAGCAGGTATGCTCTGTACATTTGGCTGTGAGGTAATGTCAGCCCATGCTGAGTCAACAGCTGCGCGGTACGCTGCGGTGGTGATGGCGACATAGTCTGGACCCTTCAGCCGCCCCTCGATCTTGAAACAGCTGACCCCAGCTCTGATCATGTCTGGAATGCAGTCCAGCGCCATCAGATCCTGCATGGCGGCCAGAGCATCTGAGGACCTCTATGCCAGAGCTGACACACATACCTGTTCGTGCCGGTCTCAGACAAAACAGAGGCTGTTTTGCCCGAAACCAGCAAGGACCAGGTATGCATGTCAGCGCTGATGCTGAAGTGTACAGTCAGGAATGCACGAGCAGGGCATCTCCTTCATCAATGATTTGTCTCCTTGAAGGGCCAACCCTCTTGTGAGAGGTGCTGATGGATGTCAATCAGTGCTCATCTGCCCAAGTGCACATAATTCTGGGGCTTTTGCTCGGGGAAAGGGGCTTCCCAATTGGCTTGGTCAATTTACCTGCGGGCTCAGGAGGTACTTGATGTCAGCCAGATCGCGCAGCTGCCCGTTGACAACCAGGCCATAGGGCATGCGGCAGGCCTGCGCGCACTGGCCTCTGTTGGCGCTGCGACCGCCCCACGCCTCAGAGCTGAAGCACTGCCCGCTGCACGCCAGCACAAACCCTTCTCAAGTCCACAATCATACCATCTCATGATTTTGAGAGATAATGTCTGAGGCAAAAAACTCAGACAGTGAGATTTTCCTCGGTTGTTTTCAGTGCTATCTGCACCTGAGAAGTCGTGGGTCCTCACTGGTGAGTGATACCAGGTGAAAGGCCATGCAAGACGCCTCATCACAGTAGATCGGCGGTAGGTAGAGACAGGCCAGCAATGAGTGCTTGCAGAGAGTGCAAGTATGTGGACGTTACCTGTATGAGACGCAGAGGGCTCCATGGACAAAGGCTTCCACCTCAGCATCCGTGCCAGCGCTGACTTTGCTGATGTCAGCGACGCTGAGCTCGCGCCCCACGACGACCCGCTTGGCGCCCAGTTGGCGCGCAAAGTCAGCGCCATCAGCGGACGTGATGGACATCTGGGTGGATGCATGGATGGGCAGCGAGGGCGCGATACGCCCGACCAGTGTGGCCACGCCTATATCCTGCAGCGCGGCAGAGTGGCCTGTTCAGGTTTGTATGCCATAGTGAGAAGTGCACTGAAAGGCCCTCAGCGTGTGAGGTGCTGCATCATGTATCCTCCCTGCACAAGCTCCACAGGCACCTGCTATGCTACAAGATGTGTCATGCCTGAGACATCGAACATATATGAGACATCTATCATATATCAGACATGCCTGAGACATCTATCAACATGTAGAATGTTGATTATGAGCGTGTACCTGGACGATGACAGCATCTGCGCCGCTGGTTGCAATGGTTCTGATAGTCTGCTCAGCTCTCTCCAGCTCCTCATCAAAGAGCAGGACGTTGAGGGTCACATATCCCTTCACGCCCCGCTCGTGCAGATATCCCATGACCTGCCATTGACAGAGCCTTGCTCAGTGTCAACGACAATGTGTAGGGGTCCAGGGCACACGCACATGAGGGCACCTGCTTGTCTGTGCCTCTGTATGGTGTAGAGAAAGTAAGGGGCAAAAAGCTGCCACCTTCCTGCGCCATGGTGTATGCTGATGAGGGAGGTCAGTGGTGACCGCCATACAGTGCTCACCTCAGGGAGCTCTTCTGGAGTGAAGTTGACAGCCCTGGCCCGCGCATTGAAGTCAGAGAGGCCCAGGTATACAGCATCGGCTCCATTCTCCACAGCTGCTTTGAGCTGAGGCCAGCCTCCAGCTGGTGCTAGCACCTGGGGCTTCCTATGAAGCTTTGGCGTCCCCACTGCAGCTGGTGCGACCCCATCAATGGCCTTGCTAGCCAGGGACGAGGAAACCAGAGTCCTGGCCG
This sequence comes from Coccomyxa viridis, assembly GCA_963930925.1. Classification (NCBI taxonomy): domain Eukaryota; kingdom Viridiplantae; phylum Chlorophyta; class Trebouxiophyceae; family Coccomyxaceae; genus Coccomyxa; species Coccomyxa viridis. The sequence continues at coordinate 572,727 of CAWVOJ010000012.1, forward strand.
GTGCCAGCCTTCTTCGTAATGCCTTGTTGCGATTCTTGTGATGCCGCAAGGCCTTAAGACCGACGTCTGAGGCACACAGGCTGCATTGCCGTCTCACAATGTTTGAGACTGCTTCTGGCCCTGCTGTGAGAGAAACGAATACAGTCGGCATTTTGACAATGAGATTAAAACCTATTCTGCCGTTACAGAAATTGCGGGCTTTCCAAAGCATATAGGGGCTGGCGCATAGTCCCGACTATGGAAGGCAGATCTGTAGTACAGCGGCTCTTGAGCATCAAATTGGACTGGATGATGAGGCACTGTTATACAAACGCGATGCTACGTAGAGGGCTTTTTCAGTTCCTGTTTCTTCTGTTTCATGCCTCAGATTGTCCTGCTTTGAAGCATCAATCTTCGTGTCCTTTTCCGGAAGTCACATGTTGCCTGCACTAGATGTTTACCGCTCGACAGGACACTGGCGCACTATGAATCGAAGCATAGCCATCGAGGAACGGATATATCTGTTGGATTAGCAGTACATTGTTGCGGCAATATGAGAGTTGCGGTCCTGCATGGTAAGGATGTGTATGAGTTGCCTTGCGAGCTGGACGAGACCGTGCAAAAGCTGATGGAGAAGATAAGAGAGGTATCTGGAGTCTTAGAGCGTCATCAGAAGCTTATTCTCAAGGGAAAGACGCTTACTGCGCAGACCACACTTGCTCAGGCAAAGGTGAAGGATAGCGCCAGGATCATGCTTATGGCAAGTTCTACGCCTCATCAGACCCAGGTGAGTCCAAGACATTGAGTGTCTCTATGAGCGCTTAGTGCGGCACATCCAATAGGCACACATCCAATGAAGGTGCAGCATCTTCTTATGTTCTCTGTGTGTATGAGCCGAGACTTGGAGTTATATGCAACCGTCCTGTGAGCGTTGACAGCTATTGAACAGGGGCAATCTGTTGCGAGCGAGGCAGTGAAAGCGAAGGCAGCGCAAGCCCGAGACAGGGCCAATGAGCAGCTGGCTGCCAAGGGCCGGAAACAGGCTGTCTCAGACTCACACTTGGCATCCTCATGGCAGGTCAGCAATGTGCTGCCTCCTCTGCTGATCAACTCTTTCTCTTCCTGAGACAACCTGCAGTAGGCGAGGTTCAGCTGTACCCAAGGGCCTAAGCTTTCAGGCATGGTGCAGGATCGAGCTGCTGTGTGGGCAAAGACTGGGATTGCTTCCATGCGGGATGCAGGTCTGGCTGAGCTGCCAGAAGAGCTCTGCGCAGTGGCCCACTCCATACGGGTCAGTCTTCACCCCTTGCGATTATCTGCTGCCCAGCACATGAGCGCCATCTGCATGTCTCCCTCTGCTGTGGGTGCTGCCTCTTGCCAATGGTCAGGCTGCTGTATTCAAATGAGCTGCTGGTCTGAGAAGTTGCGAGGCATCAGTGTACCTGCAGACGGTGGATGTGAGCTGCAACAGACTGCCAACATTGCCAGCAAGACTGGAGTGTTTGCGGAATATGACTCACTTGAGAGCCAGTCACAATCACTTGGAGCTGGACAATGCAGCTTGGACGGCTCTTGGATCCCTGACTACTCTCACAAGGCTTATGCTGGACCATAACAGGTAATAATACGCGCCCAAGTACACACTGCTACATCTTGTGTGGGTTCTGCTTTCAGAGTTCATGCAGGTGATGCATGGCCATGAGGGATCCCTGATTCTCATGCAGTGCACTGAGCAAGCGCAGACTGTGGGTTTGGCCTGAACATATCTGAGAGATGCTCAAGCTGCTTGCCTTCTGCAACTGGTCAGATTGGCAGATTGCATGTCGGCTTATCTATCAAAGTATCTCAATGCACACGCAGATTGGCGGAAATCCCGGAGGCTGTGAGCAGACTCGTGAGCTTGCAGAGCCTCATGTTGGCCCACAACGCAATCACAGCGCTGCCGCAGGGAGTGGCATGCATGACAGCGCTTCAGCGACTGGACCTCCGCAGCAACAGGTTGCAAGCCCTCCCAGCTGCTCTAGGGCAGGTGTCCTCGCTGCAGGAGCTTGACGCCTCTGAGAATCTTCTGGAGGCTCTCCCTGAGAGCCTCGGGCGCCTGACCAGCTTGCGCACTCTGCTCCTCGACAAGAACAGGTGCGGAGCCGGCCCTGCTTCCCCTTGCACATCGAACGTCTGAGGCTGTCGGGGGGACCATTTGCTCACGAGGCCCAGACTCATGCCCACCATAGCTGTGCCAGGTGTGTCAACCCACATTGCAAGGAGGGATGGCAAGGAGGGAAAGGGGGTCACCATGTATGTCTGTGTGATTCTCAGGTTACGAGGCGTCCCAGCAGAGGTCCTGAGAGGATGCTCCTCCCTGGCGAGGCTCTCTCTACATGGAAATCCTCTGACGATAGAGCAGCTGCGCGCTGCTGATGGCTTCCGGGAGTTCAACGCCAGGCGCTGTGCGCGCTGCGATAAGCAGGTACAGATACGTGGTGGTCTGCTTCTGGAAAGCACTGCAACGACGTTCCTGCAGCAAGCAGGCTCCCAAACAAGATACGTGCATGTCTGCAAAGACATCTGCGGGCCCACACATGCATGGTCAATGCATGATCACTCCTTGCAGTGCAGCGTGAGTGACAGTATCGAGACAGAGCCTCAGCCAGCCAAAGCTCTGCCCTGTCAAGTGCTGAAAGACTGCTGACGCACTGCCCTGGCTGTGCAGATTGACATGCAAGTTTTCAACCCCTCCGGTGGATTTGACGAGGGCGCTGACCAAGTGCAGTGGCAAAGTTGGGCACCTTCTGGGCAACGGTGATGCGCCGTGCGCTCTTATCTGCCGCTGCAAAGGATGGCGAACATGCCACATGTGCAGAGCATTGGGGGCAGCTTTTCCAGGGTGTCATCAGAGCCTTCCTGTTGCTTGCTCACTGGGAGATGTCAGCTAGCCTTGTGCACACATGGTGCCTGAAAACAGTGACTGTCTCACAGTGAGATTAAGATGCACCTCAGCTCTTTTCATGGCTTGTTATTGCCATCACTACCTGGTGGCAGCCTTACTTGCATAGGCGCCCACCTAAGGATGTGTCATGCTGAACCACTCTGACGATATTTAGTTTACAGCCTGACCAGGACTAATTGACCGGTTCAGATGCCACATATACTTTATGACGGTAATGGACCTCTAGGCTGTTCTTGGGCAAACGGTCTGTACTGCATGCAAAACATTGGCACAGAAACTTGGCTGTACTACTCCACTCAGCAATCATGTACACGTGTGCAGAGCAATAGTCACTCCCAGATTGCATGTGGCAACGTCCTCGCCGTGCTGAAGGACTTGAAATCTACGACAGGCCAAGCAATGCATTGTATAAGCAGGCTCACTCTGCTATTTGCCGCACGTCAATCAAGGAAGGGCTCACGCTCAATTGTCACGTAAACATCATTGCAAGCCACCTGCCTGCACAGTATGACATGCCAGGAATCCTCCATATATCGACAGCCCACTCCTTGTGAACCCAAGACTTGGGCTGATATGTTGCCTTGAGACCTGTGTCGTGCTTTGCGAATACTTCGGGTAGCCCACACTGGGCGTAGTGTTGTGTAAAACAAAATCACCACCGTGCCGCGGCTGTGCCCACTTGCTAAGCTCAGGTATGCAAATCAGTCTCATGTCAACCTTGAATAATCCAGTGCATTGCTGCTGAGCCAGCAGCTGTATGGCAATGCAGCAACGGGGGTCTTGAAACCCAGCAATGTTCCAAACACAGGCAGGCAAGCGGCCTGAGGCTGCCAACTCCTGCATCACATCTGCCTGAGGCCTCTGCTACAGGGCTGCGCAAGCTGACCCTCTGCTGAGCCTATGTTGGCGGCCTCAGGGGCTTTGCGTCTCATTCATTTCATGTTCCCTGCCTCGAGGCCAGCACTGGCTCTAGTGAGCCATGCAAAAGGGCCGAGTCATTCGCCTTGCAAGGATCCTGCCCCTGCTCACAGGCTTCGCTTGAATAATGGCAGTTTCAGGCCTGGCGGTCCCGTAAAGAATTCTGTAATGCCAGGCAGTTCCCGGCATGCGCGCAATGTGGCTCTCTTGCTTTAATTATGGTACAGAAAGGATGTCTCAGTTCCAGTAGGACCCCACGCAGTGATGTTGGCCACAAACTGCTGCACAATGGCGGCCATGTTCATGTGGGTGTTTGCAGTAGGGTGCCCATTGCAGCCGAGGGTGCTGTCCTGCACACAGCGCAGCGCCACATGATCACCTATGGTTCAGCACCTCAAGAGGTGGAGCTACCGCAGCAAGCTCTACAGCTCTGCAGGCGTCAGAAAGACATGAGACCCAGACAAGCACGTCTGTGACTACCCTTCTTACTCAAGCTGCAAGGGCAACAAGCCCTAGGACAATCTGAGTGCCCCCTCTGCAGGGACAGCAGAGGAGCCAGAGAAGTTTGAAGATGTAGCATAATGACATGTAATTGTCAGTGATTCTCAGTGATTCAGGGAGCAGCACCTGCATGACGCTGGCGGGGAGCCTGAGCAGGTGCAGCTTCTGGAAGTTCTCGGCCTTCAGCTCCTGCACCTGCTGCTGCACCGCCTGCGCATACATCTGAGCAGATGCCTCGCCCCGGATTGGCCTTGTGATGTCCACCGGCAAGCCGAGCACCACAATGTCTGCCTCAGGCGCATTGCTGCGGACCTGCACAGAGGCGAGGCGCTCTCAGGGGGTTCAGGGGGCACTACATATTGAACTATAAACTGGACAGGTGAGCAATCAAAGTCAAGAGGTTCCTCCGTCACACTTCTGGGGTCTGGTCACAAGCAACTGATTACAGTTTGCATTGTAGTGACTTTGGGTATACACCCTGATGGCATTGATCTCCAGAAATGGAAGCCCCAGAGATTCTGCCTGCCATCAGACTCTTAGTCTGCATCCACCCCCACCTATCATTGTGAGGGATGAGAACTGAAAGATACAGGATAGCATCTGCCAATGTAGGAGTTTGCACCTGCCGCAAGAAGCGCTTGTACTCTGCGCCCCAGTTGCTGGGAGGCTTGGTGCCGTTGCTGAAGTCATTGCCGCCAGCCTCTATCAAGACAACCTGTGAAGCACACGCCAGATTAACAGGCTGCACAGAGCAGGGCCACTGTCCATAACACAGCATAGCACTGCAGAGCCTTATCACAGGTCAATGGGTACTCTGCAGATATCCCTAATATACTTGGTGGAGGTGGGCTTATTTATGTCATCACGTTGGCAGCCGGATGAGCAGAGGATAGGACTGCAACGCGTTGCTTGCCGTTGTTTCATATAAACAAGCATAGCTGAGCAGCTCTGACGTGAGGTTCTGCTCTAGAACCAGGCGCAAACACCTGCCGCCCATGCTGTGCTTCCCAAAAGATCAGGAATGATAGGTTGGCAGCTAGGGAACAGGCTGCGTAGTGATACCTTGGGACGCAGAGCCTCATGCAGAGGGTGCCAAAAGATGCTCTGTCCCCTCATTGCTTAAAGCCAGTGTCAGGGGTGCATCGCATGCAATGCCAGGGGGTGAGCACCTGAGGGGTGAATTGGGAGTGGTCAAAGCTGCTATTGGGGTCTCCGGCGTCCGCGCGAGAGTACAGCTCTGGAATGGTGGGCCCCTGCTTCTCCAGCGGCTGCTCGTTTGCATTCTCTGGGCGCACTTCCACGCCTGCAGCAGCGGCCTCCATCACAGGCCAGTCACACAGCAGAGGCACAGCCAACATATCCCCTATCATAGCTCGCCTGTCACAGGGTACTACAGGGCTGGTGTGAGTGCCCAAAACCACACTGGCTTTGATAATCTCTGCCGTTGTGTGCAATCCCGTCTGGATTCGCATGAGGGGGACCTCACACACCAGAAGGCGCTGCTCACCCCTTAGGTGGCATGCGCCTTCTGAGGTTCTGTGGCGTCAAGGTACTGCGGATAGCGGTGCCGGAGGCCTACCTTTCCTGAGAATGCCTGCGCCAGTCCAGGCAATCAGGCCAAACTTGGCACCAAAGTGATTTGCCACCAGGGGGCCCACTGCTACCACAGCATCCTCTGCCTGCAAGCCAAAAGAGGATACTCATTGGCATCTTTTCTGACAGGGTCTACATTTTGACAATCACACATGTTTTATGGGCTGTGGCCCTCTGGAACGCTCATCACTGCGCACCCAAGCACATGAGTGGGCAGAGTCGCGCCTTTATGCAGAGCGCGTAAAGGTGTGGACGATGACGCATGAGCGCACCTGGTAAGAGGGCTGGCATCCCTGGTCATTGCCCAAGTTCCCGTAGCCATTCATGATGCTAGCTCCAATGATTTCCATGCGCCTGCCCAGTCCGCTGCTACGCATTGGCCCAAAGCTGCAGCAGGATAGCATAGCCTCACACAAGCGTGCCAAAATTTCAGCAGCCATCTCAGAGTGTTGCAGGGTAGCATTGCAGGCAGCATAGCCAGTAGGCAAGGTACAGTGTGAGACTCACCTTCCCTTGTCCAGCCAGACACCGTCCACCTGAGCCTCCCCCAAGGCTGCCTCTGTGATTTTTGTGATCGCCAGAGAGTGTGTGCCGCTGCCAGCCAGAGTGACGGTCACATTCTGAGGCTTGGTGGTAAGGCTGGTAGCGCTTTCTACCAGGTGGCTGTCAACCCTGATTTCGAACTGGCTTGGGCCGGTGCCTTGTACCCGCGAGAACGCAATGGTAACGTTCTGGGCGTCCTGAAATGGTACATATATGGAGGATGCCGCCCAAGAAAATCTCTGTGGGAATGCCGCTCCGTTGCTTACTCTGGGAAAGCGGCCATTGTACGATATCTGCTGCCCTGTGACTAGGATTGCACAAAGACTGACAATTGCGGCTGTGATGAAAGTCGGCATCTTGCCAGACCAGCAGCTGTGATGTCTTCACGGGTTGTACCGCTACTGCACCTCCTGCCCTTTCAGTCAGACAGGAGCGCCAGAATCGCGATACCGCCGCTGAGAGTATCAATGCAACCTTACAATATCGTACTCACGCCCCTCGTAGCCCTATCTGCTCCGAGATGCTGCCGCTGCGAGCACTGCTCACGCGGCTGACACCCGTGATCACAGCCTGCAGCGTGCGAAACCCGCTATGCGTGAGCCTTTTACGCGCCAATATCACCTGAATTTGGTTTGAGAAGTCGATGTGGGCTGTACAGCTTCAGGTGTAAGCAAGAGGGGCGCGCCAACCATCAGGTCAGATCTAGAGGAGTCAAAATAGGCTACCTCAAGTCAGACACTGCTTTGAAATCCTTTGGATCACCTGTGGCTGCACCGCCCTCGCACGATATTGGAATGGGTTTGCTTGCACAAGGCATGAAGGCCACACCTATGCTGAGTACTGTAGATGCTTCAGGGGTCCCAAGGCAGCACAAAAAGTCACTGACTGCTGTTGGCACGCTGCCTCCACGTGCTTCTGATACATTTTGTTTGCCACTGCCGTTCATTCCTGACATTGGCGGAGCAAAGTCTCGATGCTTTTGAGCTTCATACAGGCCGATTCTGCCGTTTACTTGTCGCAAGACAGCTCCGATACTGCTGGCAGCATGTCGGAACTAGTAGAGGGAATTGGGAAAGCTCGAAGGAGTGCGCTTTATTCTTGATTCACCCTCACACAAAAGGCGATGCCAAACATAATGGTGCACGTTCTAGTGCTCACAACCGCTGTGCTTGCCGGATTTACCACCTCATGCACTGGTGGGCGCGAGCTCAGCGACGTTGAGCCTGCGAGTGCATTCGCGTCGGACACCCATTCGTATCCGAGAGATTACACTTTGAGTCCGCTGAGAAACGTCAGCATTGCCCTGGATGCCACTCCGTTGGAAGGCAAGGATCCTGAGCGATCCCTCGTTGCCGTTGGGCTGGCAAGCATCAATCGAGACTGGAGGCCATACGTTGTCCTTGGGGTCGGGGAGCTCCTTGGATACATTGTCAGGTCCATCACAGGTGCGACTCACATGACAGCCCCTGCATACGCCCCTGCTACTGCCAGTGACACATGACCAGTATATTGATATATTCCTGCCTGAATTTTCAACAGCATCTGCAGCTGCGTATCATCTAGAAGACTGAGGGATGAGCTGTGCTTCCAGCAGTTAGTCGACACCTGGCGTCTACATGTGCTGCGCATCACCGCATGCCCTAGGAAGCCAAAGCATACTCGGGAATCATCCAGTCTGAACCGATCATTCTCTCTTTTTGCAGGCTTCGGCTCAGCTATCGTAATTGTCGCAGTCTGGACAGTGTGCCAGACATGCGGCCTGGATTCTGGTGAGGCCTTGTATGCCCCAAAAATTGATTGTCCCACATTATCCAGGCAGCGGGCTCTGCAGTCACTTCAGCTGAGCAAAATGCTCAAGCACCTGCATAGTGGAAGATGTTTTGCAGTGAATACCCATCGGCAGGCAGCACGTACCATGTGCACACGCCGCCAGTAGCACTCTTCATGGTCTTGCGTACTCAGGGACACTTGTAGAATTGCAGCATGTCAGCGGTTTTCTCTGACAACTTGCGGCCTAGCTTGGTGGTACTGCCGCGAATTTGTGGAAGCAAATGTTGCTTGCGCTTTGCTGTCACTGTGCCTGAGTCTCCAGCAATATAGCTTTCTGGCTGAGCACCACTGCAATAGGCCGCACAGGGCGCCGAGAGGGTGTAATATGGATGCAGGGCCATTCCAGACGCTCATCTTTGCAGACAGCATCTGCTCGCTCGCCACGGCCGCGCCCCTGGTATACATCACCAAGCCCTGGCAGTTTGCCAGCTGGAGACTGGTGGTCACCCTTCTGTCATTCCAGGTGTCACTCTTGTCAGCATGGACCTCCGCAGCTTGCATGTACAACCGGAAATTCTGTCGCCATATAGAGCCTTTATAGGTGTTAGCAGCGCTCAGCTGATAAAAATTCCTGGTCTGGGATACATTCTCAGGTCAGGACCGCATGCAGAAACATCTGGCCGGCCTGGGATGTCTTTGCATGTTGCGTCTGCAAAAGGGGTGCAGGGCCTTGTCCTGCTTCACCATAGCAGAGAAGAGACCAGTGCATTGTTGCTGTCACAGGCGATAGGTGCAACGGCAGGCGCCTATCTGGTGCAGCACCTGGAGCCACACAATCTGCAGTTTGCCATCGCGACATCCCTCCTGGTAGTGTTCATCCTCATGGTCTGTCCCCTGGCCAAGCTCTTAAAGCGCTTCCAGGACGCCCAGGCCCGCAGGCTGGGGGCCCGCCAGCCCTTGTTGCCCGGCAACAGCCCAGAGGGTGTGTTCACAAGCCTGCTCTTATCTGGCTTCCCACCTCTGTCATGCTGAGTGAGTCAGTAGGCTCTCGCACCTTTAGCTCGACAGTTGTAGCATTTGCGTGTCGGACTCGGTACGCTTGACTGTATATAGCCATGCCCTGGATCAGTGACGTGTTGTCTGTGCTGACAGGGTCCGGTCATGGAAGGTCATGGGCAGAGCGGCTTGGGCTCAAGAGAGGTACAAAGGATGACAGCAGCAAGCAGGATACCAAGAAGCAGGAGGATGGCCTGAGCACAGGCCATGAGCAGGCTGCACAACAGCCACCCAAGAGGACAAAGAGTGCCTTTGCTGACATGTCCCAAAGGCAAGCAAAAAGTGACCAGCCCTGCAGTTGACCTCTGGGATCTGGCCAGCAAGAAAAGGTAGTGTAGTATGTCAGAGCTGCTCTGCATGCAGCCTTGGAATTCGACGTACACAATATGCTTCTGCGATTATTATTACCACAAAACACAACACATGTCAGGGTCGACATGCATGGCTGCAAACCTGGCGCACTAGAGCAGCCCGGCTGTGCTGCGCAGACGGTCTGGCCCCATCTCTGGCAGCCTCTAGCTTACAGAAGGATCCCAGCTTAGGATGGGAGGATGGATACAGAATTTAAATACGGTACCGACAAGGTACGCCTCTTGTGCAGGAGGTTCTCAGAGGACGATTGGGAGGTGATGCGCAGCCGGGTGCGCAGGCTGGGCAGGTCGGGCAGTCCGGCGCCCGGGTCCCTCATGGGCAGCAAGGCTGAAGAGGAGGAGACTGATGACCAAGGAGCTCCTCTGCTGCTCAGCAGGTGCGCTGCTCAGACTGGGCTGCTGGGTAGGATGCCAAAAAGGGCTTGAGATTGTGCAAATGGGGAGCTTGTCCTACAGACTCATGCTCCTGGCAGCAGTGCGGTTCTGCCAGTGCTGCACCCTTGAATGGATGTACATGCCTTGATGGGCTTTCCAGTCCACACTCTTGCAGTACCAGCTACTGCTCTTAATCTTTGGAATTCCCGGCTGGGTCAGATTATCCCACGTCCAATGCTGCGCTATACCCCTCAGGGCTTTATGCATGGCAGATCGTAAGTAAGCTCTGAGGTTGCAAATACTCTGCAGGCGACAGTCTGACAGCGCCAGCAGCTTGCGGGGCGCAGAGGGTTCCCACAGGGCCAGGGGAGGTGAGGCGGTGAATGGCGGGTCGCCACCCTCCATACAGGAGGAACCTGCAGAGGGAGGCGCTGGAGACACAGACCAAGTGCTACCTCCAGGTGTGCATCCACAGCAGTCTTTAAGAAGAAGATATCTTGCATGCTCAGCTTCTGCGATGTCGCTCGGCATGGCAGTGGCTGCACTGGATATGAAGGCTGAGACCGCACTTGTGCCAAACCTGGAAGTGCATGATAAGAGGTCCTGTTGCTTGCTTACACTGACCCTTGTATAACATGATGCAATTTATCATGCCATGTCTGGGATTCACGCGGTCAGTACTGAGGCTTCACTCAAGAAAGCGCCGGACACATGCATCGAGTGGGGCAAGGTGTCTGTCTAAAGGAAAGCTGCCTTTGCGCGCAGGCCCGGCCCGGCCGATGATGTCGCAGCAGAAGTCGGGCAGCTTCCGGCAGCGCGAGGCCGAGCGCCTGCGCAGGTTCATCGCGGCGCGGCAGTCGAGCGGGGGGCTCGGACAGGATGGGGCGGCCCCGCTGGACCCGGTCGACCCTATCAGGGCCACTGAGGAGGCTGACCCTGTGGCAAACCTCCCCAGCAGGGCTGAGCCAGCCGAGGCGCATCAACACGAGCAGGTGGATTGTGCTGCGCCGTGCATGTCAGTGCAACAGTTGCTGCAGATGCATGTTATCTTGATTATTATGTTGCTCGTTGAAGAGCTACGACAGCAGATTGGCTTGAATGCCTTGAATACACCTGAGGGATGTCTACTGCACTACCATGCGCAGCAGCCCGCTTTTCATCATCTGCTGTCGTACTTCTGAACTTGCTGGTATCATCAGATGATGAGCTGAGGACAAGAGCAGAAGCGTGGCGGCAAAAGGTGTAAAGAGGACTGGTGACACCAATGGCATGCACCGCTCGCAATAGTAAGAGCTGTTGCAGCACTGGCTGAGCATACACTTCCTCCACAGACGGGCGGAGTGGGTCCGGGCGAAGTGATCAAGGGCTCGCTGAGCGCAGAGGTTGGCCCGGTGCTGATTGGGGTGGTTTCTCATGCCGGGTCCCCCCGGCCAGAGTCCCCCACCCGCCAGGGGTCTGTGGCACATATAGGCCGGGAGGCTCTGGCCCTGCAACAAGAGACGTCTGTAGAGCAGGCAAGCAGCGTCCGCACTCTTCTCACCTTCTCTCTCCCCATGCAATGTCTCAAATGTGGTGTTTTAGTTGGTAGATCTGCTTTGAAGGATGCATACCTAGCATGCTCAAAGGCAGATTGCCAGCTGACTCTATACATTTCAGACAGTCTGTCTAACTTTATGAAGATCCTTCCCAGCCATCCCGCAAGGCAGTCCCGAATGGCAGCGAGCCTTGTCCTATGTGTGCACCAGTCAGACAAGTGTATGGTGCCTATCCCCGCAGACAAACCACGAGCTCTGAGTTGGTGCGCAGGCCGAGGCACAGCCTCTGCTAGAGAGGTCTGCTTCGCACAAGGCACGGCACTGGACGATAGCGACGCCCAAGCTGATTGCGGCAGGAGCGCTCGCCGGCACTAGCGCGGGCTGTCTCGCCACTCTCTCGGGCATTGGCGGCCCCCCGCTCATACTCATGTATGAGCTCTTGGCCGTCCCCAAGGTACAGGCCTGGCAGATTAACCTTTGATCCTGCTCTTGCCTTGCTCGTGTTGTTCAGTGATGGGAATGGAATTGCCTTACTGATCCTTATGCCTGGGCTCATGACAAAGTCAAGGCAGTGTCTTTGTTTTTGATCCTACATGTCCAGATGTGCATGCAGTGCACAGCAGATCCTGCTCTCTATCTGCATGCCTAGCGCATTGGGGTGCGTGTCAACATTGATGCATATGTGTGAGGGGTGACTTGTCTTGCAGCAAGTGGTGAGGGCGACGCAGACCACCATGGGCTGCCTGAGCGTGAAATTCTTTACATATCTGCTCCTGGGGGTGGGCAAGTGGAGCAACCTCCCACTGTATGGCATGGCCATAGCAATCTCCCTGGTCGGTCTTAATATCGGCAACGCTATTAGCAAGCGCATGGACCAGCGCATGTTCAGCAATCTGCTGCTGGCCATGATGTTTGTCAGCACTATCTTGCTCTACTGTGCCTCATATGGCCTGACAGGTCGGTAAGCGCTGCATTTGTTCTCAGGAGCTAACAACGCTGCCAGCAGCCAGACGGTATTGAGCTCCTTCTTGCGGGTGATGCCCTACAGTATTATCTGCGCAAAGTCTCTTACCAGTCTTTGTACTTGGGTCAGACCATTGCTAGGCGCTCTAGCATGAGGTCACAGCGCTTCAGAAAGGAAAGCATTACAGCAATGTTGGCAAACAATATTTCACTGTCCAGGCTGCCATTGCAGCTTGTGAACCAGTGGCTCAGTATTGCAATCAAGCAGGCGCATTGTACTTAGTCTGCTGATGCGATTTTGCCGATTCTTGTCCCACTTGTTTCTCATCATGTAGAAGCTGGGCGCCATGCGGCCCAAGTCACTTAGTCTAGTGAGCAGACGTCATGCTGAGTCGACGTCACAGGTACAAAAGTCGTGCCCAAAACTAGATTATTGGACTGATTAGGGTCTTGCTAGGGCTTCCGACAAGCTTAAGTTGTCTGGAGCTACAGTCACATGCCGCATTCTTTAGACTTTCCTGAAACATCAAAGCTGTATACAGATGGGCGCAAAAGTGCTCAGCCCCAAACAGAAGGTCTGAGCCAATCTAGTGATGAGGACTGCCAGCTGCAGCTGGTCTCCCTATGCTACCTGCTGCCTGAAAATAAGGCGCTCCACAGGCTTGGGAATGGTGGTGATGGTGTATCCCATGCTCCTCAGCAGCACCGCATACACAATGTGCATGAGGAAGACGTACAGCGAGGCATTCACAGTCAGCATCGACCCAATCACCACAATCACCACAGTAGGCGGCGGCGCTCCCGACGCCCCTATGAAGGCATTGAACTGGTCCTGCAAAAGCATGATGACCCAGAATTCACCCCTCTCAACTTGTTTCTGAAGGTCACTGCATGTCAGTGATTCTGTGGTTTGCAGCGAGCAGTGCGTCAGTCCTTCCCCATCTTGAGGTCCCCTTGCATCTCCCTACTCTCAGGGGCCCCTCATATCCAGCAAGAAGTGAGTGTGTATGCATACATCACCTGTACAATACTCATGCGGCTGGGCTATGGTATGCAGTCTGCTGGGCAGACCTGCTATGCTTTGTGACAATAAAGCCCTCTCCGTATCAAGACAGGCTTGCCAATATACCAAGGCAGGGAGGGGCGCTCACCAGCAATGCATATACGTTGCTCAGGAGCAACGCAAACAGATTCTCGTTCATGGTCCAGGAGCTGAGCACGATGTAAGCCAGCGTCCCTGTCACCCTCACAAGCGCAGCCGCGGGGACGCTAATTGCCCAGTGCACTTGCGCTGACCAGAAGGCCCCCAGCGTGGCTGCCAGTAACCCCTGGTTCAGCAGGAAGGTGCAGCTCTGCAGTGGCCCCAGAAGCACTGCAGCAACACATGACACTCTCCAATGTGAGTGCTCTGGCAAAGGCGTCCGACTGGATTACAGGAGGGGACGTGAAGCAGAAGTTGACGCGCTGTGAGCTCAGGAATCGTACTTGACGTTCAGTGACTTGTAGGATGTCTCTGTACATCAGGGTTGTGTCCACACTACCCCAGCTCTGGCTCGACTTCAAGAGGCCTACTCATGTGAAGGGGCCACATGAGACTACAAGAAGGCTGATGTGCAGGGCAGTGCTGAGCATGATCAGATGCTCTATCTGCTGCAGTCGCGCTAGTGCTTGGTCAGGGTACCTAGGAGCAGAAAGCAGGTGGCGGTCATGGTCTTGCGCGCGGCTGCCGGGCCCCAGCGCATGGCTGCGACCACCACCGGCATTGGCTGCACGTACGCAGAGTACCCCTGCAGCTTCAGCACTGTCGCCAGCGTGTACAGCACCCCGCCCACCGCGGCCAGCATTGCTGTCTCCACAAGCCTCTGCATGACAGCAGAATATGTCAAGCAGGGACATGAATGCGCCTGACGGCAGGCAGGGGTCACGGCTGCACGTGTGCTGAGTCGCCCTGCAGCTCGAGCACTGTTGCCAACGTGTACAGCCACCGCTGCGAGTATTGCTGTCTCCACAAGCCTCTGCATGAGATGGCAATTGCGTCATGTGCAGTCTAACGGCTGCATGCACACCAAGTATGCTGTGCCGCTTCTGAATGATTGCCAGGCTTTGCAGCCAAAAGACCACCAACTGCCCCTGGCGTTGTAGTCTTCGTAAGCCTCTGCCTGGCAGCATGGATGCATGAAGCAGAGACATGAGGGGCAACAGCAGGAGATTCTGGGGCAACGAAACAGTAATGGTTGGCAACGTCTCACATGTAGATGTAGAGTGCTTCACGCCGGCTTGGAATCCTTCGTGAGATAGTAGCAGGAGTCAAGCATGTACCTGGATCTTCTCTGGATCCTGGTGCACGCCAGGCAGACTCTGCTGCTGCTTTCTTATCTCCAGAGAAGCCTCGTCTGCCAAGGCAGAAGATGCACCGGCTTCACTGCTGTTTTCAGAGACCCCAGGTCCATCGCTGGAGTGTCGCACCTGCTGCACACAAAGGGACTGAGTATTTGTTCACGTAAGAACGCATGATAGCGTAGCTGAGCTGAGTGAATAGCTTCGCTGCATGACAGTCCTGTCTAAAGACATTTTGTATGACCCCAGCATCATGTGCAGCCTGCACAGCAAGGGTGGACATGGTACCTGGCAGGGCTTTGCGTTCTGCTCATTCTTGGCGTGTGAACGCTGCTCATGAATGCATCTACGTCTCTGTCTGCCGACTCCGTGCTCCCTCTGCCACGCCGGCAGCAATTGGTACTCAGCACTTCCTAGGACATGGCTTCTAACCTTGCATGTCGAACGTCGCTGCCTGCCACAACTGCTCGCTTTCTGACTCTGTGTTCCGTTCGCAAGCCTTGTGAACCAATGAGTATTCGGAACATGCAGGCATGAGTGAGAACAAGCTTCCGGAATCATGGCTGTAATGCATGCATAGTGCACGATGCAGTGCCCGGAACGCTGAATCCCCCTTATCGTCGACTAGACGTGTGCAGCAGTCCTGTACTACGGCTCAACGTTTTGCTTTGTAGTTCCGATCGCATGCGCATGATCCGGGGCCATGTTGCCACGAGCAGCTTCGACTGTTACAGAAGTTGTCTCCTTCAACGCAAGTCTGGCTACAAAAGCTCGGCATTTCAAAATCGTCAGTCAGCAACACGGGATTAATGCCCTGCGTATGCCTCACACGCTGCTGCCTTTCATGGGCCAGAAAATGTGCACATGACATTTGTGTGGAGTTTGTCAGTTCCATCAACCAGCTTCCTACGTGTACTGCATGCAATCCTATGCGCATCCACAGAGCTTTTCCAGCACAACTGACGCCTGCGCCATTCTCCTGACTGCCGCAGCACCCCCGTCTGTGGATGCTCGCGCTTGATCCTTGGGGTTGTTTGCTTCCTCTAATGGCGGTACTGTGCGCATCCCTGCAATGTCCTGTGCCCACCTGCATGCATGGTAAAGTCTTGTCAAAGCTCTGCACTTGCTTTGTCAGGTCATCCTATGCATGTAAATCTCAACATCTCAGCAGAGTGGCAAAGCCTTATGAGGAAAGCACAGCCATACTGCTGCACTGCATCTCATCTTGCGGAGCCCTATGGGTGCCAGGCCATCACCAGTCACATGATCCTGCTGCAGCTCACCTCTATCAACAACCCTACAAGTACACCAGCTCACGGCAGCTGGGTCCAAGATGAGATGCTGTTTTCACTGTCTCACCTGTATGGCCTATCCAGGCGCTCTGCATCCCATGTGAGGTGTCCTCCAGCTGCTGCATGCGCCACCTCTGATGGCACAAACAGCCCATCATCGCCTGGGAAGAGCTGTGCCAGATAGTCCCTCTCGGCTGTGTTTGTACTCGCAGCCGTCACCAGCTGCAGGGCTGTGAGCCACTGAAGGCGAATTGTCCTAGGCGGCTCTGTCTTAGCTGTGATGAGCACAGACATCGGGTGCGCCTGCATGCCTCATCCGCATTCAGCTGGCGCTGGCACAACAGTCAAAGCTTTCCGGCAGCCTTCAGCATTATGCAGTCAATAATCAGATCAGCAGGGGCTGCTGCGTGACAGAAGGGAGAGATACGGCTGAGGATGATCGACAATAGTGTGTCGGACGACACCTTTTTGGCTGATGGGTCTGTGCGCCCAGACACTTTCTGCTTCTTGGGCACTGGCTGCTCGCCAGGCTCCATGTCAAGGTCGCCAGCTGGCGTTGCCTCCGCAGCATCTTCGTCCATGGGCTGCGCGCCGTCTGACTTGTGCATGGCATCTGCCTCTGCAGGATCGCCTGCAGAGCATTGCCCGAGGCCTGTTGGCTGAGAAGTCTTACACCACTCGATCATGGGTCCCTGAAGACAGAAGTCATGCGAAAGGCTGTGGCAGCTATGATATCATTTCAGGGGGATCTGCAGCTCCAGAGAAGTCTATTTTCCTTCTAGCTTACACCAAAAGCTAACTGCCCCTGAGAGATGGCACAGCAAATGCACTGTGTTGTGCACACCTGAGATGGCAATGTCTGCGGGCAGCCCAAAGGCTTCCTGGGCAGCGCGCAGCTGCAGGAACGCAGTGTGCAGCGGCTGCGGCAGCTGGTCCAGGGACTGCAGCTGCTGGAAGTGCTGCTGCATTGGCGGAATGTCCAGCCGTGCCCGCAGCGGCTCCGCTATGGTCCTGACCGCTGCCAATTGCTCCTGCATGTCACACCAGAGTCTTTGAACCCTGCCAGCAGGAACAGACGGGGCTTGTGACGAGGCGAGACATTTGCCGAGATTAGATTGTGCTGAAGCAGATGTGCTGCGAGTGTGGCTGTCTTAGCCATGCTTTGCCAGGACTCCAAGTCTTCTTCAGATGCAAATGCTGCCCTGCATCCATGTGAAGATGTCTGCCTGCTGCTGGGAGCGCCTCACCTCCAGCTGCGCGATGTTTGCCCGCTGCTGCGCTGCTTTGGCAACCAGGGCGTCTCGCCGGGAGTTCTCTGCGTCCACAGCCTTCATCGCCTCGATGCGCATCCACTTCTCGTGCTCCAGGCGCTGCAGCATGCGCTTGTGAGGATCCTCGCAGCCCTCCTTGAACTGCTCGGGCGCGCTCCTCATGAATTCCTCCTCAGAGATAAGTCCAATCTCCTCATCGCTATACTTGGACCTGTACAGCGAAGGGCCGGGTCAGTCTGTGCTTCAAGGAATTATGCTGTCTGTTGCTGCTGATTGCAGTGAGTGCAAATGCCAGAAAACTGCACATTGTGCTACACAAGTGGGAGCTGATATGCTCATGCCATTGCAGCCGACAAAAGAGGCTGCCGTGCATCGCCTGCCTAGTATGTTGCTTACTTGAACGACCGGCAGGCCCTGATCTCCTTGAGATAGTGCCCCTTCTCGTACAGCAGGTTTTGCAGCGATAGCTCTGCGGCGTCATACTGCGCCTTTGCCTCAGCTGTAGAGGTCTGCATCTGCACAAGTAGGAACACACATGATGTACAGTATGGCATCTGAGAATTCTCGCAAGGAGAGCCCATCGTCCATATACCAATTTGGAAGCATACAAGCTTGATGCATGCTGAAAAGCCTCACCCGTTCTGTTTCTTCGCAGAGCCTCTGATTCTGATTCTTGAGCTCTGCTATGCATGCCAGCCCCTTCAACAGCAGGACATACTTCTTCTCTCTGGGTGCCTCCTCCTCAAGGCACTGCTGTAGACCCGCTGCAACCTGTCTCAAGGAGTCGCAAGCCTGATCCATTGCGACAACTGCATAACAGGGTGATGATTCTGAGTAACAGACTGAGGGTGAAAGAACATAAGTCGAAGCCGCAGATCTGGAAGACCATTGTGGCATTACAGGTGACGGCCCTGCCCACCTGATGTAGCACCCCCAGCTACGTAAAGCTTCTACTTCCTCGCTCAAGTTGAGACATTACAACGATTAGGATCGCAAAAGTTTAGTGCCGCTCTGCCAACCACATGCAACGCAACTGGCCACTTCCAATGATTGTACTACGTAAGCGCAGGCTGCCCATCGATAAGGAACATCTCAATGTACAAGCCAGTGTGCTAAGGAGTCATGAAAGCAGGAGAAGACAGGTGCTGAACGGAGCATTAAGCTGCCAGGCACTGCATGTGGGAGGGAACATCATGATGTGGGAGACAGGCGTCAGAACGTTGGACAATCTTGCCAGAGCATGCACTCGTCCAACGCGCATCCTTTTGCCTTACTGGAGTCATTAACAAATTACAGGGGACATAGAAGAACGAGGAGCCATGTTGCCATTCATACAGAAGACGCCCACGCAGCGGGAGCTGCCGCTCGGCCCGGTGCCGGTGCCAGTGGCGGGTGTGTTGCTGAGATTGCAACGTGTTTCCTGGCCTATCGTGATGACAGTACCATGTTGACAGCATTCAACCTTGATCGATGTGGAGGTGGAGTGGGCTGGGATCTTACAGAGCTGATCGGAGGCCATGTCACGCGCAGGGCAGGTCGCAGAGCCTCTGACGCCCATGGTGGCGGAGCCTCTGACCTTTCCTCAGAGGATGATGCAGGCTATCCGCCCTCCTCAGCAGCAGCAACAGGGTCAGCGGGGAGGCCCACCACCGACCAGCAGGGCTGGCAAGCTCGTTCCAGGCCGCCCTCTGCCCCACATCGTCCTCAGCACTGTCCAGGTGCTCTCTGCCTGTCATGTAGTAGACCCCGCACATGGACGATACATCACGACCTTAGCGCCTCAGATAAGGCCAGGTTGCAAGCAGGTTACCATGCAGCATTGTCAGCACCTGCAGGGCTGCTGCATGTGGTGCAGGGAGGCAAGATTGAGCTGGGCGCGCCAACAGGCAGGTGGCAGATGATAGTGGTGTACCGTGGCAAGCACTGCCCCGTCAGCAAGAATTACCTGGCCAGCCTGCAGCAGATCTACTATGAGCTGGATGAGCTGGGCGTGGAGGTCATTGCTGTCTCAGGAGACGGCCGCGAGCGCGCTGAATCCTTTGTGAGTTCCCCAAAGCTCAGCCTTCATGCACTTCACAGAACACAGCCGTCAAGAGACACAATATTGGACACTGCGGACCTGGGGAGCTTCCAGCGCTGCAGCGCCTAACATCGTGCCTCCCATGCAACCCGCCTTGCCCATCTCTCAAAGCAGCATCAGAGCAGTTCTTGGTGTGCTCACTTATGCAGCATGTTGTGCTGGGCACATGTGTCCTGCCGTCTTGCAAGAGGACGTCAGGCAATGTAGATGCCATGCAAGTACATGGGCACTGAGATCTGACAGCCTGAGCGGAATGTTCTGTGTGCAGCTGGAGGCTCTGAAGGCCACCACAGACACCAAGGAGGTCAGCTTCAAGATCGCGTACGGCCTGCCCATATCTGAGATGCTGCGCTGGGGCCTGTACATCTCAGGTGCTGCCTGCTGCCTACTGCATGCCCTAATATGACAGGACAGGACCTTCATGCTGAGGTGTTCCCGGGCTGGCCCCAACAATTGTTCGCATGCCGTTGCCACCTTGTTGGCCGCATTGGGCATGCCCACAACCAGGTGGAGTGCAGCACAGGGACACATCAGCATGAAAGTGCCTTGTGAGGGTGGCCTCTGTCCTGCTGCAAATGGAAAAAAGTTTATATTGCTTGGCCCATGGGATGTTTGATAACGTCAGCTTCTCGGCTCACAGATGTGTGAAGTATGCACCATGATTTGCTTATGGCATTCTTGACTATGTCTGTGCATTGCAGAGCCGCGCAACATTCGTGAGACGGACCAGCCCTTCCCCGAGCCAGCGCTGTTCCTGCTGAACCCGGACGGCGAGGTGGTCGTCATCGACTACTCCAACTCCCCCTTCGCCCGCCCCGACCTGCGCATCCTGGTGGAAGGTGACTCCCTGCTGACACACAGACTGACGCAGACAGAGGCGAGGACATGTCTCTGTACAAGCATCACCACAATTGCAGAACGTCTGCCACTGCATGGTCGTCGGTCTGATAGCATGAGAGCGGTATCGCATGTCACAATGGAGAGTTGGAAAGCATGGCACCGCTTGGGGCTGATCTGCTACTGGACTGCTGCTTGCTACATCCACCCTGCATGCATGTCTTTGCAGCTCAGCAGCAGCTTTGGCTGATGTGCAGGGATCCGCTACATCCAGGAGAATGACTACCCTGTGCGCGGCACCTGGGGCCTCGCCTGAGCAGGGCACTCCTCTGCTGACACCAGCAGCACGCTTGGACGCCTTACGGCCACGTCAGACACATTGGGAACCTCGCAGGACACAAGACGCCGTCAAAAGTGATAAGATCCTGCAGCCCAGTCTGAGCAGGGCAATCACGTGCTGACAAAGATGCACAAGGGCAGCCTGAAGGTATCAAGAGCTTTAGCATACCTTTAACACATACATAGGAGCTTTCCTGCAGGACATGCACAGCTTGACTGGGGCCAGGCAAGCGCTGCTCTTTGATGCCAGGCTTGTATAGACATTGCCTGAGCCCTCAGTATGCCAACCTCCAATTGGGCTGCGTGAGAGCCCTCTACAGCTCGCAGCACATACAAATTATCTCGAGCAGGAAATTCAGAGTTCCAGCATGCTCTCCCTTGTTGACCTAGGCACCTGACAGTCAGATGCTGACCAAGGGGGGTCTTCAAGACAACTTTGAGCTACGGCCCCAGAGAAACCCTTGCCGCTTGTCTTTTGCCTCATTACCCTGTGGCCTTATGCTACAGGTTGGGCAATTTTTGCTGACCTGCTAATTTTGTGAGATGCAATGCCACACCTGTTGAATCCTCTCGGGCAGTCTACATCTGACGTGGTGGCTGTACACTGGCCTTCCACAGCTGTAGTGAGACACATATACCCATAGGATCAGTTTGGGGTTTATTGGAGAGCCCTGTGAGATGTGAGGTGCCTGGTACGTGGCTGCTCATGCATACCCCCAGACTGCTTCATATCATGTACAACGCTAGCATGCGTAGGTGTCAAGGCATGCCTATAGAGCATCTCACTACAGGTTGAGGATGATAGCTGAGGAACTCTGTACAGAACACCTTGCGCAAGCAAGCAAGAGTTTGGCTTCAAACAAGAGGCAGCTGGCTACGCAACAACTACATACAGATTGTCAGCTGCCACAGTATATATGGGGGCAAGCATGGCTATAGCGCTCCGCAATTGTGCAAGATGCACAGCATTCGGGCTGGCTGTGGAGAGTCACACGTCTGTCTTGGCTGTATGCGGACAGAGTCAGGACACATGCATCACACACATGTGTTTTAGGACTTGTATCTCAATACAGCTAGCCGCCTATGCAGATGTGACCCCAGCAGGCAGTCAAGCCACCAAAGATGGGCCCTGAGTAGACTGACGCTGCAGCTATCATAGTATCGGGTTTCAAGATCATGTCAAGCGTGCTTGTAATTCCCATCAGCTTGCCATTCCCGATTCCCACTGAGAAGCATCTGTGCGAATTGCCATGTCTTCTGCAGCCATGCCGGGTACTAGCTAGCCACACTACCTATGCGTGCTGCCTACAAATGCGTTGCCTACACACTCACACGTTGCCTATTATGCATCTCCCAGGTGCAGCACTACCCAGCACTAGCCATTGTCCTGGTTCTCAAAGTCTAGTTTCCTCTTCTTTGACCTGCACATGCAAGTCATGACCATGTTGATTGTTTGCCACACATTCAGATCTCAGCAGAGGCTTGCCACAAAGTGCTCAATGATCAGATCCCGATCCCTGCTACAAAGGCAGCCGCTGACAGACGTACAGACCTCTGTGCAAGACAGATAGCAGCTTCATCATTACAAGCTGTTGTCGCATTGGAACAGGTGCGAGTGAAGCTTGATTGTATGCATGCCATCAGATCAGAGGGCCCAAGAGAGGCTTGCATGGTGTAAAGTGCTCACTGCAGATTTGCATGACTGATGATGTGTCGAGTGCCCTCTGCTTCAAATCCCACATCCCTCAGTGCTTTCAATTCCTCTGCGGGAACTTCTCTCTGTGAGCTGGTACTCTGCATCCCTGGATCTACGTCCGTGCTGCCCACTCTCCTCTCTTCTGCTTCTGCTTCTGATACACATGCTTTGCTGCTGCTTCCGTTCTCAGTCTTCAACCTGCACTCTAAGAGATCTTGCAAACCTACAACCTCCCACGTCAGTAAGGATACAGTGGACGTGCAGAGATAGCTGCTTCAGATGAGATGGAGAGCCAGCATGTGTCTGGCTTTGGAAGCGTCTGCTGGCACAGCTGGTATTCCTCGATGCCGCGAAGTGCTGAGAGGCAGCAGCAAGAGCGCTTAGGTTCGCCTGAGCATGCACGAGCTCTAGAGCTGCATCTCATGAGGCAAGAATCTCTGACCTTTTGGACTCTGGCATTGTGGCTCCATTTGTTTCCGCAGCTGCTGCGGCCAGGTGCACTCTCTCTTTGGCACCGTTTCCTGCCTGTGCGGCATGTTCAGCATGCAGAGCAGGCGCTGCTTGCAGGATGGAACTGCCCTGCATTAAACAAGGAGTTGAGATGCTGGTCCAGGAATGCACTGACGCCTGAAGAGCACTGAGACTACTGTATATGCTGCTGTTGATGCAGGTCCGTGAGCACTGACATTCGATTGCATATCTGATGTGCACATCTCCTTCGCATCTGATCAACCAGATGGTGCATGAAAGGAGGACACACATTGGAGAGACGCCACAGAATGGCGTCCGTGGTGCAGAATGGAGACCACAAGCGTGCTGTGCATATGACCGGACATCTTACACTGCACTGTGCAGCAAACCTTGTATGGCATTCACATGCACCCACCAACTCCCTGCTGCCATGAGGTATCAAAGCAGGGCGAGTGGGCACCTTTGGGGGCAGATTCAGCGGGTTGTGGGCCCGGACGGGCGGCTTGGGCAGTTGCTCAGGAGGCGTGGGCTTTGGGGCTGCCCTGAAGTAGGGGTGCGCCAGAGCATCCTCCACAGCAATGCGCCTGCTAGGGTCCAGGGCAACCATCTGCCCCAGCAATGCCAGTGCATCCTCGCTTGCCTGCACAGCACTTACACCCAGCCTCAGCCTCAGGCAGGCATCACCTCTGCACACAAGATCTTGCTGCCTCGACTCACCACCGAGCTTGCCAAAGCTGCACACTTCGTGGGAAGTGCCTTTTGCCCTTGGGACTTAGTCCAGCACAGCACCTTACATGCCATGGCTGGGATGATCACATTATGTTCCTGTAGCCCTCGGGAGATTGTCACCTGGCGGAAGGTATTTCGCAGGGGAGGCGCAGTGGTGGCTTGGAACTCCACAAACTGAGGCAGGGCGGCGCAGCCCGGCCAGGTGTCCTGATTTGGCGTCCCCAGCGCCTGGAAGATCTTGCCCAGCTGGTCCAGATCTGTCTCTCCAGGGAACCACGCCCTCCTCAACAGCAGCTCTGCAGGACAGGCGCTGCCTTGACAATGATGAGCTGAGCGGCTTGTCATCGCCCAAGTCCATCAGAATGTCAGATGCAGCTTTGTGGTCCAAACAATGAGAGTCGTGCGCTTGTTGGGTTCCCCTGGTGCTGATTGAGAGGAGGGGGCACCTGCAAAGATGCACCCGGCTGCCCACATGTCACAGGCAGGCCCATAGCAGGTGCTCCCAAACAACAGCTCTGGCGGCCTGTACCACCTCGTGAAAACCTGGGCACAAGAAGGCATCAGCACAATCCCTTCCGGGGAGCCCGTACCATTGCAGTGATGGGAGGTCCCTGGCTCGACAGAGTTGTCACAGAAAGAGCAGCCCATTATCCACAAGAGCAAGCTGCAAGACATGACGGCAGCAACAACTGACCTGATTTGTGTATCTGCCAGATTCAGGGCTCCCAAATAGGCGCGCCAGCCCAAAATCTGTCAACTTCATCCCTCCTGCAATAAGCCGATATGTCAAGAGGCCGCTGTGTCTGCATGTTGCCTGCTGCAGCACCCTGAACCCACCAAGGGCTCGGTAAGATGCCTGTGCAGTGTTGCATTGATGAGGTGATAGGAATTGCCTTGCCTTGGCTCGAGACAAGGAAGTTGCTGGGCTTGATGTCCCGGTGCAGCACCCAGTGCTGCTTGCAGGCCAGCAGGCTCTGCAGGACCATCTGCATGTAGCTCTTCACATCTGCAGGGCTAATGATGGTGGCCCTGTCCCGTATGAGGACCTCCAGATCGCTGTCCATGTACTCATACACCTGTAGAGACATCTCAGGAGTCATGCAGCGTCCCCAGATTGTCATCCTTGGAGCTCTGTGCCTTGTATTGGGCCTCTCAGGCTGCCAGCCCATTGGATTTTCACCTTGCTAAAGTCCATTTCGACAGTCTTGGCCTGCTCAATGAGCAGGCCCTCTGGGGAATCGAGTCTAGAGTGATGCAAGATACTGTACTGTCGACCTACCCCTTAGACCTGTCAGTGACCCATGCATGATCATATGCTGTACTGCAAGCACTTTATTCAGGAGTCAGCCCTTTAAGGGATGCTACAGCCAGAGCGGGAAGCTGCATGGCTGTCATGGGGCTCTTGGGTGCAACACTAAGCTTTGAAGCTCGCCAGGTGAGCTACAAGGTAGAAGCAAAGGTCACGCACCAGGCTGAGGTTCCTCTTATGAGGGAAGACATCAAGCAGCCGCGCAATGTAAGGGTTGTCGATCTCACGGAGAAGCTTGATCTCCCGCAGGGCTGTCATGTTGATCCCCTTCACATCCAACACCCCTTATCAAGCTGCCATAGTCCTTCCAGGTGTGGTACCTGGCGTGTAAGTAGCCAGTGAGCTCAGATGAGCTAGAACGGAAGTATAAGGGAGAGATGCCCACCTCTTTGGCATTGCCAAGATGTATCTTCTTGATAGCAACTATCCGTCCAGTCTGCATGGAGTCCCTTCGTCACCTTTCCCTTCTGAATGTATATACTTTGTTTACATTCAAAGTACGAGATGGGCAGCGTGTAATGCCATACCTCCTTGTGGCGAGCCTTAATGACGACACCAAACTGGCCCTGTCCAAGTTTCTCCCCCTTCTCATAGTGCTCCATGTCCGGCTGTTATATCATATCATGTTCTTCCGCTTGTATATAACATGGGGATAGTTCATCAAGGCTGCAGGATGATCTCTGCGAGGACTACATGACACTGCCCTCCACGAGCAGGTTGCGCTCCATACTGACAAGCGCACATAAAGCTTTAGAAATTGATATGCATCCTGTATCTATCCGGACAAGCCCATTTCGAGAAGTAAGAGAAGCTGTTTTGTCGCATGTGCTACCGGATCTCCGACACCATGTCGGAGCAAGGCGATGACGTGATTGCTGTCTCGGAAATGCTTCACAGCAGCTTGGCCTGACCAGCGGCCATTCCCGGCATGGAAGAGCCATGCAACTTCTGTGAAACACTACGTCATAATGAGGCGCCGAATTGCGGCCGATACGAACGGGGCTACCGGCTCGATCCCGGCTGATCAGCGCGAGTATCCCAATGGCGGGGTGGATGCTGGCTTCTCAACAGCCCCCAAGAAGCATTCAAGCTCTAATGGGGCTTCATCAACGCTGCAGACTCTCACAATTGTGGTCTCTTTTGTTGTCTTGGTAGGGCTCCCCATCATTGTCATTCCCTGTATGCAAAACGCATCAGGACCTGTTTGGCCTCTTTTCAGCCTCGGTAGCACCTCCAAGCTGGGAATTGCTTGATAAAGTATGATTCTTGATGAAGGGAGGCACAGATGGAGAAATTGTGTAGAGCAGGTCGCTTTTGGCAGCACGTCATGCCTCGTACGCATCTTTCTGAACGTCTGCTGCAACATGCAGGGCGTGGCCATCGGCTGGGCAACCTTCTGGACCCCACAACCGCTGGGCTATGATGCCCCAGCCCACGTCTTCTCGGAGGGAAGGGCAATGGACACCGTTAAGAAGCTGAGCGAGGACATTGGCATCCGCCTGGTGCGTGTCGTGTGCCGTAACAATCTTACTGACAGCAGTATGAGCGACCACTCAGGCGCCAGGCACTCTGTGCTACTCAGATGTGGGTGGACATAGAGCAATCCTGTGCAAGGCCATGTGGTATGTAGTAACCTCCCCCGTCTAGGAGGTATCTGATAAACGCACAGGGCGCAATGCTGGAGTGATGGCACGCAGGTGGGCACCCCTGAGCTAGATGAAGCAGCGCACTACCTCATTGCCAGGGCGCACGAGCTGAAGAGGATGGCAGAGAGGGACCGCCCAGACCTGCTTGTCGAGGTTAGCAGTACATGCGAGCTTAACCCGCCACGCTTTTCACTCTTTGCTGGTTCTGTGCGCCACTGCAAAATATCCGTGTCGCAAGCAATGGGCAATCCCCTGAACAGGCAGCATCCCAGCGCAAGGGCCTCAAGATGTGCTGCATGCGCCAGTTATAATGACAACAGGATCACTGTCATACCATGGGGTCCGGAAAGGGGTACTAGCGCCATACAAGCTGCAACCAGGGTCAGTGCCATGTCATGGAGTCACTCAGGGGTGTCTGTGGCTTGCTTCAACATGCAAGCTGTCCATGGTCGTCAAATCAAAACGCCAGCTATTGGCAAGCAAGCACATAGGCTTGAAAACAAATCTTGCCAACAGGTGGATGTGGAGGAGGTGTCGGGGGCCCTCAACCTGCTGTTCATGGGGACGCCCATCACCAACACCTACCGCAACCTGACCAACATCATCCTCCGGGTCTCTCCCAAGAGGGCGCTTGCGCAGCCCGCTGTGCTCATCAACGCCCACTTTGACTCGTCCTTCGGCAGCCCAGGTAACACTCAGCAGCCTGTGCTGGTATGACCTGACGAAAGTGCATGCTCTGCAGTTTTTGGAGACTTCCATTAATGCCTAATCAGACTGTCAGTGGCAGCCACATGTAAACGAGACCCAGTACGGCACGCCTGTGAATGCCAAAGTCTGCTAAGGCACCGGAGAGGGTGTCCTGTATGCTAAAAACAATTTCATGTTGTGGGGTTTGAGGGGTACGATATACCGGTTGCAGCATTGGCAGCTCGGGCGGGAAGTTCTCAGCTTCGCTCACTATCACATTTCATGATGGTGCAGGGGCGTCAGACTGCGCGGGCTGCGTGGGGGTGGCGCTGGAGGTCGCCAGGGTGGCGATAGCTTCTCGGGACATGCAGCTGCCGGTGCCGCTGATGCTGCTGCTGAATGGTGGCGAGGAGACGGTACTCACCGCAGCGCACGGCTTCATGCAGAGCAGCAAGTGGGCTGACCAGGTGATGCAATGCTCCATGCCCATTACCCGACACGCTCTCGGGTAGTCTGGGCTGTGCTGGCATGCAGTCCTGCCAGAAGTCCGTCTTGATTTGTACGTCATCGCATACCCATACAGATCTAGACAACACACTGGAGCATGTAGTCTGGAATTTTATGGAAAGAAGCTGAGTGGCCCTATTGTGGAATTATGGTGCGGTACGTGACGAGCGTCCCCGAGGGAGAGAAGTAAGGTCTGCTGAACTTCGGCTGCAAGAAGCTGATACTCATTGGTACAATTAGTGCCGACACAAGGAATACCAGCTGCTTGACCTGAGGAGCTATGACTTGACAATCTCCGCTAGGGGACGCTCGGGATGTCCCAAACCGTTCCATTCAGGCATCAGCCTATTGAAGGCTCTGCGGTGTTTACAGAGCAGCTACTTGCATCATACATCCCATCTTAAGTCAGAATGAGTTGTCATACAGAAGGCAGGCAATCGATCTCAGGAACTGAAGACCTCTAGACATGCACAAGGAGCCCCGATCTGTACAAGTGTTGGCTGCTGGCAATATTCAGGGTGATGAGTTGAGAGGTTTGCCCTGTACAGGTTGGGGTCTTCATCAATTTGGAGTCCACAGGGCCAGGAGGCCCAGACGTCCTGTTCCAGCATACAGGTAGACAGTGTCATCACCTCACTATGATATGCAGCATTGCTTCTCTCAGCTGCACAGCACTGCGCCAACTAGGCCAACCCCCCCTGTCATGGCTAGGAGAAATGAGGCAGGGTCTAAAAGAGATGAGGATGCAGGAGCGTGGACACTGGAGGCGTATGGGAAGGGAGCCAAGTACCCTCACGGCTCTGTCTTTGCTCAGGTAGGCCCCAATCTCATGTCCCGACCCCGCCACCGGCAGCATGCGCTCTCTTGTGACTCATGAGTGATAATAGATGGCTCCCCATGTCCAGATGGGAACGGTGTAGGCTATCACTTGAGGCAGCCTAGAACCTACCCTCTCAGAATGTGGCTCTGCAACGCATTGCATGGATGCTTGCCTCTTTCCCTAAAACGCTTGGGGGTGTGGTCAAGCTTCGGTTAATCCCCAGGGTTTTTAGGGGAAGCGGCAAGTTGTGCATGCGATGTTGGGTAACGATAAACCTCACACGATGGTATGCTGGGATACATTTGCCCTGCAATTGTGACGACATGGCGAATGCATGCAGGACTTCTTTGAGACGCGGCTGCTGTCCATGGACACGGACTTCCGCGTGCTGTCAGCCTCGCACCTAGGCAAGCTGCCAGGCATTGACATTGCCCAGGTGAATATGGAACAGCCGTCCTCACACTTGCAAGCTTGTAATAAATGATGAACGAATGATACTCGCATGTGCAAGCTGCGCTATTGATACTTACACAGACCAGTCTCTTTTTTGCTTGGGCCTGCTCTCAAGCCACGCATTGAAATTGTGAGGCACTGTAGCTGGGAGATTTCTAGGGCTCATGACAAAGACTTGTGAGTCCTCAGTGTACATTTCTTCCGGTCTTGGTCTTGAGTGCTTCAGGTGAAGGACTGCAAGAAGTTTGACTGTTGGCTCCGGGGTCTTTGTCGTGGGTTGCAGCACCAGAGCCTTTATGGTGATGGGCATGTTGCAGCTTGTGATACAAGCAGGCTGTGGCGCCCTGCATCCTTGGATAGGCACATGGCAGCATGATCGCTCTCCCAACGTCTGGACTGAATGGTGTAGCCCTTTGCAGGTGTTTGATGGCGCAGCCTACCACACTCACCTGGACAACATGCAGCGCCTGCGCAAGGGCACTCTGCAGGTCAGCACCCCGCCGTCCCTCCTATGACAAATTCTTTGCTTGAGACCAGCTGCATCGGACATCCTCATTTTGAACATCTTACCAGCCTTGGGTGATGCAAAACATTTGAACACATAGGATTTTCAAGCCTTTGATGATGCCAGTCACAGGCATTCTCAGATGCTTAATGGTCTCATGTATCATGTGTCTCACACATCATTGCGCCTGCATGATGATGCGTGGGTGTCAGGGAGTGCCCTCAAGACTTGAGCATACTTACAAATTTCTAAATTGCAAATTGCAGATGCTCGGGGAGAATGTGGTGGGGACTGTGCTGGAGATGGGGAGGCAGATCAGGCAGCAGGCGTCTGAGCAGCTGCCAGCTGGCGATGCAGAGGGCTCAGTCTTCCTGGACATCCTGGGCGGCAAGATGGTGTGCACCAACCTCCTGATGGGGCTAGGTATTATAGAGGCATTGCATCTTGGAGGCAGGCCAGGCTGCATGTGGCTGCTGTTGAGAGCTTTCAATATGCACTCTTCATCAAACTGTGTAGCCCTGGCGCATAGCCATGGAGGTGAAGATTTCAGTGTTATGCCACTCCTTGGCACTTTTGCAATGATGTACCAGCATGGCAAATTCCTCTGGAATCTCCAAATTCTTGGTTAGTTGAAAGGAAACATGTGTAGGCGCAAGAGCTCTGTGAGGGACCTGCATAATTATCAAGATGGAGTGGAGGCTGGTCACATGACTGCAGGTGCGTTATCCCATGAGGACAGGGCGCTGGCTGCATGCAATGGCGCTACCCATAGCTCTCCTTGCAGCGTATGCACTGCCGAGGCAGAAGGGCGGATCCAGCAGGTGGGCAGCCTGCGGAAAGGGAGTGGGCCTCTGGGCAGCCTCCACCCTGGCAGGCATTGCCCTGCCAGCACTCCTGGGCGGCCTGAGGGTGCTCCTCACAGGTAGTGGCCATGCTTCCTTTGTTTAGCTTAATCGGAGCAAACTTCATACCTCTCCACGCGGTTGCTGTGTGCGCATGCATGTGCATACAGGAACAGTGTGGAACGGGCCGGGAAGTTTGCTTCGAGTATCCTATGCCATCGGAGCATGCCCTAGCTATCCCCCCACATGCAGAAGACACTGATGTCCGCTTCTTGCAGGGAGGCCCATAGCCTGGTTTGGGCGGCCAGTCCTGGCATTTGCCATGTATCTCCCAGCAGCATTTGCCGGGGTCCTGCTGCCCTACGCCTTGAGCCTCAGGCCGCCAAATCAGGCGGCCGGCGTTCATGGAGCGGCGCTTGCGCATGCAGCGCTGGCGGCCGTGATGTCCCTGTTTGGGCTGAAGAGCGGCTTTGCCTTTGCGCTGTGGGCCATGGCTGGCGTTGCAGGCCTCCTATGCCCCAAGGAGGTGACTCCTCCAATCACCCCACACTGCATGCATCGCTGGTACACCCAGTATCAGAACAGCAACCCTGATTGCATCAGCTTCCGCTGCTATCATGTATCATCAAAGATGGATGCAGGCAGTGAGAGCTGATGCAGTCAAGGCCATGATCATGCAAGAGTAACGCAGCACTTTGCAGATTAAGCACGCCTAATGTGCGCAGTTCAACTGCTCAGCGTTTTGTGCATTCAGTCCCAACTGGGCGTCAACCTTTTACAGGTCTCAGCGAGGACCAGGCTGCTGTGGACGCTGGGCACAGCAGTGCCGGCGCTGCTGAGCGTTGCCACATTTGGCACGCTGCCCATCTTTGTCATGGAGCACATCAGCCTCAGCGGGAAGGGCGAGGGTCCCCTGGGGTCGGCAGCTGCTGACGTGGCAGTGGGGGTCCTGTTTGGGCTCGCTGCCACCATACTCATTGGCCACCTCAGGGTTGTGCTGGCGCATGCAGTCTGGCCTCACATCTGGGTGAGCCTTCCAAAGCACCCCAAGAACGCGTCATCTTGTCAGCTATTACCTAGTCGGTGGTGCTGGCACTAGTGTTGAGTTGGGCAGCCACCAGGGCTGTACGAGTGCCTTTGCATGACGAGTTGATGACAAAAGCCTTCATGCATGCTAAAGCAGCGACTTTACTGCAACAAAGCTTCCTGGGGAGTGTGTCCTTGTGGTCTGTCTTTAAAGGGGAGCACCTGTAGCTCTGTGCTTACCCCCATCAACAGATTACGAGGGATGCCTCAGAGCTCAGATCCTCTCCTAAATCACAGAACACAGGTACCGCAGCCCAGGAAGAATTTTGAGCTCTGCCAATAGTAGGAAGAGAGCCTGCGAGTGCTGCCAGCAATGCATAAGCAGTGCTGGCTCTGTCGGAAGTATGGAGACATCCAATCTGCGTTACAGAGCTTTCTGATGCTTCTGTGTGTGTGCAGCAATACATCGCAGGGCTGCTGCTGGTGTCGACCCTGTGCGCAGCTGCCCTGTCCCATCCTCCTCACCCCTACACCGCTGAGTTCCCAAAGCGCATCCTGCTGGAGCACTTGGCGCGGTGCGACAACAGCAGCCAGGTACACCTTGCGCCCTCACTCATCCTGCAACTTCTGACTGAGTGATATGAGGTGAATATGCTGCAAGCTTTGACGAGAGTTGGGGCACTCCTGCATTCGTTCTGCCTTTGATCAATGCATGTGAACCCGATGTCTCACAGTGCTGAGTGCTTTGCAGGACAACCGATGGATTGTAGGGACGCTGGATGTGATCCCTGTGGAGATTGCCCTGCCAGATGGCCTGGGCACGCCAGAATCAGATCATCCCATCGACTGGCAGGTCTGATTCTAGGGTCTCGCCAAGGGCTGACTGTCTCTTTACGAGCATCGCTCGTTGTGAGGGAAGATTTACCCAAGTATGCGTCTCAAGAAGTGTCACGAGGCGCTTTATCACGGCAGCTGCTGCCAAATACCCCATGCTCAAGTGTGTCGAAGCCGCGCTTATTGTCCCCGGCAGCAGTGCATGATGGCTCTGACGCTCGTAAGCTGTGACCAGAAATCTTGTCTTGTGCTGCGCAGGCTCTGTACCCGATTGGGAAGGTCACGCAGGGGGTGGCGTTCCAGGCGCCCACGCCAGATCTGGCAACCTTCCAGCCAGAGGGCATGCGGATAGAGATGCTCAAGGCAGAAGCCCTGCCGGGGAGCAAGGGCCTGACCAGGCTCCACCTGGAGATGCGCCTGCCCTGCCCAGTCTGGGGCGCAATGAATGTGACTGGGCCGGTGAAAGCCTGGTCCCTTGCTGCAGAGCCACCTGAGGTGGGAGCCGTACCCTTCCCTTTAGCAGTGATCTCAAAAGCTGTCATGGGAATGCATGCGTCTTGTGTGCAGCTCTTTTTGATTGCCTGGGTGAACATGCATTACCTGGGCAAGCAGTATCAGGGCATGTGGAGGTGTTAGGTCGCAGATGTGGGGCTGCAATAGCAAGGCAGGCCGCACCCTCTGCAGCCATGAGTGTTGCTGTTGTCACAGAGGACGGCATGTGTTACGTCTGACATGTTGCAGGGCTTTGTTGAGGGTGCGCGGGTGGCCAGGATCTCCGGGAATGAGGGCATGCAGCTATGGCCCTTCTGGCTGGATGTGGAGGTAAGTCATTGGCCATGAGATCCAGAAAATCAAATTCCTGCCTGTGGACATTGTCTGATCCCCCTAACCAGGAACGTCATTGAAGTACGGGCCCCTTCAACCGTTGAATCCAATACAGGTCCATGCATGTGCTGCTAGTATGCGAGGGCGAAGACGACGCCTTGGGTGTGTGGCACAGGGAGACTGGAAGGGCAACATCAGGATAGAGCTGTCTGTGATCAGGCACGAGCAGACGCCAGCCATCATGGACTTCCGGGCCAAGCTGCCCCAGTGGACCACCTGTGCCGCCTTCACCGTCTTCCAGAAGAGCTTCCAGTTTTAAGCAGGGCCGCCCTGCAATGCCAGCAATGTCAGCAGAAGGGAATAATTTGTGCCCCTCATCGGGGCTTGCATTCAGTCGAGGGGACATTCACAGCCTGAGGGTAGCAGACTAGGTACTTCCCAGCATGATTGTTGCAGGCAGGAAAGCTCTGCAAACCTCATTCCCCAGCAGACCAGGCCGAGTGGTGTACAGAGTTCGCCCCAGCAGAGTATGCTGAGGGGTGTATAGACTGGCCCCCCGACTGGCTCTTGCGCTGAGATGAGATGAAGGATGTGGGCAGCACATCGCCAGTGTCTACACAGCTGGTCGCCCCAAAGTCCTGAAAGGCCCAGGCAAAGCGCAACTGCCTCACCAGCCCATCTTCAGGTTCCTCAGGCTCGTCCTGCACGCAATTTGTGCTGCAGGAGGTGACGCCTCTGCAAGTCATGGGCTGAAGGGGCTGAATCTACATGCAGCGGCTACTGATCAGTAAGCATAAGCAGCATGTTGTGTGGTGTCCAGTTGAGAGCACAATCATTGATTTCCAGGAGGATTTGTCCAGTCCCTGCTGCTGACTTCTTGCCACATGCACCTTCTTGAGCATGAAGTGTTAGATGCGCTTTCAGTGGGGTGTGTCGCAGCAGCTTTCAAGGCTCGGGGCCTGCCGGCAAGCAGTAGCCATGACTCATGTTGCTGCATTGGGCAGGCTGACGAGCAACCTGTCATCATGGTTGTTGCCCTCAATAGTGATTGAAACAGCTCACCTGCAGACGTGAATTTGTTTCAGCCCAGCAAGAATTTTCGAACTTCCATCCAAGTAGTACACCCAAGGCATTGCCATGTGTTGACGCTTGGCAAGACTTGAGAATGGTCCTCCAATACTATAGTATTGCTGTCCCTGTGAGGGGGCTGCTAACACTTGGTAGATAGCACGAACTGATGAACAGCTAGCGCTCTCTAGCTTTGAGCTGGAAGCTTTGCCAACCGCATCATGAAATATCCCAGTGAACATGCTTGTCCCAAGTGTGTTGAAGTTAACTGCAACGTTGAGGCTTGTCCTGGAGAGATCGACGGCTGTCATGAGATTACCAGTTGTGACGACATGAACAGTGGTCAGCTGAGTTTAAGACCCTTCACTAAGTATGC
This sequence comes from Coccomyxa viridis, assembly GCA_963930925.1. Lineage (NCBI taxonomy): Eukaryota > Viridiplantae > Chlorophyta > Trebouxiophyceae > Coccomyxaceae > Coccomyxa > Coccomyxa viridis. The sequence continues at coordinate 607,228 of CAWVOJ010000012.1, forward strand.
CGCACATGCAGATTGATACTTGTATCTGTGTACGTACACCTTGGATTGCAATTGCGCGCTGAAGATTCACATATGTATACCTTCATAACACTTGTTGACTCACTGGCTCGTGTTGAGCCCTATCTAAGGTGCCCATGACTCTGCACTCAAATGTGAGGGTGCATGCATGACCCTCCACAAAGACCCTGTGCCTTACCAAGGAGCACAGGTGCCTATTTTCTGGCCAGGCTTAAGCCTACAGGTAGCTACTCAAACTCCCCGAGTGCATCTGCTTTGCCAAAATCACACCATGCTGCAGCCGGTAGGCCTGGCATTCTACTTTTCTTCGTTGTCCTGAAGGCCCTAGCATGCGCTCGCCCGAGGCTCAGCATCAGCAGTCTCTCAACTTGTATAGCATCGTCCCAGCAATTCTGTGGGCACAGAGCCAGGAAAGCTCCTCTGCCAAAAGACTCTGGTGGACTCTCAGATGTAAACTAGGAGCACTTTCAAATACTTCAGGGACACACATGGCATTCGGCCTGATGTGTGAAATCCAAGCCTTGTCCAGCGCAATGGCACTCTAGAGATATATGCATCCTTATTGCCCTTTGATTGCTGCCGGGAAACAGAGCACGCACCGCCCTCACCCACTTGCCTGAGTGTGTAGCGCATGCAATGAAATGCCGCAATACTACAGGGTATACTTGTACTCCGTCACGGCGCTGGAAACATGGATGCGCGCGTGATTCGACAGCAGCAGCATCAAAAGTCAACTTCAAGTCATCAAGCCTTGGCTCCAATGACCTCTGCTATGTATGCGGCTTAGACAGCAACGCAGTATTCAAGTACCCACTTCTACTTGCCAGGGTCATAGACCCAGGCATTCTCAGCCCGTCTGATGCATGTGGGCCAGTATCCTCAGAGTTGAAGCCGAGCACTCTTTGTTTGGTGCCTGTTTGGTGGTCTCAGCAGCCACCACTGGTAGTGGCGTCTCCAAACTGGTTGCCATTGCAACGCGAATACATGGTGGCCCTAGGAACTGCACAGCAGGCAGTGCTTCAGCTCTTTATTGCCATGTGCTGCGTCATGCCAGACAGGCACGGCATGATACTGGGCAGGGCATGTAAAGAGGATCGACAGAGTGGACCTCGTGCACCTAGCAGACTGGGTGGCAGTGGACAAGGGAGGCTTAGCCCAAGAAGAGCTGACGGGGCATGTGCAGATTGTCCTAAACCATACGCATTAGGTAGGGACTTGAGAGCCAATGTGGCTCTCACTTCCACAACTCTTGCCTTCTCCCAAACTGCTCTGCTCAGTTAGGCGCAACCGCTTACGGGCACTTCCAGTGCATTGACACTGTCAAGTGACACAGCAGAGGGTATGACAAAAGAGCCGCAAATAGGGTGAGCAGCTGGTGAGAGAAAGAGTGGCAATGGGTGAGGAGGCTCACTGATGCGGACAGCGTTCTCCTTCACCCCATTCTGCCTTGCCCCTCCGATCACCGCAGCGTCGCAGCTGCAGCCCTGCAAACAAGACAGTACGATTCTCACAGGTTGCACCACTGCAACAGTAGCGGTAAAACCCGCTTCTTTATGTGCATAGGTGAGGAACCTGATGCGCAGACATGATGATGATACCAGCAAGGTCAAGACTGACGAGGACGCTATGTTCTGCATGAAGTGAGGCATGTTTGTAATGCAGCTGTATATGGGTTGAGCTCGCACCAAATTTGAGAAGTCCTTGGCATCGTAGCAGCACCTGCAAGCAGCACGTTGCTCAGGTGCCTTTACCAGCGTTGGCTTGTGTGTATTGACAGTGTCGTCATAATTTTCAAGTGTCCCTCGCTGAACCCCGGCAAGGCAGGATGCGCTCAGGAATGAGGGGCCTTACGAGTCTGAAGGGTAGGGTGCACCGGCAGCTGTGTTTTTAAATGCTGCATCAGACTGGCTGATTGCATAGTCGGCCTTGTCTTTGAAGTAGCCAACCTGCATGCCAGTCAAACATGGGGGACCATGTTTGGGATCCAGCTTCAGCTCATATGGCAATGCCTCAAAAGATTGCGCACAGCAAAGCAGGTGCCACATCTCTTCATGGGGAGCATGAAAGTGATGAGGTGAGGTCACAGCTAAGGGGCAGGGTCTTACGAAGCTTTTGCAGTTGCCGTTGAAAAGATTGTCTGCCAGGCTCTGGCATGAGTTCTGCCCAGGAACAAGCGGAACTATAGCAGCTAGGATCAGGACAAACATGATCATATTCATAGCTCCTTGAGGACCTGCACCTACAGAATCATTCAGCGTAATCAATAGCTCTCATCCTATGGTCTAAGGTCCTGGCTCTGGCAAATCTGGACGCTGCGAAGCACATTGCATAGGAAGAGTAGTGAATATAGACTTTTATACCCTCTACTAGCTCGTAAACCGTCATGCATTGCGCGCAAGATGTCCCGGAAGCAGCTTTTCCGGAACGAATTTTATCTTGCCATGTATTCCACACATCGAGGGCGGCATATAGATGAGAACTATACCTTTGACTGCTTGTGGCGACCCTGGATGAGCTGATAGACGGAGCTGCGGAGGATGCCTTGCTCCAGATGTTCCTTCAGATCAGCGGTGATCCCTCTGCGAACGGCTTTGCCAAACCCCCCCTTCTGCTGATTGCAAATGGAAAATTTTGTTAAAAGCTCGTAGAGCCGCCCTAGCTTCGGGGGAGGTCACGAGCTGTCGATTTGGTGCGGCATCTTATTGCACGTGTCTCTGCTGGTGTAGTCACCACCAGCATCCTAACGGCATCGGCATTGTTTGATTTGTACTCAGTTCAGCTTATATATATCATATATCTTTGGTCAGTCTCGTTGATGGAAGAAAGACATTGTGGTGCTTGATTGAGAATGGCAGGTCAATGCCGGAATTGGCCAGGCCTTTGCTGGGTCCCATACACCAGTGATACCATATGTGTGGCAGCATGCAAGCTTGCAACAAGCTGCTGCAGAGAGCATGTGGAAGAGAACTCAATACTTACAATTAGCTCTACATATTCCATCCTAGCAGAACAGACAGCTTTCCACCTCATTGCGGGGCTCTACATCCCTGCAGTGAGGGCAAATCATACAGGCCTGTACACTCTCAGTGCTGCAGCGCAGCGAAATCTCTGCGCAGCCGTAGGGACACACCGTAGACAGACGTCTTGCAGGTTGATGACAAACAAGTGGTAACTTGGCATTTGGACCTTCCTCTCAGCTCTGTCTTGCCTTCCTTGGCTTCTTCCTTCCTCCCTCTCGACTCCATGCCCGAGCACTCAGGCAGAATCTCCTGCCCTCATATGAACAAGCCGCATCCCACGGGGCAGCGGCAAATTAGCGCCAGCGGTGATGACTCAGCAGCCGCCAATGGAGCCGCCGTTGTCAGAGTTGGCGCAGATTGAGAAGCGAGTTGCGCGGCCAACTGCACAATACCCACACCCCCGTCTCAATTGATATCTACCGAAGCTCAGGCCATGCTGACTCAGCACCCGCTGGAGATCCCGCCTCCATTGGCCGAGCTGGTGCAAACCGAGAAACGAGTTGCCCTCCCGACTGCGCGCACTCACACAAGTGATCAACTCTCTGTGCAGTGACAATGCATGCCTTGGGCTCCTGCTCCTCAGGTCTGGCATCCACATAAGCTTGGACCCCAGCATGACATCTGACTTGTCGCGGGTATACAAGGATGCAAGAACGATCAAGACAGGCAAGATGTGATGCTTGCTAGAGGGCATCCAGGCACGGTTTCAGCTAAGTCACGCAGGGCATCAACCATGAGACCATGATGCAATGGAAGGAGCAGGATCAGAGGGGAGCCTCACCAATTCTGACTTGGTTGGAAGTGTATCCCCTGCTGGCAGCAGCGTTCATGAGGTCACCGTTGCAGGAGCAGCCCTGCATGAGAACACTTCAGGTAAGCTCAACAGCACAGCGTCACGTGCACCTCCCCTACACGTCTGCAGCAGACAGCAGCATGACTCTGGTATTAAGTCACACCGGTTTCGATCACATGGGAGGAAGAGCTTACATATTGGGTGTAAGCTCTGGCGTTGACGCAGCACCTGCAACATCAACTCAAAACTCAGCATGAAGTCATGATGAGAGCAGTCTGTGGAAAGCTCATTGTGGCTTCGCCCTTCAGCTTCGCATGTAGCAGCGAGGGTACAACCTGCAGCTGTCTTAAGGCATGGCAGTGCTGGTCCCATGTTACACCAAATGCGCTCAGACACTGACTGCCAGATGCTCCCGTCGGGCTGACTCAGGCAGGTCAAATACAATCTCTCCACCGCTGAGGCATGCAGGTCATGAAACAGAACCTCTGGGCATGATATGGGCCAATCAGCAGTACGGATGCCTTGACAGCAAGGTGGGGGCTCACGAGCTGCTGGGCCTCGGGGCCCTGTTGACGCGCGCCTGGAAGGCAGAGTCGCTCTCGCTGATGGCAGTGTCGGCGTCACTCTTGAATGCGTTCACCTGCACAAGCGCTCGGCTGCAGTCAGGTGCAGCTGCTCTGCCACACTGTAGAGCCCTGCATGCTGTGAGGCGCTCATGAGAGAAGGCGATTTGATCACAATATGCTCATACCCATGGCTCTGCATGCTTTGCTACTGCACCATTCAGCTGAAGTTGCTGGCAAACATAGAAGGATCCTTGCTATAGGGAAGGTCATCTGCTTGACTCTGGCTAAAAGCGCTCACGACAAAGGTCTTCACATGGCAGGACCTGCTAAGGGCGTGCATTCTAGAGCCTTTGCTCGGGACGAAACGTAATACTTGTTGGGCAAAGGAACAATTGGTCAGGCTGAGAACTTACAAAGTCTTGGCAGGCTCCATTGAAGACTGTCTGACCAAGGTTGCAGCACCCTGCACAATTACCCGCACAGTGAGAATCTGGGATGTTTGTCCTGCTCAGCAGGTCTTCCGTTGGGCGCATACTGTGGGTTGGCCTGAATGCATGTGGAAGCGCGGTGTGCAGGCAGGACCTCACCTGTGTTGCACTGAGAGCCTCCTGGGCCGCCATCTGGAAGTCCTGGGAGCCCTGTAAACCATGCAGAATCTCATCAGCTGCAAGGCATTTGGTAGCACAGAGCGGGTATATCAGTAATCCAATGCGCTCGAGCACAGCAGTCCATGCTGTCCTCTCCCGAACAACAGCTGGGAAACGTGGAACATATGTCAATCTGAGATGCTACACGGAACTGACCCGGTGGAGCTGCCTCTACGGCAACCAGTGCAGCTGCCAGAAGCAGGAAAGCGGCAATCTTCATCATCCTGTGTAAAATTCAAGGCGTTTAGGTGGACCAGTGATTCGGAGAAACGGTGCTTTGTGAAGTACCGCGCGTCGCTCAAAACAGCCCTATGCTGATAATGAAGTCTACCCTCGGTATCAAGCTATGCAACTCACACCATATAACCAGGAAGGACATGAGCTTCACACGATAGCACCACAGAGCCTGTGCCAGGAGACAGGTGGCGCAGTCGATGCAGTGTTGGTGCTTCGGGCACACAGTATATACCGCATGCAAAATGCATCAGAGAAGCCTGATGATGTAATGTCCAAACTTATAAGGAAGTGTCTACTGGCGTCGTGAAGGAGGTTTGGATTACGCACCTTTATAAAGTGTGACAGGAACGATAGCAGCACAGTCGGAGTTCCTCTGATAGCCGTCGACGGTATGCAAAGCCGGCTCTCGACAGGGGGCTGATTTATCTTGATGTGCTTGAGGCTACGAATGAGTAGTTGTGGGTGTGTACAGACAGCTCGGCGTTTCATGTACATGCCAGCATCCGGAACCCTACCGAAAGTCCGCCGAAACTGCACGTGGCAAAGGTTTGGTGCTTGCCAGATTGATCGAGCACCACCTGTGACGCAGTGCTGGCATGCGAGACACCCTGACACCTGGCTCGGAAAGCACAAGCATCCAGACTCCAATATACCGCTCTGCGACAGCAAAAGTGTTTGGATACATCACAAGAACATCTCTTCAATCCAAGATCTTGGGTGCATTGCCCTGAGAGCAGCTCAAGACTGTTGTCCATGCGCATATATTGCGTGTCTACAAAGAGTAAAAAGCTACGACTTTAAGGTGCTGAAGTGGCTGTTGCGTGCACTTATTTGCCGCACTAGCAGTACTGCGCAGGTATATCAGACTTAGAGCATACGGAACTTGGTAGATACAAGCCTGCTCCTTTTGATGACATAAAAGATGCTGTTCAAGACCCTGCAACTGTTCCATGTGAAGTGTGCACAAAGGAGCAGGCTTATATCTCCCAAGCTGTACAGCCAAGCGGATTGCCTATTGCAGAGCGAATCTGATCATGAATTGACTTTCAAGCTTTACATCCTCAGCATCGCAGGAAAAACTTGCTGTTTCATGCCAGAGCTGGCTGCACATACGGCCTGTTTGCCATGATCCACTCAACTTGAGCATGCTGTAATTGGACAAGTTGCAACCACAACCACCCTACGGACTGTGCCAGCACTTCACGGAGTGAACGCACTGTGGAGCATGTATCACCTCCTGTCCATGTTCAGGTCCTTCAAAGCCATGTGAGCATATGCTGCTCACTTCAAGCAGGAGCCCACTTTGACTTCCAAATTGATCCTGCTGATCCTATCATGTCCAGCTGCAAATACTCTGGCCAAGGAATGCAGCCTTGACTGCAACCCGCCAGCAAACCCTATCCTGGAGCGCCCATTTCTGCGCTGACTGAATCCCATTGTAAACCCATCAAACAGCATGCAAGCATTACTTGTCTGTACGCTACACTCTTTCACACTGCGGGGGGAACACAGGCGGTGGTGTCAATGTGGCCAATACTGTGCGAGAACGCGAAGGAACCAGCAGTACTTCTCTGTATTAGCTTCATGGGTTGCGTGGCGGCACCCTTGCTCTCAGTGCAAAGCTGCCTTCAGTGTGAGCGTGCTTACTCTCGTGTACCTTCCTGCCTAAAGTATGCTGTCACGGTCATAGACATGCATCGTGCTTTCAGAGACCTTCTGCGTCAGACTGGGCGTGGCAGAATGCCACCTGAGCAAAGTTGGGTCCCCTCATGCTGCGCTGACTCGTCAAATGTCACGGCTGCTGACGACTTCTATATGGAGCCTGCCCTGAGCCCTTAACACCCTCATCAGGCAGCTGCCTTCAGCACAGCTGTCCCTTGTGCTTTAGCAGGCCTTCACATGCGCCAGGTGGCTGTATCCTGGCCCAGTTGCCGGCTGAGCAAAAAGGCGTATCCGCCAAGCTGCTGCTGATATCTATGTCCTGCAGGGGTGATGCCCACCAGAAGCTCTTTCCAAGAGCCTGTACTATCGCCGCGTGTGCAACGCCAGCAGATAGGCCCCAGGCTCCTGCCCAGCATCCAACCCAGCTCCACCCTCGGCTGACACACCACCCGAAAGCCTCTGCAGCAGGCCCCTCGAGTAGGGCCTCTCCCTGACAGCAATGCCCTGCTCGCCATCCCCTAGAGCAGCTGCGTCTCCAAACGCTGATGTGTAGAGCGGCCGCATGGCCGCATAAGACATCAGCCTCCTTCCCGGCCCTTGCCCTGCAGCATGCGGTGCATCTCACGACATGCACCAGCATCACGATACATGGCAATGTGGACTGCTGACAGGATGCCCAGCCTGGTATTGAAAGTGATGCCGATGTGTGCCAGATTAAGGGCCAGCCCTATGACACTCACAACATCATGCTGTGGCTACTACTTTTATATGTGACTGTAGTAGATATGGTCATGCAAAGCACAGTGCTTGCAAGGTGTCCCAGATTCGCAGGATACACAGAAGGCGTGCTGTGCGTATATGAGAGCCTTTTGACAGTGCAAGTCTGCTTACCCGTCAAGACAGCCTTTGCGAGGCTGGAATCCCTAGGAATAAGGGTGACACTTTGAGGTGGCCCTGGTGGTGGTGATGAGCCCCCAGAACCTCCCCCGAGGAACTGTCCTGGCTGGAAGGCTTCTTGCAAAAATCTTTCTATACCCCTCCGCAGCACTGTCTCGTCCCGTCCTGCAACTGCAACGCCAGCTATCTCAGGGCAGCTGTCACGATGGCAGTCAAAACAGATATGCAGTGCTGGCAACATCCACGCACTGCAGCAAGAGCCTCGCAGGCAGGTCAACGAATACACACAGCCCCAATATGGCAAGCCTGGACCTGCTACCACGGTCAATGGCGAAGGCAGCCGAATTGCGCTGTTTGGCGCGGCGTCAGAGCGAAGCTGGCTGGCGACACCGAGACAGCGTCGGCACGCAGATATACATCAGTGCGTGAGGGCACACCTTCTGCGTGAGCGCTCAGTGCCAGGACGGAATATAGCAGTAGCATGTGCATCGCCGTGCTCCGGCCTCCCATACTGGCCAACTTGAACGTGGAACTGCTGCTGTCGCCTGCGAGCTCACGTCCCTGCCCCCTTGACGCCCTTCGGAACGCAGCGTCGCCTTCACCCCTTCAAAAAATGGCCTGCATGAGCTCAGTTGCAGTTGCTCTCTGCTTCCGGTAATACACGTGTCGCGACGGTACAAAGCTGCCCGAAGTGGTCAGCTTCCTAAAGGTCTGAGATCTGCGGAAGCTGCCCGCCCACGCTGCCAGGCAGCAACTCGGCTCCAGCTGGAGGCAGCCATCGGGTTTTGCGAGCTGGGTGGCCTGCCTTCGCGACACGTAGCTGCCACGACTGTAGGCACTGAGTTGAGGATGAACGATTCGTTTAGTCAATCGGCTTCTCTGATTACCCAGATACACGACTTATTTGAAGCAGAATGGTCGTGCTTAGAATTGTATACGAACGCTATGGAATCATTGTCTCGATGGATCAAGGGTGGTCATACACGGCCTCCCATGCCACCATTGAGAGCCTGGGTAACATGATGCATCAATTGGCATTTCTTTGACTTATTCCATTACAAGAGAGAGCTCGTACAGCTGGTCATCGTCACAACTAATACCATGCACACAAACAGCCCAAAGGCCCTTTCAGTTTCCGAGCAATCACTGCAGCAAGGATGCTATTCAGAGCTACATGCATTCTTTCCTTGGTCATTCACAACGCCATTGTTTTGATCAGCTTGAGTGCAGCCGCTATACCTCTCTAGAAGCACAGAAGGAGCAACAGGGCAGCCCTACAATACACTTGATGATCAAGTCTTGAGATGAAAAGAAGCCGCAAGTAACAGGCGTACAACACCTACTTGCTACAAATGCGAATCAAATCTGGAGGATTGGTACACAACACAGCCCTATAGCATAGCTCATCGCTCACTGAATCGGAGGATCCTGCTGTCTACCTGCGCGCACAATCTGTACGCGCTGCGGGACGGAGGAGGGCTGTATCCCTTTCTCCATGGCTGGCCACTGTACAGGTTTTGTAAGGCTGAGAGGTCTTGGGTTGTCCTGGTCTGGACTGGTCTGGAGCAGCATAGATAAGCTGAGACAGCTAGCAGCCGCCGGTGCTGAGTGATCCGCCATGTGCAGAGTTGGCGCAGATTGATGCCTGCACTGCGCGAGAAACTGCGCAGCACGCAAAAGCATCAACGTCTGCCAACAAGGTTGAACTCCACACACTCTCGGCTGGCAATCCTGCTCCTCAAGAAAGGTTCCAGACTGTAAGATAGGCTCTCAATACAATCCCGGCAATTAGGTGTAAAGTGAAACAGACAGCCTCCAGTGTGGCAATCTCTCATACAGCACTGGCAAGGTCAAGACAGTCATGGAGCAGTTTACGCAAGACCATTGCAGAGCGGGTGACTCACTGACGGAGACTTGATTCGTGGTGAAGCCCTGCTGCCCAGCGGCCTGCTGCAGCTGCTGGTTGCAAGAGCAGCCCTGCAGTGAACACCAACACAGTCACACTGCTGTTTTGGAAACTCCCTCACGGGAGACCTCAAGATACCGTCGTCTGTATTCATTGCAGCCACAACCCCATGGACGTTTCCTCACAGCCCAGCTCCCCCAGCCTATGCACTTCATGGTCAAACAGCACTGCAGAGTGATATAGATGACAATCGGGTGGAAGCAGACTCACATACTGCACGAAGGAACGAGCACTGACACAACACCTGCGCACACATCAAGACTGTCAGATGCGACTCCGCAGCAGAACGACACCCTGTGATAGGACAGACAAGCAGGCAGAGCATGTCACAGCATGGAAGGATGTCAGAAGCACGTTGCATCTTGTTCGTGGTGGGCCTTCCTTGTAAAATGGGAGCATAACACTCGAGAAGAAGCCACGCATCAGTGCAGGCAGATACGCCTAGGCCTATAGTGGCAGGGCGTGGTGACAGTAGCCTTATAGCAGAAGGTGTGTTGAGACTCACGAGCTTGAGGGTGTTGGTGCACCGTTGACGCGCTGCTGGAAGGCGGAATCGCTTTCACTTATGGCTGTGTTTGCGTCTCCCCGGAAGTAGTTGGACTGCGGGTGCACAGAATGAGTGAGCATGTAGATAACAATATACACTCACGATTCAGGTGCATGGCGTGTGCCACTTCCTCATGAGCAGCCTACAATGTCAGCAACAATCTGTAGCACCAGCAAAAGAGCGCAATGAATGGCCAGCAGGGAAGCACAATGGCTGGGACATGATTTGTACAGCGGTAGGACTCTCAGGTCAGGTGACTCACAAAGCTGGCACAGGCTCCCTTGAAGACCTGGTTTCCGAGGTTGCAGCAGCCAGTGTTGCACTCTGCATGACACAGGTGTCCCTCAGCGCCGCTGAGTGCTCAGCTACGGTCCGTTGTTGCCAGACAACACTTCACCAGCTGGCTTCATCTCTGGAGAGCACCCTGTCAAGCAGAGTGCAGCATACAAGAGGGAAACCCCATGCAACTATCCGCAAAGCCAACAGAGAGTGTCCAACTATCTCCTAGCGCCCCGACGGTTTGGGTGTGTTATCTTGGCATGGTGAGACTCTGGCTGGACAACGTAAACCAGCAAAAGCCTGGGCATTGGCAATAAGGTGTTGCTGATTTGAGCAGACCAGCACGACAAGAGGGAAATGACTCACGCTGTCCGCCATCACCGCCATTGTCATTTCCGTAGCCATTGTTTCCATTGCCACTGCCACTGCCGTAACCGCCACCACCGCCAAATGGGCGGCCGCCGCCGAATTGCGCTGCTGCGAGGGTTGCGCAGAGCGCCAGCACAATGGCTGCTAGAATGGTCCTCATGACAGCCTTCATGCCTGCAATCAACAGCACAAGCTTCAGAAGAGCTGAAGGATAATGGGTAGGTCGACATTTCGAGAAGCGACATTTTGGGAAGCTTTACTCCTCAGTGCTGCTCAGGTCGATCTGACGCAGCAAAGCCTGCAGACACAGCAGCATCTGCATAGCAGAGGTGCTGTTGGGAATGATCTTATGCAGCAGCCTGCCAGGAGCAGCACGCCACTAAATTATGCAGCCCGCACGTGGCAGGCTACCAGCTAAGTGCTTCGTGCATTCCTGCCGAAGGCAGCGCATTGGAACGAAGCCCTTGCCAAATTTGCAGGACCACATACGTTAGTCAAGCTATATCCTCCTGTAAATCGGGCTTTGGACACCACCGTATACCCTGCTAAGTAGGATGATCTGTCCGTCGACGGCTAACAGTGAAATATATCAACGAGAGCAGGGCCTGCTGAGGGACGATGGTGTTGTCACCTCGACAAAGGAAGGCCTTCTTAAGCTCTCTCGGCAGCAAGAACACGGCCTGGAGTATATCTGTACATTCATCAATCATCACTATGGCTTGCACATAGAACTCAAGCCAATTCCTACGGCTCCGGAGGCAGCCAGATGCCGCTGCAAACAAAGCTGGGCAAGACGCTCCTGATCAGCCGGTGCTCTAGTCGTATGATAGAATGTTGGAAGCTGTGCTTCCGTGCCAAGAGATAAGATGCAAACAAGCACTCCGGGCCGTACAAGGTAACGTCATAGCCGTCACTCGTTGCAACGCAGCGCACAGCTTGTGATGCTCAGAGCGGAAATTTTCCTATACGGCTAGGCTCTTGCAAGAGCTTGCTACCGAAACAACTGTACGACGCACTCTCTATGGCAAATTCTGCTCGGCGATGAAAATTACTACGCTGCATAAAGCACAGCCTTGCCCACGGTGGAGCTTGGCAGAGATGTCTCACCTCGACTGTACGGCGCAAACGGCGATCAGGCACTGTCCGACTGAGTCGTAGAGATATCGAAGTCGCGTGCTCAGGTGTAGTTTTGCAGAGAATGGCAGGGAAGCATATGTCTGGAAGTGACACATGTACAGCCTAAATTGGGCATTTGCTTATCAACCTTGGAAAGAAGTTTCCTGCTTTTAGGATCTTGCAGGGGCGTTGCAGAGGTAACTAGGGTAGTCTTTGCATGATTTGATGGATTCGAGCGACCAGCGCCGAGCGTGCACACAAGTACGTTGCTGCATACGTGCAGGGGCAGAGATAGCCGGGCCAATTAGGCCTTCTTTGACTAGAGGTCCTATGTCCAGATGTAACGCAGGCTCACTGCCTTAGAAAGTTGAGTGTCGCGCAACCTTACCTGCGCTGCCAGGTCTGCTTACAAATTGTATCATCCAGAGCCTGCCTATGTAAAGTACTGGGTGATGCCTGTGCACGGGACAAGCACTGCTGAGGTTGTCTGTGCATAAGTGTCACATGGTACAGCTTCTCAAACCGAGCTGATGGCAGCAGGAAGTACCTCTTGAGCTTGCTCTTTACAGCTCAGTGACGTAAACGCGCTGAGCTTCATGCACTTTCAGCCAGCAGCGACACCCATGTGCAAGATCACACAAATGCATGCAAGATATTTCAGCAGGGGCCACGCTCTGCTAATGTAGCTAACTGCACATCATTCCAAGCATTTGGCATTCATACGTTGGCTGACGCTGAAAAAGAATATTCCAACTTTGAAAGTGCTTCCATGGTGGTTGCCACTGCTGCTGGTCCTTCTGTGCTCTGCTTGATGAACATACCCGGCCGATTCTGAGGGCTGGACAGCGCTGTTGTGTTTTGCCACTAAAGTTCACCCTTCTCTGTAGCTTATGCAAGATGAAGAGCTGCAGTTCCTGTTATCTTAGATCATCGGATAGCACCAGGGCAAGCTGGGGAGCTATCTAGCAGCCACCGCTGCTGATGGATCCTCCATGGCTCGAGTCTGAGCAGCGAGACTGCCTCACCGCGCGAGAGACTGCACATCGCAAAGTTCCGTCAGAACCAGCAGCTGAGAGCACAGCACCTGGCGCACTCAGAGGATCTCAGGACCTCTCAAGAGTGTCCCAAAATAAATTGTCCAGCCTGCTGTGGACGACTGTTATGATCACATCTGCTAATCCATCAAGGAGGCCGAGCACAGGCTAACCCAGGCAATGAGAGATATGACCCTGTGAGAGCAGGTCCATTCACACAGTGTGTATTTAAAAATTTCACATGTGCAACACGATAAGCATCAGCAGATCTCCTTATGGCCCTGATGTAAAGAGGAAGGAATGTGAAGATACTTACTGACAGACACTGCATTGTTGCTGAATCCCTGCTTTTGAGCTGCATCCTTCAGCTGCTGGTTGCAAGAGCACCCCTGCACCCAGCATCAGACAAATATAAGTACGATGCGGCAAGAGATACACAACTACTTTTAGCGTGATCAGACTGTTCAGGGCATTCTGTGACTTCTTGCACAAAGTACTGTGACAATCAGGTTTAAGAACTTACGCTCTGTACGAATGACCTGGCGACTGTGCAGCACCTGCAGGAGACAGGCAGGATGCATCAGACCAGAGTCCAGGACGCTTCGCAGCAGTGTCTCGACTATACACTGTAGATGCTCTGTGTAGTCCTTTGTCAGAAGATCTTGACGTTGATGGGCAGTTACTCTGGCTGAGTGAGCAATTCCTGAGAGGATTCTCAGTAAGCATGTCTGCATGGCAATTATCTGCCTCTGTGGAACAGCAGGCACAGAGGGGCCATGTGTCTGAATACAAGAGTAGCTCGGGTTGGACGCTCACGAGTCGGAGGGCGTAGGAGCGCCGTTCACGCGCGTCTGGAATGCTGAGTCAGACTCGCTCAGGGCTGTTGAAGCGTCGGAGTCCCCCTTGTTGAAGTAGTTTGACTGCATGCACAACCGCCTACGTCAGAGGCGAATCAATGCACACAGAGGCCTCTTACGGCGACAAACTCAGATGGGCTTAGCTGTTGCGAATGAACATCTTTCTCTGGCTCTGCAACCAAGGCGCATGGCGCATCAGTCGCTGAAGGTGAGGGGTGCTTAGGACTTCAAAGATCTTGCAGCCAGGGGTGATGGGCAAGGCAGCAGCAGGGGGGGCAGGAGACTTACAAAGGACGCACACTCGCCCTTGAAGACACGGTTTCCCGTGTTACAGCATCCAGTCCTGCACTCTGCAGGGGTGACATAGAGTCAGCTCACACTTGCTGTCCACCCCAGTATAGCCTTATCACATGTATGCACCGGCACAGCACTTGGCAGTGCAGGATATGGGCTGTAGGAGAGCTAGGAAGTGTGGCGCTAGCTTTGCAAACCCAGTCATTTCCCCAGAAAAGGCTGTGCAGGCACTGCAAGTCAGGCAGGCTGCCCACAGGCCGCCAGACCAAGAGACCAGCTGGATGAGAATACAAACGTGCATTGCACAATTGCTCTCTAAGGCTGCTGCTTGTCAGAGAAGGGAGCGCTCGGTTGCCGAGTCTGCGGAGCGCCTTCCGGCCGCACCTTGAGAGTTGCTGGGAGAGCTGTTGGAAGGGCTGTAAGAGCTGCTGCTGCCGGAGTTGCTGCTGCTGCTGCCTCCGTTGTTGTAGCTGTTGCTGCTGCTGCTGCCTCCATTGTTGTTACCGCCTCCGGGGCCGCCACCTCCGAATGGGCCGCCGCCACCTGTGCATGCACACCTTCTGTCAGCACATGACTTCAATGTCCACACGCCGGGGCACCCCTGCAGGGCACCCCCGCAGCTGGGCTCAACAGGAAGCCTCATCTGCTGGGTGTTCTCAGTAAGTCAATTGGCTTAGGCACACACAGAGCTACAGCAATAAGCACTGGGACAGGCAGTGTGAGGCTGTAACACATTCTGGTCATGCGAAGCCCAGGCTGGAGTAGATGAAGGGCTATTGATGCACAGCCAACTCTGGTGGAATAGTCAAACACAGCGCCAGCAAAATGGCTAGCCTTGTCGCAATCTCCGTATGTCTAGAATGCATGGGCTAGGAGCTGTGGTGGACGAGTCATACCTGGGCCACCACCTCCGAACTGTGCAACTACCAGGGTCGCGCAAAGCACGACTGCAGCGGCAGCAATGAATGTAGCCTTCATGCTGGGCAAGCCTGCATGCAAGAAGCCACTATTGCGGTGAGACTCATTCGCAGCGATACTAAAGAGTCCTGGATCAGCCTGGAAGGCATGGAAGCCATCAGCAGCCGTCCACAATTCACTGCACTCTGTTGCCCGTCTGAGATTGAAAGGCGCATGGTAACACCCCCTTCTCCAGCTTATTCACAGCAGGACGTGCCAGGTGCAGCAGCTCTTGCTTGGGATGGAGTTGATTGGTCATTGCTTTGCACTCCAAGAAAGAGGCAGCTGGTGGTATGCATTGGGTTCCGCTATTGCCACAAGATGAGAGCTGGTACATAAGCACCCGTCTAGTTGTAACTAAGCTGTAGAAGCCCTGCTGGGTGATATTAATAAGCTTGTCTCTGCTGTAAAATTATAGGCTTCGTCAGCCCCTGAGGGCTTCCTCGAGTCTGAGCTGCCTGCAGACTACCCACCCCAACACCCACGGCAAGATATACATAGCACCAACATACCCTGAGAGCCTCGTCCAGGCTCGGTACGGGGATAAAGCCAGCTGTCATCCTTAGCATCTACGGGATCACACCTCGTTATGCGCCGGCAAAACGCGAACCAGGCGCCGCGCCGGTGCATAACCGGCTACGCAAACCAATCTGATTCGTAGCTTTCCGGTGGGGTAAAAGGGCTATCTTAGCACGCACTATTGAATAACGTGACAGCCGTCATGATGCAGATGCCGCTCGCGAGCACCTCCGTTGGAAAATGGACCGTAGAATATCACAAAAGAGCTGATCCTAGCGTTCGGGACCCTCAGATTGACCTCTGAGGCTCCCTAGCTTCCCGATGAAAACTTCGTCCATTTGCATGCCGGAGCCTAGCCAAAGGTCAATGTCGAACGGGTCGGCCTTACCTATTCCGCTAGAAGCGCCGAGATCTGTCTCCTACAACGCGATTGTCGGAGCTATTTCGTGGGGCGTATACGGCTCTGTAGACGGAGGTATGGGCCTTCGCGCCACAACTTCTGCACTAGCCTGACCAGCCAAATTTGGAGACCCTGGCGCTGCCCCACTTGCAGCCTGCCAGATGTCGAACAGCACACCTGCTCCAGGAGTCCAGTCTACTGCTCTACACGAGCTTCACCAGCCCCTCAATGCATGGCCAAGATACAGGCAGCGGCCGGCCCTTCGCTCTCGGCTTGCTGCAGCAGCGGGCCATGCAATCTCGCCGAGCTAGCCCCGATTCTGGCGGGAAAGCGCGGGATGACTTTCTTTCCCCGAAAGACTTACAAATCAGAGCTGCGGAGATGTAGAGCTCTGGCCGGGGCATGTCATCGCCGGGAAGTCATGCACAGTCACTGTACCGTACTGCTGCCACTGATCTTTAAGCTCTGCACCACCGGCCACCCTGGATGTATTGTCAGCAGGGCTTTGCTGCGAGACCTGAAGCGCATGCTGGAAGCCTGATTCTGGAACTGTGATCTCTGACGCATGGAGCAGTACAAGGTTCATCAAAAGGGTGCACACCATAGTTCTGAGTGGCGTACAATGGTGTCGTTGGCTTCAACCTGCGAGGGCATGAAGTGGAACGATCCTGATCCTACGCCTTGGCATAGAGATGCAGCTATACATCGATGCTGCTAACTGCTGGTGCATGAGAGGTGTACCAGGCTAGCAACCACTGCAATTCCCGTCTTCTAGCTCATGTTCACAGAGTGGGATGCGCTCCTCTGCTTGCACGCATCATTTGTCTGGCATAAAGAATCGTCTTTGCATAACCCTTCGCTGACGTCTGCTTGTCAAGTGTGCAACCATTACAGCCTGCTAGGTCTCCACTTTATACAATACAGTCAGCAGTTGCATCTGCCTACTCTCAAATGTCATGCAACGCAACAACGGCGCTCCAAGGAGACAATGTAGCAGCCAACTAAAGCCATGCTTCATGTGCAAGGCAACCCTTGCTGCACAAAACACGGTATCCCTGTGTGCCATTCATTGACAGAGGGCCCTCTCAAACCGTCTTCAAAAGGAAGCTCTGAGGAGCGGCTCCTTGATGTGTTTTCCCAAATGCCTGCTGCCTTGCAAAGGCCATTACCATCCTTGGGATCTTGACTGCTGTGGGCCGCACTACGACCTTCGCTGGGGTGCTCGTAGCATTGCAGCTCTGCTCTTTCCGCTCTGCACCATGCACAGCTGGCAGGCAGAAGCTCTCCAGGGCAGGGCAGGCGCCAACAGCCAGTCCAGAATATCCTGTGGCCTGTCTTCCTGCTGCCTCACTGCCTGCCTCCTCGCGACCTGCGCCAACACAAATGCTTCAGAAGTGATCCTCGCAGTCAGGCTGCACCAGGGTTGCAGATGTGAGCGCACATCAGCTGGGGCAAACGGCTCTGCCCAGGCCTCCCAGGACCAGATTGGGTTACAAAATGGACAGGGCATACGAGGGCAGCTTGAGGATACTGAAGTAGCAGATGCACGACCTCTGCGGCGCCATGTTGCAGGCAAGTTGCAGCAGTATGACAATACCTTGCTGCTCTGCCTGGCACTGGCCTCCGCTGACTGCATCTGCATGGAGTCCACCACGTATGAGAACAGCCCCAGCATCACCATATTCTGCAGCGCTGCTTGCGGGCCCCCTGCACCAGCAAAGCCTTCTCAGGCACCATGATGCAGCAGCCCTGGCCATGCATCATGATAACTCAGCAGTCCTGACTGCATGAAGACATATTGCCTTGCAGAAGCAGCAGTTCCAAGCTCTATCAAGCCTGTATGGGCTGATAAAGAGACACTTCAGAGAGCGCGATTTACCACTCCACCCAAGTGCCAGTCCTGTTGCGCATCCCGCTATGCCGCCATTGATAGCTGCACAGCATGTGAGATTCCTTCAACTTCTGCAGTGGTGCAGCAGACTAGCGCCGTTGGTTGCGTTTGACACAGCCTTCCAGCGCAGGAAGGATGAGCTCTTTGAGGTAGGTTGCACACTGTCTGAACTCACCGTCCTGTTTCTGCCGGATCCGCTGGGTTATGCAGCTGGCAAAGGCATACACCCCGCCAAACATAGCGAAGCTCTGCAGGCCCACATCAACAGTCAGTGCGCGTCATTGCAGACATGCATGCATCTGTCTGACCACGGCACTCAACCTCTGTCAGAGAGGGGCTGGCATGAGGGGGCTCAAGCATGGGCATGAAGCACACCTTTGCAGAGGTCCAGCCTTCTATCCTGCATGCTTTCCATCTTCCAGAGCCTCTGTGTCGTATGAGCTTGCCACCTGCTCAGACTTGACTACATGAGAGCACGACACCCACCATGATATTCCTGCCGTTTGCTAGGAGTAAGGGAAGAGTTGACTTCCTGTTTTTGTTTTCTGGACTTACCGAAGCCGAATACGTAGCCAAGGGCACCCCCACTGAGGCCTGCCATTGCTCCATTTATGATGCACAGCATTTGCCCGCCATCTACAGGCTGCAAGCCGCTGGTCGATAGTTGCTGCTCAAGAAGCTCCTGCAAAAGCAAAGCATGACGTATATGTCATGCAGCCCTCTGACGGATGATGACGATGCAATTCTTCGGGTTGGGCGGGTGATCTCCGAACCTGCTGAGCCTCCTGGCCCGTGATCACGAGCTCACCATCGCGTCTGCTCCCCATGATTGTCCTATCAAACTTTTGCAATTATCTTCCGCCGTGTTTCGGGGCTCTAGAAAGTGTTCCGAGACAGCGTTCGCCTGAGCGTGGAAACGCCGGTACATCGAATCGGGCAGTCGGGCACATTGGGCATCGCCCTTTTAGCTCGTCCAATGTTTTTCGCACCTCCAACGTCCATGATTTTCAGCACATGAATCCATCTAAGATCTTATGAGTCCGCCTTATAATATATAGCGGGTGGCATAATGGTGCGAACAAGGGATGACGCGAGCGCACAAGCCATGGAGCTCGAGCTCAAGGTCGACCATGCGCTCGACCTGGAAGCTGCACCTTCGTGCACTGCAAGCAACATCCCTGAGGGAGTCGCGCCTAGCGATGAGGAGGATGGACAGCATCCTTCCGGCATCAGAGGCATGACCGTAGCGTTCCAGGTGCGTCTTGGTCGCTCAGCAGTGGGCAATGTGATGCATGAAGTCCTCAGCTCATAAGCTCATCCTTACAGCAGTGATGATGGCTTGCTTTATCACTTGTGTCCATTGAAGAGCACGTATCGGCGATGTTATGGCAGCTATGTGCTGCTGCTAAGTCGGGGAATCACAAACACCTTCATCCATCTTCCCTGCTTTTGGACACCTTAGCTCAACTATCCGCGGCCATGATGCCAAAAACAGCACCTATCTATTGTGTTGTCTTGCAGGACGTTGAGTACATCGTCAAAAACAGTGCAAAATGGCGAGAGAAGATCAGCATCCTGTCCAAAGTCTCTGGCTCCATCCCGCCCGGCTACCTCACCGCCCTGGTCAGCACCATACTCATACGGTCACCTGGATTTGTTTGATGTTGACTCGCCAGTCTACATACGTGTATATGTGTGTCTGTACAGCTGTGCCTTGCTGGCCATGCTCTGAGTGTGGAATTGTCCTGCAGATGGGGCCATCAGGCAGCGGCAAGACCACCCTTCTAGGTAAGACTTTCTATGGTGCCCTCTTTGCTGGCCCATCCTGTTGTGCAGTGCTGTGCTCCCCCCCCCCCCCCGCCCCCCTTTATCCTGCAATATCTTGCCTTGTGTCATGCTCGCACATGCTGCTTCAGATATCATGTGATCAGTGCCTCCTTGAGTGGCTGTGCCTGATCAGATCACACCATCCGCTGTAACATGAGATGTTCACATCAGCTGCGGTCTGTGTGTTGATCTTGGCTGCATGTGCAGATGTGCTGGCGGGCAGGAAGACTGTGGGAACCATCAATGGCACAGTAGTGTATGCGGGGCACAAAGCGTCCCGCTCCTTCCTGCGCAGATACACCGGCTACGTCGAACAATTTGGTAAAGCCCAGCCCCACAGTCCTCGGCTGCATATCATGACCGCAGCGAGGGAAAATGACAGTGTGCATGATTCCGAGGCATCATCATGCTGGAAGGCAGGGTGGACACCGGCAACACCCTTGCAAGGCTGCCTGACGCAATGTGTTCCCGAGCTGGTCGCCCCATGAAGCAACAAACTGCCACTGGCAAGGCAGGTGCATGCACTGTGCCTGGCACTGCTGCCACTTCATGTAGGGACAGCGCTGACCTTCTTGCGCCAGCAGGATAGTGCTGGCCCATACAGCTAGGTCCTCTCGACGCATGCCAAATTTATTTTGAGCCTTCCACAACTGCTCCCCTGCAGACACGCTGCTGGACAATCTGACAGTAGAGGAGATGCTGATGTACACAGCAGAGATGAAGAACCCTGTGAGGGACTCCCTGGCCAGCAAGAAGGCCAAGGTGGCCTTAGTCATGGAGCAGCTGGCGCTCACCAGCTGCAAGAGCGTCAAGATTGGCAACGCTCTTGACAGAGGCATCTCAGGTGAAGCTGCCTCGTCACACCTCATCTGGGAGCCTCATTCTGTTCACCCCTCCACTCTTGTCCATGGCTGCTTCAGCCATACATGGTCCTTCTTTGGTGTCATCAAGTTTTCTAGACCCTCAGGAGGCTCCCTGCAACACCATGCGTCAAATCTGTGCTGTTGCCTCTGTCGTAGGTTGCTGCAGCAGGTATTTGCAGAGTCCAACAGCATAGGTTTGGATCCTGGCTGAGATGCGGGTTGTGGGATGTAGACAGCCCTTCAGGCGCCTTTATGCCATGGCGGGTGGATGTGCAGGTGGGCAGAGCAAGCGCACCAACATTGGCCTCGCCCTGGTGACCAACCCCAGGGTGCTGTTCCTGGATGAGCCCACCTCAGGCCTGGACTCTTTCACGGCAAATGAGGTTGGCATGCTCCCCTTCAATTGTGACCGTTTGCTCTCATTCAGGACGCCTGAGGAATCCAAGTATTGACTGGCTGTGCACCTGATGTCAGTTCTCGCATCTCGTCGCTATATTGCTCAGGCATCATGCCCTCGTGCTGGTATCATGTACCTTACACCGCATCTAAGGAACACATGACTAGCACTGGGGAGCAGGATCTTGAGCAATATCCCAATGAGATATGGAAGAGAGCAGGGATGCCGAGCGCCTGCAGGTTCACCCAATCAAGTTGTGAGGCGTGCATAGCCGCCTGACGGAATTCTGGGGTGGTCAAACCAATAATCTATAGCAGCAATAATGCCGTGCAGGTGATGAGTGTGGTGAAGGGGCTGATGAAGACAGGGATGACCATCTGCGCGACAATCCACTCTCCCACGCCCTTCTGCTTCCGCCTCTTCGACCGCATGATGATCCTGCTGCGCGGCCACATGGCCTACGCCGGCCCCAACGGTACCTGCCCCTCCTGGTCTCAAGCTGCCCACTAAGCATGCAGACAGTGTAAGGGCTCAAGGATTGCAGAGTGAGAATACGAGAAGGGTACATCTCACAGTGCCTGCAGACCTCACATGACAGTTAGCCACATTGCACATCCGTGTCATCCTCCGCATGATAATTCTCCTGGATAACGACCCCCCTGCGCGGCCCACATGACTTATGCCGGCCCCGCTGCTAGGTGCCCTCCAGGATCTGCCCTCAAGGATCTGCACTGCTACTCATTCAACTGACCTGGACATAAGGCCTCTGATCATAGCGCCAGCATTCTCCAGCGAAATGGCATCTCGTATGCTCAGCCTTGTCAGTGACAAGTTGTCACAGTGTGCCCAGGGGATCTGTGCCCATGCAGGTGAGGCGGCAGTGCACTACTTTGAGCAGACCAACCCAGGGTACCCGCGCTTTGGGGCCGGTAGCACGTCTGACAACCACGCAGAGTGGATTGTGGACCTCACGACCAAGGTGGCCTCATATCATCTCAGTGCCAAGTCACCCGAAGCAATACAGAGACATTGCGGGACATCTCAGCTTCTGGCTTTGAAACCCTACAAAGCGTTGTCTATCTCGCTCTGGTCTCTTGGTGGATCATCTACCAGGATATCAAGGCGTGATAGAGGATGCTGTCAATTGATGTGTCTGCATCTGATGCTGTGCTTTGAAAGAAGTGTAGAAGGGCAGGCAGACAGGGGCAGGCAGTTGCTGGACCCTGCGCAGCACCCTGTGTGTAGACAGAGCTGCAGAGCTGTCCCTGCATTGCACCTCTTAAGCAGCTGCTGTATTAGCACCATGCCTGCAGGCGGACAGGGACGGCAAGGCGCTGGAGTTTGCGCAGCGCTACCAGGCGAGCGCGCTGTGCGCGGCCAACGCCGGGGACCTGCAGCGCGACCTGGAGCGGCGCGAGGTCAGCCCCCAGATCGCCAAGGAGCTGCGCGCGCGCCAGGGCACCAGCACGCCCTTCTACTTCGGCGTCAAGACCATCCTCAAGGTCCTCCCTTCCACCAGATCTGCTCTAGAGCCATCAAATCAAGCATTGCATTTCAATGACCACAGGTGTGGTTTCTCAGCAGAGAGCTCATCTTAGTGCGTTGATTGCTGAGGAGGCTCACGTGTAGCTCACGGATGTGCAATGCACGATCAGGTCTAAATCCATGAGCAGTCATGAATGAGCTGCAGGAGCAAATAGCTGTCCCTGCTGCTCACGCAGGCAATCGTAAATCCGGCTTGCCGTCTTGGCTGCATGCCACAAGAGATTGCCTCTACTGTTTTGGTAGTTGGGATTGCGTGGCAACTTCAATGTTGTGATGTGCAGTACCGGCTGTGGCGGGACCTGTCGGATCCCACCTACTTGGGCCCCAGAGTGGCAGACAAGATTGTGGTGGGGCTCATCCTGATGAGGTGAGAGACTGCCTGCTCCTCTTTGGCTTTCACTCCTCCCCAGTCACTGATCTTGCAAGGCCATTTCAATTCCCAGAATATGACTGCAATGCGAGATCTCTATAGGCCTGCTGCAATATGCGGACGTGCACCGCTGAGTGGGGGCGCTGTTGCATGCAGCCTGTACTGGCACATCGGCAGGGAGAACTTTGGGCCCAACTCTGTCAACATTGGGGCCGCGCTGTTCATGGTCACCATCCTGCCAGCCTTCGCAGCCTGCGCCTACACGCCACAGCTGGTAAATACTCATGCCCCTGGCACTGTGTCCTTTTAGTTGCTACTGCTTGTCTTCATGACAGGCCGGCCTAGCCATTGCAGCGCCCCATCATCATGGCACTTTGCATTGTTCCTGACGCTGATCTGAGGCTACTTATGCAGGTGCTTGAGAGGCCTGTGTACTACAGGTAAGAGCCAGTGCAGATTTACTACATCCGGAGGGCTGGCTGACTACTTACTGCTCCTGTCTTAGCTGATATGGTGTCAGGGGCAGGCCTGAAGCACTTGAGGCACCTGAGCAAGCTGTACTTCCTCTATCCAGCTGGTCGGCTGACAGTGCATTGAGATGTCTCACAGTGCTCATGCAAGCGTTTGCAGTATAAGAAGTCCTCGTGTAGGCTGGTCAGCATGCAGCACAGAGAGCTGATGTGGCTGCTGCAGGGAGCGCAATGATGGGTGCTACACAGCGCTGACCTACCTGAGCGCCAAGATCTTTGAGGAGTCCCTGGTGGCTCTGGTGACGAGCACGGTGTTTGCCTGCATCGTGTTCTTCCCCTGCGAATTCTCGGGCAGCTTCGCGCTGTTCTGGTACACGTACTTCCAGACGACCCTCATCGGCATATGTGAGTCTCTCACACTCGGCCGTCCAATTGGTGACTGATCACTCAGCAGTTATACCGGTGCCCGGTGTCCTGCGCGGCCACACAGAGCCAAAAAAACTCATCGGCATGCTGTGCCACCTGCCCGGAAAGCTTGTGACTGCTCGTGTGCATGGTAGAGATATTGCGTGTCTTACATTCTTGCGCTTGGGCACACTGTCTTTCATAAGCATAGATAACAAAGGGTGGTGTCTGGGACAGAGCAGCTATGATCGTGTGCACACTGTGCAGTGCTGGCATACTTCATCGCAGCCATCTCCCCCAACATGGATGTGGCAAATGGTGCTCTCCCAGCGTTCATTGTCATCAACCTGTTCTTTGTGGGCCTCCTGATCAGGCCGCAGGACCAGCCCAAGTATTGGCATTGGTGAGTTACTCCGCTCTCAAGCACTGCTTCAGGCAACTGATACTGTTTCACTGCATCGGGGACACTGTACTCTACTTCTGAGCAGCCCAAGCATTGTCATGTCAGACATGCTCACTGCTGAGGTCTGCATCCTTCTGGAGGGGCAGCGCGTCTGCTGAAGAATGCAGACTTCAGCAGTGGCAGTACATGCTCTGATGTGCCCTGTCAGGTGGAAGTGTTGCCTGTCTCTTCACATGCAAGTGTATAGCGCAGGTTCCAATACATAGACTTCCTGCACTACTCATGGACGGCACAGATGATCAACCAGTTTGAGAATACGCATATCATCATCTTTCTGGGCATTGAGGTGAGGACCCCTCACCAATACCTGCTTCCCTGCTCAGCAAGCCACAGCGGCACAGTGCTTGTCTGGTGTACCCAGCCCAACCTGCATGAGCCAGGGCAGGGTCAGAGTAAGCTGGACCTGACAGCCTCGATGTGTTGATGTGCAGATCCTGCAGTTCTACGACCTCAGGGGCAAGAAGAAGTGGGACTATGTGGGCTTTGAGACGGTCTTCATTGTGGTGTTCTTCGTCTGGGCCTGGCTGGCGCTGGCCTTCATCCGCCACCAGAAGCGCTAAATAACCTTCCCGCCCGACATATTCTACTAGCTAGTAGCCTCAATCTGTCACCAGGTGCAACATATGCCTTCCCACCCCTCGAAGGCGTTCAAAGTCATCCGCCACCAGAAGCGCTGAGAGACTTTCCCGCTCTTTGGGAATATGCCATCAGGCATGCAGTGGCCTCAAATCTGTGTCCATTCCTAGCATTTTCATCAGAGCCTGGCTGGCGTTGGCCCTCATTTGCCACAGGAAGGGCTCAGGGTCTCCTTGCACCTCCACAAATCCAGACAGGAGTGCTGTGAAGCCGGGACTGGTATCATGGCTATGTTTGGCTCTGAGCCTGGCTGGCGCTGTGGCCGCCTATTGCCATCAGAGACGCACAGGGGTTTCAGTGCTGATTGAGGAGGCCCAAAGACTGATTGTCTTATTGGTGGCTAACATGTTGCCTGCTGAACTGCCACACATCTGCTTACGTAGCAAGCCTTCTTTGTCATCATTTTCTGTAGGCTGCAAGAGGCATCATTGCTCCCCAGTGAGCTGTGGCAGCAATGTCTATCTCAGGCGTTGGTAATCTGGTAAGGCAGCACTTCTGCCTAGGCAGGTCTGGCCGAGCATATGACAGGCTACAACATGCGAGCACTGACCATGCAGCTGAAGTATCTCAGGTGTAGGGTCTTTGTGGGAGTCCGCTCAAGCAGATCAGGCAGATGTGAGACATGTAGAGTCCTAGCCCAAGAGGGGCTCATGACACAAGCAGCCACAAACAGTGTAGCACAGCACATGGCGTTTCAATCTGCAATGGCCCTGTCGTAAGAGTCTATGTGTGGACACGTGAGCAATGTGAATTGAGTGTCAGTTGAGATTGCACTGCCATTGCTGAAAGCACATATGGGGTGTTGCAAGTGCCGACGTGCTACACATCCCTCATCATACAGTTGAGCAGCGAGCACAAGCGCCAAGAGCCTGCTGAACCTCAGCAGTCTCACGTGCTTGCACTCATATATTGCAGAGTTGGCTCCAGATGTGGCCTGCTCAAGTAGACAGCCTCTGTATGTAAACTGTGAGACATATAGCATAGATGAACAAGCGTGCTACTAGTGTGATATTGGCACATTCAATTTTACAGGTCTCTTATGGCCAATCACACTTGTCACCTTGAGATGTGCTGACAGAATGCTGTAAGTCTGATCCCAATTGAATCACTATAGCTTTTGAGGGCTTTACACACTGTCGGCGCAGGGGCTGACCTTCAGTTCTGGCCCACACATGCGCAACTTTGGATGTACAAAAATGCACAAATGCAGTGCTGAGCATTGTACAAGAGACTTCATGGTTGACAGACCGTGCAATCATTGAAAATTGTGGGAAAGATATCAGTCTTCTCGGTGTGCCACAAAAGTGGACCATGCATCTATGCCATCCGGGCAGCCTGGCTGCCTCTCAGTACAACCTCTATGCAGCGCTCTCACGATTGCATCTGATCCACTCCATCTCGTTGCAGCTTACTCAAGCTGCCAAAACCTTGGACCAAGGCCTTCCTTCTTGCCAAAAAAGGCGACGCGCCTAGTGTCCTCCACAAACTCAGGCCATCCCTTCTCTTTGATGTGCTCTGGCAGGGCTAGCCATGAGCGCGCCATGGCTGCAGCTGTCTCCTCAGTCTGCATGTCAGAGAACAATGAGCTGTTGCTGCTTTTTTGACCCAGAGCTGCTGAGACGACTTCTGCTCCGCTCCAACCTATCCCATGTGGCAGCCTGCTTCAATGACGTTACACTGTGCTGACACCATCAATACCCCCACTCTCAGATAGTGAGACACGAGACAGTGTACAGGACCCTCAGTGGCATCGGAGGGGACAGGGCTGTCACCATCAGGCTCTTCCAGATTGCGGACTCCTCTAGTTTGGCGCTCTTCCGGTGGCGGAGCCAGATCTCTGCGCGCTTGAAGGGGTCCTGTGCAATAGCACGCCAATAGTGAGTTGTAAAGCAACCTCCATATAGGGAGCTCAACATGCAGGTGCTGCTGTAGCAATGCAGGATGGAGGCTATAGACGTAAGGTCACAGAGAGGCCTGGCTGGTAGGTAAAGAGCTCACATGCTTGTTTGGCTTTGAGCCCAGATTGCCGCTCCGCCTGCAAGCACAGATAGACTCCTCATGTGATGCAGGCTTTGACACCCGCCGAGCAGCACATTGTACCCGTACCTCCAATGCATGCAAGGTTGCACACCTGGCAGTTTCAAGCTTCAGCTACTTATGACAACGAGGCTTGCTGTAGGGCACTGTTTGGCTCTACCATTTGGTCACAACCAAAAGAGTCGTTCAGCCTAGAACATCCTGCTAACACACCTGCGGCCCATCATGGCGCTGTCCTCTCTGTGACAGGACTTGAGCACGAATTCAAGCAGCGCCAGCTGGTCCCGGTTCACCTGTGCAAGGGGCAGAGAAGGGGCGTCACACACCTGTCAGCCGTCACAGCTGCATCGTCCCTCTGGCAGGACTTCATCACATGCTCTAGCAAAGCCAGTTCACTCCTTTTGACCTGTGCATGGGGTGGGGTTTTATCTGGGCCTTGTCACTGCCTGCCTGGGCATTCACAACGCCAGTGTAGCTCTTCCAAGCATGCCTCACAGGTTTCAACTTGACCATTGTCCCTGGCAACGCGGCAGAACCAGCGATAGCAGGCACGCTAGAGTCTTGGAGATTATGGTGAGGGGCTTACATAGGCAATGCAGTCCACAGGGCACATATCCACAGCCTCCTCAATGAGCTCTGCATCGTTGCCCCACTGTGTGTGCACTCTGGCCCTACCATAGTCATCCTCCTGCACAGAGCATCGCATGTGAGGCACCTATCACAGTCCTGTAGGAGCAGGGCCACCAGTGGGTCCGCAGCAACAATCAACAAAGAAAGAGGTGTCATGCACTCAGTCCGGCTGCACAATTGCAAGAAGCTCTGCAGTGCGCGCACCATGTGGAACGTCTGGGGACACATCTGCAGCATAGCACAACACAGGTCAGCTACTGATATGAATACAGCTGGAGACTTCTCACAGTGACAGCATGCTGCTTTCCACAAGCAAATGCATTCAATGTCCAAAAGGAAGGGGCTCACATTGGCACAATGGAAGCAGCCTGTGCAGCTGCATACACACACAATAGGACTCAGACTCGGGCGCAACACCTTCTCCTTAGGCAATGAGGGTTTGAGAACAGGCGGCAGCATTGAGAAGGATCCTGTCGCAGCCCCTGCTCAAGGGCACTGATGATGGGTTGTTGCGCGCAGCAGAGATAAAAGGCACATCGGAAATACCTGGTCTCATCTACAAACACTGCGCGCTTCTCCTCAGGAACGCCATTCCATCTAGACACAGGCCGCCCATCGTATGCATGACCATCCTTCCTGAACTTCTGGACCTGTGAGAAGGCTCACCACATTGAGTATGGGCCCACATTCCTGCTCAGCTTGGGACAATAGAAACCTCTGGTAGCCTTGCAAGGCAGTCTCTAATGCTGCATGGAGCGGACTCTGTTGCATGGCCTGATGCCACTTTCCAGCCAGAGTTAGGGTGATTCTATGCCAGATAAGGTCCCAGAAGGCTCACATCACTCTGGTATGTTTCCCGCAGAGCGTCATTCATGAGAGTGGCGTATGCAATGTTGAGCAGCACTGCCACCTCATTGGCATCATCACCTGCACAAAGCTGGAACCATCTAACCTAGCGCAATAACAAGACATTCGCCCAGCACGCTAACAGCCTGTGAGTGATCCAACACTCTCAGACAGTACATGTCCAAAGACCAGAGGGTAGTGTGCAGGCTTACCAATCAAGTCTGGGTGGACCAGGCGCTGCAAAGCCCGGTAGGACTGCTTAATCTCTGCTGTTGATGCTCCAAGATCAAGATTCAGCAACTGGAAGAAGTCTGAAGGGGCTGCAGCATTGAAGGCCTCTGCATGCCCCGACGAAACCTACACACCAACAAGGTACAGTGTCACGACCGAGCTGCAATGCACTTCACTTTCATATTGCAGATATAGCCACTGCTCACCTCTCTGAAATACTCGCGTTCCAGGTCGCTCAGGACAAGGCCGAGCTCCTCTTGCTCCTTGACCCTGGCGTGAGGGATCATGCGCACATATCGCTGGCCGGCTGGCAGTGCATGTACTGATGCGGCACTTCTGAAGAGCGACTGGCCGGGCATGGCATTGCGCGAGATCCGGAGGGCGGTCATGCCGGACATGCCGAACCTAAATATCTTTCTGCAATATCTGCAACCTACATAAACACGGTCCTAAGCCCCTCGTGCCCAGCCTTGTGCGCGCTAACAATCTTTCCAATCCCAAAAGACCTATTTCGTGCTTACTGCGGCCTCCTTAAAGCTGTGTGTACACCAAAAAGCGGTAAAGTGTGTTGGGCAGGCAGGCGTCGCCACGTCGACATGCGCTTTATGCGTGCGCAAGCAACTTCTCCCGCGCAGCGCGTGCCTGGAAATCTCAAACCCCCCTCTCCACTAGCTGCGTCTTCTCCTCAATGCCAATGCTCTCCCTTCCAAGGCATCTGATCAGCTGCAGTTGGGTTGGGGTGATGTGATCCCTCTTTCAAGAGAGTCAGACATGCTTTGGCTGGAGAAGACGTGACATGATCTCGGTGTCTGCTTCAAACCCGGTCACACAGCAAGCCCTCCAGCAAAACCAATGGCATCCAGCTCCTTCATGGTACCATGGGAGCTTGCACTGTGCGTGCACAGGGTGTTCCGAGGAACACAGTACCACGTTGATAGAGAATAGACTTACATCTCTCCTCTGCTCGCACACCCAAAGCTGCTCTCATCATCTCTGAATACCTAAGACCTCTTGCCCTTTGGGTGCATCTGTGGAAGCTTAAGCTTATCTTAAACTTTATGAGTATTCATGAGCAGACTAGTCGTGTTGTGAGGGTTCGAACCCTCGAATTCGCACATCCTCTTACATTGCCGCGACCACACTGCAGCTCTCAAGCCATTTGTTTGTGTCTTGTCCCTTCCTTGACATAGACAGTATCCACCATACTTTGTCCATCCATGACAGGCATAGGCCTGTGACCAGATGTACCGTTACAACACGAGCCCATACGTTTGGGTAGGAAGACACGTTGCAACAGGCTAGCAGGAGGCTTGCAAGCACCCCTGATGCCTTCTTTCAGTCTTGTATCCCACTGGAAGTTTGCCCTTTGGCAAAAAAGAAAGCAAGATCTCTAAAGGGTCGTACAAACGGGTCCCGCATCTAGACTCAGTTTCCGCTGTCTTTTCAAGAGTTAAAAGAAAGAGACATTCGACAACTGGCAAGCCTCCTGTATGGAAACCAAGCTGCAACCCAACAAGGGAGCTGCCACTGCAACCTGCGCGAGTAGCGCATGCCATGCCATGAAGACTACTTCAGCCGCCGCATCAAAGCGATGTGACGGCCAAAGATGACAATGCTGGGCATGACCATGCGCTTGAAAACCTTTTCGGAAAAGTCCTGACATCTGGAAAGCCGCAACAAGCAGCCTTGCTTGTGGGGTTGCACCGTAGCAAAGACACGGCAACCGAAGAAGGAGAGAGACTAGTCGATCCAACACCCCCACATCTCTGGGGCTGCCATGATTTTGCACCTTGAACGAGCTTGATCTATCTGGAAACCTCACAGGAACTGATCAGGCACACCCTGATGCTTCAGGAACCAGAAAGCACCCTCACTTGCGGTGCTGCTGATCCAGGCCAGACCGTAGGCGTTGCCGGAGCGCCAAAACAGGGCCCTGAGCTAGCATAGGACTGGTAGAGCTGTCGCTCCCAGCAGCTGTCAAGCACCCTCTGCTTGCAGGGCCATGCGCGAGGTCAGTGCTTCTTGAACAATGCTGCCTGGCATTGAGCAGGCCTTATGTGGCGCACAACTGTGCTAGCACAGTCTTATTGCCTCTGTGACCCTAGCTGAGCCAAAGCTCAAACACCCTGAAAGAGAGCCCGCTTGGCCGAGGAAAAGCTCCTTCACGCTGGAGCTCTGTTGTCGAGCTGTGTTACGGACAGCACTCCGGCACCAGAAAGTGTCACAATCTAGATAGTCCTGTTTGCTTGTAAGCCTGCGGTCATTTATGCCAGCAGCGGAATGTGATGGCTGTCAGGAAGCAGCGCATCCCATGAGATATGTTAAGGACTCAGAGATGCGACTCCCTGCAATTGCGCCCGCCACTGCCTTTGCCAATATGTTAGCGAGCACTTGCACCCCACATGGTGCTCTGAGATATTATACCTGCCTTCTCCGTCTGGCGCCCGGAAAAACAGCGGGCTGACTGAGCACAAGCTTGCACTTGAGAAGCGTCTGCGAGATGCGCAAAAGTTGCCCATGTCGGGCTGCGGCAAGCAATATTGCAAGTCGGGGCCTTGCCAGGGGACCCATCTATTGGATGTTCTGCAGGCTTGAGGAGCCTACTAAGGATCGCCAGGGCCCCCTGGCAACAGGAAAACAAGGCCAGTGCTGAGCTCATCTGAGAAGACTAGAACTGAAGCCTCTCTGTGGTAAATTTGCCATGTGCTGGGGTGTCGGGAAGTCAATTAAAGCAGCGCTGAGACAAGCTTCCGCAGCTCCTGCAGGGCTTCCGCGAATGATGGCCTGTCAGAGGCCTCTGCTGACCTGCAGCGTAACCGCGCTTGTTCAGCCAGATGGCAGGGGCATGCAACTTCCCTCACTGAGCAGAGAAGAGTTTATGCCTCTTATCAACACTGTCTCACACTTTGGACATCTCAGGTCGCAAGTACCCCTGTTCACATGGCCCACCACGTCCCTTTGCGCAGCAAGGCAACAGATGAGCTTCTGGCTGCCGAGCACAGCCACTTGCACCCAGCTCTGGGCACAGGGGCCGCCTAACGTGCAGAGGGCAACTGAAAAGCAGACGCGGGAACTCACCAGCACTTGGTGAGAAGGTTGGCACATCCTTCGGGTAGGTTCTCTGGAACAGGTGGACGCCAGCCAGTCATAACCTTGCAGATGACCTGCACGAAAGCCGCAAAAGGCAATTTATATATTTATTCATGGCCTGCAATCCTCTGCAAGGGCATGCAGCTGGCCCTGCTGCAATGCCATAGAACTATCAAACAAGTGTAGAGCAAAAGCTGCTCCAGAGCAGCATGCGTGGTCAAGTACCATATGACAGCAACCTCCTGCTGCCCGACCAGCTGATGCATGTGAACCATATTTTCTATAGCAGGAGCGGGCACTTCGGGCAGTGCATTTGTGTTATAGGGCAGCAGTAACAGGCACCTGCGATTGGCGCAGCCCTTGGAAGAGCTGCTCCCCTGTGAAGAGCTCCCAAGCCAGCATGCTGAAGCCGTAAACGTCAGCCGCCTTAGTCATCTTCCCCTCCAGCAGCAGCTCGGCCGGCATGTACCTGAAACGCCATACATATGCCTCAGACTGAGCCATGATCACGCAAGATGAACACCTTTGCTAGACTCATGAGGCGCCCAAATCCCTTGCATGTGGCACTCAACCAGCCATGTGAAGGCTGCTAAGGCAGGTCAGACGCACTATGAAACCTACAGCAAAATGACCACACACGCACATGCTTTTTCCAGCCATGGCGCTGGGTTGTACGCATGCAGCTGACGCAGGGAAAGCTAAAAGTGCCTTCAGCCTATACGCCTCAGTCTTGCATCTGAAATTTGTCACTGAGGCAAGAGGGGCGGCACTCACGCAGCAGTGCCAAACGTGGCGGTGGAGACGTGGGTGCGGTTGTGCTCCATGACGCGGGACAGCCCGAAATCCGCCAGCTTGCACACGTAGCCGCGCGGGTCCCATGCAGACGTCATGGCCGACTTCAGCAGCACATTCGCGCCCTTCAGGTCTCCCTGGACGCGCGCATGCGACACATTGAGTGCTGTACACTCCCAAGCCTATACCCTGCCTGTGGAGGCCACATCTGTGAAAGTCTCTGCTCCACCACGGAGGCATGTCATGTGGCAGTGCTGGCAGCGGGCATGGCAGTGAGGATTGTACAGACCAGAAGCAAAGGTCAACATGCGCATGCAAGGTACATGACAGGTGGTGTGCTCTCCACGTGGGCCTTTGCATGAGGCTGGCATGTGCTATTGCTAATGCCCAGCTCAGGCAGAGCGCAGTTACAGGGCTTACATGCAGGACGCCCATGGAGTGGAGGTGCTCCATGCCAGCCGCAATGTCCATGAGGCAGAGCAGCCCTGACTTCTGCACATCACACGAGACCCATGTCAGGGACGGGTGACGACTAAAGACACACGCGCTGCTTTCATGTGTCCCTTCACTTTCCTTGGCACCTCGGTATGAGGGAATGCTGTCGGGTGCACATGGCAGTATGACTCTGAAACTAATTTTTCAGTCGTCCTCCAGCCATGACGACCACATGACAAGCCCTCAGGACGCGTGTCCACTCTTGACTAGGTATGACCGAGTAGTCCCCCAACACTTGAGTACACTGCATGCATGCTTGTATGCATGCCAACACAGCAGCTGCATTGAGTAATGGGATATTGTCAGGCTCCTCACCAGATCATCCACGTATTTGCCCTCCAGCGTCGCATCTTCCAGGCTCCCGCAGTCGCAGTATTCCAGGATGAGCCATGTTTCAAGCAGCTCTACGCCGTGCTGCCTTGCCTTGCTGAGCTCGCCTTTGTGCTGCTCCTCTGCCCCAGGCGAGTAGCTCATGACCCTCCTGCACAGCCAGGGCAGAAGTCAGCACCTTGCAAGATACACCTGCTGCTCCATGAGTGTAATGCCTGCCCAACGCTGACCTTTGCTGGCCGTACCATATCTACAGTGGGCCCTACACTACAATGCATGCATCATGTGATGCACGACACCGCACTGGGAGGCTCCATGCATGGTCAAAGGTAAGTCCTTCAGGACGATAGCATGAGCCATCGCGGGCTGCAGCTTATTTTAGTCAAGTCATGTTTTGCACAGCGAGAGGACGCACTCATGACGTCCATGAACCACCAAAGCCTGTCGCGAAAGGCAATCATGCAAAGTACGGTATTTGGTGCACCCTTTAGTGCATGGGCTCAAGGGCGAGACGTACCCCTTGCCGGCATGCCCATTCAGTGCGCGGTGAGAGAGCCCCCCAGAGGACGTCTCCTCAGTGCTGTCTGCAAAGGCGTTTTTTGCGCCGGCCTTGCCTAAGTATGCTGCGATCGCCAGCAGAGGGGCATGGCTGTCTGCATTGCTGTCCTCGCCCTCTGCTGAATCGCTCGGCTTTGCCTGCCAGACACACTCAAGCTTTTATAGCTGCAATTAGACCAGATGAGATGGTCATCAATGCCTGTCTCCCCAGGCCTAGACAGTCGGATGTACAGGCAGAACTGAGATCACCTGTTGCATATGTTCACCCTCAAGGCGGAGAGAGGTCTCCGCTGTAACTTAAAAAAGGTGTCTGGTCTGCAAGTATGCAGGCAAGCCTCAGGGGCTAGAACCCACACTCACCCTGAAAGGACTGGGAGGCGGCCTGAAGGCCGAGTAGGCTGCTGCAGGGCCGCTGCGATCTGGCAGGGACATGCTGAGTGCGCCCCCCTTGATGTCCTTGGTGAGTGGCTGGGGCTCGTCATCAGCCTCCTCGTCCTCGGGATGAGATTCTACGGCATGATGCTGGTACGGTGGCCACTGCCGGCAGCCGGCCTTGTGCTCCATGGTCAGCGGCTCGGCGGTGTCCGAGCCGTCGTCCGAGATGTCATCCATGTCCCGGCTGTCGGACGCGCCGTCCGCCTCGTACGTTGGCCGCGCGCTGTCATCCGATGGACGCGAGCCCTCTTCGGGACACCTACACGTCCCCAGGAGACCCAGGTCACTGCATGCATGCAGATCAAGATGCATCCTTTGAAGCCCTGGCTTTCAGACGCGCCGTCTGCCTCTTTATGGGCCACGGGCTGCCTGCAAGCTGCCCATGGGCTCTTGCAAAGGCGAGCGCTCTCTAGGACGCATGTGCAATCCCATGGGGGTTATGTCACCACATGCATACACATTGCCTCACCACTAAGCAGCTCTGCAGCGCAGAAGTATGGCTGTTTCCACAGATTGCTGGAACACTACACCCTCATCACGGCAACATTTGGTCCCGCTTCCAGACATGTAGCACCAGCTTGCAAGTGTATGCAAGGCCTGCAGGTGCTAGGCAGAGAGGACAGTGACAAGCGCCTCCCTGTATGAGAGCACTCTCAGGGCATAGCTGAGCATTTTCTGTTGATGCCGACGGAAAGTCTCGCTCACCTGTCTTTGAGACCGTCTTTGAGATCTCCGGCTGCTTTGCTAGACTTCTCGGATGTATCTGCAATCATGTGCATGTGCTGACTCTGCTTCAAGCGCGCCAGCAGGTTCTGAAAAGCGTCTGGTGCATCCGCATCCATCTTTCCAGCTTCTGTAGACACACACAGCACCATGAGCACTGTACAGCAGATGTTCCTGATGATAGCTGCCTTTCACCTTGGTCCTGCACTCGCATCTGCCTTGTTTGAACTGCGAGCAGGCTGATCACACACAACTCACTCGCATGCCCTCAAGCATAATTCTCAGACTAGGGCCAGGGATTGCTGTCCAGGGTGCCTACCTAGGCTGCGGATCTGCCCTGCAGCCAGGGAATCCTGCTGCTCCATGCCAGTGGGTGCAACACCGACGGGCACTTGCGGTGGGACTGATCTGAAGCTCTTTAGCGGAGGTGGGTCGAACATTGCTGAGTCCTTGGCTTGCCGCATCGATGCAAGGAGGCTCTGTGACCGCTTCTCTGGCTTCTCAGTGCCTGACACGCTCCCTGCACCAGCACCGCACAGTGCCTCAGCAGAGGCCTTCTTACACGTGGACAGAGCAAGCACGCCCCAGTTGGATTGGAGCAATTGGCTGCTCACCGCACTTGAGAAGCTCATGCTGTGCGCGGTTGGAGGACTGACAGTCATTGCTGCAATTCTGCTCGCCTGCCATGTGCATGGCATCTGCCTAAGGAAGACTGGTATGGAGGGTCTTGAGCATTGAATGCGAGGGGTGAAAGAAAGGTAGGTCAGCGCAATCCCAAATCCCCCATCTTTCATAATCGAAAACTTGTGGCGGAACTCTTCAGTTGGGGCGGCAGGATGGGTTGCATGTGCGCACCTGAGGGTCCAGCCTGCGAGAGTGCCTTGTTCAGCAGCTCTTGGTGGCTGCCAGCAATGCTGTCTAGGTCATTGTCCGTGCCATGCAGCCATGTTGACACAGGGTTGGTATACACGCCATCCCTGGATCTCACGGTCCTGACCTTGAATGTTGTGACCTGCATAGCAGCACATCCTTCTGCTCTTAGTCTTCTGCATTGTTGCCAGAGTACAGAGTATGCCGCACAGTCCCACCATCAGCTACCTGAACGCTGCTGTCAGTACTGCTGTAGCAAGGGTGTAAGCCATGCAGCCTGAGCCATCTCCCAGCACGCGAGCCATGTGGAGGGGATATGGCAAATTACTCACCACATTGGGGTGTTGTATGGAGGTGGACAGCGCTGACTCGCGCAGTACCTCTGCCAGGCTGGACAGCGCGCAGTTGTGCGCTACAATCTTCACAGCCACTAGGCCCCCACACCAGCGCCCTGCGCCAGCCACTTTGGTCAGCTTCGCCTATGTGCCGCTTGCAGCCTTTAGCATCTCAATGGCTGAACCTGTAATAGTCACATCTGAGGCACCCAGACACATACAGCAGGTGATGCATGCTCTACACTGAGCATGGGGCTGTTGCTCTCATGGCAATGATTAGGCAATGGCCTCGCAGGGAATACAATCCTTGGCTGGCCAGCGACCATGTGATGACATGCCTGCCATCTGATGCCACTGCAGACTAGCTGCAACTATGTGCAGGAAAGCTCTGTCCCTGCATGATGGCCATGCTCAAGAAGGGGGTCAGTGGTATAAGGATTGGGAGGTACCTTTGTACACGCGGCCGAAAGACCCCCTGCCTAGCATCTCGCCTAGCTCCAGGCCCCCTATTGTGGCGCGCTCGCGCTGCCGGAGCAGCTCCGCCAGCGAGTCCAGAGTGCTGCGGTTGATCACCTTGATGCCGTCTGCATCTGCAAAAGGCACCAGGCCTGTTAGGATTCCTCCCAACCGTGGAGCTCAGAATTGTTTGCTGGGGCCCAGGATTGTGGCATGCAGCATCACTCAGGGTCCAGAGTTTCCTCGCAGAATACTGTGCAGGCCGCAGCAGTTTAGCATCATGCAACTGCTGCCGGACACATGGCAACCCTAATGGGTGCACACCAGTGCCCTGTACTGCTGCGAAGGCCTCCCAGCACCTTGCTGCACAGTGTGCACGAGGGGAGGAACAGGTCTAGAGAAGTCTCCAGGAAGTGTTTGGCGGAGGAGCACAGCAGCAGGCCAGAGGAGCATTGCCTCCGCGAGACGGGCGCGAACCTGTGCTGCCGCCGCTGGAGTTTGTCCGGCGGGGCTCCCGCGAGAAGTTGAAGTCCAGCATGCCAAGGTACCATGCAGCGACCCCAGCCGCCAGCATCGTGAAGCTGACACCCAGAGCACCAAGCAGCAGGTGAGGAGACCCTACAAGGACCATGATACCATCTCAGGAGCCTGTTGCGGCATGCAAGTGGTCCCGCAGGAAGGGGTGCAATGTCGGGCAGGGGATGAGCAGCTGGCCTTTGCGAGCGCCTCTTGAGCACAATTGCAAGTACATGACTCGGCCTCACAACCTCTGTCAACTTTATGCTGCACTTCAGGCCATACTGCTGATGCAGAAGAGCACCCTGGTTGATGGCCAGTTTTCACGAAACGCACAGAGAGCAGAGCAGGAAGCTCACTCTCGCGCTCCTGGAAAGTGTCCGGCACACACACCAGCGTGTGGTTCGTCCTGGTCATCGTGACTGTCCCCACTGCATGAGAGCTTCAGGGAGTCAGGGCCGAGGCACATGGATGGCTGGGATGCGCCTCAGATTATCACTTCACATGTCTGTACACCATATCTCTGTCAGCAGTTGTGCCGCTTAGCGAGTCCAAGAGAGGCCTGAAGGGTGCATGGAAAGCTGACGCACCGTCCTCCTTTGTTGTAATGTCTACGAGCCTGGATGTGGTGCGCTGGACGCCTCTGATTGAGACCTGCAGGACCAAACATGATTGGCATGATGGGAAAGAACGCGAAAGCTTGGAAAGATGGCCTGTAATTTGGAGCTCACATAATGGCTGGCTCAGCCACCATTTTGGACCAGGCAGGAGCACGCCAGCAACGAGGGCATCAGATATTGCCCGATGAAGCTCCAGGGATAGCCAAGACACACGCAAAGCATGGAGTGCCACACCTGTGTGCCAGACGCCCGCCAGTCCAGCAGGTTGGGGACGCCATCGGGGTTAAGGATTGGGGTAGCTGCCTCCCTGAACTTGTCACAGCTGTCCCACTGCTCGTCTGACCAGTAGTAGAACACACAGTCGTGCATGCTCATCTGCATGAGACACGTGAGCGTATCAGAGCCCCTCCAGATCTCCCCTCCATCATCCGCCCAGCAGAGATACCCTATAAGCAGGTCGTTGGTCCTCCACACACAAAGACTTAACATCTACCAGGACAGGGTCTCTCATACCCGTTCTGTCAAGCCAGAAGGTTCACACTGTATACTTTACAATGCAGCTCTGCTGTATCAAGAAGGGCAGCAGACACGCTGTGTTGAACTCTGAGCAGAGTATGTACATACAGACATAGATACGTTGGCTCAGGAGACAGCGTGGCTTTTTAAAGAGCGCTTGGTGTCCAGCATCTTCTCTGTGGGTTGCACAGGACAGCGGGGTGTAGCCAGGGCACACCTGGCTGCCCTTGGCAAGTGTAAGGGAGGGCCACAGGGCGAATGCACCCGCCACATGCAGGCGGGTGCGGGGGGTGGGGTGCGCCAGCTTGCGGTTGCCCGAATTGGGCACATGCAGGCGCTGGAACTCCAGATGCGCACCCGGCGCCACATGGATGGCATCAGTCAGCAGCCCAAAGTCCAGCACCGCTGATGCAGGCGCAACATTCTCTGCACCGCAGCACATGCACTTCTTCCCACTCCCGCTGGATCGGCTCATAATGTGGCGCAAGCGCTCAATGACAAGGCTTGCTCATACGCTTGTATGCTGAGAACAGATCCATCAGTCTGGTGCAGGCTACACTCACTTGGGCACCTAAAGCAGGCAAGAGGCATGCACACCAAGCAAAGGCATGTCACAATTTGCAAGCTACCTGACTGCAGCACCACGTGACGTCCTTTGGATATCAATGCAGTCCCTTTAGCCACCCAATTTTCCTTCTTCAGATGCACTCTCCCTGCAGCAACAGGCATACTCATGTGGTTGTACGCTGCATGCTTGGTTGTGCAAGCCAAGCAAGACTGCCATGACGGCAGCAATGGCACTGCAGTGCAACTGATGACCCGGCAGGAATGGCCTCAATGAGCAATATACAAAAGCGAAGGTGCATGAAGCCATTAAGAGCAGTATTATTACCTTTGATGATGATGTTAGTGACTTCGTGAGCTTGCAATGCCTCCCCAAGGTCTGTGGCATTGCTGACAACGCGTGTCTCAGGCCCATGGCTGTTCAGCGAGATAATGCTCTGCTGGTCGTTGGCAAAGGCTGTGGATGCGAGCCACAGGGGAAGCAAGGCCCACAACGTGAGGCCTACGCCTACCCTATGGACCATATCCCAGGCCCTTCTGGCTCACCTGTGCAAAAGTAAGAAGCACTTGGCTTTGTTGCTCGGATCACCCTGCGTCTCCTGCCGTCGTAACGCCACTATAGCAGCCAAGTTTACTCAAAGCCAACGAAGGTCGTGGCCTCAGGTGCCCAGACCTCCCAGGTTGTCGGATCCTCATCAGGTGACACAGCCAATGTAAGCACCTGTGGCCTATATTGTCTGGCACTGATCATAGAGGACTCCCTGCCTTGCACACGTCAATGTGCCTCTATAGCATAACAGGTCCTGCTTTGGAGGACACGCGCCTCCGTCAGGCCACACGGGGCTACATTCTCTGTTTCAGTTTAGGAGCATCCACGGGGGCATTCTTCAGACATTCATGTTTGCCTTATTAAAATGACCGTGTAATGCTCCTATGTGTTATTCAGAGACCTGCGAGGCTACCAAGATCATAATAAGAGTTATCGATTCATGTAGGGGGCACTGCTTTCTTACCGGCTCTTGGCCACTTGCGCGGTCCTTTGCGGCGGCGCCAGCTTGAGCTGTGTAGGGGTTGCGACACGCTATAGTTCTGCGTGAGGCACTGGCTGAATGCAGCAGGGCGCCACAGCCGTGGGGATCAATCGCCGCGCTTCGATCCCGAACTTGCTCGAATATGACGGTCCTCTAGGTATTGCCGCTGGGGTCTTGCACCGTTATCTCCTCACCCCCTCCATCTTATCGGACAGGCACAATGCTTTCGACCTGCGAACTGGAGGCTGCGGCTTCCAGATCCGTGCATCATGGAGGGTCAGGAAGTCGTCACTTTTTGACGCGTGACGTGTCGGGTTTCCTAATTATCACCTAAAAGGCAGCATGCGTACTTTCCTGCCCACTTCGGCACGGAGATCTAGAAACGAGGGTTTCAGAGCGTTCTCGCCCGATGAGCATCTGTTGTCTCCCCATGCTTCGCTTCGAAGATGCTTGTCTCCCAAGAGACTCTGTAAAAGCCATCTTGAGGCATGTGCCCAGTGGTAAATTGTTTCAGCGGCAAGAACGATCTGGTTGACACTTTCCTCAGAGCAAGAATATTGAACGCAGCTCGCCTGTCTCTTCAATTATCATTGCGGTATTCTGCTAAGAGGTGACGACGCCCCCCATTATAATAGCTGCCTGCTGGTGTGTCCTTACGAGAAGCATCATATATAAATTCGGGCGCTCTGTACCATTTCATTACACTTCCCTGCCCCTTATAAATATTCACAAGTATTGCCGGATATCCTGACATTTGAAGGCGAGACATCTGCTGAGATTAGGGACGTAAAAAGACCCGGCTAGCGCCCTCAAGCGCTGCCCTTCTCGTTTTGCAGGATAGTTGTTCCTTGTGCCTGAGGACTAAGCATCGCTACGCTAGATGACAGCCAAACATGCTGTTGCTTTCAGCATCATCGTGTGCTGCTGTCTCATCCTAGGCGTCTCGAGTAGCGTGAAGCATGGTGCAACTGTCACAGTCACTGATGGAGCGAGTCTTGGAGCAGCTCTTAAGCGGGAGGATGTAAGAATAATCAATATACGAGGTAGATCCCTCCGGTGATGCGCTTGTACTGCTCATGCCACTGCCTGTTTCCTTTTTTGCACTACACCCTGCTGTGTTAGCGGGAGGATGTCTGCCCAATGGGTTCCAGCAGCCAAGCGCTCCATGTGTGGGTCTTGTGCAGGCAAGATACGTCTTTCAAAGCAGACATGGGTTTCTGAAGGCACTGTGAACATCCGCAATGGGCGCCATGTCATCCTGCAAGCAGGTGAGTGCAACCTCCAGGCTCTCTCCAGCTCTCAGCTCATTCGACTCTCAGAACTTGCCCACTCCTGTGTTAGCAGCCACAACTTAAAGCTGCTACCCCTGTAAAGGGTACCTGCATGTGCAATGCTTATGCGTCACGTTGACTGAGGCAGCTGGTCCCGTGGTGGAAACGCTGTACAGCAGGACCCGCTGAAAGCGTTCTACTGGAATATCTGTCAGAGCAGCTGTGTCACTCACCTCTCCTATGCGCCCTGCAGATGAGCCAAAGGGGGCGCAAGCAGTGCTGGACATGGGGACATTGGTGGATGCCATTCACGTAGGCAATGGGTCGCACCTGGAGCTGCGCAAGCTGCGCATCCCGAACTGCGCCAGCCGCCATGTGTACAAGCCCTCGGCGCACGTGCGCCTGCGCGTGGCTGGCATATTTGCGCTGTGGCCCTCCATCACCCTCGCCATCAACAGCTCTGTGAGCGCTCTCTGCCCCTGCATTGCCCCATCAAGCTTACCACCACGACTCTCCATGTGTCTGCTGCATTTCCCCTCCGCAACAGACTCACCCCATGCGGCCCTGATTGTGTGGCAGGTTTCCCTACACCATGAGCAGGAAGCTCCTGAGAGGGCCTTTTGTGTGCCATCGCCGCCATCCT
This sequence comes from Coccomyxa viridis, assembly GCA_963930925.1. NCBI lineage: Eukaryota > Viridiplantae > Chlorophyta > Trebouxiophyceae > Coccomyxaceae > Coccomyxa > Coccomyxa viridis. The sequence goes on from CAWVOJ010000012.1 coordinate 649,262, forward strand.
GGGCACACCTGTGCAGAGCAGTAAAATGCAGATTGTGTCTTGTGCAGGATCAGGCAGTGTTGCTGAGAGATAAGTGCTGTTCCTGCAGATGAGCTTCTCGGACAGTGTGTTCTACTACTGGTCGGACAAGGAGTGGGACAGCTGCGACAAGTTCCGCTCAGCTGCCACGGGCGTCCTGAACCCTAAGGGCTTCCCCGACATGCTTGAGTGGACTGGCTCGGACACCACCGTAAGTTTCACAGCTTTGCCTGCATGCAGCCTCCATGCAGGAATAGAAAGCATTCTCCATTTGTGACAGACTTTCCTGCACATTCTTAGTAAAGGAGTGTTTGTTCTTCCAGCTCAAGTTGATGCTCTCATGCAGGTGTTCATCAGGGGCAGCCAGAACACCTCACAGGCCCTCATTGACATGGTCAAGAACAAGACATATGGTAAGTTGACGATGCTCAGCCTTGAGAGCTGTGCTCTCTCATCACTGCCTGCGGATACATGATGCCTACTGGGTTGTTCATTTGCTGGGACAGCTGCCTGTGTGTGCCTCAGTTGACACCTGTGAGCTTGATCTTGCAGTGGAGGCCTTCAACACTACCAGGACCAATCACACCCTGGTGTGCCTGCCAGACCCATTCACAGATGTCGTGGGTAAGCTCTCCTCCTTTCAGACAAGCACCAGACCAGATTTCCCACAGCTTGTGATTCAGCCCCAACTCCACACCTGACAGCGTGTTCTGGAAAAGCTGCTAACAGCAACATTCATACTCTCCTCATGATGGGATCGTGGGATGAGAGCATGACAGCAGCTTCCTGTCGTCTTTCTCAAAAAGGCAGAGATGATTCAGCTGCATGCAGGGGGCGTGCCTTACATGACAATCCTGGGCATTCTGTCGACCATAGCCCTAGCGGCTGGCATTGCTCAGTACATGGGACTCATCGAGCTGCGGCCGTCAGTGGTGGCTTCTGTGCACGGGAGCTCCAGGAACCATACAGTGCCCATCCTGGGCAGCAATGGGCAGATTATTGGGTTTGGGTCCAGGGGCAGCATGGAAAGCGGTGAGCTTACTCCCTCTGCACGCTGACATGGCACCACAGCTGTCAGGCTTTCTTGTCCAATGTCTCTACCTCAGAACTCCCACTCATCAGCCTAAGTACCGTAGATGTCACAGCGTTTCTCCTGCTGTGTGGCGTTCTCTCGTGATGCACATTGCGTTTAGCGCTCTGCAATGAGGCCACAAGCCATGCTTGGTATCATGGCAGCTCTCTGACACCTCACGACCAGCTCTCTGACACCTCACAACCTGTAGTGAGAGATGGTATAGGAAGAGGAGCGGCAGAAGTTGTCATGGCTCTTAATTCAAATTCTTGCATCACTGCAGGGGCCCATCCCAGCCATCCAAGCGCAGTGGAGCACCTGTCAGGGGTGCTGCGAGAGCGCCAGAAGGCGCTGCTGGGTGGCCTGGAGCTGGGTGAACTCCTGGGGCGCGGCTCCTTTGGCAAGGTCTACAAAGGTATGATATCCCCGCCAGCGACTGCAAAGCAGTCACCCACGCTTGCAAGATGTTGGGTGGTCAAAGGTGCAAGCATGTGCCACATGCTGCAAGACGCACTGCAGAGTCAGCGCAGATTCAGTTCCACCAGTGGCATCTCTCAGCCAGCGCCGGCCGCCAGTTTCACTTACTGGTAGCTTCCTTGCAAGAGCGGCTGGGCCCTCCCAGCAGGAGCAGCATGCTTGCGGCAGCAAGGGTCTCCTCCAGTGGCAGCCTCTTGCCTGCTTGGTGGCCCTCTGCTGCTGCTGCGTGCCCGCTTCTGCTTGTGCGGTACAGCTGACCTTGCAATCGACAGCTGCCCCTGTGACGCTGGGAGCATGCACTAGTTTTGCATGGTCTCATCTCTCCACACACAATTGCTACATGCTGGATGTCTGATTAGTGCAGTGGGCTTGCCCTGATGCCAGCCAAATGGTCTGATACGCTAGTTTGATCTGCGTCAATACAGCTGCGGCGTCCTCTAACCAGCAGGCTGGAGGGTAGTAGTGTTAGCAGTGCAGTACGGCATCTGACCGCACAATGGCAATGACGCTACAACCTTCTGTGCCAGGTGCCAGACAAGATAGTATGCATCCAGTGATTTGATGTGGCGTGAATGTGACAGGCCGATGGAGGGGAGCCATGGTGGCGGTGAAGATTGTGACGCACGACCGCACGCTTGCCACACTTGCGGAGACCTTACGGGAGTCTGCACTCTCGACATCGATACAGCACCCCAATGTGGTATGCATCCCTGCCCGGCGGAGCCAAGCACATCTTGAGAGACGCTCTTGAATGGTCACGAGCCCTCGTCCTGTAAATTGCTGCCTGAGGTGCTTAAGGAGCTGAGCAGTGCCCAAGACGATGCAGTCAATCAGGAAGCACCTTGTTGTTCGATGCTAGACTGGCATTCCCTGCCGTAACACAGATTCATGGCATTCCCACGTTGCTATCCGGCGTATACACTTGCGGCCCACTATGCGTTTCTGTCTTGGGGGTGCTTCTGTGCAGTGGCAGGGATGATGGGAGACAAGCTGCACACCTGAAAGGCAAGCACTTCGTGCGCAGGTGACAACTTTCAAGGTGAGGACCATCCGTTCCCAGGGCGGCTCCAATGACCAGGCCAGCGCAGCGCTGACCTGGACCACTGCTGAGGAGGGTTGCCTAGATAAGGCAGCCGGGGGCCAGGGGCAGCTGCTCGCCCGAGCCATGTCCATTGCAGGTCTGCACCTGGCTTATGTGCTTGAGGCTGTACCTACAGCTTGACATCCCTGACAGCAAGCTACATGCATGTTCCATTGTAGGTTGCAGGCTTGAGCCAGCTATGAGCTTCCTGTGAGCAGAGTTGAGCCCAACTTTGTAGAACAACCTCAAGGGTCATGGCGCAATAGGCAAGATGCTGTTGTTTTCCATCTCAGAACGACCACACTTGTGGATCGAGGGATGCCAGCGTATCTCGTGGGAGATCATGTTGCCAATTTGGCATTGCTGCTGTGGTTGGCCAATTCACAGCATCTTACCAGGCTTGATATTATTTGCAGGTACCAAGCCTGCCAAGCTTGGGCGTACTGAGAGTGGCAATCTGGAGTTCACCCCATCACTTGGACCTGGCATCCCTGCACATACATCCGCCCCTCACACAGGTCTGCTCTCCACAATTGTGCAGACGCTGCATGGACCCTGCCAAAGCGTGAGAAAGCATGCTTGTCGTGGTAGGGGCTGTTTGATGTTGACTCAGCAGATGTACTTAGTGGCGCTAAGTCAGCGCCAACTCCTGCGAAGTCAAGATTGGTAGCCAGCACCGCGACAAGGTATACTTTGAGTCTTGCTGTACGCCATTGCTCATGTCTAAAGGAGTGCAAGATGTCACTGCTGGAGGGGATTACTCACTTCGATGAGCCGGGCTTGATGTGCGCAGGCGCCTCGCGCTCGCTGCCACAGCAGACACATGACAGCGCCGCAAGCTCAGCATCGCTCACGCCGCCGCGCTCTGGCTACCCCAGCCGCTCCCTGCCCGCTACTCCTCCAGGCAGCAAACAGACCAAAGACTCTGGCCTACTGGGCACATCAATCTCGCTGCTGCAGAGGTCTAGCAGGGGCAGCGCTGGCACTGCTTCCAGTGAGAGGGGTGCGTCCCCAGAGGGTGCCCGCAGCATGGACACCTCGCAGCTTGCCGCAAAGGCGTTTGGCGCAGCGGGCCAGGACGAGAATGCAGAGCCGCTGTCTGTGGCACTGCAGATGAAGGCGGCTGCCGCCATAGCTGCAGAGCTGCCGGCAGCCACCGGGGAAGCTGCGGAGACGCTGGAAGCCAAGGTGCAGGACATCTCAGCCAACTCGCAGGCGCGACGGGACTCAGATGCGGCGTCTGCAGCTCAGGGTCCTGCCAGCCAGGCTGACAGGGAGAATGATGATAGATTTCCACTGGAGCTGACAAGGTCGTCCAGCAGAAGGTTGCGAGGTTCACTGGAGCCGCCTGCAGTGCCTGGCAGAGCCCCGAAGGCTGCTCAGGATGATATTGGCTCTGCTCCAAAGCCAAGCTATCTTAGCCTTGAGGATGACGAGCCGCAGCCCCTTAGCATGAGCATCAAGGGCGGGCTGCCTATTCAGGAGCCCATTCAAGAAGAGCAGTCCGAGCCAGATCAGGAAGTACAGGACGCAGATGAGCCTGAGCCCCTGAGCATGAGCATGAAGGGTGGATCCCTCAGGACCTATGCAGCGCCTCCACCAGCAGAGGACTCGCATGCGGATGAGCCTGAGCCTCTCAGCTGGGGCAGGAAGCCTGCAGCCAGGCCTGCAGAGAGCTCTGCACAGGAGGATGGTGCAGACGAGCCAGAGCCGCTGTCACTGAGTAGGAAGAGCCGCTCAAAGCCTCCGTCTCTGTCCGATCTCTCCGGCTCAGGCTCGCAGCTGCATGATGGTCAGTCAGATGCAGCAAGCTCCATCAATGGCACAGGCCTTGGGTCAGACTCTTCTCTCCGTGGTAGTGCTGAGAGCTACAAGGGCCTGCTCGTGAGCGCCAGACAGAATGCGCAGCCTGCCACATCAGGCTTCACCAGCGGGGGCCCACAGGTGCTTGGCTCGGGGCAGCCCGGGCAGCCTGACGAGCCCAGGACGGCCGCTGAGCTGGAGCCTGAGCCTCTTGAGGCTACCAGGAAGCCCAGCTCTGCCCCCCAAAGCATACGTGCTGGGACGCCGCGGCCCGCAGATCGCCTGAGACCACGTAAGTGTTCCCATCCCCTTTCTGCCGTTCAAGTGGCCCTTGTCGGTATCTGCTCACTTGCCATGATACGACAGCGCCATTGCCACAACCTGCTCAGCATCATACGAGGTCCCATCATATTCACCTTGATAGCTTAGATGACACTGGGATCGAAGCCTCCTGCCAGGATGTTGCACACTTAATTCGGGCTGCATACCGAGAACTGCTGCGCTCTGCAGCGGGCCTGCCTACCCCTCGCAAGAGGAGCGCTAGCATAGGCATCCCAGGCACGCTGTCAGCCATCGCCAGCAAGATGCCCTCCTTTGGGCGCAAGTCTCCCTCTGTGCTGCCCTCCACGCCCGAAGACGGGCCGGGCATTCTGGGCTCGAGCGAGTCGAAGCCCCTTGTGCCCACAGAACTCCAGGACGGCCATAGCACTGGGTATGTCTCAATGGTACATTTGCCTCCCTGACCCAAAGGGAGAGATGGGCAAGAATAGGGGTGCATTGGTCTTGGGATCCCAGACAGCATGAATGCACACCATGGATAGTCTTGCCAACAATTGCCTCTTGATCCAGGATGCATGGGAGCGCAGCTGCCCAGATTCAGAAAGCTGCAGAGGATGACGGCCCAGAGCTGCTGGAGACCTGGCTCATCCTGGAGTACTGCGACCAGGGCAGCTTCGACCATGCCATCAGGAGCGGCAAGTTCAACAAGGACCTGGTGCGTGCCCGCTGGCCTGCATGTGCTGCATAGCCTGTCAGTCAGCCCTTGTAAGGGACTATGGCAACGTCCCTGTAACAGTGGATGACCTTGCAATTGCCATAAGCCTACACGTCAAGCAGCTGCGCTTGTCCTGCTCTGCATAATTGACTTTACGACATCGTCGCTCCAAGTGGCAAATCGTGGAGCTGCCTGGCGGGAATCAACATGGAACTTTGAGTTCTTGGACATGCATGCAGGCTGCGGGAGTGCTGTGCCTCATGGACATTGCAGCCGGCATGGAGCACCTGCACTCGCTGGGCGTCCTGCATGTAGGCGCCTAACCTTCCCACATTGCCCAAGCAGACATCTATGTCCATAACCCAGTTCTGCCGCAGGCCTTCGCAGTGCCTTCCAGTGGCCCTTGCCATAGGGGGTTGGTATGCATGAGAGGCTGGGAGGGGAGTTGTCTTGCAGATCTGAGCCGCTCTGCATGTCTGCTTGAGGGTAGCAGCTGGCTGCTCCTAAACAGCTTGGGCAGAGGCTGCAAGCGCATCAGCAGGTGCACGCATGTGTCTCTGAGCACCCTGCGGGCGTGCAGGCGGATCTGAAGGGCGCCAACGTGCTGCTGAAGTCGAGCGCGGTGTCCAACTACGACAAGCGCGGCTACTCCTGCAAGCTGGCCGACTTCGGGCTCTCCCGCGTCATGGAGCACAACTCCACCCACATCTCCACCTCCACCTTTGGCACTGCTGCGTGAGCCCCTGGGTCCTCCTTGCCAGTGTTGCACGGACACGGAAAAATTTTTCCCGACACGGCCGTTCGACACACGTGTCGGACGCTGTTATTTACAAGATAGCCGTACGGAAGGGCGGCAATCGACAGATCTCGGCCGTGGCACCTCTTGACACGCCAAACATTGCAAAATGATAAAAGTTTCACTAGTGACCGTAGCCCCTAAAGTTTTACGGATCCCCGTGTCGTGCAACACTGCTCCTTGCAGTCTCCTGCTGCAGCCAACGAGCTTGACGGGCGTCTGAGATGTCACAAAGTTGCCTCCACGGGGTGGTGTGCAGTAAAGGGTTGTTGGGCGCACCCATGGGCTCCAGACGTTCCATGTGCCTGGGTGCTCACACACTGCTGTCACTCATAGCAACGCAGTATGGCTTCTATTGCCTTGGTGGGTATATTCAGGCTCTGCTGGTGGCACTAATGCTCTGTGCTGTAAAGTCCCTCTGACTTGATCAATAGACTTGAAAAAGGCAATCTATGTGGCACAGGTACATGCCGGCAGAGCTGCTGATGGAGGGCAAAATGACCAAGGCCGCTGACGTGTACAGCTTTGCCATGCTGATGCATGAGCTGCTGACAGGGCAGCAACTATTTGAGGGCATGCGCCAATCACAGGTCAGGGCAGTCACCCTAGCTTCCATATCACCATGATAGCGGACTGCTCAGTAATGTCAAACAAGCACGTAATGCATCCAATCAAGCATGCCAGGCTGACGGAATGTTTGCACATTGTTGTGCCCATGGGTGTGTCATTGAGGCACATGGAATTCATTATGCTCGTCAATGCTGGTACATAACGTGTGGCTCGCCAACGCAGATCATCTGCAAGGTCATCACAGGATGGCGCCCTGAGATACCCAAGGGCAGTAATCACGCTTTTGCTGGACTCATGTCTGAATGCTGGTGAGTATGGGCCTGTACTCCGGCTTCAATCTGTCTGCAGCTTGCAGCTGACTGAGTTGCTTAGTATTGCCTGGATGCATGTTTATCTCGGGTCTTGTCTAGTCCAGGGGTTGCACTTGTGTCTTCTGAGGGCATCTGCAGAGGGGACCCAGGTTTGTCACTGACATGCATCTCTGTGCGTGTGCAGGGACGCCAGTCTTGAGCGGCGCCCGCACTTTCCTGAGATTCTCCTCCGCCTTCGAGGGATCTACAAGGAGCTACGCATGGCAGCAGGATGATTTGTCATCAGATGGTGGCAGCATGGTTTTGGCATCTCGGCTTGGGCTGCTTGCGCATGGGCCATATGCGCAAGGCACAGCTTGCACACTATACTATTGTACAGCCTGCAAGTAGAGTACACAAGACTGTCAACAGAGCTTCCACAGAGGCTCCTTTCTGGCCTGAATTGGCATGGCTTGCGCTGAAGCTGCTAATGTCATGTCACAAGATGCAAGATCAGCACACCACACCGCTTTATTCTTTTCTTGTGCTGCGGCGGCTGCGCAACCTCACTGTGCCAGCCAGAGGATTGAGAGGCGTCGGACCAGAAGGCGTCTGCTCATCGCGAGCTATTTAGTAGTTGGCTACAAGGATTCTTTGCAGAAGACATGTACAGTCCAGAGGGGCTGTCCATGTCTATATGGGGCCATCACCTGGAAGGTGACAGCTGTGATCTGTAGAAGCTTCCAGATGCTCAGCTGTCTTGAAATCAGCACTGCTATTGATCCCACTGATATTCGCATTGCTCTGCTTTGTGAGCGCCTTTTGCGGCCTCTAACGTTGGCGCAAAAAGGAAAGCAAGGGATGATGGGTCTCAACTGACAGTCGTCCTGGTTGCTGCTTTGTACATGTTGACTGATGATGTTGACGGTCATGCATGCAAGCAGTGCTTACCAAGCACAACTTGCGAGGCGCATAGCACTTACAAAGAGGACAAATGAGACACCATGGCCACTCTTGGCCATATGAAGCTCTGTGAAAGCGCTATTGTGTGAAGTAACGTCACTGCGGTGTGTGGAGTGCAGCTGGTCTGAGGAGATGCTGGGCTGACATATCTCAAGACCTTGTATCAGGCTGTTATATTTATGGTGTCCTCAGACGTGCATGGCTATATGGAGTTGTGTTGCTAGGATCTGAAAGACCTCCTAGGCTAGTCCTAGGAGTCCTAGCGTCCCAGGGACATCTGTGGTGTTTGATATTTTTCCTTAGCCTTTTGCCTGCTTCATGCAAATGATGCTGCAGCGCCAACCTGCCACTGGCATGTATGTGTTTCTTCTGACTCACTTTCACGTGTAGTGACATACTGGAGCATGTCCGTGCAATAAAGGCTTTACGAGTTCAGACTGCTTGTATGGGGGAGGCAGTCCCTGTCTGCATGCTGGCTGCCTTACACCATTGAACAATGCCAGACCACCATCTGCAATAAAAAACAGATGCAATCCCCACCTCATCGCATTGGCACCCTCTTAATACCATGCTCATGGTACAACAGGCCTTCAGATTCCAGGCCCATATTCACACTCTGCATTGCCTCAGCTCTGACCATAGACAGACCAGCTACAGTAGCAAAGTCACTTGCCCTTCTGCCTGTATCTATGCTTCATGGGCTACCCAGGTTATACGCATCATGACTGGCATGCGCATAGCCTGGTCCGCCATGCCCCCAAGCACAGAGACTTATCCAGGTCAGCCCATGTGATGCTAGAGGGTTTGGCCCTTCCACCTGTACATCTACAGTGCTGCCCAGACATCTACGATCTGGGCATGCTCATGCACACGGTCACCTTCCAGTAAGCCAGCAGAGGCTGCGGATTCTCTATGTCACCGCAACGCCCATCCTTCCTTGAATTCGACTGCCTGCTGCCTGCAGCACAGCCAGTTCCCCCACGGATACTGGTAAGAACAGCTTGTGGAGACCACACTCATTGTCCTAGCCCCAGTCAGGTGCTGCTCGACAGGCCTGCCTCTGCTGTGCTTGGCTTCTCAGCTGCTGCCTCTGCAGCCTTGTCCTTCACTGTCCACACACGCTTGCCCTTGGCATCCACAGTGCCCCGGGCAACCTCTAGTGTCTTGCCAGCTTCCCCATCTGGGAGCCCTGCCTCACCTGCATCAATCCATCAGTCATTACTACAGACCATCCCATTGGCGTAGGTAAGTAGGATATATATGTTCCTCCTTGAGAGGAAGCAGTACTCTTGTAAGCATGAGCCGCAAAGCCGCAGAGCCTGTGACACGCCCTGCCTTATCGACAGGATCTCTCAATAGCTTGATCTTTGGTGGGTTTCATGCAGACTGTGGCTGTTGCATGAAGCCCACCTTAGCCTGCTCATCGGCAGACTCTGCCAAACCTCAACAAAGGCTCTGCAGCCACAGCCTTTGGTGTACATGCTCCGGGGCATTGTGCACAGGGAGACCAAACTGTGTGTGGCGCATCACACCTGCATCAGCGGGTGCGCCGTCCTGGGAGCCCCTGTTCCGGGCGCCGCCTCGGGGGCCGCGCCCCCTTCCGCTGCGGTTGGAGCGCTGTGGCAGGCCCTCCTGATGGTCTCTGTCGTCTGCACGCATGCCATGCATCTCATGTCAGCATATCTGTGCTGGTACCTCCAGGCATGTGAGGGCCAGAAAGGGGAGGCGTTACAGCACTGTCTGTAGCCTGTCCTAGTCTGTTGTCTCCTGAGACCCCTAATGATAAGCAGCTCATACTCTGCGGGGGGTCTTATTTGGCTATTCTGCTTCTCTGTCCCCTGCACCTACCTCTATGTCAGGAGTAAAAGGCTCTGCGGGAGTCGATCCATGTTTTGCATTAAGGGGCTTTCACTGCCAACATGCAAGACTTGCCGTGGGAAAGCAAGACTGTAAGAAGCAGAGCCCAGCAACCAATCTTGGCCTATGGACGCTGTCCAATATGACATATGTTGCAGTCATACTGTCCAGGGCCTACCAAACCAAGATCGGCTCTCGTGCTCCTCTCTGACACCAGTGCCGCAACTGCCCAAGCGTCACGAGAGGCTTCATGCAGAAGCAACCACACCAGCACACTGGAAGATGCTCCCTGCTAGCCCTGTCTGGAGGGACCTGCCTACCTCCAGCTTGAGCATTGGAGCTGCCCTCCTGAGCTCCATCTGCTGGTGCAGGGGTGCCCTCAGCGCCTCCTTTGGCTCGGCTGCCCCCTGATCCGCCCCTGGAGCCCCGAGACCCCGGCCCCCTGTGCTGCCGCTGCCTGGGGCCGTCCTCTGCTTGCGCGCCGCTGTCTGCAGCGCCTTCAGGCTGCTCCCCACCTGCAGCATTGTCGAAAGCTCTAGCACCACACTGTGACCTCAGGCATTACATTCTGCAGTTGCCAGGTCAAGACAGATAGTCATACCTAAATGCACAATCTCCAGGGAGAAGACATACTTTGAAAACAGGCACCTGCTGCTGAGAGAGCCATGGCCACTACCTGGAGCCTGGCACATTGAAAGAGAGGAAACACCAGGATACGCTCATGAGAGACAGGGTTCTGCAGAGACAGTTGGTGCCCTTGACCAGGGTGTCACAGCGCAGTGGATGGCCACAACCAAGACACCAAAGAGGAAAGGGAGCACGTATCTGTCTCGCCCAGGTGAGGCAAACCAGCACATTTTCATCTCGCCTCAACTGGGTCTTAGTGGTGGTCCTACAGCTGTGTCTTGAGGCAGGGCCGCATTGCACACAGAGGATCCTGGACATGGACGGGACCAGTGCATACCTTCATGCGGAGGTCCCTGCTCAGTGTGCTCGCCACCCGCCATGTCTGAGGCCCCGCTGGGAGGGCGGCGCCTGTCGCGGCGCTCCCGCCCGTGCCTGGCGCGGGACCGCCCGAGCCCGGGCGGCTTCCCATCCGTCATCTGCAGGGGAGCGTCTGCATCCGCTTCCGCATGCGCCTCCTGCTCATTCCACACACCTCTCACAGCCAGATTGTGGCACATTTTTCATCATGCTGGTAACACACATGAAACAGTAACAAGGCTTATCACCGTCTATGGCATGGTGGGCTACTGGCGCATGCAGTGAAGCAAGGAATGGCTGGGTTTGTATCAGAGGGCATGCCGTCCAGGTATGCATCTGCTGGTGGGACCATGGACAGAGCGTCAAACTGACCTGAGATGGTCCTGTAGCTTCCTTCACTGGTGGGTGGTACAGCTCCCGCTCACCCCTGCAGCAACCCAGACAGCCAATGAGAGTTCTTCAATATCGCTTCTGTGGCTAAGCCAGATTATGTGCAGAATCTCCACGACAAGAGAGCATGTCAGCTCGCACAAATTTCATCGAAGAGGGCGTCCTGTAGAGCAGCCTACCTGGCCCTCCTGGAGGCTTCCTGTCCAAAGGCTACATCAGGCAGTCCAGGCTGTGCTGTGGGCCCTCCCAGGCCTGGTGGTGCATGAATGGTCTGGCCCAAGGCATGTTCAGTGGCCGAGCGGGGCTTCTTGGGAGCCCTCTCTCCGGGCCGAGTACGCCGGGCTTCTCGGGCACCGCTCTGCCTGGCATCGCCCTCTGCGGGCTCAGAGCCCTTCCCTTCTGTGGCCACATCTGCACATCAGCAGTATGATGCTCACGCTGTGTCTGCGACTCAGCAGTCCATGCAACTGAAGATCTGTCCCATGACAAGTGTATCCCCAGAGCACAGCAGCTGTAAGGTGGACACTTTGGCTCTGTACTCTTCATCATCCAGCGCAGTAAATGTTCTCACTGCCTTGCCCTTCTGCTTGTTGTGTTTGAGAACCGCTCGGCTGACTCAAGAACATTAGAAGCAGAAAGGTGAAGGCGGAAAGAACAACAACTACTGCGCCCAGACCTGAATAGATCGGCAATAACCTGCATAGAGACTTCTACAAGAGCTTGACATACCTGAGTCCACCACCACAGGGTTGCCAGCAATGGCAGCAAGATGCCGCGGGGGCCTCTCGCGCTGGCCGCGCTCCCTGCGAGGGCGGTCGCGACGGTCCCTCCTGTCAGCACCGCCTGATTCCCCGTTCTGCTCGCCCCGCTCTGCAGGTGCCGCGTGCTGATCCTCGGCTGCATGTGGTGCAGGCTCCTGCTGCTTGCCTCCAAGGCCTGAAGAATAAACCAGCTCAGCACACAAACAGACAAGCAAAGAAATTGCTGGAGAGATGTGCATTGCTGCTGATAAAAGGTGTGGTGAACTTGACACAATGCAAGGGCAGGGTAAGACAATGCAAGGACGTGCTTGAATTTATATGTTCTGTGAAGTGATTCACTGCGGAAGGCGCGTCTACCTGGCGGGGCATCCACAGCCTTTGAAGCGCCCTCAGAGTCCACACCCGGCGGGCCCTGCCCGCCAGAGCGCTCACCCCGCTGCCCGCCACCTCCCCTCCTGCTGCCCCTGCGGTGCGCCCCCGGCGGCCCACCCCCGGTCTGCTCCTGAGGGGGGAATCCTCCCGCCTCTGCAGCAGCGGGCGGCGCTTGCCTGCTTTCCGCAGGAGCCTGGCTGCCTTCGGGAGGCGCTGCCTCGCCGGACTGCGGTGGCCGGTCCCGCGTGCGCTTCTCGCGGCGGGCGCCGCGCTGCTCGCGCTGTTGCGGCGGGCCCTCGCCTGATGGCCTGCCCTCTGCCTGCGCCCGCCTCTCGGGCACAGGCACTGCAATGGGCACTGCTGCTGGCCTCCGCTGCTGCTGGCTGGACCCTGGGGTCACACAGAAGAGGTCAGCTTTGACTGGCTCTAATGCAGCATTCTATGGAGTGAGGTAACCACAACACTTTACACTTCGGGCCAGTTGGAGAGCTTGCTGCTCTTGAGAGGGCGACCTTCATCAGGGACAAGCATAGACTCTGCCTGCAGGGGAAAAGGGAGGACCCAAAGTAATCCGGAACAGGTGCTCACCAGGAGCGTCACGCCGGTGGCTGGGCTCTCGGGTGGCGGTCACAATGGGAACAGCCTTCGGCTGGCCCTCCCTTGCGGAGGCGCTGCCCCGCCTGGAGCCGCCCTCACCGCCAGGAGGAGCGCTACCGTGCTCTGCCCTAGCCTGCTGCTGCTGCTGCTGGTGTTGGTGCTGCTGCTGGTGCTGACCCCCATGCTGCTGGTGCTGCTGGCCTCCAGACTGCTGGTGCTGCTGCTGGCGCTGAGATGGCGGCCCGCTGCCGCCAGCTGCCTTGTTGGCCTCCAGGCTCAAGCTGCGCATCTTAGCCTGCACACATGGACACAGAGACTCACGACCCCACGCCCGCTGGTCAACTCTAGCAGATAGAGCTCTGTACTCCGGATGTGTATTTGCCAGCCATGTAGGAGTGCGCTTGTCCTCATCACTTCCTAGGTGCACATGCTAAGAGCTGGCGGACCTGAGGACCTGATGAGAATCATGAGGTCCATACATGGATGGCATACCTACCCTGTGCATGTCTATGCGCGCAGAAGAGGCAAGGATTCAAGCGCAACAGCGCACTTCTATTAGCTTTTGTATACGCCACTTGCATTAATGATGCCATCTTGACCAGCAAAGCAGAACTGCAGCATGCTCAGCACAATGAAGCAGGGAATTGAGAGCTCCGAAGCTTGAGGGGAGGTTCACCTCCATGATAAGCTGCTCAGACGGTGACAGCGACAGGCTCTGAGGCACTGCTTTGTCCAGGGCCTGCGCCTCAGGCGCCCTTGCATGCTGCACATCCCTGCACCCACGCCAAGCCTCACACAGAGCTCAACCATTCACAAAGCACCAGCAGGCTGTCAATAGTGTTGCTTAACTGTCTGTAGATTACGGCAGCCGTTATGAATTATGCAAGGAATTTGGGAAGAAGTGTGATGCTCACCTTCGGCTCTGTCCCCTGCCTCTGCCTGCATCATGGCCCCTGCCACCTCTGCCCGGTCCCTGCCCGCCACGTCCCCTACCTGGGCCGGAGGGGCCAGGACCCCCGATAGGCTGCTCAGCAGCTTCAGCAGGCTCCTGCTGAGCTACACTCTGCAGCATGCTCCGCCTGGAAGCCTCGCTGGCGCTACGCTGACCTACCTGCATGAGTGACAAATCTTAAGTAACAACAGTAATCACTTGCCGAAGAGGTAAGTGAACCCTCTGAATGACAGTTAATTTTCCTCCAAAGCCACCAAAGATATTCACGATATGAGCTTGAGATAAGCCCTTCTGCGAATGAGCCAAAAGCAGGTATAGAGAGCTGAGATTATTCTTGGCTCAGCCACCGTGAGACACACAGAAACATGTAACCTGCACAAGGATGCTTGCATCTGCATCTCAAGTGGCACATCAAACATGGCAGAGGGAACGTACTGCGGGGGGCTGCTGCTGCTGCTTGGCTGCCTCCTGCTGGCGCTGCTGCACCTTCTGGCGCATGTAGGCCTTCTGCGCTTCCAGCTCGCTCAGCGCAGCCGGCTGCGCAGCCTCTGCAGGAGCTGCCTTTGGAGCAGGTGCATCAGGCGCAGAAGGTGGCCTGCACATCAGCCTGACACTATGAGCTCATTCTCCACGTAAGGTCCTGTATGGTGTGGAGAAGGATGATACGCGCAATCCTCTATGTCGGGCATGAGTGGGACCCAATTTGACAATTCCAGCTATGGTGCACATGCAGCGGAAGAGAGTAGCAGGGTATGCCTAGCGGGTATTTCTGAAGGAGAGGGAGGGGACAGCTGACCTTGTGCTATGTGCAGCCGGCTGATGCTGGGGCCTCTGTGCAGGCTGGCCAAAGGTCATGATGGGGCCATTGGACTGGGCCGACTGCCCATCTGCGCTGCCCGGCACATCCTGGGCAGACTCTGGGCGGTGCAAGCCCAGCTGCTGGGCAACCTTAGGGGAGAAGCCCTGCCCACCAGAGCTGTGCTGGTGCTGCAGCCTCCCCACCGGACCTGAAAATGAAACTTCGACCCTTTTCGAGATCAGGGACAGCCAACAAGATGCAGCCTCGTGGCAACTATAGGTGCCGTGACCATGCATGTCAATCACATCCGATCGGCAGAGCAGCAAGGGCTAGTAACCCCACAGCCTCAGATTGAACAGACGGTAGCAACGAGCAGCAAGGGCCACAGAAGCAGAGCACACCTGCGCTCAGCTGCTCATTGCAATAGGTTCTCACAACCAAGGCTGTGGGGGTACAGAGCATGTGAGGGTGATGATAGACGCCTCAGCATTCCCACCTGGCATTGGCTGTGGCTGAGACATGTGGCCGTTAGGCAGGTGCAGCCCAGCGGGCAGCGGCTGCTGCTGCTCCCCGTCCCTGCTGTAGCCCGGAGGCGACCCCAGCTGCCCAAACTGCAGCCGTTGCACGCCAGGCTGCTGCTGCTGCTGCGGTTGGGACTGGGGCTGCTGCTGAGGTGGCGGTGGCGGCTGCTGCTGGGGCACACTCAGCCGAGGCTGCTGTGGCGCACCATGAGCCTGTAGAGCACATGGCAAGTCAATATGACGGCATGAAGGGACCAAACTACATACTCAGCCCCTGCTGGGGAGCGTGATGCTTGCCCAAAGGCAGCCCCTGACGGTCTGAAGCAACCAGATACTGCCAGAGAATGCTACTGCACCAATTAGTTTGTGTGTAGAGGCCATGCCTGTCTCACCTGTACAGGAGGGGCATGAGGACGCTGCTGGCTGTGATGGTGCGGGTGCTGGTGGGCGTGCTGCGGGTGCTGCGGCTGCAGGAGCATAGGCTGCATAGCAGCCAAATCAGGATGCGGAGGCATGCCACCATGTGCTCCCCTGTGGTGGCCCTCGCCTGTTGCATGCAAACACATGCATCAAGAGCAGACAATGACAAAGCACTCTGTGCAATTGCAATGCACAGTAGAAAGGGGCCATGCATATGCAAACCTGCTCCTGTGAGCCCTACCAAATGAGGCTGTGTACACTTACATCCTGAGGCTGGCCCCTGGCCAAGTTTGAGGTGCCGAGCAGACAGCGCATCATCGAATTTACTGCACACAAAGGCTGTCAGCAATGTATTCTCAGGGCTACAGTTACATTTGGAAGCGTAGTACCTCTGTGATGTTGCACAGGTGGCTGCTGCTGCTGCTGCTGCTGCTGAGGTGGAGGTCCAGCCTGATGGACAGGGTGCGAGGCTGCAGGCACGTCTCTGCGTAAGATCTTTGGCGGGGTTGTCTGCTGAGGCACCTCGTCAGGCAGCGACTCAGACGGCTGCGCTGCAATGCTCCACTCGCTTGTTGGCCTTGGCATGCCCTCGCCCTGAACAAGCGCCAAAGCACCCTCTCACCTCCCTTGACATCCATGAGCATACCGTTACCCTAGCAGGCTGGTGCGTCTGCGCTTTCTGCCCCTCACCCGGCAAAGCACCTATTTGCATGGATATGACACAGGATGAGGCTGTGCGGAGACTTGAAGAGGGCTTGCAGGAAAGAAATGGTGCCAAAGCCTCACCCTGTCCCTGTTCCGCAGGTGAGGCGGCATGTAGCCGCCTCCAGCCATGGTGGCGGCCCCAAAGCTCTGCATGGGCCCAGGCCCCTCATACTGCCCCTGCCCATGCCCATGGGCAGGCGGGCCGCCCATGTGCTGCCCCTGCGGCCTGCCCTGGTACTCTGGCGGAGCGGCCATGTAGCGAGGCCCTGCAGGGTCTGCGCCAGATGGAGGGCGGGCCCTGGGAGGCGGAGGAGGTGGCTGGTTGAACGGCATGTATCTGCGACACAGACGTGTTGTCTCAGCACATACAAGGATCCACACGCATCCGCCTGTCCTGAACGCCCTGAAATCGACAGCCCTTGCCGTGCTGCAGGGTGTCTCCTGCCTTCTGTGAATCAGGATAGCAAATGCTGTTCTTGTGAGATTTAATGGGAGCGTAGGCCTTACCCAGCGCCCTGGGAAGGCATGTAGGGAGGTCCCTGCATGTCCATGCGCCCATCCATGCCTCCATATGGAACAGGTGGTGGACCCCCATAGCCCTGGGCAGGCCTCATGGGCGGCACTGAGTCAGCCCACCGCTCGCCAGTGGGAGCTCCCCAAGAGCCCGCAGAGTGGAAATTCCCAGGCGAGCCTGCACAATGTGTACCTCGTCAGGCCCTGTATCCGGCTGCAGAGTACTCACACTGCCAGGACTGCCTTGTGCTCACAACACAGAGTATGTCGAGTAGATGACTGTGCTTAGCTGCAGCACCATTTGAGATCCTGCAATGACAGTCTTCTTGCATGCCATGATGTGTTATGTGTACCATGGCGGGAGAAGTCTGAGCCTCACCTGACTTCTCATATGGCGCTCCATGATTGGGTCCATCCCAGGAGGTCCTCTCCATGGAAGGATGGCTGGGTGGGGCCCCGTTGGCATAGCCTTGGGGGGCATGAGCATAGGGAGCACCATTTGGCAGAGGCTCCGCAGCAGGCGCTCCCAGCGTGGGGAACTCGTCTTGAGCAAGCAGCGCGCTCGCCTACAATATCCCACAACGGCATCAGTCTTGGTAGCCTTGTAGAGAGTTTGGTGGACATGACATAGCATTGCATGGCGCTGTCTGGATAGAAGTCATCATGACACATCACACTTGCACTGGGTGGATTGTCAGTGCACCTGGCGCCTGTCTGGAACCCCTGCGCTTCCCCATGCACCTCCAATGGGCTGTCCCTGGGCAGGCTGAGCTGGCGGAGGGGCCTGCTGAGGCGGAGCCTGAACAGGCGGCGCATCCCCACCACCCTGGCCTGCCTGACTTCCCCACACTGAGCTTGACACCGTCCTGCCATAAGCCAAACTTCTCTTAGGAATGTCCCTTAAGAGTGACAGCTTGAACAGCACCATGGGAGCATCTTGTACTGAGTGAGCACGACGCGCATGTGAAGTACATTGTGGCTCACTTTGGGACCAGAGGAATGGTCGGGTCATTTCCATTGTTCTCCCGCCTGCACAGCATGAGTCATCATCAGAAAATCCCTGCCGTTCAATGTTTTGTTTGACTGGATGCAACAGAACCCAGATACCAGATAAGGGTCAAGTGGGAGCTCACTTCTGGCTTGGCAGATTGACAGGTTTTGGTGCTGTCACTCTTCCCAAAGAGACCATTCGCCCTCTAGGCCTGCACAACATGGGCATGCATGGTCGATTGTTGCGTTACACTGAGTTTATGCAAGACACATATGGTGCAATCATGGTCGAGCATGCGCGGACCCACACAATCCCAGTAAAAGCCAGTGGCAACAGTTTGTGCGACTCCCCAATCCTGGAACGCCAGACAATCTAAAGTGGGTCGTGCGTTACCGTGATCCAGCTGCACCCTGCATCTTGGACTTTGGAGGTATCCTTCAACGTAATCCGGGCAGCCTAATACACCGCGCCCAGCTTGGGTGCCTTCTCCTGCGTTTCGAGCCTGGCTGCTGCATACACACACGGAGCGGCGCGTCAACATGAGCTGTGAACGCCGCTTCTGGACATCCTGATAAGAAATAACTTTATCTACAAATTGTCAATCCCAGAAAGCTCATGCAAGGCCACTCGGCTCCCATACTCACCACAGATCAGACCCAGCAACAAGACAAAGCAGTGCTCGGCAGACAGGCCGATGGCCATCCAAACAACAGTTCCAGACGTTTGAAGTACATTCAAGAAAGTTGAGACAGCTGCATGCCTGCCAAGCCTCCTGCAAAGGTGCCAAGAGGGCGGTAAGCAGGTACTTACCTACAGAGCTGACAGGCACTCCGGCACCGCAGAGCCACCACACCAAAGAAGAAATTCTAAATATTACTAGGTGGAGCTAAGCTAGTATCACTCTGAATTGCAGGGCAGACTGGCCGACCTGGACTTTCAGCGTGTGCAACAGCAGCGATGGGCAGGTAGATAATATGATAAGTCATCATTAGCGAAACTTTCCCACCAATACCGGGATTGTGCTCGATAGCGACTCCAGGACACCTTCTACGGTGTGATTACAATGGCCGGGACGAGTTCCGTTGATTCTACCATCATGGAGCTTTAGTGGGCTTGTCATGAACATAGTACGATGCCATGTGCTTACCAGGCACATTTGCAGGCTTATGCCGTTCCTTCCTTCCGCCAAAAGGCATTCGAGCATCAGACTATTTTGTCCTATGAACAGACATCTTGTCAAGGCAGGGTCAGGGACACTCAGTCCCGGCAGAGCATCAGCAACATTCTCGACTCTGCCGCACTACTCGGCTTTGGAATTGGAGAAGGCACCACATGTAAGGTCTGGTCCAGACAAGTCAGCTGTGAGGCTCTGATACTGCCATAATCCTTCCCTGAGCAAACTCAGATGTCTCATTCATCATGCCTGCAGAGATGACCCTGCAGCACTTGCAGAGGCAAAAGCGCATGCCGCTGCAAAGCTTGTGCCTGTGCTCAATGGGCAGAGTCTCATCACCACGCAAGACAAGCCCAGGGCAGTCATCTTGGAGCTGCAGGAGGCCAGCGAGCATCTCAGCACAGATGATCTGGTCTTCCTTGGGCTGCAAGATGGCACGCCTGTCTTCACCGCTGCCTGTAAGGAGAGCATCACCGATCTTGTCAGCTCTGGTGCAGAGGTACGTGTTGGGGCGCTTCTGCAGCTTGCTTTCAGCCTTGCAAGCTATCAAGCAGCATCTGATTACAGCAACTCTCCGAGATGACTTTGCTACATTGACAGGATCCGTCACATATGAGCTACTGGCATGGTATCAAAGCATCAGGCTGCCCGATATGCACGACTGGTGTGGGGAGAGCCCTGCTGAGAAAAGTTCAATCCAGAGGTGAGCGGGTACCCATAGCCTGCAGGCGACTTGGGTGGATTTGAGACGGGATGGGCCAAAGCTGATTGGCGGTGACGCAGCGCTGCTAGCGCTCGCCCAGGCGCTGGTGCGCTGGAACAGGAGCAATGCCTTTTCGGCAGCCACTGGAGAGCCCATGGTCTCTCAACAAGGTGGCCATGCCAGGTGTGCTGATTCGGAACATTTGCACTGTTGTGGATGCTGTGAGCTACAGCATACTTGCATTCTTGTAGGCAGATGCAGGGCTGCATTCACACCTCCACCCCCTTGCAAGCAAGTCAGCGGAGGCAGCCCTGTCTGCATGACCGGCTCTAGCAGGCCATCACCTGCATGGAAGCAGTATCGGCATGGAAGCAGTGAGGAGACCAGATCTGATGGAGCTTGGCTGTGCAGGGTTGCAGAGGGAGGCAAGGGCAGGATCGTATACCCCCGGATAGACCCTGCAGCTATCATGCTGGTGTCATGCGGGGACTATGTCCTGCTGGGACGTCAGTCGCGATGGGCTCCCGGCCGCTACTCGTGCTTGGCAGGTAACCTCACATGTCCCCGCATCCCTGCGAGTTGCTGCTGAAACATGCAGATGCCATTGCTCGGCCTTGCTGACACAGCCGCACAGGCAGCTGTTTGGGCAACGAGGGCAGATCACACTGCGCTTAGCTGAGGACAGGCAGCAGCTGATGATGAGGTCACACTGCCGTCATGTATGATGCTGTTGCACGAACAGTAGATCGCCTAGTGCAGACAGCTGCGGTGTGGCAACGGCACGTTGTGCAGAGTATTGGGTAAGTGAAGCACCAGGAGGTCGATTCCAATGAGTCTGTGTTTGCCTGCAGGCTTCATTGAGATAGGGGAGACGCTAGAGATGGCAGTGGCACGCGAAGTGCAGGAGGAAGCTGGCGTGGTAGTTGACCCTGAGAGCATCCGCTACGAGGCATCTCAGCCGTGGCCGTTCCCCCAGTCCCTCATGATTGGCTTCCAGGCCCAGGCTTGCCATAGCCAGGACACTGCAAAGAGGGAGGCAGCCCTAGATCAGCTGAAGGTTGGCCCCGATTGTACCCCATCAAAAACAATGCAGAATGGCAGGCATTGCTGTCAGGTTGGCACAATCTATGGTCAGAGTCAGAATTGCCTTGAGACCACCACCTCCCCAGCTATATGCAGCCTGCAGACTGAGTGATGTGCATGCCTCCCTGCATGCAGAATCTGCAATGAGGCTCAGCCTGGTGTGCAGAGCTGCGTCCACCCATTAGCACAGCATGAGGTGGAGCATTCATTGCTTGCTGAGCTGGCTCTACCAACGCCAGCTGTTGACACTGTGGAGCTTGAAGATGCCAGATGGTTTCATCTGACATGGCTAGAACGCCAGCTCAGCAATTCAGGTAGAGAAGGCGTGCCTCTGGCGGTATGTCCATTGCAGCCAATCGATATGCGAGAATGGGGTGATGTGGTACAGAATTCCAGCCAACGTAGATAGCTGCATGCTTTTCTTGGTGGCAGGGTGCTGATAAATCCGGATGCACTTGCAGCTGCTGCAACCAGTGAAGATGCTATTGCCAATGGGCTGACCTTCAGCCTACCTGGAAGCTATGCTTTGGCGCACACCCTGATCTCATCTTGGATAGCTCGGCAGCGCCAGAACAGGAGTCACCTCTGGAAAGAGGTGTGTCTCCTACTCCTTTCCGATTCTCATGACACTGTATGGCAGCCTCAGCCGAGGAGATCCCGACAGATGGATCTATGCTGCATGCAAAGCATGCACTGTCTGCGGTACAAGCATGGCAAGCTCACACTTATATGAGTTCTGGCAGCCTACTGGGCCTCTCTGCAGCACGTCACCCTTGGTATGAGTCTGAACTCTGTGTGCTGCATGTAGGAAGTAGAGAGCGTAGACATAGATCAGAGCGGCACATACAAGTACGTGCTGCTGAGACTGCAGAACCGTCAGAGCAAACACCAGAGCAGACTGCTTGTGAGGGGCAGGCAGTCCGCAGGGTACCATCGTGACATTGTACAGTCAGAGCAGCAAGTTCATACCAGCGAGGAAACAGAGGTGAGCTCACTTTGTGCATCCTTGCTTGTTCCTTTAGCGGTCACAGATACCTTACAAGCCTGACGCAAGTGACGACAAGTGATGTGGTCTTCCCTGCAGCTGTGAATGAGAACTGAATGGGATTTGCTTTGCTGCAGGTAAAGTGCGTAGGAGGGGGTAGGATAGCATTCCACACAGATGAGAGGAGGATAGAGATATACGGCTACTCGTCAGAGTACGATCAGGCCCCTCACAGCATTAGTGCGGCCCTTGTACGGACAAGATACCCTTTCCTTTCTGTGACAGTCTCTTACTCTGGCTACTAGGGCAGGTTCAGCAGCCACAGTGCTTGAGTCAGCTAGGCATAGAGGCTCAATCAGACAAGTGTTGTACTGACAGACTTTTGATGAGTGAGATTGAGGCTTCCAGCGGGGTACAAGCCGCACACTATCTGTAGCGGGATGCGGTACATGTGCTCTGCACTGCACTTCTAATTGTGTGAGTGCGCCCTTATGGCCATTTCCCCTGGTCGAATTTGATCCAAGTGGCTTCTCTTTCCCTTGCCTGCATGAACAGCAGACAAATGCAGTGCCAATGGTTGCAATGAGTCGAGGTAGGGTCTTGTCTAACTTGACGCCATGTCTTCAGTATGGTGTACTACATGGTAGTACCTCATCTTGCATGCACTGCTGTGGGCACACAGCTGACTCATTCTTGGACCGCCATTGATCCTTCAGCATGGCTTCCACAATTTTGCGCAAATATACTGGATGGATTGTCTCTAGATGCCTCTCGTGAAAACGTAGTCTCGAGCTCCTCATGCCCGAAACGTTCAGCGAAGATACGCCCTGATGGCACGGAAGCCCGAGCGCAGCAGAATGACATTCCTCTACTTTGTCATAGCGTGTCTGCTTACCAGCATTCGGATGGTGAAGGGGAGCAACAGGCAGGCGCAGATACCGAAGGGGTCAATGCATGTCAGGTGCTCTGGCAATCCTCCATACCATCGAAGGCTCCTTGGGCCTCCTAGTCAGAGCTATGCCTGGGTCGCCTTGTTGGGACAGAAGTTGCTGCACTTTCAGCTTCCTGTACCTCTTCTTTGGCCATGCTCCTGCTCGCATATGTATGGCACATGTCCTTGACTAGTGCAGAATGCTGGTGCAGGTGGAGCCACAGGCATGCATCCAACCCCGCCCTGGACCTGCCTGTGTTCCTGCTGTCCCTGCCACAGTCCCAGGCACGCAGGACAGCCATTGAGCCGCGCATCCGCATGCATGCGAGCAACCTCACCCTGGTGCAGCCATACGATGGGCGCAGGCCCCGCATGGAACGAATAGAGGTAGCAGCGCTAGCGCTTGCCTGCTTCATGCTGCTGCCTTAAATGACGGAAGAGGACTCTGTGATCTTGCTTATAGGCATTGGCTTGGCGCTCAGCACTCAGCAAATGACAGGCCTGGGTGTGTTGTAAGGTTAGATCTGGCTGCAGGGTCAGCAGGTGCCTGCAAATCTCAATGTGGAGGGGTATGAGGAGCTAGACATCCGTCTTCCAGCCACCTGTTTGGGCACCACTGCCGTACAGCTGGCAGTGGCTGTGTCACACCTCAAGGTAGCATGAACAACAAACGCAGTCTCTCCTCTTTGTCTTCTGCTCTCTCAACGTGGGCCAATTGTGCTGCTGGGCAATACAGTTTCTCAGATTTGGAGCACAACTGCATCTTGTCTTGCATGACCTCAAGGCACCATGTGTACTATAACAGCGGCCTAAGCACTCCCTCTGATTAGAGGTTCTTGTGAACAGCTGCACTTCATTTGTTGCATGCAGGCTGTGCTGGAGGCTTACACCTCTGGAGCAAGCCTCGCGCTGATCATGGAGGATGATATGGATATCCTTAGATGGCCCTCAGCACCGCTGCTTTTTACAGCGCCTCCTGATTGGGATGCCCTCTCCCTGTACATGATGGGTCCTGATGCAGACGCCATTTACAGGTGCGTGCTGTTTAGACTCCCTGTGGCACTTGCATTGTTGAGATCGCGTCTTCCCAGAAGGCAATGCAAGGCGGTACAGAATGCTTTTCGACGCCATGTGCGGTCTCATTGTGCAAAGCCTGGTGTTCGGGAGCAGCAGTACTGTGGGTTCCTTTGAGGCCTGAAGGAGACCTTGAGCAATTTCTGCAGCAGTGCCTGGTATATGGCGCGCTTCACAGTGAATTTATGATGATAGCCTGCAGCAGTGCTCACACTTGCAGGAGTCCACAGTCACTGTGGGTCCCTTGGCACACCAAGATCTTCTCAGCTGGCGCCTACATCATGCACCGGCCAGCTATGCGCAAGCTCCTTCAAGCCCTGCTCCCAGGTGTGTACACCATGTTAGGGCTTTTGCTGGTCCCCAGTGTCTTTCACAACTTGCAAAAGGCCATGCATGTCCAGGGTACAATACCCCGGCGTGGCACAATGGCTGAGAGCCCCTCCTCCAAAGAATCTTGCAGCCAGACGCTCATTTCGGAGATGACTACAGAAGCGGTACTGAGCTTGAAGCAACCATAGCATGTCTGTGCAGGTGCTGCAGAGAGCGGGGTCATGAGGGTGGTAGACCTCACACCTATTGAGCCCCATGGATGCCAGTCAGAGAGGGTCATGTTTTCCCAGGTGAAAGCATCTGTGACGCCATATCAATTTGCTGCATGCATGCGCGTGAGAGTCAATGCTTGCACCGAACCAATCCATCCCCTCTTCCTTACATGCAGGTCAGGGCATTTGTCTGCACAGACTTCACACTTGTGGAAAGCTCAGGCGAGAGCACTTTGGACACCAGCCACCGGCCTATGCACGATGCAACAGCGGAGCTTGTTCAGCAGATTGTGCAAGAGCAAGGATTCACCCTCATATACTGACAAAAATGGAGATCTGTAGATCACAATACAACAGGCCAGGGTGGCCATATCAACGGACTGACCGTCTAGGAACAGCCTTGGAGTCCCGCTCTATGTCAAGAATGGCATTGCAACTTTTGCCAGGGACCCTGACAATAGTCCCTGAGTGTGCATCACTAATTGCTTCAACTTGTTGGAGCAGTAGACGCCTAGGAAGACTCTCAACGCTGCATCCCCCATAGCTGTGCCTTGCTTGCGGCGTCATGATATGGGGGTGTCAGCCGTGGGCCGATCCCACTGCACCTTCTTGGTGGTCTTGTGCCAGAAGTAGGTCCGCCCCTGCGCATCTTTGGTGGATGCCCAGCCATCAGGGAGCGCTGCCGGCTCTGCTGCTGCTGGCGAGACACCTGCAGGCAGGGCCCTGACATGTCAGCCTTGAAGTCAAGCTTCTCACCTGTCATCTCTGAGAAGGCAGGTGAAATGAATTCCCTGTCATGCAGACACTTGCCAAAGTTACAGATACAGCCCTGATGCGTCCTCAACTGTAGGGATTTTTGCATGCAAGATCCTACATTATGCTTGCTCCCGGTGACAAACCTAGCAGCTGGGTATCACTGTGCAAGGACATGCAACACATGAGAGGACCCAGAGACAACAGGCAGGGGTGACCTCACCCGCCACTTGTGGAGAGGGAGCAGCAGCAGACGCGCTTGCGTCGCCGGGCGCTGTTTTCACAGCGCCAGCGCCAGCTGCTGGCATGGGCGCGTTGACATGAGCCTGCATGGACAGGATTTTTCAAGGGCCCACCATACTTGCACCTCTCCCTGTACTGCAAAGACTGAAATGCTGCGCTTTTGCACTTCAGGTGCCGCATGCATGGTGCAGCAGATGCCCTGCAGCTTCTGCGCGGGCACATTAAGCAGCTGTGGTTTTGATGTATGATTATGATAGATTGCACTGTAGGGATGCACTTCAAGAGACCTACATTTTTCCACTGCTCAGCAAGCTTCTTCAGCTTCTCCACATCGACCTGCTTCGCCTTGGCTACGGCGTCATACTCTGAAGGATATACAGGTGCCTTGAGCTTGAAGGACTCCTCGCCGTATATCTGCTTCCAATTGATGGTGCCGTTCGTGCAGTTGATGGCTTGATGTCCCAGCTGCATGGCATCTTAACAGCGCTCAGAGGGGACGCAGTGCGCAGAGATGCGTCTCAAAGGTACAAGGTAGTGCTTGCAATGCCATTGCAAGGACAGAGGAGCGGCACAGTGCACATGCAGATGTGCACCTGCCCGCAGATGTTGCAGCCGCTGGGGTGCCATGACGGGTCTCGCCGCAGCTTGTGATGCAGCTCCATCTTACGTTCTTACCCTCGGCACTTTCTCCAATCACTGCCCACGCAATGACACTGCTTGTGCTTATTCCCACCTAGCCTAGCACTGAGTGTCTGGATAGTTCTGTTGCTGGGCAAAGGTTGCTGACGTGACAGTACCAAACGGAAATAGGCCCTTATCAGTGTAAGCAAAGCTTTTTCTAGTGTCACAGAACGCTTCCGAAACGATTGGGGAGCTCCTGTCAGCAGGGCCAAAGGTCAAGGGAGGCAGCAAACCCTGACCAGCGATGAGCTAAGCCCTACCATTTTGCGCGGGGGAGCGTTGCTCGTGATGCCTACGCTGAATGGGACTTCCTGTGGCATTTACAAGGAGTGATCGAGATACTTGAGTACTGATAGAATACAGTGCCGGACCTAGTTCGCTGAAATGTGCGCATAAGCCATCACAACACACTACCGTCACCGTCAAACAAGGAAGTGCGATCAGACGTCTGCAGATCGTGGGCTCCACCATACGGCGTAATAATTTAAGGAATCGATTGAGAATATGGCACAGACCATCGCATCCTTGGGTGTCACCCTGGCACGCACACCTTCCTCCTGAGGAACAGCTTGCACAAGCAGAACCAGCGCGCGCCCCTCAGCTCTTACATGCCTTCAAGAGGAGAGCACTAAGTCAAGGCAAGCCTGGAGTCGGACAGAGAGGACTGGATAGCAGCAGCAGAGCGCAGATTCAACGACCTGATGTCTCCCAAAAGAAAGCTCAAGGTGCGCACAAAAAGCATCTCTGTGTGGTGTACAAGACTTCTGCGATAACATAGCAATAATTTTCGTGGAGTGTGAGCGGCTTGTTAGCTGTAAAACGTCCACGGATAGTCTCACACCGGCTTTCCAAAACACCAGGGATCCATCTTCAGTGGAACAATTCACTCCATAGTGACATGTAAATCCGTTCGACCTATGGGACCGGCGGTACTTGGTAGACAATGTCAGCTCTTGCTCATGGCTGAGACTAGGCACAGAGCAAAATTCCAGAGGAATCCTACCCTAAGATAGCTGCAGAAATGGCAGCTCATGGCTGATGGGCCTCAAAGAGCCTAGGACTCGCAGTCTGCTCACAGACTGTTGTGCGCTGTCGCTCATGGTAGGGGTCTTTCCTGTGCGCAGGATGGGGATCTCATGGACCTTCCTAGGGAGACGCCAGAGGTTGTGCCCATTGTGTGCAACGGCGTGCCTGGACACTTTGTGGTGCGCACAAGGACCATCGTAAACGAGCACTTTAGAGAGGAGAAAGTGACGCTTTTTGCAAAGGCAACTGGGACGAACAACCCATGGAAAACTGCTGTCCACATTGCAGCTGTCGGGGTGCGTACCCTGCTTGGAATACCTTTACCTGCATGTCAGTGCCTTCCATGTCAATGACATGCAAGTAAATGCCCTCACACTCGGGGAGATGATGCATTTCATTTGCTGCTTCATGCCAAAAAATCTATTCTGCAGCGCAGACCTGCATCTGCCTGTATCGTCACTATGGTACATGCAGAGCATACTTACGTTTTGTGGCAGACAGCGAAGGCAACGAAAGTGGTACTGAGCACGAGGGACTGTGTGGTGCAGAAGCAGGCGGGCATGGTAATGAGCAAGTGGCTCAGCGAGCGCAACATCACTTCATCACTGCTGTCTGAGCTCATAAAAAACGCCAGGGAGTGTGGATGGCACAGGCCTCTAGTGAGTCACCACAGACTCTTCAACTCAAACAGCCTTGGGAAGTTGCGGGATCATGGTAGCCAGTTTCACGGCATCAGTCAGCACACATGCCATACAGATGGCAGTGTCAGTGCATTGCAGCATAGAACGACATGTTGCATAGTGCTGCAGGCAGCCTGATCCACACCTGCATATTGCTCTCATGCTCAGTAACCTGTGTATGTGCAGCTGCCTGGGGAGCTGGCGAGCATGAACAGCAAGAGGACATGTCATGGGGTCCTAGACGTATGGCCTTAGCCCTTCATGCCATCCCCAGATGCACATGATTCGGTCATGCCGCAAATGGCCTACACACAAGCGCCATGAGCCCTGAATGCTGATTGGGCAGTGCTGCAAGTGATTGTATGGGGCATCTTGATGAGCACCTAGGACTGGCCAGAATAGGCCACAGTCTCGGCATGCAGCAAGTAGCACTGCCGCAATGCCATTGTGCCATGCGCAGGGCACAGATGAGAGCCAAGCCTCGGGCGCAGCTTCCTTCCTGTCCTCCACACCTTCGAGGCTGACTCACAGCGACATGGGGCCCCCCGCGCACAAGACCGTGAGCCTGCAGGAGCTGGCCGCGGGCAAGGCATACGTGGCGCCACGCGTGCGCCTACCTATCCGGACCACATCCCTGAACGGCGCACATGCCAACGGCGCTCCCGAGAAGGGCGAGAGCCCCGCTCATGAGCAGGCTGCGTCCTGCAATGATGCCGGATCGCACATTGAGAGCGAGTGCGTGACGCCCCACAACCAGCTGAAGGTGAGCGCATTTTTCCCCATGGGCTGCCTAAAGACTGTGGGCAGAGTTCTCCAGACACCCTGGTTCTATGGCTCCCAAGAGGGCTCCTTCCCTTGTCCATAGAGCGCTTGGCACTCCGGCGACGCATGCCAGGCTTGCGAGGCATATAAGCGGTCCTCTGGTTGCCCTAAAGACAATGGGGCTCCTCAGCGCGGCAGCAGCTGGGACAACGTTCCTTACAGCTTAGTGCTGAGAGCAGTCTTTTCCCAGAGCAAAGGCTCTGAAAGATGACGCATGTTGACATGATGCAGGGGCAGCGCATGCCATGGGCGTCGCCTCCCGGCGCAGAGGCGTCCACGCCGGGTGCGCTGCTGTACCATGACAGGACCCCCGCCAGCCCGCTCAACATGCTGCTGCTGACCGGGCAGCCCGCGCAGCAGGACACACCAGCAAAGGACGCGCACGCACACTTGGCCGACATGCTTTCTCCGCCTGACCCGCCTCCCCTCTCCCCTGTCCAGCAGAACGGCATCATAGACTCCACCCAGCCAGAGCAAGTTGCAGAAGCAGTGCTGGAAGCCCTGGCGTCACATCAAGTTGACAGCGCCGCTGCCAAGGTCAGCACAGAAGGCAATCCGCAGACGAGGAAGCAGACAGCGCCTGCCGCTGCAGAGCAGGCCACGCAGCCCTGTGTGGAGGCTGCTGCACCTGCTGAGTCACCCTCAGCGCCTGAGGCGCTCCGGCGCAGCAGCCCTGCGCAGCCGCCGCCGGCCAGGAAGCCGAAAGGGAAGGGCTTTCTGGGCGCTGAGATCCTGGCTGCCCAGCAGGCTACACCCGAGGACGACCAGGGCAATCACACGCGCGATCAGCCAGCTGAGCATCAGAGCAGCCCCTTCAACACTGCAGCATCCCGCAGTGCGCCTACCCCTGCTAAGCCAGATGCCACCAGCAATGGTCCCAGCGCAAGTCCTGCCCAGGACAGAGCTGGGCAGCAAGAAGAGCCCGCTCCAAGGCAGCGCGACGAGCCTGCCATCAACAAGCACAGCAAGCAGTCCAGCCAGACCGGGGAAGCCGAGGTCTCGAGGCAGAGTCCAGACCTGGAGATTGCTAGCGTGCACCAGGCCGTCGAAGCCGTACAGGTGCGGTCACCCCATGCCTCTGCCTTTGCCTTATGTCTAATTCCACCTTACTTCCAGATGGTCTAGGCTTGCTTCTCTGTAGCGTGCAGAATTGCGTGTCTTCCCATGCAGGTTGAGCAGTATCTCACGGATTGTGCTCTCTCATAGGTATAAAACTGAGCATGAGAGGACACTGTCTGTGGCTGGCAGGCCTGGGGCTGAAACAATCCTGTTGCCATGGCAAGCAAGGGTTTTGCTCTGCAGGGCATTGTGGACGCAGTGGCTCCCGAGCGCACTCACAGCCGAGACGAGATCCTCGTGCGCACCCCGGACATCAGCCCCAGCAAGCAGAGTGACGCTGCGGGCAAGACCTTGCTTGGAGCCAGCAAGAAGCAGCATGCCACCCCGCCCATCAAAGACATACGCACATCTAGCCTGTGGGTGCCCTGATCCAAGCCTGAATCAACACCCCTTTCCTGGCCCTGCCTTAATACCCTCGGCTGTGTCTATGGGCACAGCCTGCCTGCCTGCCATGCTATAAAGCTGCTGACATGTGACACCTTTGGAGATCCTGTGGCAGCAGACAAGGCCTGCAAGAGGCACTCGTCCAGGGAGCTGCACCAAAAAGTGTTGGTAGATGCTTAGTATGGACATATGTTCATCTGAGTTGGAATGGACCTTTGTGGCTCTTGAAGGACTGAGCTTTGCCGGAGAAATTACTTGCATGTACCACTTCTTAAACCAATCTTGCTGGGGGGTTGCAGGCCTAATCACACCTCAAGGGAAGATGCCAGAAGCGATGGCACCAGCACAGCTAAGCCTGTGGACACTGCATGCCTGCCGGGGCAGCCTGCTGCGAGCCACGCACAGCAGGGCGCTGAAGCGCTCCCTGCTCCAGCAGTCACCCCTCTGCCGCGGCCCTCTGCCACAGCAACGCCTGCCAGCAGATCTGGAACCCCCGGCAAAGGCAGCTGCACCCCAGCATCCCTAGGCCAGCTGTCAACAAAGCGCAAGCTGCCGCTGGTGCGCCATATCCCTCCTTGCATGCTGACAACAGGAAATCTATACACTATCTTGTATCACAGGAGGCTGAAGACAGTGTCCTTACACCCGAGGTACAGAGGTTGTACTTCAACAGCCTTCCATTGCTGCTGGAAATGGCAGGGCTGAGGGGCTTTTGAGCCTGATCTGCTCTCGCCCTCAACCACATAGCACAGGAGGGGAGCTGCATTACAAAATGCAGCTGCTGGTGTAAAGATAGGCGGTTGCAAGGGGTGACAGCTGCTTACATATGCGTGTGGCTGCAGCGCAACGATGAGGCAGAACTGCGCCAGATGATGGCCAAGAAGTTCAAGGGGCTCTCAGAGGCAAAGCAGGCTCGGCAGGCGCTGGAGGCCGAGCTGGCGGATGTGCGCGGGCAGATGGCTGCCCGGGTTGCCCAGCTGGAGGCTGAGAGGGACGCCTCTGCTGCCCAAGCCCAGGTAAGCCTTCCTGTCCTTGCACAAGCATGGCTTGCTGCTCATCCTTGCCCTTAAGTGGGTCCAGAGAAGGCAGAAGGCTCTCAAATTCATGGATGTTAGATGTATCGTGCTGCGGCATGCTTCCTTTCCTCTGCTGTGGTCCTTCCCTGGCCATCCTCGCTTCAGTCTGTAAAGTGATGGGCACCACAGCCGTGGTAAACACAAACTGCTGCTACGCAGGCTGCCAAGCAAGAGGCGGCTTCAGGGGCAGACAAGGTGGCAAGCATGCAGAAGCAGCTCTCAGACATGGAGCAGAAGCTGGCTGGAGCGAGTCAGGGCGAGGCTTCTGCCAAGCTCGAAGTCAGCAAGGTGTGCTCTTCTCTGGTCTCCCTCTAGTACCTCTTGCACTGCTGTAACAAGGCATAGAGGTACCCCATCGCTCTAAGGCTGGCTATGGTGTGTATAAAAGCACTCCCACTCATTCAGATAGATGTTTGCAGGACTTTCGCTGATGCGTGACCAATCAGGGCATGCTGTACTGCGCAAGGGACAGATGAGGATGAACTCGAAATTTTGAGATATTTGCGCTCCGCTGCAGGTGAGGCAGGAGGCGCTGCAGGCAAAGCAGAACATGTTCAACAGGCAGTCCACGACCGAGAAGGCCCTGCGCGAGCACAAGGACCTGCTGGCCACTGCCCGCGAGGAGCTGGCCGGGCAGAAGAGCCTCGTCGAGACCCTGCGCGCCAACGCCAAGAACCTGCGCCAGCAGATCGACGCCTGCAAAGTGAGCTTCTCGCTGCAGCTGAAGATCCCTCTGCCACAATCACGATGCTGTTCTTGCTGGACAATTGCTGGGGCCTGACATGCTGCTAATGAGCTTTTGGGGCATGTCTGGTCCAAAGCAAGACTCGCATCTCTCATGCATGCAGTAGCATTGGCGTGGGCAGAGAATTTGAGCGATGTATGAGCTTTGTCCAGCCATGGCTTGTGCGCTGCATAGAGACTCGGTCCCTTTACCAGAGGTGTTGCCCTGCAGAAAGAGAAGGAGGATGCAGAGGAGAGCCTCAGGAAGATCCAGGCTGAGAAGCAGCAGATTGCTGATAGCACTGGTGCTCTTCAGGCAACTAATGAGCAGCTCAAGACCAGCATGCAGGACCTTGAAGCACGGGTGCACACCTCTATCTGTCCTCCATTGTCTTTGCACCACCAGCCTTCACCAGTCTGCCTTCTGCAATAAACTGGACAAGCTGCGTCTGAGGCGCCTGCTTGCAAGACGTGACAGAAGGACTCTTTTGTCTCGGATGTAATGTATGGAGTTTAGTCAAGAACCCCGTTGAAGACCATTGGGAACTTACTGTCCAGGTGCAAGCTGCCGAGGAGGCTGCAAAGCAGTGTAAGGGCGCAGCAGCTGCAGAGCTGGAGGCAGCCACCAGTAACCTGAAGGAGCAGATCCAGCAGCTGCAGGCAGCCGCCAGCAAGGGCGAGAGCATTGCGGTAGCTGCGGAGAAGGAGGCGGCCGAGACTAGGGCCCAGCTGAAGTCCCGGGCTGACCAGCTGTGCTCTGCGCGCGCCGAGGCGGCTTCCTACAAGAAGGAAGCCATGAGCCTGGGGGACAGGGTCACACAGCTGGGCAGGAGCTCTGAGGTTATCAACATCTCCTGCATGAACCTTATTATGCTGCGCTGTCTGGCTTCGCTTGCTCTGCCTCCTGCTCTCATTGTTGTGCATGCTTATAGCGCTGCCTGACCACACTTAATCACCTGGCACCTTTGAGATAACAGGCGATGTAGCGCTCTTGCGTGGCTGCCAGTCTTGAGCATTGCAGAGTTCCATATACGGATCTGCAGAGAAATGTGGGTCCTAAAGTGCATGCTTTGCTTGTGCAGGAGGCTGCTGCGGAGCATGCCAAGGCCCTACAGGCTGCAGAGGCAAGGGCAGCCAAGGCAGAGGAGGCTCGCAAGCTGGCTATGCAGGGCTGCAAGAAGTCTGAGGTGCGCTACCCTGCAGGGAGACTGTGCCTGTCAGAGATTGCACGGTCTTGGCTTGCATTAGGGTGTTGCAGCGCAGAGAGTGCCTCGCTTCATCTTAACTAGAGGTGGCAGGCTGGGCAAGGCACTGTGAAGTGCACAGTCTTTACGCCACGCAGGACAATTGAGCTGCATGTTACCTCACTGAGCCCTGTCATAGTGTTCATGTCCGACTTTGTCTGCCTGTCCTGTGCGCTGTGCGCCAGCATGACAGCAAAACCAGGTATTTCAGGCAGACGTGTGCCCCATCTCCTTCAAGGCAACACTATGGTTTATGTGATTGGCGTAGATGGAGTACTTTGGGTGCTGTTGCAGGAGTCTCGCAGGAAGGCTCAGGAAGAACTGGCGGGAGCTAACAAGGCCGAGAAGGCTGCCCAGAAGACTGTCGCAACCCTGGAAAAGGACCTTGCAGCTGCCGCCAGCAAGGTGACATTCTGGTCCCACGGCTTGTGATGACTTCTGGCAAGCACACAGTGCTTCCACCCATCTATACCAGCAACTTTAAGCCACGAAGCTCACTCAGCAGCGTGTCTGTGTCATAGGCTTACCTGCTCTTGTTTGCACCTCAACATAAGCTAACACTTCCCCTAGGAACGTCCGTAAAGGGTTCACAAGGTGCTGCAGAGAGCCGATGCCCATGCCGCTAGACTTGCTGCACTCCAACCTCCCGTCGCATCAATGTGCAGGACTATGCTGCAATGATCCCGTGACTGATTGCATCTCTGCTCAATGGTTCTGAGTCTCAGGGGCCCTGCCTGCAGGCCAAGGAGAGGGATGCAGAGCATGCGAGGGCGCTGCAGGCGGCTGAGGCCAGGAGCAAGCAGGCCGGGGCTGAGCTGCAGCTGCTCAAGGAGAAGCACTCAGCACAGGTGGCAGCCCTCGAGGCTCTGCAGGCTGAGGCTCTGCAGCAGCAGAAGAGCGCGCTGGAGGAGCAGCTTGCGGTATGTGCTCCTGTGTCACATGTCAGATGCGCCTCTTGCACGATTCACGCATGTTGGGCTACTGCTGAGGTGCATGTGACCTGCTACAGAAGTCTGCTGCAAGCTGTATGCCCTAGATACTGTGTACTGAAAAAGGTGAGGAACCACGATGCACTCTCATGGAGACGCTTGCTGGTCACATCGCTATATTCATCCTGGCCTGCAGGCACAGATGGCAGCAGATGTTGAGGAGCTGCGCGTCCAGATCAGGCTTGAGATCATGCAAGAGATTGTGGAGGACCCAGAATTCTCATGGTGACTCCTTTGCTCTTACTGACATCCCCTCACATGGCATGACGTGATGTCTGTCTGTCCCTGTTCCCCTCTGTGAGCTGATGTCAATCAGATTTTCCCATAGGACATGCAGGATGTGAAAAGCTGTACATGCAATACCTGCTGTGAGTGCTAAGTACCCTGCTGTGTACTGCAGATAAGACTACAGGCAAACCTAGCTGACACTCAACCACAACCAAGAGATATACATTCCAGCACCCTTATTCCACCCAGAATCCCCTCGGCAACTGTATCCCATAATAGCAGGTCCAAGTCCGAGTCCCGCCAAAGGCTGCCTTGCGAATGGACTGATAATTCAGTCATTGCGCCGAAGCGCCTAGTAGCCACGTCTGAGGTTCTGGGGGAAGGAAGTGATCGCGCAGCCCTTCTGCTGTAGCGCTTTGCAGCCCTCTCTGCTGCCTACAGAATGGAGTGATTGTATTACCCCTGCGCTGGAAGGCTTAGCAGCCCTCTCTGAGGGTGACCAGGGAATGGAGTGATCTGTCCAGCCCCTCCTGGTCAAGCGCATAGCAGCCATGTCTGGGACTGCTCTGGGGAGGGAGTGATTGCACGACTCTTCTGCAGGAGCGCTTGGCAGCCCTGTCTGAGGCTGCCCAGGGTATAGAGTGACCATACGACTCTTGCGCTGAAGCGCTGAGCAGCCATGTCCGCGGCTGCACATCTCTTCTGCTGGCTCGCTTGGTAGTTCTATCTCAGGCTGCCTGGAGAATAGATCAATTATACTCCTCTTGCGCTGGAGCGCTTAGCAGCCCTACCTGAGGCTGCCTAGGGGATTGAACTCATCATACAATCTCTGTGCTTGAGCGCTTAGCAGCTCTGTCTAGGTCCGCCTGGGGAACAGAGTCTGGGGACTTTTCCCAGCAGCAAAGAGAACATGCAGACACGAGATTTTCAACCTCGTCCAGAACAGCCTCCCATGAACCCCAGCTTCTTCACAGAGGATTTATGCAATCAGTCTGATCACAGAACACCGAGCAGTGTATCATCCCGCAGTTTACACAGCACAGGGCCTTCGTTGTCCATGCAATGGAGCCCAGCACTCCTTGGGGCACTCATCTGCTGGTGCAGTTCCGTAGTAACGTCTTCCCTGCACCCTTTCAACCGGTATAGGTCTGGCGGCTGCGCATGCTATGTATGTCTGCCTATACACTTGCATGTGCCGCGCAGTGACTCTGATCCGGATGTGCTTCATCTCCATGCTGCCTCCGTCTGCTACGCCTGCTACAATGTCTGTAATGCAAGCGTGCTTTAGGTTTGCCACTCCAGACCTTTCTTGCTCAGGCATGTGTCATCACAGTCTCACGCGGAACGGAACCCTTCCTCAGCAGCATATGTACACTGCTAGTCTTTGCATGACCATGGTGCTTTACAGTCGCTGTTCAAGGATGCGCAACTGAAGACTGAGAGAATACCAAGGCTAGAGTGCTGGAGCACGAGCAAGACACTTGAGGCATCTCAGGACTGATCGCAGCGCTGTGGAGTTACAATTCTGCTTGTCAGACAGTGAACTAGGCATATCCCTGGCTCCTAGAACGTGATTTATGCCAAGGACCTCAGGATGTGATTGTTAGAGGGGGACTCCATCATGCACCTGTGAGTGCCGGACAGCTGCCATGCTCTTCATGTTTGTTGGCCTTTGGGTGGTCCAGATGTCTACTCAGTGGAGGGCTCGTATACACACAGTGTGGAGTCTCTGCGTAATTGAAGCAGGGTGTGCTTGCTGTGATTCCAATTTCTTGAAGTGTTGTGCCAGCCTGCAATCTTGGCCTCCTCTACACGACCGACTGCTTCGATTATTTGACCTCACAATGTCTACCCTTATCCACCCTCCGTGAAGCTCCTTTTGTACATAAGCGTCCTGATCTGCTAGCTGTAGGACCAGGTACTCTGCAGGCTGGATCGTGACCACATCGCCAGCAACCCTAGCTTGACACACTTGAGTCATGACACTGCTGGCTCCCAGAACATGACATCACACAAGCCATGTGCAGGACTGAGCCTTAGCAGCTACAGCAATGCACTGCTGCAGGCCAGGTCATGCCCAGATTGCCAACAGCGACATGGCTGCAAATCCCAGCATGAGCATGCCCAGCTTGGCTGTACGATGTTGAGGCACTGCCAGCTCCCTGGGTATGACCTCCATGAAGGCCACGTACAGGAAGGTACCTGCATAGGAGCCAAATATCAGGCATTGGACTTGCCTTGGATCTTGCATGTAAGGGCAATGGCTTGTGTGCCAACATCGCCTTCTGCAGCCCACACTGCTGTGGGTTCAGCAATGCTGAGAGCGTGATGCCTACCGGCCTTGTGGGTGCACCACACACAGGATCCCCACAGCAAGCAACCATCCATCTGAGTGACAGCGCATTACTCACAGCTCATCGTGCATTCACAAGGAATGTCAGTCTGACCAGGGCTAGTGCCGCTCTAGAAGGCTGCATAACCTCAGGCCTATCATGAGGAGATGGCTAATCCACACCTGACGCCAGGGCAGACACTGCAGCGGCTGCATCACTGTTAGACACGCTGGACAAAACCACCCCCAGCAGGATGCCCACTGGCGTGGCTGTGGCAAAGAAGCCTATCACTGTCCAGAACTTCTGCATGCTTGCCTGCACAGCAGTGCCGGCTTTTAGCTCCAAGACGCAACGTCCGCTCGGCAGCGGTCCCTTTGCTCAATGAAAGCCCCAAAACATGCCTCTATTATGCTATGTGAAGCCGAGCACCATGCTCTCACCACACACCTTTGCAGTACAGGGTACGGTGTTCGGCTTCACACATGAGGTGTAACCCGATTGCAATCTAAACACACTTGGGTCTCTGGCAGTGTTTGTGAGTGTGAGTGGAAGGCCAGCAAACCTGCGAGTCCACCACAGAGCTGCCCAGCGCATATGCAGCCAGGCCCTTGTGCGCTGCAATGGCGATGAAGATGTGCACGCTATCGACAATGTTTGTCTGCGCTCCCATTGCCATGCCCTGCATCATCAGACGCTGCCTCAGTGGGAGGTTCCCCATCATTCGACAGCATAACACACAAGACTGCACCTCATCAAGATCTACACAGACTTGCATGCAAAGTACCAAGGATTGGCCCGATCATACGAGGCATAGATTATGCATGCGCCTGCTTGCGCCTGCTGCCGGATATCACAAAAATAATCCAGATGTGGGCGCACACACCGCATGCAAGTGCAGACAAATGCCATGCAGATTCCAGAAGGACGCCTGCCACGCAGCGCTTGCTGCAGGGATGTATGAAAATGATGCTTACCTCCAGGATGGAGTGGAAGCACAGGGCGACACCCATGAGGGCAGCTGTCAGAAACGACACCTGTGCCGCTCCCCCCTCGCCAGACGTGCCCGCTTCCTCTGCTTTGGCGCCTGCTTTGCCCTCCTCGATATCCGGTTCCCTCTCGCTGGAGCTCTGCACAGCCACAAGCACAGCCTCCAGCCCTGCATCTTGGAGAACATCTTGCAGCACATCTACGTTGGGATCTCGCAGCACACGCAGAACGCAGGTGCCATCAGCACAGGATGCATAACCCAAAACAAGCCTGGCTGGCTGGGCGTAACAGTCCAATTGACATGTAAGGATGCAGGACGCTCACCGGCATGTTGCCAACCAGATGCACTGTTTCAAGATGGGCGTCTCCGTCATGCCTCGCATCCTCTGGGCTTCCTGCAGAGCCCGCCTCATGATCCTGCTGGTGATTAGATGGAGTCTCTGCAAGCATCAGCAACCCAAGCCTTAGCCCAAGAGCACCTTGAACTGTGTGGTAAAGCGAAAGACTGAAGAGTGCTTTGGGACGCTGTTTCAGAAAGCCTTCTGGGACACTCTGGCAAAAACCAGTGCAATTGAGGCGCTTACAAGCAGAGCACGTAGAAACATACTGCCCAGTCAGCTACATCCCAGTCCTTGTGACATGCTCAAAGGCAATGAAGTTGGAGTGCAGCCCAGTGCAGCTTGCATGCAGAAAGAATAGGCTCAGATGGGGCTAGAGCTGCACCTGCTCTATGCCGCTCCTTCCCTAATGAGCTAGTATGAGCCTCGTCAGACTCCCCATTCATTGCCCCTTCTGGATCCTTCCCTGCCTTATGTCCCGGTCCGTCCCCATTCAACTGAATACACCCAACCACCGTTGATGACAACATTCCTGAAAGATGCAGTCAAAGATCACAGAGTCCCCCTGGACCGGAGGCTCTACAGTGCAGAGCAGCTTTCAACAACAGCAGAGAGGGGTCTCACCACTGCTGAGCCGCTGTGTTGCCTGCTGCCAGGGAAGTCCAGTGCATCAGTCCCCAGCATCACCCTCAGCCCTGTACTGGTCTTCCTCAGCAAGTCTCCGTTCGCTCTCACAGCCAGCGACGCCACAACCGGCGTGCCTGGCTTCCCTTCCTCCCCTGCACATGACCCTGCCATACTGAGGGCATGCTGACCCTGAATCAATAGGATGGTGCTGTGTACAACACAGCAAGGCAAAAAATTGATGTACAGCCACATGGAGATAACCAATGCGACCTGCACAGTCTCGGCAGTCCCTGCTTGAGATGGTGAAAAGCCTGTGCACAGCCTGTGGTATGTGCAAATGACTGTGCCTTAAGGTGCAAGTCCTGCAGGTCATCTCTGGCTCATGGGTACCTCCTGCTGAAGTGGAATATACACTCCAAGGTGGGACATCAAAATGGACCGCAAGCGTGCCATGCATGCTGACCTGGATGGGAGCCAAGTCAGGACCTGGGTGCTGGCATGAGGTAGCGCCGGTGACAAGCCAATTGAGAAGCCACTGCTGCAGTTGCCACGCTTGTGCTGGAGGAAGCTTTAAGAGAACAGCCCTACCAGCTCTCCTGGGCGTCACTGGATCCACGACCAGCACATGCTGCAGGCGAGTCATCTCCCCATCCAGCGTGGCGCCCCCGCAATGGCCTGGGGGCGTCTCCCAGCCGTTTCTGTGACTCAGCACCTCCGCAACATGGTCCGCCACCAGCGTGACCAGGAAGCCCAGGCCGCACAGGAAGGGGGCCAGCGGGAACTGCAGCCCGGGGTTGAGCTCTTTGATGGCCGCTCCAAGCAGGTGCACAAAGCCCGCCGACACCATGACTGCATGGGCAGACATGCACCCTCGTCTCCATTCTAAGCCGGCAGCTTAGGTGACAGGCACCCCACAGACACGCTGTTGGAAGCTTGTGAGCAGCAGCACAAGCCAGTCTGAGCTGCAGATGCGCTGTGGTGCTGGTGATGCAAGGGAGAAAGCTGCACCTCCAGCGCTGAGCATGTTGCCCAGGACATAGGTCAAGCTCCTGCCGCCCTGTGCGCCTGAGTTCTTGCCGAGGCGCGTCAGCAAGACTGGCAGGTAAGCCCCTGCAACAGGAGCCACTTCGAGGGGGTGTTTTCAGGTGTCAGTGAAACGACGAAACGACATGATTTTTGCCTGAAGGTTGGGCTTTGACAGCTATGAAGACAGCACATCGGCTGCCTGCGGCATAAATGAGTGCTACATCAGTGAGCTTTACCTAGCAAAGCTATGGCCAGCAGGAAGATGGCTGCCGAAGTGTTGAAAAGGATGGCCTCGAACGCCATCTTGGCTGCTCAAGTGAATTCAACCCCTCACGAGAGCTGTCCAAGGACCCTCTCTCCGTGCCCCACGCCTTCACATCGTGCTAACAGGCCTGGCCAGTTGTTCTGCCCAACGCAGGCTGGACACGCAGTATAAAAAGTACCGGTCCTTGCGACACTGACCACTACTGTCTACCTCTTACGGTGTGATAGCATAAAACGCTTGACTTCCATCATGATGCCTTTGCAAGGAGTATAGGAATATGCACAAGAAGCTGGCTGCCCAGTTTCTGTGCAATCACAGCCCAACGCCTGGCATTGCCCTAGTGAGGTCTATGTATTCATGCAGAGGCATGCATGCTCCCGTGGGGCCTTATTCGCGTGCTGATGTCCTGCGTGTCCTGCATTGATCACTGCGCGTAGTCACTCTTTGCGCAGCGGCGACCCCGCGCCTGCCCATCCGAGTAATCGCCAAAATTTATCACACTAGCTGTGACTCGTGGGAGCAGTGTTCAGTCATCGCAGACGCTGAGGCAATTTAGGCCAAAAATTAGCGGTGTACTCGGTAACATGGAGGGATGCAAATTGCCTGCAATTACTGGAGCCCTTGAAGTGACGACTCGCAACTGGGACTATTATTAAAAGGCTGACGCTTCCTGGCTCACATCCACAGCCACCAAAGCCTCGCCCTCTGGATGGAGCGAAGCCGATCACATCTTGATCTATTGCCTTGTGCAGCCAGCCTGGGTCGCATGACTGTATACTGAGTCCCAGCCAGACCGCTTCAGTAATAATCCAGGAGTCTGTGAGGGAGGCGAGGGTGCGGTGGGCAGCTGTACCTTGCTTTGTGCATCATTGGACAGTTTATTCGCATCGGGTTGCTGACACCTGCACTGCGCGTATGCAGGGCGAAGGTGGGGCCCGATGTGGGACAAGAATCTATGTAATTCAATACACGGTAACATCTCGGCCCCTGAAGCTCCGGCTGATGATAAGCACCTCCTTTCCCTCCACAGCATCCTCAGCTGCCACAGCAAGCGGTCGATTAGTCTGCGTGGCATTGCAGGGCATTATGCAAGGGTCTTTGATGTGGCCTTCTCGCCAGAAGACAGCTCGCTGCTGGCCAGTGCGTCAGACGATGACACCTGCAAGGTCTGGCGCACGAGCGAGGCAGGAGCTACCCAAGCAGCCTCATTCCATGGACATTCAGACTCAGTCCTGCGCGTAAGCTGGGCGCCTGCAGGGAATCTCCTTGCTTCAGGTATGCTGCCCTGCACCCCGCGCTCCCAGTGGCAGCCTCTCCTCATCCCTAAGCAGTTACACGTATCATGCAGCCTGACATGCACCAGCTTCCCACCCCATGACAAGGCTATAGTCTCGCAGGCCGCTCACACAAGTGCCCAGTGCAGACTGTGCATGTAGAGTGCTCATGGGAGGAGTCCAACAGGAGGCAATTGCATGTGGACAAGGCATGTGATGGGGGAACAATGACGCTTGATGCGCATGTGCAGCATCGGCGGACACCACTGTACGGGTGTGGCAAATCGAGGGCTCTGATGTAGATCCGGCCCTGCCGCGCTTTGGGGCCGAAGAACTTCTCTGCCTGGAGGTGAGATCCCTCTCCATGGGTGCATCACACCTGCACATGAGACTTCAGTGCGATGGCGTGAGCGCTTGGAGGCAAAGATGCGTGACATGCCTGTCACACCTTGGACACCTTGGACATGCCCTGCACAGCATGTCAAATCAATTATCAAATGCGAGCGGCATGGTTCTTGATTGTCAGACATAAGGGACATGTGTGCAGGGCCACCCTGAGGAGGTGTATGCCTGTGAGTTCCTGGACACGTCAACAGGCTCCATGCGCCTGGCATCCTGCAGTGAGGATAAGGTGTATCTATGGGATATTGCCACAGGGTGTCAGCTGGACAGTGCAGGACCCCCCTTGGACATCAGGCATGAACCGGCAGGTGATCCACATATCCTTCCCTCATCCGCTGAAAGCCTGATTCACAAAGCGTAGTCCATGCATTTCGGGAGCCTGCACATCAGGCAGTGCCTCACACGATGATGAGCATCTCAACAGGGATCTGATAGTCTTCATATGTCTGACATGTGAAATTGCAAGCCTGGAGTGTCAGGCTGAATGCAAGCAGCTTCACAACACTTGCCATCTTGCAATGTGCAGGCTATGATATCCCAGACAGATGGCAGGATGGCCACATATTCAGCCTGGTCACTCAGCCAGACTCAGGCAGCATCCTGGCAGGCTGCTGCAGTGACGGGGCCCTCAGGTCAGTCTGACACCCACAGACACTCTGCTATGCTCACTGCTTCTCTCACATTCCATGTGATGATGGGTGCTTGGAACAGCAGAGCGCTCATGTCGCTGCACAGAGGGTCTGATTGCTCGACAGGACATCGGCCAGGAGGAAACGGCCCTTCCCAAGAATGTGATTTAATTGCCAGTCACGATGCATCCCCGGGAAGTGGTTGTTGACATGCTGCTATGTGGCATTGAGCGCCTGCCTAGCAGTGTAGCAGCAAAGGAGTGCCTGAAGTCGTTGGGCAATTGCTGGGCAGGACATGGGCACGGGAGGGCGCCAGCCTCGAGCCGCTGTGCGCGGTGCGTCTGAGGAATGCCATGGGCAGCAGCTGCGCCTGGCACCCCGACGGCTTCCACGTCGCCCTCACCTTCACTTCCGGCGATGTCGCCGTTGTGGTGCGTGGCCTCTGGCACCTACCGTTATGCGAAAGATGGTTTTCTGGGCTCTTGCACTGGTTCACACAATGCCATTGTTTGCAGCTCCCAACAACACTCACATTATGGTGTATCGCCCTCAGCATCTGCCGGAAATGCAGCAACAGTACGCAGGGCTCTTGCATTGATCAGAGAATCTAAATAGCTGAAGGGAGAAAGAAGCAACGGCACTTATGACAGCTGGGATGCATCCAGCGAACTCCATGAAACCTCTTGCCAGAAACCTGATCTTGTGCCCAGCTGCATGCTGGAGGCCCCACATGCTGCCTTTGTCGGGAGCATCCCAACCAGCAGATCTTCACTCGACTGTTGGTCTGGCTACATAATACAGGGCTGGGCTTGCAGAGCAGCATGTGATGACTGCCAAGCTGATGCAGATAAGGATGACGTTAATGCTTGTGTGTTCAGGACATCAGGACCTGGTCGGTGGTCTGGGAAGCCAGTCAGCGGTGCCCAACCTTCGGCTGCTGCTACCTGCCCGGCAATTCCAATACCCTGGCAGTCTGCGGGCCGGCCAATTGCGTCTCGGTCTTTGACACCTCTGCCGACGACCGCAAGAGGGCAGAGCAAATGCTGCTCGAGGCCCCGTCCATACCCGAGCGCCACCTGCTGTGCATATCGGCCTCGGCTGATGGCTCTGCCATTGCTGCATCAGGTGAGCGGCTGCTCTTGCATCGTCCCCTCATTGTTATGTGTCAGCAACAGTAAACTGCCACTGGGCCGCCCTTCATATGCATGGCGTGAAAGACCTGGTCCAGCCTCAAGCTGAACCAGCAACCATTGCTGACTAACCAGCAACAGTGCCAGGAAGCTGCAGCTCTCTCTGCAGATTGATGCAGTACCCTCCTCTGCTGGTGGCGGCCATGCCTGACACTGACATGTGTGGTGTGTTTTCTGCAGGGAACACTGTCAACACCCCTGGCAGTAAGGCCGATGATGACCCCACTCCAAGTCGCACTGCAAAGGGAGAGGCTGACAATGATGGTCTCTTCAGCAGCAGTGGCTTCTTGGAGACCTTTGGCAAAGGAGCTCAGATGCCAGATGTAGAGCAGATTGGGGCCGAGCACAAGCAGGCAGCCAAGCAGAGCAAGTGGTCCCCTGTCACTCTGTGGAGAAAAGCACCCTGATTGAGTGTCCGTCATGCAGTCAAACATTACAGTTTACTTCTGTGCGTGTCTACATCAGCGGTTTTTGCAGCGCAAAATGTCCTAGGCTCAGTATGTGTGCACTGCGCTGACATTCACAAGCCAGGTTGTATTCACCAGCCTCAAGCAAGCAACTACTTGCCACTGTACCACCTCTCAAACCTCACTACCGGCACAAGGGAAGGGCACATACATGTTCTTCATCTGATCTGCATACATGGCTTACGCAACTCCGCTTGATTGGAGATTAGGCTATACTCAGATATTGTATGCATGTGTCTGTACCACGCAAATTGAGCGCACAAGCACATGCCGGCACACTCTACATATGATCTACATTCTTGCATTCCCATGTCTCAAGCCAGGGCTGTCTATACTGCCCCACAAGCCATTCTTTCATCAACAACCACGTGCAGCACTGACAATTGCTGCAGTTGTACGCATTGCTGCAAGGCTATACATGTGGTATTCTCAAT
This sequence comes from Coccomyxa viridis, assembly GCA_963930925.1. Classification (NCBI taxonomy): domain Eukaryota; kingdom Viridiplantae; phylum Chlorophyta; class Trebouxiophyceae; family Coccomyxaceae; genus Coccomyxa; species Coccomyxa viridis. The sequence goes on from CAWVOJ010000012.1 coordinate 693,620, forward strand.
ATGGTCTGTGCCTGCGGCTAGCAGATGCCGATCATGGAGGAGAACTATGCTATCAGCGCTCCCAAAACTCCTTGCATACCTCTTGAGGTTGAGGGTGGCCAGAAGCGTATACCAGCAGGGGACAATATGCAGTGCTGCAAGATGGAAAGGTTGTGTGTCAGCTGTGTGGGCTCCTGCTTGCGGCTGGCAGATGCTGCTCACACCAACATGCAACCCAGACTCCAGGGAGTGGGGCTCCTGCTTGCGCTGACAAATGTTGTTCACTCAAAAATGCACCTTGCCCATCAGGGCATTCACTCCTCCTTGCGGGGCACTGGGGTCACAAAGATGCCGGTGGTGGGCTTCAGCAGCAGAGGACAGGACACATCCAGCGGCACCTGCCCCGGGCTGAGCTTGAAGGTGAACCTGCATGCGACAGCAGGCGTCAGCACCATCAGTCAACAGGGTCAAGGAAGCTCTGGGCCACAGGTTATGAATACTCAGATAGAGGGCTGCATACTATGCTGAGCATCAGTGTTGTAGACATCAGGTATTTCCCAGCACACCAGGATGGGCACCGATGCTGTTGATCATTTTTCTGCAGAGTCTGCGGATAGCTGCTGCCAATCCGCTTCACCTCAAAAGCATCTGTACAAGGATCACCTGTTGTACTGGCTGCAGCAAGGATACTAGCCATGCAGAGCACTGCCATTGTGCTGACCATGACACATTGTGAGCCACAGACACAGGTTGGAGGCTGACCTGCGGAAGACGTGAGTCAGCGCCACCCTGGCCTCCATGAGGGCCAGGCGCTGCCCCACGCAGACGCGCGTTCCCTCCCCAAACGGCATCCACTTGCCCTGCACATGCTTGTCCGCTGCATACTCCGGCGTTCCCTCCATCCATCGCTCTGGCTTGTAGGCCTCCGGCTCGTTGTAGATCTTTGGATCATGGTGGAAGGCCATCACAGGCACCTGCATTGCGGGTCACTCCTTAGTGCCATGTTGAGTGCAGAGCCTCAGAGTTGCTCATCCCAATATGCCACATAGGTAAGATGTGCTGTGACATTTCTCAGGGCTGCTATGGCGGTCTCCTCTGTTGACGACAATCCTCAGGGCGCCCTTGAAGTCAGAGCTTTCCCGCTGACCCCACATAACACCCTGCAGTACTCCCCCTTTCTTGTCAGACACAACCGCAGCGCCTGCCGAGTAACAAGCGGGGAGGGCTCACAAAGACACCAGTGCCCCTAAGACGCAGTGCCCCACGATCTGCATGTCCTGCTCTGGCTGACAGAGCACGAACCTGTGGCTTCACAATAAATGGAAAGCTTGCTGCGGCACGCCCTAGAGAATCGTACTGCTTCTTCAGAAGGTGCGTGGGGGCCTTACAAAGATGCCAGTGCCCTTGGGGACGCGGTGACCCATGATCTGCATGTCCTGCGTCAGCTGGCGTGCCAGCGCAGTGGCAGGCGGGTAAAGCCGCAGGGCCTCCTTCACGCAAGCCTCTGTGTAGGGCATGTGCCGTAGCTGCTCCTGGTTCACATGGCCCTGGCTCGACTCCCTGTCAATCTCCTGTGCAGCCACACAGCAAATGTGAGACCTTGGCAACATCAGGTATCTCTTCCAGTTCATACCAAAAGGCATGTGCCAATAGGTCATTAAGGAGGACCTCTCAATGGGTACTGCTGCTACGATGCAGATGCAGATTGAGGCAGAACAGGTAAGACTTGTGCTTCACAGCGCTTGCAGGCATCTTTGCATGATTATGGTTGCTCACCTGCATGAGGTTCTCAGCCTTGTCTGGGTTGGTGGCCAGGCAGTAGGTGGTGAAGGCCAGTGTGTTTGCAGTCGTCTCATAGCCTGCACCCGATGCAAATTACTCAGCCCAGGCAGCTCTGTTCACAACAGGGCATGCTGCATTCCCTCTGATATCTCACCCTGAATGTGTGCCGCTATGTTCATTCTCTCAAGGCTCCCATGCCCTCAGCAGCCATGCAAAAGTTGCATGCCTTACAGCTCAGCCAGGCCATGGCTAGAATGCAAAAAGTATTTCCCCCCCCCCCCCAAAAAAGCACTTATGAGAGAGGACGTACCAGCCAGCAGGAAGATGAAGGCCTGCGCGGTAATCTCCAGGTCGGAGAAGGGCTGCTGGGTGGCGGTGTGCTTGGAGTTGAGCATGTGGCGCAGGAAGCTGCCCGGCGCCAGCGCGCGCGGCTTGCGCGCCGCTGTCTCAGCGCTCTGCTCCCCCGCGCTCACGCTCACATCCACCTTGACAGGCTCAGCCTTTGTGCCTGCGCAGCATGTTCATAGTTCTGTGCCAGTCCCCAAAGCTACATTCATAATTGCACCCTAGGCAATGCTGGTCCTGCTCAGGACCCCAATTTGCATGGTCAGGATGTACTACTGGCCGGCCTCAGAGATCACGTCTGTGCTTCTGAACAGCTCGCTTCAGGACTTGAGCTGCTTCTAGGAGCACTGACGAGGACACGTCAGCACCCCGGTCATTTTATGATGGCACACCGCCAGAAGACCTTTCAGAGCATAGATGCAGGGGTGTGGAGAGAGGTGTACCAGCTGCCTGCGAGGCACGAGCCTCCTCCATCAGCTTCTTCACCGTGCCACGCAGCTTATTCCTGGCCTCAGATGTCTGCGCAAATATGTCCCCTTCAAGCTTATGCACAAGCAACGATGGGGATACACTACAAGGTGGAGCTGTACAATCACAGACCTGGGAGTCAGACACTCAGTGCCATGCTCCAAGCAAATCTGTGAGCCTGAGACAAGCACATGCTGCGCATGCATCATACAGGATGGCCACTTTGTCACAGTACACCGTCAGAATAAGGTTCCCCACTCCATACATGACACATTGCTGAGCTCAAAGGCATCAATGCTGCAAGCTATCTGAAGGAAAGTGCACACCCTCTTGCTCAGGGAGTCGGGAAAGCGCTGCGCCAGCGGCTTGATGATGGGCGTAGCCCAGGGAAACAGCGTCACCAGCCCCGGCCATCCTGCCCTCGCCAGCGCTGCATGTGACAAGATGCATATTAACCAACTCCAAAAGCAAATGCGCTCACCCCCAGCAGGACCTCAGCACTGCGTAAACAAGATTCACTGACAGAAGACACATGTGTTCCCGAAGTATGAATGTACCACAGAGGGTGCAGGTAATCTGCGAAGAATTTCAATTGATACAGGAGTAGCAACTGCTACTGTTGTGCACCCGTGCGAAGCCGGCGAGCACATGCGCTGCACAGGAGAATGTTATACAGTGGGGAGACTCACGGTTCTCAGAGAACAGCGTCGCCGCTGCCTCAATGAGCTTCTCTGCCTCCTCGCTGTTCTCACTCCCGTCGTTCTCCTGCGTGTGCAGATCCACCCTGCAACAGCACAGCATGTTCAGCACCAATGCTCTGCAGTCATAATGGTGCTCATCCCACACTAGCCTACTTCACGCTCCAGGCGGCTGGCAATACACTGTTACAGTCTACCTTAAGCTATGGCCACAACATGCTCCTGACCTCCCACTGCTTGCCTCATCTCCCACTAGGACAAGATCTGCCAGGTGCTTGGCCTCTTGACGAACAAGCTAGCTACTGGTCAGGACTTGCCCTCCGCGTGATCAGGCAGCAGCAATAGGTTGGGAGCGCATTCCTTGCTGAGTCATACACACAGAGCAGGTTTCTGTACGGCTCATGTACCAGGGTATTGAGGCTTACCCAAAGGCGACTGAGCCCACGACGTCCATTGTCATCCTACCTGCAACAGCCCCAAACGCATCTGAGCTCCCACATGGCACATATACGCTGGGCATTATAGCAGATGGAGCAGCGTGTTTTCACAAGGGTGTTGCATGCGCTTCCCTGCCAAAACATCATGCAACCCGCTGACTGAAGCGCTTGGGCAGCGCTGAAATTGGAGGATGGAGTAATGGACTCTTTAAGCTAGTGAAGATGGACACCGAAGGGCAGCGGTCTGGAGAACCTACCATAGTCCCTCCAGATGTTGGTCTCCTGTTTCTTGCGAGCGTAGCGGGACAGGTTAGAGCAGAGGTGCTCCGCGCTGCGGTTGAGCAGCTCAGAGGACATGCCCAAACTGCAACAGCAACAACTGTCAGACCGAACAAGGCCAGGCGAATTGGGATCACGAGGCCAGAGCTGACCTGGTGCAGCAGGGCATCGAGATCTGGGCATGTGTCAGTCTCGCCATCTGTCAATGCGTTTGCCCTTCTCACATGATCAGTGTAGCACTTGCATTGGTACAAATGTCAAGAAGGTGACTTCTGAGGACGCACCTTGCGCTGTTGAACATGGGCAGCCAGGCAGCCTTGAGATCACGATGCTTCTCCTTACTGCACAGGCGATGGAGGCTTCACAACATTGCCAACCACCAGCCCTTTTCACTAGTACAAGGCAGGCCAGATATATGGCTGAGCTGACCTCAGCTCTTTTCCGCATCGCCTGCTTAGGCCAGCTCAAGCAATGCAAGGCATGGCGTTGTTCAATCTGTCGGTGCCTTTCTCAACAGGGTGGGACCCCCCTTCATTCATGGAATCAGCATCTGATCAGCCTGGTGTGGCTGGAAGAAATGTGTTGTGGTCTGATCTGATCCGCAAGGATAGGGGCTCACTCGTTCATCCCGGCGAGGTTGAACTTCTGCATGGCGCTGTCATCACCGCTGAGCAGGTCCTGGCCCCCGCGCGCTATCATGCGGGTGTCACTCGTCAGCAGCAATGTCCTGCAAGGTGCAGCTTAGCATGATGCCGACAGGTACTCCAATGAGGTGCAAAAAGCTTTGCTGTGGAACTGTAGCAGTCTATGCACCAATACCGGTATGCTGAATGACAGGCATGCTCACTATGAATTGCCAGCTGAGAGAGTGAGGGAATGCTGCTGTTGCCTTCGAGCCCGCAGGCCATCATGTGGCCTGATTCCCATGCCAACAATGAAGACATGTGGATGATGGGTCAGGGCTCACCTGGCAACCTCAGGCTCATTCACAACCACAATTGGCCGCGGCCCAAACATGATCTGCACAGGCAGGAACCCTTTACACAGAAAGGAAAAGGGAGTGAAACTTCAAGGCTGCAGCTCTTGTGCACTGCCACTTGCAACAGCATGGAACACTCCTGAAGGAAGCCCATTTCAGCATGAGATTAGCAAGTGAGACATACCACATATATGGACCCATGCTTGGCATTCCAGTCAATGAAGACCTTGTGAGCTCCTTTCCTGACGAAATCCACCAGACTTCCAACCACCCAGTACCCTCGTGGACCTGCAACGTCTCCAAACTATCAACCGGGGTTTGATGAGTCAATATACTAGGTTTCACAATGTTGGCAAGGCCTGAGGAAGCTGTCAGAAGTTAACTCAACTGGGATATATCTAGAGTCATGCGCACCTGGGAAGGACCTGTACTGCCATCTCTTGAGCGGATGAAAGCCCCAAATGAAGACCTGCGGCGAACGCATCGCATCAAATTGGGACTTTGGACCCATGCATGGGAGGGCTTTGATGGCACTCTGACAATCCGTAAACACTCGCGTCCCAACCTAGTACATTGATTTGGTATTGGAACTCTTATTTGAAGGAACTGACGCCCAGTTTAACGCAGTGTACAGTCGAAGGTGAGTGCCTTGCTGGTGACGCATAAACCCAGATTCTCTCTGAAGTGGATATTGGGACTGACAAGCGGGCTGCACTGCTTGCGTTCCTTACCGTGACCGCAATCAAGATAGCAAGCGTCCATTTGGTGGAGAGCCCAGCGTCATCTTCAAGGACGCCCATCCTGCGACGTGGGTCGCTCGAGCAACAGCAAGCGCGCTCTTGGAATCAGTGGCAAGCTGTGTGGCCAAATCTTCAAAGGCGATATTCAAACAACTTTTCCGCATCCCGAGGCACAAGACAATCCCTGCTAAGGACAGCTCAGGTCTCGTTAAGTTGACGTTGCAATTAGTCACCGATGACTGTCCAATCTAGCGCAGTAAGTCCGAAGCCCTGCTGGTCTTGACAACGTTATTAAGATCGCAGGACAATCTGGCCCGAAAAGTGTTACCTACTTGCAATCGGTCCAACGAGGCCTCGACAAGGCAAAGCCCACCTCAAAGTGTCCCTTGTAGTCAACCTATATAGCAAGATCGTGTTTGGGATCGAATTGAGAGAGGCCACGCGACGCTGCGGCAGACGTCGCCAAAGCTTGCCGATGGCTTTCATAGACTCTCTGACGCCCGAGTTGTAGAGCTTGGTGCACGACAGATCTTACACCTGTGGACTAGTACAAATCGCTCTGACGGCAGATCAGGTATTCCGATGATACACACCGGCTTTCAAGAGTCGCATGATATGTTTATGCTCACCAGCGATATCCTGATGCGTGCAGTCTAGTAGAGCAAGATCGTGACGTTGTGTACTGTGCTGCAGGAGGTACATCGGCGTCTGGCCTTAGTGCGATGACCCACAACAGTGCCGCACTTCTCTCCGTATCCTTAATTCTTGCCTTCACAGTCGTATCACATGGGGCCTCCATCATCACAACAAATGGAACACAGTTTGTGGATGATGTCGGAAGGGTAAGGCCTGCACACAACAGCACCTAGCGGTGTTCACTTTTTCTTACGTCTCACCCTGAACGTGCTAGACCTCTGCTGTCCGCCCTGACTGGCCAGTGATAGTCATGTGGCGTGCCTGTCAGCAGCAGCAAGGTTTTGCTCTGTAAGAAGAGGCCCAATGAAGCAGATATCTGCAGGTGGTGGTCTTGCGAGGCCTCAATCTGCCAGCTGATGCAAAGCTGCCGGACTTCATGCCTCTGAAGGTCAAGACCCCGCTGCACGTGATGCAACTGTATGGCGCCAATGTGGCGCGCGTGCTCTTCACCTGGGAAGCCTTTGAGCCGAACCGCGGCAACTACAGCATGGAGTACCTCGACTATTATCTAGGGCTTGTAGAGGTGAGCCCTAGCATCACTGCTCAAATCTATTCAGTGTTATTATTACAAGGGAGGCAACCCATAGCCAGTGTACAGTTTGAAGGACCTACAGGCCTTCCCGCGTTCCGCCATCGCACTCCAGGAAGACAGGTCTTCCTGGGGAGTGGCCTCCCGTTTATGTTTCTACTACCCGGGGCTTGTGGGGTAGAGCACTGGCATCTGCTCACCCCTGTAGGCTGCACATTGTACAGGACGTACATTGCATTCCCTGCTCACAGCGAGTGTACTGCTCACAGCCAGTGTAGAATCTGGGAAGAAGCATGCTCCTGGAGTTGAACACCTGGCCAATTTGGGTCAGCGCAGAACACAGGATCTCAAAGTGTGAACACGAGTGGATTCAGTGCTTTGAGCAACATGCACGGTGCTGAATGCTGCTCAAGATCTGACACAGAACTGTGTGCGACCAGGCGCTGTACAAGCAGGGGGTGTACACCCTTGTGGACATGCACCAGGACTTCTACTCTCGATGGCTGAACAAGGGTTGCGGAGAGGGCTTCCCACAGTGAGCAAATGCAGCCCCCTGCTGTCATGCCTGCAACCCCGTCCTTTGTTAAAGGCGCCTTGAAGACGCCAGGGTTGTCTGGAGTTTCTATGCATAGGACATGCAAACTTTTGCTATGCTCACAACCTTCACAACAGGCCACTGCATACACACAGTCTTCCAGTCACTCAAGCGTGGAAGTTCTCAGCAAGACTCACTGAGGCCAGAGTCACCAGTCTGTCATGATTACAAGTAGCGAGTACCGGTGTGCTTTCTCAGAATTGTGCATGGCTGCAGGTGGGCTGTTCTGGTGAATCCGCTGCTGACAAAGCCGCCCACGAACGGTGTCTTTTGCACAGCCTGGATCCTGCAGGGGCCTTTTGACCTCAGCACATGGCTGAACTGGTACATGTTCTACCAGGGATCAGAGGGCGTCCGGAACAGCTTTCTGGACATGTGGGAGTACCTGGCAGGTAACACTTTTTGTATAGCCCAAACTTCATGGCATAGAACCAGAACTTTCACACTTCTGCAAGGCGCTGCTTGCGGTACAGGAGAGCTGCCATTGTGTCCACTGCGTGCCTGCGCGCATGCTCTGAGGTGATGACAGAAGAAGAGATCATTTGAGACTGAAGCTGTGGGAGGCTTGAGTGGAGTGCATCCACAGCACCTGTGCACAATGTGCTCTGAGTTTGGAGAGTGTGCTGCGCAGAGAGGTTTGCAGACAATCCGGCCATTCTTGGCTATGACATGCTAAATGAGCCCTTTGGAGACGAGGTTAAGCAGATCAGCCCTCTCTATGAGGATATAGCAGCCAGAATACGCAAGCATGATCAGAAGGCTATTCTCTTCATAGAGCCTCAGGTGCCTCCCTGAAGCTCTCACACTAGCACCAAGTGGTATCCGCCCTACACAAGGTCCCTACAGCTCGCTGCCATGCTTCAGCTTGTGTGTGCTGAAGCGCATCATAGCAAAGCCTGCAGCACAGTGCTCGCAGCTGCCAGTAATATCAGGAGATCAGCACGTTAGCTGACATAGGGATTAAGGGCTACCTTTCAGATGAAGCTATGTCACCATTTGAGTGTTTAGCCCTTCATCCCATGCCTTACATTTGCGGCGCAGCCTTGCTCTGCACTTCATACATGGACAGGGCATTGTGCTGACTGGTGCAGGCAAGCTGAGGTCTTACTCTCTCTCTCTCTCTCTGCAGATTTATGCTGGTGCGGGAGGCGACATCGCGCTGAAGCAGCCAACATTCAGCAACTATGCCATGGCAGCACACTACTACGGCCAGACGAGAAAGAAGTTTGTCGTGTTTCCCTTTGACGGGGTGAGCTCGTTTGTCAGATGTGCCGAAACATAGTGACAGCATGCTCGCAGGCATTCCGTAAAGCACCAACGCACAGTGAAGGAGGATCTGCCTGCACGAAAGGGACCCAGCTACAACTGTGGTGACCCGTAACTCCCTCTGCAGCAGGATGCCTCCTGCATCTGCAGGTCATCAGATGGAGGTGCCTTGCAGAGTCAAATACCGAAAATGTGCACACTCTCTCAAGAGGTAAATGTAAAAGCACTGTACACTGCTTGACAGGTGATCAAGCGGTGGAAAGCTCAGATGGACAGCTGGAACGCCCCACTGTGGTTTGGGGAGTTTGGAGCCAACAACGACCCCAACCCTGACAATGTGCAATTCCAGGTGTGCCCATGACGCCCACAACCCAGTGCTGCTGTTCATGCACATGCGTATCCTCATGCCCTCTGCCGAGAAGCAAAAATGCTCCTTGGGCTTATTACACATCCTCTGGCACTCCTCAGGGCGTCTGGGGTCATTTGGCTTGGTGGGACATTCTTTGGCAGCACCTCCAGGTGTCTGGGGTCATTGAAAAGGCGGATCTGTGAGGCGGCATCCCAAAGTCCAGGGAAGCTTATCGCTGTCAAGCAGCCCTTGAGGCCCAGTCTGCACGGATGCCTGCAGATTATATGAAGCCCTCCTGGCCTCTGCAGGCGCCAAATTACATTGCCATGGTGTATGATGAGCTCGACAAATACCTGCTGGGAGGCACGCAGTGGGGCTGGACCGACAACTGGACCCCCGCCAACCACGACGGCTGGAACCAGGAGAACTTCTCCATCACCGACCAGCGCAGGCAGATCCGCTCCAACTATGCCATTCGGGCGTACCCCCAGGCCATTGCAGGCACCCCCGGAACCTTCAAGGTAGCCTGCTGCCCCTCCTCACGCTCGCCTTCTGTGTGGCTCAGTCTGGAGTCTCCTCTTATGCTGAGCTGCAGCTTTCACTGGCTTGATCCATGATGTACCCGACTCCGCACAACTGCAGCTCTCAGTTGTGAGCGAGACTTCCTCTCGAATTCTCAGGCTGTGCTGTGCCAGCACTGCCATACACTGAATGCCCTATGGCCTCTGGCTGCGGGTTGCCACCACACATATATATACACCGGGCCTGACTGTGCAGACTGTCAGAGCCCCAAGCATGAGTGTCAGGGTCAACTTGCTGACACTATGCCATGCATGGTGCAGATTGACAGCAAGTACCGGGTGCTGGACCTGGACTGGGTGGTCACTGACGCAGCGCTGTCCCAGGGTTCCAGGGGAGCTACTACCGAGATCTTCGCGCCTGTCCAGGGCTTTTTCCAAGTTGCCACCGTCTCAGACCTGCAGATCAAGGTAAGCCCTCTCGCCTTCACGTGTCCCATGCCATGTTTTGCATACGCCACTCATGGCCGCAAGCTTTCAGTTCACAGGTGTATCCAGCTATAACTCCCTGAGGTCACTTACTGCATGGACATGCACCATGTTGCAGATGCTTGTTGATTGGTTGAGAGTCCTTGCCAATCTGTCGCACCAGCCTTCTCAGGACTGCTCTTGCCTGATGGCCAAAGGCCTGATAGACTACAATACCAAGCACTTATATGCACATGGTAGAGATGTCGCAGAAGTTGCTGACGCAAAGGGCTGCGCTGTGCAGGTGACCAGCTCAGTGAAGTGCACCTATGCGGCTGACTTGCTGATGCTCAACTGCCTGGCAACGCAGCCCGGCAACGTGACGCTGCACATCGAGCCGGTATCTTTGTAGCAGGCCATCGCACCCAGGCCTGTACCAAAGCCCATCCGCCATCTTGCAGAGCGACTCCAGGATGTACGCTGTATGTGGACAAGCAAAAATGGCGTTACCTGGGGGCCAAAGGGATAGTCAAGGCTGTCTGTAGTTCAGTCAGGTGTTGGAAGCTGGAGGGAGGCGTAGCAGACAGTGTCTACTACGTGGTTCTCCACACAGACCAAGCACAGCACTCACATTTTATTGTCCAGTTCCCGGCAGCATCTGACAATCTCTCAGCATGACAGCACAGGCTAGCATTTATTACTTTGGTACAACATTGCCGTTGCAGCCGCTTTCTGCAGCAATGTGCATATGGGATCAGAGCAGCCTCTCTTACAGTGATGTGATTGACAGAGCATGTGTACTCTGGCTCTGGGGATTGGGTGAGAACTGGCGTGACTGAAGCTGGCAGACTGACTGACTGACTGAGAGGAGACACCAGAATGTGCTTGCGCTACATTCTGACCAGCGACATACTTTGGAAAGGGGGCCTTACTCTTCCAGCTTTTCAATAGCTGCAGATTTGAGCCAGCAGGTTGGCAATGATGTAGCCTTTGTCAAGGACTTGAGAGATTGAAACTGGGACTTCAGAATTGGCATTGTCTCCACATATGGCTGCATGGGTTGTTTGATTGAATGGTGTAAAAGAGAAAGTCTATGATGCTTGCATGTCAATTGTGCCTATCTCCTTTCATGACACATGGGACTCCTTACTTCACAACGGACTCTTGTCCTAGCCAGCCGTGTGATCAGCCAGATGATACATGCCTTGTCAGCTGGCATTGTGTGTAGGCTAGTGCCTCACAGGGACTACAAGCATCATGCATGGCATACTGTGCTTAGGTCAAGCCTCATTGCTCTAACTTCACAGTTGATCAGCTTTCTCCCGCAAGCCAGGCCAGCCCCAGACGCTTGAAGACATTCTGAACACCTTGCCTGAGTGTTGTAAAAAATGCAACCCCCGACTGGGAGCCCCTATAAGATCCTAAGAGGGTTTGCACCCCTGCCCCACACCATGGCAGGTGCTACATATCCTGTACAATGTGATGTCTGGCCTGTGCTGAGCTACAATGACATCTGAGAGCGTGGATCCATCTTACAGCACACTTCCTTCGCTGGGAATCATTAGCCACTCAAGTCCTTCACTGTAATTTCACAGCTGCCTCTGCAAAGCGCAACTGCTTGCAGGAATGAAACAGGTCTGGACTCTCTGCCTATGTGAGTGGAAAGCCTATGCCGCAGGCTATAAGGCTGCTGATATCACAGTGGTCTACTCAGTCTCCTGCAGCTTCCTGCCGTACAGCTGGGCTGCTGACCTGGCAAGATTCCACAGGTTGCCCGCAGTTCCAGGGTCGATAGTCACCCCGCCGTTGTTTTGCATCTGCACACCAACTCAGACGGTCAGTCTTCGGTACGCACCGCGCTGTGTCAGACAGGGGGGCGCATGCTTCGTGCCATGGCGTCGCGCGTGCGATTTGACGCCTCTTAACACCTCTGCGCCACACAACAGGTGATGCATAATTCTCAACAGCCTGATCCAGAGCTGTGAGCCATATGCCTGTAGCACACAATCAGTGTAGACCTCTGTCTGCTGTGAGAGCAATTCTATCTCATGAGCAACTTTGAAGAGGCCTACGTCAATGCTGCCCCCGGTGCCCACGTTGCCCAGAATGACGCCCTTGTCATTCACCTTGAACTGGTTGCCTCCTGATGTGATCCCGTCCGGGTGATTCACCTGCAGCGCTGCATTTGTATAAGCCGTGCTGGTCTGGTGTGATGCTACAGTTATCCAGACAGCATGGTACAGAGCTTGCATGCATGTGTCTACACTTCCCACAAGTCTGATCTTTACATCTCCAGCAAAGCAGAAGTTACAGCTGATGTTTGACCATAGAGCATGCTGAAGCTGCAATGCTATCCTACCACAGGCTAACGCATCGTCATGCCGTCTGCTGTAGAGGTCCCTTTTGAAGGACATCTCATGCTGTACTGACACTTCTCATGGGAGCATGGAGATGATCGTTCGTCGTCGTGCGTAATGCTTTATAGAGACGATGACATAATATTGGTTGCTGCATTGTCATGCCGTCCGCATCAAAGGACAGCCGTGGTGCTGTCATGCATTACAGTATATCCGCCCGAGGGATAGGTCCTTCACAATGCGTTGCAAGGACGTACCACAGGCTGCTGTATTGTCATGCCGTCTGCGCCAAAGGACAGCTGCGGCCTCGTCTGCGCCTTCTTATATGCGGAGTCCACGCGCGCCACCATTGCGTTGGTCTCCCCGATCTGCACTGGTGCTGGCGCGGGCGCCATCATCTGGTACGCCCTGTCACATTGCTGGTCTCTCAGAATTTGCTGACACCCTTTCTCACAGTGGTGAAGTCTCACGCAGGTGAAGTCTCACGCTCTTGAACAAGCAACATGATGGGCCCCCTCTGAGAAGCCTATTCTCCTTACGAATCCAAATTTAGGACTTGCGCAGTAAAAGTACATACTGCATTCAGGTGACACGCGATGTGTTGCAGTACACGGGCGACTCTGGTCTTGATGCAGGACTGCAAACACCCTTACAGAAGGTGCATCAGGTTTGGACTCCTCAGCAACATAAAGGGCTCACTGCAGGGAGAGTCAAGGCTCACATTTGGTTGCTCTGCCCATTTGGGTTGTAGGCGCCATTGCTGCCGCTCTGCTGCGTGTTGTAACCGCTGGTGCCTCCCTGGCCGTAGGTGGTCGAGATCTGGTTCCCGCTCTGCTGCGCGTTGCTGCTGTACTGGCCAGTGCTGCTGCCGCCAGAGGTGCTTGTCGGGGTGGTGCTGACCTGGCCATTGTTGTTGGCTGTTACCGTCTGGTAAGCGCTGTAGCCCTGTGGAGACAACATGGAGTGTCAATTTCGGGGGTGAATGCCTCTCAAGGCAGAAGACTCCTCTTTGAGAAGGAAACAGCATGCGGAAGTGCAGTGCTGTCTGTGAGGAGCTGTCTGCAAGCACAGCATTGCTGGGTCTCTTCTCTGCCGTGCTGTGCTATGGCGTCAACAGGATGCTGAGCGTGCAAAGGATGCTCAGTGTAGGAACACCACCTCAGGCATGGCAAGCAAAGGTCCCTATAGGCCTGCACTCGTGCTGCGTCTGAAGGGGCACTGATAAGCTGCACAAGTAGGCCTGGTGAAGGGTTGGGAGCGCCCACCTGCGCCTGCATGTTGGTAGCTGCGGTGCTGGGGTCCGTCTTGGAGATGATGGGGTTGAAGATGGGGTTGTAGGGGCTCAGCGGCCCTGGGGCTCGCTGTGGCGCCTGGGTGGGCCTGAAGGGTTGCCCTGTGCCCACAGGAGCAGGCGCAAACCCGGTACCCTGCAACACCATGCTGCCTCAGCACATTAATTTGGCTGGGCCGCTTCAACTGGGCTGCATCGATGCTTGTCAAGCAATTAAAGTATATTCTGAGGCAGGGCTGAATCTGCTATCTTCGCTGCGCAGTCAACATGCCTCATCAGGGCAAGAGGCTTTGATGCCAACTGACCAAGCTGCACTGTCTTTGCAGCAAAGACGGCGTTCATTACTTGGCAGCAAGACAATATCTGAGTGCTGGGTCACTGAAGGCCTTCTCCAGTGACTTTAGCAACTGCCATATTGGCAGCAAGGCAAGATAGCTATCTGAAACTGTGGTGCCAAAACTTGCGCAAATGGATGGAGCAGCTCTGAAGGTACCATCATCCTTCAAATAGAGGGCGGCTGCCTAGCCCAATGGCGGTCAAAGGCAGCCTGATGCGCCTAGGTGGCAGACTATATATCAAGATCCACGCGAACGAAATAAATGTCTCTCTACACGGCAACGCATCCGGCTGCTTCTACGCTTTGCGGCTGCTGTACTCAATGACATTGGCCTTTGCCTTGTTGTTTATGGTCTGGCACACCCAGTGGGCTTGTCATACCTGGACGTCTACATAAGACGGTGCCATGCCGGCAGGGTCCGCCGATGACGGTGCTAATGACTGAAGTGATGCTGCATTTGCGCCTGGCTTTGGCAAAGCTGGGAAGGCAGGGAGCCTTGGCTGCGGCAAGCCCTGGCCGGATCCGGAAGCGATACACACGGCCAGGAGCAGAATCACGGACATCCTGCGCTGTGTCTCCGACATCGGAACAGAATGAAGGCCCTCAGATTGCAAGTGCAAAGCTTTGCTTTGCTCACACAGGGCAACATCGTCATCGATACCGTCTTACAAACTGAGGCATAATTATGGCCTGCCGCTGCGACATGGCTTCCGGCGCATCTCAGAGACGGTTTCGTTGACTGAGAAGCGGCTGCCTCCACTTCCACCACATACTATTAAGCAATATATTCGATGACTTCATTTCCTCGATGCCTATGTTCTGGGGGCACAGGCCGCAGCATGCCAGTGTTGTGCCCAGAGAGAGCCCATTCACACTTTAATAAGCCACACGCTGCAGCAACAAGGAGCTTAGATAGGAGACAGCTGATCACATACGCAGCCAAGAAGGTAAGGGAGCAAAGTCCAGACCTGTGACGCAAGCGCCTCGGCAATCCCATGTCCACCCTGGATGCATGCCTTTGCCATTCATGGCAGGAGGAACTGTAGCCACAGAAGTCATCATAAAGAGAGATAGGAAGGTTGGCTAACAGGCATGATCAGATGTACGTGAAAGGACAGGAAGAGGTGCGTCATGCAGGGAGGAAAGAAAGGAGGTGGGAATCAGAAGAAGGGAGGCAGCGCAATCAGTGATCTATTGAAGCCCAAGCAGCCCTTTGAGCAGACAGAAGTAGTATTGCAGAACCTACTACTCATAGAGAATCATAGAAGAAAGGTTGGAAGGTGCAGTCTGGCTCGTTCTCATGTCCTCATATAGAGTCCAACATGTGGTCCATCAGCGAGTAAGATGCCTGCAGACTCTTCCAACTAAAGCACCTGGGAAAATACCAACATGCTGATTTCTGTGTGCGCAGTCCTATATTGGAGGACCTGGACATTGCGGAAGCTGCAAAGGCCTTGTGGGAAGCTCCTTTCGCAGTCTTGTCACATGACAAGTTTGAGAGCGAGGATCCCAAGTTCACATATGCCAACAAGGTGCGCCCTCCTTGCAAAATGGTCCACGAATTCTTGGGCTATTGCACACAGAAAGTGTCCGTGTAAAGTCCCCAAACTCATGCTAGACACCTCTCTGCCCATCACCACACGTAAGGGCCCCTGCCATCACTGGCAGAGCAGTGAGCAGCGCTCATCACTGCCGCAAGCAGTGCAATTGGGTAGGCCTGCAAGGCTGAGAGAGGTTTGGTGCGCTGCTGCAGGCTGCCCTGGACCTGTTTGAGACAAGCTGGGAAGAGCTGATTGGCCTGCCATCGCGACAGAGCGCTGCTGAAGATCCAGAGGTAAGGACTGCATGTCATAAGGTTCGCATGCTGGTCAGCTTGGTGTGCCAAAGATGACCTGAAAGTCAGCTGTCCAGGTCTTGACTGTCCAAGTAGAGGAGGAAAGCATGCCAGAAGACATGTGAAGCCTGAGATGTCTCCTTAATATGACGTCTCTTAGCTTATGACAAATGAGCACCATGCTACTTCTTTTTAGCAGCTGCTGGAGAAGTGCACAGCGTTGCTTTGCTGCCAGAATAGACGGGGGGCTGACAGCAGGCTACGCAATGTAGACACAGGAGGATAGGAATAAGGCTCTAGAGTCAGCGGCAGAGGACGGCGTCATCAGAAATTACACAGGATGGCGCCAGTCCTTGAAAGGAAAGCGCTTTCAGATCAAGGACTGCACCTTGTTCAACCTAGAGACGCCTACCGGCAAAAAGGTGCAGCATGCTCTGACATGTCAGGACACTCGTGCATGCTCCAGCAGAGTGTTGTTGCAGCTGTGCATTGCCCCTGCAAGTCCTCTGTTCCTTGGATGTGGCCCTGCAGCTAGCTGTCGCCTGTACCGCTGCGACACTTCGCGCGCATGTGACAGACCCAGGCTGCTGTAAGATGGCTGGCTGCAGGGAGCTTTGCTGATGGCTGGGCAATCATGCATTCTAAAGCTGTACTGTCCTGATCAGGTGGGACAGGCGACAACGATCTACCATTGGGCGTTTGAGGACGGTACAGAAGGAGGCCCAGCCGCCTTCGAGCATGTGGAGTCCAGTGAGCGCCCCTCAGAGGAGGAGGTTCAGAAAGCAGGTCCGCCTCTGTCTCTGGCAAGCCTTGAAGCCTTGAAAGAGTCACATGATGGGCAGCTATACGACTCATAGCATAGGCCTCCATGCTAAATCTGGGGAGTACGCCCAAAATTTGCGAAACTCCTGAGGCAGATTGAGACAAGTTTCTGGAGTCATGCGCTCCACCGCTTCAAAGTTCTCCTGCTGGTGTGCAGAGGAGGCAGTTGCGGAGCAGGGTGCGCTTGTGCGGGCGCTGAAAGAGGAGCACGGGCTGAGCAACGATGACGAGGAGGTGCAGGAGAATGTGGCTCTGCTGCTCCGGCGGAAGGCCAAGCTGGAGGCGCTGCATAAGCGCACGGCAGCAGCAGACGCGGCGGCAGCTGCTGCTGAGGCAGTGCCAGTCTCAGAGGCAGAGGCGGTTTCAGCCTCATAGTAGCAGGTTGCGCTGCTGCATAGAGGCCTTTGCGAGTACAAACACAACATGACTGAACATCCTCATGAAGTTGGAGGCGCTCCAAAAGTGTGCTGCAGCCGCAGACGCAGCGGCAGCTGCTGCTGAGACAACGCCACTTTTAGAGGCAGAGCCGGTCTCAGCTTTGTGACAGGGGACCCTGCTGGAGTGTTACAGCATACCTTTGACATAGAGGATTCTGCTAGATGGGCACTGCATCTGGTAACTCAACTTGTAAGGAGCCAAGGAATGCCTGAGGACCACTTGTGGGACTTTAATTCCTGAGCAGATTTGTACAGCTGTAGAGTATGGTCATAATGTACAGGGAAAGGACGTGCTGCATGCCCAAACGTGCATAGATGGTAGCGCACTGGAGTAGGGCCGACTTCACATCCGAAATACTCCGTAGTGGGGGGTGCCATGGGTGTACCCATGCATGGCAGCTCCCAGGGCCAAGCTGAGCACTCTCCTTGTGTCTGCTGGATCTATCACTCCATCATCCCATCCCCTTGCGGACGCAAACTCTGGCCGACCCTCCTCATCATACCTGCACATCAAACACCTCTAAGCAGCAGAGCACCGCACCGTGCGTATCTCCCCAAGGCAGATCTGACCTGCTTGGTGGCTCTGGCTAGCCCGTTGTTTCGCATGGCAGTGAGGTGTATGCAGGCTTGAGAACCAGAACGGCTGCTGTCATCCGCTGTGGTTTTCAGTGTGAAGGCGCAGAAGTGTGCGTGGCTTACCTAGCAGCGACTTCTGCCTCAAAGGCCTGCCGCTCACTCTCCGGCCACTGCTGCCCATCCCTCTGTCTCTTCTGCTCCTCCACCTGCGAAGGAAACTTCATGCCTCTTAGTCCCAATAGTCATCAGCCAGCGGAGTGGTGTCTATATGCATCAGTCAAAAGTCAGGAGCAGTCATCAGCAGTCATCAGTCAGCATATAGAGACCACTCTCCTGACTGAGGGTGGAGGCATCTGAGTAAGGAACCCGACAGCCTGCAAGCCACCTGACCTCACTGCAAGACTGATGGCACCTGAGATCTGGGACCGAGATCCCACAATTCACCACAATGCACCAGAAGCAGCTAGTGACAAGCACCGCAGCAGGGCCAGGTTCTCT
The DNA here is from genome assembly GCA_963930925.1 of Coccomyxa viridis. Classification (NCBI taxonomy): domain Eukaryota; kingdom Viridiplantae; phylum Chlorophyta; class Trebouxiophyceae; family Coccomyxaceae; genus Coccomyxa; species Coccomyxa viridis. Next base: position 711,900 of record CAWVOJ010000012.1, read on the forward strand.
GCCCTCCTTGCAACTCTGCCATGTCTGCTGCTGCTGTGACGACGGACGCAACAACACCTAGTGACGCTCCGCTTTGCATGCCATCACACCATCATGCAATTGGGCTGCAGACTGAGTGCATGGTGGCTGTGCTGGCCCCTGTGGCTGAGGCTACAAGACTCCCACGTGCATGCCCTATGGCCCTAGGCTATGGGTTGCCTCCCTCGTGATAATGATGGCGCAGATCAAATGCCGTCACCTGGGACAGCACGCTGGCGGCCTGGGAGCCGCCCATGACGGAGATGCGCGCGTTGGGCCACATGAACAGGAAGCTGGGGCTGAAGGAGCGCCCGCACATGCCATAGTTGCCCGCGCCGAAGCTGCCCCCGAGGATCAGGGTGATCTTGGGCACCTGCATGGCACTTCGATGCTGCAGTGCTGGCTGCTGCCAGATCAGAGAGCAGATATCCTCTTCCACATTGCTAATGACATATGGCCCAGATCTACAGTTCTGGGAAGCCATTTAGCAGTCTTCCTGAACCCAGAAACAGGATGACTTGAAGTCCAGTCTTGCGCTCTCCAGCCCAGATAGGCAGATCAGGGAATAAGCAGGGCATGCCTGGGCATTGGCCACAGCCATGACCATCTTGGCGCCATCCTTGGCGATGCCGCCTGCCTCGTACTTCTGGCCGACCATGAAGCCATTGATGTTCTGCAGGAAGATCAGCGGCACTCCTCTCTGAGAGCACAGCTGGATGAAGTGCGCCCCTGCCACACGGGCCTCGTTCAGATATACTTCCCGGCTACCGTCAAAGGCGTAGGTCAGAGTGTTACCAGACCCAGTCTTTCCCTGAAGCACATGTCATGACAGATCTCGCCTAGGCGCATTCTTTACACATGAGCAGGACAGCAATGTTACTCTTGTGTGCAGAGAGCCATGGTGTGCACCTTGCTTTGAATGGCAGGCAGGCAAGGCCTGAAGTTCCAGCAGTGTGGACTCATGGCCCTTCTCTGGGACAGGAATCATCGTCACCTTTCAGGGCGGACTCTGAGAACAGGATGCCATCATTGGCAACGATCCCCACTGTCTGGCCGCAGATGGAGCCAAAGCCTGTGATGAGCGTGCTGCCGTACAGCTTCTTAAACTCGTCAAAGCGTGAGCCATCCAAGATCCTCGCCAGCACCCCTCGCATGTCCCAGGGGTGCCTTGTGTTGGACGGGACCATCCCTGCACAGCATTCTCACCTGGTTGTACGGGCTGTGACTGTTGGCACTGCAGAGTCCGCTTGCTGTGCTGCCAGATACGTTCGGTTCTCAAAAGTGTTGAGAGAGGAGAAAGTCCATGCTTAAAGCAGTCCCCGGGCGAAAGTGGCTGAGCGGTATAGGCCTTGCACGGCTGCGCTGTCTGCCTGGTCAGAGCCCAAGCGTACAACAGCTGATATTATGGCTGTCAGTACTGCCACTGGCATCAAGCATGTGGTGAAGATCCCACCCACCTCTCAGCTCCTCGGGTGGATGCAGCGGCTCTTCCCACGCTCTGCTAGGTTGCGCTGCTGCTGCCTGGCTGGCGTTCCCTGCCGCAAGGTCCAGATTGGCCACAATGCTGCGCGCGATGCTGATGGCGTGCTCTTCCGTCTCCGCCAGGTGGTCTGTCACGCCGGAGGTGCTGCAATGCAGCTGCGCGCCGCCCAGCTCCTCTGCGCTCACATCCTCGCCCGTAGCCGCCTGCACGATTCAGCCCTGCTCAAAATACTGGTAGGCTTAGCAAAAGCCAAACCTGGACCCTTTCTGAATCCCTCTCTGCTCTGCTTCTGAGGTTCTGCAGGCATGCATGCCTCAGGGACTAGCGCATGTGTAGCGATCAGCAGACCGAGATGCTGTTGCCCAGCTCCCCTGGAGGTTTGCCTCTGCACGCTGGCCAGCCAGAATCTTGTAGGCTGGGGCACTGGGACTTTACCTTGACGAGAGGGGGCCCCCCAAGGAAGATGGTGCCGTTGCCGCGCACAATGACGCTCTCGTCCGCCATGGCGGGCACATAGGCGCCGCCTGCTGTGCAGGATCCCATGACAACTGCTATCTGAGGGATCCCTTTGGCTGACATGCGAGCCTGCAGATGAACGTGGCTTGTCAGAGCCTGCAACACCATCGCTGTAGGCAAAAAGCCATAACAAAAGCCTTCTCAGAGATAGCTCGGGCTGACACCCAAGCCTGTAACATATCATGGCACATATAGCTGCCAAATACACCGATGCCATGTTTGGGCTATGTATAGTTGCCAGGACATGCGATGCCGTGCCAAAGCATCTCAATGTGGCATTTTTGCCGCTCCAGCTTCTCCTTTGCGCACTTACCAGGCTAACCTGCCGAGAATGCTTACTGGCTTTGGTAATGCTGTAGATATTAAGAGAGGACCTGGTTGTAGAAGATGCGGCCGAAGTGGTCCCGGTCTGGGAACACATCAGCCTGGCGAGGCAAGTTGGCGCCACCAGAGTCCACAAAGTAGACGCATGGCAGCCGGCACATCTCCGCAATCTCTTGCAGCCTCAGATGCTTCTGCAGCATATTGACCCAAGTGCTGAGACAACAGGATCTCAGTAAATGTCTTTCTTGGTGAGGACAGACTTCAAGACACCCAGAGTGCCTGTGTCAGCACTACTTGCAGCTTGCCAAACGGCTTGGCCTGCACAGGATTCAAGCGCTCTGCAATGCAGCTCAAACAGGCAGAGGCATGCGCTGTGCTTGGAGGGGAGTCTGACCTTCACGGTGACTGGGTAGTATGTTCCGCCCTTCACGGTAGCGTCATTTGCGACCAGAGCAACCAGGCGGCCATGCACCCGGCCGATGCCTGTGACAATGCCTCCTGACGGTACATCCTCCTTCCCTGCATGCACATCAGTTCATGGATGCGATATCAGACAGTGCTGCTCAAACGCGCAAGGAGCACATTGCATGTCACTGCATGGAGGTGCTTTGCTCGATATTCCCAAAAGCGCCCTTGGGGAAGCAGCAATAAAGGACTGCACAGGCACCTATGTGTAGATGCATGGCCGGCCCATCTTGTACTATTCTTTCGGGTACATCGTAAATTCTGTCGTACAGTGAGGAACAGCTTGAGGCATTGACATTCTGCTGTCTGAAGTGCAGCTGAAGGGCAAGAGGTGTAGAGAGAGGCGTCACCATACAGGTTGCAGCCTGCGAGCTGCGAGAGCTCTAGGAATGGGGAACCCGGGTCCAGAAGGGCCGCGATCCTCTCGCGTGGAGGGAGCTTCTTCCGCTTGCGATGGCGCTCCATCGCTTTTGCTCCACCGCCCTCGCAGGCCCCAGCTATCTTGCCATGCAGGTCTTGCAATAAGGCGTCCAAGGCACTGGCATTTTCCTGAAACGGTGCTGAGAGGGGCTGCGTAGAGGTGCTCGAAAGCATGTTGGATTGGTCGTGTGCTGATGCGATGGAACTCATAGCTCGCATCTGCACAGCCATAACGTCCTTACACTGGCACAGCCCATGAAGGACCCTGGCGAGGGAGCCAGAGCGCACTCTTAGCGGGCTCATGATGTGACGGTCTTCTCTCTACATTGAGTTGACTGACTGTATGGTATATATCATATGTAAGAGGAGCTGACCAAGCCTCTTGCCTTCCACATCAGCCAGCTTCCCCAATGCGAGAATCTGCGAATCTGGGATTCGCGATCGTTCTGATAAGGATACAAGGGCTTCGCTTGACACCGTTTTCAAATAGCGTGCAACTACTGGAAAACAGTAGGATCACAGTGCCGAACACCGCCATGACCTTGACCTGTTCAGTAGCAGCCTCATGCTGAATGTCCATGCGCCTCAACTGCCAGGCGCTTCACCGCTGTCAGAAGGGCACTGAGGGCTTTGTAGGACCAATGTCTGATGGTCAACTTCAAGACTTGAAGCATGCAGCTCAAGCCGTGTGGCAGGAGACTCATGCAAGCCTGGCAGAAGGCAGGCAGCGGATGCAGGACCAGCACAGTAAGTCAGAGAGCTGCAGGCAGGTCATTAGTATGCTCAAGGGGCTGCCCGACCGGCCCAGTCACGACATCATGCTGCCCTTGGGGAAGGCAGCGTTCCTCCCTGCACGCCTGACAGATACTGAGCGCTGTCATGTCACCCTGGGTGAGAACGCAGTACACCTCATGCACAACACGCCTGTAAGGAGTACCTGCCCTACATGCATGCAACAGGTCACATTGCCTCTGACAAGTGTGCGCGCCACGGCGTGGCGTCTACCGCTGCGTATGTGTAGAAGTGCTTGATGGTCATGCAGGGCATGGTGTCCAAATGGAGTGCAGCAGGGAGAAGGCCATCGTGATCTTGGAGCAGCAGCTGCAAGGTCTGAATGGAGCAGTGCAATCGACAGAGGAGGCACTAAAGGCAAGCTTGCTCCTAAACAAGCTTACGCAGCGGCACTCCATGAGCAAGCAGGTTTTTGCAATACTTTGACGGCCTCTGCTGCATGTAGGCCCTGGAGCGGAGGCTGGTCATTGCTGAGTCAACGCTACAGGCGCCTCTACAGGAGGACTTTGGCATGATGGACATCCATGAAGACGAGGATCTTGCCATGCTGTCGGAGGAGCCCTCTCAGAGCAACACAGAGCTAACTCTGAGCAGCAGCACAGTGCCCAGCGGCAGCAGCATTCAGGCAGATGAGAGCCAGGGCCAGCCCTTGGCATCAGAGGAAGGTGAGGGAGGCAAGCCAGGGCGCAGGCGCAGCGTCACCTTTGCTGAGGTGCCACTGGTGGAAGGGTCGGGCAGGAGCGGGCAGCCCAAGAGCCCGGGGCTCCGGAAGGGCTTCTTCGGAAAGCCCAAGCCCGTCCTCAAGAGGACCAGCTCCATCTCTGATGACAGCAGCAGCACAGTGGACAGGCTGTTGCCTGAGGACAGAGACTCCTCAGAGTCATCAAGAACCAGGCAAGCACAGAGCAGCATAGATGATGCTAGGGATGAGGCTTTCTCTGGGCATGTTGTGGAGAGGTCTGTGTCTCATGTAACAGAGCCAGCACTGATGTACAATGTCAGTCCAGGACCTTGGCCAGCAAGTCAGGTTTCTAGGGAAAGCCAGACAGAGGTGTCACCACATCATCCTCACCTGAAGGTGTCACGCTTCAAGCAGCAGAGAAACAGGCCAGTGTAGCCTGTGATTTGCCAGATTATTATTACAAGGGAGGCAACCCGTAGCCTAGGGCCATAGGGCGTACACGTGGGAGTCTAGCAGCCTCAACCACGGGGGCCAGCACAGTCACCATGCAGTCTGCAGCCCAATTGCATGATGTTGGGATAGCATGTACAACAGAAGCTCTAAGGCATACTCGAGCCTGCTTTGCCAGATGTCAATCAACACAAAGGCAAGTGCGGTTGGCTGACAGTGTAGCACACAGAACCTTGCGTTGCTCTGGCATGAGAGAGGGAGCAAGGAATTTGCATGTGTCGAAAGTGAGAGATTGAGCACTGCATGCGGATAATACACAGAATCAAGAGCAAGCAATGCTGACAGCTCTCAGCCACCATGCATACATGGTATATATATATGTATAGATATATCTGCTGGCAGTACTCTCTGCGGGCAAGATGGAAGGGTCAGCACACACAATGCTCACATCATGATGCTGAGTCGAAGTGAGTAGATATGATGTCAAGACCATTCATACAACAGACCTACACTCTGGTCCTGTCGCCATGGCCGTCCTCATGCATTTTGGCCTACAGGATCTCACTGCCATCACAGCCTCGAGAGACACGTGCTGATGCTACAGCCTTCCAAGCATGTCAAAGAGCCATGTCAGAGAGCGTGTTAACCAGCGCAGACGGCAGCTCGGAAAACACAGTGGTGTCATCTGTTCAGCTGCCATACCACGAGCTACTGAAAGGCCTCAGCTAACGGAGGCCACAGGGAAGTGTGAGACTTGATGCTGGGAACCCCAGCTTTGCACTGCATATCACAAAAACAAGCAGAGTAGGAACTCCTGGCTTGTCTGACTCATCTCTGAGCGCCCGCACATTTCTTTCCAAGCAAAACTTGCCAACCATGGCTGCAGAACGCTGAACCTCTGCGCGTCATTCCTTGTTGCTGCTCCAGCTGAGCACTGCTTCCTACAGTCCTTCAGTACTCCAGTCTTGCGCGTGAAGAGAGCAGTGCCATGCCCTTAACCTCAGGAGTGTCCATTTACATTACAGTTCCCTGCACAGCAGCAGGAGCAGCTGATATCATGAGCTGCAGCTGTGCACCTTGCAGTACTGGGATAGACCAGATGTTCAAAATCCACAGCTGTCAAACAAAAATTAATGCACAGCCAGGTGAATTAATCAGCACAGGGGATGGAAGCCAAGATGGTCTAGAGGCTGGGCATACCTTAAACAGTGGCAGCACCAGTGTTGTGGGTGCCGGTCTTGTGGGTGCCAGCGCGTGTGCCGTTGCCGACAACAGGCGACAGCTCGAAGGCGGTTGTGCCCAGGAAGATGATGAGCAGCAGGTTGAAGATGGCGGACAGGAAGGCGCCCACAAAGTAGCAGGTGATGCGGCGGTAGGGGCCAGCTCCGGAGTGGTGGAGCACGTAGAAGGAGTTGCTCTCGTACTGCATATCAATGACACATATGGGCAGATGCCACTTGAAATGAAGCGTTTCTCTATCACCAGCGTGGTAAAGCACTGGAGGTGGCAGGCAGGACACAAGCAAGGGAAGCCCTGATGGGCATCAGCGTGTGTGTCTGACAAATTTGCCATGACATAAGCAAGCAGAGCAGGTGTCACCAGCAATCACCCAGACTGCCATGCAATCCGCTGTCACGGAATGAAACTATAGACATGGACTTGCAAAATTTGCATAGAGCGCAGCATAGTGCCAATATCAGCAGGCCTGGCCAAGACTCGCTGGGATGAAACATCCTGCCCATGAAAAGCAAGCAGTGGGAACTCACGAAGAGGAGGACGGTCGCGATGGCCAGGAAGGCGACAACAGCAACGCGTCCAACCTCATGGTGGCCCCATGAGGCAGCGTGGAAGACACCTGAGCAGCAACATCCGAAAGTTCAAGACAGAAACGCTTGTGGGTACGGCAATGGCGGGAGCAGCAGCACACATACAGGGATGCACCCACATAGATTTGATGTATTCCCTGCTGCTGGAAATCATCCCTCAAAAGCATCGACACTTCCGAAAGGTCGCCGTCAGGATGAGTGTGGCCGGCGGATGGGCCTTTGACGGAAGCAATGATAATAGAGGAGTAAGCTGCGGCTCACCGACGAGCGTGATGAACTGGAACACCACGACCCACCACTGCCATGAGTAGCCAACACCGCCAGTTCCAGCGCTCAGGAAGCCCTCAGTGCCGGCGACGTGCTGCAGTGCGGAGAGGCCTGCAGGAAGGCATTACGTCAGGACGCAATGCAGGAGCACAAAAGCTTCCAGGCCAGCTCGTAGCCGCCAAGATATTAGCTCGGTAAACAGCTGCGGGCGCCCAACACATGCGGTACTCTGAGACCCCTTGGAAGCGGGACAGCTTCTCTTCCGTTGTGATGTAAACCACCTCACCATGAAACCAAGCATCCCCGGACTGAAGGTCTCATCAGATAGCTTATGCAGCATTAATAACCACCGTCAACAAAACATTGGGGACGATCTCAGGTAGCCCACAGCCCCAGCCAGGATTGTACCGAGGCAAGGTGACTAGGACTGCTGAGGTTGCACTCCACCCCAGCTCAACGAGTGACACGTTTGAGCACGTAATCGCAGAGAACATACCTGCCAGGAGGACAATCCATGACAACAGGGCCAGAATCAGCACAGGCCAGAAGGCCGCGGTGTGCTCCTTGGCACCACCAACACGAGCCATCGTACGCGGAACAAGTAGTCTGAACTGGCTCTGGCTGCGATATGAGGGCTGCAAATGCTGCAGGCGAACTTTACGAGTTGGTTTGAGTGCGTCTGAACGGTCTTCTGAGTGAAATTGCCAAAATTTTCCAAAATCCGACTCACCGCTGGTCAGCTTCTGGGGCCTAGGAACCCGAAGCTCCTGGAAGCTCTTACGAAGCGGCTGCTGAAACGTGAGCTGTAAGAGTAAAGGTAGAGGCCGGGAGGCGTCCACGTGAGCTCAAAGCGACCCTTCAAAGGCGGCCGCACTTCAGTAGACATGCAGTGCTTCATCGGAGCAGGCTGAGGCGGTAAAGCCTGTCATGGCATGGGCCAGATCGACAGTCATCCTGTACAGGATCTGTTGCGAACCAGCTTCTAATAGTGACGAATCATTAGCAATGACATAAATATACAAAATTTATATACAGACGCCGCTGGAATACGGTCAACCCTTGCCGGCATCGCCAAGTCAAACTAGCAGTCTGCATCACGTTGCTGACATCACTGGCTGTGCTAAAGTCTGCTGTACTCTTTCATCTCTTCTCCTGGACGGTTTATGGTAGCTGCTGTTCCAGACTCCTCCATCTTTTGCATAGTAGTCCATGGGGTAGGCCTCCATGCCGGGCTGTGTTACAAGCTCTCCCTCCCACCACCCAGGCACCTGAATCCACTCACTGTCATTACTCTCGCATGATCTAACCTCACAGCAAACACACATGATGGACTGATTATGCGATCAGGCATCAGGTGAGAGTCCCGGCAACCCACACATTTGGGCTCAGCCAGTTCTCAAAGATGGGAATCCGGTGAATGATTTCTGGAAGGTCTCTGCAGAAACGTAAGTGAAGTATTACCTCTCCCAGTGCAATCAGGGCCTCGTACGGTGTGAGGGTGGGCTTCTGAAAGCCCTCGCCCCAGTCAATGGACAGGCGGGGACATGCTATCTGGATCCAGGCATCCACCCCTTCCATCAGCGCCAGCTTCCATGGCGCCACCTCTGACAATAGCACCTGCACAACGAGGATGCACTCTCCCGCAGTAGCTTTCTACCATCAGTCGAAGCCCCATCAGGCACCTAAGCATGCTGCTATGTGCAAGCTGCAACTCTCTGAAAGGCAAAATTGCGTGCATGCGGCCACCCAGATGTAAGTGTGTGCAGTCTGTAGACAGCTGCAAGGGTCCCATCAGTGGGAGTAGAGACAGGCATGTACAATCCTCTCTGCGCCTCTCCCAATTTGAGCATGTACAGAGCTTGCACGAGTGTGCCTCACATTTGTGAATGGGATACCGCGTTTTGTCAACAGGCCCTGGAGATGCTCCAGGATGCGAGGGTTGCCCTGGCGCCCCAGCGTGCCCAGGACCAGCCCAAAGCTGCTCGCTGACCTGGCAGCCTCCACAGCGCGCCGCCTGACTGCCCGCATGCCTTCCTGATCATACCGCTCTATGACCAGCACCCGCCCGTAGGGGTCATACCTGCACGGTGATATCATGTCACTTCACCCTGTGCAGGCATGCACAAGCATGGGGGCTGTCATAGAAACCTGCAGATCAATGTCTCAGAGACAACTAAGGCTGCTGCAGACAGCATCCATGCCCGCATGAAGCACCCCGTGTGCGAGAGGAACTCGGCAGCAGCCTCACCTGTATGCTGGGACAGCTGGGTTGGCGATCATGATGGCCTCCAGATGGAAGCGGCCATCCGCCACAAACACAATGGCGTCCACCTGCTGCTTCAGCACAGGCGCTGTGCATCCCAACACCTCCCCTGCACGCATACCCCCTCCTGCCTGCCGGGCTTACCCTGCTATTCTCTCTCATACCCTTCTGATGCTGATCAAGATCTTCCATGCACAACCCCAAGATTGGTACAGATTAGGTGCAGAGCTGCTTTGATATGCATTGATGTCACTTCAGGCACGGCAGAAGAGCTGCAGAAGTGAAAGCACCTGGGGATAAGGGCCGGCTCTGGGGCACAGCCAGGCTGGGGAACAGAGGGCCGAGCTGCTCCCTGACTGTCTGCAGTGAGGCTGCAAACTGGATGGTGCCAGCCAGAGCAAGCTTCTGCTCTGGCTTAAAGTTCAACCTGCACCAATATTCAACACATATCAAGACGTGACTGATGTGCCACAAGTCCACACTCACAAGCACCTCTGCTGCTTTAGTTTAGGACAGCTTGTCAACACGCAGCAGAGAAAACAAGATTGCAGAGGCAAGAAAGGGTTGCAAGGTACACGTACAGGCAGCAGGGACCAGGGGACAGCAGGCAAGCAGAAGGCCCACTTCATGGTCTCCACCAGGTGCTGTATGTCGATCTGGATGTCCACAAAGACGTAGAGGCAGGCAATTGTGGTCACGTCTACAGGCACCAGGCAGGAGTGCCCATAGTGCACCAGCAGGTCCGCCTCTAGCGCCTGAGCGCTAAAGTCATCGACGCAGCAGGCGCCATATGTCACGTCTCCCAGTATGAACACGTGCTCAGCGCCTGCGAAGCTGCAACACCAATCTGATCATCCTCATGGCTTCTTGTTTTCCCATTTTTTGCAGAGGTCATAGTAATGTTGTGACTCCTGCTCAGCACTACGCATGTAGATTCCCTCCCTTGTGATCACTTACATCATGCAGGATCAGTCAGGAAGCAGCAGTGATTTTGGGCACACCTTTCTAGGATGTCGGCAATCACACAGGCATACATCAGCAAACCCTCGGGGAACTGCAGGGCAACCCGCTTTGCTCCCTTCTGCTTGATGCGCCACACTGTCTTGTGGATCTGCAACATGCCATGACGACATCAGGCAAGTTGCTTCTGCATGTCAGCTTATAAATAAAACTGCCATGCAGAGAGTATAGATCCTAAGCAGTGCCTTCAGGCAATGAGGGCAAACAGGCCGAGCGATCTAGCTAGGGCTGCATTTGCTACTTGGATGCGGCCCTTACCTCAAAGTTGTAGTTAGCTGGCAGTACAGCTATGGCCTCATTGAGCGCCTCATTGTGCAGGATATCATCTGGCACCTGCATCACACGCAAGACACTATCACGCAGCTTTAGCGCTTATGGCCAGCGTCGTAAGTATATTCACGTATTGCAGGGAGCTCGGCTGGGATTTTCGTACTTACCTGTTGTGTGACCAGACGTGAAGAGCCTGCACTGCTGCCAGCCACCAGAGCTGAGCCTGCAGCACTGGACTGCTGGGCTGCAGCAGCCCTGCGCCCTGTGAAGCGCCTTGGCTGTGGGCTGGGGGCACTGGTGGAGGGCTGGGGCTGCGCCTCCATGCTATCTGATTCATGCATGACACTGCTGCAGACCTTCAACACTCTGGTCACTGAACTTCAGTAGACAGTGAATTCTCAACCACTGGGAGTATTGCAATCTGGAATTCGGCACCTGCGTCTTTCAATCTTCATGATTGCATTATCTGCGACTGCTCAACTGCTACATTCCCGTGTTCACGGGCAGCATCATGGTGGCGCAGTGGTCATGTTATGCATGGTGCTCCTGTAAAGCTAGACGATTAGGGCTTCGTAGCGCTATCTTCCTTTGCTGGTAGTGCTTCACAATTCTGCAATCAGCGAATGCCTGTGACAGCCAGCGAATTTGAGCGCAGGCTGTTGAGCAGATGTGAGGGTGACCTGGACATGACGTGTCAGGGTCCCTCAGAAGGCTATGACACTCCTCACAACGCTCATAGTGTGCATATAGGGCATGTCCAACTTCTCAACAGCAAGTTCTTGAGCCTTTTGGAGGCTCGATTGTGGGTTGAGAAGCCTGCAGGCACCGGTCAGACGCAGGCATGGGTACACCGCAGCAGCAGGCAGCCACTGCCATCGCCAACCTCCTTGGGCGAGTGGGTCGCTTTGCAGTCGTCGTCGGTGTAGGTGGTGGGATTGCGCAGACATCACTGTACACAGGTAAAGCTTCGGCCGGGCTGTCCTTTTATGCCCATCCAGATCACTATTTTGGGGAAAGGCACGCCTACCATTGGATGAGCTCAGTTTGGGGAGATGCGGCGAGTGGTGGTCTCTATTGGTTAACGAAAATTGCCAGGTCTAACGGAAGATCACGCAAGCATTTATATGAGGCATACCGTCTTTGCAAGGTCTCGAGACGATTATGGCCTGTGATGAGCTGCAGACTAGAATTTAGTCGCCGTGCAGTTGATGGCGGGGAGCGTGCGGTCATGTACGACAGGATCAGAGGAGTGCTGGATCAGCCTGTGGGTGAAGGCACCCACTTCCGAGTGCCTTGGCTGCAAACCCCAAACATCATGGACATCCGCACTCGGCCCCGTACCATCAGCTCTGTGACTGGTACCAAGGGTAAGCTCTCTGTACATTCACGTCAAAAGCATGCAAGACCATTCCCATACCAAGGAAAGTGCTGTCACAAGTCCTGACGCAGGCGCACACAGCATTTCTCAGAGGTCTTCGGCAGGCTGCTGACGCTCATGTCCGGCTGCTGCAGACTTGCAGATGGTCAACATCTCTCTGAGGGTGCTGTCCAAGCCAGACACCCATCTGCTGTCCCAGATCTTCAGGAGCCTTGGCGTCGACTGGGATGAGCGTGTGCTGCCTTCCATCGGGAATGAGATCCTGAAGGCCGTCGTGGCACAGTACAACGCAGAGCAGCTCCTCACGCAGCGTGACAGGGTGTCTCGTGCGGTGAGCAGACCACTGCTTCCGTGTGGCTTACCTGCTTCACAGTCTATGGGACCTTACAGCTGTAGTCTTCCTGAATGGCTTCACTGATAGGCAGCCGGAATGGCATCCATGGTACCCACTACATTATGACGGAGCCAATTAGAGCAGACATTGCCCTTGTGCTACTTGCGGATGGAAAGTTACCATGATCCAGATGACACTGGCATGTTTCCACAGGTGCGGGATAGCCTGACAGCCAGGGCAAGGGAGTTCAACATCATGGTCGATGACATTGCCATCACGCATCTCTCTTTTGGCACAGAGGTGTGAGAATCTCTCAGCTGCTTCAAGGAGCCCATGGTGAACCTGTGCCAGATGCTAACGGCCTGTATGCTGGTATGGTGCGTAGTGGTGCCCATGCACAGCCTGACCTTTAATGTATGCACCATTGGATGTATCCTGACTGTACACTTTCCTGCCTTGCAGTTCACCAAGGCTGTGGAAGCCAAGCAGGTTGCGCAGCAAGATGCTGAGCGTGCGCGCTTTGTGGTGCTGAAGGCTGACCAGGTGCACCTCCCTGTTCGCTGCTCCTTGCATCTCTAGTCTATTTAGCCCTTGCATACCATCTGCTAAGTCCTCGTCCGGCCCCTGCCCGCCGTCCAGCTGCGGGCTTCGACGACGACATGACAAGCCTGCGTCAGCGGTTCCTTCTGCTGTGCTGCTGGTGTCGACAGGCTGTTCTGGTGACACACTGCTCATGCGACGTGATGCCGCATGCAGGAAAGGAAAGCAGCGGTCATCCGCGCCGAGGGTGAGAGTGAGTCTGCGCGGCTCATCTCTGAGGCCACCAAGGTGGCAGGTCCCGGCTTGATCGAGCTCAGGCGGATTGAGGCGGCCAAGGACATTGCCAGCTCCCTGTCCAAGTCTGGCAACGTCATGTACCTGCCCGGCACAGGCAGCAACATGCTGCTCGGAATAAACCCTGGCAAGTAGACAACAGCACACATGAGAGTGTTACAGCTTGAGCAGATGGGCCTGAACCAGCCGCTGGCCCGGCAGGCATTACAATCACTTGGGAATGCTGCCTGCCATGGTCTGATTTGACCTTCTAAAGCAGATCGTCCGTGAGTCTGTCCATGGGCGTCGCTGTTGATGTGTGACGAGAGAGAAAGATTACACCTCTTCTAACAACCTAGGGCTGTAACTTGAAGACATGGATGTTCTCTATAAAGTTGGGCCCTGACAATCCAAGTTTGCACCGTGCCCACCTCTGCCCGAAGTTTTGCCATTCTGGATGATTCTTCGAGGGCGCTACCGGAGTTGAACGGAACCACTCCCATTGATCCTGAACATTTATCAAGTGAGATAGATTGTGGCTCCTCTAGACGTTTCGGACGCTGCGCTTGACGGACGAAGGGTGTGAAACGGTGTGAGAGATGGTCTCCCTCGAACACTTTGCTCAGGGTCTGAACACCCTGGAAAGGAGCTTGTTGGAAGACTTCTTGAGAGGTATTGACGCTTAGAAAAGCTCCAAGACTTTCGCAGCACTTTTGTATTCTGTCTTGCTCCCACTCTTGGTGGACCATAAATGAAGTGAGAATGTCCAATAATTTACTCTCAAAAGCAGTGCTCAGCTTGTTCCCACTTCTACAATGGGGCTCTTTGCAGGTCGCACCCTCAGTACTTCAAATCAGCCGGTGCAGAACGGTCAACTCAGACTCCCCAAGGTGGCAGGGCAAGAGCTCTGCAGTCACGTCAAGCACTTTCTGGGCTACCACATGATCAAAGAGTTTGAGGTTCTGGACTTCCTTGAGGAGTCAGGTGACCAGCCCTTTCAAACGTCCCTGTGTACTCTGAGCCTGCAGATTTATGGTAGTTGGCTCTCAGGAACAGAAATCTGGGCCACATAAGCATGTATCATTCAGCAGTGATCACAGTGACTGCGCAACATGGCCCATGCATGATGAGGTGGCGCCTGTCCAAGGCACTCACTACACAACAGGATGCATGCAGGGCTGTATGTTGAGGGCATGGAGAGTGGGGAGGAAGATGTTGCTGCTCTGGAGCGCCGCTGGCTGAAGCCCATATACACTGCTGCACCAAAGCTGGTGCTGAGGTACGCTCTGCGTGCCACCTTTGTGAGGATCGAGCTGAAGTGGTGCCGTGATACCTGCCTCCAAGTCAGATGGCCCCACAGAGTACTGCTCTGAGAGCAAGGAAGAGTATGTGGGGGCCATTAGTAGCTTCTAGAGCTGCAATGCTTGACAAGCAGCATTGCTGGTGCATGTGCACATCGATACTTGGCAAATCATCCTCAAAGGAAGGGAACAGCCAAAAACCACAGAGGGGGTATTCGTTATCGATGCCACATGTAATGACACAAAAGCATGATGGCCGTCGGTGTGCAGGCTGCTGCAGTGGCTCTGCACAGAAGGGCATTATAAGGAGGAGGAGCTCAGCAGCGCCCTGGCCATGGCCACAAAGTCGGTGGATGAGCTGCCGCGTTGTGCGCAGCTGTCGCACTTCCTGCCGGGGCCCTCGCAGAGCGCCTATGAGCTGAGCCACTCAGGGAACGTCATCACACGGGATAGCAGCTTCATAGCCCCGCTCCTGCAATCCAGGTGCGTTGTCCCCTCAAACAGACAAGCTGCTGATTAGACAACTCCTGTGGCCCAGCCAGCAGCTCAGGGTTGCTGACCTCCCTGTGAAGCTGGATAGCTTTCGTCACGAAAAGTAGTCAGCTTCTAGGTAAGTCAGCAGCATTGAGCTGCTGGCTAAGTGCTTTCAAGCTCAGTGAGTGTCAGGGAGCGCCAGATGTAATGATAGTAGTCTGGCTCCGGTGCAGGTACCAGGACGTATGCCCGTCAGAGAACTTCTGGGGGATTGCCAGCAGAGGCGCACGGGACAATTCAAAGGTAAGCGCTGTCATGTAGACAGCTCGATGACATCCCAATGCCATGTCAAAGTTTCTGAAGCGGCAGAGGGCGCCTGCAGTGACTCAGCAGTAATGTACAGTCCGTTGTAAACAGAGGCCATCAAGCTGAGTGAGCAGCACATATGTGCAGATGGAATCTGAGCACACAGGGCGCATGCAGATCAGCGCCATTAGCAGCAGCGGCTCAGTGACCTTCACACCTTGCCAGCAGGGCAGCTCGTCATGGCCTGAAGAGCTGGTCAGTTTTCCATTACTTTCACGAGGTCGTATTGCAGATGCTGGTGTCTCTATTAGTATTACTGATATCCGCCAAGACTATGTGCAGTGCCTGTGGCGTTCGGCTTTTCCCAAGGATGAGGCAAATGTCGCCATTGTGGGGAGCGTGCTTTGCAAAGATGTGACTGGTACGTGCAGGCGGGAGGCATTGAGATAGCCTTTGAGAAGAGCATGCTGCCGCTGTTCTGGAAGGGCCTTGTTGTAGCAGCCACCTACCAGAAGCTTAGAGATGGCCAAAGCACAAGATGGGCCCTGTCGCAGCCAGGCTATGTATGGCCGTCATGGATGCATGGAGATAATCAGCAGAGGGCCGCATCCTGATGTGTAGTCTGAACAAGACGTGAACAAGAAGGGTGAGCGAAGTTCCTGATCATAGGACCCTTCAGCTGTGTTGTATTGCAATGCAGTCAGCTCTGCCGCAGCATGTGCAAGAAGCCGTTACAGGACAACAACAGGGCAGCATCCAAAAAGCGTTACAGAATGGACGGCTTCTAAACAGTCAGCATGCAAACGTATGACCCCTGATGCACACCCTGAAATGCCTCTTCTGTAAGGACCTTGCTGAATGGGCGCTAGCACTGTGTGGACAGAGGATCTAAGGTCGACATTCATGATCACATCATGCCATGTATATTGACAGTACAGTAGTGATTGTGACCAGCAATTCTTCAGTTGCAAAGACGGGAAGCACCCTGCTCTTTATGTGCTGAAGAGAAAGCTCTGGCCCTCATTGTGCCGGGTCTCAGGCCGTCAAAACTGCCTCCCTCGGACTTCGGAACCTGAGTCTTACCAAAGGGCAGCTGCTGCCAGAGAGGAAGCTGTCAGCGTGGGCGTCACTGCATCCTCTGCAACTCACCAGAATTTGGCAAAGCTAGTTTCTCTTAAGTACATCACCACCTGAAGCAGACTGGAGTACGGAATTGGAGTCCTGCCCAGAAGGGGGCATCCGACCATACATTAGGACTGTTGTTTCCTGTACACTCCTTCTAAATGTGAAGTCTAGGGCTCGCCCTATAAATGACATTGTGGCTTCCCGGCCATAGAATGATACGGGGGGCTACGGGTGCCTCAGCCGGGCCGTCAGGCAGGCAGTGTCAGCTCTACTCAAGCTCACGGTCAGCAGTCCAAGAAAGACATGTAGGACCCTTCCTGGGTCATTTGCCTCGAAGCAGGAAGAGGCAGCTCAGGAAGATTGTCACTAAGGCCCGAGTCGAGTCAGACATCGATCAGGTGCCTCAAGACGTAAAAGATCGAGAGGCATGGAAGGAGGTATGTTGCTAGTACGCCCTTGCCCGTTTGATTTATCCGGCGGTCCTTAGATTATCAGAGTCTAACAGGTTTGCTGCTGTTCAGGAAAGCCGCAAGTACAGAGTAAGTGGCAGGTCTTGACCTCTGTCAAACTTTTGTCTGCCCAAGTGATTGCTGTCCTGAGGGATCGCCTTCATGGATAAGAACTTCAGCATCTCATGGAGCTGTGCCGTGCAGAGGGTGCTCTTCACGTTCACAGACTGGGTGAATCACCGCAGCACAAGCCGATACGCTAGGCACATTGGCGGCATCTTAGGGTAAGCGCCCTTGCCACGTCCTGAGTCCTCCATCACAGGAATTCAGCTCCTTCACATGCAAAGGCTGTCTGCCTCCATGGGGTCCAATTCTGAAGCATGGCAATTTATTGTGTCTGATGCCTGAACTGATGAGGATGTCTTGTAGGTCACGTATCTTCAGAGGCCTCTTGCCCACTCTGTCTGGAGTCATGGCCACTGCTGTCTTTGTGGGCATCTATGAGACATTTAGAGATGTGAGCCCTTACATCCCCTGTCAGAATCGAGTCAAGTCCACACCATTGGGACATGCTTGCCACACTCCTGCTGTGGTTTCTCTCGGATCACTGTAGCACAAGGGATGAAGGGTGTACATGACCGATGCAGCACAATATGATCATCCCCGCTAGGATCAACTCAAATCCACACCGTTGGGGGATGCTTGCCCCACTCCTGCTATGGTTTTTTCAATGACTGTAGCACGAAGGATGAAGGGTATACATGACTGGTGCAGCACAATATGATCATCCCAGCTTCATGGCCATCTCTCACAGTGGAGGCCAATGAAGCCTTCAACCTCACCAGCTTTGCCCTCTCGCTGCTGCTGGTCTTCAGGCAAGTGTTCTACCTTGGTATCTGGTGCGAGCACACGACAGAGGCATCTCATCAGCAATCATCAATGCACCCCATTGAGCAGAGCCTAGACCTTGCAACAGGGCAGCATGCCAGCAGACAGCTGTAGCGTGGCAGCTGTTGCGGGCCGTCAAGTCGTAGCTCCCTATCACCTAGGCTCCTGGCATCTCTCCCTCTCATATGCAAGGCAAGACGGTTCTGTTGTTCTCCTGGAGCAAGTGAGAGGGATGATCAGTCTGTGCAATTCATATTGAAGCAGGGCGTTGTGTTCGTGTTCAGGACCAATGAGTCGTACTCCAGATGGCTGGAGGCGCGCAAGGCCTGGAGTGGCATTCTCATCCGTGCAAGGGACCTTGTCAGGATGGTGAGACTCTGTCACCCTGAATCTGTGCTTTCCCCGGCTCATGTGAAGCTGCCCATCAGGTGTCACCACACTTCCATCCATCTGATGAGGTGGATGTGCTAGAACGTCCTTGCATTCTACTCAATCGCTGTGATTGTCATATTGCAAGCCCAGCTTTCTGGCTGTTGCCAGAACTCCTCTGTTGAAGGCTCTGTCGACCTCGCACATTGACAAGGGCATCATTGCATGCAGTCGTCAGTGTGGTTCCCGGAGGATCCTGCCAGGAAGGCCCTCGTGCAGCGCTGGGCCATCGCCTTTGTGTGGTGCGCCATGGACCATGTGCGGGAGGACTGCGACTTGGAGCCTCACCTGCAGGTGATGCCTGTCTCGGTTGCTCCTCTCGTGTGCAGGTGTCCAAAACTCTTATTATTAGGTGCTGCAAAGCTTCATGTCTCATGCAGCACTTGTTGCTTCTCGTGTGTGCGTGTTTTCAGAACTTTGCTGTGTTCCTGTCATTAGTTGCTGCAGAGCTTTATAACTGAGTTCCTAGTGCTTGCAAAATGAATACACTTTCCATGTGATACCCTATGATGACTGAGCATGACCAGTGCAGTCCCCACTCTCATATGGCAGTTCGCCCTGATGGCAAATGTGTTGAAGGAGAAGGGACCGCTCTACAACCAATGCTTGCAGACCAGGACATGGACTGCTGATGGCTGCAGAGCGTTGCACCAATTCATTCCCCACATCTTCTGTCAGGCAACATGATCCACACTCTCATGTGTTGGAAAGCCCATGCTGGACATCAAAATGACAGTTGTATCTTCCATGCAGCGGACGCTTCTCCCAAATGAGAAGGAGGCGCTGATGGCTGCGGAGCACCGCCCCAACTTCATTCTGCGCATCATGACGGAAGTCGTCTGGCAGGCGGACCTGATGGAGGGCCAGTGCATGCGCCTGGATGAGACCCTGTCGTTCTTTGAGGAGCAGATTGGCACCTGCGAAAGGTGAGCATGAGCACTGCTGCACCACCCGGCTCACCCCACGCAAGGAAGGCGTGGCATGCACAGCCTGCAACTTGTAATAGTGTCGTGCTTTGAGGGGCGGAATGGCACCTGCGAACCGTAGGCATGAGCGTCGATCCGTCACCTGACAGGGCGATGAAGCCATCATCCAGTGTCGGCTGTCAGACAGCCGCTGTCTGCTTCCTGCTCAACTTCTGAACGCATGTGTGCAGGCTGCTGAAGACTCCCATACCTCTGAGCTACACAAGGTGAATGCCACCCCATGGTGCTAAGCAGAAGCTATAAGACCCTGCTTACTAGGTTTTAAAACATCCATATTGCCATCATATTCGGTGGGCAGAGTTGGGGCGGTAAAAGCAGCTTCCTGTTCAGGCACACATCACGCTTCCTAGTACTGTGGCTGGCGTTCCTGCCCTTCTCGCTGTGGCCAGCTTGCGGGTGGACGTCTGTGCCAGCCTCAGGTGCTCACCCTGATGTTGCTCCCTACTTGACCCCACTGGAGCTGCCTTGAACAGAACACACACCCCCATGCCAATGCGTCTGTACACATGTCTGCAAGTGGCATGCGGCCTGTGCAGTGGGTGAAGGCATGGCCTCTGGGTGATTATATCTTTGCATGCAGGGATCATCTCCTTTCTGCTGCTGGGCATTGAGGAGATTGGGGTCCAGATAGAGGAGCCCTTTGGGATCCTTCCAATGTGCGCTGTCATCCTCCCTCGCTCCTGCTTACGGTGCAATTGAATGTAGTGAATTCAAGAAATGTCTGTCTTGAGCGCATGCAGCATATCAGTGAGGTCACACATCTGGAGCTGTCTGAATCCTTCCTGCTGTGGCATGTGACGTCCTCTCCAGGAGCAATGAGTCAGTGGCATGCGTGTTCAGCCAGCTCATCGGCTGTGGCAGTTGATGTCTGCCAAGAAGGTATGCTGTCACTGATGCTGACGCCATGTCTGTCCCGATGCAGCGAGCAGATCTGCGAGACTGCCGAGGACGAGATCCGCCACGACATCCACAACGACCAAGTGAGGGGGCTGGTCAAGTCAGGCCTGCTCCAGTCGCCGAGCAGTAACGGAGCCCTGTACCAGAGCCTGCGCGGTAATGGGAATGAGGGAATGAGGCGGGCTGTATCATGGAAGGAGTGAGGAGCAGGGCGTGGCGCTCCCTGGGCACAATGCAGGTTGTCTGTGGTTTTATTGGCGATAAGTGGTTTCCAGTCCACTCATCACTTGCACGAGAAGGAGGCATGATGAGTTCTGCTGGGAGGAACATGTATTGATAGCATGATTAGCTCAGGGACAGGCTGCTGTTGGTCTGCTTGCATAGGATTGCAAGGCCTTACTTGGTGTCCATGTGGCCCAATTAGCAAATTGTAGCAGGAGGTACTTTGATTACTGCATCGACAGGACATGGGCGCAGCTGCTCTGTCTGCAGCTTTGCTACTAGCTAGGCTATCAGTAGCGTGCTGCGCATTGCCTGTGCAGCCGTGCATTCTACGCATGTCAGTTGTATACACAGGTGTCAGGACCATGTTCCAGTGTTGCCACTGATTGTCTGAGCATCCACAAGTACCGTAAAACAATTCAGAGCCAAGGCGTGTATATACAGACAGTTGTCTGAAGCATCTGTCAATTCACACTATGCAACAAACAACTGGCCGCTGAGCATGATCGCCCGGCTACCTGCCCTGGACATCTGCAGGATTGCCTTTCGAGAAGTCTACTGCGTTGCTTGACACATTGTGCTCCTATACCCCCTCTGGAAACATGTTTAGGAGTGAGTCATTTCCCAGTTGACAAGGCTGCAGACTGTGCATGTGCGACTGGCCCCAGACTCTGGCTGCAGGCAGGTCTGTGAATGCCCTATGGCCTCTGGCTGCGGGTTGCCACCACATATATATAGTAGGTCAGCTCAACATAGCTGCACAGATGGAGAAATGTAACGGGTATACCCTGCTGGGTCAATGGCCCGGTCGCCTTTCGGACAGCCGTTTACTACGGCATCGCACGCCCTATGATGTCAAAGTATCAACGATTTCCACACATCATATCTCAGGCTATGGGATTGTGCTGGTGTGCAGCGGTGGCGTTTGATCAAAGTCTTGTCCTACCAGCGGCAGCGTCTCAGGCGTTTTCGTGCATCCTGGCTTGCATGCCTTGATGACTGCAACACAAGCCAGCTAGAGTGGTCGTCTGGTTGTAAATTGATGGATTTGTGGGATATTATGTCAACACGTCAAGTCCAAGGAAACCCCAACAAGGTGATCTGATAATTCTTTACCGAGAGCAGTGGATTTGCCAGGGGTCCAGGACAGCGCCAAAACACCAGTATAAAGGTATATATAAAGTTAAATCAATTACTTCAGCCCTAGCTTCTGTAACAAGACACCGATGCCTCCTACTCTCCTGCGTTGTTGGACTGATCCTCATTTTCTTGTCCGGCAAGAACACGTACGTGTTAAGCGCTCAGCAGCACTTCATATGGACTTTTACTACTAAATGTATGCATGACACACGTACGATGCATTCCAGGTGATCACGACGGGGTCCCCAGACTGTCAACGCCCATTACAAGACAGCTGTGAAGAATGAGGACCAAAGCTGGCCCAAAGAAGGTCACAAGGCCAAAAGCCAGTCAGGAGAGACCTGCACAGGCAAAGCTCACCAAGAGTGGAAGGGTGAAGGGCAGCTGGCAGATTCCTGCACCAGTCATGAAGAGAGGTCCAGGAAGGCCAAAGCGCAGTCAGCAGGACCCTGCACAGACACCAGTCATCAAGAGAGGCCCAGGAAGGTGGCCAAAGCGCAGTCAGCAGGACCCTGCACTGACACCAGCCATCAAGAGAGGTCCAGGAAGGCCGAAGCGCAGTCAGCAGGATCCTGCACAGACACCAGCCATCAAGAGAGGCCCAGGAAGGTGGCCAAAGCGCAGTCAGCAGGACCCTGCACAGACACCAGTCATCAAGGGAGGAAGGGTAAAGCGCAGTCAGCAGGACCCCGCACAGACGTCAGTCGTGAGGAATCTGAGGCCAAAGGGCAGTCACCTGGACTCTACACAGGCAGGAGTCATCAAGATAGGCCCTGGCTCGTCAGAATGCGGTAAGGAAGAGCCCGCACAGACAACAATCGTGAGGAACCTCAGGCCGAAGCGCAGTCAGCAGGACCCTGCACAGGCAGAGGGCATCAAGAAAGGCCCGGGCTTGCCAAAGCGCAGTCAGGAGGGCCCTGCACAGGCAAAGGTTATCAGGCGGCCAAGGCAAAAGGTCAATCTGCGAGATGCTGCAAAAATCACCGGCCAGGGGAAGAGGGGCGGCAAAAGGAAGAGGCCACAGGACTCAGTGGCCCACTCCAGCCAACCTGATAAGCAGGTGACTCAACATGTATGGAGTCAAACCCCACAAGTCTGCCTGCATGCCGATTGCATATGACCTGCTTTGCCTGAGGACAGTTTGCCAGTTGGGTGATGGCGCATTATTCAGCTCTGCTGCACGCCTTATTTGATGCCCTGCACAACTCACATGCACAGAGCGCTGTGCTTTGATTCTGTATGCCTACACGGCTACATGAAGCGGACAGTGCGGCCTGCGCCTGACTGGGGAATGCATGCGGGCCTCCAGCCGGAATACCAAGTGGAAGCACCTCAGCAGGATACCACGCTGACAGGTGCAGGCCTTGCGCAGGCTGCAAAGGGGAGGAAGGGCAGAGCAATGCAGCGCCAGGCAGAGGTGTGGCCCACCGTGCAGGACAGCCTCGACATCGATTTTGAGCACTGGAATCCGGATGAGATTGCCCAGCAGTGGAATGCGCGCGCCCGAGCGGCACTTGGTGCGTCCTGCAAGCCATGGTCTGCATATCTGCCTGGCTGACTAATCCAGCCTGGGGAGTGCTGCTGAGACAGAACAGGAAAGATACAATCCCTCTCCAGCACCAGTGTCTGTAGGCATCAGAGGAATCCAAAGATTGCTGCTAAGCTGACCTCCAAGACAACGCCGCTAGGCTGAGGCCCGCCAGCTGGCGGGCCTTCGGGCGCCTCAACAGGGTGCTGCTGAAGCCTGCTTCGCATGTACTTAAGTCTGCATGAGTCAAGCCAGCCCTAATGCAGCTGTAGCAGAGGCGCATCATTGCCTTGCATTGCCACTGACCTGAATCTCTTGCGTGCTCAACACACTCCAAGCGCTGAGTCAGGAAAACCCACACCTGTGGAGCGTGTGCTTGCCAGTTGTAGATCCTCAGGATTGGAGAGCCGTTCAAGGCACAGGGATTCTGAGTGAGTAGAAGGGAAGTATGCAGGATACCGCATGCACTAGCTGCTCCTCTGCACCAGCGATAGGTCTTTGCTCAATCTGCAGCTGTGCCAATGTGCATCCTGGTGCATGTCGCGTATCAGTGCAGGTGGTGGCAGTCAGGAGGCAGAGCAGGCGCTACCAGACCCATCCTTCTCTGACCTGACAACAGAGGACATGGGCCAGTACGCGCCAGGCCCATCTGCAATCAAGCACGACGCGGCCCCTGCAGAAAACGTTGCAAGAGCAGGTCAGCCTGATGCTATGCACATGCAGTGTCCCCATTCACCATTACAGGATTCTGTCGATGCAGTGTTCCCGAGAGAATCGGCCCTATCATCCTGCAGGCAGCGGTGTGACAAGGTGTTGCAGTTCAGCCAGGCTTCCCAGCATTCTGGAGCTGTGCATGCGCGACAGTGATCCCTCTGTGGCAATGCAGCTTTCAAGAAGAGGAAAACTGTGGCCATCCCTGATGACGAGCTGGCTCGCCTGGGTCTCCCCACCAGCAGCGCTGAGGCGCCGGAGGCTGCTAAGCTGTTCTGGGCAGGAGAGGAGCTGAAGGATGTGGGAGCCGGCAGATTCTATCCCTGCAGGCAAGCCCTCCCTTGACCCAAACTCTGAAGCCATCGCCATATCCTGTCCATTCTTGGAACTGGGAACCTCTCACTGCTCTGTCGCAATGTACACTGCTTGGATGCCATCTCAACATGCGTATGTGCTCTTGCAAGACAGATGCAGCGTGCTTGGCTGAGCTTCTGCCGTGCTACGGGCATCATGCCCCAGCCTTCGCGACAAGAAATGGGCCTGTAATCGAGTGACAGCTGTTACCCACGGATATGCAGGTATGTGCGGGAGGAGGGAGACATGCCCATTGCGGAGTGGATGCAGAAAGAGGCGCAGGGCATTCTGCCCCCAGGCGACTATGACGTGATGGCCATTTTGGATGAGCGCAAGCGTGGCACCTCAAAAGAGTATATCGTCAAGTGGAAGGTGGGCTGCTATCCTTTACTCTGCTGCCAGTCTGGATCCCTCTAAATACTGTCAACACCGAAGCAGCAGTGTACCTCTGAAGGTAAACCCCCTGCCGGCTATAGCTGTCCTTGCCAAGACAGCTCTGGGTGTAGAGCTGGCTTGCGCTGCGGTATTCCGGCTTGGCAAGGAAGTGTCAGCACGCCAGAAGAGACCTCTGCATGGAGATTGCGCGTACTGTGAAGTGCGTGTCTGCATGCTGGCTCAGGTTGGCATGTGCTACGCAGGGATTTGAGCTGAACGCTGAGCAGTGGCTGCCAAGGAATATGCTGGTGACCACCAAGGCCATGCAGGCGTGGGCCCAGAAGCGGGCAGTGGATGGGCAGTGGCACGCGTCTAGCCATGCAGAGTGGGCTCGCCTGTCTGCCCGCGCCGCTGAGCATCCTGTTGACAAGAAGGCTGAAATTGACAGCGGCCGTTTCCAGCAAGTCCTCTGCTGACTCCAGGCCTTGTAGAAAGGCCACTGTATCAATGTGAACCTGTGCCTGGCATTACACGCACATCTTTGCACGCGACACACAATGAGTGGTATTGTAGCTCCTACCTACAGAGCATTTTGGGCTCTTCAGGGAGGCGCATGTATATTGCAGCAACAGCCATTCCATTCCAGGCTTGGACTGCAAAGAGCTTACATAGACACTGTCGCAATGACAGTGCTTAAGTCGCAGATTGTGCAATGCTACTTTACTCATTGATGCTGAGCTTAGCTCAGTGAGCTTTGATACCGTCTGTGGGGAGTGCAGATTCCTCTTAATGACAGACATCTGTAAGACTGTGTAATATTCAAAGCCAGAGCATGTGCATACTCTTTTGTTGCTGGAATCTTGCGGGCGGCTGTCAACCCCAAAAACTTCAAATGCCTTGTGGGCCAGCATGCAAGCCCGCACAGCCAGCAAGAACCAGCACCTCACTCCCTTCACTCCATTGCTCCTGTCTATGCTGCACTTGCCTGTATTTGCTTGCTGTTATTCCTCTCTCTGTGAGGACAGTCACACACATGGACTAGGCAGGAGATACTCTGTGAGTCCCGGGCTGGCAGTGGCAGTGCCAGTGGCAGCCTGCCACCACACTGAGTGCAGAAATACACGTCCACAGCAGCGCCTTGATTTGAAATAGGGAATGCTTCAACTCTGCTATGCATTCAAGATGCAGATTCTCTGCCGTTGCCTCCTCTTCTGCAAGAGCTGTGGCTACAGAAAGCCTTCAAGATGCTACTGTATACAGCAGACTCCCAGCCATGATCCGCCAACCATGCAGCAGCTGGCTCTCAGGAGCCTCCTCTCATTCCAGGCCTTGGGGGCCTGCTACCTGGAACAAGTCCTTCCATGGCTTACGGCTGCTCTTCGTCAGCGTCACTGTCAGGCTCTTGCTGTCTGCTTGCGGGTTTTTGAGGTGCTCGTCACCTGCGAGCGCAAAAGGGTTGGGTCAGGCAGCATGATGGCACTTGCCTGCTGATCTGCTGAAAAAACTGCTTCCAGGCAACTCTGCAGGCCCAGCGTTGAGAAGAGAAATTCCCATTTCCCCCCTCTCTGATACCTCCTAGCTTCTCGACAGACACTGTTCTCTGAAATATCTGACCATGTCCTCATGACATTTATCAGCAATTGACATGCATCAGCAGCAGTGCAGGGGTATGAGGGCTCACCAAACTGCCAGGTGCTCTCGTCAGGCTTGATGGGCGCAAACAGCTTCCCTGTGGCAATCTCCTTGCCAGCGACCTCCAGGATGAGGGTGTTGGTCGTGAAGGTGCACTTCAAGTCCTTAGGCTGCAGCTCCTTGGGGCACAAGGCCTCAATGATGATTTCATTGCCGTTGTTGCGCCATGACATTCCGATGTCTGCACGCAAGCGGTTGTCAAGGGCCCTAGTGCAGGCATGAGATCAGGAATCCCCTCCATGTCAGTGGGCTGAGATCGACCAGCATGACAATGAAAAGAAGCTGCCTGCAGTTCACCTTGCATCTTGTCCTCAGGAGCATCGAAACCTGGTTCCGGGACCTTTTCCTCCTGGACGATCGTGGATAGTGGTTCGTCGCTGGGCTCTGCTGCGTGAGACCCATCCCCCTTGTCCTTGCCATGCTGCTCATCGTGCTGCTCTTTGGCACTCGCCTTGCTGGGCTTTGCTGCGTGAGATCCCTTGTCCTTGCCATCCTTGACCTTGCCGTCCTTGTCATCATGTGGCTCACTAGCAGTCGCCCTCTTAGGCTCGTCTTCCTTGCTGGCAGCAGCGTAGGACTGTGACTTGCTGCTGGACTCTTCGCCCTTGTGCGCAGGGGGCGCAGACATGCCTATCTCCTTGGGCTTCCTGCTGCTTCCCGATCGCTGCAGCAGGTGTTCGCCCTCAGAATTGGCACGCGAAAGTGCTAAAAGCACCATCAAAGTGCTTCTGTAGATTTTCACGTGAAGACACAAAAGTCACAGACTCAAATAATCATCCGTAGCCTACCTCCAGGTACCGAAGCGTCTTGCTCGCTCCATAGTATGCGACATATCCCAAAGCTGCGCCAGTGGCCAATCCGAGGATCTGCTTCGTGAGCTTGCTCGTACCGCTTCCGCCCTCCCAATCCTGCCTGCCTGCCATCCCGTTGGTCCTGGTCTCCGTACTATGAAGGTGCTACCAGATCAGCGCTCTGCGTCGACCTCGGGCAGGTGTATATCCACAGACGGGGCCGACAGGATTTGTCAGGCAGACAGGAGCTCGTGAAGTTCATACGGCTTGGAGGGAAGCCTTGGAAAGCCCCGGAAGGCCCTTTGCCAGCGTGTCAGAATGGGCCATGGGCAATTTTGGGCTGTGGGCAGCGGCAGGCCATCTTTGATTCTGTAAGCCCTCGCACTGCAGCAGAGGGAAGTCCGTTCGGCATTCCAAGGATCAGCGGAAAGCGAGCTCTTAGGCAGGACAAAGGGACAATAGTGGAGCAGTGACAACAGGGAGCACTGCGGAGCGTCTTAGCGTACTCAACAAGACCTCCCGTACCGCGACAGAGCGCCAATTTCTTCCAAGCTGGTGAGCTTTGTGACCTTTGGCCTTGGGTTTTGCTACACAGACCTCGATGCAGCTAAGTCGAGCCCCGCAGAGGCCGCCATCACATCCGAATGTCCCAGGACTCCCCGGAATGCAGACACCATCAAGTTGCCTCATGCCGGGCTGCCTGGTGTAAGGAGCTTGCCGCGCGTTCCTTCGTGACAGCATTCATTGGTGCTTCACTGCGTTAGCTCAGGAGGCCGTGCGTCCGGCAGAAATTGGGCGTTGTTCCAGAGCACAGCAAGCAGAGCAGGCACTAGAAGGCGGAGTAGAAATTTAGCCCGCTTGGGTTTGGGGGCTGTGGAACGCTGCCGCAGGTAGCTGTAGCTTTCAGCAGGCTTGCAGAAGGGGGCGCAGAAGTCTCGCCTGGGCCTCGGGCTGTCTTCGCATTTGCTGCTCAGGTTGAAGATGTTGGCTCAGGAGGTCAGAGCTATTTGTCATGCATGACCATAGTGTCGGCCTTGTTGGTCTCGCTGGTAACTAGACATGTCATAGGAACCTTTCGCAGCCCTTTCGACGTTCCATCGCCCCCCTAGATTATCAGTGTGCCTTCTGGATGCCATGTCAATGGTCAGAACGCTAGCGTTTCCGTGCTCCTGCAGCATCCGGACAGCGCGCGAGTGCATTCTTAGACCTTTCGGGTAGCATTGCAGCTGCAAAAGGTAGAGCTCGGTCGTTAGCGAGCCCCTTTCTTTCAAAACATGGTGGACAGCCAAAGCAGCCTCAAGCTCCATTATACCAATATGGACCCCGCGAAGGCTTTTGAAAGGCCACACTTGGCTCAGTAGGGGCATATACCCAACGATGAGAGCCAGACCGTCCTGTTCTCAGACAGCTGACACATGTCCTTAGTCCCAGGCCAAGTGTCAATGAACGTGTGAAATCGCTTTTCGAGAGGCATTTTCATGGTGAATTGTGCTTTTTTGCAGGCTCTGAGCAGTCTCTGGTGGATAACACGGTTCAGAACACAGAGCAGGTCAACCACTTCACCTGAAGCAGGCGGTATGCCCAACACAGAGATCCAGGTAGGCAATCCTCCTGCAGCAGGATGGACAGCTGTTTGCCAAAGGCGAATCACCTGCTTTCACAGTCCCATGTACAGGCAAGGTCAGGCAGAAGCATGTGACAGTGTGTGACGCAACATCGCGCCTACACTATACTCATGATGTAGCTCCAGTGATGGTCTGTGTTGTGGCTCTGTGTGCATTCATAGGCCCTTGAACTGCCTGCTGTACGGCAGCTGAGCCAGATGCTTGCTACCAGGGAAGCACTGCCAAGCCAAAGCCATGAGCAAGGGTTGCTTTCGATCTGGGCCTGCGTCGTTCACAAGCTCTCACACCTTCTGCGTGCTGCAGGAAGAGTTCCAGCTGCTGCACGGCCACGGCTCCAAGCAGCTGACGTCCCCTGAAACGCACATCAACGGCACCGCAGCACCTGACAGCCAGCACAGTACTCCCACAGAGAGCCCCGACCAGGACAGGTGCTCCCTGCCCCTTTGAATTTCCATTCTCCACCTCAGTAATCTGCATGTTCTCTCCTTGCCAGGACTATTGTCACACACTCCTCACTTCCTGCACAGACAACAAAGGATGCAGGACTGTCCTGCAGGGCCTCTGCCCTTGTCTCTCATGTCGACCCTGCATATAACTCATGCGATCATTCCTCTGGCTTAGCATGTGAAGATCATCCCTCTCGCTTAGCATGTGAAGACTCGTGGCTCATCTGGCCTAAGCTCCTCAGGGTGCGTTGCAGGCCTGAGGGCTCAGCAGAGCAGACCGCCGGGCGGCCCACCACGCCCGAGCTGCCCAACGGGAACCCGCTGTGCACGCCGCGGCGCCTGGCGGGCAAGGCCCCTTCCGCCGGGGAGGCAGCCGGCCCCCCCACGCCCATGCAGCCCCCCACCGGCACCCGCCGCAACGACACCAGCCCCGGCGGCCGCTCTGCTGGTCAGTTCACCTGCCCCCATGCTTCCAATGGAGCACTGTAGCATGCTAGTTGGTATGCTTGTCAGGGCAATTGCTGCCTGTCTGTAGGCTGTACACCTTATATGTGATTGGTCCTCTGACAGTGCATGCCAGCAGGGGATCACCCCTGTGCATGTGCGGCCTTGGCATGCCCTTTCTGGCAGTGTCCACCAAACTCCCAGTGGCTGCTGTGCACACGGCTGTAGATCCTGTTGCTGTCATCCTGAGGACCGTGCACCTCCATGCAGAGGAGCTCCTGCAGCCCGAGAAGGTACCCCAGGAAACAGTAGTCCCCCAGCGCAATCAGCACGTGGCGCAGCCGCGCCCGGCGCCCAGCAAGCGGGCACCTGCCCCTGCCCAGCAGCTGCCCGCAGCGCGCTACCTCAACCTCCAGCATGGCTCCCGCGACGGCCCGCCAACCAACGGGGGGCCCCGGTCCCCCCCTCGCAACACGGAGGACATGCACGACCACCTCAGCAGCCTGCACATGCAGGAGGAGGAGCCCTGGCAGGATATTGACCCTGAGATGGTGTGAACCGCTGTCCAACACTCTGCAGCTTCAAGCTACGCCCTTGAGCAACCCACCTGTAATGCTTGTCGCTCAGAATGTACTGTCAGCCGCGCAACTCAGGATCTGTGAGATGCTGGCAATCTAGGGTTCTCCGTTCTTCACCCAGGCTATGGGCCGACACGTCTTTTGTGTGAATGTAGTCATGACTCCTGCTTATGCCTCTGAGAAGGCTGACACTGCTGCTCAGGAGCATAGCACTCAAGTCGCGGAGGTCTGAAGTTGTCTCCAGAGCGCTGCCACAATGCATGACTGAATGGTGTTGTGCTCGAGTGCAGAGTCAGGACATGGAAGAGTGGCTGCGTGAAGGGGGGGTGCCACAGGACACGCAGTACTACAACCCTGGCCAGTACTACAACCAGGAGTATGACCACTACCAGGACCGGGCCTGGTCAGGCAGCTCCCCTGTCCACATGCCTCCCCACCACACACCTCTGCCACAGCCGCCCCGCCAGCCCTACCCAGGTGCAATCCCACCCACCTGCCCAGCCTGCTCCCAGAGCCCGGTACCATGTTTTCATAGACAAGCTGTTATAGCATGTGCAGTGCTCGTTACTTGTAGTTATTGGCGCATCTCTGCTGTCAATGTGAAATGTAGAAGGCCCACGCCTCCTATTCAGCGGCTTTTTACACCACTGTGGAGCTGTGTGCTCAGACGTGCAAGGTGCTGTTGCAGGCGGCCCTCACCCGACCACCTTCCACCAGCCGCACATGCAGGCAGGCATGGTTGTGGGCTTCCCTGCGATGCACCCTGGCGTCCACTACACCCAGGTGCCTGGCCGGGCTGTCTTCAAGGCCCACACATGTTATCACATGCTTGAGCACTTCCGCTGCATCATGCATGATACAGTGAGGTGCATTGTTTCCGCATGCTCGTCATCCATGATATTTCAGGTCTGCTCAGGCATGTGGGAGCGCGACTGGCCCGCATTGCCACATGCTCGAGCGGGCATCCCAGGCATCCCGTCGAGCATGTGATGATGCAGGTGGCCTGGCGACTGTGAACACACTTATGATCCAGGGAAACATGTTTATCTAGCATGTTCGGGTGTGCAGGAGGGGCAGCAGTTTATCGTGGGCTTCCCTCCCAAAGTGGAAGGGTGGGTCCCAGCTGTCAGCCACCACGACCGCACGCACCCCCACGACCGCTATGCTGCAATGCCCCATGGTGAGACAACTGTAGCATGCAAACCTCTGTGCACATCCTCCCTGCGCTGTGAGGGTCCTGGCTGCACCGTCACCTGCACCTGCCCTGTACATGTGAGCTCAAGAAATGTCTCTCAGCATGATGTCAATGGTGTAACTGGGACATCATGCGCTCGAGGACTAGGCGTAGCTGTCTAGCATCTGGTGCATCTGCAGATAATGTGCTGGTGCAGCCCTCACGTCTGTGTATGCATTATTTCTCACTCGCTCGTCATGCTGTCTATGACGTGTGCAGGTGCCAGGTATCCTCAGAGCATACCCGCGCAGCTGACGCAACAGGAGAGGGAGTACTACGCGATGTGCGCGGAGCAGCAGCGCCGCCTGCAGCTGGCCATGATGGAGCAGCCGGCCTACGTGCAGGGCCTGCACCCAGTGGCGTACCATCACCCCCCCATGGCGCCCATCAATGTGCCCATGCAGCAATTCAGCGGGTGAACGCCTGGCCCTTCATAGCCTGTTCACCTTCCAGGCCCAAGGTTGCTTCAGCATTGCACAGCTTCAGCACTGCAGAGCCGTGGCAAGGGTGGCAAGGTCGTTGGGCGTGTCTTGTGGTGCTCAGCTGCAACATGCTCCTGGCGCCGTGTACAACAACTCTGCAGCAGACCGCAAAAAGATCGCGGAGTCCTGGCATCACCTGAAGTTGTGAACGCTGTGGGTGCAGTGACACCTGCCTTCGATCCACGGCAAAGGCTGTGGATCCTGTAGTGGTCATTGGCCTCAGTTGTGATTGCTTATGTATACTGTGTCACCTGTGCAGGGGCCAGGGCAGTGAGTATGGCGGCAGCTACCACGGCCAGCAGCGCAGCAGCGGCTCCGGCCACAGGTGCCCTTCTGCCCCATCCGCTTTCCTCCCCTCCCTTATCATACACAAAGGCCCCCCCTTCTTTCCAGGAATGTCCAGATAGGTCCCTCTCCAAATGTCCATAGGCCGCAGATGGGTATAGTCTCTGGGGTCAACTGGCTGTGCCAGACAGGGCGGCAGTTTGAGCAGTCCTGGAAGGCACTCTGAGGTCAGTCCTGTGTTATCAGGGGTGGCCCTGCCCACAGGAGATCCTGCTCCCTGCCTGACCAGCTCTGGCCAGAGGCCGGCAGGTGAGGCAGAGGCTTCAGCCCATGCAGACCTGTCAGCACAACGCTCCAGGGATGACACCTCAGCATTTTGCCCAGGCCCACCACCTTTCCTGGGTGTGACATGTTGGCCCACCACAGCGCCCATTCGTCTGACATCTCCCTGTTCTTTTTGGCACATCAGCCCACCACCGCTGCTTTTGGCCCACCGTTCGCCGTGCACGGCATTGCCTAGAGCTCAGCGCCTGGCTCGACGTTTTCAGGGCGCCTGCGCCACCCAGACACCAGCGGCGCATCTCAATGCCAGACGTTGATGTTGCTGCCCGGTGAGCATTGCAAAGCTGTGTAGCCTCCTTTGCTGTCTGTTCAGCTTTGTCTGGGAGGCGCCTTGTTGGCTCTGGGGAATCCAAACACTTGAGGTGCTGCCTTTGTATGCTAGGACTTCTGCAAACCCATCACAGGGCAGAGGAAAGACGTTTCTGGGATCGCAATCTTCTGTGAGGGAAAGCGCAGCAAGGTAAGCAAGTTGTGGTACTTTGAATGTCCCTAGCCTGTTCACAATGAGTCCTCACGATGTGGCTTCTAAGCCTAGAGCGCCTGATGAGGCTCTCTGATTGCCAGGGGATCTAGGCCCAGCCACAGAAGGCATTCGTCTCTGGTTTGCAATGGATCTACCGACAGGTGATCCTCCAGCTGATTGCAAGTGTAGGTTCAGGATGATCTTAAGGGTAGCGTCAGCTACAGAAGCATGACTGATTTTTGGCACGCCATGCAAGGCCACCTCGGCCCGGCCACAGGAGGCAGACCTCAGACGTCTTGCCACAAAGCTCTGAGGACAGGCAAGGCCAACCTAATGCACTCAGCAGATTTTTGCTGGCTCCCAGTGCCTGGCTGGGATCCCATTTTTGTTGCCTGGCAGCATGGTTTCACAGTTCTCACTGTTTCCCTTTAGGGCTGTCTGCGCGCATTGCGCAAAGCCTGCAAGGCTCAGAGGCCACCGACGGCAGCACTCCTCTCCCCCAGAAGTGTCAACCATCAGGTTAGCGTTACAGCAGCCTTGCGTGGAGTAGGACCTCCTTCAATTCAGGGCCCACTCTGCTAGCCTGATTTAATGGCCCACCATAAGCAGATAGAGAGAGAGCTGCCCGGCCCACCCAGTTTCTGGCTTAGCCAGGTTGCATGCTTCCAGTCTTCATCTCATTTTCATATAAGGATATCTAGCAGCAGAGGCAGGTGTCAAGCGCCTGCTGCTGTTTTCTTGAAGGCCAGCCAAGGTGCCTCCAGACCGGAAGCAAGAGTGTCTCACCAGGCCTCGAGGCCATCGCAGGCACATGTCCCTTCCCGCAGATCTGACACTTTCCCGGTGACCTATCCAACCCCTTGGCCCTGAAGCGCAATCCAGGAATAACCCCGGCCCACCACCGCACACACCCCCGGCCCACCCCCACAGCCCACCGGTACCCTATCTAGGTCATCTGGCTTATGTAGCATATTGTGGCCCACCAGACCCTAGATACTGTCCGGCCCACCCACTGACATGCGCCCCTTAGATGTCTGCCATACGCCCTGCGGGGCGACGTGATTTTATGGATATGGATCTCAGTGTGCTTACAGAGAGGAGTGCCGGTGCAGGCAGCAGGGCGGATTCCCGGGACGCCGCGGGCACAGGCATGCGCAGAGCAGCCGCGCCGGCAGCGCACGCAGCGGCGGCAGCGGCAGCAGCAACAGCGGGCGCCACAGCCCCGCGCGCCAGCGCTCTGCCGACCCAGCTGCAGTGCCGCCCCCGCTCACCCTGCAGGTGCACGCTGTCGCCTTGCTGACCGCCGTGAGTTGCTGCATGTTTTGCAGCACAGTATAGAGCAATGGATGTGGCAGTCTGTACTTGAATGTGGAGCAGTGTCCCTGTCTCAGCAGATTGTTCTGATCACCATTTGGTGATCTGTGTCTCAGCATAGACTACAACATGGGATCGGGATTGTCTGCACGTCCCTAGCTTGAGTGCATTGGCACCACTATAAGCCCCTGAACTAGGCGTCTGAGCTTGTGCATGCCTGCGCGATTGTCATTCCGGCCGCTGATGCCCTGGTGCTGTGCAGGACGTGCTGAAGGATCTGGCCAAGATGTGCAATACCCAGGACGGCAGCCGCCAGGTGCAGGCGCTGCTGGATACTGCCAACCCCCAAGAGGTGTGCCCTCTCTATATGCCAGATAGTTTCATGTCTGCTGCTGTTCCTGTGCTACAGACAATTGAACACTTTACATGCCATTAGCCCTGCATTGAGCAGGGAGCTCTTGCCATGGCACCAGCTCAGTATTGCCTGGTGTCTACAAGCCGCAGCAGCTTGTGAGTGCCGAGAGACACGTCCATCAGTGGAGGCTGTGTTGCATCAGGAGTGCGCCCCTGTACAAGTGTTCACTGGCCTTCCAGCGCAGCAGCGCCTTACACAGAGGTCTCTGGTGCGCAGATCTCGGACTTTGTGGCGGGCTTTGTGGAGCACGTGCAGGCCATGGAGGTCGTCACGGACTCCTTCGGCAACTATGTGGCGCAGCGCCTGATACTGAAGTCGGGCGCGCAGGCGCGCCTCGCCCTCGGGCGCCTGCTGGCGCCCGCCATGCTGGAGCTGAGCAAGCACCAGTACGGCTGCCGCGTCGTCCAGAACGCCATTCAGGTGCGCGCCCGGGTCATTCCTGCGCGCCGATATTCCGCTGGGCCCCCTTCGACGTGCACTCTCGCATGAAAGCTGCCGGCCAGGCAGAGCATTGCACAGTGTATCGAAGCTTCACGGTAGTAAAACACCAGTGTGCGTCATGCGTTGAGACAGAAGCGGCTTGCTGTCAAGCCGTCCCCAGCATGCACACCAGCCTGCGTAGGCCCGAAGCAGCACGCAGTGGCGGTACTGTATTCGATATGATCTGCTGTGCAGAGCCTGCCCACCATCGAGTCGAAGGTGGAGATGGCCATCCAGCTGAAGGGCCAGGTGATGTCCTGCGTCCTGAACAGCCACGGCAACCATGTGGTGCAGTGCTGCATCAGCAACATCCCCGACGCACAGGATGGCCAGTCCATCGAGTTTATGCTCGAGGTGAGGCGCTCACTTCATCTCGCTCGTTCAGCCTTGTCATTACAGCCCGGCATGAATCTGCTTATCCTTCTATGTATAGATCAGGGCATAGGTGTGCTTATCATGTGCTGTTCGTGCTGTGACCCTGGCATATCGGAATGACCCTTGTGGCTTTCAGGAGATCTGGGGCCCTAGGATCAGGTCTCGTGTGGGATCAGGGATAAGCTCAGAGATTTGATCCCACCCTACTCAGCAACTTGCTGCAGCGTGATCATATGCCCATCTGCTGTATTTAGATCCAGCAGGGCTACTCAACAGATACCATGCTTACTGGGCAACATCTGTGCAGGAGCTGAGGGACGCCACGCTGAAGCTGTCCCCGGAGGCGCTGGGCGACAGGGCGGCGGCGGGCGAGCGCGAGGAGGCGGGCTTCATCGGCGTGGCCAAGCACGGCTACGGCTGCCGCGTCGTGCAGCGCGTCATGGAGCACTGCCTCCTCCCCGGCTGGAAGGACGACATCTGCCGCCAGGTGCGCGCTGACAGGCGCATGGCAATCAGCATACCCTGCCTGCACCCTGCTCACATAAGACCTTCCATGTTTACATGCTTGAGCAATGCTTGCAGCTCTTTTGGTGACACCTGGTGTCTTAGTTCATTGCGTGAGCATACATAGCAGGCCAGGGATACCGGCCTGCTCCAGGTTCCCTTCTAGGTTTTACTGTGACAGGCTGCTCTGCCTGATCATGCCTTATCTGAGGTCTGGTGTGGCCGACTGCATTTAGCTTAATGCTGTGCATGCAGGGGTGTCATTCCCTGCTGTCACAGACAGCAGGGCTACAAGTATGTTGGGCCGGGAAGCCTCTTAAGCTGAGAATCAAAAGGAGCTTCTCATGCCTTTGCTGACTTGCTGCAGGTGGCAGAGCATGCATGTGAGCTGGCGCAGACCAGCTTTGGCAACTACGTGATTCAGTCCTGCCTCGCCCTGTGCTCTGAGGAGGACAGGTGTGCCCATCTTACAAAGCACCTGCCTGTGTGCGCTGCCATTGCCTGTGCTGCACTAATGTGCAAGTCTGAGTCATCCTGCTGTGATGCCAGCTGGCATGCAACCTGCCTCACGCTGTGAGGTGATTCTGTCATCAGTCATCTTCACAACTCCTAAATCAGTCAACGTGCTGGTGGCTTCAGCGCTGCTCCTGGCGCGCAGGGAGATCGCGTATGCCAACCTCATGACGCAGATCGGGGTGCTGGCCTTCCACAAGAACGCCTCCAACGTGTACGAGAAGCTGATCTGCACGCCCGAGGGCCGCCGCATGACGCCCGCGCAGCTGGACGGCTTCTTCCAGCGCCTGCTCAGGGACAGCGGCAACCGCGCGGAGCCAGGGCCCCTGCTGGACCGCCTGATCCCCCAACAGTACGGGAACTACATCGTCAACTCCTGTGTGGTGGTGCGCTCCCCTCCCACATGCCCTCCCGGGATTTGCGGACGTGCACAGCAACATGTCATGCAGGCTGCGCCCTGCTGGTCGGACTTCTGCTGCTTTGTCGCACGCACATGCACCCTGCCGGCATGCTGACCGGCAAGGGCTTATCCCGTCCGCTCGAGAAGCATGCTGTGGGTTCTCGCTGCCCAGGCATGCATTGTGGGCTTGTTTCCATCAGTGTTGGGAGGGCACAGTCCAGGCGTCGGTGTCAAAATGCTCTGTCCTCTGTGGCCCTGGCCGTGGTCATGGCGTGATGCTGACGGGGCGTGTGCTGCACGCAGCTGATGAGCGGGGAGCAGGTGGCGACGGTGAAGGCGCGCATCGAGGCGGAGCAGCGCCTGGTGGAGGCCAATGCCAAGAGCACCAAGCAGGTCAGGGACCGCGTCGCCAAGCTGCTGGCCAAGGCCTCCGAATGCTTGGAGCAGGTGCCCTGACCTGCCCTGCCTGCTTGTAGTGCTGCTGAGCTCAGTTGCTCTCTGTGACATTCTGCAGCGTGCCACTTGTGGCCGCCCCTGAGCCCCTGATGCTTCCTTTTGCGCCATGTCTGCTGGCCTGCCATGTGTTATGGTGGGAGCCCCCAACTTTCCTCCTGTGATATGTCTGTAGATGAGTGGGGCTGCATTGCATGCACTTAGGGTTGGAGCAGCCAGCCGGCAAGTAGAGGAAGGGGATGGCTAATGCAAGCACTCCAGCGGAATGCCCCTCTGTGTACGATTCGCCTGATATCAGTGCTTTGCCCTGCAGGCTACCGCTGATGCCACGGCTGGCGACCAGTAGACGCCAATCTTCCATTCTGAGAGTTTCAAGGTTTTGCAGCCTTCAAGTCACGGGCTTCTGCCTTTCAAGGCTTTGCATGTTGTTTGAACCGCACGACCGGATTGCCCCGCAGTTCTCGGCGGGAGAGAGTTAGGCAATGCATGAAGCTTCACACCTGATGACTTTCAGGGATTGTGCCAAGATTTGCAGCACCTGGGAGTTGGGGAAGGCCTCTGGCATGATGCACCGGCGGAACATAGTAGGCTCCCAGGCAGACGCGTTTTCATAGGGGTCAGTAGTCTGTTGTTTCAACCGGGTGTTGGTCATCAGGTCCAACAGACAGAGAAGTGAGACGGCATTGACCGGCTGGTCACCAGTCTGACACTGCTTGATTGCGCGAATCTGGATGAGCCTGCAAACAGCACTGGTGATGCGGCACTGCACACCCATTGCATTGTACCAGCTTTGTATCACCTGTTTTGTAGGGCCAGGACTGTAGGCTGCGATCCCGTGTACAGAAGTAGCCCAGTGGAGTGCGTCCGTATTGCGGTGTGCTTGCGTAGACCTCTGGCTCAGCTTTGCTAGATTGCCCTTTGTGATGTACTCTGTTTGCCTGATCTCGCACCTGCATAGGAATCTAGATGGTAGGAACCTGCCCCTGAATCATCTGAATGGACGTGGAAAGGTTGCCGGGATCCCAGTACATATGAGGCAAGATGGTATGATGTGACTTTGCTGTATCGATGTCTTTGTTAGATCAAAGAATCTCTATACTGCTGGGATATCCTTCCTCACGCAGTGGTCGCTTGTGCACCTCCAATGTCCGTTCAGAACCAGCATGTAGGTCCAAAGCTGGCATGCCAGCGCCTGCTGTCTGCACGCCTTCTCCCTTACACCAAGCCACAGTCTTTCATAGTTGGGAGCAAGCCTGGTCAGTTTTGGAACAGCTGGCAGCGCTCTGCTTGTTGTGATGTTGCCTTGCATGGCAGCTATACATAGCATCTGTACCATTGACGCAGCTCAGACTTGCATGTGTGCCAGCCAGTTTGATGATTGGTCCTCGCTGTGTCATCACCTATGCCATCTGTCGTTCGTCTGGCGTCTGCATAATTGTTCTGCTCATGTACTTAATCTGTGCTATCACATTCATGAACACTCAGCCTGCCTGCATCGCCAACAAGTCCCATCCAGCAGCCATAAAGCTCTGATGCCAAGGGCAGCCATCTCAAGGAGCATGATTGCAACACAGCCAGGGCAAACCATAGACAGCCAGTTCCCACGCGCAGCTCAGATCTCGCTCTGCAGCATCGTATGTAACGCCCAAACCAGTCTCAACCTGTTTCATGACCACAGAGGGCTGTGATGCAGACCACCCACTGAAGGGGCACCTGAAGGAGTGAGGCATTTCCATGTCCAGAGTGGATCGCGGAGCCTCCTAAGAGGGCCGGCCACTGGCTCAGGGACATTGAGATTTGACCATTTGCCACCTGGTGCCACGGAGTCCTTGAAGTCAGGAGCCGGCCACGGTGCGGGGGTGACAAGAGCCTTCAGTTTCACCTCACTCCCTGGGAAACCCCGACAGTCATGGATGACCTGTCATCAACCACAGTGTGCTGTGTCTATATGGGCTGTCTATATGGGATGTCTATATGGGCTGCAGGGCGAAAGCCACAATGACAGTCAGGGTCCAACGCCCAATAAGCCTGCCCATGTGTTCTGTATGAAGCTGCCTGCACGCTGATCACATGATACCAAAGGCCAGATATCTCACAACCATTGGTACTAGCCAGTGGTAGCAGCCAGCCATGCGTAGCAGAGGGGTCCAATGGCAATCAAACTTTGGTTGAAATCTGCAAATGCTGACCAGAAACCTGGCTACAGCCATAGACTCATTTGTGCATGTCAACACTGCTAAGGCTCTGTACATAGTTCATGAGCTGCCAGAAGGCAGGAACATCATTATATAGCAAGTTGCTCCATTGAGAAGCATCAGCTATGAGCAGCAGGATGCTGCAGTGGTGCTTGGTGAAATTGCTTGAGCGGTACGTTTGAGCCTCAAACTTTGAGGCGTGCAGTCCCATCCAGGGCTATTGCTTCATGTCCTCTCTTGGCTTGGAGTTCCATTTGTCCCAAAGGAACAATGGCATTAAATAGCCACAGTGCAGCGCAGCAGTCGACCTGCCAGCTTGGCTGTCTTGCCTCATCGCATTTGTGTGCAGGACAACACACTTCCTCATTTCTCCGCTTGAATCTTATGCCTGAAAAGGCCTCATTCCTTCCTGTTGTCAGACGATCATGATCAATCTCCCTGCTTGTGTGTTAGCCCTTCTGCCAATGGGGGGACAGTTTCGACAGTCCCAGGTGTTGCTGTGTGCAAAGCAGGCTGTACCATGAAGGTGCTGCATGGCACCTGCATAGACCCTGCATCTTGGTACAGTGCTGACCAAGACCCCTGTTAAAGTATGATGTGGCAGTGCTTCTTGCCCTTTCTGGTGTTTTCACGAGCTCTCGTGAAGGTGTCACACGGTGGTTGTCATTTGCACTCTCTGGACAGAGCACTGTCCAGTCAGGAGCGCCTGTGCCTTGTAGGTTACTGCCCTGGCAGCCTGGGTCCAGCACGTCATGCAGGCGGCAGCATGGAGACTTCTGTCGCCTGAGCATGCGCCAGCTGGCGCCTGCATGCCCACACCCACCAGGTGAGTCTGATATGGTGTCACCAAATACCTAGTGATGTGAAGACTCCAGCCCCATTCAGCTTCAAGACGTCCCTGCCATCTGGACTCACTATTCACCTCAGTGCTGCATGCTGGTGGTTGAAGGGGTTGACTCTGTATGTTGGACGGTGTAAGGAGAGCGTTATATGTTGTCAAGTTCACCTCAAGCTTCCTGGACCCTCATGGCCAAGCGCCAGCTGAAGTTCATCTGGAAGTAGAAATCCAGCAGCGCACTTGATAGGCACTTCTCCGGCCTTGACAGGATGTCAAAGGCGGTGTTGCCTGCATTGCGACACCAGCTGTCAAGCTTCAAACAGCTGCTTCATGTAGCTGCCTGCAGCGTCAGAAACAGTGCCGAGCCCTTTGCTCGTGGAGGCTGGGCAGACTGACATGAGCCTGTGACAGCTAGCTGCCCATTACATGCTCCCATGCTGCTCGCAGGCACCAAGGCTGTTGAGTGCTCTCTCTATGGGTCCTGACCTTTTCTGCCTAGCATGAGTTCGTGCCACAAGCAAGCACTCACAGGCAAGAACTGGCATGCAATTGACTGTATAGCTGCATGCAGTACACATGCAGCTCCAGAAAGGAGCAGGATGTGTCAAGGTGTACCTGCCAGGGGTGGCCTTTCCGCATCACTGCTGGGTGGAGGACCGCTGCGGGCATCACTGTCGTAGTCCAAGCCCTGCATGCAGCAGCATCCTCAGCCTTCTTTGTCCAGACACCTACCACGTCAAAATTGCAGGCTTTGGTCCTGCTTCAGTGACCTCAGACCAGTGCCTTTGTCACCTAGATTCATGTAGGCACGTTCTGGTCAGGCATCTCTGTCTAGACCTCCAAGAGCAGGCTGCTAAATCTGGCTTTGCCTTAGCGCTAGCATATTGTACGATCAGGCCATGCAGATCCCATGACCATTTGCAGGCTCAGCAGGTCAAGGATGTAGGTATTTCCTAGCAGCTCATGCAGTGCTCATGCTGCTGCACCATGACGCCTCCCTCAGGACAGTATGATCAATCCTTGTCCCTGAGCACTAGTGATGGGAGAAGAAGGCGCCACACCTGAGCAGCGCTGCCTGCACTGCTGCTGGAGCTGCTGGAGAGGGACACAAGGCCCCAGGCCGCGCCAGTGGCGTCAGTGCTGTCCTCATCTATCTTGATGTCTGCGTCAGTGGCTGAGGTTGTCGGGGCTGCAGCGCCCTCCTTCTTGGCCCTTGCGCAGCGCCTGCTGGGACGCTCGGGCGCAGCTGGCTTGGCCGTTGCCCTGGTGGCCCTATTGGGGCGCTCCGCCACAGCTGGCGCGCTGGTGGTCTTGGGGGCCTCTGTGACAGATGGCGCGCTGGTGGACTTTGTCACCCTCTTGGGGCGTTCTGCCACAGCCGGCGCGCTGGTGGTCTTGGGGGCCTCTGTGACAGCTGGCGCGCTGGTGGTCCTGGTGACCCTCTTGGGGGCCTCAACCACAGCTGGCGCACTGGTAGAGCTGATCACCCTCTTGGCGGGCACCATCTCAGAAGGCGCGCTGCATGACCTGGTCACCCTCCTGGGGGGCGCTGTCTCGGAAGGCGCGCTAGAGGACCTGATTACCCTCTTGGGGGCCTCCGTCACAGAGGGAGGAGCTGTAGATCTGGTGACCCTCTTGGGGGCCTCAGCCACGGCTGGCGCGCTGGTGCTCCTGGTCACCCTCTTGGGGCGCTCTCCATTGAGACCCTCTCCTGCAGATGGCGCACCAAATAGTTAGCTTCCTTCTTGCAGGCATGGCATTGTCAAAAGATCCAAGTGGCATATTCATGTGGGATTCGTTGATGCTGCAGCGCTGCAGCTGGAGGACCAAGCAAAATGACAAGACAGCTTTTAGTGTCAGTGGCGGGCATCAAGAGCTTCTGCACTGACGCAGGCTGCCAGCTGATCATCATAGTGATGCAGAGAGATGCATCGCAATTTTGCACAGCGCGGTAGAGTGTGAGGGCATTCTGCTGGAGTCACGCGCCCCTGCTCCAGGCAGCTCAGTGGTGGCGCCCTCAGCCTTGCGCAGGCGCTGGGAGGAAGCTGCCTGCGGGACAGCGCTGACATCTGCAGCAGGGATGGCCGCCGCCGCGGCATCAGAGCTGCCCTCATCTGTCTCTATGGCAGAGGCAGTGACTGAAGTTGTCGCGCTTGCAGCACCGCCCCGCCTGGCCTTCACACAGCGCCTGTTGGGGCGCTCCGCTGCGGATGTCTTGCTAGCAGACCTGGTGGTCCTCTTGCGGCGATCGCTGTCCAGGTCCACCTCTGCAGGATTGGCACAACATCTCAGCTTTGCTCTTGTCTGTATAGTATCATTAGGCACTCTGAGTGGTCTCATGCAGCATGTGAATGCAATTGACATTGCGTGATGCAGTGGCTGCAGCTGCTGTAGTCGCAGCTCAGCTTTATGCGTCAGAGCCGAATGAACACCTCTGAGAGTGTACAAGAGAAGACAGGGTGTCAGGAGCTCTACACACCAGTGATGGGCAGCTGAATGCAATTGCAAAGAGGGATGCACGTTGCACAGCGCTGCAGAAAGCAAGGGCAGCCTGCTGGAGGCTCTCGCACCTGTTTCAGCCACCTTCTCGTAGGAACCGTCAGCCTTGCGCAGACGCTTGGATGCAATGTGCTGCGGGAGGGCCCTGGCATCTGCGGCAGGGCTGGCTGCTGGTGCATCGGTGCTGCCGTGATCTGTCTCCATGTCTGTGGCTCGAGATGTTGCGGTTGCAGTGCCCACCCTCTTGGCCTTCACACAGCGCCTGCTGGGGCGCTGTGGCGGGCTAGCAGAGCGGGTGGCCCTCTGGGGGCGCTCTGGAGCAGTAGACGGGGGGCTGGCAAACCTGCTCGCCCTCTTGGGGGGCTCTCCATCAATGGACACATCTGCAGATGTGCACTGAATTATCAGCTTGGCTCTTGCATGCGTGAGACTGTCAGGAGCTCTGGAGGACTCCTGACATCGCGCATGTGAAACAATGCTGTACCTGATGGTGCAGCTGCCGCAGCATCTAAGACTGCAGCTTCCTAAGCAAGTATACCAGAGATGACTCGACGCAATGCACAGACATTGGCTGGCTTTAAGAGCGCCTCGCAGTACTGGCGCAGTCTGGACAATGCTACAAGCAGAGGGGTGCACCATGTAGCGTGGTGTTGCATGATGCTGCACAGCGATCAGAGGGTGAGAGCAGTATTTGGAAGTCACACGCACCTGCTCCAGCCAGCTGCTTGTACGACCCGGCAGCCTTGCGCAG
This sequence comes from Coccomyxa viridis, assembly GCA_963930925.1. Classification (NCBI taxonomy): domain Eukaryota; kingdom Viridiplantae; phylum Chlorophyta; class Trebouxiophyceae; family Coccomyxaceae; genus Coccomyxa; species Coccomyxa viridis. The sequence goes on from CAWVOJ010000012.1 coordinate 755,525, forward strand.
GCGCTTTGAGAGGATTGGCTGCAGGAGGGCGGTCGTCTCTGCAGCCAGGATGGCGGCTGCCGTCCTCTTCCTGGGCTTGGGTACTTGCTGATCCTGCTGGGGAGTGATGGGTGTAGGAGTGGGCAGCACAGGGCTGCTGCTGCGGGGCGAAGCCTGCTTCCGCCTCGAGGCTCTGGCTGATGAAGAGCGAGCCATCGCTGTGTCAATCGTCCCTTTGGAGTGGCTGGCACTGGGGTTGCCTGCATAACAGAAGCTGTGTTTCTCTGGGCTTTGCCGTGTCAGTTCACCAGTCTCTGCGACCACCGACTGTCCTAATTTGTGAGTAACCATTTTCACAATCACCCCCGGCACCAGGCAAAGCCGTCTGCGGGTTACAGCTGCCCAAAAAAGGCGAAGTACTCAGCGGATCGTATACACTAAATGAAGTCCTGCCTTCATCCGCTGTCTCCCTTGGTTCTCTGTTTCACGATTAGCAACCAGAAGTATTTTGTGTGCTCATCATGTGCAGCGTTGTGCATGGCTGTGTACAGTAAGGTCTAGTACTTCTTTACAGAGCTGGTAAAGTGTGTAGGAGTTGCATACCTACGCAGTGCAATGCTGCACAGCGGCTGAACGGCTAGTGCGAATGCTTGGGACGTCTGCTGCAGCCTATCTTACGCTAGCAGGCGTATTCCTTGAGTTTGCTCAACCAGCTGACCCCCTCTTCGTGCTCCTTCCAATGCTGCTGGAAAGTCTGCTCTTCCTGAGTCTTGTGTGAGTTCGTGCTGTGCTGTTGCAATCTTCTGTTGCTCAATACGTCTCCTGCTGAAGCCTGAGAGAGTCGTATGTCCTGAATGCAGTACGATGTCTTTCGCCAATGGCGCTGGATGGAACGCCGCTAACCCGGTCAATGCAATCTCGTGACGATGGTTGACTGACCTTTGCTTCAGATCGACCTGATGAATTTTTGCAAGGATTGATAAGAGACACATTCTGCTATTTCCAGTCCAATGGTAGCAGTGAGGGTGTACCTCCTCCTCTCCGGGCGTAAGCCAGTCACACCCTTTCAATCATTGTATGAGGCCACAGGAAGCACTGCAACCCTTCACCCGGTGGGCCATTTCCACATCAGCAGAGCTCTGCAAAGTGTGAGGAGGCCTTGCACGGCGAGGCAAGGCTCCCTGGTGATTCCAGTCAGCATTCATTGCCCAAGTCATCTGCAGGTGCCACCACTCTATTCTCACTTCTGCTCATCTCGCCTTACGTGCATGCACTCCAATACAATGCCAAAGCTGTACTCACCCGGTACACCCCATGTCAGCCGATCACGCAGAACTGTGTTCTGCAAAGAGTCAGGTCTAAGCATTGAGCATTTCACAGTCATTCCCGTTCCATAGGATTCCTGCTGCCAGCATGCATGTGCCTTCAGATCATTCAGGGCAGGTGCTGGCATCATAGTTGCCCATGCAACTTTACTTGGTGCTCATGCAATACAGCCTCTTCCATTTGAAGACACCCATCCCAAAGGAGTAAGTAGGATTCCCACATCCAATGCTGCAGGATGGCTGCTTCCTCCAGTACTGGATTTCACGATTCTCGTGCAGTGCATTGAAGAACGTTTCTTGCCTTGTCTGTTTGGTTTCAGGCTCCGAGCCTTGGAGTCTAACCCTTGAAGGTCCTGCCTTTCAGCTGTTATCACAGCTGCAAGATACTGTCATAATAGGCTGGCAGTTGTAGTGGCTGCTGATAAGAGCAGCTGTTCCTGAAACATACTGCATGGGCATCTGCATACGGTCTGGAGTGCAGTGCTGCTGCCTCTGCCTCTTACAGTCTCCCCTGAAGGATGCCTTCTTCGAAAACAGCTACCAGACAGCACCTGTCCTACATTGGGCAGTTGGGCATAGCAGGACAATGGCCGCAGCCTGTAGAGCAGAGATGGCTTGACTGTCACCTGCTGTGACATATGTAAAGCTTCCCTGTAAGAGCCTGTGTGCTGATGAAGGGCAGTCATGTGTTCTGCTAGCACCGTGCCTGACCTCTCTGGCCTTTCCTGCTCAGCTGACCTCTCTGCCACTGATACACAAGAGTCTACCTGAGCTTGGGCAAGGTCCTCTGAAGGGTTGACTCGTTCTGCTCTTTGCTCCTCCGAGGAGTCCGGAGGACCTCTCTGAGGTCTGATAATTCATGCCTACAGGGCAGCCTGACATGCCAATGCTCTTGGGCGAGGACTGTCAGATCTCAGAGAGGTCCTCTGGGGGAGCAAAGAGCAGGTTGGTGAAGCTGAAGACCATCAGCGCCTCTGCTGCACTGCTGTCAGGCATCCAGCTGCCATCGTCTGAGGTGTCCCCTGCAGCAATAGATCAGCCCTCAAGTTCCACGGAGCTGCCTCAAGCATTACAGATCGCTGATGCAGTTTCTCCCTTGTAGATGCTGGGCAGGCTACATGAGCCTGAGGCATCTCTGTTTCCCCCATATCCCCAACAACTGCTTGGGCACAAGCAGAAGTTGGTGGGTCGCCTGGAGTCCTGAGCTTGCCAGGTTGCCATGCGGGCTTGCCAAGACTCAACAGCAAAAAGTGAACAGCTGCATGCAGCTGTCAAATGGAAGGGGATGTGGTGATGCACCTGCCAGGGCTGGTGCGTCCTCTTCACTGCTTGTTGCTGCGCTCTTGTGAGCGTCACTGTCACAGTCCGCAGCCTGTATGCAGCAGCATTTGTCAGTGTGGGCATTTGCACCTGTTGATACCTTGTTTGGAAATTAAAGGCATCTGACATATTAGGCTGCCAAATGCGTCCACGTCTGCATGCCCACTGGGCACATCCAGGGCATCTTGCAGACTCAGCAATACAGGTAATGGCACCAACTTTAGTTAACTTTGATCAGCTCAGGCAGGGGTCACAATACTGCGATAAGCCACACTTGTGACAAGACCTGACACCCTACCCTAGATTGCTGCTCTACAGCACACTTTAGCAGAGAATGCTCTCGCAAGAAGCCTGTTTCAGGAGGGGCCATACCTGTGTAGGGCTGCTGACACTGCCGCTGGAGCTGTCAGAGAGGGACAATTAGGCCCCAGGCAGCGCCAATGGCTTGAGCGCGCTCATCCTCTCTGTTCGCAGAAGCGGCCTGAGGCAGTGATGGCGCTGCGCTCCTTCTGCGCGACACAGTGTATCGCCTCCTGGGCGCCTCTTTCTGGCTGGGAGTCCTGGGGGCCCGCTTTGCCCGCTCCCCCTCAAAGATCATCTCTGCACAAGGGCACCAGCATTCAGACTGGCTGATGAAGGTGACATCTCCTGTGCTGCACCATGTTGTAGACACTGCTGACTCCTCATGTTGCTGCTGCAGCTGCAGCTTGAGAAGGGATTCCTACGAGCTGCCGTGCAAGATAGCATCATCTAGGACTGGTAAGGACAACCCCTTGCGCCAATTGCACATGCATAGGGCTGCAGAGCATGAGGGCATGTGGGGGTTTCGAAAGAGGTACCTTCTCCAGCCAGCTCCCTGTAGGAGCCCACAGCCTTGCGTAGCCGCTTGGAGGAAATTGGCTGCAGGAGGCCCGGGGCGCTGGCTTCTGCGATGAGCATGGCAGCCGCTGTCCTCTTCCTTGGCATGGGTGACTGCTGCTCCTGCTGGAGGTCAGTGTGTGTTGGAGTGGGCAGCACAGGGCTGCTGCTGCGTGGTACGATCGGCTTCCTCCTGGGCAGCCTTGATGGCGACGTCTGAGCCATTGCTACCTTGGAGGAAGTAGCAGAAGTGATGCCTGCATACAGGAAGCAATGTCTCTCAAGGCCTGCGTTGTCAGAGTTCGGCACCTTTGGGAGTGTCGTACTGTGCTATGCTAGTTATACTCTTAGCGACGAGCATATCATGCATCATAGCAAGCCGCATGCAGGATGCAGCTGCCCCAGTACTCACAGGGATTACTTTTTTACTGGCACCGTGTGGTCACGTCTGGCGTGTCCCTGGCGCCGATTCTATCGAGTATCAATGATACCTCTCTATTGTCATTGCGTGCGCTGCTCGGATCAAGAGTTGGCAGAGTCACGCCTGGTGCCTTTCACAGAACTGATGGAGTTTATGAGGCCTGCATACCTGCAAAATGCGAAGGATTTACAACAGACTGCGGCATCTGCAAAGCTTTCAGAGATATATTCTGATGATCCGTCCGCTGAAGCACTGCTCTTGAGCTCGGCGTGCCTAGCTGCGCCCCCCTGCCTGATGCTTCCTGCGCTGCAAGCGAACGTGCTCCTCTGTATCTTGTGCAAGCGAGTGCTGTGCCGAAGCTGTCTCGTGATACTTGAACTGCTGTCTGCTAAAGTCATAGACTGTCTCAAGTTCTGAGTGCACTCCGATGCCTTGCGGTCGATTAAGCAAATACGGCACGCCGTCTGGGTGGTCAATAGCGTCTCGTGACATCGGTTGACTCAGCTTGCTCTGGGTCTGAAGGTTTCTTCCCTGATGCAGGCAGAAAGGCCATAGGACACATGTAAGTACAGTTTGCAGCAGAACGCATTGTTGTTCGGAGGAGGACAAGCCTTGCTGGCAGCAGCTGACTGGCACACAGCGGCCAAGACTGCCAGTACAGAACCATCTATACTGCGTGCATGCCAGCAGTGTGCTGTTGGCCCAAGAGGACTGGAGTATCGTGTAGCTGCTTGAATGAAACTTGTGTGTTTGACTCCCTGAAATGCGCAGACAGTGGTGACCTTCGGCTGACAGTCAGAACTTGCTGACAGGGACTGCAAGTCAGAACTTGCTAGTTCTGTGGATCCCTCACTTGTCCCCTCAGGTTCCCTGACAGGCCTCACACCGCACCACACAGTGCTGCTTGACCCACAACCATGAGCAGTAAGTCAAGCACTGGGGTCACACCTGAGGTATCAGTGTCAACCTTGGAGGTTCTCTTGGTCATAAGGTGACCACCAGAAATCAACATGTTGCAGCGTGTTGTACAGCAGCCTGCACTGCATCTGGAAGCTGAGCTGAGACAGCCACAAGTAGCTGCACTGATTGCATGTGTCACCCGCCCAGATCTCCAGTCCACTGCAGCGCGACCCTGCTCTTACAAAGACCGGAGACTCTTGGACTACTGCAACAGCCCGAAGCTTCACACACCAACACATCGCCAAGAAAAGCGCATCCTCCTGGTTGCGCAGGCGCAGCCCTTCTATGAAGAGCTCTCCTGCCCTAAGGCGGTACAGAGTCTTCTGGGCATCGAGCCAAAGGAAGCCCTTTGGGGGGATGAAAGCGGCGAAAGGCTGTGGTTCCTGCCCAATGACGCAACACGCAGCATCTGGCCTGTGAGATAGCAGCATACACATCATTGGCCGCTATGACCCTGCGGACGTGCACGTTACGCCAGATCGAGACGCGAACAGGCAATTCTGACAGCAAGTGCAAGCTGCCTGATTTCTGGCCATCCCAAGTGCCAACAGAGCAGCTTTGTAGCCCTCCTTCTGATTGCAGAGCATTGGAGCGTCTGTGCTCAGCGCAAGAGAGTATCACCAAAGACTAAGGACAGTAACAGGAGCACAGAGACCTCTCCTTAGAAAACTTCTTACCTGCGGGTGCACTCTCCTTATTTGCAGTCTCTTCGGCGGAGCACCAGTAGGAGTAGTTGGCCATCAGGCCGTCCAGGAATGGCTGGCATCCTGGGAAGGCCAGCACAAAGGGCACCAGCATTGGGATCGCCATCAATTTGAAGAAGTTGACCTGCAATCCAGATGCCAACTCAGGTCCTGCCTACTGCACAATGCCCAATGCAGTCAGCCTGCTCCTCTTTTCACTTGGGTCTCAAGACCAGCCTTGGGGAGAGCTGAGGTAGCTGTACAGCTGTAGGTGCTGCCAGCCAGTGGCGACGACAAATCCCTTGATGCATTGATTGCAGGCAGGGACCTGCTGATCAGCCAGCAAATTGCCCTCTGCCAAGTGCTCTTCATGCATGTGCAGCGAAAGCGCTTGTCTGTCTTAAAGAGAGGCCGGGCAGACAGCAGTCCACTACGGGCATGAGGGGCAGCTTGATGCCCGCATGCAACCCAAAGGGGGTGCCTGCTAAACGCTGCATGTGCAGGAGGATAGACAGGCGCTCGCCTGTCTGGAGGAGATGCCGGGCAGGGCGCGGTCCATGAAGGGCGTAATGGGCAGCCCGATGCCCGCCTCAAAGTCGCCCTGGGAGAACAGCTCCTCTTCCAGACCATCAAGCCACCTCTGCATGCAGAATGGCCCTCCCTCAGCACCAATCTTCGAATCTGGGTGCTGCCATCACTGCCGCGCAGGCGGCACCCCGGTACTCTGAAGACAGGAGGCACTACACATGCGCATGTCCACGGTTGCATCTGCTGTAAGGAGCCATTGCCACAGGATGCAGGTGCATACAGGCTGAAAGGCCCACTCTGAGGTACCTTGTGCAAAGCAAAGGGGTGGCTGAGGTGGCCCAAGTCGGCATTCTTGAGCATCAGCTGCAGCACGAGCATTTTCTGCGCCTCTGGCAGGTCTAGGGGCAACCTGCACAATGCAAAGCGTGCTATGAGACATGCCCTGGTTACGTTACTCCCAATCCTCCTACTGTGCCCGGCAGCGCCTGACGTTGCCAATGAATCTGTGCACAACGGACATCACACAGGGACTTCACTTGCATGTAGTAGGTGTGTCTCAACACCCAGCAGCAATTGTCTGTCTTTGCAATGAGATGTGGTCCACACCTGGCCATGTGGGACATGTCCACCACAGCCGGCATGGAGTGCAGGCGATATCCCAGGTCCAGCATTCCATTCAGGGAGTCTGCCCCCTTCAGATGCACCGCAGGCAGCCCTGCATAGCACCGTGGTATTTCAGTGGAACCCCGCCATGGAGTATTGCACACACAAGCAAATAGGATGAGCCCACAGACGGGCCATGTGTGCCTCCTGTCATGTGAGTTCCCTGATTTTTCTACAATCTACAATTGTAGCCTAATGTTCAGGCCATGCAAGCGAGCACATCACACACATGTGTCTGGAGGATCGTGTCACATTGTGAGCTTTCTTGCTGCAAGTCAGGCCTGATGCAGAGCGACATCTGACAGTGGTGTCAGCTGTCGTGAATGCCAACAGGAGGCACACCGCTAGGAGCTGTGGTGCGGGTGTGTGTCATGAGCGTCTTAAATTTGGCAACCAGCGCAAAGTGCTGCTTCATGTCCGTGGCGAGCACCATCTCCATCACAATGTTTCTCAGCTTTCTCTGCTCTGACCGAGAGGCTGCCTTCAGAAAATTGCAGTCGAGCTCTGGGTCATGCAGGATCCTGCATCACAGCACACCTCTGTGCTCTGATAGGCCCCTGGCAAAACGTCCACACTAGGCTCGAAGAGCAAACTTCTCACACCTTCCTGAACACTGTCCTATGACAAATGCCAGACACAGGTACCATGCGTGTGAAGTATGTTCTGGTCAAGCTGGGCATGCGTCCTGAAGTAGACAATAGTGGAGACCCTATCACAGGGAACACAGGCGGAGTCAAGAAGGCACATACCTTGAGAAGGTGCTGCAATGGTGGCTTTCCAGGACAGATCTGTCATTGTAGCGAACTGCCAGCTCGTGAGCTGTAGCCACCAGGCAGTCGTTTGTAATGCCTGCATGAGCAGATGACTGGCATGTACAGCACTTATACCTAGGTCTGCAAAGAGTTGCATCCCTGTGTGCATAGCAGTTGCAAAGATCCCACATCTGGTGGACTGTCATATGCAGGACAGCAGCACTTTGCTCTGTGTTGCATGTCTGGGTGGATCACATGGTTTTAATTTTGGAAGGGTGAGTACCTGGATGTTCCACATCATGCACCACCGCAGCAATGTAGCAGGCAAGAATCTCCAAGCCGCTGACAAAACCCCCGCTCACCAAGCCTCCACAGTAGAGCGTGCAGTGCACTGTGTGCAGCACATCCGCTGCATGCGCTCTGCATTTCAGAGTCACAATGAGCTGACACCAAGCAACATTTGTGTCATTCCAGAAAGGAGTATATTATTCAAAGCTACGGCCATGCAAGCATTGTGCTGAGTGGATGGTGTAGGCGGCAGCTCTGCACACATACAGGGTGAAAGTGCACTGCACAGCGTGCTACAGGCCCTGGACAATACCTTGGGATACTGCAGAACCCGGACTTACCTGTTGTGGTAGGCATTGGCCGGGTAGCGGTCCTCCACTTCCAGGAGAAACTTCACCAGGCGCTGCTCATCCAGGCGCAGTGTCTTGATGAGGCCGTGCCGCTGTATCAGGCAGAATGCCAGGCATGAAAGGGGTCTCCCATCTGTGACCTGGGATCATCAGCTCACGTCATGCCGATATTGACAAATTGCCAAAGGAATGTTCAGGTGTACGTATTCTGCACAGGATTAGTGCTGTTGCTGGCTAGGCTGTACCAGACAGGTAGCACTGCCTGCTTGTGCAAGCAGACGGCTTTAGCAGGTGGAAGGCTCACCTCAGCAAGTTCCAGAGTGTCAAAACCCCACTTCCCCGCCTCCTTTAGCAAGCTCCCTGCTTTTGTGATCAAGGACCTCAGGAGCAGCTCTTCCGTGCACAGGGGCCCCTTGCTGTCGCAGTTGTTCTCCTTGCGTAATGCTTCCAGCACTGACTCAGGCTCAGAGCTGCCTTCAACCTCCTGCCAGGCTTTGGTGAGCTGTCTGCTGTCTGGAGCAGCCCTTTGTGTCTTACTGAGAGCAGCTTTGAAGGCATGAGCAGGCAGGCTCTTATGTGGCCTGACGAGTGCGACTCCCTTGCGTTGCTGAGCCTTCTGCTCTGTAGCAGCTGAGAAGGCAGGCTGTGACTGGTATTCTGGGCTGCCTGTGTCCTGTGGGTACTGGGTATATTGCTCAACTAAGCCTTCTGTAGGGATGGTGACATGCAGCTTCCCAAGAGACCCCGCTGCTGCTTGCTGACGGGTTCTTGAGTGGTCTGTCTTGGGCTGCGCTGACTCGATCAAGGGATCTTCCATGCTGATCTGAGAAGTCTCCGAGGACTGCTGGGGAGTGCCCGGCTGGCTGACAGCGTGGGCCTGGCCTCGGGGCAGGTCGACAGCCCCTTCTGGGTAGCTGGGCAGGAAGGTCAAAGGCTCTGCGAGCTCTGCGCTAGCTTCTTTGGAAGCCTGGCCAGCCTCCTGGACAGGCATCAGCTCTCCAAAGCTTTCACCCTGCAGCAATGAATGAGCACCTCAAGCAAGGCATAAGAGCAGGTAAGCATGCAAGAGATTTGTGTGTTGATAGAATTCAGGCCACGAAGGCTTTTGAGCAAGCCTTTTCTGTAGTAAATGCCACTTTAAGTAGACAAGCATTCTCAACTCAGCTTCATGCAGTAAAGAGACAGCTATAAGAAGGCAGCTGTTGAGTGTATACATACCCTAGCGCCACATACAAAAGTCCTGATTAGGCCTGAGTTCATGCGCATGTTTGAGTCTTGGAGAGCAGTCGACCCTACAGAATTCAGAACTGTAATGAACAGCACTGCAACTGCCACACGTTGTCAAAGGGCGCAAACAGCGTAAGGCGCACACATGCTGTGCCAATTGTACTAGCCACAAAGTCAAAGATAAGCCAGCTGCTGAGAGATTTTACTACCTGGGGCAGCACTCTCGAAGTTGTCAGGTTCCTGCACCATACGCAAGGGTGAAAGACCTAGGGACCCAGCCTGCATCAAAAGAGAGTACAAATATGCTCCATCATGTTATGAAATCTTCTCTGCAATACAGAGCTTTCAGCGCAAATCGGTCTGTAGTACATCTCCGCCACCAATGCTGGGGAAAGGGTCTCAATCAGGGGATCAGGCCTAAGCTTATCCCCACTGATGCCAGCAATGCATATTATGATCAGATTACGGGACAGCACTGCCAAAGTACTCAAATCAGTTTTCGTTGACAGGCCGGCCATATGAAACAGAGCCATATGAAACAGAGCCATGCAATTGAGAGGGGTAAGATGCGCTTCCTCTAGATGTTGTGAGCTTGCACGCGCAGGTAAGGGAATCGTAAGCCTGGACGCTTTGAGGTCTTACCGCGCCAGTCGCAAAGCTCTGGGTCCTGCTGGTGTGAGACGAAAAGGGGAGCTTGACACTAATAAAAGAGCTTGCAGCGCTCATCAGATGGAGGTCAGACTCAGCCTGCTCAAGGAAGCTCAGCACTCTGGAGCCTGTATAGGAGGCGTCCTGGGAGTATTTCCTCTTGAGGTCCCTTAGCATCAAGGGCTGCAGAACATCTGCATAGCAACGGATCCTGTGTGCCAGGAAGGCTCTTTTCATCGTACAGCCTGTGGACAGAGGCCCAGGCGACTGATAAGGTTGGTGGTACTGACACATTAGATGAGGCAGAGTGTAGTCTACACTCTGCTCTTGTGGAGCACGCAAAAGATGCCAGTGCAATGCAAAAGTTTTGCTGATGCTAAGAAGTCTTGAAAGTGAAGCACAAGGTCACACCATCATCGTTAAGGAGGATGGTCCGCAGCTGCTGCGTACGCTCTGGGGTGATGGCTTGGCCTGCATCAATGTCGTCCAGCAGCAGCAGCACCAGATCCAGAGTCGTCTGCATGTTCAGCTGTGAGCTATGCATGCTGCCTGCATGCGCATAAATTGTAGCGTCACCCTGCTCTGGGCTAGCCAAACAGGCGCACATGTATTGTGAAGCAATTGTGTGGACTGCCTGCAGGTGAGCTGATGGTACTGCCCAAACGACTTTGCGCAAGTGCTGAGCTGACCTGAACATGAGAGCCGGTTGCGTGGGCTGAGGCTGGGTGTGTCGGTGAGTTCCTTAGGAGATGTCTCCACCGACATCCGCCTTACCCTATCCATCACCTGCTTGTGCCTTCCCTACATGCAAGACTCTCGTAAGTAGAAAACCGACTAGGAGAGGCATATCTCAACAGATGGCATTTGATGCAATTTGAGGATCGTCTCGCACTATATGCAAGGTTATGCATGGCGTAAATATGCGGCTGGTACCATTTCTGGGAGAGCCTGCGAAGCTGCCGGCATCTCCACTAAAGTCTGCCAGGTAACGTATAACAATGTTCAAGATGAAGGCATCCAACAGCATTGATTTGGCAAGCTATGCAAGCACATGCTCCCGTACTATTTTTGGAGCGTTACGGCATTGCACTCAGTTACGAGGCAGACGACCTTCACATAAAAGCTTGGAAGCACTTTTACATTCAACATAATGCTCACATCTGTTGCCACTGAGTTGCTGTGACGCTTGTGTGAAGGAAGCGTTCCGATCATATAGCTCTCATCGTTGCCACGTCGACCATTACCTCATGACATCACATGTCGGTTCCGGAACGCCCTGATGAAAGTGCAAAAGTCTTGTGCACAGCCCTAGAATCATTATCATATCCCTGTCTGCTTCTTGTGCATCTTACAGCGGATAATCTAAAATTTACCAGACCATCCTTGGCACCAGGCAACCGGGGTACAAGAAACGACAGCCCTGGAAACTTAGACTGTGGAAGAGGATATGTGAAGGCTTGCAATGCTTGCTGGACCACTAACACCTGCTTTTCTGAGGCCCGTCCGCAGCGTTTTCTGCTGTAATCACCAGCGGCAGCTACTCACAAAGCATACCTTGAGGCTTCAGACCTCGCAGTGTCTGATAAAGTATCCTCGGATCAGCCAGCAGCCCTGTTGCTCAGCGCCTAACATATTAGCCAGGTGTTCAAGCTCTGCCAGGCTTGACATGGGCAGCACGTCTGATGTTGAGGACATAGCAATCGTCCTGGTAGACCATGGCTCGAAAAGGGCGGAAGCAAATGCGATGCTAGAGGACTTTGCCGACCTGTACAGGTCCGTGGCTTGCAATCTTCCGTCCTGTGATCGTAGTGAGGATGTCCTTGCCACCACCAACCTGGCAGAGGCCTGCTTTGAAAGCAGGAACTTGCAAGGGGAGTGCTTCTCACAGATGAGAGGTATTTTGCAGAGGGCACAGTGGCAGACAAAAGGTGGAGATAGCTCATATGGAGCTAGCAGAGCCCAGCATAGGTGCGGTGGTGGCCAAGTGCGCAGCAGAGGGCTACAGAAAGGTGGTCGTGGCGCCCTACTTCCTGTCCAGAGGCCGCCACATCACTAGCGACATCCCTGCCATGGTGGCAGAAGCCCAGAAGGCGCACCCTGAGGTGTCCTGCGTCATCGCAGAGCCTATAGGTGATATTCGACTTGCTCATGCTGGCCCAGTCAGGTTTGAAGGATGCTGCACATGGGATTATTGGGGTGAATGCGAGCTTTGAGAGGTGTGTTGCGTGGTGACTGTGTCTAGTGAGCCGCATGCATGCCCACATTGATAGCATTGCCGGAACCCTTGCCGAGCTCCTTAGCTGCACTCTCCTATGTCCTGTGCATGCACTCCTATACAAGTGGATGTTGGTTGGTGTTGCAGGACTGGATCCCCTGATGGCGGAGCTGATAGAGAAGCGAGTGGAGGGAGCGTTGCAGACTTCGTAGAAGCTGCAAGAACAGAGGCAGCCTAGGACTCTCTGCCGCAGATCTGCGCTAGCTCAGTAAGCTGTTGATAATAGTTTGGTTGATTTTCTGAGGCCATGCACACTCAGGTGCCCATGCCATTAGATCACAATGTGCCTCTGCCTGTGTCATAGCTGAAGACAAAAGGTCTCATTTCCTCCTTTCCAAAACGACTTGTGGAAGCTGGCTGATGACAGCATGAAGCTGCCCAGCCCTGACTCAGCATGCGATGTCTCGGAGTCAGGTCAGAAATGTTCAAGGCATTGCAGCTGGCCTTTGCTTGTTTCGTGATCTGCCATGCAGCCCGATCGCCTTATTCTTGACTGGATGGAGCCCTCGCAAGCCAGCCCGAAACGAGACAATATGACAAGATGTCGCTGACCTGGCAGTGGTTGATGTGTATATCATTGATATTGGGACACAGACAGTAGTATGAGATGTCTTCGTACAGAAGTGTAGTAACCAGCTTGCTCTTAAGTGGCCGTGGCAGGCGAAGGTCAGTTTCAGGCACCTGGGCATTCTGGGGCGTTGGGACCGAGCGCAGCTGCAGACCCCTTCTATTGCAACATACAAAGACTTTCCAGACAGCAGGATTAGCATATGATGGTCCCGCAGCTGTGGCAGCATCAGCACAAGAGCAGGCCTCACATGGTCCTGTTCCCATTAGCAAGCTCTTGGTAGCCAACCGTGGCGAAATAGCCTGCCGAGTGATTGCCACTGCGCGGAAACTCGGCATACCAACCGTTACAGTATTCAGCGAGGCCGATAGATTAGCCATACACGCACGATCGGCTGATGAAGCATTCTGCATCGGGCCAGCTGCTGCCAGGGACAGCTACCTGCGCATGGACCGTATTCTGGAAGTGAGTCTTGGCCTTTTGCACGCAGTGAAGGCATCCTACATGGCTGCAGGGAGGTCATAGGCATGCCTGGATGCTGGTGTAACTCCTGCATGCCTCAGATGCATGGCGTCAGTGCATCTCTGGTTAGCACACAGAGCTGGCCCTTCACCGCAATGTTATTATCACCACGTGTTGATGCAGATGCACTGCAGGTAGCTGCGAAGACAGGCGCCAGTGCTGTGCATCCTGGGTATGGCTTTCTGTCAGAGAACACAGCTTTTGCCACACAATGCCAGGAGGCTGGGGTTGCCTTCGTCGGACCACCTGCCGCTGCAATTGCTGCAATGGGTAAGCACCGCAACGGCAGCTGTGCATGCACTGTGATAGGATTCAGAGGCTTATACCCATCACTGTTTTGACAAATGAGGCTCAGCATGCGCTGCAATGACGCTCATACACCTGTCAACGCGAGGTCTCTTTCAGGCCAGTCTCACACGCCGATGACAAACAGGGTCTTTGTCACATTGATTTGTAATGCGCTACAAATGCGTGCAGGCAGCAAGAGTGAGGCAAAGAGCATGATGGCAGCTGCTGGCGTACCTGTTGTACCAGGCTACCATGGCGCTGACCAAAGTGAGGACAGGTAGGGACAGGCTGCCCTTCATGGACTCACCTAGCAGTAGCACACTCCCTGTGCATTGAGCATGACGGGTAGTCCAAGCCTTACAAAAGTGCAGACCGGTACAATATCCCAGCTGTGCATCTCAGGCACATGCATTCACAGCAGGTGAAATATGTGAGGGGTGTGCAGGCTGATAGAGGAGGGCAGGCGGATGGGCTTTCCCATTCTGGTGAAGGCGGTCATGGGAGGAGGCGGCAAGGGCATGAAGCTGGCCATGGCAGCAGGAGAGCTCAGGGTGCGCTCTTTTAGCGATTGAATGGAGGTTGTCTTCCTTGTATATTCAAAGGCCTACTTAGGTCTGCTTTTCAGAGACCAGAAGACTGCATGGGCGGCAATGGGCAGCCTGGCTACTGTCGAGATGCTCATGAGAATCCTGTTAAGCACTGTGGTATGAATTTATGCACACCCACAAGCTTGCAGATTTGCTCAACACACAGCAGCCTGAGATGCCTGCTTAAGAGTGGCCTGGCTGTGCAGGAGGCCATACAGTCGGCAAAGCGAGAGGCGGCTGCCTCTTTTGGCGATGACCGCGTGCTGTTGGAGCGGTTTATTGAGCGGCCACGACACATTGAGGTCCAGATCTTTGCAGACACGCACGACAATGCGGTGTACCTCTTCGAGCGGGACTGCAGCATGCAACGGCGCCACCAAAAGGTAAGTCCAACACTCTCCTGCACCGCAGAGTTGGTCCGGATATGCTATACCCATATTTAGCACAGGGGTACGTGATTGCTGCTATGCATGTGCCGTGGCTGGCGCATGTCCATGCGTCTCACATCAGCGATTTCTGGGCGTCTGATGACGCGCTGGTGACTACTCTTGGGGTTCACAAAATCTGTTCCCTTTTCAGCACAGACTCGAGCTGTACAGCACCTCAAAGGCAAATATGTGAAACTCCAGAGGGAACACTAGCGCGGAGACGGACAATGGGAAAGTTCTCCTCACCTGTCATCTGGCTGACGTGCTGACCTGAGCAACGTAGGTCATAGAAGAGGCGCCAGCCCCGGCCATCAGCGAGGAGTTTCGCGTTAGCATCGGCACATCTGCTGTGGCCGCGGCCAAGGCCGTCGGCTACGTGAACGCCGGCACAGTGGAGTTCATAGTGGACACCGACATTGGAGACTACTACTTCATGGAGATGAACACCCGCCTGCAGGTATGTCCTCTCAAGACTTGCTGCACATCTCTGCACCAGAAGTCTTGAGAGCAGGTTTGGACTCAACAACGCTGCACTCAGCCATTAAACAGCATGGACATCAGGAGGACTGCGTTGTGTGTGAGAACGCCTGTTCTGAGTGACTGTAGAGGTTTATCCACCCCTCTACTTCAGTGATATTCTGAGGGCAAGTGACAATTATACAGAAGCAGAGGGGCGGAAAGTTTAGGTAACAGGAGATTGGCGCAACTGCAGGTGGAGCACCCGGTGACAGAGGCTGTAACGGGGCTGGACCTGGTGGAGTGGCAGCTGCGCGTGGCTGCAGGCCAGCCGCTGCCCCTCCTGCAGCATCAGCTCCACCTCCAGGCATGTCACAGCCTCCTAGTGTCTCCTGCCTCTCTGACAACGCTTGTCAGCCCATAGACTGCATGCCCTGCCAGCTCAGCTCTGTGGTCTGTCACAGCTATGGTGCCTACAAGGACCTGCATGAGGACCTGCAGTAGTGACTAGAACACCTCACTGTACATTGCGGCCACATACATAGAAGTGTAACATGATGGGAATAATAAACTGTGTTTTGCTTGGCAATGCGCAGCGTGTGCAGTAGAGCGGTGTGTTCCCGAGCAGCTTTGCGCTGTAAATGATGTGCATCCAACCCTTCAATAAGCGCACTATCACAGGTGCTGCGATGATACAGGCTCTGTCTGCAGGGGCATGCTTTTGAGGCTCGGGTGTATGCCGAGAACCCGTCCAAGGGCTTCATGCCCAGCCCGGGCAGCATTGCCAGCTGGAGGGTCCCCCCAGGCTCTGTCGCATTCACACATCACGGAGAAGTGCGGGTTGATTCGGGTGTCCAGCAGGGCGACCAGGTCTGTCGCACCATCTCTGTGGTTGAGACCTGCTGCATGGAACATCCTGCCGGTGCATATGTCACAAGCCTTGTCAGCAGATGCCCGCTGTCCTCCATTCTGGCCCTTTTGACAACTCTCACAGCATGTCAGGCAGCCAGATGAGCACATATGAGTCAACATGAGTGGGGATTGCAGGTGGGCGTGAACTATGATCCAATGATTGCCAAAGTCATTGCGAGGGGCCCAGACAGGCAGTCAGCCCTGCGCACGATGCACACCGCCCTGTCAGAGCTGCAGGTGCGCGCCTTAACAGACTTCTTCTTCACGTCTCCTGCTCTGGACATGCAGTTGTCATGTCTGGGGTCGAAAACGTCTCAGCAAACTGTGAGGAAGGCGATTGCCTCACTGCATCGGTCTTGATATTTAGAGCTGGTCTGCTAGATAACTATACGCCTGAATTTCTGCAGGTGAGTGGGCTGTCGACAAATGTGGGGTTTCTGAAGCGCCTGTGCCAGCACCCTGCCTTTGAGGCTGCCGAGCTGGACACCAGCTTCATAGCCAAGCACATGGACAGCCTGGTCCTGCCAGCTCAGCCCAGTGCTGATGTGCTTGCGCTTGCAGCAGTAGCTTGGCACCTCATCGCCTGCATGGTGGGCACCCAGACAAGCGCTTACAAGTTCCCTCTTGACTGTTGCATTCAGCACCCTTTCAGCATCCATAGCGCCTGGCAAAGACCGTCCAAATTCTGTGCCTGAGCCAGCACGAACCAGGTGTGACAGCTTGATCACCAAGTGGTGGTACCTGATTCCTTTGCCTTGGCAGCGCAGGCCGCTGAGAAGGAGGCTGCACGGAATCAAGTCCAGCTGGGGGCTTGGGGAATATTGGACAGCTTCCGCCTGAATCACACGCACAAAGAGACGGCTGACTTCACACATGCGGCCACCGCTGAACCCGTGCGCCTGGACCTGAGCTTCCCGCGAAATGGGGAGATACATGTCCAGGTGCTGACAAACCTCCCTGTGTTAGTATCTCTCACTGCAGCAGCATGACTGTCATTGAACCAACATTGCAGACGCTCAAGACTTTCCGCTTCCTACGAAGTGATGGCAGCTGGAAGCATCGCCACAGGCTGTGGTCATAGATGGCGTTCATGCAGGGCTGTGCACCAGGGGAGGCACACAGCAGCAAAGCATGCACCGTGCGCGGAGGAGCCCTGCGCGCAGAGGACAGCTCCATAAGTGCTGAGATAGATGGGCAGCGTCTCTGCGCCAGCTTCAGCGTCCACACCCATGGCGATCAGCAGGCAAGTGTCTGGTTCCCAGCAACATGAAGCCAACAGCCTCTCACAGACACCCGAGTGAGAACTGTGCTCTCATGCTTTCACAGTTGCTGGAACACCGTCATGCTATCGATGGAGAGGAATTCTGCAGGCACTGATCATGAACCATAATAGGCATACACCAGGCAGCATTGCATGAGATGCACATGGCTGCAGGTGCTGACTCTGTGGTGCGGGGGTGAAGCGTATGAGTTTAGCAAGCCTATTATCAGGACTTGGGCAAGGACAGGCACTTTGCAGTCAGCTGCTGGGACAGTAGTATCTCCACTACCGGGCAAAGTCATCAAGGTCGGTGTTGCTTTTTGTGTACAGATAAGCTTCAATGGAGAGATGCGCTTGAAGAGCGTTTGTATAACTAGTGGTCTCCTTCTGGCTAACTGCAACCATTGACAACAGACACTGTGTCATGGGAGTACAAACAGATAGTCATCATCACAGCTGTTACAGTGAGCCTACGATTCTGACGCATCAGATGTTTCGGGATACCGTGTCTTATAAAGACAGTCAGTGGTTAGTGGCAACTCAGGCTACAGCCCCACAGGTGGTTCAAGCGTTAGAGACAGCCCTTGCTTGCAGGTGCTTGCAAAGGAGGGCGATGCTGTGGAGGAGGGAGACTCGCTGGTAGTGCTAGAGGCCATGAAGATGGAGCACACTGTGCGCGCGCCCTGCAAGGGGGTTGTCACCGGGCTGACAGCCATTGAGGGCGCTCAGGTCAGTGATGGCGTGACACTGGCGTACATCGATGCCGGCGAGTCCGCTGGCGCATCAGCAGCGTAAGCGCCAGGTGTTTGGCGCGACTGAAAGGACTCTAAAGGGCACCGATGCTGCGTCATGGTGGCATATGAATAGCGGTAAAACTTGTATGATTATTGTCCTCAGGACAGCTGCTGAAGGCCTGTAAAAGGTCGAACTTGCTAGTGTAGGTAGATGCTCACGGGTCTTGGACAAGCGCAAGAACTCTGGAAGAGGCTCAGAACTCGAAAGGTGCAGGCTGCCTCAAGAGAGGGTTAGAAAGCCGTGCTTGAAGTTTCAGTAAAGCTTCCCTGCAGCACAGGCATGCTCAGGCTGATTTTGCACACAGCCACGAGAGCTTCTGGGCTCAAGCTTGTCCCTCTGGTCGTTGTAGAAGTGGGAGGCTGTGGCCCATGTCTGCTTGAAGGTGACAAGGTATCAGCAGCTTGCAGGCTAGCAGTGTACCTCGCTACACCTTCAGGCGCGGCTGCAATCTGCTGCGTCAAGAAGTTGGAGAAGCTGTCTTCAAAGACACCATCATTCCTGCACGTAATTTGGGCCAGCGCTGAATTAGATCTACCAACAGTCCTGACAGAGCAAATCCCAGCACATTGGGGATGCCATGTGCCGCAAAATAGCAACGATTCGGGAGAACAGTCTGGAATTCTCTGAAATATTAGGTTTCCGATCAATATCATTGTGCTGGGAGGCCATGGCGCAATCCATGAGTGTCAATTTATCACAAAGGGCTGAGCTGAGGGCGTATGAGGGGGGCTTATTGTAGCACCTGTGTGATCTGGCTACCTCCCAAAATTGCATCCCAGTGCTGTCGGATTGGTATGCCTGCTGCAAGCTGTCCAGTATCTGTTGCTGTGAGAGCGCTGCTGGTTGCGTATTGGCATCGCTTCTATTGGAGGCATCGCTGGATAATCCCAGATCGCTTTCTTTCACTGCATTCCTGCAGATAGCAATCGCTTAGCTTGATGCACAGTCAATAGAGGTAGGGACTTGTTCACTGGAGCAAAGTAACATAGGGCTTACAGTTCCGGCTTTTCCCAGGAGGTCTCATTTGTATGAGTATTCCTGCACAGGCCCCACAGCACAAGGTCAGGTCTGATTGCAGTATTCTGTATCTTCAGTGTTGGTCACCAGGCAGCACTTACCAATAGTAAGGCCTTCCACTAGCTGGATCATGAACTTCTTGCCATGTGCCACTCCGAACCAGCAGAAGAGACCCGTATGTCTTGCGAGATTGACCTCTCAGGAACAGACACCTGTAGGGGTGGGCAACAGGCGCGACAAGCACGGAAGATTGGCTCATGCCGGCATTCATGGCCTGCTGTCAATGGCAGTGCGACAAAGGCATTAGCCCGGCCCGGCAATCCAGAAGCTATCATGCATTACAAGGACCTGCGTCACTTCCCCGATATAAGGAAAATCCGGCCACTTGTGAAGCCGATCGAAGGAAGCAGCTTCACCAGTATAGGCAGCTGCCAAACAGCTGACTCAGCTTCCGGTCTGCATATCGGGGCACTTAATCGAGCAGACAGCCAAGTCGGTTATCTCTGATGGGATATTTGTAAAATATCAGATCATGTTGCGGCTCATAAGACGACAAGCGCTTGCAGCTGATAATTTCTGGGCACTTACATCACAGCAGTGTCGCCAATATGGGAACAAGGGCACCCTGCATCTTACAATGGAGCCCCTTGAGCAAGAGTACGAGGGCATATTTCAGATCAACCTCACCCGACCCGAAGCAAGGAATGCAATAGGTATCGTTCCATGCGTTGACCAAGGTCTTCATGCCGCGTAGAAGGTTAGCGCAGGCTCAGCAGCTTTTTGGCAACGCAGGAAGACAGCTTTTGCGAGAGCTGGTAGAGGCACTGACCATGGTCCGCCGTGAGAGGGCCACCAGATGCCTTATTCTGCGCAGCAGTGTGCCAAATGCCTTCTGCGCAGGGGCAGACCTTAAGGCATGCCGTCTCACACACCATTAGCAATGTCTCACATCACGCCACTCCCGCTTGTTGAGAAGCTGCTATGCGCATCCTTGACACCTGGTGATGACATGCAGGAGCGGGCAGGAATGACTCAGCAGGAGACTTCTGAATTTGTGTCAGAGCTCCGGCAAGCCTTCAGCTCTGTCCAGGCATGCTGAGCTCTCCCAGTGACCTGATACTTGAGAGTAGGTAACTGTCTGACGTCCAGCGTTGCCCTTGTGGCCAATATGGCTGTATGTGTCTGGTCTTAGTGACATTCTGCGCCTTCCCTCTTGCAGGCGCTGCCCATGCCGACTGTGGCCATTGTGAATGGCTTTGCCCTGGGTGGAGGGGCTGAGCTAGCATTGGCCTGTGACTTCAGAATTTGTGGTAGGTTCTAAAGGCAACTTGTCTTTCAGGGCCGGGATCACAGCCTGCCAACGCTCTCTGCATCATTGCTAGAGAGAAGGATGTGTCGCCAGTGCTGTTCAGTTCAAATTGACATCAGGACAGGCCCAGGGCTGATGCAATGCCTCCTGAGCTGAAGATTCACCTCTCTGCTGCAGGACCCGCGGCGATGTTCGCCTTTCCTGAAGTACGCCTTGGCATCATACCAGGGTACAACCTCCGTTCCAGGCTCATGGCTCTTGCAGTTCTGCGTTCATGAGTTTGACATTGGCACAGGCTCTCTGAGCAATGGCAGCGCTGAGGCAAGCTACTCCTGAATGTAGGGCTGGAGGCACCCAGCTGCTGCCCAGGCTGGTTGGCAGGACCAAAGCAAAGGAGCTCATCTTCACGGGGAGGAGGGTGGATGCACAGGAGGCCTTCCAAATAGGTCCGTCACCTCTTCAGGGATGCTGTAACTGCTATTGAAGGGTGCCGTCCTTGCTGATTCTGCGTAGTGCTGATAGCCCCTCTCTGGCAGAACATGTCACAGGCATAGGGCATCATGCCACAGGATTGATACTCATGTTCCTGCGGTGCAGGCTTGGCAGACTATGTGGTGCAGCAGGAGGATGAGGCAGACTCGCGAGGCTTACAGCTTGCCAGAGACATTGCACAGGTGCCTGCTAATCATGCAGTGTCCCTTACACCCCAGCGATCTGACTGGCAGATTGGTGCTCCTGGCCTTCCCCCTCAATAACACGCAGCAGGCATGTCTATGTCAGGGATTTATAACATGGGCGTCTTGCCATGCCAGGGGGCTCCTATAGCGTTGCGGATGGCAAAGGCAGCAATCAATCAAGGAATGGATGTGGACCTGCAGACAGCCTATGCACTGGAGCACTCCTACTATTCTCAGGTGTGCACTGCAACAGAACCATCTCAAAGCCATTACATATCCTACAGCAGGCAGATCTCAGAGTGCTGATCGAGGTCAGTGCGTGATTGTCAGAGCAAGTGAGCACCCGCATCTGGTCCGGCAAGCATGACCAGCTGACTTGAGTAAGCATTGAGCATGCCATGCAGGTCATTCCAACACAGGATAGGCTGGAGGGGCTTCGGGCTTTCAAAGAGAAGCGAGAACCTGTATTCCAAGGAACCTGAAAAATATCTGTGGCCACTGATCCTGACAGATTGGAAGGGGTACTGCACTTCTGTCATGAGACCCAGGTACCACGCTGTATTGATATGATGTGAAATTGGTGCAAGTAGAAGGCCAGAATCATCACAACCTCAGGTCGCGTATAGCACTGCCCTCTCACAAGTAGAGTGCTGCAAGGGCCCCTACTTCTGCTGGTCACTCTTGACCATATTATCAAGGGGTACACACTGTACTGTTCCATTTCACGCTTGATACCCTGATGTTCCAGAGCGTCATGGCTGAGTCTGTCAGCTCAGCTACATAAGAGCATCACCTTGTGTTGTGATTTTCATCATCTTCTACCTTGCTCCCTGCCTCCTCTGGGACGTGCAGAGGTCTCACAAACAAGTGACTGTCAAAAAACTCTTCAGACTTCAACGAGGACTGCTCCAAGCTGTTTAAACAGACCTCAGCTAGGTCAGTATGTTTTTGATCTCGCCTGGTCTTTGCTAATAGCCAAATGTAGAGGATGCGTTTAGGATTTCAGAGAAAGCTTTGCAGGCATAGGACATGCGTTCAAGGGCTGCAACACCACAGCCCTGGCCAGCTCCTGTGCAGGGAGGGCCATCAAATCTCATGTACATGTGCTACAGCATGAAGCGCGCCATGAGAAGCGGCCCAACAACTGGCGTGGGAAGGGCCACATCAAACAGGAAGGCCACTGCTGGGCCAAGGTATTTGACATCATGGGTTGCTCTCTTCAGCCCCTGCTTGGCCAGGTGTACGCATGCGCAGCTGGCGGCCACGTAGGCTGTCGTGCGCAGCGCATGCTTCCGCAGATAGTACCTGGGCAAAACCCTCGATCACAACTTGTGACTGTGTGCCCGCTCGAGCTGGCACAGTGCTAACCATCGCAAACAAGCAGAGCGCAAAGAAAGTGGATTGGATGTGCCAGCATGTGTCCATAGGGCTTGCATAACATGGCACAGAGGCTGATATAGTATTGCAGCTGCGCACACATATACAAGCAGCGTTGAGGCAGGTGTAGGTGCTTGCCTGGACTTCCCTCGGATGTAGGCATCCAGCACCACGTTCACAGGCAGAAGGATGCCTTTCTCTCCTGATTCAAGCAGCTGCTGAGCTACCCATTCCGCTCGAGCATTGTCCAAGGTCAGGGGGTCCCTCAGGGCTGCCACCACTCTCTCCAAGGCAACATCCTTTGTGCCCTTGAGCTTCCTTTGCAGAGCTTCTGCGCTGTTGCACACGTCCAGGTCACATTGTCAGCAGGACATGGCATGCACTGTCCTACAGGAATCAGGATTGAGTGGGTGACAAGACGCTGCTTTACAACGTGAGCCTATAGTGCTGTCTACCCCGGAGATCATGCTCTCTTTGTATGACGCTCGCCAGCCAGCGCTTGCCCTGCTCTGTCAGGAGGAAGTCATGGAACTGCTTGTCCTCCCCTTTCTGTCCGTCCTGAGCCCTACGTTGCTCTTTCACTCGCGAGAAGTTTAGCAGCGACCTTGCTTTCGCTTTGTGCTCCTGCATGAGCCGTGCCCACTCCTGGCATGCACCCACACCAGAGGGCGATCACAGGTACTTCCTACGAGCAGACGCACGCGCAGACGTACGTGGTAAGGGAACACCGTTCATTTCTGGAGCCTTACAAGAATCTATGCAGTCTATGCTTGTCGTGAGTAAAAGCGAACCTGATGCCCTGATGCTGGGCATTCTGGCCTTCTCGGCAACCGTTTGCGACCCAAGGATGCGACGCCACAGACTCTGCAGCTCCGCTTACCGCATGATTAAATTCAGCCTATGACCGGAAAAATTGTATACACAGTATTTCAATGCAACTCGGTACTTGTGAGCTGCGAGAGCCTCATCCCTTCCATACTTCCTGGCCAACACACACCTCACGAGAGCCTGTGGACAGGCTCTACTTGACAGGACGCCAATCCAAAAACTGAGCCAACTCGGTAGTGACCAGTCTCAGCCCAGGCTAGGTCCTAGGTACCCACTGCTCAAAGGCAGTGGAAGATGCCCCTGAGTCTATCCCACGCCTTACAAGCCTCATCAGCTCTGGGCTGCACCACTGCTACTTTCTGGTTTTCTGGAACTCAAAGGCTCAACTGGAGGCCGCTTTGATGAGCTCGCAACTTTGCTTGGGCCTGTGCTCTTTGAAGTGGGGGTCCTGGGAGAAGCTGCTTCCCCGCTCTTCTGAGGGCCTCCCAACACGCTCCGAAGCCATGTTCCTTCTGCATATCATGACGAGCCCTTAGGATATGAGAACCGCAACCCTGCTCACCCCCTGTTTATCACTGCAAGACCAAACAAGTACACCATCCTATGTGTCCGCTTGCTGACTACAACTCAGATGCACGACGCACATGCAACACTCACACACTGCCTGTACTATCCACTTCACATCAGCACCTGAGGTAAGATAAGATACGGACTCCAGAAGAACTCTGATTGACTACTGATCCTGTGTTGGTCCGCAAATGCGTGGGGTGACTTACTGGAGTAGTACGTTGCTGCGCCAGTCCCCAGCTGGCTGCTCGAGCCTGGGTTGGGCCCAGCTCTGCCCGCCTCCTGGGCAGATGACGGGGAGGCGCTGCCCGGCCGCCTGCCCGCCACGTCTGAGAGCCGCGTGGACGTGGGTGTCCTTTTTCTCTGCTTTCTTTCCTCATCCTCCTCATCATCATCAGACCCGCTCACCTGGCCACATGTATTTGAGTTCAGGAGGAGACGGCTTCCCCAATAAGCACTTGGCAGATCCATCATGATACAGACAACGGCAGACCCCCCAGGCAGCTCCAGAGGCACAGACCAGCTCCTTCATCTTGTGCCTGCCAAAGATGTGTATAAGTAGCCTCAAGGCAAGCATGAGTCAGCAGGCTTACATCTGTGCCCCAGGGCGATGACATGTTGGACTTGGGCGAGTCACCGTCCGCCTTGCCCCTGCTGTCGTGCTTCTGCGATGAGCTGGCAGGCCCCCTTGCTGACGAGGACGCCCCTGCCAAAGCAGGCCGGCCCTGAGCCGCTTGCCTCTTCAGCTCCGCCATCTCAGCATCCTTCTCAACAATGACCTGGTTGATGTGCGCCGTCTCTGCCTGGGTGTCTCTGATATCCTCCTCATGCTTCCTGCATCATCCAGCATGTGCCCGTCAGAGGCCAGCACTCACTGCCTGCAGTAGGTTGCACAGCTCTGTCACTGTGAGTGTTGAGGAGGTGAGTGCTCGCCCATGGTCACATTGTTGATCTTGTGATGATTGCGGTGAGCCCAACGTGAAGAGCATGAGGGGTGCTGTGCACCTGAGGAGCTCCTGTGTGTCCAGCTGCTGGAGAAGCTGCTTCTCGAGGCGCTTGTGCATCTCGGCTAGCTGCTCGTCCAAGTCGGCCATCTTCCCCACTCGGTCTTGCACCTCCAGCTGCACAGACGCATGTAACTGCATCAGATTCTGCGCTCCAAAGTACTGACATGGACATACAACACCAGTAAAGTCGTATGCCACTGGCCATCATCAAGGAGAGCACAACAGAAGTGTCAACACCCAGGGCACAGAAAATCCACATTCCACTGACAAGCAAGAAAATGGCAACTCAGCCCTCACTGAAGGGCTCCTAAACAACTATATGTATGGGAAGAGCCAAGCGCTCAACAATGAATGAGGTTGGGGAAACCTGGTGTGGAAGCAAACCTGGAGGTCCTGCACAACCTTGGAGCGGGCCTGCACTTGCTGGTCGGCGGCCATGCGGGCCTCGTCTGCTGTCAGCAGCTCCTCCTGCAGGTTATCTACCACCCACATCATCCGCTTCAGGTCCTCGTCCTCCCCTGCTTGCACCAGCCCCCGCTCAGTCTCATTTCTACATGCTCGCCAAGGGTGTGCCAAGAAGAGCAGTCCCTCAGCATCAGCAAGGCCAGGAGGAAAGAAGATGGGCTTGCAAGTGATGGTCAAGCACAGCACTGCTCTGAGGTCAATGCAGCTGCTGTATAAATAGACTCTGTCAGCATCATAGTACCTCCCCTGGAATCTCCTGTGCCACATGTAGGCAAGGGAGCGCGCCTTCTGCAACCTCAAACTTGTCGGAGGTCTGCTTGGAGAGGGAGCGGGACAGGCTGAGGCTGCTCAGGGCTTCGGGCAGCCCCGTGCTGCCCGGAGGAGAGGCAGGCAGGTGCGCGTCCCAGTCCGACCAGTCATCGCCTGTGGCTCCCTGTCTCCGCATCATCTCAGAGAAGTCACCTGCGCAGCGCCTCAGGATTAGCCTGATATTTGTTTCGGCAGGCTCAAGCCCAGCATCTTGCATGTGACAGAGGGAGCAGCTTCCAGCCTCAAGATTACTTTACCCTCCACACTAGCATTTGCACATGACATGCGAGTACTGCTTGCTTTGCATCCTGAGGGATCTCAGTTGCCATCAGTGGTCAGCCAGCGCCTCACCTGACCCTATGGACCCTATGCCGGCAGGATACCCTAGCGCTGGGAAGGAGTCAGAGGCCTCTGCCTCCTCCACCTCCTCATCTGAGAGCACCTTTGAGTCCGTCCTTTCAGGACCTCCTCCCTGCAGTGGCAATGCTCCTGTGAAGGACGTTGCTGCATAACGACCATCAGCGGACAGCTGCATCCTCTTTGCAAGCAGAGATCCTTCCGTGGTGTGTTGAAGACCGCGCACTCAACAGGCCATGCAGTAGGATTGACTACAGGGGCTCTGCATGCACGCATCTCGCAGAAGCGGCAGCCAGTTGAGGTTGGTCCCCAGCCAGGTGTGCGGCAGCCTGTCGCAGGCCACTTCCCAATTTTGCCAAATAGGAGAAGCCTGTGCATTCTGATAGAACTCATATGATGAGTGTCTAACCTTTTACTATGCCCGGGGGTCAATGAGCAACTTGCAGGAGCTTTCAAGGAGGCACTCATGATCGAGGGGTACAGACGGAGGTTCACCTGAGCCTCTGCCCAAGCCCGGGTGTGCTGCAGCTGGGCAGCCCGCTGCTTCTCCTGCTCCTGCATGCGCTGCAGGTGCAGCTGCTCGTTGGCTCCCCACCAGGTCTCATCAGGGCCCTCCAGCTTCACATCCTCAAAGGGGCTCTGCGGGCCGTTCTGGGACACTGTGCCGGCTGACGGTGCCTGCATAGGGAGGAGCGCAGCTGGATGCAGGCGCCTCTGGGTGCCTTTATGACAGCTGGCGTAGGAGCGCATGCCAAGCTGAGCTGTGGCGCGGATCTTGTCAGCTGTCAGTGCATGTGCAGGGTCTCTTGCTGGTATTTTGCAGCCAATGCTCTGTAGCCAGAGCACCTCATGTGCACTGCAGATGTACAGACGCCAGAACCACAGGCTTCAGCAAGCCGTGCTATACATGCTGAGTACGTGTGATTGTTTTGTGTGGACATACCTTGAAGAAGGACACTGTAAGGTCTGCAGATTTAAGCTTGCCCGTTGCAAGAAGCTCCTCCTCGCCTTGCTGTTGTTCAGCGGGCCGCTTGGGATCATCCGTATGCCCACTTAGGCGGGGGTGAACGCCATTGACCTTGTTCATTTTCAAGGCTGCAAAACCTCTACATTCAAGGCTTTCTGGCAATGTCTGAGGTGGGCCTCTTTACCATCAGTGATGATCAGGTATGCAAGTACACGCCAACAAGGACTCTGCTCTGGCAGCAAGAACTACAATGCCGACTCCATTCGAGGTGGTCAATGCCTTTCGGATGCTATGCCTCTCTGTGAAGTTCGACTTCACCGTACAGGTGGCCTAGTTGCGGAACATCACGCATCTTTAGTGAACTGATGGTCAAGTGGCTCTCCCAATTGTCAATTCCAACCTTTACTTTTCTGCCATGGCGCTGTCTTATCTGAGCTTTACTGTCGGGAAGGGGGGTGCCCCATGGTTGCTTCAGACTTCAACTGGAGACCTCAACGTACAGCCAACACAACCCAGTACCTCAAGGAGACCTTCTCTCTACCCCACGACACAAATATGCATCAAAGCCGGTAGCAGCGAGACGCCCTGTGCATATGGGATGCAGCTTGAGCTTCAGATGACTGATGCCACCCTGGCACATGGCAATTATAGGCACGATAGCCTTCCCTTGGGAATTGTATCACGCAGAAAGCATCAGCTGACATATGTTGCCTGAAGAAGACTCCTGCCATACGTAAACGGTGTCGCAGCTGTGCTCTGGGAAGTTCGTAGCACCTGAAGACATTTGCTGCATACCGTGCTAGTTGGCCGCAGCTATTGTGCAACTCACCATTATCTGTTCGCGTCATATATCTCAACTGTGAAGTGCTCCCTTCAACGCTGACGGGTGAGGCATCAATAGATTAGCAGTCTGGATCCTTCTCAGCACATTCTCCGAGTACAAGGTCGATGGTTTCGGACCTCAAAGGCGTTATGATACGTCAATGACCTCCAAATTTGAACAATTTGAGGCGTTCGTACAGTGGAACATGGAGTGGAATGCACAGATGCTCCGGGAATGGATGGACTGGCTATTGGGACGAGAGTGAGCTTCGTCCCTTGCACTGGCACTCTCGGTATGCTGTGTGCGCAAAAAGTGATCTTTTTAGGGAACCAGCAGAGCTTACCATTGGCTTGAGCCAGATTGAAGCGATGACAAGCTAACGCTAGGGAGCATCTTGCCCTATATTGGATGCTGAATCTATTCAGCATGAGATAAGGGAGTGTGCTATGCAGATTGCCTCATGTCATCAGCTCGCAAGGCACATTGGGGGACACAGCTCGCACTGATATCTTTACAAGAGTGTATTGGCCCACACCATTCTTGTACGGGCACCTTCAGACACTCATAGCAAGTGCGCATACAGCTTACCAGCACGCTCTCTCTATGTTCTTGATGGAGTGGCCCTTGTACTACTGAGGTCCTCTCCATGGACGCTACACTTACCTGCTGTAGTCTGGTTGATACAGCAGTTGCCTAGCTGCAAGTGGAGGTCAGGATTTGCTGCAGCACGCTGGCAGGGCACTGCAGCCTATCACGGTGTCCACATCTAGAGTGTGGCCTGATGGACTCAGTGCATATTGTATTGTGCTGAACACCTGTTTTGGCTGCAGTGACGCTGCGCAACCTGGCCTGGCAAGCGCACTATGAGCGCACCATTGTGCCGACGCCAGACGGAGGCGCCTTTGGGCTGGACTGGTTCTGCTGCCGGGAGGCCTGCGAAAGACTCCCTGAGAGCGCGCCTGTGCTGCTGGTGCTCCACAGCATCACAGGTCAGCTCCCACCAGCATTGTGTCACATACCCTCTGGCGCAGTAGACATCTGATTACCCATGAATCTACACTTCATTGGTAAAGTGGAATCTTCATGGGAGTTTTTGCATGGTCTGGACTGTTTCATCAGTAGCGGTGTGAGCGCGTGGGCCTGTGAGATCCATGCACTCAACTATCACATGTGCGCCTGCACTGCCAAAGCTGGTCCCAGTGATGGGCACAGGGATGGATCCTAGATTATAGCGCTCCTGATCAATTTTGTCTCCTGCAGGCCACAGCAACCTGAGCTTTGTGAAGTCCCTTTGCACAGCTGGATATGCACAGGGCTGGCGCCCGGTAGCAATGGTGTACAGGTGTGAGCCACTCAGACCCCTCTCCAGACCACCCACTCCAAACACATGACACCTCTGCATCACAGTGGCCTCTCACACAGCTCACCCTGTGTGGTTGCATGCAGCATTAAAGAGCACAGAGCTTGTCCTCTATAAGACCTTGCTTGATGAGCTATGCTTCAATGGCCTGATAATGAAGGTCACTGCAGAGCCTGCCTTGCTGTGCAGGGGCTGTGAAGGGCTGAAGCTGGAGTCTCCCAGACCGTACAGCCAGCTGGACACCGATGACGTCCAGACAGCCATAGCGGGCTTGCGCAACATGTACCCCGACGCCCCCATCCTGCTGGCCGGCTACTCACTGGGCGCGATGCTGGTCGCCAAGTATCTTGCTGAGGCCCGCTACAACAGCGCTGCTAGCGGTGGGGATCTCGCCCATGCCCCAAGCGCGATATGCCATGCCATGGGTAGCATGTGTTCACAGCTGCCTGTGTGATGAAGTTGGCCACCCAATGCCAAGCCCGGGGCAAGCACGCCTGCAAGCGACTGTGGGGCGTGGCACTTTGGGTGTGGCATCTCAGCCAGATCTAGATCAGACTCACTGCAGAGTGCCTCAACCTGTGCCTGCAACATCTGCTGAAGCTACACAGCTTCCTTCACATAGTCTGTAGTCAAGGCTCGCCCACTGATGGCCCATGCCTGAGACGAATGTGACATGCCCATACAGGCATTGTGGCGGCGGCCTCAGTGAGCAATCCTTTTGATTTGGGGGCGGCCTGGAAGCGTCAAGCGGCTGCTTTTCCCTTTGGCCTGGATTTCTTCTTTCAGTATATGATTGTTCTCAGGTATAACTCACAGCTCACAATGAGCTCGGATACTGTTGTTGTGCAGTACCAAAGCTTCTCGTCCTGACCACAATGACACATGCATTGCGCCTTCTTTGTCAGCCTATACTGTTAGAGGCAGTAGAGAGCCTGGTGAAGAAGTGCCAGGATGACAAACCAGCAGTTGAAATGCTTTTAGGGTTGGGCTCTCACTTCACACAGCACATGAACTCTGGGGACCAGTCCTGGAAGACTGGTCTGACCAGTTTCCAAGGACCTGCATCCTCTGGGAAACATATACTGTGTGACCAGAAGGGGCCACACGAGAGGTCTGCATCGAGGTATCACAGAAGCAAGATGCCTCATGATGCGCAGGTTTGTTCACTATGTGTGGCGGCACTGGGAGCAGCTGAAGCGCATCCCCGGCATCAGCTGGCCGCGCATTGTGCGCTGCCGGAACATGATGGACATGGACCGGGAGCTGTCTTGCAAGGTGCTGCTCAGGACTAGCTGGCTATCAATTCTGCCAGCACACCTTTTCTCCACACAGACCCTGCCACAACCTATCACTACTCTGTTCTGGCCATGCATGCCGAAGCAGTCAGTGCATTCTCTCACGTGTGTCATCCAAGCAGACCTACACCATGGTGTCTGACCCCAGTCTTCTGATCTGCAGGCTCTCAGGATCAAAGACAGTGACGCCTACTATGCACAGTCCAGCAGCTTCCAGTATATCCCCAAAATCAGGACGCCTTGCCTCTTCCCAGTCGCCCTGGATGATGCCTTCATCAAGTGCGTCCCCAGACACCTTCCCTTTCCCCGGCTTATTGATTCCCATGCCATTTCACACTGGCTGTTGCCCGAGCTGTCTTCCCGTCATGATCAGCACTGCTACGCCTTGGCTGTGCACCTGTGATGGTCCTGGCATGGGCCACTAGTGTCGCAAGTAGGCTGTGCCCTGTGTGAGGTGCTGGTTGTGCAAGTGTGGCCAGCTGTTCTCGATTGAGGCATGGGGTGTAGTGCAGGCAGCTCCCGGAGAAAGAGTGCAGAGGCAATGATTGCACTGTCATGGCGGTGACCAAAAGAGGAGGGCACTGCGCACACTTGCAGGGGCTGAATCCCTTTGGACCATCATACCTGGACGACACTATCGTCCTGTTCTTCAAAGCTGTGCTGGGCTTCAAGCATTCCACAAAAGAGGAGTAGCCACTCATAGCAGCACACGTGTACAGCTAGGTAGGCAGCACAAAGAGCACTGCTTTAGCGATTACAGAGTAGATAGACACAATGAGCAGGGCTAGAGTTGTCTCTGACGCTGCGAAGCTGTTCTCGAGACGGCTGAAGTAGAGCTATGTAAAGAGACAAAGCGTGAACGGCTGAAGTAAAGCTATGTAAAGAGACAAAGCGCATCTTCGAAGAATTCTGGTGGCACAGTTCCAGCGTGCATGCAATGCGCAAATTTAGGGTGCAGAATGCTGACACGTGCACTGAATTGCATGCCAATAGCTCATGTCTTGCACGTTGATCTGGTTGTACAGAGTGGCCTTTATCCTCAGGCAGCCAGAAGTAGGCACAACTTGGGCACCTGAATTCCGACAGTCACGTGGGTTGTTCCGCTTCGAATTCGAGGATTGACAGCTGCTGACTGCCTCGGTCAGCCCGCCAGCGTTCCCACGAAACGGCTCTAGGAGAATATATGAAGACTAATGAGTGAATCCAATCATAGCTGGCGTGAAATGGTAGCTTGAGAACGAGGCTCAGCACCTGTCACCCTTTATAGATACCAGCTTGACCAGGATTGTCCCAATGGCGTTCTGTGTCTAAGACATGCGCGTCAGATGGAAGCGAAGGGGCAATAATCACCGGCAAGGTGCGTCAGAGGTCTTCAGTCAGTTGCCTGTCCTTCCCCAGTGCGTACTGAAGGGATCAAGGGCTGCTTGGGGCGCTGAGGTGACGTCTTAAGCCTGTACGCAGTTCACTTGCCAGAAAATCTGCTACCAGAAGCACAGCTGAGCACACGCCTCGGCGTCAGCTTCTGCTGTACAGCTGCTCTCATATGCCTTCTTGCAGTGGGATGGCTTTGGCGCCCACAGACAATGACAAGTGGCTTTGCAACAGTAATTGATGGCGATACCTTGGACGTAAGTTCTCCCTGTAGCTCTGGCATAAATCTCATGGTGTTGCCACCACAAGCTGCCATCATCATATCTGTCAAATGATGAGCGCATTGTAGGTAGGCGGCAGCCGAGTCAGGTTGCAAGGCATAGACGCGCCGGAGCGGGATCAGACATGCAGAGACAGGAGGGGTCGCCTCTACAGATGTGGTATGGGCCAAGCCCCGTCCTTCACCATGCCAGGCAAGACATGGATGCTGCAGCAGCATGTCCTGAGGTGCACTCAGACACCCAGGATAGCACTTGTAACAGCGCTCCAGGGAAGGGTCTTGTGCGTCGTAGAGTCGTCTTGGTTGGTAAGTCTGTAAAGCTCCGCTGCGCAGGGGATGTTTCCACAGGGGAGCTGAAGAGGCTGGTGCGGCTCAGGAAAGTCCTCTGCAAGAGGAGCGGCCTTGACAGATATCAGCGCTTCCTGGGTGACTGTTGGGCCCAGCCTGTGCTGTGGGGGGCGCCTGTGGATCTCTCTGCTGCCATGGTGGCGTCTGGCAATGCTGTCGTCTACAGGCAAGCAAGAACCTTGTCCGCCGCCGAGCCCTGCGCCTGCAAGGGCCCCAGTACATGTCTAGAGGTAGCCTGAATACTAAACCGCCTTCAGCTGCGCAGAGCATCCTGGGCATGTCTACAGGGTCAGGGCCAATCACATGTTGACACGCTCTCCTGAAAGACATCTGGGTGCGCAGGCACTTCAGGGGCAGAGCTGTTGCCCACTTGCTGGACCAGCAAGCCAGAGCAAAGCAGCAGAAGCTGGGCATGTGGCAGGGGACGTTTCAGGATCCCCAGGACTGGAAGAATGACAGAAGGCATCAGCATACTTCAGCTAAATAGAGGCCACTGCACAAATCTTGCAGCACTCTCCCATAGTCGCGTTCTGGAGTGACCTTAGCGCTGTTCTGGCATATTGATCAGGCCAGAATCAGGCAGGGAATGGCAGGAAGTGTATGTTGGCAACCAACGATGCAGCAGTGAGAATGGCGCGCTTGCAGCGCAGCGTGAGTGCTTCGACTGAAGTCAAACGAAGGACCATGAACCGCTTGTCCTGTCCAGTGCGAGCGAATGGCGCATATTTGTAAGTGCACTCAGCAGGTGGACAAACTTATATGGTTCGATGCACGGCTTGAGGTGATGGGAATCGCACGCATGGCTCTCCATTAGCCAATAATGATTTGATCTGTTCCATGCAATCCATAGGTGGTAGCCTGTGCGGTCAGATGGGGAAGGCCTTAGAACATGGGTGAGGGAACGCAGCTGCAGAACCCTACAGACATTGCCATGCCCTTCCACATTTCCAGGTTGTAGCTCCTGTCCTGAACCGTCGATGCTTCAGGTACCGCTTGCTGTGCTCTCTTGTATCATCTGAGCAGGCGAGCGTGCATCACGAAGCCCGCATCGTGAGAGCCAGCCATGGCTGCTGAGCCACAGGGACCAGAGAACCTGCTGGCCAATGGAACAGCAGAGGCACATCTGGCCAATGATGGGCTCGAGAACAGCGCATCAGCTCCCGAGAACGGGCCTGCAAAGCTATCAGCTGCCGAGAAAAGGCGCCTCAAGAAAAAGCAGAGAAAGTTAAACAAGCAGGCCCAAAGGTGAGAAGCTCTGCTGAGCACGATGCACAACTGGAAAGTATGTTTTGGGCACCTCAGGCGAAGTGCAGACTTCTCCCATCTTTCGTTTGGTGTTTATCATCTAGGAAAGACGATCACGGTGTAATGTAGGTGCATGTGCGTGGATCGACATCACATGGCTATCGCAGTCACAAGCTGCGGCTTGATGATGAGTGATACGTGGGCAGCGGTCACCAGACCACCTCATCGTCGACCCAGCACTGACAGCTTTGCAAGCCTCTGCAGGGCTCTCAGGGAGAATGATGGAGATGGCGCAGCAGGAGAGAAGGAGGCTGACAAGGTGCTTCTCGTACCCTCTCCCTTCTGATGGCACTCCCCTCTGATGGCAGTCCCATTCAGCAGCACTTGGCACAAGCTCATCTATCTCTCTAATTATAACCCTCAAACGAGCACATGCTGTGCAGGAGGCTCCTGAGGTTGAGGTGGAGTATGTGTCAGCGCCTCATGAGTATGAGGAGCTGTTGCAGTCCGAGCCTGAGCCGGAGGCAGATGCAGCAGGCACTGCGGGGCTGGGGTCTTCAGGGGGAGGCCTCGGATTTCTCCCAGCCGGCTCATCTGAAGAAGGCTCTGGCGCAGGCTCAGGTGTGCACCTTCCCCAGATGAACTCGAGGCCTGAGCGTGACAAGCTATCCATTGAGCTTGGCAGCAACAGCTAGCCTGTATGATCTCTTCATCTGAAGAAGGGTCTGTGCGGCTGATGAGGGCATGCTGTGTGCAGGGCTCGGCTTTACTCCAGGCTTGGGGTCGACAGCGGGTCTTGGGTCCACAGCAGGGGTTGGAGCAGCAGATGCCACGCCAGCGTTGGGCTCAGATTACGGCTCAGAAACGCCCTACGGCGGGGGTGGCCTTGGTCTAGGAGCCACTCCTTCAGTGCAGAGCGGGCAGCAGCAAGAATCTGTGAAGGAGGTGAGCCCCTCCGCACATCTCTTATTGTAGACAGGCCTCTTCAATTGAACAGATGCTGCGTAGTTGTGTATCTCCCAGGTATGATGAGGCTATGCTGTCTGGACAGAGGTTGAGCGCAGCAGATTGCATCCTACCGAACAAGCCAACTTCCCTTCTGCCCTCATTCAGACTCAAACCGCTTTCCAGGAATGCCGGTAAGGTGTATTTGCGGCACGTCTGAGGTTGGCCTGCTGCACACAGGAGTCAAAGTCCAACCCATATGAGGAGTTTGCGAGGGTGTTCAGCATGTTTGCCAGCGCTGAGGAGGTGACCAAGACCGGCCCCAGGGAGGAGGACGAGGATGCAGCGCCTGAGGAGGATGAAGCAAAGGAGACCTCTGACGTCAAGGTCAGCCCGTTCCCTGACACTTCTCACCTCTGATGAACTCGCATGCGGCCTACGCAGCTGCATCTCTGACATCCCTTGAATCCCCACACACACAACCGAGTCACCCCGAGATGCAGGGGGTTGCACAGAGCACATACTCTGTGCCTTCTGCAGTGCATGGCTGGGCCGTAATTGCATGTTTACTTCAGTAGACATCTTACAAGGCTGGTGGTCCCCGTGCGGAGGGGTGCGAGGTCTGGCTGGACATTCACTGATAGCTGACGCAGCAGCGATCTGTGCAGGATGAGGAGGAGAAGGAGGACAGCGACGACGAGGAGACGGCGGAGCAGAAGCTGAGCAAGCGCAAGCGCAAGGAGGCCAACCGGCTCCAGATCGCAGAGCTCAAGCAGACCTGCCCGCGGCCCGAGGTGGTGGAGGTCTGGGACGTCACCGCGCAGGACCCCAAGCTCCTCGTCTACCTCAAGGTATCAGGCCTGTACATTACGTCTTTTGTTAGCTTGCGCTCCCGCACGCCATGCCAGAGAGGAGCATGCAAGGGATTTTACAGCGTCCTTTGGAGCAAGAGACAGTGATAATCACTTTGCTGTCTTCACATATGGGTTCATTTTCCTTGCATAATTGCATGCGTCAGGGCCTTGTGGTTTCAGGCTATCCCAGAACATCAGGAATGGACTCTCTCTTACTCTGCTGTTCTGGACAGAGGCTGAGATGGGGCCCAGACTCGCATCGGCTGTTTGGAGCATCGACAAGTGCTTGGCTGAGCCTGACTCGCTCACTCCGTGCAGGCGTACAGGAATACAGTGCCGGTGCCGCGGCATTGGAGTCAGAAGCGGAAGTACCTGCAAGGGAAGCGGGGCCTGGAGAAGCCGCCCTTCAAGCTGCCAGACTTCATAGAGGCCACCGGCATCGGCGAGATGCGCCAGGCCTACCAGGAAAAGGTACCCCGCCACGCCAATGCTCACTTGCCCTACAGATTGATAATGCTGCGTCCCAGCAAGTACACCTGACTGGAGCTATTTTACAGAGGAGCAAGGTCCTCTTGCGTGAAGTGGGGCCGTCACGGTCATCCTCGCCTTCCCCAGGCAATGTGACCAACACAGATTCTGTTGCAGGCGCAGCTGGCCTGAAATGATGGGAAATGAAGTAATGGTAGGCTTTGATGCCATTGATTGTAAGGGACCCTGGGTGTGGTGCAGGAGGAGAATAAGAAGCTGAAGCAGAAGCAGAAGGACAAGATGCAGCCCAAGATGGGCAAGCTGGACATTGACTACCAGGTCCTGCACGACGCCTTCTTCAAGCATCAGGGCAAGCCCACCTTCAGCATCATGGGCGACGTGTACTATGAGGGCAAGGAATTTGAGGCCAGGGTACGCAACATGCTCCCCATCCTGTTGTTGCCGCTCATATGCTGTGCAGTCCTGTCCTGAACTCTCAGTTTCCTGCCAGCTGACCTCTTCCGTGTACTGCCAAGGATCTCCCTACCTGGCCAGACGTTCACAGGTAGATTGACAGGCAAAGGATGTTTATGCCTCCCAGGCGGTGCTAAATACATACCCTGTGCAGTCAGGGAAGCCACTTGTGCATTCTGCAGCGGGAACGCTAGAGTCTCACAGGTGTGGCCTTACTGTGAATACTGGTGTATGCTGCGCAGATCCTAAACGCGAAGCCTGGCGTCCTGAGCGAGGAGCTGCGGACGGCGCTGGGCATGGGCGAGAACACGCCTCCGCCGTGGCTCATCAACATGCAGCGCTACGGCCCGCCTCCCTCTTATCCAGACCTCCGGGTATGCCTTCAGCTTAATCCATATGACCACTTTAGATCTGTGTCGTGCTTTGCAGACATTTGCATGGGCGTGCAGTCAGGCTCACAGCAAGAGGCGCTTAGTGGTTCAGGCCTGTCTCAAGCCTCACAAATAGCTTCAGGATCCTAACCATGCATGCGGTATGCAGAAAGCTTCTGGGTGCGTTCTTTCATGCGCACAGCATGCTTTGCTGCATGTCCTGTCCCTACTGCTCAGGCTCCCATGAGTCTGGCACGGCATGATAAGGAAGCGCATGTGGAGGTTGGTTTTGTGTCTCTGCTGTGCCTGTATTGATCCTGTCAGTGCTCCCTGCAGATCCCAGGATTGAGCGCCCCAATCCCACCTGGCGCCCAATTTGGCTACCAGCCAGGTGGCTGGGGAAAGCCTCCAGTGGACGAGGAGGGCAACCCTCTGTACGGAGATGTCTTTGGTCTCACCATGGAGCCTGATGAGGACGAGCTGGTACGCCAGAAGGCATTTGCCCTACAAGCAAAACCCTGCATATCTCCATCGCTCGAACACCTTCAGTACCTCCTGGAATGCATAGTCTGTGATGATACTTTGTGCATGACATGTTATCTGGTACATCAGACATCCTGCAGCTGGGCCATGGAACCTGAAAGGCATCAGGCTGGCATAGTGTAGCAAGGTGTAGGTATCAGGCCATTGCATGCCTCTGCTTGAGCCGAGATGCCATGCAGGTGGACAAGATGACTAAGTGGGGCGACCTGGAGAGCGAGGAGGAGGAGTCTGAGGAGGAGGAAGAAGAGGAGGAGGAGCCCGAAGAGGACACCGAGTCCCTGGCCGATGGCATCGCCAGCAGCATTGCCTCGGGCTACAACAGCAGCCTGCCCTCCGGCATCGAGACTCCCGAGGTCATCGACCTCCGCAAGGGCAAAGCAGGTGGGTTCCCTTGACTGTCTTCAGGGCTGCAGCCATAGCTTCTGCACTATGGCTTTACCTCCTTAGGGATTACCCTATCATCTGATCGTCAAATAGCTTCTCATGGCCGGCGATGATGCCATGCAATGGGGCTCCTTCGCATGGGATGCTGACTGCGGCTGTAGACAGAACTGTTGACTGCAATTGTGGTGGTTGTGTGGGCCTATACTTGTATGCACAGGCATGAATAACCTCTAGCATGCCTGTACAGCCATAATGTCTGAAAGGTTGTCGAAGTGAAGCACGTACATGACAGGGTGTTGTGTGCAGGTGCGGGCGATCAGCCGCTGTACCAGGTGCTGGAGCAGCAGCAGGCGCAGGTGGGCGGCAACCTCATGGGCAGCGACCACACCTACATCATCCCCGGCGGCAAGCCCGGCCCTGGCAAGAAGTGCGCCCCGGCCCCCCTACCTTATTTCCCATGTGCATCAGGCAGTCCATCTAGATTGGCTGGCGCCCCAGGACCCCACAGCAGTGGGCTGTCATGCTTCCGCTGACCTTGCGATGCCAGTCAACGAGGCCATGATTGCCATCTCTGAGTCCATCAGATGACGTTGCAGCACGGCAAGCACTCACTGTGGCGCTGGATGCCAGCCACGTACCCTGGTTGTGGCGGGAGAGACTTCAGCATTGCATGGTCCCGCGCCCCAGTGGCTGACTGGTGGATGGGTGAATTGCGCAGGGCGGGCGGCGCTGCGGATGTGGAGGTGGCCATCGATCCTGCAGAGCTGGAGGGCCTGGACGAGGAGGCCGTGCGCGCGCTGTACGACGAGCGCCTCGCGCAGCAGCAGTCCACCGCCTCCAGAGAGGTGACCTTCATTCTGTTGATCACCTTACACAATTGCTGACCTGCCCTCTGGTGTGCCCCAGAGCTGCTGTGTGCTGCACAGCTATGCTACAGCATGCCTTCCCAAAGGACCACCCTCTTGAGGACTCCCCTCCCAAGACAGAGATAGTGCAAAGAGACCCAGTAATTGCCAGTGGCACGACAGGACCTGTGCAAGCTCCAGAGGCCTGAAGGCGCAATGCCTTCTGATGTGAGAATTTAAGAATTGAAAAGTGTGCTGTGTCGTAGTGCCTTCTGATGAGAGAGTTCAAAGAATTGAAGAATGTTCTGGGGTGCAGAACTTTGCGGACATGGTGGCGGCCAAGGCGGTGCAGCAGAAGCGCAAGGCGGCCGAGCGCAAGGAGGGCAAGGCCAAGAAGACCAAAGAGTCCTTCAAGTTCTGAGCGCGACCTTTGTCCACTGGCTGCTGCCGCTGAGGCAACCCTTCCCTGCCGGCATCTGGCTGCCACGTTGGATGCCTTGACAGTATACACTGAGAAAGCACGAGACAATCATTGTTTTCTGCTGGGGCATCTCGCACTCATGGTGAGCATACAGGTGCTGTGGGAGTGTCTCCAGCCTGCTTAGTGATCATACTCTGTATGATACAGCTTGACCAGATTGGAAGAATGGCTGGTGTGACAGTCCAGCGGAGCCCACTGTAGAGTATGCGCTGACAGCTGGCACCAGTATTCGACGTTCTAAGAGATCCTGGCTCACTCTGCTACTGGAGACAGAAGACCTTGCAGTATGAACCTTCCACCTGGAAGACCAAATAATTGATGTTGCTGAGGACAGAATTTGCCGCACTATCGATGCCACCCTTCAGTCAGGATGTGCACTTTGTGCTGCAAGAAGGAGAGCATAACTGAAATCCCAAAGAAAGTGCAACCTTTCAGGCACAGATGACATGGCTCATGTGACCTGGGCCATGTCATCTTATAGCCGTTGACAATGCAGGCTGATGAAAGTTTGCCGGTCCGACGCAATTACTTTCGACAGCTTATAGCGCTGTTGCTGCTGAGGAATGCTTGCCAGTAGGTCGTCATGTTCTCGCACCAGAATACACGCACTCACAGGTTTGAGAGTGGTAAAAGCGGTGCAGCGCTTTTGGCACTCTCGATAGCACCCAGCAAGCGCCCTAAAGGCCTTCCAAATCTTAGATGTCAGATGAAATATCAGGTAAGTTTAATACGATGCTGCACTTGTCATATGAAGTTGATGGATGGGAGATCGGACCGTTTCCACAAATACCACGCAGGCCATTGGTCACTCTGGAGCAGCTCATTTCGAACGAGGTGTAGGTAACGCATCCTTTCAGGAGGGTGCAGCATCCAGCAGTGCTGCCCCGCACAGCATGCCACCACAGGAGGTATGTCAGCATTGGGCCAATGCCAATGGCAGCCTTTCTACAAGATCTTGCAGAACTTGACCAGTTGCAGCAGGAGCATGATACACTGCCTGTGGTATCCCTGCAGGCCTCATCCAACACCTCTCGATCAGGAGTGATAACATTCCATAATAGGACCGGCACGGTCGCCTTTGCATCTGCCCCTGGCAAAGCTAGGTACGCATCCTACCAGTGAGCTCCTTCACAGAGAGGGGTTTGCACGTCTGCATCATCTGAGTTTCTCCTTTGTCGGTGCCATCCTATCATGAGGCATCAAAATTGTATATGTGGTTGCTGGGCTGCATACAAACCATTTCAATCTGTTCTGCTTCACAGGTCTAAGGACTGGAAGGCAAGGCTGAGGGAGTATGGCCTGTCAGGCGTTCTGGCATATGGCATGCTCAACACAATATACTACACAGCAACCTTCTGGTATATGTGGACGCACGTCTACAAGGTCCCCAAAGGCATGTCAAACCTCCCATGTAGCTGCCCCTCTTTGTTTGTTGCAGGGCAGGAGGGTTGTCCTGGGCTTGCAACTGTCTCTGTCAAGAGCAGTGCGAGCGCTTTGTGGTTGCCTGGGGGAAGTGCACTGCCCTGAAGCTGTCTGTGAATGGCAGGTATCGGTCTAGCTGCAGCCTCAAGGAAGTTTGTGGAGGTCTTGGGCATCACCTGGGCTGGCAGCCAGCTGACAAAGGTACTGATGCCCTCGGTCTCGTATAGGAACATGCCCTTGAGCGCACGCTGTGCCGTTTGACGTACCATGAAGGAGGGAATTACCCCGAGCGGCGGCAGCAAGTGAGGCTGGTAGCTGAAAGAAGATTCAGCACCATGTGCATGAGCGGGCTGATGGTGCAATGAGCTAGAGAGATAGGACAATTGAGGTCACTACCACGATATTGCCACTCATTGGACAGTCTGTATGCCCCTGGCGTGGTGCAGGGCCTGGGGGGCATGGCACCTTGAGAGTGCCCGTGAGTATTGCAGGTAGCGAGAGGGTTTGGAGCTTTGCTTCTGGCACCCGTTGTTGACAAGCTGCTGACATCATTTCAGAGTATCCTGCGGATAAGGAGCAAGAGCAGAGCATTTCTGGCTGCTGTCATTATATGCTTGGGGCTCGCAGGTGCAGTGGTGGGTACCACCATCTTGCTGCATGCTTGAACGCTTGTAGCCTGGATTGTGCACCGTCTCTGATGTACATTACACAGTGCCACCAAAAATCCCCGTCATCTCACCCAATTGGAACAGCACATGACAGCATTGGCAAAAGGCAAAGCAGGAATTCAGATGTGCGTCAATTGCTCAAAATGTCAACAGGTCAAGAGCACTAGCAGTGCTTGCACATCAGCTTATCTGCTGCAATCAAATATGTGTCCCACAGAGCCTGGTGGAGGTCACTGTTAGCAATGAACCAACACTATATCCGCTCACGTAGACAAAAGCTTCTTTACAATTGAACAAGGCTGAAGCCTCTATAGCCTGCCACTCTAGGCCAACACAACACATAATGCATCAGCCAAGCCAGACTTCTGAGCGGTGGTCGCCCTCAGCCCCAACACCGCCCTTGATGGACAGATCCGCCTTGCCCCACTCCGCCCGGGCCGCCTCGAAGGCTGTCGTGTCCCGCCGCGCTTCTCTCGCCGTCGGCCCCTACAGAAGTTTGTTGTTATCAACATTATTGGGCTACTACTATCATCACTATGTTTCCTCTTATCATTGTTATTATTACACTCATAACACACAGGGGAGGCAGCTGAGGCAATAAGGCCAGGCCCCTCAGACGGCAATTGGCAAGGTTCGTCTCTACCAACCATAATCTATTTATTATGGGTCAGCCCTCTCCTGGCCCAAATGCCAGAGATTGGCCAGCATGAGCCAAAGTGGCTTTGGTCCACTTTCTGGCCTATACATGGCCCCAGGGGACACATAGACCAGCTCGAGGCCATGCTGAGGGCCGCATCAGGGCTAGCAGCGCATGCAACACACTTCTACAGAGCGCTGAGGCATCACAAACTTACACACAAGCGTCCTCAGGCGTATGGAGTCAAGACGCAAGAGGCTGGCCCCTGGCATCGCTTGCTCAGCAAGAGAGATCACTCTCTTGTTCTTCTGCTCTTGATCGATCAGGGAGGCGGTCACAAGCAGCGCATACCTTTCGGCGCACAGCGCGCTGCTCCTGGACAAACTTCCACAGGGCGTCTATGCGAGGCTGCTGCGAGCTGCAAAAGTTGCTGCGGTTCTTCTGCAGATCCTGCATGAGAAGCAGCCCCCCGGGATCCAACTATCACGCACTCCCTTGAACACATCTGAAAATGTGGCAGCTAAGACACGCATGCTGCCAAGACATGTCTAGGGTGTCTGCGTAGGACCTGTCGCAGAGTGCCAGTGCGAGAGGCACCTGTATGGCAATGTCCACAGAGGTGCGCGCCCAGGCATGCCGGTAGCAGTCCCGGGCAGTGTCCAGGCAGTCCAGCAGAGCGTCGCGTTTCATGGCCATGCTTTCCCGGCTGCTCCACGCCTTGTCTCTGTCCTGCTCCTTCCTGCATGGGACCCAATCTCCTCAAGGACTAGTCTGTGGACAAGCTCAGGAAGAACAATTGTGCAGAGTTGCTGGCAGTCCAGCAGGGCGTCCCGCTTCATGGCCATGCTCCCCCGGCTGCTCCACGCCTTGACTCTGTCCTGCTCCTTCCTGCATGCAAAGCCACTCTGTGAGAGTTTGTACCATCCAATCCTTTGTGGACAAGCCCAGGAAGATTGATGCAGAGTTGCTGGTAGTCCAGCAGGGCGTCCCGCTTCATGGCCAGGCTCTCCCGGCTGCTCCATGCCTTGTCTCTGTCCTGCTCCTTCCTGCATGAAAATCCAGTCTCGTATAGAACTCGTCTGTGGACAAGCTAAAACGGAATGATCGTGCACAGTTGCTGGCAGTCCAGCAGGGTGTTCTGCTTTACATGCCATCCTTTCTGGGCTGCTACATGCCTTGTCCCTGTCCTATTTCTTTCTGCACAGGGGGCACCCGCTCGACCTACCATGCGTCAGCTGAATGTGCTCTGGCAAGCTCCCTGTGCTGATGTGCACATGTGCACAGGCTCTCCCACCATCGTGCTGGCTGGTGAATGAGGACTTCAGCCACCTCACTAGCTCAGACAGCGTTCTGCCATAGCTCGAAAGTCTTAGCTGGGCTTCTGCCTCATCAGAAGCTCACAGTGGGAGGGAATTGCTATCTATGAGAGAGGAGAGGCGGCAGGTCTCTACATGCTTGCAAGCTGCATGGCAGAAACAAAAGAAAGGGAAAAGCACGTCTGAGTTCCATGCTCACAGGCAGAGTCTGCTCACTTTGTGGCCTCCTCCTTTTCAATGATCTGGTCCAGTCCAAAGGGATCAGCTTCATTAGGCTCAGCAGCCGGGCCTTCCTCTGGCGCTGCCTTAGCCTCCGCAGCTTCTGGTTGCTCTGCGCCTTCAGCCTGGAGGCGCTCCTGCACCGGATGACTGTGATTTCTCACAATGCACTCTGTGGATCCTACAGCCTCAGAACATGTTGACCATGTACAGATGCCACTCCTCCACTCTCGACAAGAAACCAATGCCAATGGCAGAGTGTGCACCTTCACACGTAGGAGGGCATCCTCGTCCTCCTCTGTGGCATCGGAGAGGTGCTCAATGCTCTCCCTGATGCGCTTGAGGACCTTGTTGAAGACAAAGGAGTCATCTGTAAGCAGCTGCCCCCGCAGCACTCCCCATAGCCCATACACATCCAGCTGCCCCTTCTGACGCTGGCTGAACAGCTGCACAGCCCAAGAATTGTCTGACTACCCCGAGGCTCTGCATCACTGTGGCTGTGGGGTAAGGATAAAGGGCCTTTCTGCTGGGAGGATGAGGGCATGGTCTTGGCCTGATGAGATGAACATGACAATGCCCACGCATGAACAGAGAAAGCCAGCAATCGTTATGATGCGCAATGTCTCAGGAGCCTACGCAGTGCCACCATCAGCTGTAAACTATGTGAGAGGGCACAGTCATGCCGTAGGGGCAGAGAGCTGCGCTGTTCTCACCTCTCTGAAGTTGCTAGCTGCGGTGAAGAGCTTCTGGTACTCTATGGTCATGGTGGGGTCCACAGCCAGATTCGGATCCTTCATGGCAGCTCTGAGTGCCTGCTTGCAGCCAGGACAGGTCTCCTGAGGTACCTCCCAGATGGCAAGCTTAGACACGGCCTTTGGACATATTTGCAAGTCTACAGAAGGCTTTCTTTCAGGCATTGATGGTGCAGAGGAATCTCAAACCTGGAAGAGAAGGGCGCTGTGGGCATGTGTGACTTTGTTCTCCTTCAGCAGCTGCCTCAGCAGGGCAGATGCCTTCTTGAACTTTCTGGGATTGCTGATGTGAGTGACCAGCCTCTCCAGGGCCACACGCACCTCATCTGCTCCAGCGTCTGCGAAGGCAGAGAGTAAGCCTGTTCTGTGACATTCAGGGTCAGAGACACTACTGACTTAGATGCGCCTTACCTGTTGTCTTCTGACGCTTAGCTGCTGGGTGTTCTGACAAGGGTGGTGGCGGGGGAGGCACCCCGTCCTCAGCATTGTCAC
The DNA here is from genome assembly GCA_963930925.1 of Coccomyxa viridis. NCBI lineage: Eukaryota > Viridiplantae > Chlorophyta > Trebouxiophyceae > Coccomyxaceae > Coccomyxa > Coccomyxa viridis. Next base: position 800,092 of record CAWVOJ010000012.1, read on the forward strand.
CCTGATCTAAAGCGGGATCGTCGCCTGAGAACATTGGCCAAGAGACGCATAAACCAGTCTCTAGAGATGAAATTGGATCCCAAGACAATGCAGCATCGGTAAGACGGCTTGGCGCGTTTGTGGGGCTTCAAAGAGTCTCGCCATGCCAAGGCCCAAGAATGCCTGACACAGCACAGCAGGCTAAGCACGCTGATACGAGACGCCATTCCGAGCACGCCCCCTTTAATCGTCCGCATTTGTACCACCTCTACATGGTAGCCTCTGGCGCCAAACAGAGCGGATCTGTCTCACGGCCTGCCGGTTCCCAAGGCATCTCGAATGATGACTGTCATCATCGCCCTGCGTGCCAGACGCTCACAGTAATTATGAAGTAGTGCATGTGCTTTCGAGACAGTCGTCTGTGTGATGGTTGGGCAGCAGCACTGCTGTGGCCTCATGCAGCGGTATACTCAGCTACAGCATGTATATGGGGTCTTCTGGCATGCAAGACTCATGCCATGGTCGACAATGCCCAAGTCACTACAAGCTTCAAGCACACACGCCTCTAGCCCCACAAGCACCCTGAAAGTAAGGATCATAGATGTGCCAGGCTCACGGGCAGACATCATGGCAGACCACCTTATGGAGATAGGCGCAATGTCAGCAGGGTACGTCTCACATTGCACATGACCTTATACATCCAGCAGAGTGCTGAGCATCATTGAGTGACGGTCTACCAAGACAGCGCATCACTCATGAAAGCGTGAGCGAGCCACCTGAAACAGGGTGGAGGAATTCCAAGACTTAAGGGAAGAAGAGCAGCAGATATTTGGGGACAGTGGGGCAGTCTGGGACAGATGCATTGTGCACGGCCTTTTCAGCTCGCAGCCGGACATGCAGAGTATTCAGGAGCAACTAGGAGTCTTGACAGAAGGCCGCCCGCTGCAGTTTGAGGCAGGTGATTCGTGCCTGCTCCGCATCGCCTGCTTTGCTGGGCTTTACAGTAGCTGAAAGGCAGAATTGTGCCATAACCCAGGCACAAGTTCAGATAGCTTGTGTATCATAGCCTCATATATTTCTTGTGCCAACCTGTAAGGGTGTGGTCTGTCTATGCAGGTAGAGCACATACAGGATCAGGAGTGGCTTGAAAGCATCCGGCACAGCTATCAGCCGGCTCAGATCGACAAGGGTCTCTGGATCATCCCCTCATGGTGCCAGCCTGAGGATGCATCAGCCATCAACATAGTACTGGAGCCTGGGATTGCCTTTGGCACAGGGGACCACCCAACTACCAGGCTCTGCCTGAAGGCACTCCTCGGTCTTGACCTTCAAGGCAAGACTGTGGTGGACTATGGCACAGGTCAGGAGACCCTTCTGCAAACACCTTATCTCACCCCTGTGTGTGTGCACTCTTGCCTCATGCGCGCACACGGAATGTGACAAGGCTGTGTGGGCTACCCTCTATGCTTAAGAGAAGCCATTTGCTGTATGAATGTTCATTGAGACCATTTACACCCCTCTCTGTGCTGCAGGGTCGGGGGTGCTGGCAATTGCAGCACTGAAGCTGGGGGCTGCCCAGGCATATGGCACCGACACAGATGCCCTGGCTGTGCGCGCAGCAGCCCAGAACGTAGCGCTTAATGCCATGGAGGAGCGCTTCCAAGCAGTGCAGTGTGAGGCCTCCACAGAGGGCCCTGAGCCTCTAGCAGCTGCCTGTGGACCAGCGCCTGTTGCCGGGACCTTTGATGTGGTCATGGCCAACATCTTGCAGGTAACTAAAGCCCGGTCATGCAGTGTCCATGTAGACATGACTTCCAAATTTATGGCTATGGCAAAGTGGCATGACATATTTGTCAGAATGGGGGATGTATATCACAAGGCAGTGACTTGCTGCCCTCAAACCCTGCACATGAGGGATAATCTGTCTACTAGGCAACACCATACAGACTCGTCTGTATATGCTGCTGTAGGGGCCATTGCTGGAGCTCCAAGGAAGGCTGTGCATGTATGCTCGCCCGGGTGGAAAGATAGTCTTGAGCGGATTCTTAGAGGGGCAGTGGCCGGCAATCAGAGCAGCGTATGAAAATGACTGCCATGACTTCCAAGTCAGACAGGAGGATCAATGGCTTGCAGTGACATGCAGCAAAAGGGATGACTTTTCAAGACCGTCCGCGCACTGACAATGATACACGTTGCGCATCATGCTCTGACAGCATGTGCGTCTCAAGAATAAGCGGTGCCCAATATCCCTTAAGTTAATCACAATAAACGGATACGTTCCAACCACCTCAGGAATCCACTTGGCGAAACAGGTTCATGATGTAGTGTTGCTACTTCAGTTCGACCTCCCACTTTACAGTGGTACCATACTTGGTTCACAACCATCCACCTCAGCTGGTTATTGGACGTAGCCCACCGTTGAAAACAACCCAAGCCCAACTGGACTGTGCAGAAAACATAAGGCACCACATATTGTGGTGGCTAAGACTGGTAGCCCCGGCATTGCAACACATGTGACATCTCTTTCAGAAGCTGCAACGTGGTGCACGTAGCAGGAAGCCAGCTCCTTGACACAACATCTCCAGGAGTGCATGCGTCTTGCGCTATAGTAGGAGAGCTGCTAGGCCTACAACAGTGTTTGCGGGTCAGACTTGTAGAGACTCCTCCCCGATGGAACTTGCAAAGGTCCCAAAGCACAGACTTTGCAAGTGCTGGAAGAAATCTTGTTCCAAGATGCTTCAAAGGCTGGTTCCTGAGATTATCTCAGAGCCTCGAGCATTTCGTTGCGTTTGCTTCCGCCATCTGGATGGTCTTCAAACATGCCTTTCCCTCTTCTTGAGAATCCTTCCAATTGCAATGCGTAACTTGCTCTGTAGCTTGTGCCCCGCAGGATTGCCTTTGGCACAACCCAGGATTTTGGAAGATTTCAGAACAGTCAGTATGTGTCAGGATGACCAGCAGGCGCAGAAGCTTTGCCCGATGCACAGGATGCCTGATTCATCAGGAGCCACATGCATATGACTGTTTGCTGCAGAGGTGTCTGCAGACACAGGTGCCGAAAAGCTTTGCCACAGCAAGTCTCCTCAACACTGTGCGCTAGTCACTGTTGCATTCTGCACCAGGTCAGGCAGTACAGTAAGCGGTACATGGCTGGGACGACGTGGCTGCTCCCATATATGCCTCCGCGCTATGCAGCTGGTACCCTTCACTGATAAAACTTGTAGGTTGAGGCGTCCACAATGATACCTGCATTGCAACTGACTGGCTTAGTCTTAAGTGCATTGCTGGTATAGGTTCCACATTCGTGTCCTTTATCGCCGACAAAGGACCCAAGTGGCCACCAGTTGAGAAAGCTGGCAATTAGGAAACGTGAAGTCACAGAACAGAAACAAAGCCAACCACGCATGCATAGTATTTGTGCATGCGCACCTCTGAGTCCGCCAATGGATCCAAAGATGGTCACGATGAGACCTGCATGGGCGTCAAGAATGTCTCAGGGAAGTGGCTCATGCACAGGAGCAGCGCTGTCGCACTTGGGCTGTCAAAATGTATTAGGAATGCCTCAAACAGCCTCTGCTGCCAAGGCGTGGTGAAAGCAGCATATGCACATATGCTGGATGAGGTGCTCTCAAGCATTGAACGAGGATGAGAAGGGCCTCACCAAAGATGATGCAGAACCATGATGCCCACCAGTGGACGCTCCTGATGGAGGGCTTTCTGACTATGAGGAAAATGATGGGGGGCAGCCTGCAACACAATCATGAGTCAGGGATGTGCGCTGTAGCACAGTACACAAGCATGACAGCTGGATCCCCACTCTACAAACAATGTTGGATGTTTGAGTGCTCACCAGAATGTTGTGGGGCCAAAGGCAAAAGCACCTGCATGACACAGTCCAAAGTCAAAATATTGAATATCGAGCACACCATTCATGGAAGAGACAATTGGCCCTTCATCTCATGGGGTAATCTTTTCTGCAAGAGACAACGGGTAGCTCCAACAGAGAGCTGCTTGGCAATGTCACATCAAGATTCAATGTTGGAAATTTGATTAATAACCTAAAGTTTCGTATTTCAACTAATTCAATCGACTGTCACTACACCATGAGTGTGTCAAAGTAGAAGTCCGAGGCCGCAACGAACAGCTCTGATGAAATCCAAGGTGATGATACAAATCATCCTTGCAGGGAGTCCAGAGCGGGAGGTAGGGCAGGGCAAGCCTCACCGATGAAGCCCAGCAGGTCTCCGAAGAAGGGCAGCGTGATGCCAACGAAGGCCACGATCACGACGTAGGCCGTGCGGTAGAGCAAGCGGCACAGCAGGCCGTTGGAGATGCCGTTCTTCACCAGCTGCGTCTCGATCATGTCGAACACCGGCATGCTGTACACCTGGAAGGAGCCCATGACGTGCACCACCACCTGTGCCACACATGTGACAAGTCTCATCCCAGTCACCGTCTAAGACAGCTACACACCAGCATATATAGAAGCGGTGTGCATGTGTTCAAAAGGCTTGGGTGAGTCCTACGATAAGAACACTGTCCCTGCAAGGTGACGCGCTGAGAGCAGTTGGGCAGGCTAAAGACGTAGGGATTGAGCATTGTATGCCCGATTGATGGCGGCTGCTCACCATCATGTCTGCAGCAATGAGCAGCCCGGTAGGGACGGTGCCCTTGAACGCAGGCGTCAACAGCACATTGTCACCCACGTTGTTCCCTGCAATGCACATTGAAAGCCGCTCAGACCTGAAGAGGGGCAGGTGCTGCCTGTAATTCTCCACAGATGCCCGACAGGGCAGGAGAGTCCTTCCCATCATTTCCATCATCAGTGGTCCTGACAAGTGCCTGTGCTGGCTCACCAAAAGCAGCGTAGCCAGAGAAGCCAACTCCCAGGTAGCACCACGCCACGATGGCGTACGCAATGTAGACACCTGTCATCATGCGCTTTGTAGTGGTGGGCGGCGCGGGCATGCACGCCTGGATCTCCAGAACCTGCGCAACAAAGTATTCTGAAGCCATGACCTATGAGGTCGGAATCAAGGGTGCATGCAGCTCTCTTCCTGAGCACATATCATCAGTCCACCTCTGTAACCTACTGAGTGAGGCCTTGAGGACCTTGGTTGGACTGGCCAAAATGGAGCGTGCTTGGCAAGATAACCCTATCTAAAATATTGAAAGCCATAGGAGACAGATAGGCCAAAGTGGTTTCAGCTTTACGCACCACATTGTGGCCTCCGTAGGCAAATGCAATGGTTCCGAGGGCATTGAAGATGTTGAACACCTGCATGACCACCCACGAATGCGTCAGCCCACTTTTGAGCATGCTCTTTCCCTGGGCATTTCAGATGCTGCAGGGTCTGCAAAACACAAGGACTCAGGGTTTTGAAGATATAAATACCATGACTAGGATGTGGAGGGGGGGATGCAAACCTTGTCAGCCGTGCTGAAGCGATCAAGGTTGTAGTAGGCGTTAGGCTGCTTTCCAATGGCAATAGCACCTCCAATGGCAATGGTACTGTAGGAGAGGGACATGACCGCAGCTGAGAAGGACACAACGCGCAGGCTGTTGAAGTTGGGGCACTGCACAGTGAACATCTTCACATGTCAGTACGTGCAGCAGACAGTGGAAGCAGCATGCGAAATTACCGAAGATAAGGCAGACAAGCCCCTCGTGTTTTACTCACAAAGGAGTGTTTGCTTTGGAGACATTGTAAGACCCAGCCTTTGTGGTGAGCAACGTTTAGGACAGGCTGGAGCAGTAATGAATGTGCAGTCCTAGCAAGAGACATAAAGGGCAACCATTGGAGCGTCACCTGAGAGAGTATGATCTGCAGGCCGGCAAAGACAACAATCCAGGCAGACAGCCCAAATGGCCGGCAGGGCTCTGTGCACAGGTAGCCCCAGACTGCGTGCATGCTCTTGCCAGCGGTAATGCAGTACACGCAGGCTAGCCCAAGCTGCACCACCGCATCAAAATCTTGATGCCCTGCCCAGCTGACAGACTTGTTCAGCGGCGGACCAAGCGCCACTGACATGCATGTGTGGGTACTGCCAAATCTCCAAAGGCTCAGCAAATGCTCTCATATCAGCGTAATGGTTGACATGGCAAGCATTGAATGAGAGCAGCGGCCGTGAGAGTCTGATCTGGAGGTGAGGAAGGCCATGGGAGCAGTCTCACCATGACAATGAGTTGGAAGGGGATGATGAACCACAGGCCTCTCTTCGGCCCAAAGGCATACTGCAGAACAGAGCTCCTTCATCAGATAGCCATCAGTGCCAAGCTGTGAAGCAGGGCAGGTTTGCAGCTTTACCCACCTCTGTAAGTCACCAATCGCTGCATGCAAGTACCACAGTGTGCATGCTGGCAAGGCTGCAGGGCCAGGTGCAGAGCCGTCATCCCTTACCTGCCCCAACTCATGGTAACGATCCATGCGCTTGTCGCCAATGTGATGCATACTCGTCATTTGCCTGCATTGACAGTCCATATTGATCTGTGCGTGATGTTTTTCATAGGTAGTAGTGCATCACTGCCTGTCATCGGGCATTCAGATATCAAGTGCCTGACAATTTAAGAAAGCTTGCTTCAAGCTGGACAGGCCTGCTGAGAGCCTGCAGCGCAAGCCTCCCAAGAGCGATGCGGATTGGTCGAACCAGCTTACCACAAAGTGTATAATGTCATGATCCAGCAGCCAACCATCAATATAACACCAGCTTCCCAGCCCAACGCTGCGACTGCTGAGGGCAGGCCCAAGACCCCAGCCCCAATCATGGCCGTCACATTGTGATAAGCTGATGATAGCCTGCACAATCCCGCATCAGATTGAGGACAAAGCTTGCCGGCGGCACAGGCGCCCGTTCACGTAAAGCCCTACATGGTACGAATGAACGGAGCGATGAAGCGGGCAATGCAATCAGGCCATACGTGTCAGCGATCTGCTCACCAGCTGGCACTTCTGTCTCCTGTGACCGGCAGTTTGTATTCCTGCATGGCACTTGAAAGGCGCTTGCCGAATTCCGCAACGCGTGCATCCGTTAGCGTGACGCGACAAGTGGCAGCAAACATGTTCTGACATCATTCCATGATACTGTGTACCATGTTAGGTGCCCACCGTGTCGAGGGCCTTCATATGCGAGAGGGCAACAGAATTCCTCTCCAGGTTATCGACCTCGCCATCGTGCTTGTATGGCGCAGGTTCTTTGTTGCCCATCTCCTGGTACGCCATATTTGCAACTAATCACTGGTTCCGGGATGTGTATGGATGAGACAGTGTTCCATGGGAGATGTGTACCAGGGGGCGCACGTGGACTGACTCAGCAGCCAGATTTGTAAAGATTGTCCATATCGAGATGCGAGGTCAGCGCGCAATACATCCGCTTCGGGCAGTAGACTCATGACGTCTTTGGTGGTCAGGCGCCAGTCGCTGGCATGCAGGTCATCCAGATCACCCGATGCAATGTACAACTTCAGTCGCCGTGCACTTGCAGAGGAGACACTTGATGCAGACCTCTGAGTCAGAAATGGTATTTAAAAGGCAATCTTCTGACGCTTGTATTGTGAGACGCTGTCTTGTGCCGAATCCGCTCTCTGTGCCTAAAGCCCTGGGGGCTCTCCTGCTCATGAACGTACCTTGACATATGCAGACTATGAGAAGTCTCTCCCCCTTACCAACACTATGGAGAAACCTTGTGTCTTTAAGGTGGCATGCCAGTCATGACGTAGCGACAAGGCACCTTTTGTATGCCGCTCTGCAACACCAGAACATACGTCCGTGCGCAACTGTGTACACAGCTTGCTGGTCATGTCAGCACTCTTGCACCTGGTGGCATGTTCCAAGCCAGGACTACCAAGGGACACACCTCTGCAGCCAAGCCCGTGTCTACTGCTGAGGGCCAAATGCCCTGACAGCCTCAGGCCGAGTCTTGGCTTGCCAGTCATGTCGGCTCTCAGCTCACTGCGGAACCACTGTGTATCACAAGACTGGCGACAGCCTCTTCACTGGCTGTCAGCGCCTCTGCTGGGTGGGCTTGGCCATGGGACGGCCCCTCATGAGAGCAGGAGCCCTGCGCACGCTGGTGGTGTTGTAGCGTGAGCGCGGGAGCGGCGCTGCAGGCGTCTCGTTCCTCGCATCTGCTATGCGCGCTGCCACGGACTCCTGTGCCTGCTTCCTGACGGCCTGCAGTTGAGGATGTGATTTCCGGCAGACCACAGATTCCACTGTGTGGTAGCAGTGATGGCTGCCCATCATTTTGGTGATGGACGGGCAGAGCGTCTGCAGCACTCACACAAGCACCCAAAAGCCGGCGGGACAGACAGACACACAGAGGACGCTGGCAGTGGCAGAGCTGCCCTGCTATACAGTGCTTGCCATGCCCTGGCCTGGCACTAATCGCATCAAGCATTCCGCAGTCAAGTTTGGATACAGGTGTCTTTTACCTCAGTGTCTAGCGGACGCACTGGTAAAGCAGGATCCCCAGTAGGTGTGGGATCCCCGTAAATGGAGGGAAGAAGCTTCATGATGTCCCAGCCTCCCTCTGCTTTATCACCAGTGGTATTTTGAGTTGCTGCTGGGCCCTGCTCTACTTCTGCGGCCTCCGTACCCTCTGCAGGTGTCACCTTGGCCTCCTGCAGACAGCCCTTTTGCAATATCAGCAGCTAGAATATGGTCACAAGCCAGTTTCAATCTGCCCCAACCCCAACCCCAACCCCTTGAAAGCTTGCAGCTTCACCACGTTGTGTCCTGGCAGTGCTTGCCTTTGGTATTTCCGAGAGATGACACAACATGGAGGACAAGCCCCGGAAGCAGCCGTCTGGCAAGCTGCTCGTCAAGTCCCATAGGAACGCACAGGGTCAGCATCTGTGAGACAGTCACTGCACGCTTGGCATTTAGCTACCGCACTTTGGGGCCAGCTTACACAACCCGAAGCAGGCTCACCAGCAGCAGCTGGTTGACGCGCTGCTCAATGATTCCCAGGTACTGCATGAGGTTTGTGTCGGTGACGCCCCCATCTCCCAGCAGCTCCTCCAGGCCCAGCACCTCGCAGCCCAGGCGCTGCCACATCAGCGTGACGCCCTCCTTCAGCGCCTCGCTGCGCACCGCTGCAGCCACCTCCCGGCTTTCTGCGCTGTCCGCTTCAGCTTCTGCCTCCGTCCCTTGCTCCTCCAGCGCCTGCAGGTGCAAGCAGCCTGCTCATATGCATGCTGACAAGCTGCATCATGTTCTGTGCTGACACAGTAGACTAGGCCACATTAGCATGACGCCCTCCTTTAGCGCCTCGCTGCGCGCCGTCGCAGCCGCCTCCTGGCTTTCTGCACTCTGCGCTTTGGCTTCTGCCTACGTCCCCTGCTCCTTCAGCGCCTGCAAGTGCACGCTGACTTACTAAGCATGTCCTAATGTGCCCACTGACATGGTGGAGTAGGTGCTGCCAGATCACGGTGACGCCCTCCTCTTGCGCTCGCTCCGCGGCTGCAAGGTCGCTTCGCGTATCCACCGCCATGCGGCTCTGCAGCTGCCGCTCCAGCTGGGTATGTGCTGATGAGCTGCCTAATACACCCACTGTCGTGATGGTGCGGTTGAGACATGGGGATTGTGCCTACTGGTGATGCCTGTGCCTGGCCATGCAGATTCAGTCCCTACAGAGAGGGAAGCTTGTGGCTGACCTGCAGCTTGGCCTGGCGCTCAGAATCCTGGGCGTCGGCAGCTGCCTGGTACCTGTCGAGCTCCTTCTGCACGTCGTCCGCATGCGCCTGCAGCTTCTCGGCCTCGCTGTTGATGTCCCCCACGTAGCTGAACAGCCGGAAGTTGCTGTCCTCCTTTGCATTCATGACCGCCACCAGGGCATCCACCCCGGACGTGCCTGCAGCAGCAGGGTAGCACAAATGGGTGTGTCTCATCACAATGGTGTGCAAAGCTACCATGGTTGTGCATAAGAATTCCATACAGTAGATCCAAAGCAGCACTTTGCCTGCACAGGCATACTGCAATCCCCCAGAATATGACCATCTGCTGTAGCTCTCTGCTGATGCAGAGTCACCCAGACGGAGTGGCACTGCATGTTCAAGGGGAGCTGTCTGATGCTAGAGGAGCTGCCTTACACCTGTGGCGGTGCTGATCTGGTTGAAGGCGGCAGCATAGTCCTCCAGACGCTTGTTTAGGCTGGCCACCCCTGAGGGGTCCTCCCCGGCGTCTGCTGCAGCGCCGTCTGCGCGGGACGCCCGCCTGGCGCCCCTGGCGATGTCCTCGCGCAGCAGCTTGGAGGTGGACTGCGCTCGCTCGGCCAGCTGCTTGCCCCTCTGGACCTCCTGCAGCCACCGTCCAAAGCTTTAGGGCATCTGGCAACTTCATTGGAATGTGCAGCCAAGGTACCAGGATCATGCAGGAAAGTCAAGGGAGCACATCAACACCGCTGAGCTGCTTGCTCAGATTTTTGAGCGTCTCTGCCGAGATTGGTTGCATGTCTGTGTCCACCCAGAGGCACCTTACTGAGCTGGTACATGCCAGGCATGTAGGCCTACAAGGGGCAGCACACAGAGGATATGTGTGAGGATATTCCATGCTAAATGACCTTACCCTCTGCTTCCTGTCTTGTTGGATGAGCTGCAGCAGCTGGCGCCACTCCGCCTCAGCATTGGCCACCTCCCTGTCTCCGGCCAGCCTTGTTGCTGCTATGCTGGCTAGGGCCTGCAAGCAGATGCACTTGTTTGAGCCATGCCTGAGCTCTGTACCATGTAAGAACGAGACATACTCCCATTCCTTAAGGGCTAGTTGTGGACGACTCGACTACCCATGCTGTGAGGCACAATTGCACTGTCTCTAAGTGGTGCTTAAAGGCATCTGGTGGTCTTGAATGCTTCAGAGGCCTGATCCCGTGGTGTCCTGATGAGAGCACCTTATCTCGTCCCATGCACTCGGACTGGCTGATACGCAGCAGGCGCGCAGCGTCCTGGCGCTGCGCGCTGAGCTGGCCGTCCAGCTTGGCGAGCGCCTCGTTGAGCGCCAGCCGCTCCTTGCGCAGGCCGTCAATATTGTCGCGCAGCGTGCGCGTCTCAGCCTGCCGTGTGTTGAGCCTCTTGATAGCCTTGTCCAGCCTATTCTCCAGCTGCGTCATCGTCTTCTCCAGCTGCTCATGGCATGGACACACGATATAATTCAGTGCTTGTGCTGGCCAAGGATGCTGACTGCTCAACTGCAAAGGGGCGTTGCCTTCAGCTGCTCATGTGTCCCTCTCATTCCCGCATCAATGACGCATGCCTTATGCTTTGCACTCATGCCGCAAACACAGTATAGCTGGGGCTCAGGGACTTGCTTCAGGACAGGCCTCTCCTCTCACTACAGCAGCAAGCACTCAATGCTCTCTGTGTCTTGTAGTACCATTGCCCAACTGGGAAGGATGAGATACCACATCTGGGCTGCCATGGGCAAGATGGGCAGGTGCAGAACCTGGATGTCGCAGTCCTGTGCAGCGCGGAGGCCGCCCATCTTGCGGCGCTGCTCCTCGACCTGCGCCTGCGCTTGCGCGGCACGGCGCTGCAGGTCCGCCACGCGCGCCCGCTCTGTGCCGATCTGCGCAGATGGTCTGCACTGGGCTCCTGGGACTTTTGCATGCCCATATTCATACTGATGGCGGTGAGCTAGCGCAGCCTGAGTGAGGTGAAGCAAATGCAGCCTCATGCGCAGCACAACTGGGCCAGTGTAGAGCAAGTGAGGTGAGCCACAGATGCAGTGAGGAAGATTAGTAGCAATCGCTGTGCGGATCTTGTATTGATGCGTGGCGTTGGCAACAGAGGCTGCGTCGGGTGTCACCTTCTGGGTGCAGGCATCAGACTGCTGGCGCAGCGATTCAATGGTAGCAGCTGCTGCACTGCTGGTGGGCCGCACAGAGAATTTGTTCTCCAGCTGCATCTCTTCTTTGAGAGCCTCATTGTCTGCCCTGAGCTTTCCTATGGCCGCCCTGTAGGAAGGATCACAGATGTCAGAGGCAGACGAGTGACACCTCATGTCTCTTAGCTCTGAGATGTTGCATGTGTCCGCTGTGTGGCCCACCTTTGCTTGATGAAGAACTGCTGCGTTTCTGCAAAGACGCTGTGTTCTGCGCTATTCATACTCTGATTCAATCAGCCGTCACAAGGTCTATGTCTGACTGCTCTGAAGAAAGGACAGGCTCCTGTTTACTTTAATCCTTCTACTTTGGTATTCCCGCAGCGCATGCAGGTCTCCTTGCCGCTGTGTTAAATTTAAGTAGCACAACATCCCGCTCTCGGATGGCTTCTCAAGAGAGTTCGCGCCTACTCGGCAGAGGCTGCCAAGATGAAACGCCGGTGCAGGCCCGGAGTAACCGTTGCCAGCTGGCATGGTATCGTTGGAAAAGGTTCCGTTCTCCCCCATCCAGTGCTGCTGTGCGGTTATACCGTGAGATATCGTTCATAATTGCAGGCTTGCGGTAATTCTGCACAGCGGAAGCAGTCGATAGGCGCACGATTGTGCGTTCTAGGAAACTCAAAGCTGCAGGGAACCTTGACCCTTGCCGATACAAGGTGTCAATTGAGGCAGGAGCGCCTTTAGAGATTTATTCCACGACAAACAAGCGTCACAGGTCCAGTCTGAATTTCTTTCAGGCCAACTTTCAGGGTTCCGAGACGCTTGCAGATCCCACACCAACGAGGATGCCAGCCTATATCCAGGACATGTCATGACCCATGAGGCAGCTGATAGTCTCAATAATAGTCCTAGTACTGGTTTTGTACTCCAGTATCTCTGCACAGGCGGCCACAGAAGCAGATGGCAGGACACAGGGCGCTCCTGAGTACTACTTTTGGAATGAGGTGACAGGGGATGTACAGTGGGAGGATCCTGGAGGTACATGTTGCTCCCATAAACTCCTCCAATCCACGACATATGCCCACTATAATGTCCAATGCTTCATTATGCGCCAGACACTGAGTGGTCTGGGCTGCGCAGATGTTCCTTACGAGACCTCTTCTGGCTCCTTGTACTGGGTTGCGGAGGATGGCACTGTGCGAGACCAGGATGAGAAGGTATTTCTTCCTTGCACCATTTTTACTGGACTGCCAAAAGCTTGCCTTGTCTTTGTGATGACGAATCCTCCTCCTCGCTGGGGCATCCCTGCTCTTTTCGCAAAATATCAATGTTTTTGCGTACTGGTTGTCATTCATCTGCTCCCATGTGCTTGCAGCATGGCGCAATAGCCCAGCACATAGGCTTGTGCATGCGTGGGTGTTGCACAGATGATCACCCCAGGAGAAGCTTCCAATGTGGCTCTACAGAGGGCACACCCTATCATCGTGCCCGTCTGCAGCAGCCAGCTTATTGAGACATTGATATCCAAGCTTCCTCTGCAAAGCATCACATGTCACTACCATGCAAAGTTCGCAGAGTTGTGTTTCCCTGCGCAGTCTCTGCAGTATGTGTGGCTCGAGGGCTGGAGCGAGGACTATCAGAGGCCCTTCTTCTACAACCAAGAGAGCAAGCAGAGCAGCTGGGACAGGCCGCCTGATCTGGCATGGCGTAGGATTGCCATTGAGACGCAGCAGTCATGACAGCTAGTAGTGTTTGAGGTCTGCGCTGGCGTTTCCTTCGGAGTATTGTGTAACCTTACTGATCTCTGACAAGGTGTCTGAGATACATGTGCCTAGTGACAGAATGCGATTGCAGACTTGCCTCAAGTGGTCAACAAGGTGAAGGCAAGTCTTATGAATTGCATGGGCAATGTTGTATATTCGGGAAAGCCCTCGAGCAATGATAGTTGAATGATTAATGTGTCCGCATTAGCAGCCCTGGGTAAGGCACTGCTGTTTGTGTTTAGCACATGCAAATGCACTGTATTGGTATTCAATACTCGAAGTCAGGAGGCTTGACCATGCAATACTTTAGTATTCAATGGTTTAACCATGGCCATGTGTTGAATGGACAGAAGTCAATTGTTTACATCTGTTTTGGGTCAGCTAGGCTGCCGCAGTGAAGACTTAATGTCACGCTGGTGTTTGTCCATTGCATATTGAGTTTCGGCGACTTTACTCACCAGCTACAGTGCACAGCCTCTCCTAGCAGTTGCTTCAGAGGTATGACCTTCAGCTGTAAGATTGCTTGGCCATGCATATAGGCCTGCGTCTAAGATGCGCCACTCAGATGGCAGGTTGGTAAGGACTGGGCAGGCTGTATTGTAGGGCAAATGTGATGCCGTGTGAAGGACCCAGCACCTAGTAGTCCTGATGTAGCAATCACTTCATGACCTTGCCCCTCATGGACTCCCAACATGCTCCTCAGTGCCTGGTGATTGCACAAGCTGCACATGGGACTGTCGGGCCTCCTAGGACCTGCCCTGTGGAAAGCATTGAATGCCTGTCCTAGGTGCATGCTATCCAGAGTGTGCTATCCAGCAGACCTGCTGCTAATGACAGGATGCACCTGGCATTGCTTTAGCACACTCAATAGAACCGATAGAATTTCCTTCCTGCAAATGCCAGCAGGCCAGGCTGTCCAGGACATGGGTAGCAGATGTAGGCGGGCCTCCTTGCTAGAGGATGCATCTTTACTGCCACACCCAACTAGAATTTCTGTGCTGGAGCAAGGACTGTATCTCATTTGTTGGTTAGTGCGGAGAGGAATCAGACGGGGAGACACAAAACATGCACAGCGGGCCTCAACTATTGCTCATGCTTGGGTGAGCCCCTGCTATCCTCGGCCTGAGCTTGTGTGCCTGATGCACCTTTGCTCATGGCCTGCTGAGCACTCTGCTACCAGTACGCCTTCAGAAGCCTGACCACAAGACCCTGCTCTTTTGAGCCACTAGAAAGACTGCAGCGTGTCCCTTGCAGGCTGCTCTCAGGCTGGCATGGTCAGAACGCCCCAGCCGCAGCCTTGGCGGCGCTGGCTGACAGGGCACTGCGCCATGATGGCGCTCACTCCCAGCAGGGGTGCTGGTCTGCGATGTTGCGGCGGGCCTTCCAGACAGCGCTGTTGCACTTGAAGCCGCCGCCAAAGCCGAGCTGCCAGATGCGGTCGCCGCGCTTCAGCCCGCTGGTGTGCTCAATGTTGGACAGAATGTACCTGCAGCGACCACACTTACAATCAGCTGCAACCCTCAGCACCACAGTAACTGCAGCGCTCCAGCCATAAGCGCTTCAGGCTGCGCTGCCACAGTCGCTGCTGGCGCCAGTCCAGATGGGGGCAAGCCTCACAATCAACCCCACCATATTCCTGAAAGTGTGACTGCTGCTGCAACGCACTTCCCGCAGGCACGACAGTGCACGCTGCCCTCATCCTTGGGTCAATCTTCACATCCTGAAAGGGGATAAGGGGCGGGTAGGTAATCTGCACATTCTGAAAAGGGAGAAGGGGCGGGTAGGCAAGTACCAGGTGGAGGCAGCAGAGGTGTTGCCAAAGCGGTACAGGGCGTCCTTGGAGGGCTGGCACTGGGCAGGTGTCAGGCTCAGCTTCTCCTCCATCTCGTCAATGACAGCGCGGCCGCCGGTGTGGAGCAGGAAGTGCTCGAAGGCGCCGTTGAACTTGGGGGTGTACCCCTTCTTCATCACCACCTTCAGCTGCACACACCAGAAGCAACTTCAGGCACTGACGACAGCAAGCCTACTCTGGACACTGCAATCGAGACACACCTAGCAATGATGCAGACTGCCCCGTGAACATCAACAGAGGGATATGCAAGAGCGACAGCAGGTGAGACAGCACAGGTACCACCAGGGATTTGTATTGCCAGGCAGTGCCAACAAGACAGATGATTACGGTACTACTGCATCCCCGTAGGTCATGCAGCTGCTGAGCTCGGAGTCAGGGGCGTACCATCTCAGTAATGGGCAGCACAAGGGGACCCAGGCGCTGCAGGTTGACCTTCAAGGCGCGGCCAGCCACGTTGACCACGTTGCGGCGCAGGAAGACGCCCTTGATGCCCTCGCTGTCCTCGCCGTTGCCCATGCAGCCGAAGGCGTCGTCCTCACAGCCCAGGTGCACACGCACTGTGTGCTCCAGCTGGTACTTGGCGCGCCTGATGTCCTTGGGCCTGTGGACAAGCAGCATCACGTCAGCACCAGCAACTCACAGCCAGACAGGAGAAAATCTGCAAGGATAGTATGCTCTGCACCAAAGACACAGACGGAACAGACACCAATGAAACAGTTACAGTGCGTCGACAAAGGATGCAGCGTCAGGCCCTGTGCATGCAGGCCGGAAGTTTGACCTGGACAGCCTGGGGAGAGACACTGTCCGGCAGGATGCAGGTGAGAGGGTTCACCTGTTGGAGAGGAGCGCTCCGGCGCCACCCAGGCGGAAGAGGCAGTTGCACACCAGCATGGAGCGGTCATTGCCCACATACCAGTTCTGTGTGATGTTCTCATGGTTTACAATCAGCGCCAGCCTGTTGGGCAGAGCCTGCACATTTCAACAGTGTTCAGCCTCAGGCAGATAACACGCTGCCCCTACAACAACCGCAGGCTTAAGACTTGGCAGCAGGTTCACTGCAGGCTTAAGACTTCGCAGCAGGTTCAAAGGCTGCTCTACGCAGCTGTTGATCATGACACAGCTGTCCACAGATGAAGATGGTAAGAGGTGACAGGACTGTACCTTGAGCAGGTGCTTGACCATGTCAATGCTGATGAGGGACGATGAGCAGCCCATGCCGGACAGGTTGTAGGTCAGCACGTCGCGGCGCAGCTTGAAGTGGTTGACGATCATGGCTGCCATGGACGGCGTGGGCGCAAAGCAAGAGCATGACACCACCACGATGTCGATCTGCACAGCACAAAGCCGCTGTCAACACCTGCATACACAGCAGAGCATGCAGACCTGGCACTTAGAGCGGAGTGCTACAGAGCAGCAGCAGGTGCAAGCACAGCAATGCACACAACCAAAAGAATCCTGAGCGCATTCCCCAAGCTGCGCTATGGTGCATCAGGGTACAGTCAGGTAGTCCGTGTGCTCTGGACAAGCAGTACATCAGTGCAAGCCGCTAGCATGGGCTTGGCTGTACATTGATGAGGGTGGAGCACACCTCCTGGGGGTCGATGCCAGTCTTGGTGATCAGCTGGTCCACCACATCGTACAAAATCATCTCAGACTCGTCCAGAGCTGCAATCAACATCACACACTCAGCATCCTACCATCAGCCCCCCGCAAGACTCTGCGTGCCACATGGCATCACCAGAGTTTGCGGAGCCCCAGTCACCAGGCGATGCTGCTGCTGGCATGTCCATGGCACATCGGACAAGCTGCAGCCATGTCTGTGGCGATGCATGCACAGGGCCTTCAGTGCGCATTCTCATGGCTGGTGATGGAGGATCTGGTGCAACAATACCTGCGCGCAGGGACGTTGTGAGCTCCCCGTCCTTCATGGCTGCAATGCCATCCGACAGCCCTGTCTCATCCCCCAGCCCAGACCGCTCCAGGATCTTGCCCTGGAACTCCAGGTTCGCCTCTGTGAAGACTCCCTTGAGCTTCATCTCGTCCATCAGCCTCTTCCTAGAGCACCTCAGCCTGCGCAGTTGCAGCATGACTCAGCGCACCCAGTCACCCACATACAGACGCTGCAAGCCACTCCTATCGAGTGGGTTTGAGATGACATGCATGCTGGCTGACCGCTGCAGGACACAGCACACATTCAGAAAAAGGAAGGGCTGCAGAGCAGAGAATCAGGCTTACCTCTGTGGAGGTGTGAAGCATGCAAAGTCCACCAGGAGGACCTTGTTGACGATTGGTGTGAGCAGCCATACTGCTGCGTAGATGAATGCTAGTACTGCTGCTGCTCCCAGAGCATACTGCAAGCAACAGACCACATCAACACGATGATTATAGCAGGCTGACCTGCGCTCTATGGCTGGACCACAGACAAGGTTCAAATTCTCAACACAACTTGCAAGTGCTTTCTAATCCTTAAAGGCGACTTGAGAGTGACCATAGACCTTCAAAAGGCCACCAAAAGCGCCCAGGCGTGCTGCCAGATTGCTTCAGCCATTTTAGGATGGCTTCTTGTATGTACAAAGTCGAACGCGTGGCATGTCGCTCTAAGACGGCAAAGTATACATAGGAGCTCATCAGTTCACACTAAGAGCAGCTGTGAAGCCGTCCTGCAGCCATCGCGCTCTCCAGCAAAGAGCCCAAATTCAGTGTCTCAGGTTCCCACCTGCTTAGAGGCTGGGAGGCTCTGAAACTTGTGTAACTGGCTGTTGAGGAACTCCTGGTTCAAGAATGCTTCCCTCTCCGCCTACGGACAGACAATGCATGTGATGCATATTGTCCAGCAAAGCCAGGCAGGTGTCATTGATGCTTGCAGCACAGCCATAGGTCGACGCCTCGAGCTGCTCATCAGAAAACCGTAGATACTCATGCCACAGAAGGCCTCACATCACACAATAGCCACACAAGATTCCATAAACCATCGCACAACGCAGTCACGGCATTGGAGGTCCTTGGCGTACCACGACCAGAGATGCTGTGACCGCTGCAAGCGAGGCAAGCAGTGTGCCGCGGCCGCTCACGCCGAAGCGCTCGCTGAGGATGCTTCCAACAGCTGACATGCCTGGATAATCACAGAGCAACCTCAGTCCGGATGTTTCACCGCTTCCGACTGCCCAAAAGATTCAAAGGGCGGCCCTGCAACCCTATACAGCTTGTGCGTCATAATCAACGCAAGCGCTTGTCCAAAATTGCCTGCTCTTGGGTTGCTGGCCTGCTTCCGGCTGCGGAAGGGCGTGTGCCAGATACGGTATGCTCTACAGCTGGTTCACACTGACAAATGGCCTACACCTGCTGGCCACAGAGGGGATACTCGCCTGCTCAGCTGCGCGGCTTCAACCGCTCCTCGCAATTCCTCCGGACACTTGCAGCTGTGCTCCGCTCTCCGGCGATCGGCTGCAGAAATGTGATCCTTCACTGACCACGCTCAAACAATTCAGCTTCAAATTTTGGAGCCAACTGCTCACGCGTGGCGGGTGTAAGGGGTGGATGAGCCAATTGTTCCGTCATCATTTCCTAATCCAAGGTCGTCTCGGAGCGCCGCGTGCACCCGGCTGCTTTCAGGATTGCTGGCCAAGGTTCCTCTGCGGATGGAATCTTGTGTAATTTTTGGTTACAGCCGTGTGATGATTCGTCCGCTGCACGACATGGATTCCTGTGGCGGGTTTCAAGCCCAGTGACAGGAAACTTTTGTACGACCTGGCAAAGCGTGGGTGAATTCACGTTATTTTCGTTAGCGACGTAAGCAAGGAATTTCCACCCTTATTTGTGTGTATATATATGCCGACGCTGATGACCTATAGCCACTGGGCTTCTGATGATCCGGGCTTGAGTAGAAGTGTTCAGCACTAATGAGATCATGAAGGACTCAAGAAGACCCTCTTGAGCCAGATGCAAGTATTCTACAAGACCTCACCCTGTCTCAAAGCCTCAGAGAAAGTGTCTTTAAAGTGCCAAATCTCACCTCGGCCCTGATCATGATGTATTGTGCTGACAGCTCTTTCCAACACAACATCTGGTGCCCTGGTCTGATCTCCAGGGAGTGTACGTGTGTCTAGTAAGTAATACAAAGGGTCTGAGCCTTCCACTATTGGTACATTGGTATGCTGTAGCATTTGTGAGCGCGGCCACGCCTACAGTTTGGTCAATTCTTTCTGAAGGTGTCCATGGTGCGGTATTGGCCTCAGATGTCCAGGAGGTCTGGGCTCAGCGACACCCAGTCACCATCTGCCAGCGTGGTATCCTCCGGGACAAGGACATTGTTCACATTGACCACCTTGGGGCCATACTGAAGCCTGCTCTCCTCCTTTTCAATCTCGATCTTCCCCTGCAACAGCACGACCATCCATGTCAGCCCTGGTCCTGATCTCTGTACACTCACTACCACCATCTGTCCACCCACACCTCACACAGAGTCAGGATGTCACGAAGGGAGACCTTGCACTGCATCCTAAGGCTGACAAGGAGCAGAAATAGACCTTGGACCGGATGATGTCCCCAGCAGTCGTCCCACGCTGGACCTGCTCAATCTTGAAGGTGGGCACTATCAGGATCTGCACTTGGGTGGAGTCCTCAACAGCCTCCGCGCCAGCTGGCAGGCTCTGGGCTGCCTTTGTCAGGGGCTCCTGCAGCAGGTCGTTCTGCCATTCCAGCATCCTCCGCAGCAGGTGCACCTGCACAGAGTGCAGAGCAGTGGCTTGGCTCTCTGCAGCTCCCCAATCCATCCGATCCCATGGCACATGTGAACCTAACCTGGCGGCAAGCACAGCACAGCACAGATGCATGTGTACACAAGTGCAAGACGCATCTTGGGCCCTCCAAGACCTCAGCTTGGTGGTGCATGGTGTGGTCAGCTGAGGGCTCACACCTTTTTAGCCTCGGCAGAGGTCAGCTGTGGGGCCTCTCTGGAGCTCCCCTCAGAGGTCATGCCTGGCAGCCCTGCGCCTGCCAGGCGCATGCTGTTGCTCCCCGGCAGAATGCTCTCGTAGGTTGCGCTGCTGCTCTGCATGTTCTGCGCATGCACTGCCACTGTCTCCACCCAGTCACAGAGACACACCTCCTGTCACCAAGCATGCGCTGAAAATTTATGCAGGGCGCACTGCAACCTCTGTGGCCTTCCACCTTGCATAGTACTTGTGAAGCCTCTGACTTTGGCAACGACTGCTTCTCTGGCATGAGCGGAGCTACTCTATCACCTGCAGGGGCATGACGAAGGGCGGCTGCTTCTGATTGTAGGTGTCGAGCAGGTGCCAGTTCCCGTCCTTGCACAGCGTGTATGATTCCAGCGAGAGGTGCAGGTTGCCATGGCCCGGCGCCCAGAACTTCTTCTTGCGCGCATACGCCATCAACGTCCTGAAGAGGCATCCCAATCATCAAGGTCAAGCCCCATCATCCTCACTCTCCTTCAATCTGCCCATGAGCAGCAAGCATGATGCTCGGATACAGCAGTGACCAAATGAAGTGTGCTCAGACTCACTGTACTCGAGGGGCTAAGTTTCTCATGAGCGGCAACGCTTGGGCACTGGGGCAGGTGCTCCAGGAGGACCCACTTGACTTGGGACTTGTCGACAGTGGTGCCTGGTGCAATGCGCGATGGGACTACAACTGCCACCAGGAGGGAGGATGCACGGGTGTCTAGCACCACGCCCAGCTGCAGCTTCCCCCGGGCTACTCGCACCACTGGCTGGCCCACCTGTGCATCATAGGTGCCAAATTTTGGACAGGCACAAGCACCAACTTGACACATTCTCGCCCCCTTTTGATCAGTGTCTAAGATTCCCGCAACAGTACAGAAGCAGCCAAGCAAGATGCTGTTTGCAGCCTCAGGATGCGCTAAGATGCAGCGATATCCGCCTTCACCTGGACACAAAGACCAGTGTTGCCGCATCATCCCTTGAGCACTGAGTGAGGTTCAGTACCTTCATGTCTGTTGGCGATGCGGTGCCTGGGGCTGGCTGGGGGCTGTCCTTGTAGGCCCAGTGAGCAGCAGGCCCGTACTCCGCCATCTCATGCATGGAGGATGTCCTGATCTGCACCTCCAAGGGCACATCCATGGGCCCTGCATGCATCTCCCAGCTCAGCTTTGTCAATTGACTGTGTTGCACTTGCCTTTCTGATGCCTCCATCCCCTTTGATAGGCATGCACAGAAAGGCATTTCACCAAGACGTAGTCCACTTCTGCACTCAGTCTCTGGCCTCAGATGCATGCAATGCATTCCAAGGCTCGGTATGTGCGCATTGCATGCTTTTGAAGCCAGCACAGGTCGCCGAAGGAGAGCACGCCAATAGCGGCACAGCACGCAGAGCACATTAGCGGCAGGCATAGAGGGGAGCTGCTCACCCAGGACAGCGCTGTGCAGGGACTGGTAGCCAGAGGGCTTAGGGTTGAAAATGTAGTCGTCCAGCTCGCCCCGGATGGGCCGCCACAGGCGGTGCACGGCCGGCTGGATGGCGTAGCACGCCTCGATGGCCTGCTGCAGCTTGCGGCCGCCCTGGTCGTCCACCACGACGCGCAGAGCGCGCGCATCGAAGATCTCCCCCAGGCTCACCCCCTTGCGCGCCATCTTGCGGTGCATGCTGTGCAAGCTCTTGATGCGGCCCTGCGCTTGTCCACAGATATGCTCAGCAGGCCAAAGAGCCTTTCCCCAACTGTCATAATGCATAGCATGGAGACCCGCTCAAGAGCATCCTACGCCCTGAATGTCCAGCCTACAGTGGCTCCCCCTTGCAGAGTGCATTTAGTGAAGTGTCAAGCAAAAAGAGCTGCTCGTGTGAAGCTGGTGCACTCCCTTTTCCAGTGGGACAAAAGAGGACTAGAGTCCTTTGATGCCATGGAAGGGCTTGCCTCAACAAAGACGTCCAGGCCGGTGGCTAAGCCTTCCACATTGAGCTCATACAGCAGCCTGTGCGCGCACGCCTGCAGGATGTCCAGCCCGGCCCTGGTGGGATTGGCAGTGAGTCCGCTCTGGAATGTGGTCGCATGGAACGGCGGCACCGTCTGTATGAGCTCCCAAGCCTGCACAGCAGCAAGCTTTGTGTAGAACTGTGGAGTTGGCTCTATGCAAAGCTGTTCTTGAAATTATCACATCCCTCAAAATTGCTGAGCTGGTCGGGGGGGCACATATCTGTCAGTGGAAGGATACCTCTAGCTGGTCAGCTGTCAGCTTCAGGCTTGGAGGCCGCCGAAGATTCCGCTTGGTGCTGTCTCTGCTGATTGTCACCCGCGAGGCCTCTGCTACAACGGCTGCGGCTGCTTTGGCAGCCCAGTGCTCCTTCCTGGACGTCAACTGCCTTCTGTTGTGTGCCTTTGGGCTGCGCAGCCTGCTTGCTGCACTCAAGTCCGAGGCCTGCCCGCGCCCGCTGCTCGAGGCCGATGCACTGCTGTTGACCCTGTCGTTGCGGTCAGATGTGACATTTAGTGGGGGAGGGTCTAGAGGATCCTGGACCCGTGTAGGTGTGCTGCTTGCGCTTATGCTGACGCTCCCAAGTTCCCTGCTGACCAAGCTTGTGGCGGGAGCTTCACTGCTGCTGAGAGCCAGCTTAGATGCGCTGGCCTGCGCACTGCTGGCGCCGGAAATTGTCAAAGCTGCTCTGCTATCTGCTTCTGCTGTCCCTCGCCTGGTGTCCAGCACAGCTGTGGCCTCCCTACTGGACGCTGCAGGGCTTTCCGCAAGCTTCAGTGCAACCCCTGATGGGGACTGCTTCACCTTGCTGCACGCACTTTCTGATGACGAGTCAGAGCTGCTAGTCAGTGAGGTGTCTGCGCTGCTCCTGTCACTTCTCGCCAGCTTCATGGAGCTGCTACCATCAGCTACAGGACTCTTCTGCTCTGAGGTGCTGCTGTGCATGCCTTTGCTGCTTATGTGCTGGCTCCCATCTGATAGAAGGCTACTGCTGCTGTGGGAGGCGCCATCTTTAGCAGCTTCCGCTGCACCCACTTCAGCAGAAGCAACGCCTGGTAGTGAATCCAGACCCCAGAGCCTGTCTAGCTCGTTCCTCAGGGCCCTGTACTCATGGGGGGTGACCACCGCAAAGCACAGGTCCTCCAGCTCAGACTGCGGCACCAGACAGCCACATTTCAGCTCAACTGTCTTCACACTCCAGTGCAACAAACCCCACCTCGTCTCTCACAGTACAAGACAAGAATATTGCGGTGTATCCCCCTGGAAGTATAACAACACTCATGGCACAGCACTCATAGAGGCCTTACAGAAGGGCCTTGCAGCGGAGCTCACCTTGAGTGAGAACATACCCAGGCGCTCAGCCAGCGAGCACCAGACCTGCACGGTTTCCGCGGCCACAGCGCGCTGGCGGTCGGGCTTCAGCGCGTACACGGTGCGCATGTTGTGCAGGCGGTCCGCCAGCTTAACCACCAGCACCAAGGGCTCGTCCACCATGGCCAGAATCATGTTGCGCAAGTCCATGACCTCCTCCCCGCTGAATAGGGGCGCCTTAATCCCCGAGCGCTGACTCTGCGGCAGCCAGGTCCCAAAATCAGCATGAAGAGCAAGGTCTCTCACAAACGTGTGGATTCATATCGGCTGGAGTGAGACACAGCACATGTGCAACTCCTCTGCGCTGCGCAGCAGCGCCTTGTGGCACAGGTGCTGGCTCTGCAGCAGCCAGATGCCACTTTCAGGATGGAGGCGTTTGCTCTTGCTACACACGCTTGATGGCGCATAGCACATGTGCTCTAGGAGGCTGATGGGTGGCGATTTCCTTCAGGTTTGGGACATTGCAACATGCATTCTGGCAGGGCTGCACCGGGCAGATCCTGCCAGAGAGAGGGCAGCGGGGGGGGGGGGGGTCACATCTGTTCTTCGGCGTCTGCGCAGCAGCTGCGTGGTGGTAGACAGCTGCCCGACTTGGCCCACTATCTGGGCAACGCGGGGCCCGAAGTCGTCGTAGATCTCCTCCAAGGAGACGCGCGTGTCATCCACAGTGTCATGCAACAGCGCTGCCATGACTGCCGCCTCAACCCTGCACACTGCCGCCTCAACCCTGCACACACGGAATTAGCTTTTCTGTCCTGCAATACCTCATATCTGCACTGACCCGCATGGCTTCAGCAGAATCTGTTTCTGGAGGCAGCTTCTTGCCTCTGAAATTGTATGCAGACAAGAGGGGATCAGCACTGAGGCCGTACCTCTCGTCAATGTCTTCTAGTGCCTTTGAGCTGGCGTGAAGAGCCTCCACAATGAGAGCAGTCTCCACGCAGTGAACAATGTAAGGGTCTCCTGTAAGCCGGGTCTGCAGCACACATCACACCCGTCACAGGATTGTTTGGTGTGCAGGGAGCTCCACAAACAGGGCAGGTTGTTTCAAAGCAGGGCATACCTGGCCCTCATGCGCCATTGCAGCAAAGTGCGCGGCGCGTAACACTCCTGGCCGGGACAGGTATCTGCTGCATGTTACATCCACGTTGTACAGTAGCACCTGCTCCTGCAAAAATGTAGGCTTTGCGTCAGCTGCAGATTCAGCATCATTCCCGAGATCCCAGAGCCTGCAGCTCTGCGCAAGAAAAGGCTTTCTGTATGTGCTAACAGCGAGACACAAGCTGGCAGCCTCCTCATCTCTGTACCAAGATTTTGGTTCTATGCCATAAGGCAGCATATGGCAGGAGGAGGCAGAGCTCACTTGTTGCTGCTTCTCCCTGTCTTGAGAGGGTGCCAGAATGAACTCTAGCTTCTCCCAAGCAAATTTGGCTACAGGCAGCATTGAGGCTCCAAAGGAGGCTGACAGCATGCCAGCGATACTGTACCACACCAGTGTGTTCCCGCCCTGGGCGAACGGCCCATGAGCAACTGCACAAACTGACAACATTAGGGCGTATCCCTCACCTGTGGCACCCCTGCGCATCCTACAGAAAACAATGGGCATAGTCACAGGCACAAGCCGGGCCCATGCATGCAAGCTAGCGACAGATGCAGCATGTCAGGCGCACGGGCCCAAGCATGCAAGCTAGCGACAGATGCAGCGTGTCAGGCGCACTGACCTGAGGCGACTGCATTGGCAGACATCATGCCACCGGCCACGCTCATAGCTGTCCGCCTCACAACCTCCACTGCAATCTGCGACCACACACTCGCCGATGAGGGGGTGCGCTGCCATGCACTTGGCATGTTGAAACCTGCCAAAAACGCAACTTTGGGCAGCTCTCGCATGTTGTTGAAGATTGAGGGCCTGATAAGCGCAAAGCCAGGGGTTCAAGTCCCCTCTTGCCCAATGACAGAAATCCCTCTACCTTTGAAGGGACGGCTGGTTGATTACATCACATCAGCTGTCCTGAGAAAGCTCCACGGTGAGTGCAGAGCCCTTGCTTGCATGAGAGGGGACATAGGTCAAGTGCACAGAGGAAGTAGCTGCTCACTGGGGCTGTGACCATAGCCAAGCATGGCTGCATAGAGCCCCTTTGCCTCCTTCCTGGCCCATGACATGACCAAGCACAAAGGATGCCGGACTTGGGCAGCTGCTGGCCGAGCAGGGCAGATGCATCATGGCTTATATGTACTGGCATCATATGTCCTCCTAATCAGCACCACAGCAACGAGCAACAAAGCCCGGAACTTCTGCCTCTGAAGGTTTGAATATTAAGGTTGCCAAAGACTCAGGCCTTCTGTCTCTCGTACAGATTCTGCGGGCCCCCAGCAGCACACGAGCATGCCACGCTTTATGCACGTTTGCAGTCCCTAGCTCGATCTCTAGGCAATCTAGCTCTTGCATAGGTTCATCTTTCAAGAGCGCCTAGTACTATATATGCGGATAGTCTGTTGTACAGTCGTGGCTATCATCTGCCCATGAGGTACCACACCTCAAGAACTTAGTACGGTGCTCAAGCTAGCGTCGTCTTTTTTTCACGCTCAACCAACAGTGGAGTGACTGAGCGTTCTGATCATCTCTGTGGGATCGAAGCAGTGGGTCAAAAGGACATGATCTCCCGCTCAGCAGCTTCCAAGGGTAAGGCAGCTGCTGACTAGTCGCATATAGGCACTCGGAGCTTTATGTGCAGAAGAAGCGGCCCGGAGAGGTGTGTCAGGTCGCGCTTGAGTTCTCAACGCATGTTAGACCCTCGCACTACTTCTCATTGCCTCTCTATCCACCGTCAGCAAGGACCATTCAGGGTCCACCGCCAAACCTTGGAGCATTGTTCGACGATTCGTTCTGGGCTATAGGCCGCTAGTATGGCTGCTCCTTGCCACCATACAGTACAGGACGGGGGAGGGCCACTTAAGGCTTCAGTTATATATTCACATATTCGGGTAGGCAGTGAGTGCAGCATGCGGCCCTGAGGACGGCTAAATAGAGCAGTAAAATGCCGGGATCCCAGAGTACGGTCGCGTCTTGGGATTATGGACTACTTGATGCTGGACATTTGAAGGATAGAGCTACCTTTTACGCATCTGCTGCAGGCGCTGGAGAGGTTCTAAGAGGTGAGAAGGTTCCTGTGTCATGGGAGTATCTGATCTAGGGCAATGCTGCTAGGATAGCATTACAGCTATTAACACACAGCACACATGCACTTGCCTCGCGACCATCCTGGACGATGTGTGGAACAAACAGTATGAATTCCACAAAATGCATCTGCTCTGGTCATAGGCATATATGTATATACTGACTGATCTAAGACCTTCCTGCGCAGCGTCCCTCACCGAGCTTCTAGACAGCGACCTAGGAAAGGCTGTTGTGGCTATATCTGAACAGGAGCTGTTTGGCATGGTGCTGAATGACTTCTATAAGCCCAAAATGCACAAGCTGTACAGCGCACTGTACACAGCTGTGGAGGCAGACTTTCAGTTGAAGATCAGAAAGACTCCCTTCACTCTGGAGCGCATCAGTGATGAGGCGAGCTCCTGTGCTATGAGTGAACATACAATGAAGCCTGTGCAACTTCTTTCAGCAGTCAGCAGTTTTGTGAAGACAGGCAGGACAAAACAAGCCTCATCAGGTTTATCTGGCCTGATTGCTCTCACCTGCAGGATCCAAAGCTCTTCGCCAGCTATCAGAAACAAGTGGAGGACACACGCGCCCTTGTGCCTGACCTTCAGGAACAGCGCATCATCCTTGACACCTACTCAGGCTTCAATATGTCCCAGGTCTGCATGTGCTCCCCTCCTCACACACTGCCCTGCCATGCAGCTACAACTGTGAAACGCACTGCGATCGATGCTGCTCATAACCACGGTCAAGTCTCTGCTTGAGAACTTTACAGCCTCAGCGGGGTTGAGTTGTGCACAGCCCTGTCTGAACCAGGCAGACTGTGTGCAGGCTGCAGAGGAGAGATCTCTTGCATGTTGTGTGGCACCTGTCAGCTGGGACCAGAGCTCCTCCGGCCAGCCTCTGCTTGTGGCTTCAGGTGGGCTTCTCAGAGCAGGGCTCCTCTGCGATAGCCTTCCCTAGTAGCCTCATCTGTGAAGATATGGACGATGCTCAACAGGGGCTTCCCCTGTCGATACAGAGTATCGCGGGAGAGGGGCATGCTGAGGAGGATTGGCATGCGCAGGACCAGTTGAAGCAGCTTCCAATGCAGAGACGAGCATCACGCAGATCACTCAGCAATACATCATACGTGCTCAGGTTAGGATTCACAAGCTGTGAATACATTTGGACAATGGCTCACAGGGAAGCAGAAATGGCATCTTTCCTGCACGAACACTGCATGCAAGTCTGACTTGGCATCTGTGCAGGCGCGTGACCTGCTCAGGAGGCAGGACATTCGCATTGACAGAACTGAGCGTGTGGCAAACTCCCTCGGCAACCTCCTGGGAGTGTTGCAGAAGCTGCTTGCCGCAAAGGACTCAGGTGTAAAGGTGTGCCCTTGAACCAAGCTTGCACCATGTCAGCTCACCAACTCCACCTTGCTGTATCTTAGATTCCCGCTCAAAACGGAAGGTGCTCCTGCAGATGGCTCTGTTTGCTGGGCGGCGGTCGACAGACCGCACCTTCCTCCTGCTGCAGAACCTGCTGTGCACCAAGCACCTCCCCAATTACTTGGGCACCTCCTCAGTGTATGCCATCACACTTATCGACCGCACCGCAAGGCTGGGTGTGAGCAGCCCTGAGCAGCGCCATGCTCTTACAGGTGTGCATAAACATCCAAAACAGCCGGTACAGGCCCTTCATGCAGAGTCGTAAGACAATGCATGGCTTCTTGCTTATGCTGTATCCTGTGTGGCACATTCAGAGCATCGGCATGCTCTGAAGGTTGCGAGAAGGATACTTCATAGGCTATCTTTCCCGTAGATGCATTAATGCTTATGAGAACATGGTATGATATGTAGTACTGTGATCTGCAATCAAAGCATGGTCCCAACTTATCAGAATCATGCAGGTAGCTTGGTGGGAACCCACGCACATGAGCTCATGATGATGACCACACAGCTTCTGTCCCGGTATGACGACATGGCGGGCGCCAAGAGTGGCAACCCAGTGCCTGTGGCCGCTCTCCTGGCACACCTGCTCTTCCTGCGCGAAGTGGGCGGCCTGGCTGCCCCGACTGCGCTCTCAGATACCTTTGGCACCAGAGCCTTCGTTGAGGTGCGCAGTTGCAGTGCCCACAATTGTGCAGTAATCTGCATGAGAGCAACGCCTTGTGGCTTTCTGTGCTATAGAGCTGTGCAGCGTGCTCAAGTTGGAAGGCCTTGTTGGACAAAGCTTGCCTTACGAGACTCATTCAGGAGGTGTCCTCATTGGTGGTCTTGTCTGCAAGCGACCAGTACACCTGAAAAAGTGGCCCTGAGTGCCAGGTCTGGGGCGCTTGCATGCTGCGCTGAAAGCTTTGCCGTGCATGCGCTCGAGAGCTTTGTACGCTGCGCAGACAGCCCTGCGCACAGAGCTGCCGGCCGAGTTCCTGGAGGACATGCGCGAGCGGCACCCCTCTGTTGTGGCGCACCTTCCAACCGAGCCCGTGGTGTTTGACATGTTCTCGTCCTGGCGCTTGGACTCCGGAAGCTATCCCGACATGGCGGAAGTTGTCGTGAGCGCATGGGAAAGCCGCTGCTTGTGCCTGGCGCCTGAGGACAGCAAGCCGCCGCGGCCGCAGCTCATGCACTCGAATCTCGGCAGTGTCGAGGAGGTGTTGGAAGTGTGCAGGTATGCTGCAGCTGCCCTGCCTCTTGCAAACAGCGCACCAATGTCCTTCCGAGAAGCTAGATGCCTTTCAGGCGTGTGGGACAGTCTTATGGCCGCGCTGCTCGTGCACGAGTCCGTAATAGGTCTTGCTCATTCTGTTAGTTCTGCACGTCCTGAGGCATGATTATAACGAGCTGGACCGACATGCAAGCATGAGAAGGGCACACAGTACCGTGCCATCATGCTTCCTGAAGACAGAGAGGACTGAGGCATCAGCGCATCCTCTCTGCCATCTAAGGGATGGCTGTGCCATCTCTTGCAGGTTGCCCCAGCGCATCAGGCCTGCGGCTTGTGCCTTCGGCAGCCTCACAGACGGCTTCCTGCCATTCCACCTGGAGGATGGCCGCACAGCAGAGATCCATGCTGCCAGCATTGTCATGAAGTCAGTCCAAGCCAGACTGCCCTCTTCGTCAGCTGTCGACAGCAGTGCCTTGGAAGGCTCTGCCAAGCTGGGTGATGATGAGGACAAAGGCAAAGCTCAGGTGAGCATGATGGCAGAGCAGGGGTTGTACCGTACCAGAGCCATACTATCAGTGCTCTAAAACATCTTCTATAAGCTGTTAATGTTTGAACATCCTCCATCTAGTGTATATTGGAGCAGGTGCTCTGCACACCTCAGTGATCGCAGAATTTTTCAATCCTTTTACATGGAAAGGAACTATGCAGCTGCTGATGCTGTTCAGAGCACACTATCGGGGACTGCTCTGAATTGTCTCAGGAAACGAATTTTTGACCATGTTGTCATGACAAGCATAGCATGCCTGCGGGGTGACTCTGATTGTCAGGTGTTTGGTGTGCAGGTGGATGCTAGGCTCCCCCTGGAGGCCCAAGAGAGGCTGAAGCAGCGCATGGCGCGCATGTTTGCTGTGAGGGACGTTGACAGCAGCGCAGCCAGCGCGGCTCTAAAGGCAGCCTACCATGACGTGACGTGCAAGCACATACTCTGCCAGCAATAATAGGTAGAGCAACTGACATAGGATGCAAGTCGGGGAGGGCACATAGAAGCAGCAGTGTTGGAACACACAGAAAGCGGCATCATCGCTCTTTTTTTACTGATAAGAAACAGTGTAACAGGTCATCAATAGCAACCGCCAGGGGCATAGGGCTGGAGCAACATTGATATGTGGCTGCACTAACTTCAGACCAAAGCTGCCACAGCATACGTGCCCATACTGTACAAATGCTGCCACCTGCGCAAGCAGTGTTAACTTGTGGGAGCATATATCCCTGGTACAACACATGCATATGTGTAGAGAGCCGTGAAGTTGAGATATTCAGCAGCTGCCCTGCAGTCCGTGCTGATTGTTATCATGTTAATGATGATCTGTCAGTATTTGCACTCCTTTCTGGATATCTGGTGCACAGTCGCAGGCCGCCCTTCAGCACTACTTGGGCACACAGCAGCATGAAAGGTGATGTTGAAATTCCAAGAAACTCCCTGTTCCAGCTGTCGCTCAGGCTGGTGAGCTGAAGCTCTCTGTGAGGGACTTGCTGGCCTTGGGTGCCACTTTTGGCGACCTCGTTCGAGCGGCGAGCCTGCGAGCGCTCAGGACTAGAGCCGACACCTTGGCGGCGTTCTCCGGGGTCCTCTCTGCTGCTGGCACAGGCACATTTGCACCTGTGACATTCTCCTTCAGCACCTGGACGCACAGCAGGGCTCTCAAGCCAGTCCAGACAGCTTCAAATGTTCCTTGGAGCTTCAAAGTGTCATTCCTACTTAGGCAAATTTGAGAAGTATGGTGTTTCAGATGCCTTGAGTGCATGTCCTCTCTAGGGCTTTTATGGCAGGAGCCCTGGGTGCAACTGTCGATGATCCTGCAAATTGTGGGACAGCGCTGTTCTACACGGCGCCTTCTGCGTGTGCATCTCCCCATGCTGCAATAGCGTCTGCCTCACATGGTGGGGCTTTGGGGTGCAGCGGACCTGGGAGCGCGACTGGGGGGTGCTGGCGCGGGTGAGGGGACCCGCCAGGACCTCCCCCCGCCTCGCAGCAGGGCTGGCTCTGCCAGGCTGCAGATTGGGGAGGAAGCTGTGAGGCGGAGCCTTTGGAGCTGCCTGCTTGCCATCCAGCCTCCTATATCCTGCACCAAGTACCATGATACTAAGATATGCAGCATACAGAACAAGCCCAGCAGCGATTGGGAGCAGATGCTTGTGAAGTCTTGGAATGACCACCATCACGTGCTTTATGCCAAGACATGGGTGGGACAGAGGTGTACACCAGGTGCTCTCTGTGATTACTAAGCAGGCACCTGGGCACTTTGAAGTCAGAGGGCTCTTTGGGGGCATCTCTGCGCTCTCTGCTCCATCCATGGATTCCTCCCTGGCTGCTGAGCTGGCCGCCTCTCTGGCGCCAGCCTGGGCCCCAGGCGAGCGTGGGATCCCGCTCTCACTCCTCTGCTGGGCAGGCACCTGCAGACACACCATCAGACTTAGCACAGCTCAATCGTAGGTGGCATGCAGTGCAGTGACAGCAGGAAGGATGGCATTGTATCACCCATGTGCAAGAACAGCACCTGACCCATGCAGGGCCGATTATTGCACACTGCTATCCCATGTAATGTAGGGTCTGCACCTTCCTGTAAAGTGCTATGCGCGGGATGTAAGTGTCATGCGCTTAATTATCGTGCCTCTCAGCTAGACCATGTATGTGCAGTAATGCAGAGGGCTGGGCTAGCAGCCTCACCGGCCTTGCCTGCTTGCCCAGAGGGGAGGTCTTGGGCTGGGCAGCTTGGGCGCCTCCTGCCACCGGTTTCATGCTGTAGCCTCCCCCGATACGCTTGACAACTGCCTTCACGGATGTCCTCTTTGGGGGAGCTGCCTCGCCGGCAGCTGGGGCTCTGCTTGCCTCTCCAGACTTGGGCCCTGTGTCAGTAGGCATGTGAATCAACTATGCAAGTTCTGTTCTGCTCTTATGATGTGCCTGAGGTGCAGCCAGGATTATCACTTTGGCCTGGCACACAGCCTGGTGTGATGTGCTGGCATAAAGCGCCATATACTTCTGACGGAGTTCATCCTGCAGATATGCATCAGCAGCAAGGATACAAAGTGAGAGAGTTGTGTGACGCTTGAAATGGGTGCCAGCCCGCACCTGATGGGGACAGACGAACGATGTTGGCGGTGTTCCTGCTGCGCTCACGCAAGATGGGGCTGTCCTGCAGCATCGCCATGGCGTCTTGGATGGACCTGCCCAGGGCAGTGGGCTCACTTGCCCGCTCGGGCACCCGGGCAGCATCTGTCGTCAGAGCGTCATTTGCCTCTTGCAGAGCGCTGAGCCGGACCTGCATGCCACAACGCTGCTGTCGAACCCATTCATGCCATGTCACAGGCCTGCTACTCAGCACCGCTTACAGGCGTGCTCCAGGACAGTGCTTGTGAGCACCCTGAGCCCCACAAGGACGTTCTGCATACCGGACAGACATTGCTACACACACGATTACTAATGCAAGGGTGCAGACAGTGCAGCGATGTGCATTGTAAGGTGGGTGGAGAGGCACCTGCTGGGCATCCAAGGTCCTGGCATAGGCCGCTGCATCTGCCTTCTGCTCTGCTCGAGCATCCTTCAGCTGCTCCTTTAGCTCTGCAAGACGCCTGTGCATACGCAAGTTTGCTCATCATGAGTGCGTCTGTCGTCATCTGTGAAGGCCCTGCGCTGCCTCATGCGGGCCGAGTCTCCCGCTCGTATGTATGCTCGTGAGTCAAGAGGCTCACCTGGCGAAGGAGGAGACCTCCTCCTGCTGCCGGCCAAGTTTGGCTTCCAGCGCCAGCCGGGCCTGCTGCTCCCGCCCTAGCTCCTCGACCCTGCGCTGCAGCGCCAGGTTCCCGGCGCGCAGCTCCGCCATCTCGGCGAGGCGCTTGTTGGCGTCCGTCACGCGCAGGCGCAGCGCGGCGCTCCCTTCCTCGGCGGCCTGGAGCGCCACCTGCATGCCCCGCTGAGCCACTCAGTCATGACCTGCTGCACACTCACAGGTGCCATCCATTGACCGCTGCCTGGCACGTGAGGTCTGACAAGCACGTCACATGCGACATGCAGGCGCATGACCAATGTGTGGCCGTCTTTTCTTCGGGCTGACGATGGCGCACCTGAAGGCCGGTCTTGTCAGCGTGCAGCTGGCGTGTCTCGGCCTCATGTGCAGCTGTCACTGCAGTCAGCTGCCTCTGCAGGGAATTCCTGTCTGCCACCACCGTTTCCAGCTCCTGTACAGGCAGCTACTAATTTAAGATGTTATCTCACCAGGCCTGCCACTGAGCCAAAACCTACCGCCTTGGGATGCAATTCCCGCTTGCAGACAACCAGTCAAGGATGCACCACATACAACCACTTTACTAGGATGGACTGCAGGGGGAAAAATGATGCGATGCAGTGAGGGCACAGGGCTTCGCTTTACCTTCAGCTGTCGCTGCAGGCTCTCCATCTGGATCTTCTGCGCGCGCGAGATGGAGCGCTCGTAGGCGGCCATGCCGGGGCTCCTACCTTCTGGCGCTGCAGCAGCTGGCGCGGCGGGGGTGGAGATCTCTGCAGGAGCTGCCTGCGGCTCTGTTTGAGGAGACGCAGCGGACCCATGCGATACATCATCGCCGTCTGACCCTGTAATGCACACATCCCGTATAGGGCCACAGGTTCTGAAGTGCTATCTTCCCCTGCGTTCTCCTTCACATGAATGACATGATTCACAGAGCTCTGTGGTATAGACTGTCTTGCTGGCACTCCCATCAAGATCAACAGTCAGGAAGACTAGGATGCAACCTTACACTTTTGTGTATCCTTCACAGAGATAGGGGCCACCACAACAGCAACTTACCAAGGATACATTGCATACCATGCCCAGATTCCTTTCAAACAGTGAAACAGAGCTTCCTCACGATTGCGGGCAATTTACACTGCTTTTGTTTCTTCACAGAAACAGGAAGCCAGAGTTGAGTACCAGCATCAGGCTCAATGGGGTGCGCCTCGGGCTCAGGAGTGCGCTCCCGCGCTGGCGCCCACTCCAGCAGCAGGTCCACCAGCTTGTGGTTGCCCTCCTCCTCCGCAATGCTCTGCGCAGTCTTGCCGGCGTCGTCCGCCCTGTCGGGGCGCGCACCCGCCTTGAGCAGGACCAGCGTGGTCGCCTTGACGCCTGCAGAGAAAATGTGCTTCCTCGGCAAAGGACAAATGCAGGCCGCAAGTCCTGGTGGGAAGGCTTGGTCTACTGCAGACGTCGCCCTGATTTCCCAGGTCATGAGCCAAAGTGCCACCTCCAGAGCGGCAACATGCTGCATCTGCCATGCTACTCATGAGCCAGCACTCCTGCTTTCAATGCCTGCTTGCTGACATGTGTAGGCCGACTGAAGGACAGGCAACCAATGACCCTGCATAGCAGGGGTCATGCATGGCATGACACTGTCCAGCAGGAATGGATGACTCGAATGAGGGCTGTACCCTTGGCAGCCGAGTAGTGCAGGGGGGTGCGCCCGCGCTTGTCAGCGGCCTCGAGGCCAGCGCCCAGGCCCAGGAACTTCTCCACCATCTTGCTGGAGCAGCCCACGGCCAGATGCAGCACCCCTCTGCCCTTGCCGTCCCTGGCATCCGTCCGTGCACCTGAACAGGCCATGCCACATCCTGCCAGTGTAAAGGGTCATCATGCTCTGGAGAGAGCAAAAGACAGCATGATACTTGAGATTCCATCACACCATCTGCGCATCAAGAGTGCTACTTTATTGATAGCCCTGACTGCAGCAGATGCTGGTGGCAGGACCCTGTGCCAGCCTGGCAGAGCGCTTCAAGCCCAGACGCTTCTAAGAGCTCCCAGCTTGCATGTGCTACAGAAGGGCCGCCGTGACAGGTCTGGCATGGGCTGCTTGAAGCACATGCATGGCAGTCCTTCAATAGGACACTCTCCTCTCGTAGAGTGAAGGATTGAAGTAACAAACGCTGTCAAAGATTTGAGTCAGACGCACCAGCATGCAGCAGGGCGTCAATGGCTTCCTTGCGGTTGCCCTCTAGGGCAAACAGGAGGGGCGTCCTGCCTTCGCGGTCGGTGGCCTCCAGGTCAGCGCCAGCCTGCGCCAGGTCATCGATAATGGTGTGCGCCTGCGAGCTGGAGTGGCCGGCTGCCACATGCAGTGGCGTCCAGCCCTGCGCAATGCATGCCGCCATGTGAAGGCTACATCAATGCGATGTGACTCCACTGTTGCATGCATGTCTATCTGGGAAACTCGCGATGCGTAAATAAGTGGTGGACACACATCAAATACTCGCAAGTTGCAGCGCTGACCGAATTCCACCGCTGAACCATATGCTGACCCGCTTGATGGTGTGAGCGGTCCCATGCAGCTCAGTGCATCACATTGCAAAGAAGGGCCGAAGAGGCGACAGCTCACCTCTTTGTTCCTGGCAGTGATCTCCGCACCGCGGCTTAGCAGCAGCAGCACAACAGCCCTCTGCGTGTAGAACACTGCATAGTGCAGAGCTGTGTCCCCCTGCATGTCCTGTGCCTCCAGTTTCAGCCCCTGGTCCAGCAGCCATGCAACCTGCAGATGGCAATGTGTTGGGTTCAGATCCGGTTGGAAAAGACCGTACGGACTTCTTGTTGTCTTTCTGAGAAGCGTTTGGGCAGCAATGGCCCAAGCTAGGCAGGCCAGAGGTGCATAGCTTCTGACAGGATGTCAGGAGTACAACGGTCACACAGGCTGCACCTTGTCGGTATCGCTGAACATGGCTGCCCGGTGCAATGCCGTCTTTCCGTCATGATCTACAGCTTCGATGTCGACGCCAAACTTTGCAAGGGGAGCCTTTCCCACCATGTCCCCTTCTCCAGGTTTCGCTGTTCGCGAGTCCTGGCGACGTCTCAGTGTCTGCAAGAGTCCTTCAGGCCTGCAAGAGCTACTTCTGTCCTTACATTATTCTGCATCAGGGAAAATGATACCTTTCTTCTGGTTAATGACTCTGCACAAGTGAATCCAATGGATGATGGCATGACTTGCCCTTTCAAATTTGCAGAGCCTCTATTAGACTGCTTGAGTGTCTTACTGGTTGCTTGGAGACCTCAGCTCTGCCCACTGCAGATTATCTTCCTCGCCCACCAATTCGGCGATGTCCCGTAGCTGAATACTCAATGCAAGCGAGAACGGCCTGCTCATGCTCTGACATCCTCTCTGGATTTCATCTCACGTCAAGCATGCCCACAGTTGTGTCTCAGAGCCCCAATTCGACGTCCGGGTGTACGAACGTACGGCTGCGACATTCGCATTTGAATGCTTGGCGCTTCTCCGACACGGGTCACATGCTCGAGTCAGATGTGCATTTATTTCTCTGATGCACATTTGGTGTAGTGTTTTGTAAATTCAAGGTTCTACTGATCACTGCTGTGTACCGGTGCCTCGCAGAGCAGTGCCTGTGTATCGCTGTACACACATTGAGAGAGGTGCAGCATATGCAGCACGTCAGGCCAGTTTGCGCCTCCTGCTGGCAAGCGCTATGAGGAATGCTATCTGTCTCTCATATTCCTCAGAAGCGTATCACTGGTCGAGGCCCTTCCCATAGGGAGCATGGCACCCACCCATAGTACTAATGGCGATCTGGCGGGCCAGAGAGGAGTGGCACCTCACGCTGATGCCATGCCACACAGTCGGAGTGAAGACCACCTCAGCCGAGGCTCAGCCCTGCCGAAATCTGGTACGTCCAAGGATTGTGACGTCCCCAATTGGAATGTGGTGATGGGTTAGTCAACCTCAGCTGTGGGCTTCTCACACAGGCAAAATATGGAAGAAATGGAAGCCAGGCATCTGGGGCCGCTTCAAGGACTTCCTCGTGTCCCCATACTTCAAGGCCTGTGCTCAGCTCGCCAGTGGTAGCTTTCCCAATTGGCCATGCATGCCTCGCATTGAGCGTGTGGGACCGGCATTGGTGTTGCATTGGTGTAGCGACTGCTCAGATGAAATTGTCATATGTCTTGGCAGCACAGTGATGAGGTCGATGTTGTGCTGCACAGGGCAGTTTGTCATTGCCCTCTTTGTGTTTGTCCACAAGCTCAACTTCACACTCTCCTGCCTGGCTTCCATCTTCTTCTACATAGGTATGCGCCGGTCGAGGCCCTTCACATGTCTGCTGATGGTGTCCGGGTTTGTGTGTAAAGTGCGAGTGGCTGGCACTGTTCGTCAGAGCACAGCATGCAGCATGGACTGATTGAGATGCTGCGGGGCAGGTGTGATCTTGAGGCAGGACCAGCATGTGGCCAGCTTCCTCATGGCGGGCTTCAAGACTGCGGGCTGCATCCTCACAGGAGCCACATTAGGCGGCATTGTGGTGCGCGCTGGCTCTAGCCCACGCTCCTGTCAATCATTGTTTCTGATGCCGTCACACCTCGAGACCTGCCATGACAAGGACAAGATCCAGCGGCTTCCTACAGGGCAGTGGTTACAGCAGAGCGATGCTCTCTGCTGTGTTCACATAGATGTGTTTGAGGGCCTGGCGGATACTGTTCAGAATTATCTGAGGTGAAATTGCATGAGGCGGGTGACAGTCCACCTGGGTGTTGCAGCTGGAGTGCATCAAGGTGTTGGGGCAGCGCAGTGTGGGCTACATCTGCCTGTTCGGGGTGCTGGGCATGCTAATCACCTCCAGCGTCAGAGTGACGGCGGACCTGGGGACGGGGCTCATCAACGGCGTCATCTATGGCATTGTTGTGGTCATTGCTGTGATCCCCGGGCGCCCTCCCCAGACTTCCCGGGGCATCTGGGAGCAGGTACATCGATTTCCATCCTCCTCAGTAAGTCAAAGCCACGCCAGCAACAATGGACTCAAAAGATCAGCCGAGTATGAGCATGGTTTGCATGATGCCTGAATCACGCATGGTACATTACCTCGTATGGGAAAGCCAATCAAACATCTGGATTCCATGGGAAACCCTGGCCCTGCTGGGGGTCAGGCATCTGATCAGCCCTAGGTGGCTGGGAGACTTGTAATGTCTCTCTCTCTCTCTTTAAAACCTTCATACTGTCATTCGCCTCCCACAGCTGAGGATCACCCATGTCAGGGTGTACATACAAGGAGCCACAAAGCTGTAGAAGCCTGTCAGCTTTCAGATACGCAGCCAACAGTTGAGGGCCGGCTTGGCAGCTTCACATAGCGGCTGTCCTGAGAGTGCTGTTGTCGCGGCAGGTCGTGGTCCCCTTCTGGTACAATGGGTGGCTGGTGGCCTTGGCGGACATCTTGGCGGGCTGCTTCGTACTGACCAGCCTGGCGCGCCAGGACGTGAAGCACACCTCAGCCAAGCTCATTGCGGTGAGCGCCCTGCCTGTGCACTCTGGTGCCATGCATGCGCGGTGGCCAGTTGCATGTCATGGGCTCTGCTGCACAAGGCCCGAAGAATATTTGCACATGCGCTGACCTCCTGCGGAAGGCCTGCTGCTTACCAACAACTCCCACCCTTGCGCATGGCGGCTGCAGAGGAGCTTCTGAGTCTGTGGCAGCTTAGGCATGGGAATGGACGCAGCTGTTCCATGTTCTGACATGCGTCCTGGTGCAGGGCATAGGGCATTCCCTTTCCGGCTATGCAAGCCTCATTCTCAGGTCAGACGAAGATGTGGAGTCTGACAAAGCCAGCGAAGCCTTCCCGGTGCACCCAGACAGCCTGCAAGTGCTCAGCAAGGAGAGCACTGCCTTGGTCGCTTCGCCCAAGTCGCCCAAGTTACCCAGGACAAGGACAGCTCAGGACGACTGGTACGAGCGCCTCAACAGCAATGGCAGAACGTCTGCAAAGCCGGTAAATCCATATGCGCTCCTACCACTGCTTGACCTGTCAGCTCTGCTTGACCTTTGCTAGTTACCACTTGTATCTTTGCATACAGCACAGCAAAAGGTATACCTCACTGCTGAGAGTGTCTTCCGTGGTGCAGCCTGGCTCAAACAAGAGCATCAGGGTACAAATGGAGATGGATGACGGCCACTGCTCATGCGACGGCTATCTGTGCGCTCCCCTCATGCCGCTGCATGTTTTGCTCGCTTTACCCAATCACTCTCAGTGCCTCTTAGCGGGAAGCAGGACTGCATGTGCCTGCTCATCTCATTAGACTCAGCTCTACAGTCACACCTGTAGCTGATCCTTTTGACCTGGAACAGGGAATGTGTACCCCCGGGTTCCACAAATACAAGCACTGCAAGCTTCGCAAGCTTCCTGCAGCTCCTCTGTGCATGCAGGCAGAAGTGGCAGCAGTTATCTCTAAGTGTGTTGCGTGCAGGGACTTTCTCGAAGAGGTCAGCCGGCCAGACAGGAGCAATCTGGGGCATGTGCCGGTCAGCCCCTGCCTGCGCAGCCTGCGGCCAGTGCTCGTCACCCTGAGGCGCCTCACCACTGAGGTGCAGCCCCACCACCGAGCCGCCTTGACTATGCAAATCACGTCCATCGCAACATCTCTGCTGCATTGCGATGGACCCAGTGATTCTTGCAGCACCCAGTAATTCTTGCAGCAGCCCTACATCGGAGGCCCTCCCTCAATCATGCAAAAGCATTTGCCACAGTGCAATGTGCAACTCCCCACTCAGCCACTCATCCCATCTAAGTCTTAGGGTCTATGATTTCTAGGGGGCCTTATTGGCCTACCCTTTGAAGAAATCAATGGTGCGATGATGTCACATGCAAGTCTCTAAAAATCATTTGTCACCATCCTTGCAGGCAGTAGTAGAGCCACCCTGGGCTGACAACTGCTCAATGGACGTCGACGCTTGGAAGAAGCTCGGAGATTGTATGGGCATACTGGCGCTCCGAAATGCTGCCCTGGAGACTCTCCTTGAGGTGGGTGCTCCACCCAGACATTCAGTTGG
The DNA here is from genome assembly GCA_963930925.1 of Coccomyxa viridis. NCBI lineage: Eukaryota > Viridiplantae > Chlorophyta > Trebouxiophyceae > Coccomyxaceae > Coccomyxa > Coccomyxa viridis. The sequence goes on from CAWVOJ010000012.1 coordinate 840,475, forward strand.
AGGGCTTTGAGGCGTTTTTATTTGAGCATGCTCAGCAGGTAACCCAGCAATGCTTGCTAGCATTGCCAGCTGTATTGCTGACTTTCATGCAGACTTCCGATGATTATGTACTGCGCACCGGTAAACGGTTAGCTCTGCAGTAAAGGAGTGTCGGACGGGACTCTACTGGATAGCCCTTCCACAACAGGTTCTGAAGCAAATTCAAGCTCTTGAAGCCATCCTGCTGGCGCAGGAGGACATGCGGAGCCCGAATCACGTCCTGAGCTCAAGCGAGCTGCGGGAGATGCTGGGCGCGGACGTCATGCCCCTGTTCCGGCTGCTGTTCGTGCAGATGGCGGCCTCCTGCGCCGCGCTGGCTTCCGCCCTCCGGGAGGCTGCCAGCGGCAAGCGGGTGAGCAATATGCCGTGCATGCCATTTCTGTAGCGTTCTTGTGCACGGCTGTCATAATAGGCATTGCACGAGCTTGCGTGCACTTGGCCTACAGCCATGTTCCCTCCCCTGAGTACTGTTATACCTGAACAAGAGAAACAGTGTGCACAACCAGTGAGGGGAGGTTGGCCAGCGGTCAGAGCCTGTTGGTAGGGCCTTTTGGAACAGTGTTGTCTGATATATCTGGGGGAGATGCGCCCATGAGGTGATGCTGGCACTGCGCAGGCACAAGCCCGGCTGCGGCTGCTTCTGGAGCCGTCATATGCAGTCCTGGAGTTTGAGCTGGCCTCAGCTTTGCACTGCATCATCAATTCCCATTGGAAGCGCCTGCTGCAGAATGCTGGTTTCCGGCCCACTGTCCAGGTAGAGTAGCTGCCTTGCTGTCGTGCACTGAGTCGTGGACTTGCATGCCTGCTCAGTGACAGGAAATTGACTCACACCATCTCCATGATACAGAGGAAGTACTCCTTGTAGCCCAATTTTGAGATCTAGCCATTTCACGTCCTCGGTAGAGCAGGCATTTCTCCCAAGCGTCAGCCCATATGCCAATACCTGCACTGATGGGTTACCGCTCCAGACCCACAGGACAGTCGGAACTTGCGGGATGAGAAGCTAAGCGCATCGAGCTGTGTCTGGTGCCGTGCAGGTGAGGGTCCTCATGTACCTGGGGGCGCTCTGCAGCGGCATCTTGGAGTCCCTGGCCGACGTCGAGAAGGCCGCGCTGACGGCCCTCAGCGCGCCGCACCACCAGGGCCGCGTCTGGCCGGCCATCCAGCGGGCGCTGCACATCCGCAGCAAGAAGGTGGACGACCCGGAGGACCCCTCCAGCCCCTGCAGCCCGGCCAAGAAGCAGGCCCTGCAGCAGACCTGGATGGAGATGCTCTCCGCCACCAGCGCTGCCTTCCAGAACGGTGAGGATTTCGAATTAGCCCTCTGGTGTCCATCCGGTTGCGCCAAGGGTTGTTGCTGCTCCTCAGTCGTGTCCATACAGCAGGTGTCAACCCAGTCTAGGTCGCACTCAATGCTTGCCACTTATTGAGTGCGGCCTACTTCTGTGTCTTCACCTTCCATACGAACTTGACCTAGTAGGTGCAATTGGAGTAGGCTGGATGGCTGGTTTAGAGGTGCATACCTTGAACGTAGGAGAAGCTCTGCTAGGGGTGTTACAATATTCAATTATGCTAGGGGTCCAACAGGCATGCTGCTGGCATTGCAGGAGCGGACAATGATGGGGTCCCAGCTGGGCTGCATCCTTCTGCATCAGCACCAACGCTGTACTACGGCTCCAGCCAGAGGCCGCTGCAGGTTCAGGCGCCACATGTACTGGTAGAGCGCTTCAGTAACCCTGCCCCCAATACGGTGGAGCGCAGATCTGTGTCAGCGCAGCCGCCTCTGCATGGCTCCATGTCATCGCCAGCTCAGCCTAGCAACCCCTCCAATGGCGCTTCTAGATCAGGCACACATTGGCAGCATGGCGCGCCAGCAGCGCCACCTCAGCAGCCTGCTGCTTCACAGCCTTCAGCAGAACCCTCGAGCAGAGAGCAACCCTCAACCCAGGAACTGGTACTGGATCCAGAGACCATGCTGTATAAAGCAGGTAGAGCTCCTTGGTTGCAGGCTGCCAATCATTGCGTCGTAATATTAAATCCTGGTAGATTGCAACCAAGCTATATGGATGCAATATTGATTGCAGTATTGACATTAAAGCTCTTTTACCTTATACACTTTCTATGATGATCTTAGTCTCATCATAATCCACTGCATTACTCAGCTTCTATAAGCCCTTCAATAGCTGACCAGTATGTCGGGGAGTATCTCCGGTCCATGTCAGCCTGCATAGACACTTCATGCCAGGTCATGGTCAAGTTGCCTTGGGTGTGACTTGGTGTCTACACAATGATGCAGATTGCTAATGTGCTCAGACACATCCAGGTATTGCCCATGATAGTGAGATCTGCGGTACAGATCGGTCCAGCAAAGCATCGGGTGCTGACAAACAACGAACTCTCCAGCAAGACAGCGGAATTCGCCTGCAGCAGCATCAGCAGCACGCCTCAGGTACGGGAGCCTTTGGAAATATTGGCTGCCTCAATTTTGGCCAGTGTTGAATACGCAGTCATGTCAGTGGCCCCTGATTATTATGAAGGCATCTGATAGTATGCAGCTGATTCGATGCTCCTTGCACAGTCTCCCACACACATGCTGCCTAGTCGTATGGCAAGAGTCCTGACGACTGCTCTGATGTGCAGAGGCATCTCCCAGAGTGGAACTGACTCCCCACGGCATTGTGCACATGGGGCTGAGCAGCGCGTCCCCCACAGCATTGCAGGATTGGTTGCCACGCAGCGATCGCTTAAGGCCCAGCCCCACACCTCAGGATTCCCAGGAAATTGCAAGGGCCCGTGACAGTGCCCAGGCTGCCCATTTCCCAGGCAGCCTGCCAGGATCTCCATGCAGGCCCAGCAGCCAGGGTACATCCTCAGGGACCGCTCACGACCCGCTCTCGGATTCCCTGAATGCAGCCCCAAGCTCAGGCGCCAAGCAGCCCAGCTCAAGCCCTTCCCTGCCAGTCGACTATGAGTCGGCAGGCACTGGAGATGGCAGAGCTATGGATGGCAGCCAGACAGGTGTTAACAGCAGCAGGAGCCTGCAGACAGAGGCTCCTGAGGATCAGGAGCTTCTGAGCTTGAGGCCGACCCGCGACTTTGTAGAGCACTTCAACCAGCACACCTCCTTCCACCGCCGGAAGATCCTGCGCAACAGCAAAGGTGAGACTACCCCTGATACAAGTTTCAGCATATCCACCAGCTTGTACATCCCTAGTGAGGCTGCTGGATACCTCAGCTGCTGCAGATGAACGAGTTCCATTGTGCTTCAGTCCTGCACCCTCTGGGCTGTCAGGCAACACATACAGCGGCAGGAGCGCATGTCAACATGCTCACCTAGCAGTGCCGAGGCTCAGCCCATGAATGCTTGTAAAGAAAAGGGCTTGAAGCATGTTGGCAGCCAGGGCTACCTCATTGCTTACCATGTCAGTGCTCTGGGCGCAGGTAGAGGCAAGGGCGCCTCTGGGAAGGAGGCAAGGTCTTTACAGAGGAAGAGGAGGAGATCCAGAATACAAGGTATGACTAGCCATATCCCCATTCACATGTGGCATGCCCTGTATGGATCCCCAACATAGCTGATTTTTTTTTTGGTATTATAGCTCTTGCCTGAGACATGGAGTGTGACACTGGTCATTGTTCTCAAGGGCGGGGGCTCCGCTTTAAGTCTCTGAGAAGACTGAGGGGACCTTCTGTGCCCAGTGCCCAGGGAATTTGATGCCTCACCTGTTGCCAGGTTGATCTGGTTTTGAGCTAAAACCAACGCCAAGGGAGTTGACAAGCTGTTGCTGTTGCACTGCAGGCATCATGACTGTGCTTTGGCAGCGGATAAAAGAGGAGTTTGGGTGGACATGGCCACACCTGCAGAATCTGGTTGGCTATGCATTCTTTCAGGCGATCTACCGCATCCTCAAGAAGGACATCCCCGCATCATTCCAGTCACGGGAGACCCTGATCCAAGCCCTGAGGTAAGCGCCAATCTCTCACACAGTAGGCTTGCTCGCTGGATATGCCAGGCGCATTAGCAGAGTATTCCAGGATGCTCTGCATTACCAGCAATGAGCCAGGCGTGGGACCTGACGCCCTAGCAGATACAGAGATATGTGCAGGCTAAGCTGCTCTACAAAAATGGTTACATGTGAGATCAACTCTGCAGCCCGCAGCCCGGCCTTTACATATCCCTGTATGATGTGTAATATCTGGAAAGGAGGTCCTGGCACTGCCATTGTGTTGCTGTTCAGGCCTTCTGCTCTCAGCAGTGCTTGTTTGCAGGTCAAGGAGAGTACACTTCTTCTTGAAGTACCTGCTGGCCTCAGTCACTGTCCTCTGTGTGCTCGCCATCATGCTCTGGTACATCCCAGGCTTCCACGTATGGAACCCTATCTATGCAATGACAACGGTGAGATGCCAAGCTTCCCTGGGCGCCCTCTGTCCTGCTAAAACCCCTGCCTCCATGTTGCCGTGTCATGGCATGCTTTCAACATGCCAAATGGGGATGCGAATTTGCTTGTTGGGGAACGCTGTATCTGGTGCCTAGTTCAGCAGATGTAGGAGCGTACTTGCATGCATGAGCCATGCGTGTGCGGGTGTGACACATGTATTACAAAAGTGTCGTGCATGCAGGTGGCTGTGGTGCTCTCAGAGAAGGTGGACACAACGCTCAGCAAGGGCGTCCTGCGTATTGGGGGGACCGTTGTGGGGGGCACCCTCGGTGAGCACATGACCCCTCCTGACATTGTTCTGGCGCAGGAGTGTAGGCAGTGTCATGGCCAGGCCACCCCTTTCAGAGGCTGCCCTGCAAGAGCTGCTGTGAGTGGGTGTTCCCTAGACCCCTGTGCTGCACCTCAGATGCAGCAGCAGCTTTAGCCGTCACATGATGTTCGCTGAGCATTGCATAGGTAAGCGCATCATACTTGGATAGCAAAGGGGCGTTTCTTGCAAGAAGGGGTGCTGCTTCCGCAGGTTTTGTGGTGATGCTGCACCCTGACTTGGCAACCAACCCCTACGCACTGACAGCGATTGTGTGCACGGCCACTTTTCTGGTTGCGCCCATTACGCTGACGGTGTACAGATACGCCGCCTTTCTGACGCTCATCACCTTCCACAGCCTCATCCTCTGCCAGTACAAGTGCGCCCCAGCCTCCTGCCTCCATATGCATGGTGCTTTTTCATGAACTGGCTTCAACCAAGAAGTGCAAATTGCAAGGCTCAAGAAAGGGAAGAGCACCAGGATCGTGTGATAGATACAGTGCATGAACTTGGATTTTGGCAAACCGGCATATCTTTTGTTACTTTCCATTGGGTCAACAGCTTGATTGTCTGGCCCAAGCGGCCGTCTGAGGCGTAGCACGATGGCCCCTGGAGGAGCATGTTCTGAGGGCGCTGTGCTTGATGTGCTGTGCGGTGCAGGCCCATCCCAGGGAATCACGGCAGCATGACGCTGTGGTATGCGCGCATCACCGACATTGCGGTGGGCGTGTGCATAGTGCTGCTCTTCGACCTGGTCATGCCCTGGTAGGCTGTCCACACATGAGCTTAGTGTCAAAGCCATGCCATTGTGAATGATAATGGCAGCCTGCATGGTGGCCAGCCCTGAATATCTCGAGGCTTGACAGTTGGACCTCCAAGCCTGGCATAGCTGCACTGAGCTTGCATGACTTGAGTGGTTTGCTGTCATCGCTACGGAGATATTCAGGGCTTCCTTTTACGCCAGTCTGCAACTGTCTTCTTCTACATTCTCACGTATGATGGCACGTATGCTCTGAATATCTCGCAGCCTGACAGCTGACCTCCCGGTCTTTGTATGACGCCCTGCGCGTGTAGGGGCCAGGTGGTCTTCTCATGCTGTGAAGGTGTTCAGGGCTTCCCTCTGCCAATCAGCATGGCATGCCCGGGGAGGGCGAAGGCATTGGTGCTATATCCTCTTGCTATCCAGGTACGCTGGCGCAGATGCTTTGGAGACGATGGGCGAGATATACAGGCAGGCCGCAGAGTTACTGGAGGGGTACTACGACGCCTTCTACAATGAGACCAGGCTCGCTGGGCACGGCAGAGATGAGACTGAGGAGATGACTGGCGTGGCCGCCCTGGAGAAGGACCTGCTGCAGAAGAAGATTGCACGGCCGATCAGTAAGATCATCCATCTTGGTTGTTTTGGGTGCCGCGTACGTGCCAGTCAGGCCATGCAAGCTCCCTCGGTTCCCTTTTGCCCTCCTCAATAAGGGGCTGCAGGAGCTTTTGCGACCTGAACAAGGCCGGTGGCCAGTAAGAGCTACACTCTATCGTTCCACCCTTGAGGTGCAGCAGCTCAGACAGCTGCAAAGGCGGGCTGTGTAAGCTTTTGAGGCCGCAAGGGAAGTTCCAAGCTGAGATGCAGAATGTTGGCATGCAAATGGCTATCTGTCAGGCAATAAATGGCGTGCCTTCTGTGCGCTGCAGGTGAGCTGCAGATATCACTGCAGAGGGAACAGGTGCTGTGGAAGCACGGACTCCTGGTCATTCCTGCAATCGTCTATGACCTGCTCAACACCATGATGGTGTGATCTCTGTAGGGCAGCACCCTGATATGCTCATGAAATGAAAGGTCACCCAGACGCAAGCTGTTGTTCCAATTATGCTCATCTAGCATGCCTTTCGTGCACAGCACCAGGCGTTCAGGTCTGACTCACGATGACGCCCACTTACAACACAGGGGCATCGAGTCATGATGCATGGAACCTTACTCTAGAAAACAGCTTCCGAGAGCTGACAGATGTGGCGCTTCTGGGCGCAGCTCTTCCAGGACCGGCTGGAGGCGGTGGAGGTGATGCTGCTGCAGAAGCCCATCGTCAGCGGCCGCTACACCGCCTACGCCTTCCATCACTTTGTCCTGCCCCTCGACCCCCACTTCCGCGCTGTCTGGCAGCGGTGCGCTCCCGCCTGTCCTGCCCGTTGCAATGTCTTTTGTCGTGATCCCTCCTGTGACTTTGCACGTGCCTGGGAGTCTCAGTGCTAGCTCTTTATGTAGCCCGCACATCCAGAGGCGCCAACTTGACGGGACTTTCCGCGGCATTTCAACACTGGGGTGCGGTTCTGCAATAGGGCTCTTGTGGCCTTTCCGCTAAACCCTCAATGCACTCAAATCAGCAGCTCTGTGTTTCGCCTTCATTCATTCATTAGATACACGCTTCCCAATCCGTAGATCAGGTGCGTTGCAGCAGACATTCAATGGCAGCCCTCCAGCCTGCCCTGTCTTGGGATTTTCTCCACCATGTGTACAAAAGCCCTGCAGTCTGCAAGTCTTCCCTGACATAATCCACCCAGCTCTGTGCTTCGCCTTAGTGCCTGATTCTGGCAAATATACTTCGCAGCAAGGCTGCCTCGTGTGTGCGTGCAGAGTGAGTGCGCTGGGTAAGACGGTGGAGGCCGTCCTGTCCAGCCGGAAGCATCCGGGCATGTTGAAGCAGCTTCGTGACAATGTCGACAGCCTACAGAAGTCCAGGTACCTCCTTCATCTTTCACAGCATGCCTAGCTCACACTAGATGCTGTGCAGCAGCTCAGCCTATGCGCTCCGTCCAAGTGCATCGGGTGAGTGCATGGCCGTTGCCCTGTGTAGCAAGATTCTGTACACTGACAGTCTTTGCCCTATGATGCAGGGTGGCTCTGCGCAAGGCGTACATACAGCGAAATCATGAATTCCATGCTGCGGTAGAGACAGACGCAATTCTCGAGCGGACGCCAGACGACTCCCTGCGCTACCAGTCTGTGACCTTTTCCCTCATCAGAGCCCTTGACAAGGTGGCACAGCTTTTCCCCATCCCTCCATGAAAACACCTGCGCGCATCCGTCCCTGACTGACTGCTGCTCTCGGGCACAAATGGTGCATAGAGCTTATCTTGGGTACTGCTTCCTCGGCTTGATTGGCTGGCGCCGGCATGGCATGGAGGTATTGGGCAGCTCATTTACCATGGCGCCTGTCTCTGCCAGCAATGCCCATTAATGGAGGTGTGGTCTGGGATGCAGTGTGTGCTGACGGCGCGGCTGGTGGCGGACGATGAATGGATTCATGAGCATGTCCGCTCTGGGAGGTGGCAGCAGCGGCGCCTCTGGCTGGGCTTGTCTAGCGGCAAGAGCAGGAAGAGCACATGAGGGTTTCAATCATCCATGTCTGGTTGCAGCATCCCTCTACCATGACTGCGACGCTCAGCCTCTCGCAAAGGCAGAGCTTGGCAGGCGATAGGCTTCATGTATAGGCCATGAAGCGGCCATGCTGCAGATGCTGCCGTGGTGTCAGACACTAGCCCACCCTTGCCAAGGAAGAGTGAAGCAGAGCATACAATGCAGATCGGGTATGTGATCAGCACCTTTGGTCCTTGAGAAGGACAGATGTGAGGCCAAGTCTGCTCAACTCGAGAGCATATCTCTTGGGGGCAGAAGACAATTTTGCAAGTCAATAGACCCTGGTGCAAACTCTATTAATGTGTTCATGATCATGAGCTCACGGAGTCAGTTGGTCTCACCAATGCAGTGTCATAGTCAAGCACAGCTTGTGTGTAGCAATTCCTTGGTACGCTAGTGCCACGAGCCTATATGCATGGGCAATCAATTGCAGCAGATGCTATGTTACAAGGGTGTGCTTGGCAGACCTTAAGCATGCGGATTGCCTTGTATGCTGCAGCAACGCTGCCCTCTTTGCTTCTACAGTGCTATGTTTGCCTGTCACAGAGAGAGAGACATTACATCGCTTCCAGTCACATCCTCCCAGCAGCTGGACTCCTTTTGAGGGCGCCCACATTGCCCAGACTGGGCAACTTTGACAGGGATGCTCCAGGCAACATCCCACAAATGTCAGATACGCAGCCTTCTTCTCTTCCATTATGTAGGGCTCTCTTCGAGGCGTCACCGCGATGATGCTGCAGCTACCTGACGAGCTCCTTGCATTGATAGCCAGGGAGGTGCTCGCAAAGGACGAGGGATTGAGGCTGTGGTGCAAGCTTTCTGGTACCTGCACCCGTTTGTGGAGCTTTTCATTACCCTCAAAGCCCACCTACTTCCTGGACAACAGTCTGACGACTGACGGTGATCTACTGTGGTAGTCGAATGACGATGCCTCAGAGGTCTTGATTGTGCTTCTGAAGCTCAACTGCTGCAAGTTCGTTTATGAAATACCCCGTGGAAATACAGGAGTCTTATGGACATGGAGAAGGATACGAGATGCGCATCAGCTGAGCTTGACTGTGAGCGGGAGGGCCGATGGTCAGGGCGATTACCATTCCAATGCGGCCATAGCAATGCTGCAAGCCCCTCCAGCCCTCACACGTCTGAGAAATCTGGTGCCGCCCGGTTTTTCTGTTTCCGCTTGCATGGCTTCACGCTTTTACAAAGGATCTGATATGCTGTTACATGCAACTGCTTACACCACTCTGTCGGTGGTGTCTACTGTGCATGCATGCCCAGCAAGAGGACGCTATCATATGATGAGTCTCATTGCAGCACCAGTCTGTATGCTTGCAGCACTTGACACGTTGTGGCAATGATGGAGTTGTGACATGCGTTGCTGCTTTTGGTGCCTTCTGGAGTAACCTTGGCGCTGCTGCAGGCACTGCAGACTTCTGGGGATGCTCGCTACTTGTTGCACTGCCAGCCATGGGTTCAGAAGCTGCTGCTGGGCGCAAGCAGCCTCACAGCGCTGTCCACTACTCCAGGCACGATCCCGCGCTCGCCTATGCTGCAGCACCTGCCCCTTCGCCACCTGGAGCTCATCGTATCAGCCAAGACAACGCACTGCCTGAAACGGATCTTTGCTGATGTCAGCTGCTGCTCTACCTTAAGCTCCCTAAGGGTTATGAGTGATGAGCATGAAGAATTGGAACACTTAAGGCTAGAAGAAGGCACACTGGACTATCAGCATGAGCCCGTGGAATTGCAAGACATGTATCTGCACAGCATGCCAAGCCTGAAATCTGTGAGCTTGGAGGACTGTCTTCCAGGATGGGAGCTGTCCTTGCCAGCTGACTGCTCATTGTTCCTCAATGTGACAGTGAATGAATGGCAGAGGAGAAGCTTTGAAGGTCACATAGTCGGCCTGCGCCTGAGCAGTGTTATGCCTCCAACTCTTCAAGTCTTCTCAGCTCTCCAGTATCTTGAGATTGATCTCGCGGAAGGTGAAGAGCTGGATTTGGCACTTTTCCAGCAGGTCCCCCATGTCAGGCTCATTCTTGGTTTTGAGGGTCACCTGCGTATGACGGCGGGATCCTGGCAAAGCTTTGAGATCTTTAGGTCCCATGAGCTTGACCTCGTCATCAGTAATGTGAATGCATTCGTCAGAGACACAAGTGGCTTTACCTTCATGTCAGAGAGCAGGTCTGCAAACGGGTCCTCGCAGATGCTGGTACGAGAGATTGAGGAAGCATGCCGCAGGCATGGCAAAGCTTGCCATGTCTTCATGCACCATGGAATGTTGTGGGGTGAGCGGAAGGAGTATGTGACCTTGAGTACCAGCAGGGACACTGCAAAAAATTGTCCTGTCTTGTGTGAGGACGGTGATGCTGAGGGCCATTCTCAGGCCATGGAAGGCAGCAAGACTCTCTGTGGCATGGATGACTTCTGGCCGGCCGATCCTTGTGTCATTGTGAAGAGAGCATAAGACCTCTGGCTCCAAAAGGCTCGCTGAGACAGTCAGCGCTCGAGTATGCATGTTAGCTGTGCTGAGCCTTCGTGCCAACAGATACCTCAGAGGTGGAACCCCGCTGCAACATGAGGATCCTATACCAATGCATGCGCATGAAATCAGAGGGGCTGTCAGGCGCGGAAATAACGGCAGTGCACACAAGCTGACATGCGTGGGGTTGCTGGGCTTGTTGCAGATTGTCTAGGCCTATAGCACTTGTCATGATGGGAGTTAGGCATTTGATTTGCTACAGCTGTGGCCATGTGACGGTCTTCCCTCTCTCTCTACCTACAGGTGGTCAACGTTGCAGCAGCTGGAAGAGATGGATTTATTCTCCCTCTTCATGCGATCACTATAAGCTCTTGATGACATGCCAAAAAAAGACGTCATCAGCACTGCTCTAAACTTCAGATCAGATCATACCACAAACCTTTGCAAAGTCAAGATTTATCCCCTAAGGCACAGCCTATTTTGGCCTATCTGTAAGACGAATTGGCTGGTAACAGATTTATTCATATGCCAGCGATGAAGAAGATGGTGAATGTGAGCATGCCCAGTACAGGTCCGAGGTCAGCATCTTGTTCACGTGCTGCCTCCTGGTAGAATTGCGAGGACTGCGCGGCATTCCTGCCGCTGGTGTCCGCCCAAGCCTTCGAATTCTTGACTCCACCCTCGGCAGCGCTCCAACGTCGGGCAGATGAAATCGTCAGCAACACATATCATTGCTGATGCTCAGGTTCCCAGGCAAGTTCCCCTACGCCTCAGACTTTGATGGTGCTCTGCCCTGCCAAAGCTGACCAAGCAGTTGATCTTGGATGTCCGAACCTTGCCAGTCCCGCATGGAACGAAGAACCTTCAGTAGGCGTGACAGTGAGATTAGACTCCTGTGGAGCGCATACAGTTGAGTGGCAGTCTGTGAGAATGCTGGCATGCGCAGCTTTAATGAGCCAGAGTGGCTAAACGACACAGAGGAGCCCTTCCTTCAGAGACGGGATCGCCTTCCAGAGCCAGTGCAGTGCCCAAAGAGGCCCGGAGTATGGGAGCTGATCAAGGACTTTGTCGGCATGGACCTGGCCAAGGTGGGTCATGCCTCCAACGTGCTGCACTCATGCACAGCTTCAGCATCCTGGTGCCCACCACTGCTCTACACCGCCTGTCAGCTGAGTCTCGAATGCTTCTGCAGATCGCAGACCTGAGCCTGCCGGTGGCGGTCTGCGAGCCTGTGACAGACATGCAGCGCCGCGGCGACTTCCTGGAATATGTGGAGCTCCTGCACGAGGTGCATCACCTGAAGAACACCCTTTCAGAAAACTCTGCACCAGGCTACCCCACCCTGACATCATCAAGCTTTGCTGGAAAGCTGTAGCATCACAACACCTCCGTGCATGTGCCGTCAGTATGATTTCTAATGCAATGTGGCTGGTGTGCCAGGCTGCGCACCTCCCGGCGGGGTCCATGGAGAGGCTTCTGAAGGTCACGGGCTTCGTTGTCAGCATCTACTCCTGCGTCTACCGGCCATTCGCGCCGTTCAGGTCCCCTGCCGGGGAGACTGTTGAGCTCATAGCGCCAGACAAGGGCATCAGAGCCATTGGCGAGAAGGTGCACGCCCCACTTTCCTCCAAGTGCTTGGGTGCGGAAGATCTGGTGTCCTCAATCGAGACAGTTCACACTCGTGACCACACAGTGTCAATGAGCGGTGTGGCAAAAGGCATGCCTGCCATCCTCATACCAGAGTGTCAAACATATGCCAACGTGTCCTGCTTTGCAGTGCGGCGAGTGCCCGGGGATCAATGCCTTCCACTGCGAAGGGCGCGGATGGGTGCTGTCTGCTGACGAGGTCAACAAGATTGAGTTCCGAGGAACCCATGCAAACATCAGGTATAGCTGTCCCTCTTCTGCCCTGCTGTCTTTGGCTGCCAGCGCACAGCAAAGCCCTGCAGAATGCAAGCAGAGCAGTAATCATCTGGCAATGGGACTGCCCCTCTTGAGTCTGAAAGTAGTTCACATGCGACGTAGGCCGACAGGGCTCATACGGGTAGACTTCCATGACGGGGAGACCCTCAGCTTTAACCCTCTGGTGACCACCATCCAGCACATCATCCTTGGCACACACTACATCGACCACTACGGCACCCTCCATGTGCGCAGCTCCCACTCAGGCCTCAGCACTAAGGTCAAGTTCAAGGAGCCCGTCATCGGACCTCCTCAACACAAGGTCTGTCTTCAGTCTTTCGTAGTGCATGTGAACTCATGTCTCCGCACGTCCGAGGCACACACTGTGAAAAATCAAATTGGCACAGTACGCGCTGTGAGCAAGTGAGGGTGGAATCACGAAACAGAAGCAAGCTGGGGCAGAGCCGAAACTCTTGCCGCTCTGAAGGCATTCGCATGCTGAGGGAGGTATGCGTGGATAGGTGAAAGGGTATGTGGAGAAGGATGGGAAGAAGCAGAGCTTCCCGCAGCTGCACGGCACCTGGGACGGCGCCTTCAGCGCGACCTGGAAGGACGGCTCGCAGCAGCTGCTCTGGCAGAAGAACCCGCCCCATGAGCACCCCTCCAGGTGACTGGCCGACCTCAGACACAACAGTGCAGCCTGCGGTCACCTTCCCATAGCAGATACAGCTGTGACGCTAGAAGCAGTCTTCATATGACCTGCGTCATTTATGCATTGACCCCGCCCTCCAGCAAGCCTGAGCTCTGTCTCTGTGAGGGCATTGGCATGCGGTGCAGAGTCTGTTCAGCAATGTGAGCGTGATCTATCCTGGCATCAACTTGTGCTAGCCTTCCTATGTACCAGATGCAAAAGCTGCAGTATGCGCCCTGGTGGCTGCATCTGAGCGCGCAATACAAGGAGCAGCAGCGCTGCGCAGGTTCAACTTCTCCAAGTGGGCGGTGTCGCTGAATTCCACGCCGCCGGGCATGGAGAGGCTGCTGCCGCCTAGCGACGTGCGCTGGCGCAAGGACGTGCGCCTCCTGGAGCAGGGGCAGTACGAGCAGGTCCGCTCCTGGCCTTCCCAAGCACTCCTCCCAAGTGTTCCTGGCCAGAGGGACAGGGCTCTCTGTGTCGTGTGTGGGTTGTGGGCGACACCCTGTCTGACGTAGGCGGGAGATTGGGCAGATCACTTCAGGTCAGGGACAATTTATAGCGGCAGCACAAGTAAGTTTGCCATACAGACAACTCCTGTTATATGGCTCAAAGGCATACCATTTGGGAGGCATGCAGCTATGTTGTCAGTGCTGCCATATGAGGGGCCCTGCACACACGAGAGTGACTTTATGTGGGCTGCAGGCTGAGAGGGAGCGGCGGAGGATCCTGCAGCGGCTGAAGGAGGGGCGGCAGGCGCGCACCACGCCGCACCAGCCCTGCTGGTTCACCTTCCATCCAGAGGTGTCTCCTCTGCCCTGTGCTGACCTGATGCAGCCGCTGAGCATGTGCTTCGAGGGATGCCGGTGTGCGCCAAATTTCTTGGTGGCCCTTAGCTGCTCCTGACATGTCACACCAGGTGGTGCAGGCAGGAACACTCCGCCGAGCTTAATGCGTTGCACAGCCTCCGGTAGGATGTCTTGAGCAGCCGAGCTTCTTTCAATGGCAAGCTAGTCAGCTTCCGCAAGCTGAGAGTTACTGGCTTGCAGGAGGAGATTGGCGTGGGCAGGCGCTTCACGTACAAGGGAGGCTACTTTGAGACACGGGACATGCTGAAGCGGGGTGAGGGCAAGTGGGAGGGGTGCCCGGATCTGTTTGGCGACAGCCCTGGCGCAGACATCTTCAAGTGCGCAGGGACATAGGTCTGCAACATAGACTTCTTAAGGAGACTGTTCATGGTGCTCAGCTGCAGGCAGCAGATGGGAAGGCTCTCGGACACTGTCTCGAGCCCTTAGTGCAGCACAGGTAGACACATGCGTTAGTTGTCTGTTCCTTCATCTAGAATTTCCAGGCAGCTTGCTGGCACTGCAGAACTGTCTGGTTGCCACACACATGCACCAGCATGGAAAGATATATGCGATCTCACTAGAGAGCAGGAGGCTGTCTGAAGTGCCAGTCGAAACATTGATGCTTGTCTGAAGTGCCTAGATCGCAACAATGGTACGCAGATCCAGAAAAGTGCGGGAGAATCTGATCACGTAACTCCTGGAGGAGCTCGGTCACCTTTACCGCCGGTGTAGACCGAGTAACCGATCACCTTTCCGAATGATCCTGACGGGGAGCCAGAGGGAAGGCTGCGGATAGCCTGCAAACTCTGAACGTGAGCCGTTTGTGGAAACCTACGCCACACAGAAATCTTTATCACCGCTGCCTATGTCAGTCCTGCGTGTGACAGTGCTCGTACGACGTTCAGCTGCGGCTATTCGACTGGTCAATGTATGATCGAGACCAGGTTATGAGAGAAAGTCTTGTGTGACGGGAATCGACACGGTAAGCACATTTTGAATCGTTTTTGGGACAATATAGCACACCACGCAGCTTGGTGGGTCCGTGAAACCGCGTCTGCAAGGACATGTCACGTGGCATCGACTGAAGGCTAGGAGTGGACCGGAATTCCAACCTTATCAGCAGCAGCATACAGCTGAGATCAGCAAATACAGCTGCAGTTACGAAGCGTGCTCCATTGCAGGTGGTCCAGAGGACCAGGATAGTGTCTTGAGATGTCCCATGGTTATATATAGATTGAGACACTCGGCGGCATGGACACGACAATTCTTACACCTCGCAGAGGTGAGTGATCATTAGTGTGATGTAGCAGAACACGATCTCCTGGACACTCACTGCTTCCCGCTGTCGAGGCAGGACCTTGCTGATGCACCTCATGCATGTCCCTGGTCCTCTGTACAAGATGCATGAGTGCCTTTGTGACATGTCAGCTGAGTACCTGTAGCATATAAGGCACGATGATGGGCAGTCATAGCTGCGAAGGCTCAGGACCTAGATGTCAGTCAGGTAACTCTTTGCTGTACAGGCCAGAACGCAAGGCGCAATGAAACCAATGGCGCAGCGAACAATAGGAGCAGCCTCGAGCCAGCTGAGAGTTCTGGCAGCGATGAGCATGGCAATGACAACGCTGCTGGGGCCCCAGGCTCAGGGGACAATAGCTCTGACAATGATGAGCGTAGTGACGCAGAGACGGAGGCATCGAGTTCTGAAGCAGATGAAGACAGCACGGATTCAGAGGAATTGCCTGCCATGGTCAACAAGCTTGCAGAGAATGAGATTCCTGCAACCAGCATCAGGGTCCTTTTCAACAAGCGCCTCAGAGGGTTGAAGAGGAAGCTAGAACACCTGCTCTTGGAATTCAGTCAGGACAGGTACATGGAGATCGAGCGGAGACAAGCAGAGAAAAATGGCAGCAGGGCAGAACAGAAGTGTCGCCGTCAGCAGCGGAAGTATCCACGGGTCCAAGCTCAGGCCCATCTGGCACTAGTATTTCCTGATGGCAGGATTCACCAGAGCATGAGCAAGGATGTTCAAGAGCATCCTCTGTCGAGAAGGGGCACAGAACTGCTCGCAACAGCACTTGAGCATCTCGTGCAAGACCAACAGCTCAACATGCACATGACAGCGGCTTCTTCAGCAGCCGCAGCGCCAATTCAGAGTAGGCCTGCCAGAGGTACCAGCCGACTGGCACAGCCGCGAAGAGCGACTACCACTCTGCGCAAGCTCGCAGCAGCTCCTAAGCCACCTGCACCGTCAAAGAGGCTTGTGACGGAAGCTAGAAGGGTCTTCAGGGAATATGTGCGGCCCCTGCAAGGAATAGAGCAGCCAGACTCTGACATCGCGGACGCCACAGCCGCTAAGCTGACAGTCTGTGGTGGCAGCAGATGGAAGGACTGCAGCCAGCAGTGCGGATGCATGCAATCCTGTGCGGCTCTCAGGGAAAAGAGCGGTTGGCCTGAAAGCCTTCCTTGTGTTGATCCAAATGCCAGAGAGACCTCGGTGGATGTTAATTGGGCAAATCGCTTTCTAAGCTTTGCTCAGGAATGCGGCTGGATCATCAGGGCTGGACATGCACCCCAGCCCAACAGGTGCTTTCCTCACACTACACTCAGCAAAAGTGTTGCATGCAGGAGCTATGCTGACCGCAATGCAGACTCTCACAGGTCAATACCTCTGCCTTGCAGCTGCAGATCTGCCATGATACATAGGGTTGATGCAGGCAAGCTCTGCCGGGGCAAGCTTTCAGGCTGCGCGGTACCGAGCCCACCCCGCATGAGGCCGCCCCAGCGCCTGCCGCAGCAGGCATCAGTGCCCTGTTAGCTCTTCAGCTTGGTGGGTGACATGCAACCCATTGTAGCTCGTCCTTTGTGTTGAGCACATGGAAAGCTCCCGCGTGCTGCTTTGCATGCTGCAGATCTGTGTCTTCTAGGTTGGCTGCAGGATGTTGTGGGGATGTGCAGGGCGCCCAATGCCAACAGAAGCTACAGCGGACGCAGACAATGCCTCCGACCGAGAAGCGCTGGGCCGTGCAGATCCAGGTTTGCTTCTCATGTACACTGCTTGTGTGCACATCCGCTCGTGGAGGTCACTTGCATGATAAGAAGCAGGACAAAATGCATGGGAAGAGGCAATATGCAGCCCGTGCTTGCGCATGTCTCAGTGTCTTGTGGGGTTGTTCAGGAGACGCTGATGTCAGTGGCGTCAGGAGACACGGGCAGCGCAGGCCGCCAGAAGCCATTCCCGCAGGTGCGCTCAGACAGTCATTACGTAAGCCAAGAAGCTCCCACACCGTGCAAACGCTGTCAACCGAGAGTGCTTACTTTGCACACGCACCTGTACATGATGTTGACGTTTGCGCAGGCTCACCACCGCCAAGGCGCAGTGGCAGGGACCGCATTCCATCACGGCGGATTGCCGATGATGTGGGGGACACCTCCCTCATGCAACCTGGCGCACGTCCTTTCCAAGCAGGTATGGGCTTCTTTTCACAGCTTGGTGCATGCCGGTCAATCATGTGTGTTGTACAATTGGCGCAGTGCCGCTCAACATGACCACACGTATATGCAGAGCTGAGGCTGACCTTTGGAGATGATGAGGAGGGCCAGAATGTTCAGCAAACTGTGTGGAGCGCTTGGAGGGGAGAAGCTTCGAACCGCAGACAGCCGCTCATCGATGAGAGTAACTTTGAGTTTGCAACCATTGGCACGCTGGATCTGCCTGAGCATGCAGCCTATTGGCAACAGCTCTGTAATCATCAACAGCTCTTTACGGCTGATGCCTTGAATGTGGTCAAGAGCTCCCTCGAGCGCTGTTCTCTGCAAGGTAGTAGCCCTGCTCTGCACCTCCTATCTTTGGGAGTGCCTCTTGTGATCTCAGTTAAGTCGTCAGCAGCTTGTCTTTTCCAGGCGCTTCCCTGCAGCCCTTGACAGTGTCCTTGTAAGCCATGGACCCTTGCTGGCTGGACCTCTGGGTTGCAACATATGTTTTGCGCAGGTGACGCACAAGAGGAGACAGGACAGGCATCACAGGGAGCAGCACCAGCTCCGAGCCCACTTGCCAGCGACACGCAGTTCCCGCTGAAGCAGCCCTTCGGTGCGCCTCCCGCATGCTCCTCAGCATAGAATGAGGGTAGAGATCATGCTTGGAGTGAGCACTGGAAATCATGCTCGTCAGGAATTTGAGGCAGCTGCTGCATGCAGGTGATCTGGATTTGCAATTCTCTGGCGAGTACGTACTAGCCTCTGGTCTTACAGACTTCCCATTGCTCCAGGAAATTGCCGACATGCTACCCGCTGATCCAAATGAAAGAAGCAGTGTCCTCCATAATAAGGCAGTGGTACCTTACATTGTACTCATCACAGACGCACGCATAGAGAAAGCCCTGAAAGAGAAGCATCCTCTGCAAGCTGATCTCAAGCGTAACCGCAGTGTGCTAGTTGGGGGCAATATGACATGTCTGCTAACAATGCGGCGGTCTCAGCTTCATAAGTGGCTGATGTCACGAGCAGTAGTAGTTCCCGGCACTCGAAAGGGAGCTGATATGGAGCGCGATGCTCTCACCTATCTGATTAAGTGCAAGAAGGATCTTCCTGCCAACATAAAGCAATTGCAAGCACTCTTAGACCGCTTGTGAGCTGTTGGACTCATCTTGTAAACCATGCATGAGAAGTTGAGCCATTGTGCTCAGATTGCTTGCTCGTGTGCGCCATGCGCTGCATGTGTGCGCTCTCTCAGGGCACAGTGTGCCCAGAATGCACAGCCTCTTCTTTACAAGCAATCATGAGGCTGTCCTCATGATTCAGTGCAATAGTTGAGGCATGCTGGCATGCGTGCTGCCAAAGCATAGCTGCGTGTGGCACAGCATGGCCTAATGGCGCCTTCATGGACTCATATACATGATGTTCTTAGTATGGACATGATGCAGCATTTCTTGTGTTAAGGCCTTGACAGACGTCTTGTCATGATGATTCCTGAAATCTCAGAAGCTGAAGGAATAAAGTGCACAGTATGTATGCAGCGTAGCTTCCTTACAAGTCCACATTTGCGGGTCTGTATGTGTGTCACTTGCTCAAGAACCCAATGCTGACAGACAATTTTTCAATATTGCTGTGACAAAGACTGCTTCAGAGATACCATGCGGTTTCATGCTTTTGAAAGAGGAGTGTGAGGAAGGAATGCCCTTCAAGACAAAGGCCTTAGAGGTATCACAGACACATATTCCTTGGTCCCACAGGGAAGGTCCAACACTAGGTATGTAGACCTGTATTTGGTAACTGCTGAAAGTCTCAATCAGGGTACATAGTTCCAATGGATGCGCACACTCTGCACTCACCACCTACTCTTAGCCTTCTATGACAAAGAAGCATGTGACCATGTGGCAATCAACAATCCATCCTCAAGATGTTACACTTTTTGTTTGTGAAAGTCTTGTCGGGAGCCAAAGGAATTCACATCTGAAGGTTGACCGCTATATATCCACAGGCAACATCAACCAGAGATGTGCTGAGCTCAGTACCTGTATGTATGCATGATCTTCTGAAACTTCTCACTCCTCATCAGAGTCAGATAGAACTAGCTCATCACCACTCAGGTAGGGCAGGGCAGCACCATGCATGGAGCTCTCGGGGAGCACTTCCCCCACTGGCAATGCAAAGGCGAACCGGGCATGCGCTTGCAACGCTTGAACTCTCTGAAGCTTCTGCTCCAAGGCCACAGAGATCCCCTCTTGCGCCATGGCCGACCTGACATTCTGCTGATGCTGGACCCGCTCATCGACTGAGCTGGCTTCATGCACAACAGTGCTCACATGCATAGCCTCACGAAAGGCAGCAATTGCCTCGGTCAGCGCGGCTGCTTGCCGTGCATAAAGGCGCAGCGCAGATTGCTTCTCTTTCTGCACTAGGCTCACCTCCTCCTGCGCCCTCTGACACTCACAGACCCGCATGTGCAGATCTGTGAGTAGCTGAATCACAGACTTCCCTTCAAGCTGAGCTTGGGCTGGCTGCCATGGGAACACACCCCTATGGAAGCTTTTGAACTCCCAAAGCGCACATCCCTCCTTCAGCTGAGCAACACTGGCTGGGAGCAGCGAGGCATCCACATAGTTGCCTGACACCCAGCTCTGCAAAGCAACTGCTTTGCTGTCCATAGCATTGGCCACCCTCAGAAGGGCATTCGTGATCTTCGTCTGCTCAACGCTGCGCTCTGAAAGGCGTGGCATCAATGCTTGCAAGTGCGCATATTGGACAGCTTTGGCGGCCAGCTCCTCCTGTAGGCTGTGCACCTTATAGGCTACGAAGGCTGCTAGAAAGAACTTGAAGTCAGTAGAAGCGACTGCGAGGTCCTTCCCTGCTAGCTCAGCAGAGTGAGTCTGCATGAGCTGCTGAAGACGTGAGCGCGCCCTCTTGACTTGGATGCTGTTTGGCGCCAGCTTGGCGAAGGCCGGGTCCTCGAACACAAGGAGCAGCGCTGGCGTGCTTGTGTCCCCATCTGACTGGCCTTGTGCAGCACCAGCTGGCACCTTGCCAGATCAGCTTGCCAGCTCATGGCAACTGGGGGAGACTCTGCGCTCGCTGAGAGCGTCTGCAGGCCTGTTTGAATCTGCACGTTCCAGGCAAGGCTCATGACATGAGCCTATTGGGTTCACCGAGGCAGCAATACACAGAGGCAACAACATGTGCAGTCCGGGAGAGACAGTAGCATGGTATGCATGAGCGCACAGTCCGATTGTGAGATCACAGCGCACATGCATGCCTTGGCTGCAGACATGGCAAGTTCCTAGCAGAAGCGGAGACAACCCTCTCGCATCAAGGCATGTCCTGGCTAGCATTTACTGCCGCCGCGCACACCACGCCAGAGGACAGGACAGTCACCTGAGCCTCAGAGAGCCCCTTGCGCCGCAGCTCATTATGTGCCGCCTCCGCTGCTGCCTGTGATTCCTGCAGAGCAGCGCATGCGCGCGCCAGCATGCGCAACAGGAGGCCAGGGAGACGCAAGGCCCTCTGCTCCGTGTAGAACAGAGCCACACGCTCCAAACGCGCCTGTATTGCAGAGATATGATGCTCACGCTGTGCGACTGCATATCATTTGGGACGCACTGTCTTGGACAAATGCCCTGCACATGCTCAGCACAGACTCAACTATGTTGACTGGCCTCACCTGGCGATTCATTCTGGACATGTACATTGTTGTCTTCCCCAGAGGGGCAAACGCAGCGTTGGCTATCTCATGGGGCTCTCCATTACCCCGGCCAGCCTGCTGCATTCGCACATGACCAAACTCCTGCTGACATTCAACCCTGCAGTCGATAGGAAAAATATAAGCAATACAGAAGCTTAGGTGCTACCAGCAAAGTAACAAACGGATGCGCTGCAGTGAAGAGCATAACCTGTGGGCCCAGAAGTGCATGCGAGAAGGGGATACTGCAGCCTTGCAGCTTTCTCCCTCAAAGCTGCTCCTTGAGACGCCAGCCACTTCAGGAATGACGCCGCCCAACGGCAATTGATGTCATACCAGACAAACAGCAACGAACTGATGATGCAGCTCAGGATTGCCTTGACGAACAATGTGGCATACGCATGTCGCTCTCCAGTCACCGAACTCATAAGGAAGCCTATGTGCCCATGGCGGCACAGGCACATCCCGAGAGATGTGATGTCATTCTGCATCACAGGCTTACATACTGAGCAAGGCACTGAAAGTGTGCAAGTAGTGCATGACAGGCTACCACTCACAGCATGTTTGCTCTTGGCCCAATCGACATCGTGAATGTTGACGCACCTTTCCACCTGTGGTCCGCCCCAAAACCTGCAATGGAAGGTGCTCTCTCAGCCTGTACCTGCCTGTGCTCTACATCACGCCATGTCTGTAAGTAGGACCAGGTAGGGGCGCTGATTGGGTGATGTACCCTCGTCAGCCTTGAAGTCCGAGCATTGCAACCGGCTCTCATCTGGAAGCAGCGTAGACTGTGGGTCTCTAAGGTGTTGCACCACCTCATCGTCTTGAATGAAATACCTTGAAAATGGTGGGCGCTTGGTTCCAACATCCCATATGTTCCCCGAGGTGTCTGCTCTAGTCAAATGGTTCAGCTTGAAGCAGTAGTCAATGTAGATACTGTGTAGGGGCCGCCCGCCACCCTGTGCAGACAATGGCTGCTCAGATGGGGTCCACAGGAGAGATCAGGCTTTTAGTGGCTATAAGCAGGCTATCAGAGCAGACTTGTGCTGGCTGCTCACCTCATTAGCAGGCTGCGCAGCTTCCCAGCAGCCCCCACAGTCTGAGAGCAGACCTTTGGGATGATTGCTGACTCCCAGGGACTGCAGGTCTGCCTGAGCGGCCATGAGATAGCCGTACTCCCTGACAGCCTCGCCCAGGCGCTTGCGCAGAGTGTCATAGTTGAGAGGGACATCATGGCAACCACAGTGCTCATGCACTCGCATCAGGACATCGCAGCGGCGGTCCATGGATTGCCGCTTGATGACGCACATTTCTGTATCAACAGCCTGCAGATCCCATAACTCAATGAATCCCCCGTCTGAGCAATCACGGCATCGTCTTGCAGGCGTTAAGACACATGGGCATGTGCTCTCATGCCACATGATAGCCTACCCATGCAGTGCACCACATGGCAATCAATGGAAGGAATCTGGTTGCTGCCTCGTACCTGGAGTAGCTGCAAGTCAAACCACATGGGCCTGCCGCCGAACACCACCTTTGTCAGATCCCAGCCCTGAACTGCAGTGGCGGGCAGGCAGCCAAGCTGCAGTGGCTTGAGGCTGAACTCGTGCTGACAGACGCAACACTTCCTCCTTGGTACTGCCAGCTCAAAGCGCAAGGATATGCCCACCCATAAGACTGTCACTGCTGGGCCATGTGTACGGATGTCCGTGCTGGCACATTTGGGGCAGTGGCTGCCATGCCCTGCTATTGCTGCAACCAAGCTGGCTTTTGAGGCTTCCTTTCTCCCCTCAAATATAAGGAGATTTGCTGTCAGAGTTTCCCAATACTGGGCATGCATCTGAGTCCTGATGCTGTCAAATGCTGAGGATGAGTCCTCATGCAAGAAATGTTCAGGTATCCCTCCAGCATTGAAGTCAAGACTATGAAGAGCCCATCTGCTGTTTCAGGCTCTTCATTGTCCTCGAAGCCAGTGTCTGGCTGCACATCTCCATGAAATGGCTCCCCCAGGCTGTCATCAGCCACTGCCCTGGCATTGATGATAGGATGCGGCCTTGCTGTGCGCGATGGAGCTGCTTCTAGGACACTGCTGGTGACTGCTGTTTTAGTCAGACGATATCTCTTCTGTCCCTGCTGGCTTGTGGAAGAGATTAGCATGATCACATCTGCTGCAGCATGTGACTATGACCCGCAAGCTGAACGATGCTATCTCAAGGAGCGCGCTAAGTACACAGAGAAACCATATAATTTTGTCATGTCGGCCCGCTCTTCGTCTCCTGTCAGGCCTACGTCGTGCGCAGGAGCTTACTATGGGATAGACCTAGCCAAGTACCGGATGATGGCAGTACACGTCATGCAACAGCTATCTCCGAGCAACAATGGGTTGGTATACATATTAGTAGACCACCAGTATGCTAGCAGCGCTCACTTGTTTCTGCTCAGGGAGCACGATGAGTCTACCCACCGAATCACCCTGGAGGCCTTTACGCTTAACAAGCCAGAAGGAATGCAGAGAGACACTACAAACACACGTGTATATTTCTCAAGGCTTTATAAGATGGTTTCAGCAGCTATAAGCGCTCACGTTCAGAGTTTGCAGGCTATCCGCAGCCTTCCCTCTGGCTCCCCGTCAGGATCATTCGGAAAGGTGATCGGTTACTCGGTCTACACCGGCGGTAATAGTGACTGAGCTCCCTGGAGGCAGATAGTTCCAGAAGCCTCTGTATCTTACAGATAAGTATCTTGTCTGGCTGGCCAGCGCTCCTGTGCGGATTCCGCTTTATCTGTCGTCAGAATAGAGGACGCGTGGGAGCTCGGCTGTGTACGCTAGACAAGTGCGAAGCTGAGGCATCGAGTCGCATGGACGGGCAAGCAGGGTTCAGGCATCACTCAGCAAGCTACCCGTTCTTGAGAGGCTCTAAGGCTGCTGAAGGCACTGCCGGCTATACGGACACCTTGGCAGCCTGTGAGCCAGCCAAGACCTTCAACACTCTCTATCGCAGCGCGGTAAAGTTCCCAGAGCAGGTTCGGACACAACCCGATCCGCGGCGTCAGTTGATAGCGTATTTCTATAGTTATTAATGCGTTCTGGTATTTGCGGGAGAGCTTCAGTCCTCTTTATTGATAGGCAGTGCCTTCGAAGGTCTCCCAGGGCAGTCGAGCATTCTGGAGGATGGTAGCGATTGTTATGACCAAACCTGCAACACACGCGCCCTCAATTGTGCAGATCTCACTGCAGGAGAAGTCTTACGCAAGATCGGCTGGTCAGAGGGGTCGCACTGTGCCGGGAGACTCTCAATATGATGGTAGGCACACAACATCCCAGAACCTTCATCGAGTAGCCATGTCCACGGCGCGGCATCGACAGGCCGATGATGAACATGAAGATTGTTTCATTGACTGCAAGGGCCCATGGTGACCAAGCTTTGTCAATGAGACCCCTGAAAGGTATTACTGCATCCTTTATGCAGGCGCCCAGGATGCGTTTATGCAGCTCATCACAGAGCACTTCGGAGGGGATTCCTTCCACTTTCAGAGCTGCATGCAGTCATCTCGCTGCTCCTCTAACAAAGAAGGCCTGGCTCAGCGGGGCGCCAGCTTCTCATACACCTCGGAGAGATTCTCATCCTCTGCCACCTTCCAGCCTCCCCGCAGCTCCCGCCAAGGTGATCCTCTGTCTTTGAACCGCTGAACAGTTCCCTTACGTTAGCAGGAAACTGCGAACAGCCCTGAGCACCATGGTGAGCATGAGAAGTGCTTGACCCTGTTCAGCAGGCAGCTGGATGTTCCTGCGGGAAATGTGCGCCCTTAACAGCACTGAATTAGCGCAGGTGTCAACATGGCTGAGCAGCCTCTGAGCCTGACCCTGGAGGAGATCTTCCACGGAGGCATGAAGCAGGTGCAGTGCACCCGCACCATTGTGGACGGCGTCAGCGGCTACGACATGCCCGTCACAGAGCTGGTCCATGTGCGCATCACGCCCGGCATCCGAGAGGGCACCAGGTGTGCCTCCTTCTGCCGGTGATGAGCCCTCAGGATAGCATGCAGTCGACCAACAGTCGAGTGAAGATCTGCTGGTTGGGGTGCTCCCGACAAAGGCAGCATGTGGGGCCTCCAGCATGCAGCTGCACACAAGATCAGGTTCTCCGGCAAGAATTTTCATGCAGCCTGATGTCTTGCCGCAACAACAACATAGCCTGAATCATGATGCTGCATCATGGCTGCATACGTGCCGTGAACATGTCGCATGCGCTATCGAGCACCCATGCCAGGGGGGGCTGCAAGGTGTGGTGTACTCCACCCACCCGTTTATGATCATCCTGCTTGCAGCCCCAGAGAGTGTCGAATCTGGAGGTGCACTTGCACTCTTAGTGCATTGAGGGCTGACTTTGTAAGGTCTGGTGCAGGGTTGTGCTGAAGGAGCAGGGCGATGAGCACCTGGGTCAAAGGTCGTCAGACGTGGCGCTTGTAGTGCGGGAAGAGCTGCACCCCCAGTTTGAGCGCAAGGGCAACGACCTCCTGACTCGCGTGGAGATGCCCCTGGTGCAGGCACTGACGTCCAACTATGTGCAAGTCCCGCTCCTGGATGGAGACACAATGGAGGTGCGCCCTGTTCAGATCTTGAACTGCTTTTCCTGACACAGGCTAGCTGTCCCAATTATTTGAGCTCCGCTCAAGGAGCTTGCGCTACTTCTGATGCTTGTCTTTGGGGGTATCTCTTGGCTGCAGAGGATTGTGGGTCTTTCTGCAAAGGCAGGGGATGAGAATGCTCTTCCAAGTGCACACTGTGGCAGAGCTATATGACAGCCCTGCTTTCCCCATCAGTAGAGCTGCTGAGGGGATGTAGCACAATGCAGGTGGCAGTACGTGGCCCCTTGAACCCAGACAGCGAGATCGTGCTGCCCGGCATGGGCATGCCAATGCCCGAAGATCCTGCCCAGGCAGGCGACCTGCATGTGCGCTTCAAGATCAGCTTCCCCGAGCATGTGACACCTGCGCAGAAAGCTCAGCTGCAGGCAGCCCTGTCATGAGCGTCAGTGCTGCAACCCCAAAGTCGCAGGCTAAGTAGCAGTGGAATATCCTTGCAGTCAAGCTTGCAGAGGTTCCTGCCTCCTGCAATGTTCCTTGGCAAAGAATTGCGTCCAATGTGATTCCACTTGCAGAGATTGACACTACAGCGGCTCGGACCACAATGGATGGTGCTACGCACCCTGTACTGCCATAAGCATGGTGCCCTGGCTGCGAAAAGCCATCAGCGATGCAAATCAAGTTTGTGCCAGGAAGATACACGCTCGCTGCAGAAATGTGTGGCCAGTGCAAACGCAAATAAAATAAGCAGACAGTGCTCTGTAGAATGGACATCAGGTCCACAGGGGCAATATGCAACTGCGTGCTCCTCATTGAGAAGAGCACAAATAACAGCGTTAAGGCGTCATGCCCTGGGTGACATGCAAAGGCGTGGTCCTTTGCTGTGGTGCTTTGCCTGGTGGGCTGCATCTTGTGCAACCCTACCAGCGAAGGCCTTGCATGTGTGCCACCAGTCTGCCTATGTGCCTTGAGGCAAGACAGCACTGTCAGCTCAATTGTATAGATAATGCTTGAAGAATGGTGTTGTGGCTGAGTGAGAGCCTGCTTGCGGAACACATGTATGGAATACCGCGATTATGCAAGGCAGCTCATTTAGATCTGATGGACAACATGCTAGTCACACTGCAAGGTACACCTATGCCCTCATGTGTGAAGCCAAGCAGCTCACATGTAGAAATCTGCAGAATTGACATGAGCAGAACGCCATATTCCTTACATCAGATATATCTATGTAGTTCTCAGGTTCCGCTCCCCCAAATCTTCACACCAAGGGCATCCCAGGTGTCATATCAGCTGAATACGGGAAATTCTTTCACACATCGTTACCGCTGGCTTCTCAGGACAATTCAGGGCCCTCAGCATATGCATAGGTGCGAGCAGTCTGCCATACTGTGACGTGGCGCATGCACTGGCAGACAATTGTATCTTCAATCTTTCCTCTGATGAGGACGCCTTGACCCAGATCTGCACTGCTAGGTCAATGGCTGGAAGGGGGTTTGTGCAGGCGCCAGTGCTAGCATGGAGGTGCCAGCAAGGCTCTAGGACGTGTTGGACTGCCGAGAGTCCATGTTCTTGTTGCCAACAGACTGCATGACAGGGTTCTGGAATTTGCCCTGCAGCAGCATGGAACCCCCTCAGCGATCTATGCGAGGGTCTCAGAAGAGCTGTGCACTATCGGCAAGTGAGGCCGTCTACTTGTACGTATGCCTTGAGAGCAGCGTGCATCAATACAATACCACAGGATGCCTCCTGAGCTTAGTAGATGGAAGTCTCTGCAGAAGAAGGGGCAGGAGGTCATAAGGTAGGTCAGGGGGTAGGCTCACCTTTGTGTCTATGCCTCCCTCATTCCTCGCATGCTGCATCTCCTTGATGTGATCCTTTTGCATCTCCTTTTCCTGCTCAAGCATGATAGAGCCTTCACATTGGAGACCATTTTATGGCTTGGCACGAGCAGCCAATGTAATTAACCCCACTGCCAAAGCTTCCAGCAATGAGAGTGCCCATCCCTGGCATGGAGCATGCATGCTCAAGGCGCCTGTGGGCGTGTGGTTATTCACTGATATAGAGGCCTGCTGACACTTTACTGCATGACTTACTTGGCCAGCAGTCCTCTCCTCAGTCTCTGTAAGGGCGGGGTTGTGATGCTCCTCCACAATGCGGTGGTGGTGCCTGGATTTGCATCATGACTCTCAGGACGCATCCATCAGGAGGGAGTATAGCATGTACATGTCACTGCTGCTGTACACGGATGGGCAGGGGTTGATCGTGCTGCAGATGGAGAGGGTCGGAAGTGAGTGAGCGACATACTTTGGCTCCTCGAGGTGCTTGCCCTTGGGGATAGGGTCGCTGGTAGCTCCCACCCTTGCTCGGATCGATCGCGGCATGTTCGGATTGCTGCACAAAATAGAGCACGAGGTTCACATTTATTGTATTCTAAATCAGTACACACGCACGCAGTGCAAGAAATACGGCGAAAGAGCTCACCTACTGACAAGGTTGGCAGCCGGTGATGGGGCATTTGAGTGCACATTGTCGTCCTTGGAGTCACCCATTCTGCAAATCAAGCAAGACTACATTTCAACACCAGATCAGATAAGTTGCTCAGTGCATTGTTGGCAACACAGAGCAGGGCCATGATTGCTGGAACCTTCCTCGTCAGCCGGCGCAAAAACATAGGAAGGCTCACCTTGCTTTTAAGATGGTTAACTAGTGGAGGGGCTTGATCGTGAATTTCAACAGGCGTTTTGGGTCAGAAAGTTATGCACGAGCTTGCAGCATGGCCAATGTCTGATTACCATCTCCAAAGATGCAGCTTCTCTGTCGCTTCCGGGGTTTGGGTGGATTCTCTGTCAATTCACCCGGATCATCTAGGGCTCTTGAGGATACTCCCATCGCACTTCATATCCAGAGATCACTTGAGTCTCACTGTACCGGTCACACCTATTACACGAGTAAGTGCATCGATGGCCACAGCCTGTATAAGACTGCGCCCCTCTCTCTTTCACACGGTGAGCAGGAGTCCGTTCAGACAGGCTAGCGAAGCGAACATAAGGACCAGAGGTACGAAAACATCCGCATGAGGACAAGGGCTCAGGAGCGAGCAGCTTTGAGGCAAAGAGCATATCGTCGCCTGGGTGTGGCATTGGTGCTCCTGCTGATCCTGGGTCTTGCAGGCTTCAGGCACAGCACAAGAGCGATGTCCTTGTCTAAGGAATCACTTGATGGGCTGCCTGCATACGTTGGGGGACCTGCAAATCGGCCAGCTGTCATAGTCTTGCAGGAATGGTGCGGGTCAATGCATTCACATCTAAGCTGTATGTGCTCGCATGCTGCAGCTACTTCTGCACCGCGAGATTTTTGGATGTATTTGCTCCCTACGTAAGGCATTACTTCTGCCAGGAATATCATGGTTTCTGCAGCTCACATGTATAGTACTGCTTGTGATTTGCATAGGCGCTGCAGGTGGGGCGTGACAGATGAGATCAAAGGCCAGGCCGAGCACCTGAGCAAGCTCAACGATGTGCGCGTGGCAGTCTTGGATCTGTACAAGGGGAAGATTGGGGTGGATGCAGAGGAGGCCTCCCATGTGAGCGTCTCAACACAGCTGGCAGCCCGCTCACGTGTTGCGTCAGCGTGCCACGGATGTATTGTCTCGTGCATTGGGTATATAACATTCCTTGGCGTATATGATTTTGCCACATATTGCATCGTGTGGCTTATTATGGTGACATAATTATAATCAGGTACCCAAATGATTGCAACCCAATTGTCAGCAAGTTCTAGATTATGGGTGCATCTTCATGAATGCATGAGCTGTTCTGTGGTGGTGCAGCTTATGGAAAATCTGGACTTTAAACAGGCAGTGAGTGAGATCACAGCTGCAGCCAAGTGGCTGCGGGAAAAGGGTGCGCCAAAGGTGTGTTGTTCAAGCCTCCAATGCACAGCAACTGATTGCC
Source organism: Coccomyxa viridis (assembly GCA_963930925.1). NCBI lineage: Eukaryota > Viridiplantae > Chlorophyta > Trebouxiophyceae > Coccomyxaceae > Coccomyxa > Coccomyxa viridis. The sequence goes on from CAWVOJ010000012.1 coordinate 870,306, forward strand.
TCTGCACCTCTCCTTGCATTCGTGCATGTGCGAAATGACTTTCTGCCCGTTCTGGGGAAAGCGCCAATCGCAGGGCTGTCTCTGCTCAGGTTGGGGTGACAGGTTTCTGCGTGGGAGGAGCGCTGAGCTTCCTGGGAGCAGAGTATGCTGGCCTGGACGCTGCTGCCCCCTTCTATGGCACTCCGCCTGCAGAGCTGGGCCATGTATGCGCAGTCTGCTCCCCTGTCCACCCTAAGCATTTGCTGTTCTCCTGTGCTTCGCGAAATTTGAGTTCGGTATGCATGGCTTGCGTCGATACAAGGAGGGCGCTGATACATTGACACTCTGCCTGCAGCCGGAGAAGATCAGCATCCCTGTGCAAGCGCATGTCGGGGAGGATGATGCTTTCGAGGTGTGCTCGCTGACTCTGCACCTGGCTGCCCTATGAGTTACTTTGCAGAGCGGGACATGTGACGCTAAGGTTCTGATCTTGTCGCAGGGCTTTGCTGATGCCAAAACCGTCAGGGCCTTCGTAGATAAGATTGTAGCAGCAGGCAATAGCAATGCTACCCTGTACACTTACCCCGGCGAAGGTAAGCACAGGGAACGTCTTGAGGAAGCAAGAAGTCTCTGTGATGTTGAGAGAGCTCATTGCTTCCTGGAACCAATCTGGCCTGCTGAGCTTCCTCAATAAGAATGACACAGGAGCATGACAGTACTTTGTCTGTACAGGGCATGCCTTTATGAACAATGGTAACCATGAAGACATCAGAAAGAAGATGGAAAGTAAGTGGCCTCTACTGAGTGGAGTAGAATGCTGTCCCCTGCACATGCCACTTGACTGTCTGCAGCATTGCAAAGGGTATCTTGGAATGACCAGCCACACAGGTGCATGTGCAGATCTATCAAAGCTCAATGGATCTGTGCTGTTGCAGCTGGAGGATTGCCAATTGGCAAGAAAGAGTCTCAGGTGAGGAGAGGACCCTCATTCTTAGAGATCCTCTGGCAGAGATGCAGGCTCCATGACATCACCTGTCCCTTGTTCCTTGATTGCCAACAGCATTCAAGGAGCACAAAGCAAGTGTTGTACCGATGACTGATATGCAGATCTGCCCCTCAAAAGGCTAGGTGTGGAGCTTCAACATCAAATGTGGTGCTTGCAGGACAAGGCTTGGGAGAGAGTGTCGGCATTCTTCAAGGAACACTTGGGCTGATCTTACAAGCCTCGTGTGAAATACCTTTTGGGTCCACATAGTGCTATACATTCAAGCACACACCATCGAACAGGTCTGCAAACATACGGTGCAGACGGTGCCATGTAATAGCCTCAGCTAGCTATGGCAGTTTGACCACTTCCTATACTGATATCCTACAGAATGCTCCATGTCCAATCATGAACCAATCGAGTCGCTGCACTTGTACAGAGCTGTTGACGCCATGCATCACGTATGTACTGGTAGGAGGCCACCAGCAAAGTGAGTTCACCACAGCGGCCCGAAACAGCCACATGTTTCCAGAGCTTCCGGCCTAGCTCTGCAGGGGAAACTCTTGTCTATTTAAGGGCTGCCCTTCACTCAACTGAGCTCGTTGAGCATGAATGGGTTCCCCAATACATGATTGTATGCAGGCGGCTACGGCCTTCCTGCTACCTTCAAAGCTACTCTTTCGAGGGCATCCTGTCAGCCCCATAACTCATGTCTGTAGCAGCCCTAAGCCCTTGCACGCAATGTCGACCTTGAGGGAAAGGTAGTCAAATAGTCAGCACTTGATCTGCTTAATGCTCACCTCATTGCCATAGTAATTCGTTTGGCAGCATTGCATGGCAGCATTCTATGGATACAAACCAAATGTGGAATGAAGATCAGCTCTGGCTGTCTGCTTCTGCTCACTAGAGCTCATGCCCAACAGCTGTCTCTGGTCATCAGGTTGCACCATTGTAGGGGCAGTGTCAGGCTCCAGTGGTTGCTGTCTCATACGTTGACAAGTCAAGGAGAAAAAGGGGATGTGTTCTGTAGGTTCAATGCTTGAATTGGTGTCTCAGACATGAATGTATGACCTCTGCCGCCCCAGCTGGCTTGCAACGGCCCAGTCTCCGGGCGCATTGGTACGGCTCTGGCAGCCTTTCAGCAGATACAGCGAGGCTCCATAGCAGCTGCATTTGCCGGCAGCGCTCAGTTGCATGGAAGATGTACTGCTAGACCATTCAGCCATGGCCAATAGTGGTGTGGATTCTCGAGTTGGGGCGGATACAGGGCAGGACACTCACCTTTCATAAGCCCAAGGAGGACAAGGACTAGCACAATAGCAGCAGGCGCGATGTCTGTGCCAAAGAGGTCGATTACTGGTCGCCTTGCACTTCCTTGGCCAGAGCTGCTGCCCTCACCGTTGCCTTTCCCAGACGGTGGGTCACCACTGCCCCCCGGTGTCCAGGGCTGCTCTGGCGAAGCCATGCCTGCGTTCAGCAGTCACAGTCGAGGTGTAAGAGGTCCAAGATACTATTAACCGGCTTGGTGACGGTTGTGGAGAAATTCCAGGGGCCTGAAGATACAGGCGCATGCAGGATGCCTCGCATAATCCCCTGACGCAGAGAACAACAGTAATTCAACTGCAATGTTTGGCCTTCACCTGATGACTCGCGCGAGTGAGAGGAACAAATTGAAGGAACTTCGCGGTCTTGTACTCAAGATAGCAGCAGGAAGTCTAGTGCCGTGCGAAGCGATGATCTCGCTGACTGATTTGGTGATAAAGCGGAGAGGCAATGCCAGGGATTCAGGATGCAATATATATGCCGACACCTGCTTTCGGGTCAACTGTACTCAAAGCAGCCAGCTTCCGTGGGTTGCGAAGCTGACAATGACGAGGGCTTCTTGGCTTCGAGGTCATCACGTCTGGGCCACACTGCCATCTGCTAACCTCCAGGAGAGTGAGCCTGATCCATTTGCCTTCTTGTTGCCTAAGGATCAAGCCTGACTGAGAGCTGAGCAAGTCCATTATGACACAACAATTTTGCTTCCTTTCACATCCTCTGGCCACAAAGCCAGCTCAAAGCCAGTCAGCATTTCCTTGAAGAGTTCAGCAGTATCATGCCACATTCAAAAGCACAGCCTTGAACATACGACCTGTGCCAGCCAGTCTGTAGTGCAAGTTTTGGCTCTGTCATACTTCGGTCTTGCAAACGCAGGGCACCAACACCAAGCACAGACCCTCATTGCCTTGGCTATGAGTTGCCTTGTAATTATGTCAATGTGACCAATAATGTCTTGTTGAAAATTGGCTGAGCGTGCCAGCAGCACAATTGCGTTGCTGAATGGGTCAGCCAGCAGCATCCTTGCCATCTCGTGAACTTGGCGCGCTCCATGCCCATCTTGCTTGCCAGGTCTTTTGTGTCCGCCTGTGCCATCAGGCGCAAGCAGCTTGCCAGCTCGCATGTGTCCGCCCATGCTGCCAAGCGTCGGCAGCTTTCCATCTGCCAAGCACGTCTGGTGCCTGACACAGCCTTCGTTTTCAGCGTGTGGTCGGGGCTGCCTGAGGTAGCTTTGCCGGCGCGAGGCCCATCTGCGATGCTGCACATGCAACAGAGAGGCTCAGCAAGGCTGCGTTCCTGGCAGGTCAAATCAGCCGTTCCCTATTGGACTGGCCTCAAGTCCTGGACCGCTGGACAAGTCCACTCACTACACGTTGCAGCTGCCATTGACATGGCCTGGAGAAGCCTGCAGACTGTGTTCCACACCCGACAACGCAGGGCCCCTCTGCCTAATCACCTTGCCTGCTACTACTTTGCGTGTCCTGTGCAATAGCAAGACGGTATACTAATCGCTTGAGAGGGGGGCGCACCAGCGTCCTTGAGATGGCCAAAGGACTCTGCAAAGATGCGGATGTACTCCACGTCGCACTCGCCCAGGCGCTCGGGGTGGAAGCCGCTGCTGCACATGCCGCAGCCGGCAAAGTGCACAATGAAGGCCGGGTTGTCCACCCATGGCTTGTCGATGTCCAGCCACCTGCGCCGGTCAGACATGTCAAAACCATACCCAATGCATGGGGCAAGACATGACCCGAGACAAGACACAGCATAGCCACCCAGGCACGTCAGTGCACGCTTGAGGGCCTGATGAGGACAGCAGATTGGCCTGCCCTATCCAATGTCCAGCTAATTGTAGCTGGGCGAGGTCACAGGTATGCCTTGCCACATTAGGGCGTAGCAGTGGTGGGCGTGACCATGGCACGACATCTTTTGATGGCTGGTACACTCCAGGCACAATAGAAAAGAGAGCCTCCTGTAGTGAGAATTGGCACCCAGGAGGACTCTTGTGCTTCATATATGGCAATTTGGATGACGGGACGGAGGGTGCGCACCAGCAGTTGAGGCCATAGCTACTGATGTCAAACACAGCGTTGTCCAGGAGCTCGGGCTGGGTGTACATGAGGAAGGTCAGTGCATTCTGCTCGTACAGGCCCACCTCGTACGAGGGCAGGTTGGCCCTCAAGTGCTGCACACGCACACACAACCTGTCATGATGCAGGCCAGGCTTGCTGAGTGATGTGATGTTCCTGAACGTAGCTTGCAGAACCCGTGCAGCTGCCACATCAGGACCTCTGTTTGTGCGCAGTCCACGCTCAGCATCTCCTTGTAGGAGACCATGCTTTGCGCACAAGCGCCCTGTGTGTACAGCTGTCTAGCATATATGACAACATCTGCTGAGACTGCGACGTTGTGATATTGGGGAACTTTTACTGGAACAGAGACTCAAGAAATGCATACCTCCTCACGGGTCATGTTCATTGGGTGCGTGCCATAGTGCGCCATTTGACCAAACAGGTCCCTCATCCAGTCTGTGTTGCGCATAAGCAGCACTCCCGAGTTCATTCCTGCATGGCCCCATGTGTCAGCACGTCAACCTACACACTATCTCCTATAGACACTTGGCCAGATGTGAAATGGAACTTCGCTTGCCGTACTCACACCTGATGGCATTAGGCAGGGTCTGCGCATCACCGTGTGGGGCAATGGCTGGCTTATGCCTCACAAATGCTGCTTTGTTGCCTGTTCAAGGCATCACAGTAGCCAGAGAGGCAGACAGGTGCTCAGCATGCCGAGGGGGGCCTTTCAGCACACAGCGTACCCTTCTTAGCCTCTCCCTGCAGGATGAACTCTGGCTGCCCATGCATGACCAGGTCCTTGCCCTCATAGTTCTCCAGGGGCATGGTGAAATCCATCTTGTTCATGAGCAGGTCCATGTCCAGCCACATGACGTACTCTGCTCTGTCCCTTGGCACCTCATCCAGCGTCTGCATGCATCACTCTGTATCAAGGTGCAGCGTAGACTGGCCATACATGCAAGGCTCACTTCAGCACACATTGTCCTTTCTTTGCCAACAGAGCGATATGAGAGTCAGGTGACACACACTGACATATTCCCATGCAGAGCATTGCGGATGCTGGCGAGAGCAGCTTTGGAACAAACTTGCTGTGTCTGGGTCACCTCTCTGCCCATGAAGTAACATCAGTGCATGCGGCGGTGGCCACAACATTGGAACCTCAACATAGTATACGTCAGGACACAGCATAATGCCCTGATGTACCAGATTGACGGGGCCTACAAGCACCGTAGGTGGCAAGGGAGGCCTACCTTCTGGATGAACCCAACCTTCTGCCAGGGCCCGGCACGGACATGGGAGGTGACAGCCTCAGCCATGAGGTGCAGCTCGTAGGAGTGCAGGCGCGCATAGTCCTGCTTGTTCTGGATGGACAGGCTGAGCAGGTAGTCGCCGTAGGGGTTGGTGCATGGCGCCGTAGGAATGCCCGTCACCATGGCGATGCGGTGGCTGGCCTCGGTGAGGTTGCCCCTGCTCTGGTGCTTGCCTGCGCATATCACGTCAATTGCACAAGGAGATGCGCAGCTGGCTGCCTTCTGCCAGGCATGCACATCTGCTTGGGCCACTGCTGTCTGTCGTCTTGCTGCTACTCTTGCTACCAGACAATACATAGGCGACCACTATCAGATCGACAAGCTTTCTACACCGTGTGTGATCGGTACACGATATCTGATGAGAACTGCACTGCACCGCATGTGGACTTTGAAGCGACAGTACCAGTGATGTAGCCTGACTGGAAGGAGGAGAACATGGGTCCCCTGTCCCAGTTCTCAGGCTCCACGTCTGTGGGCAGCTGCATGGTCTGGCAGCCGTGGTAGGGGTACATCTTGCTGCCAAAGTCCCCGGCGTCATCGCAGCCCTTCTTGTGGTCGCACCACACCCAGAACTCGCACCTGCGCACCGGACCGCCGCTTCAGCTGATGCTGGGTCATCAGGCAGCTTCCCATGCGCCCCTTGCCCGGCACAAGACGCCCACACTTCCTTACAGACCTGACTCACATTGCTTAGGACATGCACAGCGCCTTTCTGGGGTGTAGTGACCTTGGCATGACCTCTCTACAGCACTAAGACAATGATTGCATGACTGCCTTCCAATGCAATCTATGCAGGCCTGCGTGCTCACCTCTTGTCCTTCAAGCACATGTCATAGCATGCATCCCCGGTCTTTGTGCTTGTCTTAGCGGCAGCCTTCAGCACTGTGTTCTTCACCCTCAAGGTGGGGTCCCCAGTGAAGTTCAGCAGGTTGCTGGGGACTCCCAGGTCAGTGAGGTGACCCAGCGGCCCACCCAGGTCCTCCTCTCGGTGAATTGCCATCTGCATCCTGCAAGGTGAGTCCCCTGTGAGTCACCTACCTATGACACAGCCTCCATAGGCAGGGAAAGACACACGCAGGCTGCATGACTACAGTACTCTTGTCATGTCTTACAGTGCAGCACATAGCTCAAGTGTAGGAGATACAGGCAGTGTGACCATACATGTACGTCTTGCATCACAGGCATGGCTGGGAGGGATGACACACCTGTGGAAGCGGCAGAAAGCAAATTCGTAGTGCTCAAGGTATGCGCTCATGCACTCGGCAACCTCGTCCTCGCGCTTCTTGTCATCCACAAAGCAGAAGGGGCACTCGAAGAACCTTGACACAAACAGGTTCCAGCGCTTGTTCTGCTCGCCCCAGGACTTCATCACTCCCTCCTTCTCCGGCTGCAAGCACACAGCAGCACAGTCAGATGGAGAAATGGCCCTGCTCTGCACCTCAGTATTGCTGCCCTCTGCATCAATGCTTGTTGTCTTTCCCCGAACACCGGCAACAGAGATCAACTTCGAATCTCAGGCGGTGCATCCGCTGCATGTCAGTGATGCCAAGAAGGTGACTACCTTGGGAGTGAGCTCCATGCGGCGCCAGTCACAGGAGATGCAGATCTCGCTGCGGAAGTTGAAGTTGTCGATGTACTGCTCTGGGTCACTCTTCACCAGATTGGCTATGGCCTGTGCCAGAGGGTCTGGCCTGAAGCTCTCCTCCTGCAGCCATGCTGACCAGCTCAGTGCATGTGCTTGGCGGTGACAGCTGCTGTAACCCCTGGCAGTGCACACTGTGTGCACCGGAGGCCAAGCATGCTGCAAGTCAATGGCAGACAGCACAATGTGAGCATTATGGCTGCAGCACTCACGTGTGTAGCTGGCAGGGGCATGCGGCGAGCCTCCTTCTCCAGAGTGTTGAGGAGGTCCCGGATGAAGGGGTGGTTCCTGATGAGGAACACCCCTGTGTCAATACCTGCAAGCAACAGCCCCCAAGACCCACTCATTCTCGCCCATGACTGCAGTTTCGGTAAATACTTTGTGAAGAGGGCAGACTGATCATCCAGGGAGGGTCAATCTGGATGCTGCGTGGCATGAGTAGTCTGTCATCACATGTACATATGCACATGCAGGTGGAGCCATGCCAACCCTGCTAGCAGGCACTGTAACAGCTTGATGAATTTGCAGCAGCTGCAGCATACTCTCGAGCCACATGCCAGCATGACCTACGGCACACTGAGGTCCCAAAAGTCAGAGGCCTACCGCTGGCCCAGCCATTGAGGACGCTTTCAGCCTTGCCCACAGAGACCCAGTGCTTGTCCTGGTACATCTCGAAGGGGAAGGTGAAGGCGATGTCGTCGATGATGGTGTCGGGCTGCATGTACAGGATCCAGGGCGCGCGCTCCGGAGGCGTCTCCTTGAGCACCTTCTGCAGCAGCGCCACCTTGTTCCACGCCCACATCTGCGCAGCAGTGTCCACGTCAGAGCACATGCGCAACCTGGATCTGACTCTCACACGCTCCTGTTCAGGCTGTCTGCCCCCAGGACAGCTTGCTCCTGTGCTGTGAGGAGGTGTGCAAGCAATTCACCCTCAAGGAAGCACCCGAATCCTGTCACGCTCTTAAGAACCATGGGTCTGACCCCTCAGCCGAGAGATACAGCGGCCCTGTATTGCTTGGAGCTTGCACTGCGGCATACATTAGATTGTTGAAAAGACTAGGCTGTATAAAAGGGCTCACATCCAAGGCCCCCTCCGGCCTAATGGTAGAGTCAGCGTCGCCCACACTGCAGTAAAACTGGTAGGAGTGCCAGCGGGCATAGTCCTGCTTGTTCAGGATGCCCATCAAGGTCTGCTTGTTGCCCTGAGGCAGCGTGCAGGCCTGGTCGGGCACAGATGTCACAATCAGCAGCTCCGTCACAGGTGCAGCGTGCAGCCTGATGAACGTGTGCTGTCCTGGATTCTTCCCTGCGCCATGCACCACTCCCTTCAGCAAAAATGTGCATGAGGAGACAAGAGTCTATTCCATGGCAGGCGCCCCAACGAGAACAATAAGGTGTACGCTCGAAGGCTCAAAGGAGGTGTCTGCGGAGTCTGTCTGCATCATGAATTTGCTGCACTCTATCATATTGGGCTTGCTCAGTAAGTATCTCACTGTTCACACGAACAATGAGAGCTGAGCAGGACCAATATGACCGAGTGGCCTTGTGCCAATGCAAGATGTGAACATGCCAGGCTCCTTCATGTGGGTCAGGGCAGCTCACTCTTGACATAGCCAGAGGTGAAGACCGAAGGCTTGAATTCCCGGATGAGCTCATCGGCAGGAACGCCCCAGGGCTCATGCGGGGCCCATTTGAGCTGGCACCCCTTAAAGGGGATGACTGTCATGAGCTCATCCATGCATCCCGCCTTGGTCTCACACCACGTCCAGGCATTGCATTCGTTGTCAGCCCTGTGCAGACAGGCAGGATCTCAGGCATCTGCAATCTCACCATTGCATCAGGATGCTTGCAAAGCTGTGGGGAGCTCAAGGTGAAACGGAGGCAGAATAAGGCACAGAGAAATCAAGAGCAAGTCTGCCTCCGGGCCCTGGGATGGGATGTTGACACAAGAATAGCCAAGCAGAGCTGCTACTCACTCGCATGATGAGGCGCAGTCAGAGGAAGACGCCTTCTGGTGTTTGTCTCCAGCCTTGATCACTCTCCCTAGCTTGCTGAAGAGGTTGTTTGGCGGCTGGCACTGGCCATGGCTCAGCTTTGCTCTGGTGTGTGTGGGCGCGAGGTGATGCAAGTTCCCGAAGCACTGCACCAAAGCTGCTGCCAAGCACAGCAGTACCCCAAACCTGCGCACAAGAAACAGCACTCAGCACCAGACTCAGCTGTCTGGATTGATCCTGGCGCCTTGTCAACACAGCTCACTGCCAATGGTGAGCTCCATAGAAAGGTAGCAATGTGATGGAGTGATGAAGTGTGAGGCGTCTGTGCTACCTGTGTTGGCTGGACGCCATGTGAGTGGTGCGCCTCGCTCCAGTGCTGCTCTGCTCTCAGCCCTGCTCCGGGTCTCTTGGCCTCAAGGGGCCAGAGAGCATGCTGCTCAAGCTACCTGCATGTGGAAGCCAGAGCTGACTGCTGTCCAAGTGCTTCCAGGCCTCTCGGTCGTGCCGTGTGTCACTGGACTGACGACCGCCACAGAATGAAAGAATACTGCAGACATAGATGGGCCAGCGTGGCTCAGCTCGAAAGGCTTTGGCCAGCTATTTACGCCTTCTGTGCCAAGTAGCGTACCCTTCGCTACGCCAGAACTGCACCTTACTTGTGTAAGAATGCGTCTGAGGCTGGTTTGACCTTGCGAGGTCACGTCGATGCAATACCAGAACAAATCAAACATGTTGTAGGACAATATGCCAGTAAGACGCGCTAGGATAGGTGTCTGCTGATGAGGTGCAGAATCGAGCAGCGAACATATCGTTGATTCTCATACTGGGTCACATCAAGGTCAAGAGAGGCATTCCGTACTATGGAACGACAGCGATCTTGGTCTCGGGGTGTCGGCATCGGTCACGTCAATAGCCTCAGCGCCGTGCTGATGCCTCCTGAGGAGGATACAGCAGGACATTTGGATTACTTGGGGGCATCGGAGGTGGCAGTGTACCTTCGGGGCCAGTACAGCCCTTACACTCCACTCAGTCTGATTTCCGAAAGAGCGCTTACACGTACAAGGGCCGCCGCCTTGATGCCGCACTGTCCGACGTGCCCCTCGTTCAACACCAGCCTTTCCTGAATGTTGTACCTTTGTGCGGTGCGAAGTGTTTTACTAGTGTCAGTAACCAGATGGCGGAACCTCAAAATGTGCCGCCTCGGGGAGCGACTCCTGCAGATTCATCTGCTGCATTTACACACTGCTCGAGCGCAGCGTCGATGCAAGACGCTCCGCGATAGCAGAGGCCTGTGAGTCTACTCCAGTATGGTTGCGAGGGTAGGAACATGAGGTATGAAATTCAGCACAGCTTCAAAGAGCTCCCACACCGAAATTTGCCAATATCACCGACTTCTCAGAAGAGTCACACATCACGTCAAACACTTACAGGACAGATAGGGAGAGCATGAAAGCCACAGTGCAATCTCAAGCCAGAAGGGTCCTTGCATTGCGCAAGCTAGTTGCTCGTCATCACTGCCTGCTTGTTTATATCGTCTTGCTGTAGCTGCGACACCTCACGAGCATTCTAGCGTACAGATGTGGTCTCCTCACGACCCCAATGCCTTTCCAGTCATGCTAGGCCAATGCTCAAGCGTGTCGCCAACCACCAGCCATGACCCACAGCCGCGCCAAGCCCCACAAGATTCAGGAGACTGCTAATGCCATGGAACTTGCCTGCATGAGAGACGGACAGGGCTCAAAATGTGAGACCCTCTCCAGCAGCACCCTAACCCTTGGACATACAGGGAGAGCTATGCACCTGCTTGGGCAGCCCTGCCTCTGGGCAAGGAGCCCTGGAGGGTTAAGCAGGGGAAGGATTGCACCGGTGCGACGCAAATGTATGAGGCCACAGCGAGGAGATGAAGATCTGAGCATACCAAATTGCTTGTACAGAGCCTTGATCTTAGCGCCATCCCTCTCTCCCTCTGCGTTCTCCAATGCGTACCGCTCAAACATCAGGTCTGTGGCCACAGGCTCAATGTAGAGCCAGTTGGCTACTCCAGTCAGCAGAGCAACCCCTGCACAGCACCCACAAGACTGTGAGTTGCGCGCATAGGCGTGCTGTTCCTGGTTGCGCTCAGCATCAGCAGCACCTGCCAAGCGGGCCATCACACACATGTACAAAAAGTCTCAGACCTCTAGATATGCATGTCATGTTACTTGTGCAAGCAGCACATCAGCATGGTGGACCAGAGTGGCGCACCGAGTGTGATCAGCTGCGCCCTTGCAATGCCGGTTGGGGTGCCAAATGCCAGGGTCCCCATCTGGAGCACAATGGCTGCTGTGGCAGTTGCAAAGTACTGCGGGAACAGCTTCGCTTGCACCCGCCCAAACATTTGCCTCTGCACCACAGCACAGCTGCCTGAGCTTTGAGCCGGACCACTAGAGGCAGCAGCCAATGTCAGCACAATATACGAGCCTCAACAGCTCTGCCACAGGGTATGCACTGAAACTGTGGCTCCTTCCATGCACCCCGCATCAGCCAAAGCAACAGCGACACTTCCTCCCATAACACTGAATGCAAACCAGGACGCAGGCCTTGCAGCTCCAACAAGTGTGATGTGTGTGTGCCTTCAAGGCCTTGGTAGGAGTGGCAGGAGTAATTCACCGGCATGTTCTTGAACATGGTGATGCCCACAGCAAAGGTGGTCCAGATGTTGGACCCCAGCCAGAGGCCCCAGGCCAGCACATGCACCAGCGCTGCCACCTTCACTGGGACGAATTCTGTAGACCGCGCTGCAATGATGACTGCAGCTGACACCCAGGCCAGCCTCACCTGCAGCGCATGAAGTCCACATACAGCTTCTGATGGCAAACTTGCAGTACCAGGCCCTTTTCGGTGTCAGGCATTATTCAGTCAGTGCCACAGTCAGTGTGACTTGGGAATGACTGCCCATAGAGAAGCACGCAGGCCACACCAAAAGGCGCACACTGCTGTGTGTTGAAGCTGCTCTTCTGGCAAGATTCTACATGCATCCCATACGGCCAAAGCAAAGCAACGTGCCAAGGCTGATGTCAAACAAGATTCGCACCCAGTTCTTGTTGAAAGCAGACGGCTCCAACATGGCTCCAGATACATCATCTGCCGGCTTGGATGCTCCATTCCCTGCAGTCCCGGCAGACCCGTTGTCCTTGAAGGTGCCGTTGCTCAAGTCAACAGACGCCTCCTTTGCATACGCCTCAGGTACAGGGAAGGCCCCTCCTGCGCTGGCCCTGGTAGATACCATCTGCTTTGTCCTGCACCCATAAAAATATCGAGGTTTGGGATTGCTCGCTCCACCGCCAACAACGGCCTCTGCGTGTTTGACAACGCAAAGCATAACTGGCAGTAAGCCAAGGAAAGTAAGAAGGATGATTGTGCTGATGCTGACCTGCAAGTAAATTTGCGCGCTGAAAAAGGCTTCTGCAGGAGGGGTGATGTCGCGCTCCTGACTGCACAGAGCCTGCAAGGCTGAGTACTCTGCAGCAGAGAGACATTCATTATAGATCACTGTTGCTGTATCGCCGGGCGATCAAGCCTTCCAGACCGGCAGGCCCATCGCCACATCGACAGGTTCCGGAAAAGCCGAAGCTTCGATGTCGGAGGAAGCCAGCAGAGCGAGTGAGGTGGATTCCCGCCTTCAGTACCCGCGTAATCTATGAGCGCGGCAGCTAAGCGTGAAGTAGCACAAGGAGACGAATCGTGCAGTCTTGGCGAGTTCGACTGCTATTTGCTGGCTTTGCGATAGTGTCAAGCAGTGCTGTGGACGGCGAGAGCACCTAGTTGCCGGACATCTCCAAATATACTCAAGAGGTATGGCGCCGAAGTGGAATTTCCCGGATCAAGAAGTATGTGGACATTCTTGATTGAGCTTTTTAGATTGCTCAGGTAGCCTGCGTGGCACGTATAGGCTCTGGCGGGACACTCCAACTTCTGTGATCATGCTAGGCATTTCGGAATTTGACACGATCTCATGGTCGAAGCATTGCCGAATGCTCTATTGAATCATCTTGGTACCATGCATGTACAGAAAGTAAATGCAGGCGATGAGAGTATGCTGACACCGCTGCATCAATTACCAGCCTCTAGAAGTCACCAGAGTATCCAAGGAGTATCAGCAGAATGACGCATCACGTCAGCAGTGAAAGCTGCAGAAGGCGCAGTTGTCTAGCAAGCTTTTAGAAGCTCATTCATGCGAGCTTCGTCACGCATGCAGGTGGTCAAGAACAACAGCTAGGATGCTACTGACACGATGTGGCTCAATGAAGGGAGCAGCCAGCGAATGACCTTACAGTACCAGCTCCATTTATCCTCGAAGCCCAGCCCGCAAGCAGCAGCAGTGAGCGACAGGATGTAGATGGCTCAAGCACAGAGCCTGCAAGTTAGAGCTGAGCCCAGCTCTCTTGGTCGGGCCTAGCACAAAATGGAGCACAAAATGGAGCAGGGCACGAAGGCAGCCCACAAGAGATCCGCGGAGACAGGCACCAAGATGCACAGGGTCTTCTCCAGCGAGGTCATTGCGCTGCAGCTTGTGGACAGCGCCTCGCAGCACTCCAGGCCCGGCCAGCCAGCAACGCCTGAGCAGGTCCTGCCCTTCCTAAACGCAGCATCCCTCCATTCCAGCGATGCCGCAGCCCTGTGGCGTGTTGACAGCCGCGACATGTCAGCATCTCCAGCCAAGCCCCTCCAGCTAGCAGGGCAGCCTCAGGGCCAGGCAGAAAACCCAAGCCTCAGCATCAAGCTAGTGCATGCACAATCAGCCAGTGCATGGAGTATGCGGCTGGCTGACATCTGCCCTGACCAGGAGCTGAGCAGGGTACGACCGAGGGGTATCCAGAGCCGCAAAAGGCTTGCCGCAGCGATTGATGCTTCAATCGGGCTGCAGCATAAGACACAGGATTGTCCGGGTGATGGACCTCATCCAGGCAGCAGGATCAGCAATGATCTGCCGGAAGTAGAGCATTCTGCAGCCCGAACAGAGATCTCGCAATCAGCAGATGATGAAGGCATGCACTGCGGCGATAGCATGGCATCGGCCTTGGCACCGCTGATGCGGGCGCATGTCAGGAGCAAGCCAGCTCTGCCTGCTGAGGTCACGGATGACAGCGAAGACCTCAGCAACAGTGCCTCTGATAAGGTCCGACCAACCTCCAACATGCTTGACAGCAGCCTCTTCTCCTGATGACATGCATCAGCTGAGATGTGCGGGCGCCACTTTGCCTGTCTAGTAGTTGACGAGACCTGAATTTGCATATCACAGTGACATCTTTAGATCCGTCTGCCGTCTCAATAACCGGTGGTGGTGCTCATTGCAGGCCCTGCAGCTGTCTCTAGCAGACTTGAAGGCTGTGTTTGGGGTACCTCTGACAGAGGCTGCTGCAAGGCTGGGGGTGCAGCGCCACGACCTGGTGCGCAGCTGCAGGTAAGCATCCCCTCTCTACTGCTTGTCTTGGCTAGCAACAGCAACTGTTGGCATAGTCAGGTGGCATCACACTTTGCGCATGGCACCTTTAAGAACGCCACCCATGCGACTTTCCTGGCCAATGCATTCCATTGGCCGGCAGTAACAGTGCCAGCTGTTGCCCACCACTACCTACACTGACAGCCAGGGGAGGCATTGCAAACCCAATTGGCAGAGACCCTGTTGAGAGCAGCGGCGTGCTTGCAGAAGGCACAACCTGGAGGGCTGGCCCCGCCTCTACATCAGCGTCACAGAGGCGGCGCGCAGCGACGCGTCCCTGCCGACGAGTGTGCCCAGCGATGCAGACGCCTCGGAGCTGGCAGCCTTTGTGCCCTTTGGGCCCTCTGCCCTGAGATCAGCGCCGCTGGCTTCCCAGGCCCACTCTGTGCACACCCGCTCCTCCTCCAGAGTGAGCACAGTTCTGGTATACGCCTGCAGGAGTGATGACCTGAGATGTCAGAGTTGTGCTATGTTGCCATACTCCGTCGTCCATGCTGGATACGACAGCAGGACAGTGGACGAGATGAGACTTCCAGATGCGTGCTGGCTACAGATGTATCTTGTGTCTCTTCAGACTTTTGACGTATGCAGAACATGCTTGCATGAGCTTTGTCGCTGCTGATGTGAAAATTTGCACAGGTCGGAGGCGACAGAGCGCGCCTCTCTGGCGCCTCAACACGGCGCAAGCCAGCTTCGCCTCGGCTGGAAGAACACCAGCAGGAGAAATCTGCACCAAAGCCCAGTCAACAGGTCTGTCCCATCAGCTCTGTGTGCAAGCTCTCCTCAGCCAGTCATGTCTCACCCTCTGCAGATGGCGTCTGAGGCATCAGCCCCGCTCTTGTGCATGGAGGAGGAGAAACATATGTCTGAGGGTATACCTCACACTGCCCACACTTGCTACAGGGTTCAGCCAAAGGCGGCATGCTGGCAGACCCCTTCCCTGCTGCAACGGCATCTCTCCTCGGCTGGACGGCCGCATTCAGCTCAGGAATGGAGAAAGTTTCTCTGCTAGAACCGCCACTCCTGCTCAAGGTATCATCCAACGCTCACTCTGTGCCTGGATGCTAGCATCCCCACTTTGAAGACATTCAGGAGGGAGTTTGCTATCTATGGCATGCTGATCTGCTCCTGCTTGACATTGGCATCACGATGAAGCTCAAGAAAGCCATTGGGTTGTGACTGGGCCGAGGAAGTTTAAGATTCACCCCTGTGATCACTGCACTGGGGGCTGTGGGTGCGAGAAGGCTGTGCCTATGCAGGTGCCTGCTATCAAGCTGGACAGGCCGGGCATGTGGGCGCCGAAAATTGTGCAGTCGCGGGCTCGGGCACAGGAGGCTACATCCCTGCCCAGGGTGCCAAGTGGCAGAGCTGGGGCTGCGCAAGACTCAGCAGCTCCCGAGGAACCCGCTGCTGCAGCTGTGACAATCGCGCCAGTGCAGTGCGCAGCAGCACTGGCAGCTCTGAGTGTCCAGGGTGCAGGGGGAGATCTCAGCCTGCGGGAAGTGACAGAACCCTTTCCAGAGCAGGCAGGCAAAGCTCCTGCGGACTTGTCTCCGCAGCAGAGGGAATCCGCAAGCAGCCCAGAGCGCCAGCTTGAGAGCAGGACAGCAACGGCCCACCCCTCAGCACTGTCTCCTGAGCCTGAACAAGACACTGCAGCACAGGCACAGCGAGAGGGTGTCCCTGCACCTGATGCACAGCTGGCAAGTGAGGGCTTGCCTGTCCCTCGGCGACTTCACTCGCAGCCTGCAAAGTCAGCTCCTCTCCAGGATAGTATACTATGTGACAGCAAGGAGAGGAGGAGAGCAAATGCTGCCTTGGGTGCGCGCAAGGCGCTGTCATCCCCCCTCTTCCTGCCCCTGCCAGAGTTGGCAGGGGCTGAGGACGTTGCCACGTCAGCCGTGCACCCGGCAGCTGAAGCACAGGCTCAAAGCCATAAGGCCCCTGTGGAAGTGTACGGTGGCAGCCAAGTGGAAGAGGAGGCAGGTGCAGTACATCGGCCAGCACCTGATGCTGACCCTGCACCAGCATCGCGTGCCTTAGCTGCAGCTGCAGCTGACCTCATGTGCAGCCCCTTCATGCAGACCTTGGCTATGTCAGATGGCCGATCACTCAGTGGAATACCGCTGGGAGATGAGCCACCTCTCCTCCCAGCCTGTGAAGCAGGGCCTCAGTCCCCGTTACACCATCTCCAGTCCAGTCCAAGCTACTGCAGCGACAACAGCCAAGCAGCCACTGTGCCTGGGAAGCTCGCAGCAGCTGACAGGTGCACAGGAGGATCTGTGGAGCTCGCAAAGACAAAGTCCAGGCAGCTCAGCAGGCAGAACTCTGTGATATGCTTGCCCCCAAAGAAGCGCCTCCAGAAGAGGAGGTGTAGCAGAGGCACACCACCGCCTTCCGGCAGAAAGCCTGTGGCAGGTCAAGCCTCTCATGCAGCCATCCCAGCTGCCACTGTGAGTCCTTCTGCAGCAGCAGAGTCCTCAGCAGCAGAGCCTGCCACTGTCACAGGATCAGGCAAAGAAACGGGTGGGAAGCCCTCTGCAGCAGAACAGCTTTCTGCAGGCAACGGCCAGCTCGCAGAAGCACAGCCTTCGGCAGCAAAGCAGGTCTCCGCGGCCGACGCTCCTGTCGCAGCTGGAAAGCCCAGAAGGAGGCCGGGCAGGCCGCCGGGCTCGGGCAAGGCTGCCCGGGCACGAGCGCTGGAGGTGGCGCTGCCCGCATGCAGCCCGGAGGGCAGGCGCCCTCTCAAGAAGAGCCGAAAGGCGCTGGAGGCTGAGCAGGTGAGGCTGCTGCTCATTCATCTCGCTCCTGAATGTATCGTGAGTGTCACGGAGACAACAGCACACCAAGGGATGCACAAGACCTTGCTGCACCAGGGTGGGTCCTCAGCATCATGTAGAGTCGAGGCCTTGCTCAAGGTGTCTAATTTGAGAGATGTGATAGATGAGATGGTTGGTGCAGGCTGAGGAGGCACTGCAGAGCCTGCGCAAGGAGCTGCCTTGCCTGTTAGAGGGTGAGCGCGGGGCCCTTGATCAATCCGAGGCGCCAGCTGCAAAGGAGGGCCACCATGGCGGCAGCAGTGACAGGCAGCAGCCTGAACAGGCTCCTGCGCAGGGCCAGGAGGAGCAGCGCCATGCAAGCAAGGTCTGTTCCAACCACGCAGATCAAGTCCTGGCATGAGTCATTGACACCAAACAGGACAGCTCATAGTATTGTGGGGGTCACACCACATGTTTGGCAATTGCGATAAGGGTACCTTGACAGCTACAGACAGGGTGTATATTCAGCAGAGTGGGCCTTGAATTTTTATGCAGTAATCAGCAAGACTTTCTCGTGAGGCCCTTGCATGCACATCGCAGATCCAGCTGATGCCTCAGACACCCACCAGCGGGCCTAGGTCCATTTTCCTGGGCAGCTTGAGGCTCCCTAGACCTGATTTGGGGAAGATTGGAGAGGTGTGCTCTACTCTGCTATTCTTACACTGACTGATTTGTAGACGCTTCAGTCTGCCCTGTTGTGTGCAGCAACATCACGAGCCAGTGCTGGGGCGGATCCCAGCAGCTGTTGCGACTGTAGTTGCTACACCTGGACAAATCATAACTTCAATGGGAAAGTGCAGGCATGACACGGGCATTCCGTCAGATCTTCTGTTGCATGTGCACACACCGGAGTGCAAAATCTGCCCGCCTGACAAGGACTGGCGTCTCCTCACCATGGCCTCTGACTGCAGGACATGGAGTGCTCTGAGAAGCTCCCAGACCACATACCTGACGCACTGGGCAACTGTCTCAGCATCTGCCTGAACTTGAGCCCGCCGCCAGCTCTGCCTGGCACAACATTCTGCGGCTCTGTCTGCAACAGTCTCCTGGGGTCCCCCCTGCCGCACACAGACAGCCCTGAATACCATGAGGCCTTCTATGGGGAGGCCTTACACGACCTCAGCCTGGGCAACTTCAATGACATCGCTGACAGCAGCTTCAGCTTCGGCTGCTTCAACAATTAGGGGTGTTCTGCTGGTCTATGATATGCAGGACATCTGTATGTGTTATGAGGATCAGCATTATGGCTCATGAGACCTGACTGGACAATGTCACCCAAGATGCACTTCTGCATCGGTTTCATCTCCGTTTGCTTGGCGCTAGAATTCAGGATGGTGACGATCACATTGAACCTTGCAAGGTTTGCTACAAACCAGTTGCGAGAGGGTGTCCTTGGCGGGAGCTGCTCCTCGTAGAAACTACTATGCTTACATTGAGGGGTATGCGTGATGCCATGTTGATTGACAGATATTAGGTGCTGCCTGTGTGCCTGCATTAGGCATGCAGCAGCTGGTGCTACGTCAGAAGAGTGTGATGCCTCCTTTGCACCATATACAAGCATCAATGCGCAAGGCCGGATGCGCCCAAGATTATATCACTAGAATAGGCCGCCACTTACAGTGAGTTGTTGTGTTGTGTGTCCAAGTCTTTAGCTGGTGGTTCGACTGTTGATGCTATGACTGTTTACAGGGACCATCTTTCCCAGTGCTGTCCAGGACGCCTTTCCCAGTGCGACTCTTACTGGCAAATTGCAAGAGGGCTCCACAAAACGCTGACAAAGTTGTGAATCCAATGCTACCTCCCACAGCAGCACTTCTCATGCATGTCAGTGCTGTCCAGGACGCCTGCCTTCCTCAAGCACTTGAAACAGACGCCGCACTGAGCACAGTCATTATACTTCTTCTCCCACTTCTCCATGCGTGCATTCACAGCACAAATTGAGTCCTCATATGAGCGCGGCAGCACACCAAATGCACGCACATAGAGGCACTGCGAGGGGGCATGCTCATGCTCTGGCCCTGCTTGAGCCATGCTCAGGGTGAGGCCCCGCCTGAACAAAGCATTCGTCATAGCAAGCAGGGCAGCTGTAACCACTCTCACCTCTTTGGCCACAGCACAGAATGTGTTGAGGCTCTCGCCCGCGCTGCTTGCACTGTCAAAGGCCAACACGAGCGTCCGGTGTGTGGCAATCATTATCTCTTGGACGCCTGCCAAATGCTGGGATATGGATCTTCATGGGAAGCTTGTTGGCATTGGCAAAGTCCCCGCAGAGGATGCTTTTCAGAGCTGGAACATTCCTGCCGTTCTCCAGGCAGTGCACAAGCGCATGCGAGGGAATGCCCCCTTCTTCGTACACTTTATCTTCGTCAAAGTCACGACCTTCCTCAGCAGTTGGCCAGTAGCATCTGATAACCTCCAGCTCTGGTAGGCAGACTCTTGCAAAGAGGCCTTGGGGTGAGTACAGCTCGCAGCTTATAACGAGGATCTCCTTCACATTGCGTGTAGCCTGTTGCGCTTTGCTTGTGTCTTTGTAGAAATCTGAATCGCTTGTGATCAATCCAATTCGAAGCCTGCAGTGAGGTGGCATTGACAGGTGGCAGACATCTATGCCAGTCAAGCGCAGCTGTGTCAACTGCTGGCACCCCGAGAAGCTCACTTCTGAGACTATCCCATTGTCTTCAGGATATGGATAGGTTATGCAGGCAGTCTCAAGCGCTGGCACCAATCGGCCAAAAGGCATGCGCTCCAGGATGTCAAGGTTGTACATGCACAGATCCAGGTGCTTCAGCTGTGAGAGGTGCACCAGGGTTGCCTCTGAAGACACCGTGCAATAGCGAAGCCTGGCTACCATAAGGTTGGGCAACCTTTGCAAGAGCAAGCTTGCGAATTGCCTGATGCTCTCATTACCGTCGTCGCCTTCGTTGCACAGAACCAAGTCCAAAGAGACCACATTGGGCAGTATGAAAGGGCTCAGGGACGACTGGGACTGGCCTAAGAGATTGATCAAGCTGTTGTGCACAGCTTGCGTGTTCAAGCTGATGGATGCCGTGCAGGGCCCGATGTGCCTGTCAGCACACGCTAATGCACAGCTGATCTGCTTGCCGGCCTGAGCTAAGGCGTGAGACGTCATTAGACTCTGCATTCATCAAGGCACATCACTTGTCAGAGGCTGGTAAATGCCCTGGGCAGCATACAGGGTTGCCGCACAAGGAAATGATAGCAAAAGAACGAATGGGGGCAACCCTGAGCAAATTCTGGAGTGCGGGCTGCTGCATGTTCCCTTGCCTTATATGTGTTGTGAGAAAGACATAGCAGAGCAACTGTAGCAAGGAAGGTTCTATTTCAGGCCTTACCTTGTCTCCCACTTTAGAGCACTTCAGGTCCACTCTGGGAAGCTTCATGCGGTGAAGAAGGTGGCACGTCTGTGCAGGCCCCTGTACCCACTCTGCCAGCGTGAAGTGCTTGGCGATGTTTTGCATTATTTCCTCTGGAAGTCGGAGCACTTTCGCAGCCTGCAAGGTAGACACGCTGTTTGCAATACTCTGCACTTAATCTCCTTGGCCGTAACAGATCTCTTCCTGGTGCAAGCTGTGTGAATAAATGACCTGAGCATGGCCCATCTGGATATGTGCATCACAGTGCATCACAAAATGCCGGTTACAATACAACAGCTGGTCTGCTTAAAAGCCAGCAACTGGCGCTGCAAGATGTAGCTCGAAGGTACAGGGACCTACCATGCTACAGGAAGACTTATGTTGTTCGAGCCCTTGTCGTGCACAATTCCCCCAGTGCTCAGTGGACAGTGGTCTCCTGCTAATTGAGTCTTTGTCCCCTCAGCAGCGCAGGGTCTAGGGTTATTGGTAGGATTGAAGGAGCCTGCAGGCGCATGAAGGCAAAGGTCTGATTTCGGTGCCTCCCTGAGGGTCTCTACACCTTCTATCAGAAAATCTTCAATCCAAGGGGCGGTGCAGCATTCAGGAAAATTGCCCGTACTTGGCGAGGCATGGGCCTACCAGATGTCGATCGATTGATGCTGAGGATACCGTACAACTTATGTCTCACACGCACCTCGAAATACCTGCAACGGCATTCTGCATTGTTTTGCGGCCATGCTCAAAAGTACACAGTATACCTGGTGGTTATGGGTGTACTACTAGTAGGAGACGGTGCTCACTCTCTCGAATCTAGGCAGCCTGGCAAGCCCTCTATAGTCCATTCCCTTCCTCTCACTTGCAGCTTTTCAGAGCTTTGCAATTTCGGAAGCTCGAGATATGATGCCACTGCCGCAAATACATGGGCAATGTGCATGCTCTGCATGCTATGCAAAGTGTTCTGGCAGGACGGCGTTGCCTTCTGTAACCGCGCTTGCAGCAGAGGCAGCTCTGATGGACGATAGAGAAGCGATACACAGCAATTAGTCTATACAAAATGCCCTTCAAGCCGGTGAGGAACCTTTGAGTGTTGTCAGCTTGTGGATGCCAGCTCTACTCCGACCAACGGGAGGTCTGACGAGCTCGAACACCACTATAGCGCTGATGACTTCATCTCACAATGCACCGTGTGTCTATGCTGTCACTGTGCAGCAGCAAGGCTTCTTGCATGGCCATTCAGGAAAGTTGGGGCGTACAGTGGTTGGCGCCATATGGAGTGTATTGGCCCCTGTACATATAGCCCATGTAGCCACAGTGATGTCATGTCACCACTCTTGAGCCACTCTGGAGTCTACTAAAGTACTGCAGGCCTTGATAGTGTGCCAAGATACAGTACCCCGGCTCTTTCCTGCTTGAGCACTGCATGAGGGGCTGTAGAGCGGATGGTGGCCATCGATTGACGGGGGTCTGACTCATTGATATTGCCTCTTATTACACGGGACACCCTAGCAGTCATCACATCATCGCCCTGTAAGCATGTTGTGCTGTTGCTTGAAGCCGGCGCTCCAGCGTTCACTTCTTGCCACCCCAGGTGAAGATCCTGGAGAAGGTGCTCTTGGCCTCCTCCTTCTTCACCCGGTGCTCCAGCGACGGCGGCTGCACAAAGCTGAGCGCAGAGTCCAGCATGAAAGGCCGCACTGCCAGGCTCTGCAACGTCACGCCAAAGCCTTTCAACATCACATCACATCAAGAGGGATGATGACTGGCCTTCACTGGTGGTTGACATTTGCTACGGCATCTTGTGACCTTACCGACAAGAAGCCATGATGCGCCCTCCCCCAACTCACAATCAACTCACATTCCTTTCCAGGAGGCGCACAGCAGGAGATACGACAGCACTTCATAAGGGTTCTGACCTGCAAGGGCGGAGGTACAGGGTATATGCGTGCAGGCTGGCTCTCGCTCCCAGCATAGCTCTCCCAGCTGTCCAGGTTGTCCAGCAGATACACGGCTGCACACAAGTCATAGATCTTCATTCAGTAGCACTAATGTGCGCCCCATGCCATGAGGGCAAACATGAAGCTCTTCAATCTGCTGCTGTGAACTGAGGGTGGCAGACTTATGGACAGAGAAGGCAGGAGCGTCACCTTTGTGCTTTGTCTCCAAGCCCAGATCGCCCATGCCCTCCTGCGCGCGCTGCTCAGCCAGCTTGTTCTGTGCGATGCTCTCTGCATGCGCCACGCATCGCCATGCCTACCAAAACCACAATACTTTCTCGGCACTTACTCACCTTGCCAATTCCAATGTTCACGCAGAGGCAACACAGGCAGCAGACTTCTGTGCGGACCAACATGCCATCACGCATGGCACTTCTCTATACAGTGCAATGCTTCTACCCCACAGCCATGAGCTGATCTCGATGTGAAGGGCAAGCAAAAGAGGATGTTGCTGACTTACCACAGCCTGCTCCTTCAGTGCCTGCAGGTCCTTCAGAGCTTGCGCGTCGGGGTCCTCCAGGTCGTCCCAGGCCTGCTCTGCCTGGGCGACCCGCTCGGTGGTCCGCTGGAAGAGCCCCATTGCCTCCACCGCCTTGCTGGCTGCCAGGTAGGAGCGCGCCACATAGAAGCAGCGCAGCGCTGCGAATGTGGCCCTCTGCGCACGAAATTCACCGTGATCACCATGCTGAACTTTGGGGAGAGCTCCCCCTCTCTTTCCCTGCTACCTGTGGCACAGGATGCGCCAGTATGTGTAGGGAAATAGCATGGCATGGCCTTGAGGGTTGAAGAGGAGGCAGCAGGCGTAGCAAGGCAGAAACACGCCTGGGCAGTGCACTCCTCCAGCAGGGTCTCTCCGGCTGGGCCACCCAGACGAGTGGCAACTTCGCTCAGCTCCTTCACATGCCCTATCAGGCTATCGTATGCGCGCACCACTCCCTCTGCCTTGGGAGGCCCGCTCTTGTCCAGCTTGGACTGCACAAGCAGACATGCATGGGATCACGCTATTGCAGCCCCATACCCCACTTTCTACTGTGTCAGCAGCGCAATCACATGTAGGACCAGCCTTTCAGCACACCACCTGGAAATGGCTTCCTAACAGACCCACAGACCCGCCTGAGATGGTTGGTTACTCAATAACATACCTGAGGCGCCTCGAGAGCAGAGAATTCAGCCACAAACATACAAGGACCAAGTAAAGATGTGCATGGGCACCAAGCACCACAGTGGGCAAGGCAATTGCCCTCCGAAAGTGATGTACATGGCAGGACCATCCTTGCCTATTTGACACTTGCAAGTCTTTTAGATGTGTTCAGATCATGTCCATCAGCAGCCCTACCTTCTTCCTCTTCTTGAGCGGCTGCGCGGTGGCCGGCTCCTCCTGGGTGCCGCTCTCGTAGCGCTGGCGAGCGTCCGCCGCGAGCGCTTTGCCGCGCTGGATGACGCGCTCCAGCTGCGTACCCGTCACCGTCACATCCAGCAGCTTCAGTTCCTCCTGGCTGCCCGCTGCCTGCTCCCCAGATTTCCCTACATCGCACCAGCAGCATGTCACCCCACAGCTGCCATCGTGTGAAGCCACACGTCAAAGGCTGTACCAAAGGACTAAAACGTGTCGTGTGAAAGGATAGTACAGAGCTATTGATGCTGAGAGTGTATGCAGAGTACTGGGGGAATGAAGCAGGGAGATGAGGGACGTACCAGCCGTTAGGGATTGTCTGATGGATCCCTTGGCCTCGTTGAAGGCAGCAATCATCTTGGCAAAGATTTCTGCTCTCTCCTCTACTGATCTCTGGGATGTCTCGGCTTTGTCTACCTGCTCATTGACAGACAGCACTTGAGCAAGCCAGACTTTCCCATATGACCTCTATGAGACAATTCCAGAGGTGTTTCAGAGGGCTTGGATCTTCTGTGGTAGCACCACAATTGGGCTCATCATGGCATGTGAATCACCACTTGCAATACCTGTCTCATAGAAGGGGTAGGGCAGCAGTGGCGTGCTTACCTGCTTGCTGAGTTCCAGTGCCTGTCCCAGGGCCACTCTGACGCGCTCAGCGCTCACAACATTGGTCTGCCCTCGCCAGGCAATGGCCCCCACGCCAGCAGAGCTTGCACTGACCTCCACATCCTGCTGCTCCTCCAGAGACTGCAGCCTGGCCTGCATGCAAGAGAGCGCACCATGTGAGCCAAGCACGCCTGTAGTGCACCTAAGATTACTACTCGGTCTGCACTGGAAGCCTTCTATCCCTGTACAGAGGCGCATTATCAATCGTACAAAGTGCAGCGCCAGCCAGTCGCACCAATCTGCGTTGTGGGAAGGACTCTCTAGGATAATACACAAATGTGTAGAGAAAATTTCCCAGGCAGATATACAGAGACTTATGAGTTGTCTGGGAGAGGAGACCACACCTGTATGAGCTTGCCGCTAGGGCTGTCCGGGACTTTGAGGCCAGTGTCAGCGCCACTGGGGCCGTGCAGCTTGTACTGACAGAACTTGATGGGCGTCGCCACCTCATCCAGCATCTTGTTCAGGACAGCCTGCAGCTCCAGGCTGCCCAGCTTTGAGAGCTGCTGGTACACATTCCTGCACAAATCCCCAAGCTTGCTCTCAGTGGATCTGCAAGCCCGACGGGGCAAAGGTTTCTCTCAGAGTCCATGCACTAGAGGACCGCTTGGGGAGCGCCCTGAGCTGCAACACAGAGGTTGCGACTTAAAACGGTATCAAGGCAGCATGGAGCTTGAGGTCTTGTGGAGTGCTCAGCGGCCCAGAATGAAACTATGTGGTGACAGTGTATACTGGCATGGTGAGGCATACTGGGCGCGCAGCAGCTTGGCCAGGGCAGCCTCCCAGCGCTGCCTCTCAAAGGCCAGGGTGCCCGCCATGTACAGCGCGTACGCCTGTGCCTCCAGCGCCGTCCTGGCATCTCCCCGCTGCGAGGCCAGCTCCGAGAGCTCCTCAGCACTGTGCGCCGCCTTGCTGAGCCGTCGTATCTGCACCAGGCATCACAGCTCGTGCCTGTGGCCCTCAAAGGCACCATCAGAGTGCCACACAGAGCATTGGCAATGCATGTATTCCTGAAGGCAATGATGAATCTCCTGCATTGCGGTAGATGGAGCATTAGCCCAGCACATGTGTCCTGGGCCGCACCATGTGCTGGCGCTTGTAGCTGACGGCTTCCTTCTCGAGCTCGGCCTTGAGCTCCATTGCCCGGCTCCATGACCGCTCAGCATTCACCAGAGGGAGCATCAGATGCCTGCGATACCATGGCTCCCCACCTTACAATAGAACAACAACGACAGCTGTGACACAGCTGTCACCATTTGAGAGAAGGTGAACGTGTTACAGGGAGCCCTCGAAGACGGACAATGTAGATGGACATGGGGGCGATCACTGCAGTATGCAGGGCTACTCACCCAACTTCTGTGACGGATTTGGCTTCCAGTTTCCTTGGCACATACTTGCCGCGGCCATGGGTCATTTTCAGGGCCTTGTGTAGTCTGTGAAGTTTCCTCGTGCAGTACTGCCTGCGAAAAGTAAAGGCATGTGAGCTTCCAGCAATTCTGTAAACCGCCGATGACGCAGCTTCAGGAGAACGTAGACACTCACCTGTAACGAGCAAAGTCGCTATGCCTAAGGCCATGCTGTGCCTGAGCTGTGTTGATTATTTGCGTCACAGGAAGACTCAGTGGAGGAGACGCCGGAATGTCCCCCAGATCAACAGCCATCTCCTCGGTCGCCTCATTGCCAGCCATGTTACTTGCTGCAGTCGATATGACCAAGCCCTTTACACCTTTTGGGGAACGACGGAGGAATCGTGGCTGTATGTCCAGGGTAATCTAGTCTCGAACAGAGAAGCATGCATGCTTGCTGAGGTCACATGCATGTGACCTGTCATGACTGCCCTGATGATAAGCGATGTGAAAGCCATCAACTCGCACCGTACACCCTAAACGCCTTCAGCTTTAGGATGAGGTCCTTGTGAGACCGCTGGTCCTCCATAGACTGGTGCTGAAATGCCTTGGTCCCTGGGTACACAGCTGCATGACACTGCTGGTGCCCACAGCAGGTGCATCGAGGGAAGAAGGCCATAGTCCCCGGGAGAAAGGAGCCTGTATCTGTAAGTGCAGCTTGGCGGGGTATTACGGCCTGAAGGTTTCCTAAGACGTGGTCTGACAGCAAGAATAAAACAAGATGAACATATTGAGGGTTGCCAAGGGCGTGGGTGGCTTCATCGCAGGATCAGATGTCGGTAAGCTCTGAGTAGAGAGTCTTTGCTCGATCTGTGCTGAGCTCTTGCACGTGCGTGTGGTCACATTGCATGTGTGCTCATCAGGGAGGTCTGACAGTCAGAGAGTGGAGGCACTCCTCCAGCGCATCTCAGACGGAGCTCTGCCAGAGGAGAGACAAGATGCTGTTGCGGAGCTCAGAGATGTCTTACAGAGCAACCCTGAGGTGAGAGAAGCTCCAGGCGCGCATGTTTTACAGTGATGGCAGTGCTTTACATTGAGCTCAGCAGGCCAGTAAAGGGGAGCAGGTGTGGCATATCTGGTGCTCTCTGCAGGCGCAGCAAGCAGTGGGGTCCGGCTTTCCCGTTCTCCTCAATGCCCTGAAGACAGAGCGCGGTGATCAGGAAATGACTCGTGGCATCCTTGAGAGCCTGGCCCTTGCTGTGCAGCCAAACGAGCGCTCCTCTCGGTGGCAGGCAAGCTTTTGCAGGGTCTGCCTTAGCCCATGAACGTGGTGCACCTTGCAGCTCCAGTCACAGTCTCCTGTCTGGAAGAGGCATGGCTCAAAAGGTGCGATGTCTTGCAGGGAGCTGATCCGGCAGCAATCAATGCAGAGCTGCTTGCAAAGAATGATGAGGTTGTGCCACTGCTGCTGGCGTTCTTGAAGGACGGGCCCCAGGCAGCCTCGAATTTTTATGTGCGCTACCACACCGTGCAGCTCCTGACGGCTCTTGCCGCAGGCGGTCCATACAGGCTGCAGAAGGTCAGTCACCTTACACCCCTGCCCATGGCCTTGTGTGATCATTCACGCAGCGGATGCCTGCATGCTGGCAGCTTTTGGCTGGACATGCCATATTCGCATTTTCAAGGCCGCTGCCACAGAGCAGTCTCTTGTTGAGTCTGATACAAGGCGCCGATCAGGCGATTAAAACAAGTGGGCTCCCACAGCTCTCAACAAGCAATGTGGTGTGCGTTGTGCAGGCCATTCTGGCCGCACCCATGGGAGTTGTGCAGTTGATGGACCTTCTGGGGGACTCCCATGAGGTTGTCCGCAATGAAGCGGTTCTGCTGCTCATGTCCCTCACAAAGTCATCTCCAGACATTCAGAAGATTGCCGCCTTTGAGGGTGCCTTTGAGCACATCCTCAAGATTCTTAAGTGTGTCTCAGCGCCCTGTCCTTCTTCATGAGAACGCAATCTGTTGCTTCCTCGTCAACAAAGAGAGAGCCCTAGGGTGTCTGTACACAAGCAGGACAGCAACTTCTGTTGTCCTGAGTTGCAATCAGGATATAGATTTCACATTCCAAACACTTGAAGCTCTCCTTAAGATCTGAGCTGCAAAGGCCATGACATGCAGAGAGGAGGACTGGGTTATGGGTGGTATCATAGTCCAAGACTGCCTCGATCTCCTCTCCCACTTGCTGCAAAACAACATTGGCAACCAGCTGATGTTCAGGTGAGAGGCACTTTGTCCTTGCAAGCCAGAAGCTTAGCTAACATGATCCTTCTGTGGCACAAAGGCGCTTCAATTGCATACCATGATTGAACCGGATCGGTGTGTGAAGCTGACAGCCAGGCAGATGATTATCCTCACCTTGTCAGTGTATCAGAACATGTGCTCTACACTTATGCGCTAAGGCCTGTATGTTGCTTGCCAGGGAGGTCGGCCACCTGTCAGCATTTGTGAAGGTGCTGCAGCTGCCTGCCGACAGGTACAGGCGCAGCTTGCCAAAGCAGGTTGGCATCAACCTGGCTGCAGCCATGAGCACCACACAGCTTCTGAGCACTCCAGCAGCACCCAGCTCAGGCGGACAGGTAACTTCACCACAGACAACTCGTACGGGCACTGGGGCTTCCTCCCAGGTTGTCATAGAGGCGGCTGCCCCTGGCAAGACTTGTTAGCAGCGGGTTTGCATGATCAGGTGCTCTGCACGTGCAGGAGAAGCAGCAGCAGGAGTGCGCCCTGGCAAACAAGGCTGCACTGGTGAAGCTGGGCATCCTTGAGTCTCTGTTGGCCCTTGCTGTGGGAAGCGGCGGCATCCCGTCGTGCCCTGTCCGCACCCAGGTACCGCTCACGTGTGTCAATCTATGTGCAATGTCCCTGGCAGTGCCCATGAGTGTCGTAAAAGGTGATTGGGTATATAAACTCTCCCACCCGGTATAGTTCAGCTGCTCTTGCGATGTACCGCATGTAGGCTCGCACAGGAGTGAGGCTGGTGGCATGCAGGCTCTGGCATGTATTGCAAAGCTTATCAAGGGTGTTCCACCTCATCAAGCGAAGCTGGGTGATGCCAAGGTCACAGCTGCAAGCAGTGCAAGCACGCCAGCACTGCAGGCCATCTTACAGGTGCTCACCACCCTTGATCAAGTGACCTAACCTGGCTAATCATCCAACCCATGGTAAGGCATCTGGAAGCATTGAGCTGCCTTCCACAACGGAAAATATGTCAGATGGCAGCTCTCTGCTATATGGCTTGACAATTGGCCTGTGCACAGGTGGCTCTCTCAGCAAATGACCCAGCAGAGGCGACTGCGGCCGCAGGAGTCATAGCAGGCTTCTGCGAAGAATACAGGGAAGGACAGCAAATGCTTGCTGCAACATTCACTCCTCCTACCGAGCTCTCCACGCCCCAGCAAGGTACAGCCCCAACAGCAAACCTTCTTTGACATGGCCTGTGCCAGGAGAGGCACTTGCACAGGTAGTTGCTGCTGCAGAACCAAGGCTTAAGGGTGCACACATGCATCAGGCATAGTCAAGCAGCAGCAAGTGCATGAGTGGCTTTCATACCAATGCAGGGGGTATTGAGGGGACCTTTGGGAGTCAATTGGCAGCCTCTCTGACAGGACTAAGGCCGTCGCCCATGGCCCGGGCAGCGGGCCTGCTGCACCACGTGGTGCTCAACAACGCAGCCAGCAAGCAGGCTGTCCTGCAGGCTAGCTCTGCAGGGGCTCGGGAGGGGTCGCTCCTTGTGCGCTGCTGCCGGCAGCTTGCCAACATGCTTGCCAGCGGCCAGCAAGGTGCTTGCTGTGCTCCCTCTCACTCTGCTCTGTTTCCGCTTCAATATGCTGGTATATCGGGAAGTAATGGCTGCTGTCCTTTGGACCTGCCCGTGGTCATTCAGCTCCCTCTGACTAATGAGGTGGTCATAGATAACCAGATCAGACCCTACCAGGGCTGTTGCAGAAGCAGTCACACTGTGTGTGTACACCTCTAGGCACAAAGGGTTCCTGACGCCAGATGCCTGGCGCAGGGGAACCTCCGGTGTCGCTGGCAGTGATGATGCTGCTGAGGCTGCTCATCACCTGGGCCCATGACTGCGCACCTGCCCTGGAAGCCCTGCTGGCGCCTCCAGGCCACCTGCCCATGCTGCTGGAGCTTGCGCAGAAGAGGTACCCGGCAGCCATCCCACTCTGTCATGAGTGTACTACTCATACATCCTGCACTGGTCCCTCTTTGTCTCCAGCCAGATGCAATGAGCTCAACTTGTTTCAAATGGACTGAAGGTCATAGAGGGACTGTGTACTCTGCCGCGTCGGCATTCAGGTGTAAGGGTTATATGTCCTGAAAGCTATGCTTCACTGCCTGCCAGGTTCGGCGAGAGGACTGCAATAGTGAATGGCCTAGCAGCAGCTCTCCTGGGCGTCTGCGCCATGGAGCTGAGTCAGCCTATCACATGCCTGTCTTCAGATCCATCGGCCAGCCCCGAGCGCATAGCCGGAAACACTGTCCTGGAAATCATAGGCTCCAGGATCGGCATGGCATCCTACTTCAGCCGCATTGATGCCCTGCTGCAACGCCCAGAGTTTGCCCAGGCGCCAGGCAAGACGCCAGGCACTGACAACACGGCCCCCTCCAAAGGTGGCTTGGCTCCTCTCAAGGACTGGCTGTGCCCCTGCGATGTTCTCTGGATTACTTGCAGCTTGGCTATACCAATTGTGAGGACGCCGGCACGCTCCTTCATAAGGGCTTTGCAATGGTTCAGTGCCATGCCGATGCACTTTGGGAGCTGTATCGAGCGCGTCCAAACAATGCAGGTGAACAAGGCACAGGGACCGTGGGAGCGCTAGCAGCGCCCTCCATCTTTGACGCAGCCTATGTGAGGTGGCTCTCCCAGCTGAAGGACAGGATGCACAAGCTGGCCATGAGCGGCTTGAGGAGGCCCTCGGGTGAAGGCTTGCCTGCCGCCAACGGTGACAGCGCAGAGCAGCCTCAGGATGATCAGGGCACAATCACCGCCCTGCAAAGGTGCGCATGCTTCCTGCACTGATGACATCCGTGATGTTCAGGTGCTGCATGAATGTTCAATGTGGGGGTCAGTGTGGGTTGCCGTGATGCCCCAAATGTGATGCTACACTCAACAAGGGTTTGTCCCTGTAGGGAGATCGATGCACTGAAGACGCAGCTACGGCGTGCGCATGAAGAGAAGGAACTGCGCAGCAAGCAGCAGTCCAACCCTGCTCATGAGCAGGAACTGCAGACAGCCAGAGCTCACGCTCAGCAAGCTGCTGCTGCTTCTGCTCAGCACGTGAAAGAACTTACTGCCTTGAAAGGTGGGACAGACATCTGTCCCTTTGACCTATCCTTGATAACTCCCCTGTGTACCTTGGACAGTACTGATATGGTAAGTGCGTGACAGCTAGTCAGGATATACAGATGCAAAGTTAAGGTAAAGACTGAGCAATGTAGGCTTGCTCATCCTAAAGCTTGGGCAGCAGATGTCACAGTCAGGTTGCTGCTATCACACAGCTGAAGGTGCTCTGAGGCCTCTGATGTAGGAGATGTCATGAGGTGACATGCCTCCGTGCAGGGCAGCTGCAGCAGGCAGAGCAGGAAGCAGTTAGATGGCGCAGCGCTGCAAACCAGGCGCAAGCTACTGCTGCTAAGCTGGAAGCAGACATGGAGGGCTTGGGCACTGCCTACAACATGCTGGAGACGCACTCCCATGAGGTAGAAGCCAGGCTACAGGAGCTGGAAAGCACAGGTAGACTTATGTCTTATACTTTCCATCCCGTCTGATACCAAGCTGCTACTCGGCTTGGTACATCCCGTCATATATACATGCTGCTGGCAGCAAACAACACTCTTCAGCTTCTCCAGATTTGTTGAGAGTCTTGGTGGGTCCCAGCCAAAAGTGCTTGCCATGATGAGCGACCTTTCACTTACCTGTGCTTGAGTACTGTTGTGTGGGCTGAAGGCGTCTCTAGCAGCAAGGGCAAGGGTGCAGAGGATGGTAAGACTGCAGCTGAAGATGACGAGGAGGACTCTTCAGGCCTTGACGACCTACTTGTGTGTCTGGGCCAGGTGCGTGTTTCCTACACCAGCATCGCTCGCTGCTTTCCTTTCATTTGATAGTCCTTCAGATATATTTGTAAGTACTTTTGGTGTTATTCTGCTGGAAGCCCTCAGATGCTTCCATGTGTGTCAATATGCTCATGTTGAGGCAATGACCAAGCTTTATTACACAGTCAGGCACCCAAGCTAACCAACTTTTGCTCATGCAGGAGGAGCAGAAGGTTGCCATCTTGAGAGCAAGGCTGGAAGATCTGGGTGTTGACGTGGACGAGCTGTTGGAAGCAATAGGTGACAGAGAGGATGACCCGCCCGATGCATGATATCGTACATGTACAGACGTGCCACTAGAGGTCCATGTAGAGCAACTACAACAGGACTGACTTAACCCTGGTAGTGGCTGTCCAGAGGCCATTTTGAATTGCTGTCATGACTCAGCAACAGCCCAAACTATCGACAGGTGCTGTTAACGCAGTCTGTAGAAGAATTGAGCGGGCCCTCCTTCTTGTGAAGTGCATATTGTACTTGAGAGCGATTGATGCTCCGCATGACCCAAAAGACGATAGCCGAGAAGCAGGACTGTTCTGTCATTGTTATTGGCGCCGGTCTCTCCGGACTTCAGGCTGCTCAGAGCCTCAGAAAATACTACTCTGATATCATTGTAGTGGAAGCTTCAGGTCACATTGGAGGACGTGTCAGACAGGTGGAGCCCGAACTGATGATCTGGGTTCAGATCTGAATGGCAGTCGTGTCGGAAGTGCCACCTGATCACGATCTGCTATCAATATGGAGTCAGGACGCATGCAGGTGGAAGATATTGTAGACTGGCCAGTGCAATTGGGCCCAGAATTTGTTCATGGCGCCAAGTCTTCTTTGAAGGTGTGCTAGTATCACCCAGTCTCACTGGTGGAACGCTGTACACACCTATCACCTCAATGGTAGAAGATGATTGATATTGTCTCACCCAGTCTCACCTTGCGTTCCTGTCCACTTGCAGAGGATAATTGAGGAGGTTGGATGCCAGACCAGGGAGTACAACTGGCCTGACTACTGGTACTTTGGAGAGGAGAGGCTGCTCATTAAAGACGCAGAGGAGGTGACATGTCTGCATCGACCTGTTTGTAGCAATGATTGGGATCAAAGCCCTTCCATGATTGGGAAGGGGCGATGACGCGCGAAGCATCTGTTACAGGATGAAGATCTCCAGAGGGTACACGAGCTCTTTGCAGCAGTTGGCAAGACGGCGCCGCCCCGCACAGACATCAGTGCCATGCAGTGGCTCAAGGAGCAGGTACGCCATGGGTTCTCATCCTATACATGAAGACCATGCTGCTTGCATAGGCCTGAACAGTTCTGTCCTCCACTGTAAAGGCAGGAATTGTACCTTGAGTGCATTCGACCCCACCTGCACAGCCAGGGACACACTTGGAGACTCACTTGCTCAGACTTTGCACTTCCATGCAGGGCGCAAGCAAGAGAATGGTGGCGATAGCAGAGGCATGCTACGCCAATGACTTTGGCTGCTCGCTGAGTCAACTTGGTCTATGTGAGATGATCACAGAGAATCAAAGATGGGACTCAGGTGACCAATTGCTTGCAGCTCAGCTTGAGGACTCATAGTTGCCCAAGTTTGATAAATGCACACGAGCAGGCCTTATTCAGCCAACGTGATAACACGGACCTATATTTAGGTGTGGTGAATGATGAGTCTTTTGCATAAGTTTGCCCATACAAGTGGCACTCAACGAACATGTGATACCATACTATCAGCACCATGGTCATCTCCATGCAGGAGACACATACCTGATTCTGGACAGAAGCTTGTCCACTATTGTGGAGCATTTGCAGAAGGGCTTGGAGGGGAGAATCAGGACCCATTGGCCTGTTTCTCTTGTTGAGCATTCCAAAACAGGCGTCCTTCTGCATGGACCGTCCAGTGAGGGCCTTGATCTCATTCTCCCTTTGACCAGAATATACTGAGCCGCGGCACAAATGCACTCCGCACTGTCTGAGAATGCGAAGGATTCATTTGTCACAGGCAGTGCTGGAAGTCTTTAGCATGATCGAGAGAGACAGGTCATGTTGCCTCTGTCTATGTGCTGAATGGTGTGAATGGCCCATAAGAGTATGGGAGCGGTCCAGCATTGATGGTGTGTTGCATTGCAGGGCAGACGCTCAGAGCGCGGCATGTCATCATCACAGTGCCCATCCTGGCACTGCAGAACCAGTCCATTGCTTTCAATCCAGCCCTTCCAAGGGACAAGCATGCTGCGATATCTAGGATACAGATGTCCAATGCTGTCAAGGTGTGTTTCCCAATGGTGATGCTATCTGTAGAATGTACCCGCCTCCTGCTGCTTGCATGTCCAGTGCGCACAGACCAGAATACTTTCTGTTTTCCATCTGACCGGGGAACCATATCTGCAGGTGATTTTGGCCTTCAGCAGACCCTTCTGGCCGGATGGTTTCTTTGATGTTGTGTGCACAGATTGCTTCATCCCAGAGTTCTGGGTTACCTCATATCCAGGCAGTGCCTCTGCCAGCCAAGCCCTGCACTGCATGGTGGGTTTCGTGGCTGGCAAGAAGGCTGAGGACATGAGCCACATGCGGCCTTCCAACATCATCACCAACACACTCAATCAGCTAGATCAGATGTTTGGTGAGTGCTTCCCTGGCCACCTTCGCGTTGCAGTGTCATATTGACCACGGTCCAGTTGAATCAGTCCGCGACCGCCTGTGCATGTCCACAAAGTGGCCTCTCGTGTTTGCGGGCTGCAGCCTTCAGAAAGCATGCAATCAATGGCCAAGGGCATGTGCAGGATGCCAACAGAGGCCGAGGCCTGCTACTGGGGCCTTTGTGAGAGCGCATGTGGCGGACTGGTCTAAGGTGCCCTGGATTGGGGGCGCGTACTCTTACCCCTCCCTTGGGGTCCGCCCTGGTGACAGGTCAGCTGTTCCCTTCTGTCGTGACACCATGACCATTCCTAGCACTAGCCTGGACCCTTCAGTTGATGACATTGAGACAGCAGGTGTATTTTCTGTATGCTTGTGGTAGGTTGTGGAGTAGTAATGCGCAGTTTGCCAGCTTACCTTGCAGTATGGCGCATGATGAAAGCAGAGAGCACATGCAGGCTCCATCAGTCTTATGGTTGGGCAGAGAGTTGTGCTGCATGCTTGCGGCGCAGACAACACCTTGGCATGACATTGCGAAGACAGCTGTGAGATGTATGCAGGGAGGCTTTAGCCCATCCTGTTCGGGATGTCCTTTTCTTTGCTGGAGAGGCGACACACCCTGCTGTCAACCCCTGCATGCAAGCAGCTCTGGAGACAGGAGAACGGACAGCTGCACAGGTCGTAGCCGCTCGGGACAGGACATGCAGCAAGCTATGAAGGGGTTGCAACTGTGTATTATCTTGGCCAAAAGGCTTGAAGAGATCAGGGTCTCAGCACTTGTATATATAGTACCCAAAGGAGCAGGACAATGGCATTGCAAGCTCAACAAATCTCTGTATGCAGTCACTGCCCTGCAATAAAAGGCCTCTCCTCTAGCATATCCGTGGCAGCACGAAAGGAACGTCTCCTATGTCAATAATAGTAGTGCCCAACACTTGCTGAGCTGGCTGCCAATCCCGATTAACTCAGCTGCTGAAAAGTGTTATGAGGTACCAGAAGAGATCTTCAGTGCCTGCATTTGTTTGCGCCGAACCAACAGTGCTCAGTATTTCAGATCTTGTGGTCCTCGCTGATGGGCTCTGGGCTCAGTACACTGTCAACAATCTGCTTGGTCTCCAGCCTGTGTATGGCCATGGATGCCGTCGCTGCACATCACCAGATGGAGCACGGTCAGAGTATGCCTATGAACCACTGCCTACAGATCCTTCAGCAAACTGACAGCAAAGGCAGCAGAGACTCCTCAACTCAGCCATGCCTCTGCCGTCTCTGTGCGTTCACAAGGATGGCCAGCCCTCACATTTGAGAGGCATCAGTTGCAATATAGACCTCCAATAGCATGAGAGCTCGGATGAACAAGTTGCGTAATCGCGAGCTCACCAACAGAGGCAGAGGCGGTGCGGCCAATGTATCGGAGGTGGCGCTGCTGCAGGCCGGCGGGGCCGCCCAGCTCGCGCATGGCGGTCTCGAGGCGGGGCTTGATGTATGACCAGGCGCCCATGTTCTTGGGCTCCTCCTGGCACCACACCAGCTCTGCGCTCCCGTACTGCGCCATCACCTGTGTGCACCCATCTCTGACTTCCATCTTCCTCAACTTAAAGGAGGCCTGCCATGTGGAGGAGGCCTAGAGCGACAGATATGTATGCTGTCTGTGATATGAATAGCGGTCACATGAAAAGGAAGCTTGCCTTGATGAGAAGGTCAGAGGGGAATGGCGCAATCTGCTCCAGGCGCACGAGCACGATGTCGCGGATGCGTCGAGCTCTGCGCGCGCCGGACAGGTGGTAGTAGACCTGCCCCGTGCATAGCACGACGCGCTTGATGCCATGAGCCGGGAGCAGGAAGGGCTCTCCTGTGCTGGGATTGACAGACCTGTGCCTGGTATTATCAGAAGCCTGTGTAGACACAGCTTTAATGAGACAGGATCTTGTACTCTCCAGGCCCTTGCAATGACATAGAGTAAGCCTTTTGCCTATGCTTGTCAGGCCTTTCACCACACATGTGCCATGAACTGCTGTGGGGTTAGCCCTTGCTTCACATGGGTTCTAGTGTGCTTGCCTTGCCATCATCTATGACCCGATTGAAGAAGGTGCCAACAGTGAAGTCTGCGAGGGCTGATGTGGCAGGCCGGTGATGCAAAAGGTACTTTGGTGTCAGCAACACCAGCGGCTTCACAAAAGGCCTGCATGCAGTGCTCTCATCAGTCTGTCATTCGGGTTCATTCCAGCACACACCCAGGACCATGATCAGCGCTTCTGACAAGGACCTCAGGTGCATCTGGCAGCAAATCACCTCGCATCTCACCCGCAAGAGCCTGGGCATACCTGTTCATCTGACGACGCAGGGCATGGAAGACTTGGGCAGGCGTGGTGGCGCACACCACAAACATGTTGGCCTGCCGCTCGGCATAGCGCCGGCTGAACTGCACCATCAACCCTTCCCATGCCTCCTGCACCACAGCATGCTCCTCAGCCGGCACACACATCCGGAGCAATATAAAGCACGTTGGAATGTTGGTGCTGTTTCAGTCTCGTACAGTGGCATTCCGGCCATAGCATTTTAATGCCTTCTCCGCCAGGGCTTGAATGGCTTAGCGGGGACACAGCCTGTCTCTGCGCCGCAAGTTCAGGCATTCAGAAGGTGTACCTTTGTGATCTGAGCATCCTGTGCGAGCCCCATCTCAGTCCACAGCAGGTCGGTCAACTCCCCATTCACACCTATGCCGGCTGCGCGGAGAGCGTCTGTGACGTGCTCCCGGCTGAGCCTCCCTCCCTGATCCTTTGCCAGTGCACTGCACAATGAGAGCAGATGTCACCCGTCATCCGTGGTCCCTCAGGCCATGATGGTCACGAATGTGAAAAGCAGTCCTGAGACAGATCAGGGCTGCCTGACACGCCCTCCATACATTCAGGAAGTTTAGAGCGGTTCAAGCATTCGACCATGTCCTGTGCGCACTCAAAGGTAGAAGCGATCTGGCGCCGCTGAGCTGGGGAGCTGCCCGGCAGGTGGTCGGCGTCGTCGTTGCACAGCTGCAGGAAGCGCTCCATGCGCGCGGAGGAGTGGTCGGGGCCGGAGCCCTCGAAGCCATGCGGCAGCTGCAGCACCAGCCCCGAGCGCTGGCCCCACCTCTCCTCCCCTGCAGCCACATCATGCCTGTGCTTCCACTGCTCTTTGCATCGCATTGCTGGGATGCAGGGCATTCAAGGCAGCAGGCAGTGCAATACCTCAGAGAGTCCACTGCCGCTACAATCCTGTGCAGCATCACTCACTGCGATGATGAGCACTTTTATTGAGTGACAAGATCTTGCTGTGAAGAGAAGTCACAAGTGCATGCAGTTGGCACGGGAGTGCAGTACCTGCTGAGATGAACTGATCAATGATGACCTGCGCGTTGTTGGCAAAGTCGCCAAATTGGGCCTCCCAGACGGTCAGGCCCTGGCGCTCGCTTCCCAGGGAGTGCCCATACTCAAAGCCTAGCACGGCGGCCTCACTCAGCGGGGAGTTCCACACTTCCACGTGCTCTTGCATGCCCGGCTGAATTTCATTCAGCGACACCCGCCTGCGTATCATCAAAGTGCTGCAGTCGGCACTGTCTTAAAGCCTGAGGAAACAAATATTGGAAACTGTGGGGCACACTGCCAGGTGTCGGAGGGCAGGGCACGCGCTCTTAGCAGGAAGGTCACCTTGTGGCTGTGGTGCAGTCATACAGGACAGCATGGCGGTGGTTGAAGGTGCCTCTCTCCACATCCTGGCCGCTCAGCCGCACCGAGTAGGCTCCAAAGTTGAGTCCAGACACTGCGTCCTCTTCTGCAAGGTCACCGATCAGCTTGAGTATTGACTGGAGCAGTTTGACTGGGAGGAAGCTCCCCTAACGGCAACACTTCAGCAACTTCTAGGAGACAGTGGACTGTGCAACGTAGCTGGTTTCAGCTGGGGCAGTCCAGGACTCTTTCACTACTGGCCCCAGCTCTTGGTCCGGATGCAAGAGCTCTGGAAAGCACGCAATTGTGAGGCTGTAGCAACACACATACCAGGCTGCATGGCACTGTGTTGGTCTTTGCCAGCGCTGGCCTGGCGGGCGGCTTGCGGAGCCTGGGGCGGGCGCACGCCTCTGTGCAGCGCCAGCGTCCCGTGCGCCAGCGCCTCCGCCATCCCAAAGTCCACCCTGCCCTCTCTGCCCTCCACCATGGCCCTGCGCATGGCCAAACTCTGGTCAGCGCACTTTCACTCACCGTTCTGGCCAACTCCTGTGGGCTGTTGCCCAAGTCACCCCTGCAACCAGAATGGCAAGAAGAGCGCCTCCTGATAGGAAGCTTTTGTCGTCTGGCAGGGTCCTGGCTGTGCAACAGGGTGGTTGATATCCACACGTTCTTGGAGAATCCGGTCTGATTCACAAAGACGGCTGCATGTGAAACAAGGGCACCTGCGGGACTTCAGAAGAGCATCCACTTCCGGATGCAGTTGGAATTCGGGCAGGGCGGTGCAGATGGACTGGCCGACCCACTGCAGCGTCTGCAGGGGCAGCCCCGTGGGCTCCTGCCGCGCCTCCTGCGCCCGGATCCCGGGCTCCTCCGCCAAGGCCTGGTGCAGCACGATGCCTTGTAAACGGTTTCACAGCATAGACAGCAGGCCCAGCACATTTCTTTTGCACTTGCAAGATCATAGCTAACCATTCCAGTGTCTGACGGAATGCTGTCATAGCATTAAGATCTTATCGTGTAGGGCTCCATGCAAGAGCCGACCACTTCACACACGTCATTGTACTGCAAAGGCGGACAGGTGAAACAGAAAGTCAAGAGGGATAGCTGAGTGGGGGAATACAGGAGTACCTGGAGAGCATCACCCTGCCATGAGGTGGCAAGGAAATGCTGGGGGCTCTGCCTGTGAATCCCAGACTCATGGGCTGCCAGCTCCGCCTCAAAATGCTTCCCCAGTTCCTCCTAGCAACAAAGGGCAAGCCTCAGATTCTTGCCCTACACGAGAGCGGCTGGGATGTGCTGGGCACAGCCGAAACACATGGAGTACAAGCAGCAAGCTTTGACCTTCTTCTCAGTCAAGGCCAGGCTGAACCATAGACAAAGTCTGTGTGAACCCCAATACTATCCCTGCTCAGTAGAGGTGCCCAATACAGCTTACCCGCATGTCGCCGACAACGCAGGGCTGGATGATGCCACGCTCCTCCAGCCGCTTGGCATACATGCTCAGCACACTGGGATGCTCCAGTATTTTCTTGTAGGTCAGCGGTAGGGTGGCCTGAGGATTGTCAAGCTCATTGTGGCCATGCCTGCATGGCATGCCCTTTCAGCATCATACAGTACATGAAGTAAAGCTTTGGGCCCCCATCACAAAGCACATTTTCCGCACTGTGCCTGCAACTACGATCACGCCATGGTGATGCACAGTGGCCCCCAAGCGCCCTCATGGAAACGCTCAGATACATTGTCACCATGCTTCCAACCTTGGTGTGAGCGTATCACTCAGGTAGACTCCTCCATGTAAGGAGGTGGCGCATGAGAAGCAGCGGTACCTTCGGTAGCCAATGACGTCCACAATGACATCCTTGTGCCATCTGTGGCGGAAGTCTGCAGCAATCTCACAGGCGGTGACCACGGCTTCAGGATCGTCTGCATTGACGTGCAGGATGGGCGCCCCAATGGCCTTCCCCGCGCAGGTGGGGTGGGCAGAGGAGCGCCCATCCCTGGGCGCTGTGGTGAAGCCGACCTGGTTGTTGAGCACCAGGTGCAGCATGCCGCCCACTGTGTATCCTGCACAGGTTGTAGGACTTGCTGCCAGGGAACGCTGCACCTCAGTGTAATCCTTGATATATTTTACCTGGGGAGATGCAAGTGCGGGAGGGATTGACGAAGTGGGTCATATGAGACACTGGACCAGACAGCAAGTATATAGCGTCCTCTAGACTGTGTCACTCGCAGTCGCCAGCTATGGATGACAACGTCTCTGCTGCACAACAGCAACAAGGTGCAATGTCATTGCAGAGTGTTCCCCTCATTACAGGGGGAGCAGCTATAGCGCAATGTATGGGCCTACCTGGAGCATTTGAGAGCTGCAGGCACTCAGGCACAATGCCCAGCCCTGCAAACGCGGCGTCCCCATGCACCAGCAAGCCCAGAA
The DNA here is from genome assembly GCA_963930925.1 of Coccomyxa viridis. Taxonomy (NCBI): domain Eukaryota; kingdom Viridiplantae; phylum Chlorophyta; class Trebouxiophyceae; family Coccomyxaceae; genus Coccomyxa; species Coccomyxa viridis. The sequence continues at coordinate 911,589 of CAWVOJ010000012.1, forward strand.
CGCGCTGGCGCCCGGAGGGGCCTAGGCGCTGCTGCAGCGCCCTCACCAGGCCCATGACCACCGGATCCACCGCCTCCAGGTGGCTGGGGTTGGGCGCTATGGACACCCTGATCTTGTGCGCCTGTGCTCCCTGCTTCACACCAGGGCCCTTAGAGCCTGGTATTGCAAGCTTCCTTGCTCAACTGATGCTGGGCTATTCCCGAGCACTGGTAACTTGACGCGTCCCATATGTGAAGCCCTTGGTGTTCTTGGAAGCAGACTAGGGAGCACACAAGATGTTGCAGCGCGTCTTGAGTTTTGCCATCACCATTGTGCCTCTTGGTAACTCCTTTTGCTGTACGCATATATGGATTGCTTACCTGGGAGTATGTCAGCGTGGCTGTCTCTCCCAGGTGGTAGGTGACGTCTCCCACTCTGTAGTCAGACTGACCGTTCTCCATCTTTGCAAAAAGGGTGCCCGGGGGCTTGTTGAGGAGCGTGCTCAGCATGGACAGTCGCCCTCTGTGCGCCATGCCCAGCTCGACACGCCGCGTGCCGTGCACAGCGCAGCGTGCTAGCAGTGCATCTGCACCTGCTAGCACTGCTTCACAGCCCTCCACTCCGAACCTCTGCATGACAGATGCGCCCGAGTGATCGCAGCCTCCCAGAGGGAACAGCAGGATGACCCAATCATCAGGTCCCTAGAAATCCCATGAGGTCGTTCCATAGCTGCTCTCACCTTTGAGTGCGGGAAGTGCTTAGCTAAGAAAGCCTCAAAAGCATCTGCATGCGCTAGGATCCGCAGGATTCTCGAGCTCTGCGATGCTGATAGAGATTGTCTGTTCTCCATCCTCTCCGCCAACCATTGCTGCTGCTCCCTGAAACATACCAGCAGATCATCGCCTTTTGCATCCTCTAGGGTACTTGGGCAGCAAGGTAGACACAGCAACATCCTACAAGCAGCACGCAGAAGGCGTGTGTCTGTACTGACGTTGAAGCCAGATGGTCCAGCTCAGCAGTGAGCGTGCCACAGTAAGCTGCATGCATGCGATCCACAACGTCCGGCAGGCTCCAGTGCTGCTGTCCTCCAGGGTCGCCTGCTGCCAAGGCACCGCCCACAAAGTATGACCTGGGAGAGCAGCATGATGCTTGTCGGAATCTTCCACTTCTGCAGAACGCTGGCTTGCATGTCTCAGCGAGCAAAGACAAATGCCTTCAAGGAATCTGAATATCACAGGTGTATGGGCTGGCAATGCATGGGCCTGTACCGGTCTGCGGAAGGGGGCAGTTGCATGCCCAGGTTGGATGACAGCCATGCAGCCTTGCTCTCAGGGCTCTTCCCTGCGTCATACTCCTCTACCAAGCTGATGAAGGAGTCCCTGCAGACAGTAGCACAGGTCCTTGTCATGCCTCATCCTCCGCTTGGCCCCACCTTTTGGTGTCCGAAAGCGTGCCTGCCAACTGGCAGAGCACAGGAGATGCCGTGTCTGTGAGGCGCTCTATCTGGTCAATCCTGTGGTGCGAGAGGGTATGACCACCTGTATGCGGGTATGTGCGTGCCCTCCTTGAACCAGGGCCCTGCCTGCCTCTTCAGGGGATCAAGGTCTGCTGCGAGGTGGCCTCGGCTGCGAAACGCCTGCAGCAAGCGCACCAGCCGCAGCGTGTCTGCAACCTCCTCTGAGCTAGCTGCGCTGCTATATGACCTGCGCAGATGCACCTCCTGCTCAGTATGTAAGAGTTGAAAATGAATACTCCATTCTGAGGGGCACTGTTCCAGGTCAGCATTGACTGTTGTTGAAGTTGCAGCTGCTGATGCTGCTGTCCATCTTCAAGGGGTTCAGTAAGAACAGTAGGCTCGATTTGCAGGCCTGTGAAGAAGGCATGCACAGGGATGTGTCGTGATATTATGCACCCAAACATTTCCTATGCTTGGGCAACCCAATGCAGGCGAAAGGTGTAGAAGATTTCATTTCCGGACATGCAAGCTGATCGCTCATGATCCAAGAAGACTTTGCAAGGTCAGTCCTGCCGATAGACAAGAGATGTCGCGCGACCTAGGCATCCGGGCTGAGGAGTTGAATATATATCATATGCATCAATATCAGCACTTCAGAGTGTCATCTTTCGCAAGGGATTGGAGCTTCCCGCACCTGGGCCATCCCAGCCGTGCTAGCCTGAGGCCGACTCTGCAAGCAAAGTCGTGCATTCCCTCGGCAACTAGAAAGTCCCCACATCCATGGGATTGTCGACTGAGATCTTCATGATCACCAGGTGGTCTTCCATAGATACAGGATGGTCAATGTCATAGCTGTCGGAAAGCCTAGCTCCGAAACCGGGATCGCCGCTGGCGCCTTGATACGGTATTGGGAACAACATCGTAGAGCCTATTTCAGCTCTTGATAGATGCCAAGCAAGACTGTCCATCACATACCAGGTCTACAAATCGCTCGACAGTATAGGTGAAGAAAGCTCGGATCGATCAGGGCAGAAAAAGTATGTGAGGATGGCCACCTCAGCACAAGTCTTGCATTGCCCACCTGGTGCGCACGCTGCAAGGCGGCACTTTGGGAATGCCCTGCATTCGCAAGCAGTGCGACATAGTCTGAAGGGTGGGGCTGGCCGAGCCTTTCAACCACAGCCCAGGGGAACGGCTATCATATCCGCCGCAGGGGACAGCAGTAGACAAAGTGTTGAGGACAGAAAGGTGAGTCAAACCCTCCTGCGCTCTCGTACTGATACACTGTGTCTGTTTACCGACAATGTGGTCCTGGCCCAAGTGGATAATATATCTCGGATCATATCTGCCACACTTGCTTCCTGCGCAGGCATCTTCAGGAGAGGCCAGCAGCTCTGAAGGCTTCAGCGGTCTCGTTAATAATCTTCTGTTTGGGGTAAGACTCGTCCTACGTCAAGGCGGCCCTCGCTCTTGGATGCAGCATGGCATGCATCTGGGGCTGTCAAGAAGAGCTGAGTCATATGAAGGGCGTCGTACCCGTGCTTGCTCACACAGCTTCTTGATACCATTGTGAGCAGGGCCCGAATTCTGTGCAGGCAGCATCTAGCCTAGAGAGGGGCGATGCAACATGCGCCAAGTGCAGGGGCGCTGGGGCACTGTCATGCCCTTCATGCAAGGTGATTCACCCATCCTTCAGTCTTGAAGGACTCATTCACATATGCTTACAATCTGGCGATTATAAAATTTCCTGTGACGGTCTGCAGGGAGCGGGGGTCACAAATCAGAAGGTCCGAATGAATCAGATACGGCATGCTTTCAACAGGTGTCGTGCCTCTTCTCACGTCAAGATTGGGACATACTCATACCCATACTGCCCAGCAATTGTTGTTAACAGCACTTATCATGGGTGACATTCCTGATCTGGAGTGCCAGGGACAGGCATCTACCCCACATGGTCTACCATAGACTGTGCTGTGTTTGAGGGAATGCATCCGGCGTGCAGAGTCAAGAACATAGTGGGCATTGACAGCGCCAGCATGTACGACACGCAATGGCAGATGAGCAACCGCTGCAGGAAGTGTCATGGGCAGGGGCGCGTCCTCTGCAGCACCTGCAATGGCTACGGATCGCGAGGGCCCTCGAGGCCAGTTTCTAGAAACATCGACAGGACGCTCCAAAGAAGCGGCCCTGGCAAGCATTGAGACATGGCCTGCACTTCAGGGCGGCCCTGTCGACTGCAGCAAACATAGAAAGTGTAGTGCAATTTTGACATTCAGATAGGCCTGCACATTTAGATTGCAGAACACGACGCTCTTGAAATAGTAGCATTCTTTATGGAGCGGAGTTCTGATTCTTCTCATGGCATTGTACCCATATGTATATACAGAGGTTGATACCAGGCTTGCGTCATAGCATTCAGCGTGAGGAAGCACTGATTCAAGATGAGTGAAGAGAGGTCAGTGGAAATGCAGCGCCATTCTAGGTCACTGGATGTCTGCTCAGCATGGTGGCACTTGCAAGAGATTAAAACAGGTTGGAGTGAAGACTTGGACAACTTTGGCGATATCTTGCTCGCTTTGTCATAGCTTGTGAGAGCTGGGGTCCTGTAAGAGTGCATGTAAGTCAGGATGACTATGTTGAGATGCAAGGGATACAACACAGGCAGACTGCTGTAGCCATGCACGTGCTGAGGTGGCCATTAGCAGTGTCATATTCACCCAGTTCACCCTATGCATGGTCTCGAAACCCTTCCATGCACACTGCTGGAGAGGTTATCAAGAACAGATCCAGCAAATCGGGGCCAGCTCTGTTTTACATTCCTCCTGTATTTATCGATCAGCTTCGACGCTTTGCACACACCAGTGCTCTGAGAGCCCAGGCAGCAGTCTTCAGCCCTAGAGCAGTATAAATTGACCGCTTGGCATGGTACAGAACAGGGATGCTGAGGATACAGGCAGACGCAGAGATGCCTAAGGGGAAAGCATGGTGAACACAGAATACTCTACTCCTCGTCCTCCTCTTCCTCCTCCTCAGCTGCATCTGCCTCCTTGTCACCTCCTTCCCTGATCTTGCTCAGCTTCTCCTGCAGGGGTGAAGACACTTGATCAGGGCTGAGCATCTGCTGTGTGCTGGACGCTATGTGATGCAGCACGCACACACGTGTGCACATCGACAGTCCGGCTTGTCGAGACCAGATCCAAGCACAGAGGGAGACATTGGACACATCTACACATACGCACCTTGAGGTTGGCCTTGCGCTCCTCATAGGTGAGCTTGCTCGTCTTCCACTTCTTCTTCTCTGCAGGCTTCTCCTGGCGCTCCTTCTTCTCAGGGGCAGGGTCTGCTCTGATGGCAGCATGTACCTGCACGAGCATATACATCACAGTAAGATGCGTACTCATGAGTGACACCAGGAACAACACCCACACTTTTCCTCTACAGAGCTTATAGCTTGGCCATGCACAAGACATCATGCTGTGATGCTCAACAGCCCACTGACCAGCTCAGCACAATACAGCACGATGCATAGCAGTAGCATGCAACCACAGCAGACTGATGGTGGCCACCAGAAGATGGCCTGTGCTACACAAAGGTTCACCTCCTTGTAGAGCTCCTCCAGGTCCTCGGGCTCTACCTCTGCCTCGATCCACCTGGCAAAGTGTGACTGCGCACACACAGCAAGAAATCAGTGTCTCACAAGCGCTGCAGTATCCTGGCTTGCAGCTCATGTACTATACGAGGGTGTAAAGCTGCTGTAACAGGCAATCAAAGTAGTCTGTAGAAGTCTATGTTGGTGTGCTCCTTGTGCAACGCGGCGGGGCATGTCACCTGGTACTTCTCGGGTGCCTCTTCCTGCATCTCCTCCATGTACTCAGCAACATGGCCGCCATAGATGTGCTTCCGCAACGTGTCCGCATCCAGGGACTTGTCGTCAGCGCTGTATCCCACAAACCGCTTCTCGCTGTGGGGAATGTCAAGGCCACCGTCCAGGGCACCCTGCACCATTTCACCACAGGTCATGGCAGATCCACCTGCCAAGCTGCTACGCATAATCCCAGGCATGCAGCATGCTAAAGTCCCTGTGGGATGCTAGGCAGATGATGAGGCCAGAGCAGGCAAACTGTGCGTGCGCTGTGTCATGAACCGGCTTAAATTGCAATGCGGGCTCCATTGACAGATCAGAGAGGGATAGTTGAGCAGATTCTTGCCTTGAGGGCTGCGAAGACCTTTGAGCCAGTGGAAGTGCGCTTCAGCCCAGTGTCCAGCAGCGCTGAGAAGGGCCTCGGGCCGTCATCAACCTCCTCGACATTGTAGTCCTCTCCAGTGGCCATCTCCTGCACAGTCAAGAGACAGTCAGGGCTGCCTTCAGGGTCAAGCCCACGAATGTTAAGAGCTAGAGCGCTGCATAGGAACTCACATACTCGATGGGCAAGCCCTTCACTTATAATGGCACGCCTGGTAAGAGGTGCCCACCTGGCCCTTGTATGTCTCTGCAAGCCCGAACTTGGCCAGCACCCGCCTGGCCAGCAGCAGTCCAGTGCAGTATGTAGCCGCGTAGTTGGTCAAGCCAACCTTGAGGCCGTACCGAGGCAGCTCATGGCTGTATGCTGCTGCCACAATGACATCGCCAGCCACAGTCGCGTATGCAATTTGGCATGTGACGTCCTTGTTGGAGAAGCGCACCACGAAACGATACTTGGGCGTGTTGTATCTGCGACACGGACAGCAGACGTCACAAAGCATGCGAATTGCCCTCATCGTTCTATGATGCTTCGACTTGCAGCACAGTCATGTCATCGGGATCATGCTTCCTGCCCAGAGGGATCTGAATGTAGAGTGAGAATACTATAATATCAACAAGCTGTGCTGCTTACTTGTTCTTGTCCTGAGTAGTCAGCCTCAGGCGAGCACGGTAGTCAGTCTTTCCCTCTCTCCTTCGCCTGTACTTGACCTGGTACCTGCTATGGTACGCAGACCCCTTTATAACCTTGACGTGCGCCATAGTGATCAGTTCCTGGGGGAACGGCACCCTCTCTAAGAGATCGAGCTAGGTTGCAGCCGCCAAGTCTGAGCATGCCCAGAACTGGTCCACGGTCTGTCACGGCGAGCCTGCCCCAGTCTGCGGCTTCTTGCTCTCCCGAAGCTGCTCAGCGATTCTTTCCTGCTTTCCGGGGGTTTGTTACACATCAACAGATTGCAATGGAAAGGGTACGAGCTTTGCAAACTGTCGCGCCAGGCCGATTCAGCGTCACGCAAGCTTACCCAGCAGGTTCTCCTTGGGCATTTACAAGGACTAACCACCAGCCTCCCTCATTCCCAATTAAAGAAGAGTCCCGTGTAGCAGGGGCCATCTGGCCTCATCTGGCTCTACCTCCTAAAGACCACACGCACCTTCACTGGCATGCGCATCCTGAATGGTCTGGATTCAAGCCCTTGAGGGGCAACTCAGGTTTGCCAAGTCTACAAACAGCACGTCTTCATCATAAGGGCTTTCAGTTGCAATCCTGCAGGCCATATCAGCTCAGCTGATGGGCGAGCTGGATGTAAAAGCTTTAAAATTGCATCTGCAACAGCAGTGGGGTCTGGTCAGCCAACATGACACTTTATGCAGCTCTACATTTTGGTGGCCTGAGGAGCCATCCTATTGTACAGCCCAGTCCGGAATCTGTTAGCCTAAAGGAACAATCTGGCAGTTCTTGTCAAGTACACCCATCAGGCTTCTGTCAGCCAAGTCCATGAAATATGTAAAAGGTCAGTCCGCATGGTGCTCTCTCCTCCCACTCACACTCTGCATCTCTCTGCATTCTCAGTGCACAGGCCCTCACGAGCTGTTCAAGCTGTGGGCCAAATTGTGCCGTCAGCCCTGCGGCGAGCCTGTCAGCTGAGGTATGTGCAGCATGCCCATGAGCTCCCGGCAGTTGAAGAGGGAGCCGCCATTGGTGGTTGCATTGCCATTCTGGTGCTGTGCGGCCATCAGGCCCCCGCAGGAGAGCAGGGATGGCTGCGACGCCCGGGGAGGGTCGCAGTACAGGCAACCCTCCTGCTCCAGCACCAGGCGCTGGTGCGCACCGCCCTCTTCCACAAACTCCATCCACTCCTCGTCATCCTGTGTCATGCGGTACCTTGTCATCATGCTCGCGGGTACGCACAGAAATGGCAGCACTTGTGAGATTATCTTGCTCCACATTAGTGAAGTCCAGGACCCCATGAAGGTGAGTCTACCAGTAGACAAGACATGACAAGACAGACCAGCACATTGTGCCAAGCATGCTCACCTGGAGATGATCCTGAAGGATCCCAGAAGCATGGCCATCTGCGGCGGCTGCTTTCACCATGGTAGCAACAGCGATGACAAAGCCGGCAACTGGCGGGCGTCTGCTGCAGGGCATGTCTGCAGCAGCAATGCCCACAGCAGCCAGCTGCCGCTGCAGAGGTGGTGGTGAGGCAGGAAATGCCGCAGAACCCGCCTCGATACCCATGCCTATCCGGAACATGGGCTGCCATAGGCTGCTGATTTTGCTGGAGAACGCCGCCCTGTACATGGCATGAATGGTCACCTGGCTTCCATTCTGGGACTTACCTAATGACTGTATAAACTGTGAAAGGTTGCTGCACCTTGTAAGCACCAATTGGCAGGGGTGCAATACTACCTAAGAAACCTCAGGATGACTGGGCTTACCTCAGAAGACTGGCAACAGTGGAGTGCAAGGCGTTGTTGCCTTGGTGCGTGAAGCACAGCTGCACCAGCTTCGGCAGCATGCCCGTCTTTGCCATGGCTTCATCCAGGACCAGAGCCCTGGCTGAGGCAAGCTGCGCCAGGATCTGTGCAACCCCCAGCCGATGTGTGCCCACAGCAACCTGCACAGAAACAGGCCCAATGACTGCATGCTGGCACCAACATGTGCTTTTCACGCCTTCAGCTCAGCAGCCACAAGTAGAGAAGACATTGTGTAGGTCAGTCTGATGCTGACCTGAGCTTCTGCTGGCGATATTGGCCAAATTACAGAAGGGGGCACTCTGTCTAAGACGTCCGGAAGCTGCCACAGATTCTGCACCGCAATGAGGGTGTGGGGCTTCAGGTCTTCCAGCCCTGTGTCATCGAGCATGGGCAGCTGGCACCTGTCCATCTCCATCTGCAAGCACCAGTCCAGATTACAGAGTGTTCCTGACTTAATGCCTTGGTAGCTGAGCTTCCACATCAAAGAGGCAAACATTGTTGCCAAAAGCTAATATTCTGTACGCAGGGGACAGAAGCCCACCTGGATCTGGTAGGCAATCTCCCTCAGCATCCTGCCCAGCTCTGCAATGGAGCTTTCTTCGGTGCCAATGAGCTCCTCAACCTGCATTGCATGGCATTCGTCTCCAGCACCTCACTGAGAATATCTAGCCGACAGCCTGTTTTGAGCAGATCAGCTCATGGTACTGGGCTGCACTCCCAAAAGGATAGCAGGAGAGGCCTGGGGCAGTGCAAAGCTTTGGGCACAGAAGGGGCACAGCCAGAGCCCCACCGTTTTCCAGAGTCCAAGGGCCATTGTGTCAGCATCAATGTCTGGCTCGTCTGTCTGCGAAGCATGGCCATTTGGCCTCTCGTCATCCTCACCCATCTGCATGTTGTTCACATTAGTTGGGACCACAATACTACTCCGCAGGGTCTTCAGCCCGCTGCTGCACATGGCTGTTCAGGCACACTGCACTTGCAACAGCATGGAAAAGCTTTGCAGCAGATGGGTGAGGGAAAGCACATTACACAGTGCTGCACAGACCTGGAAGAACTGCAGGACCAAGGGAGAAGCATTTGCCGGGACAGGGCTGCTGTCCTTTGCCACGCCCTCAATCTCTTCCACCTCAACAACCTCATTCGCCTGAAGCGCAAAGGGTGACAGCGAGACTGTAGGCTGCTGTGCTTTCTGTGCTCCGACCAATACACTAAGCTGTTTTCTGCTCTTCCATAGGTATGCCTGCAGTGTCGCAGCAGAGTCTGGGGAAAGAGCATGTATCGACCTGTGCATTCAATCTCTAGATTGCTGCACTCAATTCAGTAGTTGAATTCTCTGTGGCAAGGACATGCTCATTGTTTGACAGGCAGCGTCTTCAGCATGGACGATGGCCCATAGGCACCTCACCAGCCGGTTCAGATCATCAACGCTGAATGGGTTTCCCCGAAGGTCCAGCTCTATGAGATCTTCTGCAGCGCCATCCTTCAGGGCCTCAAAGAGTGCCTGCAACGTTACACACCTACTCGCATAGGATCCCCTTTGTAACAGAGGTAAGTACGCTGCAGGAGGACTGTCTAAGGACTGGCGCAGGATGGAATTGGCAGGCCACTTGAATCACCAAAAAATGCTTTCTGTGGCAACAGCCTTGTACAATAGCTCTCGCGTGCACACACCTGGGCTCCAGAGGCTGTGATGTTGTTACGTGACAGGTCCACTGCTGTCACAGTAGCGCTCTGAGCGAGGGCCTCTGTCAAGCTTGCAATCTTGCTGTCTTCTATGTCACAGTTCCCAAGGGACACCCATAGGTCATCAGCTTCACGTGACTTCAGCTGTTCCACTACCACCTCAAACCTGCATGTCCACTAGAGTCACTTCATGTGCGCTCAGGCACGCACACCGGACTTACTGCCTCCCTTTAAGGGCTGGTCCAAGACTGAGGCCCCTTCGTGCAGCTGACTGCCAGGCAAGACTCACACCTCCTTGCTGCGTCGGTCTTAAAATTCGCCGCCTGTGCTCTTCGTTTCTTCTTCTTCTGCAAAACCAGAGGCCCAGCATCAGAGGACGTGACACTTGCAGGTAGCTAAGGCACTTCTCCGTGCTGTGCCGGTTGAGGGATATAAGGCTTGGGTTGCTCTGCGATCTTGATAAACAACGAAAGATAGTACATAGAGAGACTCTGTAGCTCAGTCCATGATCCAGGAAACGTAATTCCAGCTTCCAGAACGGTGCAACTTGCCTTTGCTTTCTTTGCTGCACAACCATCGTCTGGGGCTGATGAATCCAAACCAGCAGTGCCAAGCTCTTCCAAAGCTTCGTGCTCGACCGCGCCATTAGAGTCCATCTCCTCTGCCGACTGGAGCTTCATAGCTGACTACCCATCTAATACGAGGTGCTCGCGTCGTGGAATTGAAAGAACCAAGCGGTCACAATAGTACAAGTCCGGCGAAGTATGACTTTGGGGCAATACCAATTGCAGTACAAGCACTTGCAATGATGGCAGGCGTTCAGGAGAGCCCAGTTGGCATACCCTAAGCAGCAGACAGCTCTAGGGTTTCATCGAAGATGCATAGGAGCCACCTCTCTGCATCTGGAATCCTCCCGTAATAAAAACCGACATCAAGAACGTGAATATTATCACCGGTCCGGATCATACCAAGAACTCCGTTGAGCAAGCCCTGATACTTGCAGCCATGAAAGACGCATTCGCATGCGTACTGTAGGTTGCCGTCTCCTGAAGAATAGGAGCCAGTCCTCCGCCCTTTAACCATCAGAGCAAAGGTTGGCATTTGTAATGTACACATTCGATCAGGGAGAAGTCATTGAGGTACATACTCTCATAGCTATCTTGGCAGCCCATGTAGTGCAGTCCATCATGCAGAGGCTTCTTAAGAGACAGCCTCAGCATTGCGCACATCGGCTGGGTGCGTGTCTGACTTCAGCTTTTGGTGCATGCATAGGCATTCCTCAAGTCATGGGGTATGATCTTGTTGTCAGAGATCGGCGACAAGACATTCTTCATCGCAGCAATCATGGCAATGCGGAATTCGAGACGTGTGGTATGCACTCAGACCCTTGGAAACTCGATTCGGCGGAAGACTTGATATCTTCACCTGCATCTTTCATGCGCTTTTGGTGCATGCATGACATGATTGTATCCCATGCTCAACACAGGTCTTTGCGGGTGCGCTTGGAGCTTTGGCAGCCATGACCGTGCTCTCTGCTGTCATGGGCTGGGCAGCTCCATCCTTGGTAGGGCCTTTCCCTAACGCAGATTGCGCCGCAGTAATGATAATTGCAATAGCAGCATGCAAAGCTACAGAACGCCTCTGGGCACCTGCTGGGGGTGTGCAGTGTGCCAGGTCTTCAGCTCTGTCTTTGTTGCAGATCTCCAAGAAGTACACGCACTATGGAGCCATCATCCTGTTCATGTATTTTGGGCTGCGCATGCTGTATGATGTTGCCTTTGGTGGCGAGACGGTAGGTCCCTGCATATTCTCCATCCCCGATCTCCCCAACCATTGCCCAGGTGCAAGGCTTGGACATAAGGCCAATGATGAGACAATTCTTAAGGATCAACCACCGGACTCTACTGGCGACACTCTAAGATCCTGAGGCCTTTCAACGGATGTTGTGCTTTGGCTGGCAAATTATATGGGCTAGTGGTGCGGGCCCTCTTGGCCTGATTGCCCAAAACTTGCCATCTCTTGCCTTGTCAGATTGACATGTAAGTCTGCAGTCCCAGGGGAGCCCGCCATGTTCCAGTCTCTTCCATGGTGCTGCATGGCTGTGTTACCACTTCCCTTGTGCTTGCCATTGAAGGAAAGGTATGATCCGGAATTGGCTGCAGGAGGGCGAGTCAGAGCTGGAGGAGGTGGAGCGTGAGCTGGGCAGCAAGCAGGCCAAGGCGGGCAACAAGGCAGGCGTGAACGGGGATGCGGGCAGGAAAGCCGGATATCTAGGACAGCTCAAGACGCTGCTCCCACCTGTGTTTGTGGAAGCCTTTGCGCTGACGTTCCTGGCTGAGTGGGGGGACAGAAGTCAGGTAAGAATAAGTTTGAGCATAATCAGGGTAAATTCTAGGTCGCATGTTACTTCTTACTGCCCAATGAAAATTTCTTGTTGAAGTGAGACTGCAACGTGGGAACCATTGGATGTTCATCATCAGATGAGAGGAGGGTAGTGCAGGGCTTGGACTGTTGATGGTCATAAAAGTGGTAATTGTTGTGCTGCAGATAGCCACAATAGGACTGGCGGCTTCGACAGACGTGATTGGCGTCTCTTTGGGCGGCATTCTAGGGCATGCAATCTGCACGGGGGCTGCTGTAATAGGGGGAAGGCAGTTGTCTGCACACATTGACGAGCGGATGCTGTCCATCCTGGGAGGCCTGCTCTTCATCGCATTCGGCCTGCATGCAGTTTGGGAGGTAGGCCCTCCTGTGCAAGCCGAGGTCCTCCCTTCACCTCTGCATATATGTATGCTATCTAGCTACTCTTTGTCTGGCAGGCGTAGATATGAGATGATGGCAGACTAGCATTTGATTTACGCAGGGCGTGCCAGCTTGAGAGGTGCTGAAGGGGTAGAGGAAGGGCGACATTGACCCAGGCTTTCGTCAGTTGCAACAGAGGTTGATTGCACAATCTGATGCTGATGCGGGAGCGCGCACCACTTCCTAAGTCACAGCATCTAGTATGTAGTGTTCACAATGGTGTGTAGAGCACACACTCAGCGTACGCCAGATTTGTTGAGATTAAGTCAGAACACACAGATCTGCCTTGAGCCTGTTACTATAAGCTCTTCCTTGCCACAGACTATCCTGGTAGGTGTCAGAGCAACCATGCTAACAACGCTGCAGCATACATCAGGAAGTCATAGCACTTGAACTCACCTTCTTTCTAGGATTGGCTGTCCGCAAGATCTTTGAGAAGATCTTAGCTGTGACAGGTAGCTCAATGGCAAGATAGATCATCTGACTTGAAGTTGTCATTGTCAACAGAGAGGAAGGTTGGACCAGAGCACATGTCCATGCTGTCTGATTTGGATGCTTCTGTCTTGTCGGCTGCACGGGTCTATCTATATACATGACCAGCCGCCTTCAAGGCGGGCTGCTTCTGTCTGGGCTCCAGCAGTACTGTCATGGCTCATCTGTGCCAGTGCTCAGGGAAGTTGACAAATGTCAATGGCCTCTGCGGCCCCGGCCGGGTAACCTGCCGCCATGCCTTCCAGGTCCCCTGCCCCTTATAACCTTTGCTTTGCCAGCTCCTGTGGCTTTGGACTGGGGGCTGGGTGAGCCAAGCTCAGTATGCAACCCTCCAACACTGGAGCCATTTGCTGTTGCTGAAGCTTCAGGTTGCTGTGCCTGAGAGGCCTCCATTGCTCCAGGTGCTGCTTGCGATGAGAGGGGCGTCTCTTGTGACCTTTTCAGAGACCCTGATGCTGTTATGCGCACTGCAGCATACGACACCTTGATCACTCTAGGAAGGTCCTGTGAATTGCCAGATGCAATATGGAGAAGTGGAGACATCAGAGCATGATGTGAATGGTTGCAATGAATCCGCAACAGCAAGGCTGGCATGCAAGGTTGCCAAGGAGATCTTCTCACTTCCAGGCTGCAGCTCCAAGAGCTTGCTGCGGAGCTTGTCTGACCGCTCCTTTTCTGCTGCAAGCTGCAAAGATAGCGCAACCAGCTGCGTAAGCTTGCTGTGATGCTTTGACTTACAGACAAGTACAGCCTAAGATTAGGAAAGCAAGGACGCAGCGGATCAGAGGGGTCTACCTCAGCGCTCAGGCGATCAACCTCCTGGGAACTCTCTTGTGCTCTACCAGAAGCGCTCTCGCACTTCTCGCACAGCAAAGCTGCAAGCCCTGCATATGTGATTGCGGTCATTGGGCGTCCATGGCTTCTTGCTAGCTATGTGTATGCGTCAATAGCTGTACATGTACAGCCCCAGGCAGGGCTATCCTGTGAAGAGATGGCTCTTGGGGCTTACGCTGATATTGATTCAAGGCTGCTTCCCCGCTTACCTCCTCAAACGCTCTACCTGGTGGAAGCCTCAACCTGCACAGGAGAATTGACAGGGGTTCGTCTTGCTTACTGCTGCTTGATAGATGTGTATTGTTGCCTTGCTCTTCGTTCAGCGGTGGAGGCCTGAGGGGGAGGGGAGGTCAGGGCAGACCTCACACGAGCGCCTTGTTCATGGTGAAAAGCTTCTATCCTGGCCAGTCTTCCGTCCTCCTTGACAATCGATGGCTGAGTCGATGAGTAAGCAGCTTGCAGCCATGACAGCAGCTGCTCATCGTTTGGCTCATAGGCTTCCTACAAAAGCAGTTCAAGCCCATCAACCGCATCCCGCAAGAACGCAGCGCGAACTTGTGAGAATCAAGGAGATGGAGGCTTACCAGACTATCCAGCACATCTTGCAAGGAAAAGATGGCCGTCCAGGCGGAGCCCTGGAAATCTGTCAGCGTAAGCTGGCTGCACAGTCATCATCATAAACTTAGTCTCCCAACGTCTGTTTCACTGGTGGGCACTGGAACGATAGCAGCACATGTACTTACACGTTGTACCCCTGCAGACTCTTCTTCCCGGAAAGATGGAATACTGATCCGGAGTGGTCGAGGGACCGGAGAACGTCGAGCTGACTGTCATCTACAGACATGATGACGACACGTTCCACATACGAGTCTTCAGATCTGTGCCCCGATCCTCTCTTTGCTGGGCATAAACATGAGATCCCACGAGTGCCTGCAGACGGAGCCGGGTCTAGCTACCAGCTTCGAGGCACTTGGAAGCTATTGCTTAGAATGGGCCTCGGACAACCTCGGGGGATTCTCCTGTTAAGCTAATAAGTGCATTCATTCCATACCGTTGAGGAGTATCAATCCCGCACACATGGTGTCTATGATGTGAATCGCAGCCACTGATGTGCCATTCTATAGCTCAAGATGCTCTGGATGTGGGCTACAGACTGAATCTCCCATTGACAATGATAGCTGCATGGGAGATTTTTGCCACTCAAGCATGGCGAGGGCACAATGGAACACCAGAGGAAGACATCTTAGCGCGACTGTAATTTGGAGGATCATCCTCGCTGTATGCCTGTGCCTGTGTGCCCTCACAGCGCTTTACTACGAGGTGAAGATCGCATTGTCTAGCAGAGTAGCCCTTTCGAGTCCCCTTCTGATGTAACATGGTCCTCGAAGACGCTTGGTGCTTCCCCAGGCAACAGCTGTCGTCCCGGGCAAGAATGCCCTTCAGGACCAGCTTGTGGCAGATGAAGAATTTACCCTCCGGACTCACATGCTCAGAGCATCTGCTGTCTTGCGTACCCCGTGCGACTATGGCGTTGCCCAGGAAGATCGAAACAGGTTTTGCTGTTCAGGTATGGCATTGTGCTGAGAATTTGGCAGCGCTTACTGCATAGCCAGGGATCAGGTACATCCGAGCAACGCAGAGGACTGTGAGTGACGTATGATCTAAGTGTGCAGGTGACTTCGACTGTGGCGGCTCAGAGAGCAAGCACATTCCCTGTTGGCAGGTCTGGCCGGACTCATAATGACTTGCTGGGACCTGCCTCCAATCGCTGGCTCTCATGTGCTACCTTGCTGCCCTACAGGCAACCTGCTGAATGTGGGACTCTTTGCGCCAACAGGTCAATGACGACTTCTGCGATTGCTTGAGCGGTAGGGATGAACCCGGCACTTCAGCATGCAGTCAGCAGGGAGCCAGATTCCTGTGCGGCGATGGGAAGGTCGATATTCCCACCTCATTCCTGCAGGATGGTATCAGGTGTGGCTGCTCATCTGCTCATTCCCTGCCTAAAAGCCTGCCTGCCGCACCTCGCCTGGAAGCTGTGAGATGATACAGTGCAGATTTGTTCACCGTCTAGTGCAAGCTCATGCTACTCTTCAGCAGGATGCACTCCACAAATCCTCGAGCATGTGTATTTGAATAATCGCTGTGGGTCTACAAGCAATGTTTACAGAGGCATTACAATTGAGAGTCCGCTGTCTTACTCCCTTGAGCTGCGCTCGAAGAAGGTTCCAGGACTAGATGCCATGACTGCAGGGATTGTGCGGATGGCTCAGACGAGGTCTCCCTCACGCGCGGCTTCAGATCTCATGTGACATGAAAGACGCAGATGAAGGACCGAACATGAAGCAGAGCTGAGCACTTTCCTCAGAATGTCCACCTGAACCAGCTGGTCACATCTCTGTAGAGAGCACACGCTAGAGGAGTCAGCGCACAGGGATGTAAGAGCTCTCAGATCTAGTGCCTTCTCCAGCCTGTAAAGGCATCTCCAGCTCTATGGAAAATCTCAACCACACGCTCAAGCACTGTTCTTGCCTCTCCACTCACATGTCGCACTCTGATTTGCTGGCCCTGCAACCCAATGGGTAAGGATCATGGGCAATTCCAGCAGCAGTGAATGGCAGTAAGGACGCAAACTTCTCAGGGCTGTGAGATATAGCAAAATGTGCTCCCATCAGGGAGGCAGGTGTCCAAGCAGGTGGGTACGAGGTCTGTGCCACTTCAATGAGGGGGTGAACTGCTCACTTTGCTTGCGATGGTCAACTCGGAGCCAACAGCTAAGGAGGGCTCAGTAGAATCCTCCACAGATGTGATCCAGTCCTTCATACAGTGGGTCACTGCATCCGGAGCCTCATCATGGGGACAGTGACCTGCTGGACTAATCTCAAAATACGCTGCTTTGGGCACAAGGCGCTTCAGGCGCTGACCCCACACAGGCTTCACCTGCAAGACCAACCGGGGTCCTCCTCCAGCCTTCAAATCAAATTGCATGCATTGTGCTCGGTATCTCAATCAGGATAAGCGGCTGACACTAGGGATAGCATATGCCACCTGCGAGATGTGTCCTTACCCAGGGGTCTTCTCTTCCATATATGAGGCAGGAGGGCACTCTCAGAGATGCTGCCAGGCGCCCAAATGGCTGCGAAGTGCCAGGTGAAAAGATGATGGAGACCATGGCATCGACTGCAAGCTCGTGTGCTGTTGCCGCAAGGATATTGGACAGCAATCTGGTATCTGCTGCTGACCTGCAGGACAATGATATGTGGGAATCGCTCGATTACACTGACATTCTCAGGTCTGCAAGCTGTGCTCCTGCACCGTGCAGTCTAAAGGACTTATGCTGCAGCACATGCAAGGTGGAAGCTTGTGTTCCCCCAAAGCTCGTGCTATGAATGCCCACGTAGCAGGAGTGCACCTGTCTATATAGACTTGCTGAAGCACTGTACGGATGGTGTCCTCCTGGATGAAGAAGTCCCACCACAGCCTCCTGATGAGGGATTTCAGGCCTTCAGGGGCTGGCATGACCCCATCATATGGCACTACGGCTCGAAGGATCTGAGCAGGGATGCCCCGATCGGAAGTGGAAGGCGTAAATGCCCAGAATGGTGTCGCATTCAGATACAGTGCACCCCTGCGCAGCTAGTACAGCTTATAGGGCCTTCAACAGCAGATCCCTTCAGCAGCAACTTTCGGGAGAATTCTTCCCATAGGCCAAGCCCGCCCAAGGATCCATGCAGAAACTTACAGCACTGTAGTGGCCACTCCTTCTGAGAAGGCCAAACATCTGTGATTGTGATGGGTGATGCTATCGAGGGCCAGTCACGTACAGACAGAGGCTGCTGTGATTGGCAGCCAGGTTGCAAGCGAGGTAGCCGCCCAAGGAATTGCCTGCCACATACACTGGCCGCTGGACGATGCTGGTGACAAAATCGGCAAGCAGCTCTGTCCAAGTGTCCATAGACAGCCTGAGCTCATCCTCTGCAAGTCGCAGCAAGCACAGATCAGAGAGGGCCATGTTTCAAGCCTCACGATTCACGATAGAGCCTGCATGCCCCACAGAGTGTATTTGCTGTCAGCTGCATTGCTAATTTTTTCTCCTTTTCTGAAAGTCTACAGGTAGCATTGCCACATACTCTCAAGGAGGCACAAAATGTCACACTAGTGTCAGTATACCTGCCAAAGCCTCTGCAGATGGCCAAGACAGCCCTTGCCCAAGAAGGTCCAAAGCCCAGACTTGGTGATCCACTGCCAGCTGCTCCATCAGGGGTATGAACTGGAAGGACCCCACTCCAAACCCGTGTATCAACAAGATGCGGGGACCACTGCGTCCTTTCTGCCTGCACAGTACACGGAGCACGACCCCATGCCTGCTTTGCTTTCTCAGCTTTCAAGTGTTGCGCATGCTACTTTGCCATCCTCTGCAAAGGCACAGCGTGTGCGGATCCCTGCGAAGCTGGACCTGTACCTGTAATGAATCTTGGAGCCGTACTTCCAGTTGTACCATTGGCTGTCAGGCTGCACAAGGGCCTTAAGAGCCTCGCACAGCCATGCAACCTCTTCTGGACTGGAAGTTGAGGCGCTGGCCTGTGCATGACTCCCTGCAACAGGCCACTTCACTCAGTGTGGTACTCCATAGCATCGAGCAGGCGTCCCGGCAGTGGCAATGGTCCAATGTTGTAATTCTCTTCGGACGGTCAGACTCTACCGATACGCTCAGTGACTTCTGTTGACTCATCGCTGAGCGTCTCATGTACTCTACTGGCCCGGACATTGGCAGTCCCACTTGGATTCCGATCTGACCGCGCAGCTTCTTGTATGGCCTCTTGAGGGGCTTTTTGCACTCTGACAGCGCTTGAATACCTTGTGCGAGGGCAAGTGGACTGTATCTTGCTCGATACGAGGAGTTCTCGTTCACTACCGCGCAAATTCTGGGCAGTGCGGCTCAATAAGGGCGTCTGCGTCAAGGCCATGATACAGTGCCATCGATCGAAACAGCATCAGCATCATGTGTGCGAGTGAGCGAAGAACTCCAAGATGCTCATAACCTGCATCAAAACCCTATCATGCAGGGGAGTGGAGGTGATAGAGCCAGGCTGAAATGGCGAGACGGAATGTGGCAGCACAGCTCATGCAGGGTGTCATGAGCATTACAACGAACCATGAAGCATGGCATCGGTGGTCGGAAAAGCACCGAGGCCGCAAGCGGCTGCTGATGTGGAGGTTTGCGTTCACCAAAAGTCACACGAAAAGTAGCATGGGGCGTCCTGCACACGAGGCTTGATGGGCCAGGTTCCAAGCGTGCAAGCTTCCGGTAAAATACGATTTCATGACACAGCCCAGAATGTCGCCCGTGGCCATCGGACTTTGTCAACTTGTACTTTTCCTGATCGCGTTGTCGCCCTGTACAAAGGCGAGCGATGTGGACTGTGCTGTCATTCATAGAGCAGAATCTTGTTTTAAAAACTTTATCGGTGATGCCGGCAGTGCTGGCAGAACGCTGAATGTGGACAGCAATGTGAGAGAATTTAAGTCCTCTCGCAGAGGTCATGGAGGAACCCGTGACAAAGCGAAGGAAAGTGGTGACCGCTGTTGTGACATCTGGAACCGTAAGGACTACGTCGAGGCCCCTACCAGCTCCTAAGGCCAACACTCCTCGTGAGAGTGAGGCTGCAAGGACAGTCAGGCCCCGTCCTTTGCACGTGAATGAGAAGGTAGGTGTCATGGAGATATGAATTTGGCCAACACATGCACATCGTCGCAGAATATGGCGTCCGACCACCACATTGAGTTGGACGGACCTGACTCCCTTCTGTGTCTTGACTGCTTATGGCATGTTGCCTGCACATGTGTTATCCCCTACCACTGGCATAGCTTGCGGCCAGCACACGGCTCGCATCCACGCAGCATTTTGTGAGGACGATTGACTGAATGTCTTTGCTGAGGCTTGTCTGGGGTGGCCAGATCCGAGTGCTATGGCAAGGGCGTGACCCAGAATGGGACGAATGGGACGGAGGCGCATTTGCAAAGTGGATGCAAGCATGCGAGGACGATGAGCAACAGCAGAGAGACTTTCCTTCTAGCCTGGGTGGCCAGGCTGTACCATCCCTACATCGCAGTAGCTCCCAAGCCTTTCTGGGACTGAGGCCTCAGGTAGTTCATGGTCGAGCCAAGCGCTCTTTTGCTGCCAGGAGCGATTTATGACCAGATGGACAGTGCTCTTGCAAAGTAATAATCCTGACAGGTTACATTGATAGCTCATATTCAAAGTAATGACTAATGCTGTGTGCAGGTTGTTGTCGTCGGCCACAACTCCAAGCCGTTGGCACAGGATCTTCAGGCAGAGCCAGCAGAAGTGAATGCATCAGCAGCTGGCTTGGGGACAGCAGCAGAACCCATCAATGTTCCCAAGTGCCGCAAGCTCTCCAAAGCCAAGTGCAGAAAGAGTGAGTGTTTCCTTGTGACCCTGCACCGCATTCTGTATGCCCCTCAGCATGTCTGGCACGTCCAGCAATGGAGAACAAGAATTTAAGAGAGTCTGCTTTCTTGAGCAGGAGGGGATGCCGGTGCTGCTCCCAGTACTGCCAGCGTGGAGGAACGCTATGTGCGGCATGTTGACTCAGCAGCAAGCGGAGCAGAGCATCGTGTAGAGTATGACATGAATGATGAAGACGAGGCATGGCTTGCCAAGTACAACAAGCAGGTTGGCCCCTATTCAACATGGACCTGCATCTGCCTGGCCTTCTCAGTTGGTCTTCCAATGATATCTCTAGAGCAGAACAGTGACATGTCATATGCATGTGTGCAGAGGCTGCTGAGCAGCACCAGGGGTCCCAGGCTGTCTGAGGATGCCTTTGAGGGGGTGATTGACTCCTTTGAGAAGGGCCTGCACCATGTTCTAGAGCACAGGACCGAGCTGTGGCCAAACGTGATAGAGGCCTCCAGAGAGGCTCCTGACATTGAGAGTATTTTCCCTGTGGAGGACGCCTGCACTCTGCCGGTGAGCCCTCTGTCGATGAGATGGCTTGCAGCATGTTCCGGCACATTGTAGCAGTGAGGATGTCTACATTGGATCCTTTCTCCTGACATTGTGAGGCTAGGGTACAGTTTGGATGATGCCTTGTGCATCCTTCAGGAGGTCAAGCATCTCCCCAAAGCAGCCGTGAAAGCCGCATACAGCCATTGGTGCGCCAAGCGCCTGAAAGCAAAGAGGCCGCTGCTCCAGAGGCTCTGGTTTGAGCAGCCATGGGTGCGTGTCCGGGAGGCCAGCAAGGAGCATTGCGGCGCACAGGGCTCCCTCAGGTAATCACAGTCCTGCACCTTGATGCAGATCCTTTCCGCAACTGGCAGAAGGCCTGGTACACAATCAGGCTGTGTCTCACAGAGGAGTGGTACTGCAGGGAAGTGGAGGCAGAGCTGCCATTCATGGGCCAAGAGGCCCCGCGGCCTTCTACCCGCCCACGCTGGATTGATGCGGATGAAGCCATGCTGAAGCTACTGGCTATCAGGCAAGCACCTGCGCCCACCCGCATGAGAAACTGATGCTTCAATATCAAGCTGGCAAATGCATACGCACGGCAGCACTTTGGAGAGGGACTGATAATGATTCTCATGTCACAGGGGAGACCTAGAGGTGATCAGAACAATGGCAGATCAGGTGCACCGAAGGGAGAAACAGAGGAGGAGGGAGCTGTTGCAGTGGAGAGAGGACTGGCATGGTGTGCTGTCCCTCGACCCTGCAGAGGCGCTGGAGAACCTCCCCAACGGCCCTGTCAGCAGCGCCTCTGCAGACCGGGAGTCCCGCCTGGCCAACAGGGCTGCCATGCAGGCAGCCAGGGAGGCCAGCACCCTCATTGGAGCCCAGGTAGGCAGTGATCAAATCCCCGTCCATGGACAGGATGCTGGTCTTCTGCCTGACCTTCTGACTTGGATAACAGCTTACTGTATTTCCACTGCCTTTCTGCAGTCCTTTTGGCTTTCTTAGGATATTCCTATATGCAGGTGTCCTTGGCAGCTGCGGTTGCGGAGAATGCCGAGGCTTTTGCAGACGGACACATCTCCAGGACAGTCTCTTTGAATGAAGATTCTGCAGCGCCACCAGCGCCACAGAAAGGTAAAGCCCGCAAAGGAGTCTTCTCCATCACACTGGACCTCTATTCACATATATGAGGCAAAGCATAAGCTTGTTGCGCTTGGATACCCTGTGAATACCCATCTGTTCGCCTCATACATGCCCTCAGAGTGTCCTCTGTTCGTAGGTGAACTCAGCGCCAGTGCCTGCTTTTGGTGCTCAGGCGCTGGCAGTCTTGTGGCGTGCAATCACTGCCCACGCTGCTTTTGCTACAACTGCTACAAGCAGCGGCACAGCTATGGCATCATCAATTGGGCTAAGGTCCTGAGAGACCCGGACTTCCATTGCCCTGTGTGCACCGGCAAGGAGCCAGCTTCCAATGAGGGCGGTAAGATTTATGTGCTTGATCTGTGTCCAGGCGGTCTCACATAGTCACAGACATGGCAGATGTTGTCGTCCTCTTTATTCAGGTGTGAACTCCTGCAGCACCTTCAGGATTGCACTCAACGCTAAATGATGCTTGATGTGTGTCTGACAGATTCAGTGCCTGGCGCCGAGCGCCCCTCTGCAACAGCAGGCCAGAAGGCTGCAAGCAGCAGGTGGCGCGTTGGCTGGAGCTTCCTCCGTGGGCGGGGCCGCCGCGGCAGGGGACGGCTTGCGCGCAGCTCTACCGACAGAGATGTGAAGGGGCCTGAAGCGATAGAGGATGGTGCAGCGCTGATACTTCTGCATTAGCCAATCTCTGCATTAGCTAATCTCTGATGCCTTCAGCAGGTATTGGCAGGATTGCAACATTTTGAACTGCTGCACAGTGCCATACGTCCTGCGTCGACACCATGGACTCATTTCGAAAGGATTATGTGTCACTGTGTAGGCATGCTGAATGGCGTCAAGGACCTTATCTGCCTTGGCCCTGGTGAGCCTCTTCCGACTGTGGACTGCTCACTGCCAGCAAAGCAGGAGGGTGCAGACGCAGCACTTGAGGTTGGGGTCAACAGGGACACCGTCAGAGCAGCTGCAGAGCCAGTCAAGTAAGTGCAGCATGCTTCCACGCGGCTCTGATGTTGGGATATCAGGGTCTGATTCCATCAATTAAGATTGGAACTTTTCAGGATAGCATGCATGGATCATCTCTGCAGCCCCTAACAGTGGCATGCATGCGCGTGCAGGTCCGCGGCAAGACACAAGGTGCACGCTACTCGGGCCAATGGCGTGCAGACGCCTGAGGACGGGTCGGCAGACAAGCATGTTCCCCCTGGTCAGCCTGGATGCGCTGATGCAGCTGCCAGCAAGTACGCAGATAGTCCCTTGGCATTCACGCCTTGTCAATCTGGATGTCTTGCTTGCCGCCTGTCCAAGTCATACCAGTCCATTTTAGAGGGTCTAGCGTCTATTGCTGGCTGCTGGCAGCAGGAAGAAGCGGGCAACAGAGGCAACAAAGCTGGTTGAGGCGGCCAAGCGCTGGGAGAAGGTGGATGGCGGCTTGACAAGTGCCAGGGGCCGCAACAGTGCATCCGCCAGCGCTGAAGCTCCAGGCAGAGTTCCCAGGCGAGGCGGTAAGCACTGGTTGTGACCTTGTTCCAGGCTCTCCATGTGTGTGTTTGGTAGAACGCAGTCACTCAGCTGGACAGATCTTTGGATTTGCAGACAACCACTAAGTCTTCTGATTGCACTGCTTTGCTCAGGTAATTGGTGACCTCTTGTCTTGGGACATATGCTTAGCATCACTCATTGCTGTGCAGACAATACCAAAGCAGAGGCTGCAAGCAAGAAGCCTGAGGAACCAGCTCGAGCTCAAGCCTCACGCACAAAGAGGGGGCAAACGGAGCAGGAACATGCGCCATCGGATAGGCCTACAGAGACAGGTCAGATCTCAGGCCTTGCACCTTGTCCTGTAAGAAATATGCTTCCAACCCTAGTGCTGCCTCCACAGAGTATGGAAAGTGCAGTGCTTGACAGTCAATTGTGATGCGTTTGATGTGTCCTGAGATCTCATAGGATGGCACTGCAGATGATGGGCCGGAGGATGTGGGCATAAGGGGCATTCAGCGTGTGAAGCGGAAGGTGAACTCTGCCACGCGGAGGACCTTGCGCACAGAGTACCTGGTGACCTGCGATGAGCACGGAGCCTTCCGCCTGGACCGGGTGTCACGCATGGCAGAGTTTTTCGCCCAGCATAGCGCCTGCATGTGAGTGTGCCGGCCCTGTGAAGCCCTCAGGACACATGACCATGATTTGGAGCTGTAAGCTGCAATGTCGTGTAGCCAGCGTAGGACAGCAAGGCTGTCATTTCTGCTTCTGTAGAACATGTCATATGGTTGATCACACAGCATCCATATGCTGAAACATCCGCTCCCTATGCAGGCCTGAGTGGGCAGCGCTGGCTCAGCAGCCAGGGGAGAGCGCAAGCGAATGCACTGAGCGCCTGCGCCAGATCTTCTCCTTCCACTGTGACGCTGCTGGGTGTCTCATTGAGCTAGTGAAGGCGCCGGAGAGCCAAAGCCGTGCACAGAAGGCTTCCGTGCGTGCTGCCGCTGCTGTTGCCAAACGGAAGCTGGGTAGCACACCCACCATCCTGACTGAGAGGCACCTGCCAGGTAACAAGACTGTCCCACTCACTGTGCAGGCCCTGCGCATCCCACGACAACATTATCGTGCAATTGCCTGAGCAGAGGGTTGCCATCTCTGTGACATGTCCCTGCTTTCCCATCGCACAAAGCTGAATGCCAGCAGTGGATTCAGTTTGTCTGAGCATTGTCGCTGTGCTGCAGAAAACAGAGGGGGGACTTGCAACACTGGAGGCAAGCAGCTCACAGGGACGAGGTCAAAGACTGCACCAGACCAGCAGGACAGCCTCACGCTCCCATCCTGCCAGAAGCAGCTTGAAGCAGTCAAGAAGAAGGCAAAGCTCCTGGACTCTCATGCACAGATCTGCAAGCTGGATCTCCCAAGGAGGAAGGCCAGCATGCACATAACCATGCAAAGCAGAGGTGCCATGAATGGCCAGCGCATGCCCAAGCGCATCATCAAGGGCCGCACAAATGGAAGGTGAAGCGCAGCGCTTTGTCAGCGCCCTAGGCATAGCTTGATAGCCTGTCTAGCCTGTTCTTGGGAGAGAGCGCCTTCAAACCTTGTTTTATCCGGGACTCTTTCTGCATTGTCTGGCAATTAAGGCATCTTTACATCACAGCAGCGGCGGCACCTGGTTGTATGAGCATCATCCTTCTGGCCTTGCTTGCTACACATCAGGGCATGCCTAGTACAGCATTGGCAATCTGCATGGCCTTTCGGTAGGCGCGCAGTGTTGGGAGACTGTCTGAGCTCTGTGAATTTGCTGGCCATCTCATTTGGTGTTCAGGATGGTGCTGGGTTAGGATGCCAGCTGCAGTCCCAATTCTGTGTCAGCAGAGACTTTGGGCTGGGTGGGTCTGCTGTCAGCAGGCAGCAATGTATGTGAATTGTACATTATCAGGACTCCTGAGAGTTGTATCATGGAAGGGGATTTCCCTCGATGCTGCCTAACCAAATTGTTTCTGACGCTTTTGAAGCGGACGTGCAGAGTCATGCATAATGGCAGGCCTATCATGGCCAGCAATGTTTGTTAGGGTGCACGGACTATGTAACTGCGGGATGATGCAATCATTGACAGGGGCGGACATCATGTATGATACAGGCCTTGCTCTGCAAGGGCCGCAGAGCCTCTATATGAGAGATGTGTCAACGCCATTGTTGCTGCGCAGGCATGCCCCTGCTGATGAGTTCTAAGCAGATTGCCATGCAACAATCACAACCTTGAGCATGTGGCCTAAAATCTGCTGGAGGAGGCCATCATGCGATCGGGTCAGATAAAATCAATCAGTCGATCTTGGAGCTGCAGGGAAGAGAAAGATCAGATCAGAAGGGCAGCCATGATGGCATGAGCATGTGGCCACACGCGTGAATTGTCATTCTCCCTTATCTCCTGCGCTCGAGAGTCATTTGCAATACCGACGCAATGGGTACAATTGTTTGAGGCGTCATGGTGCAGATAGGAGCAGGTTGTGAGCGGATGGGCTGCAGAATAGGGACAAGTAGTGTAGCGCAACAGCATCCAAGAGCCTATGCTGTGCATAGCCGGTGTCTCGCTCCGCTGTCACATCGGAGACTATGCAAGTCTGCAGCAGCATCACGACGTGTATCCCAGCGAATGCAACCAAAAGCTCTTGCGTTTGGTGGGTTGGCACCAGCAGATCTTCACACGGAACTGGAAGCTCTGGAACGATCGCAAGGCGTTTCACAGGTATGAATGGCATTCAAAAGAGTTGCTCTGTTTAGTAGTATAAGCAGTGGGCGTACGACATCCCAATCTTTGCGTTGCAGGCCGAGGCTAAAGTCCAGAGTGAACTCCTGACACTTTCTGAGGCTCAGCAGATTGCCGCCAAGAGGTGAGCCACCTGCAGCGTACAGCTCTCTGGCAGTTATACGTGAGTTGTTGGCGTGTAATGAGTAACTCTGTAACACATCAGCCTTTGTTCCTGCAGGGGCTTGTACCTCTATGCAAGGACTCTGGGTCCTTTCTACAGAATTGTCATTCGCGATAAGGACGAGGATGGCAAGGTCATGGCCGTCAGCTCTGGATTCACAGTCCCTGCAATGGGGCTCATGCATTGTGATTCCTTGGAGATTTTTACGCGAGGGTGAGCTTGCCTATCCTTGTAGCATGCAGCTCAAGCTTATGTGGTGTTGTATTGAGGCATGCAGGATATGGCAATCGCGCAGTTCTGAATGCAAAATGAATAGTGAATTCAACAGGGGCCGCTCACACATCAAGCATAACTTCTGTCATGTGTGCACACGATGTGGCACATGGCAGTGTGTGATCATGAAGACACTCCTGCAGGTTGAAGGGTGTTGAGGGAGAGCGCCTGCGTGGTGGAGCTCTGGGCTTAGGCCTTCTCATGGGTGGAGCAGTCTTCAGCTTTGGGCACTCCTGTGGCTGCCGCAAAGCAGAGATCCTTGCCATCAAGGATGACGGTGAGCTGTGGCACTGTCTGCCAGACAATGAGAGCTTGATGCAGCCAGACTACTGCTTTTGTCATATGCCGAGAACCAAGCCCTTGAGATCTCTGCCTGGCTTAGCCCCTCTATGTGCATTACCAGAGCCTTCCCCAAGTGACAAAGACTCTGGCTCAAAGCAAACGTTGAAAATAAACTCTTACCGAGGCTGAAGAAGGTGTAAATGCAGATGCGTGGCACAAGAGGCTTGTGAGGTACTACAGCTACTTTGGCTTCATGCCGGTGCGTGAGGTGGGCGACAGCGGGCTGCGGGACATCCCGGACCTGCTGGTGTGGGGTGGCGTCGGGCAGCGCATGGATGCCAACATTGAAGAGCTGCTCGGCCGCTGGACGAGCGCCATCCGCAGGTCTGTGCCAAAGGGGCTGAGCTGAACAATAAGGCAAACCCCCTTGTCACTGTGTCTCCTGCGTCGCCACAAGACGATACTGAAAACGTCGTCCGTCATCCCAGTGTGGGGATTGCCTCGAGGCAATGGCCAAACCGCAATCGGGCGTATGCGCACATTGTGTAGGGTTCCAGCAGCATAGTCAAGCCATTTTTTGGCGTTTTGTGCCTTCAGGGAGTTTGCCAAGGTGGTAGCTGGTGTACCATGTCTGTAGTGCTACAGGCTAAGCCAGATTTTGTAGGTTTTTGGCACCCCGTGGCAAATCACCTCAGCTCAAGCCTTATTTTGGAAATACGGTGGATAAAAGGCGTGTCTGCAGAGGACATGTGAGCTGCCACATTGAGGCATCCAGGACTACTTGCGGCACAGTTCATCGACCGCTTTTGCAATCTGCAAAGCGTGCTACCGCTGCGCAGATCAGATTTCCAACAGCGCCTCAGTGCAACAATGCCATGCTCAGCGCTGTTGCCGTGTGTGGCTTGCCACTGGCAACAGCGTAAGAACTTCTTATGTAGGTGCTCAAATTGATTTATGGCTCACCTTCCCTTGTGAGGTGCCACAGGATTGACTAGAGGTATACTTTGAGGAGGCAGGACATGGAGTCGCTGCAAGGACATCTCTGCCAAGGGTCACCTGTGTATGCATCTCAGATCAAGGCCGAGCTATGTTTTAGGAATGATTGCAAATAGGTTTAGGACTAGGTTTAGGACTTTAGGAGGTTGTACGAGTGTGAGGGACTGCTTTCGTGGTGCCACCTGGGCTTGCTACAGCCAATAGGAGATGTATTGTTGACAATACTGCATCATTTGGTATTTTTTATCATGCGCTCATGTGGACATCTTTGGAAATTGGTGACAAGGAAGTCATATGACATGCATGGGCACAACGCCTTCAAGGTACATTACAGCCCTAATCACTCGAAGGATCCCCCAACAAGTGCCTCAGGCACTTGTATACCCAACTCCACAGAAGGCACTGATGGTACTTCTCCAGACATCTCCCCTGACATGCATCCCCTGCTGCATGGTGATCAGCATCCTCACCTAGAGCCCCCACGAAGGCGCTCAGGCCTGCTCCCATCAGGTGAAACAATGCACATATACGTGGACTGGCCCTCATGCGTTCTGTCTGTTTGCCTGCCGTAGACTACTGCTGTTTCTTTTTGGATTGCACCACAGACCGTTACTGTTTCAGGAACTTCTGCACGCCTTGGAGCCAGTGCATGTACTCCCTCTGCTCCTTGTCTTCTGAGAAGTCCATTACAAAGCGTCCAAGCTCTCCATTCACTCCTCGCTCCTCCAGGTAGTCCGTAAAAGCTTGCTGCAGCTTCTGATCAAGCTCTGAAAACACCTGCACACACACAGCGCATACTTGAACCTTTGCAGGATGCAGTCAGGAAGCCAGAACACCAGGGAGATGTGCTGCTACCACCAACTGAGTCTTGAGGGCAGCTGACACTGTGGTAGCTTATGCCATGCAGATGCCAATAAGTCCCTAAGCTCTGAGACTTCAGGGTGACAACATACCGGGCCTCCGTAGATCTCTTCGTCCTCATCCTCCTCCTCTTCCTTCTCTGTGCTGTCTTCATCCCTCATCTTATCTAGGGAGACATCCAAGATGTCAATGCTGTCGCCATCAGTCTCCACCTCAAAGCTGCACATATGCAGCTTGTCAGAGTCTGCCTCATGCTGGTCAATGCATAGCAAACATTCAGCCTGCTCACACTGTGAGCATGAAGAGTGTCACATCGCAATGTCACAGGGGTAATCACAGCTTTGGCGCTGGGGCACAGTAAGGCAAAGGGCGCTCACATGAGAGCATCATCAGAGCCTTCTTTGACAACGCAGACCTCCAGTGTCATGCTGTCTGGCAGGGGCTCCTCATCCTCATCCTCAAGGGCATCTTCATCAGCATCCTCCTCCTCGTCTTCACCATAGGCCTCTGTGTTCTGCACAGGCATGTGCAAAGTGGTGGATTGTAAGTGCAGACATGTATGGGCCTTAATACACAAGCTGGGCCTGAAAAGGTAGGCTGCTTGCATCCTTTTCCAATGCGCCCCTGTTATCTCAGCTCTAAACAATAGCACAGGTACTGCCGGCACCTTGCCTAGCATGACAGTGCACGAAATAGATGAAGCTGTGCAGCAGTGAGGGCCTGACTCACGTATTCCCGTGCAGTGAAGTCCACTTGCACGACCTCTTCGCCGTAGTCTCTTGTCAAAGAGACCTTACTGGACCCAGCCTTCTCGGTGATCTCCCATCCAGCCGGTGGAGTCAATGCCTGCACGAGAGCATGCAGCTCAGCGCTCGTACTAATATTCTACACGCTGCGATGAAGACCTGCCATACAAGCGTGCGTCGTGAATACATACAGCCAAAGGGATATTCTGATCTCCTTGTCTGGCCGCTCCAGGGGTAACGTGCGCCACGGGTACAGGGGTGGATAGTTGTGTCTGAGAAAGGCATTGACTTCATACAGCAGATATGTAGACCAAGCACGAACCGGCTTTGTGTAGCTCTCCTGCTCATACTTGAGCTCATCGCTGACGATGGCTGTGATATCGGTTGCAGAGGCTACTGCCGATGCAGAGAACGAACGCAGCTGGAGGGGATGAAATGCAGAGTTTCCCAAGGGACGGTGCGCTGTGGCCGCCAGGCCACACACCCTCTGACGGTTAAGTAGCAAGACACTGGGCGTGCGCAGTCCCGCTGCGGATGCACGCGCTGTTGCAGCAGCCAAACTTGCTGCCATCTTTCCCAGTGCACGGGCTGCCATGGGGGGCAGAAAGGGACAATGAGAGACGGGGACAGCAGAGTGCCTTTTCCCCAGCAGGCATGTCATGCGGGCATGTGCGGGATCTCGGGAATCCCTGCATGCAGGCCCCGAAAGGTCCAGTATCATTGGGCTGTACGCTGACTTCATTCAGCACCTGATGATTACACTGATGATAGCTTGGAATGTTGGCCGCGAGATACTTCTCTGCCTGTAGTGCATATACTTTGATCCGAAGCCCATTTTCACCAGTTGGGGCGAGAGGTTGACCGTGCGTGAATTCTCAATATTTTATAGCAGCAGCAATAAGATGAGCAGAGCAGCAGGCCAGAGGCTGGTCTCTCTGCTGGCGCAACGCCATTTCAGGGCGTCTGGCATCGTGCAGAAGGTGAGCCAGGAGCCGAAGGGATGCAGTATGCTGTCTAGAGAAGTCCTCTTTATTTCCTCGAGTGTCGAGCACTATATCTGGCAAAGTGAGCGTTTATTCCACATCATGCAGAGCAAACACCCTGGCCCCAAACCCCCTCCCCCTCCAGCCTATGGGCCATCAAATGGCCAGCATCCCAAAGCAGCTAAAGATCCTGCCATGACTCCAACACCTGCTGGTCCGGGGGCCTCTTCTCAGGCTGCATCCAGCAGCACAGGGGGTGTGCTGCCAACCCCGGGCCCGCCCCTCTCAAAGCCTGCACCCGCCACTGCTGTGCCCTCCAAGCCTTCCCAGGCAGCTGACACACTTCCAGGCTCTGCTGGACCTCCCGGCAAGGGTGTGATTCTTCCCGGGCAGAAGGGACAGACCAAGGGAGCAGAGCCCAGCGGGGGCCCTGCGCAGCCACAGCCCCCATCGCCCGTGCAAAGCTCCCTGAAGGTGGATGGGGCAGTTCCTGTATCCAGCACCACCGCACCCAGCGCAGCGTCAGGGCATGGACCCGCCGTCACTGCAGCCCCGCAGCCAGTCAAGGCTGCACCAGAGCCTTCAGCCGCACAGCCGAAGGCTGCTCCAGCCCAGAAGCCACCGCCCTCGGCCCAGGGAAGCACTGAGAGCCCCACGGCCAAAGCTGAGGCTCCGGGCACCTCGACTCCATCGCCTTCCACCATTGCTGCCGGCCCACCACCCGCTGGGAGCAAGGCGCCGCAGCAGTACTTCAAAGGTGCTGTACCCCACTGACTGGGCAGCAACACCACTCTGTTGCACCTTGAGAATTGAGACTACAGTGCCCTCTATGTTAGATGCTGCACCTTCTCAGCCCTATGCCTGCATGTCCTTTCCCTGTGCATATAGCATTGAGGTCATTCAGCTACCTTGCATAAACTAAGGTGTGCAGTGCTGCCAATGAGGCGATTGGGCTGCAGGCGACTCAGCGGTGAAGCGTGCAGCCTCGGGCAGTGGCATAGGCAGCAGCGCGGCAGGCAAGCCGCCACAGGGCAATGCCTGGCTCCTGAGCAGAGCTCTTCCTGTGGACGTGCGCTTGCTTGCTGCAGGAGCAGCATCTGTTGGTGCCCTCTACTACTACAGCACCAGGTCCAGTGCTGGCTCCCTCCCCTCCTTCCCTATGACACCATGCATGCGAGTACACCAAGTTTGCCACCGACACTGCTTGGGCTCCTGTGTGAAGGTCCTGAAGCTATGTGTTTATGTGGCAGATACTGAATGTTGGGGAGTGAGATGTTGACCTGAATGGCGCCATGCAGGGATGCCAAGAAGCCTCAAGGGCCTAGCCAGCCTGCGCTGCCAGAGGAGAGTGAAATGGGCTTTGCACCGCCTGTGCAGCCACAGGAAGATGCGCCTGATGAGCCGGCAACCGCACCTCTGCAGCAGTGGGAGGTCCTGGAGGATGTGCCGCAGAGCGGTGCAGACGAGCAGCACGAGCAGCACGCACAGGAGGCCTCGACAGGAGATGGACCATCCAGTGAAGGGAGTCTTGTGCAAGATGAACTCTCCTCAATGCCTGCAGCTGAGCACGCAGCTGATGAGCAGCCTCCCAGCAGCTCCGGGAGCCCAGGTGGGCATGAAGTGTCATCTTCTGCTTGCAGTTTGTGGTTGTGTAGATGCCATAGGGTTCAAAATCTGCTGAAGAGGTTCATAAAGCGACGCCTTCTGCCGTATGCTAGCACCTTGTCATGTGACACTGGCGGTGCAGGGGACTTTTACACAGACGAGCTGGCGATGGAAAGTCAGCAGAGCGCTGCTGAGCATGCTCCAGCAGAAAGTGAGCCTACAGAACAGCTTGATGTCGCCAGGACGCCTCCCAAGGAGAAGAGCACTCTTGCACAGGTAATAATGCTCTTACATTAGAGGCGCTCCCTGTCACAGCTACCCCAAATTGTGCAAGCTCTTCTTATATTGCCTGTGTGCCTCATGCCTTGACCGCACAAGGCCTCTCAAACCTGGACATAGCATACTTCTTCCACCCTCGGAACCGGTTTTGAATCATGCAGACGCTGGAGGAGGGCATAAGCAGCGCAGCCAAGGCAGTTGAGCACAGCATCAAGCATGGGCAGCCCCTGGATTTTGTGGACACCAGGCCGGTCACAGACCTGCTCAATGAGGTTGGCAGCGGCGATCTGAGTGCTCTCGACCCTTCCATCTCAGGTATGGCTTCCCCAGAGGTTCAGCCCATCTCACAGGCCTGTCACTCTGCCTTGTTGCCATACATATGTCTCAGATGAGCAGCAAAGCAAGCGGTAGACAGCTGATTCAAGAAGGGAAGTAGAAGCTTGAGCTGTGTGTCTCAGGTGAGTGCAGTGCACATGTAGGTACCTTTGATAAGGATAGGGCAGAGCAGCAGATAGGTGCTGCCAGGGCTGAGGTGGATGCGCTGAAGGGGACTGCCTATGTGCCCAGAACCCACGTCACCACTGTACAGGATCTGCTTGGGATTGGCGATGATCTCAGTGCAGAGGGTCTCCTTGTGAAGGTAAGCATTCCACAGAGTGCCTCTGAAAGCAATTGACATCCACCAATGCCTCATCTGCCGGCATCTCTGACCCTGACATATCAAGGACAAGAAGGACACAGACGTCTGAGATGTACTGTCTGTGAAAAGTATCTGCATGTTGCAGGCAATAGAGAGGGGAGAGAGTGATGGCAGCGACTGGCATGCATCTAAAGAGAGCCTCCTCCAGGCACGTGCTGATGAGCAGACCATACAGGAGGTCCTGGGCGAGATATATGCCAAGCAGCAGGTGTCCTGCTCGCACCATCTTGCATGCTTGCTGTGGCAGAGAAACTTGCACAAACAAGATGGTTCTCTCCCTTTTGAGACACATGCTGTGTCGGAGATTGCCTGTGTATCTAAAGTGCAGCATGCATGTCACAAAACCACTTAGGAGGACAGGATTCCCTGCAGTAGCTTTCTGGTGTGCTAGCGCTTCAATGGCCATGCCCCTTATCAAAGAGCTGGATGCTGCCCATTCTCAGGTACTTACACCTTGGCTGTGTCTGAGCACAGGGACGGCTCTCAGCTGCTCTAGGGGTGGCTGAGGCCAATGCAGACAGGGCGGAGCAGATAGAGCAAGAAGCTGCCAAAGCCCAGCTGCAATTTGCCAAGGTGCAGCAGCATGCAGAAATCCTGAATTCCGTTCTATAGTCCTTGAGTGGCACTTTGAGCAGGCTCTATAATTGTTGTACCATCCTTTAGTCATCTGCATCCTTCCCTCTGTTAAGCTAATCAATATGCACAGGTATGCAAGATATGCAGTCCGCTTCTTCCTTTTGGACTGTACAAGGGCATCCTCAAGTTCATGGCAAAGTTGTGCAACACCTGCAGATACTGGAGGAGACGCTGCACGCAAGCGAGCGACAGAGGGAGCATGATCTGAAGCAGCAGGAGACCATCCTCGCGACCGCGGCTGCAGAGCATGCTGCACAGGAGAGGCAGAGCAGGCTTGAGGAGCTGGATGATGTAGGCCACCCAGCCTGTCCCTTCATATTATGGACGTGCTTCCCAACAAGATGGCCCTTCCCCAGCCCGCTCCACACCAGCCCGCAGCCAATGTGCTCACATCTTGCACTGTGGTCGATGACATGCTGTCACCCTGTTGTTCTGTGCAGGTACGCAAGTATGCGAATGCTCTGGGAGCAGCCTTCAGCAGGCGCTCAGATGAGGCTCAGGCGTCCACGTTGGCACACCAGCTCTCATTGGGGGTGTTTGCGCTGGAGGATGCACTGGCCCATGGCAGGCCCTATGCGGCTGCAGCGTCCCAGCTTGCGCGCAGTGCCCCGGAGGATGAGCTGGTGGCCTCAGCATGCCAGGCACTGCCACAGGATGCTGCTGACAGGGTGAGTCACTCCATGTCCATGGCTGTGCTGCATGTGAGCTCCCTAGCTTCAGGTCCGGGGCTCCACTCACGGCAGACCTTTGGAGCTCAGCACACTGACCCCAAGCGTGATGCTCTCTTGAGTCTTGATAAGCAGAAAGGCCCACGTACGTTTCCAAGCTTCTCTTCTCTATGCCACTTGTAGAGACTCCAATGCCTTGGTGGACGTGATTCAGCGGCTACTTTCTTGCACACTGAGGGTGCAGCTTTCGCGTGAGGCAGAGCTGGTCTGGAGGTCAGCATGACAGCCAGCATCAGCATGTGATAAGAGGATCCCATTACTGTGCAGGGCATTCCTACGGTGCCAGAGCTCTTGAAAAGAGCTGCAGCTTTGGGCAGGACAGTGCGTCACATGGCATATCTTGAGCCCAACAAGGGTGGCATCTTTTCGCTAGGACTGGCTCGTCTTGCTGCTGCCCTCAAGGTGAGCATGCAACCTGCTGCCTCACTTAATCTCCTATTTTCATAGCTTTCCCAGCTTGTCCTGTCTGTGCATGAGTAAGGTGGGCCACAGAGGGGTGCGACCATTAGAGAGCCGTAGCATACTCGGCAGATGGCGTTGCTCTCCGCCCTTATCCAGAACTGAGTCTGATGGTGTGTTGAGGGTGCAATTGTACTGCAGATACATGAGACGGTGACTGGAGAGGCGGGTAAGGAACCAGCAACTGTGGATGAAGCACTGGCCTGCATGCAAAATTGTTTGGCGCAAGGCCAGCTGGCTGGTGCAGCTGCAGCCATAGAAGAGGGCACACGAGGAACTGCAGCCCACAACGCAGCCAAAGCGTGGGCGCAGGATGCGCGCAGCAGAGCTCTGGCAGACCAGACCACTGCTTTGCTGCAGGCCCATGCATGCTCGCTTGCAGCCAGCCAAGCTTAGGGATTTGAAACAATCACATGTCACTGTATTGTATTGAGTGCCAGCGTGTCATTCTTACAATGTGAATCTTCAGCTGCAGATGCACTATGTCACTCAGGACTAGCAAGGTCTCAAGGAAAAGTCTCAAATTTGCAAGGTCAATCGCTGATTCACTGTAGAGCCCTTGCTGGTGCATGATGTGTCATGGCCGAAGCGGTGCCCTTGTCCTGGTGGCAGACGCACAGGACCCCATTATAATCAAATGACATGTCATTGTCTGCTACCGTTCTTATGGTCAAACTCTCCGTCCAGTGGTCCCAGAAGACCAGGAGTGTGAAGTTCAGGGTATACATGTTTGCTTCCAGATCTGACTAGACTAAAACCCGCTCACCCAATTTCTCAGCAAGAGCACACAATTTGAGGTGCCTTGCAAGACATTCACAACCTGTACATCCTTCTATGGAAGAGGACTGCTACAAATACAGAACAGGGCGCTGCTATAACACCCTGTTGCCAACATCAATAAACAGGACAACAGCTGGCCATTCTGGCTTCTCCGATGCGCCACCCCCTCGGCCAGAGAACAGATCGCCCCTTTGGTTAGCTCTCTGGTGGTCCCGGCTGCAGGTTCAGTGTGATCTCTGAAG
Organism: Coccomyxa viridis; assembly: GCA_963930925.1. Taxonomy (NCBI): domain Eukaryota; kingdom Viridiplantae; phylum Chlorophyta; class Trebouxiophyceae; family Coccomyxaceae; genus Coccomyxa; species Coccomyxa viridis. Next base: position 947,651 of record CAWVOJ010000012.1, read on the forward strand.
GCAATGCATGCTGTGCGTGCTGCTGCAAAGCATGCAGGTTGAGGTGCTCAGCTCCAGGAATGCCCTGCATATCAAGACATTGGGGCTCAGATGGGCCTCACAGCAAATGGCAGAAGAGGAGAGAACAGAATGACAGACGCTCAAAAGCCATTGTCCCCGACAGCAGTACCGCTGCTTGCAAGCAGTACGCCCATTCATGAGCGCACGCTGACGAGCACTGAGGGCACTTGGCACACCTGCGCCGCATATTGGGCGTGAGATGCGTCAATGGAGTCTGCAGAGAGGTGCTGAGTGGGGTCGTGGGCGGCAGCTAGAGCCTGGTGATGTGCTGCGAGGAGGCTGGGATCATGGTGACCTAAGGCATGCTGCTGCGCCAGGTGGTGATGCTGCTGATCAACGCCTGCCATGTGCTCTGCTTGCATCCCCGCATGGGACAGGTCCTGCGCCGGTGGCAGCATTTCCTGCCACATCAGTGGTGGTGTCAGAAAGCTGCCTGCCATATAGCTGAGAGCGGCTGGCGCATTCACATACATTGGCTCCAATTGAGCCTGAAATCGTCCACCATGAAAAGCATGATGTGCCATAGGGAACAAAATATATCAAAGAGTAGGGCAAGCACCAGGGTCAGGCATAAGCAGAGGACTTGTTGAGCCGGCATCACCTGCATGTTGATGCTCATGTCCTGGTACACAGGCACCCCATTCTCCAGATGCAGGCTGACATTCTGCTGGCCATCCTCGCCTGTTGCCTGAGAGATGGCGCCTTCTGCTGTCCGGGAGCGCCGCTGGGCTGACGCCACGGAGTAGCATTGCTGAATGCCAGCACATGCTTGGTCACCACCATGGCAAGCAGCAGCGGATGTGGACCAGAATGATATGGAAGATTGGTAGCGCACAGCAGCCATACCTTGCAATAGGACTGCAGGCCATCTGCAGTCATCTTAGAATGGTAGAAGTCTGCCTTGCCCTTGGTCTCATGGCAGCGGCGACACTCCTTGGTCTCTGCAGGGACACGCCCAGCGCTGCGCTCCTCTGCCGCCTGGCTGTAGCACGCCTGCTCTGGCACCCTGGCGTGAGCCTTACCAACCACTACCATTGAGATTTCACAACAGGTCATCCTTGCGATGGACAGCCCTGGAGCAGAGGCAAATTTTTTGCTGACGCTGCTGGAATATTGAAGATCAGCGCGATTACCTTGCAGTGAGAGTACAGGCCGTCCGACATTAGTTTGTTGCGGTAAAACTCAGAGGCTGACTTGGTGAGTCCACAGCGCTTGCAGACCTTGGCTGGGACAGTGCGCTGTTCCAAGGGGGCCATCCGCTGTCGCCTGACAAGGTATAGCAGCATCAGCCCTGACAGCTCTCGGTGAAGCACAGCTCTCTATAACAGCTCATTTGCAGGCTTGAGCACCTCATACACAAGTTTCTCAGGTGTGTAGATGACAGACTTTAACGCACCTACTCCAGGCGTCAGATGCGAAGCAGGACTTGCAGTTGTTGTACAGGCCATCAGGGTTTGTCTTGTTCCGGTAGAACTCTGTGGCCTGCTTGAAGAGATTGCAGCGCCTGCACTCCTTTCCAGGCACGGTGGGCTCCTGTGTGATGACCACAGGTAAGGCAAGTGGGCTTGCAGCAAACAGTCCCCGTTCTGGGAACCCTGGGGTGATTATGGGCCCCGCTGCTGTGTATGACATCAAGTCAGAAAGCCTGACATAGACACTAGAGGGACTGCATGATGCTGACACCGTACATGGCAGCTTTTTCCTTCTCCAGATTAAATGTTCGGCTCACCTCTACTCGTGCTTTCTTGCGCCGACGCTCTGCGCACTGAACAGCATCGCAGGCCTTGCATCGGCCGTCGTACCCGTCTGCATTGGCCTTGCTGCGGTAGAAGTCTGTCAAAGGTTTATGCTGATTGCAGCGCCGGCAAAGCTTGATGGGCACTCCAGGTGGTGCATTGATGACCTGCGAGTGTTATATGTTCCTCTCACACCACGTGTGACAGCCTGCCATTGTCTATTAACACTGCCCTCAAAGGCCCACTATGCAGTCATCCGCTGTACTGCTGGTCAAGCGCACCTGTTGTATCTGAACAGCATCACCAGCATGGCCGCCTGCCATGTCGTGCACGTACTGTGCAGTCACCTTGGCATCATTGTTCTGTGCCTGCACCTCGGCCTGCTGACGCTGCTGCTGGGCTTCATGCTGCTGCTGCATGTGCTGGATGTGGGCACTGGCATCCCAGTTTGCAGGCATCTGCGGTATGGCAAAGTCCCACTGCCCACCTGCCGGCACATGTTCCCTGTTAGCGGTGACAAGGTGATCTCAGGAGAAAAGTATATCACAATCAGCACATGGAGGCAGTGAAGTCCCTGAGTGATGCGTCAGGAGCAAAGAGCTTGGGGACTTGATCGTTGAGCTTTGTCTGCCGAAAGCCGCAGCAACACCTGTTGCACGCATCACCATCGCAGGAGAACACTGGCCTATGATAGGATCCTTCACAGCGCTACGCACTTGGGGCGTGCGAAATCACAGCTCTGCAACATCTTCCCACTAAGCAGACTAGAAAGGGCTCAGGTAGTTCGAGGCTGAGCATGGGCATCCATAATGTCTTTTTAGCGATAAAATAGCAAAGTCAAAGAAGCTCTTGTAGCGATCATCTCGCGGCCAGGCAAGATGGACTCACCGGAGGATGCAGGTGCAGAAGTGGCAGGGGCTTCTTGGCCTGATGGTGCCTGAAGGGCGTTGGTGACATTCGAGATGATCTCGGCGCGCATCTTCTTCATTTTGTCGATCTCCAGGTGCTTGGACCAGGCCGATTCCAAGCCGGGCACGCTGAGCAGTGTCGTCTCCAGAGCCAGCTTTATCTCTGCTTCTGCCTCAGCCTTTTGTTTCTCCCAATTCCAGATCTCGGGATGGGTGCTGGGCATGGGACCCAGCTGCGACATTCGCTTCTGCCGGAGCTCAAGGCTCTGCAGACGGTGAGCCCGCACGAGGTTGCTCTCCTCCTCGTTGAGCTCAAGAGCGGCCAACTGGTGGTCTATGTACTTCAGGGAGTCCATGGTGTGCGAGGTACTCATAGCCATGCTGGCTGAGTTCGCGGGAAGACAGCTGCGGGGAGGACAGGACAACCCTTTTGAAGGGGGCTATGATGCAAGCGCTCAAGGGGAGCAGAACATCAACAGACAAGCTGGGCAGGGGAGAATATCGTGCATATACAGCGAATTCCGCGCGCCCATTAACTAAGCGCCCTGGCTTGGCGTGCCTCAGGCGGAATATCAATCGTATGATTCAGGAGTCTTGAGCAGCTACTATAGCTTTCTCGGGCGAAACCGCGCACCGTCCACCTCTTGATCTCATGAGCAAGTCGTGCCATATAGTGTCATTCGAGCATCCTGGATTTTACCTGGATGCCCATTAATTTCGTTTTGAGGCAGAAATAGGCAGGGCAGCCGATACTGCCGATGCTAGAGAAGAACGGCCAGAGCTGCATGTGGAAGTCATGCCCCTACAATGGTACGAATCATATGCCAAGATGACAACTATGTCTGCACCTCAGCGGCGACAGTATAATGGATGCATCCTGTGTGATCAAGCTGATGTGCTCAGCAGCCTTTACAACAGCATAGCCTTAAACAGAAATTGCAAGCTTATACCCAGGCGTTCAGGCATGAGCATTCACAGCAGAACACGCATGCACAGGACCAGCATGCGGCCTTTGGGGTACTAGCGCATGACTGTCACTTTCCACAACGTCTAGTGTGTGCCTTCATCGCTCTGCTTCAGCTCATCCAGCCAGGATGAGACATCCTTGATGGCTTCTGTGTCATTGGTTTTGTAACGCCATGTCTCCAAGGCCTGCGCTGAGACTACCCGCAGCTCATGCAAATCCATCAGCATCCGCCGCAGCAGCCTGCACAGCACAGCAGGCGCTGAGCGCAGTTCCCCACACACTGAGCGCACGGTGAGTGCTGGTCAGGGCTGGCAATAGCTCAGCGCTCTGCAGGACGCAAAACGAATGCCCTTGGATGAGTATACATCTCATCCAGATGCCCATATTTGAGCAAAGATGTCAGCAGGCAAGACCATGCAAGGGAGCTGGCTGCATACCCTTTAGGACTCTTCCGATCCTTGTAGACATGCTGAGCACCCGCTACCATGGCCTCCTCTCGTTTGCTCTCGTTGGCTACAAATGTCAGCAGCAGAGGAACAAAGTCGGAGTCAGCACTGAACACGGGCTTGCTGGGGTCCTGCAAAGGCGAGACAATTCAGCCTCACTCTCTGGTGTTTTGGACGATGCCTTTGATGAATACGATCCCTGGTCTGCCCCACTATACCGACACAGAAGGCCCAACGTACGCTACAAGGCAAACACAGTCAAAAAGCTAGTGTCGAAGGTGGGCCTGTGATAGCTCTGGCCGCAAATATTGTCATTGGATGTGAGTGATGGAAGACTCACAGGAGATGGGCCAAGCATGTGGGGAAATAATTGCATGGCCAAGAATTCTGCAAATTCTGGCGCATCTGCTGCGTCTCCAGAGTGCTCCCGTATCCAGTCACCAATGTCTGCTGCAGACTTGCCCTGCAACAGAAGCCATTTAGACACAGGGCATGGCATCCAACATGTGCTGGCTGCTATTGTTTTGCAAGGTAGAGGCGCGTTGATTTGCCTGATTGAGTCACTACTCTCACACAAGCCTTTATCTGTACCTCACAGATGAGATCGCTGTGAAGAGGCATACCTCTGCTAGAGCAGCTGGAAAGAAACTCTGGATCCCCTCCATAGGGTACAAACTCTGGAGGCCATTCTTGTTGAGGATCTCCTGAAGCTTGCCCTGGTCTTCCCGTTCAAACTGCAGGGCCAGACAAGATTGGAGATGCGCCACAGCAGAGCTCCACCCAGGGACGTTCATGCTGAAAGTTCTCAATACCATTTAGATGCGAAGCAGAGCGCTTGCCTTTGGCGCAAAGTCGAGCAGACTCAACCCTGTGGCAGTCCAGGCCTCCTTTGCGGCGCCAGCTCCCTTGTCAGCCAGCAACCTCTCCAACAAGGCTGCGACAAGCTTGAGGCCCTCGCCGCTGTCAATCAGCGCTGCAGGTAGCACACAACTGTGAGGTATCAGCAGCACGGGAACGCCTTTTGTCACACTCTTTGCTTCCACCAATTGTGTCAGCTCTTTCAGCCTTGAGGGGTGATGCATATGTAATGGTTGAGAGGGAAAACCGGCGTGCTGCTGCTGACACGGGGGGATGCAAGACATGCTTGAATATACCTGTGTCCTCATCCTGTCCACGTTCTGGATCCTCCTCGGACTCTGCCTTGAGCACATGCTCGGCCATCTGCTTCAGGTCCAGCACGCCTTGCGCCACAAGAGCGCCAATGGCCTTACCCACCTGCATGCAGGAATCGTGGGTCGCAATGTGACAGGAGCAGCTGCCACTGACTTTATCTGTGAGCATACCACATGATCTACCTGCGATTTATCTCGACTTTTGCAATCTAGAAGAACCAGCCCCAGGGAACCAGCTGGATGCAGTAACGGAGCCGCTCGAATGTACCATGGAAGGGGCAGCTGTGCACTGCGCAGGAGCTGAGGATGCGTGGCACTGTAATTCTGGCTACAGGTCTTACCAGTTTGGGGGCAAAAGGCACATCAATGTAGGTCTGATCCAGGTTGTCTATGACAAGCTTGATGCCTGCCTCCAGGTGCTCTGCTGTCAGATGTGTCTGATCCTGCTTTCTGGCAATGTCGACCAGCATGTCCTGCAAACAGAAAGCAGGAAAGTCAAGGAGGACATGGATACAGAGCTGCAGGATAGGCAGCCACATCACGCAGGCTCTATACACATATAGGACAGCAAGCGCCATGACGCACAGGCGCTGTGGTGGAGGTCCATCAACGCACAGATGTTTGTGGACCAGAGCGGTGACGTACCACCAATCCGTCCCTGTCAATGCCCTTCGATCCAAAGGTTCCATTGAAGAAGCCCTCAACCACAGCTGCCATATCTGTGCGAGCAGCACTGAGCTCCTGCATCATCAGTAGCACTGCTGAGCAGAGCCTGCCGTCACTCGGAATATTGCGAGAGGCTTGTCTGTGCATGCATGTTCATACAAGCAGCATGCACTTCCCAATCAGAGACATTGGCCTCCTGCATACCTGGAGGCTAAGAAATAGCTCCTTGGGGTCCTTGTTGGTCAGGTACTCCTCAACCAGGTTTTGGGAGCGCAAGGTGATCTCATTTGGAGACAGCTCCTTGACTTCCTCAGCAGGGGGTGCTGGCGGAGCCGGTGGTGCTGCTGCTGGGGCAGCTGCTACAGCTGCAGGCTCCCTTGCAGGAGACGGTGTCCTGCACGCATGTCCGAGATTTGAGCACAGGCTAATTGTGACAAGGCGCATCAATTGAACAGTGCACTGCGACCTGCCCCCCAGCTGCACCAGCCCGTTGACAGCAGCATAGAGACCTCGTGCATTCATCAACTCTCCAGTTGAGGCCTGCTGAGAAACTTTCCAGGAGGGGTGAATGAGCACCTGATGCCGCTGCCACGAATGCCTGCGCCTGCGCCGAGCGCCCCCGGGCCGCCAGGCCGCAGGGAGGGCATGGCGGGCTCCCGGGCAGCACCGCCGCCCGGCCGGAGCGCATTGTCCTTGGCAAGGTACTCATAGCTAGGGGCTCTGTTCATCGCCCTGATAGGGCCATCCACTCTGTCATCTAATCTGGACCTCTCTGGCCGCCTGCACATGCAACGAGTTCAGGAACACCAGAACGATAGCCCTGGTGATCCTATGGAGCCACATACCGGCCAGCTTCTTAGGCCATGATGAACAGAATGGGGCAGAAGACAAAGGTGGAAGCGCACATAGGCATCGCAGGGCGATCAGGCAGGCGGTCCCGGCGGTCCCGCCTGTCCGGGGGCGGAGCCATCCGTGCACGCTGCTGCTCCATGCGTGCCTCCTTGTGTATATCCTCAATCCTCTTCGGGCCCTCGACCTTCCTACGAGCCTGCCAGCCTTGCTTTTCCCTCAGGTCGATGACGTCCTGCATTGCAGAAGAGACATGAGCGGTCCTGGTGCACGACAAAGCAGCAAATAGAGTGTCAACGTGTGAGATCACGGTATGTATAGAGCTGAGTATAGCACCCAACTACCTCGCGAGGCTACTGTTTCACACTAGATCCCAGACGGACGCCTTAACACCTTGAGCCTACATTCCATAGAGCACACCCCATATGGCTATGCAGCGAAGCAACAGGGCTCGCAGAGGCTGAGAGCCAGACGAGCGTCTTGCCTGAATCAGGAAGCGATGCCGCGACTCGAGACTCTTTGCCTCCTTGACCTTGAGCAGGCGAGAGAAGTAGGCATCCATGCGCTCAGAGCCCTTCTTGCTGGTGCCGGAGTCCAGAAGATGGCCAATTGTGCTCATCAGCTTACACAGGCACTCCACCTCCTCAGCCTTGGGATTCTCAGTCTGGACCCAAACAACTGCTGTCAGGCCTTGCAGACTTACGGCGGTTGCAGATCATCTCATTGTTCCACAATATCCAATGCTTGCAAGGCGCGCACACGCTGCCTCGATAATTGCTCTAGTGGCCGAGCATCGAAGGACGCATACCTCCGTCAGCAGCTCGGTGATGCAGCCGTGCATGATCTTCTCTGTCAGCATTCTATGTTGGTACAGGTTTCCAATGAACTGGATATTGCCAAGGGCTCTTCGACGTCCCTGCACCACATCAGAGGCTCAGCAATGCTTGATGAGGAGTGCTTGCGCAGGGGAGGTGGCACCATGCCCTTGTGCAAAGGTACAGCAGGCAGTGCAAACGCAAAAGGGACACTCAGAGATGCTTGTGTCAGACCTTGAGCTCGCGCTGGGCTGCTTCCATGTCCTCTCTGGCCTTCTGCTTCTTCTCCTCAGCCTTTGCCTGCTTATCAGAGTCCGTTATCTCACCGTCTTCCCGCTCCTCCTCCTCGGCCTTGCCCTGAGCCTGCAGTGGGTTGACATGCGTCACCAAGGTGCACAAGGCAGGCATAAGGAGCAGTGCAATGTGACATAAGCGGGATGGTGCTTGAGGTAGTCATGCCCTGTGCTCTATTTGATACCCTGAGCAAATGTTCCTGCAAAATTAGGAAGAATTCTGCGCTGGTCAGGGCCTAACACAAGGCCTAACAGAAGGGCAGGTACTGGGATCTGGATGAGCAGCCATCGAGGGCAGCCACTCACCTTAGCAGCATCCTCTTCTTGCTGGCGCTTCTCACGCGCCTCGACAGCCCGCATGGCAGCACCACCCTCCTCAAACTCAGACTGGCACTTGTTGAGCAGGACGCGGCGGAACTCCACATCCTCCTCCTTGCCATCCTCATCAACCACCTTGAAGCTGGGCAGGACCTGGTTGAGGTCATAGCAGAGGCGCGCATATATCCCGGAGAAGCCAGGCTCGCCCAGGGCTTTGTCAAACACCTGCCAAGCACCAGCATGGTCAGGAAGGACCATGGGCATTTCTGATAAGGAAGCATGCACAGTTGCTGCTTGCAATGACACGTGCAAGCTGGATGTCCATGGACTCTTTATGAGTATACTGCTCAAAGCTCAATACATACCACACCAGACTCCACACCCTGGCCAAGGCATGGCTTGTGCACCAGACCTGTAAGGATGGGATGCTTTCATAATCATTCCGCAGTCACGCGTCTTACCTGGTCAATGAGGCCCTTGAGCGTCGTCTCGGAAGTGATGCCAACTGCCTCAATCTTGTCTTTGATCGTGGCGTAATTGTCCAGGGTCAGCTTGTTCAGGAGAGCTTTGAAGTCCTTCTGCCGCTTCTCCTCATCAGGATCACTACTGACAAGCGCACCCAGCTGCAAGGTCACACTTATACACTTATTCAGGCACTTCAAGCTGACTCAGATAGGTCTGCCTTTGAGCATCAAAGCTTTTCAAGGATCACTTCCGTAAACGTGGCGGTAGCTGGGAGAGGCAGTACGGTGCAAGGTCTTCGACGGAAACTACAAGCGCATCTGCGCTGAGGCGTCAGGGGCTGACCTTGTAGGCGTTGTCTGTCTTGTGCAGAGACGGAGCTGGTCGGCCATAAGCGTGCTGCGGACCACCAAAGTTGGCACCAGGGGGTGGGGGTGGAGGCCGCAAGCCACGCTCCCACTTTGCGCCATCTATGCCAGAGGCTCCGCGAGGCGGACCACCCCTGCCACCTCCAGGGGGAGGAGGTCCCATCGCGCCTCTGCCCATGCCTGCAACACACATCCACCTCGGCACAGCAGCCATCATGTTGGGGAGGGTACAACAGTGGCACCTCTGAGAGGAGATCTGAGGAGCGTAGGTGATCAGGACTGCCTCACGAGCTGAAATATCACAAGGCATGGCACACTTGCCAGATGAGCCCTGCATCTCCAGGATGCTTTTGTGCCAGAACATAGCAGCATGCAAGGTAGAGCTGAGCACACACCGGGAGGGCCTGCGGGGGGAGGCATCATGGACCCCCGGTCCCAGCGGCTCGTATCAGCAGCAGGAGGCCCGCCTGGGCCCACTCCCGGTGGGCCGCCATGAGCAGGCCCCATGTGAGGGCCGCCCCTGGGCCCTGCTCGCAAGTCGAAGGCACCTGCAGGTCCTCCACGGCCGCCTGGAGGCCCTCCACCGCCTCCCTCCCGCATCAGTATTCCGCTGCCCACGAGGCCATGTGGCTCCTCCTTGTGTGCCTCTTGCAGCGTCAGGAGCCAGTCCCTTGAGTACGCCCTGCACAACAGTTGAGCATGCCTGACTCTGGCACCATTGGTGAAACCTCAACCACAGCCACTCCCAGGCCGGCGGTGGCCTGGCAGAAGGTAGAGCACAAGCCCTGGGCACAGGTGATGTTCTTCTTGTGCAAGAGACACTGGTCATGAACAGGTCCTCATGTGCTTGTATACTCCACTACCTTGCAGAGGTCTTCTGATCATTTGAGGTCTTGCATGCGTGGTGATGGACTTACTTCTTGTTGGTGGCAGAGGTATCTGCTGTGGATGCTTTGAAAGCAGCGGCTTTGGCAGCGCTGGGTGTTGTCATGCCCTCGGCAACAGTCTCCCAGTCATCAGCCTCGCCACTTTGAGCCTGTACAGGGACACAGAGTTCTTAGGCAGGTTGCAAGCTTCCCAAACACAGATCCCTGTCCAGGCCGTTCACCAATGATACTTGGGGTCTATATTCTCAGGCATGCACTCCCATCACAGTGAGCGAGATCGGGTTGCCGGCTCTTACCTTTTCAGGAGAAGGGGCTGCAGGCTTAGCAGCTGCTACAGGAGCCTGCTTTGGCGTCTCTTTGGCAGCTTCGGGCACGGGCTCAGCGGCTGTTGGCTGGGGCCCTGTGAAGGCGTCCAGCAGGCCGCCCTTCGGCCCCTCAGCATTGGCCTTTGACAATGCGGCCTTTCGTTTGGCCTTAGCACTGTGCACAGGAGCAGTAGGGACGCTGGACACTGGCTCTTCCACCTTCTTCTCTGCAGACTCTGCGGACAAACAGCATGAGTTGAGGACTCTTTCCAAGCCTTCTTCACGCAGTTCTTCCACAACAGAGTACACTCCCTTGTCATTGTTACTGCCTGAGGCAGCAGCTCCCAGTGACCTCTGGAAGGGCACCCTGTCAGCGGCTAAGAAGGAGGCAGCTTTCAGCAGGGTGGCAACATACGAACAGCTCACAGCGGCTGGGTACCGTGTGGTATGTCCAGTAATTGTCCTCCTTTCAAACAAAGACCTTACCGGAGGACTTTGCATCTGTGATCGCCTCTTCCAGCTCTGCAGCAGCGCCTGCAGCTGCGTGAAGACCTGTGCCCTTCTCCTTTACAACGTGTTCCCCAATGTCGCCATTGTCAGTAGGCAAGGTTGTCAACTCGTCTGCTGTTGACTTCGGCTTTTGCTCATTGGTCGGCTCCTCAGAGCCCTTGCCTGCTTTGCCAAAATACTACTTCAGATCACAAGGCAGTGTCACCCTGACAAATGTCTACAGGATACCATGGATATCCTCCAAGAGACAGTGAGCTCATGCTGAGGATGGGTCGCTATTGTCATCTGTAAGGGCGCAATCCTCACATACCTAGCAAGTATTGATAATTGCCAGTGTGTAGGGAGGCTGAAGCATCCATGCTCATCAAGATGCATACAGGGAGACTTGCAATGCATAGCATCATGAAGCACACCTTGGGGTTCAGATGGAGGAGCTGAGACGGACGTTGGCTCTGCAGGGTCAATCTTCTTCTCGGCAACTGGGTCAAGCACTGCAGGAGGGGCTTCTTCCATCTTCGGGGCAGCCTCAGATGGGACAGCTGTAGAAGCTGGGGCTGCCTCTGGCATGACTGGTGCATCAAGTGCTGGCTGTGCACTTGCTGCATCTGCAGGTCCCGGCTGTGCAGCGCCTGCCTCTGAACGTTCCGGCTGGGCAGCAACTGCCTCAGCAGGTGGCGGCTGTGCAGGCTCAGCAGAGGCAGCCTCTGCTGCTGCCTCAGCAGGAGGCACTGGTGCTGCGGTCTCTATGCTGGGCTCGGCACTTGCCTCCTTGGGCTCCTCAGCTGCAGGCGATCTTGGTGCGGCAGGTGTCACATGGAGAGCTGCTCCCTCCTTGGCCTGCACAGACTGCAGGCCAGTTGTCAGAGCACATTTATTGATCTACCTGTTGCATATGCGAGACGTCCGGCCAACAGGGAGCTTGAACCACCCCTCAGCAGAAATATCCACAATGTCAGATGTGGCCGTTCTGGGTGGAGCACGCCGGCACCTTCAGAGACTCCTCGGCTGGAGCAGGTTGTGCAGCAGGCTGCTCCGTGACAACTGGCACATCCTCCGCCTCAGACGCTGCAGTGGGCCTAGGCAATGCTGCAGTGTCTGCTCCCTTGCTTTGATCAGGAGCCTCCAGAGGGGGTGCAGCAGTAGCCTCTTCTGGCCCTGCAGAGACGTACAGCTACTTGTGCAAAGCAGCTTTCTTTTGTTTATGGTATGTCGCATGGATTAGGGAAGGCTATTCAAGAGGGCCCTGATGACAGAGCGCATACGGGTATGCCCTCGATGCGAGGCGTTGCTGATGCAGTGTTCATTGTGGGCAGGCTCAAGGATAAAGCTATACCTGTTGCAGAACCAGTGTTGATTTGCATGGCTTCAGCGGTCTCCATAGGAGCTCCCACAGGGCCTTTGGCAGGAGACGCTGACTCTGCTTTCTGGGTGACCTGTGGCTGCTTGGGAAGGCCTCCTATATTGGCAGTAGTACCATTGACTGCTTTGATGGGCTTGCTTGCCTCCAGCGTGGCAACACTTACAGAATCTGCCAAAGACTCTTTCTCTTTCCCAGGTAGAGCAACACTTGGTCTGAGGTCTCCTGGAGATGGCTTTGCTGATCCAGGTACCTGTTATCAACAACAGGCCAGAGTGAGCAGTCTGAAAAGATAAGACTACCTAATCCAAATAGTTGGCTCGAACAGTGTGCATCTTCCCAATACTAGGTACAGCAAGTCAGGCATAGCATGGGGGTGCATGAGCCAAACATGTATGACAAGCCTCGAGGATGTGTGCTCACGTCACCAGGTGCTGCGCTGGTAGGAGATGGCTTTGGCAGAGCCTGAACTTTGCTGGGCACCGGCTTGGGTGAAGCCCGCGTCTTGCTTGCCTCAGAAAGCGATCTCGTTGGCATTGCCTCAGACGCAGATGGCTGACTGGTTGCTCCATTTGCTGATGCTTGGCTCGACCCTGCGAAGCAGCCACAGGATCAATCAGCCCACATGCATTATGCTGTTCATACGCAGTGCACGCATGGTACTTGATGCAGCACAGTCCAGATTCAGATACGCTGACAAGACCATGCCTGAGACATCTCAATAGCGTCTCCTTCCATTTCAGTACCACTTACTGAGGACTCCCTGCTGCATTTTTCATTCAGACTTATGTGTGATCAGACAGCCATAGGATCCTTGGCAGCAATAGAAATATTCTGGGACTGCCTACCTCCAAGGTCAATTGGTTTCCCTGTATTAGGGTCCACCAAGGACAACTTCTTCCTGGGCTGCGCCTTACCAAAGGCAGGCGGCTGCATGAATGTCCCTGGAGTCTGCATATGAGCAACCAAGGTTCAGAGAGCCTGTGTGCAGACCATGGCTGAGCAGCCTGTCTATTCAGCTGCCCATGTGTCCGGTGCATTGCATTGCTCAGAGAGCACACCTGAGGTGTGCGATGGGGTTGGCTTGCTCCCTGCGTCTGCGCCTGACCTTGTGCAGCTGGGTGTGGCTGCTGTGACTGAGGCTGGGGCTGAGTTTGGTGGTGGTTCTGGTGCGGTATTTGTTGGCCATATTGGTGTCCCCCCATGTGAACACCAGGAGGGAGACCTGGTGGGTTGAAGAATCTGCGCGTCAGGCATGTCTTAGGGGCTGCCCTTGTTTCCGGGTGCTAGATTGGATGGCCTCCCAGTTCCAGGGGTATGTTCCCATCTGGCTAGCAGGTGCAATGGAGGCGTGCACAGCTGCAATCTTAGCATAATTTGCAGGCACGGCACAGCACAGCACAGGACTAAAGATTGTTGAGACACTCAGGGAGCAGGGATTATTGGCAAACTTGTCATACCCTGCGTTCTGATATGCCATTGGGTAGGCCTGCTGGCCAGGCTGCATCTGGTGTCCTTGCATGATCGCCTGGCGCTGGGGGTATTGTGGTGCCTGCTGCATTGCACCTCCTGGCATGCCTGCCAAACCTATTGGTACCTGCACATACCTCCATCTGTCTGAGCAGGCAAGACATGTAACGGATTTCTCGGACACTGTGATGATACAGCACATCTCCTGGCTTTACAACATTGCCAACCCCTTTCCAAGGAAGGTGGCACTGAGGTGAAGGTCTCTCATTGCGGCACATAGCAGCCACGCTTGTCATAAGGCTAAGCTACTGCATGGTCAAGAATACCTGCACAGGTCCCTGCGATGCCTTGATGACATGTTGAGGCTGCTGCTGCAGCTTGGGCTGCTGCCCAGGGTGACTCCGCCCCTGACCCTACGGACCACTGGACTCATCAACGGCCTCTCTCATGGTGCATACCTGTCATGAGTCATAACAACCTTCCCTTCAAGGACCCTTATAGACAGTGAAGGCAAAGCCGTACCAGGTATTGTTGCACTGGTGGCATTGGTCCTCCTTGAGGAGGCAGATACTGGCTGCCGGTCGGCACAAGGTCAGGAGGAATTGTGCCAAACTGCATCACGTTAGGGCCTGCAGTGAAAGCACAATTGTCTGAGAAAACCTGCATCATGGCCATACACAGAGTGCAATGCAATTGGTCGAGGGTATGCACCGGGCAATGAGTGTGTCAGTACACATGCAGGCGAATGCCAGCTTCCAGGCATGCAAGGCCCATGCTTGCCTGCCATGCCCGGGGGTCCAGCCCCAACATTTGAGCTTACGCCATGAAAATGTTGATTCTGCACTCGCCCAGTGTTGACGAAGGGAAGGGCCTGGTGAACAGGGTCTGCAACACAAGGCACATTGAAGAAGCAGAAACATCATCTACAGACATCTCTTTTCTGTCACACGTTACGCAAAGGGCCCAACAAAAACATGCTGGTTTGGCAGCCCGAGAGGCAGCAGAACTGGGAACAGCTGCCTGCTGCTGCAGCGACAGATTGCACACTATTGCATCGGCTGTACAGGAAGAGCTTCACAGGAGTCCTTACACTATACCATGCTACCTCTCAACATATCGAGAGCAAGAGACGCGGAATAGAAATGCATGTTGAGAGAGTGCACACACAACTTGCCCAGATCAAAGCCCCACCTGTATGCCGTCGTGGGCCCTGCTGCCCCGATCCCGGGCGATCAAATTGGGATCCACTGCGACCACCGCCGCGGCCACCGCTGCACACCGGGGACAGTAGGGTTAGTGAGTCCAGCTGCTAGTAAGCACCTGATGTGCATATCCTGATGCACGCCCTTCTTGCTGCCAGGACATCATGCCCCATACCTGCGGCCCACAGTGGTCTCATTGCCACGCTGAACAGGTCCAACGCCTCGTCCACGATACGAAGGATTGCTCTGGCGCCCGCTACGGGTCTGGCCTGCGTTTGTGTTGGCTGGATTGTTGCCTGGCTCGGACATGCCCCTTGCCAGGGGGTCCTTTGTAATAGTTTGCACTCGTCTTTCAGTAGCAGCGCTGTTTCCTCCTTTATCGTCGTGTAAAGAAATTACCATGGAATTGGCATGTCAGAGCAGCTTGCCCGCACCAGTTAGGGTTTTCCTTTATGGTAAGGGAAATGTCGCATTGGGCAATGCACGGGCAATGAAGAAGCTGTCACATGCTGTCCTGTGAGGCATTTCGCCGGGCGCTACACAGAACTACTTCTCCTCTATGTGCGTGAAAAATGAGGGACTATATCCAAAAGGATCAAGGAGAGGCAAAGGCGGCTCCTTGATCAAGCAGAAGTCCTTCTACTGGAGGCGCAGTGCAAGGACCCTGGCGGCAGCGTGGACCTGATGGTGTACGCAAGTGACATTTATCGGTGTTTCGGCAATAGAGCTGTCTCTGAGGGGAAGCCGTCAGATTTGCTTGAGCTGCAGCCTAGAGTAATGACATGGTGACATGTATGCACACATGGCCGGCACCAAGCATTGTGGAAAAGTAAGCATAGCAGCACCTGCCTATGCTATACCTTGACTCATCTCAGCAATGTGGCATTCACACCAATAGCAGATGCTGGCACCTCAAACCCTGGATTGTAAACGTTTGCAAATTGAACAGACAGCAGCTTGAGTATATTCTCCCTGAAGAAAACTTGTTTTAAAGGGCAAGACAGCTCATTCCTTTGCATAAACGCACACCTGACAGCACCTGATTCAAGACGAGAATGCCGGACAATAGCATTCCTAGCCTTCCCTAGCCCAGTCTGATTGCAATTGACACCCTGATTAACTTGAATGATTTCCTTGGACGGCTTTAAAAATGCCCAAGCTAGACGAATGCAAACCACTCTCTTCTCTTCCCTAAAGACCCCACCTTGTGCTGTGAGCCCCAGTTTCAATACTCCAGGACTTATCAAGCTGGAGTGCCTTCCCCAACATATGAGGCCGCAAGGTCATGGATAAAATGCTATGCATCTGCACCAGCAGGTGATACAATGTGCCCCCAGTGCATATCTGGAGGGCATCATCGCTTCTGATGCCTTACAAATGCCAGCGCCTGCACACACAAGCAGCACTGTTTGCCATCCTGCCTAGAGTACCAGATTGAAAGCAAAAGCTCAGCAGCAACGGTGGACGAATACACATGAAAATATGGAGCCTGTGAAAGGGAAAGTCAGTGCACGCACCGCCCATGCCAGGAATGTGAAGCCCGCAAAGAACAGGGACTCATAGCCCAGCTGTGCCCACTTGTTTTGCTTCTCAAGCCCGTAAAACTCCAACACCTGGACAGGGCACAACATCTTGTTCAGGCCAGCACAAGCATTGCACCCGTCTCCATCCGTCTCTCAAGTGTTGCATCTGTAGGGAGCATGGGCAGGGAGCATTGTGCAGCTCGTTATGGCAACTGAGCGCACCGTCTGACCCTCCAGCACTCGAGTGTTTGACGTCTCAAATTGGTTAATCATCTGAGCCGACCATGCATACTTGAGGAAGTCCAGGTACCCATACCTGCAAATAGCATCATGAGAGAAATGTGAGCTGATCGCAGGACCGGTTTCAATCAATATAGGGATTGATTTGTGGCTGGAGCTCTTATGATGGCACTGCTCAGCAACACCTTCCACAATGCTCTTGAACGCTGCTACCAATAGAAGTAAGCTGATGTGCAAGTGCTGGCCATACAACACATACACCGAAGACAAAGACTATGGATTCCTGATGACTGCCACCCGGCATGATTTGGGAACAGGAGTGAGAGTAAGGTACCACTTCCAGTAGTTTGGCTGATCCTGGATGCGCAGCAGCAGCCCGACAAAGAAGAGGAGGCTGGTGACGTATGCTGGCAAAGCAGCATTTGCAACATCCATATTGGGAGACACGGAGGCAATGGCATATGCCAGCACTGCAAGCAGACAAAAGCCACAGTCAGAGCTGCATAGACACAATTTGCGCACCAGGCAATATGCATGTAAATCCGCTCACTGAGAATTGTTGGTCCTCCTCTGTTGCCACATTGCACACCAGCCAGAATAGCCCCAAATAGCCCCAAAGGCAGCAGATTCAGAAACAAACTGTGATATTGAGAGGTTCCACGTCAGAGCGAATGACTCAAGAGCTAAGACTGAGGAGAGCTCACCAATCCCGATGGATGTGGTTGTCAGGTTGAGCAGCCAGAAGAGGATGAAGTCTCCAGTCAGCTTCAATGGGAAGAAAACAATAGATGAGAAGATCAAGGAGTTGATGAGTGTGATGCTGATCTCCTCCATCATCTTGAATATTACATAAGTGATAGGTCTGTACAGGCCATCGTTCCTCTCCCTGCAAAAGCACCATGCTTGTTAACACCGGCCTGTTCAGGTCAACGGGCATATCACTCATAACAGAAGCCTCCCGCAAGGAGGTGGTATGGCAGCCGGCTGCTCATATTAAAGCGATATCTACTGTCTGCTTGCAATTCCTGACAGAATAGATTGATGGGCATGCGAAGTTTCCGAAGTGCTGGGCAGCAGGCTGGAGACTGTAGACAAGTGAGCATGCAGGCTAACCAATACATACAGTAACACTGCCCACAGGAAAGCATTTGGAAACATTATATGGTGCCTGACTCACCTGACAAACAAGGGCCGCTCAAGAACGATGGTGGGGATGAAGGCAGCAGCAGCATAGCCTGGCAGAATGGTCCAGAGGAAGAGGACAGCTGCCAGATTGTTGTAGTTGGACAGCTTGTGGTTGTCGCCCACCCTCCAGTACAGCGTCATGATGATCAGAGACAGGGCCAGCTTATCGACAATACGCGGTCCGAGAAAGGTGATGTCTCTGAAATCCTTTGTGGCACGCCACTGCACAAGAAAGCTCCTCTTCAGAGAACGGGCCACGTATTAGGGTACAGATGCATAAGACAGCAGACCTGTCCCTGATGATGCCGATCGTAGAATATGAAAAGTGGTCATCCCGCAAGAGGTACAGGCATTTTCGAAATAGGGAGGTGGTGTATTGTAGAGTGACAAGTCAAAGCAGATGAGCTCACCTTGACCAAAGTCCGGACACCCCAGTACCAGGGGTTGGTGGTCTCTGTTCTCACAGCCAGCTCCTTCATCTGCTCATCTGACACCTGCGCAACCCTCTCAGACTGAGCAACATACTCTTGATGGCTGCATGCTTTGTTGCAAAAGAATTTGTGACTGTCACACGGTGCCCCCATGGGGGTGAAGAGGGCTATCCTCAGGCCCGGCTGCAACAGCTGCTGCTGGACTCTCCTGCTGCCCTGAGAGACAAGGACACAGAGCAGCACAGAACCAGGGTCTCACCCTGTAGCCTCTGTCAAGCTGCAGATCAAGCTCCTTCAGGTTGACACGCCGGAGCTCGCTCGCGCCATATCTGTCGGCGTAGTGAGCGTGCTTGCCCTCGCGGTCAGCCTTGGTGGTCAGGTCCACAATCCACTCTGCCTTGTTGCCATACCCCTCCCGCCTGCCAAAAGGCTCCACATCTGGGAATGCCTCAAAGTATCTGATGGGGTGCAGGCCTGCACAGCAGAATTGGATCAGGAAAGGATAATGATGGTTCTCCAAGTCACATATCAACATCATGATACACCTCTCGGTGCCAAAACATCCAGTTGCAGGGTCCCAGGATGCTGTCACAGACAGCGGCACAAACTGCAGACACGCCGAAGATTCGGCATGAGGAAGGTCACGGTTATTTACAGGACCGGCTCAGCACCCTACCGTTCTCTCCAGAGTACACCACACGCCCATGCAGAAGGATCATGAGCCTGTCAAAGAGGTTGAAGCAGTACGGCGTGGGGTTGTGGATGGTTGCGCAGATAGTGATGCCCGTCTTTGTCAGACCCTTCACCACGGCAATGACCTGCAACAGAAGGGACTGACATGAGAGCATGAGAGGACAGGGACGATGGCGGCACTGGGTGTTGCTCATGTTGTCTCAGGCAAAGGAAAGCACAATGGAGATTGCCGTACCTCATTTGACGTGTAGGAGTCAAGACCAGATGTCGGCTCATCCAGAAAGAGGACACGTGGATTGGTCACAAGGGCAATGCCAATGTTGACACGCTTGCACTGGCCACCTGCAGCACGAGGCCTCATGTGGGACGTAGTTATGCACGCAGAGGCCACAGCGGATGACGTGGCTTCCATCCGCAATATGAGGGACAGTTTGGCTTGTGTGTAGAAGTCCTTTCATCACATATCCTGGGACAGCTGTCAGAATTAGCCCTACTGAACTCACAGCCAGCATTCGAGCACTGCCATGAGGCACAGTACCTGAGATACCCCTGGCAAGAGGGTTTCCAATGCGAACGCCACGACAACCGTTCAGCCCCAGCTGCTGGATGACCATCTCCACCTTCGCTCGCTTCCGCTCAAAGGGCTCCTTCATCGGGTTCTTGAGCTCCGCTGTGTACGCCAGCATCTCGTACACCGTCAAGTTGTCCAGGAGTGTGTCTGTAAACGCAGAAAAGATACTCATGACAGGCGTCAGCTGGATTGCTGCACGTGATCGCCCTGTACTTTGTGTAGAACCACGCTTGTTTCTTGCACCTCTAGGTGAACAGCAAGCCCTTCACAACAAGGTAGCCGCGGCATGCATGGCGCGCCATGCTGCATGCTGCATAGCCCCTCGAGAGAGCGACATGCATGCGTTCAGAAGCTGGCAGGGACGCATGAGGCTGGAGAAACGCACCAAATTGCTCAACATATCCTGTGTATCTCCGCAGGAATGTCTTAGTGGCATGCTGGCCGGCAAAGAGGATCTTGCCCGTAATGGTGCCCACCGTCTTTCGACCAGCCAAAACATCTGCAGAAGCACATTCAGGTGAATTTCTTACAGGCTGAGCAGGATCTGTGTACTGCAACAGCACCTTCAAGGTGGGCTCAGAAATTGACACTGTAGATCACAAGGGTCATACCTAGAAGAGTCGTCTTTGATGAGCCAGAAGGTCCCATCTGCAGGTTCACACATATGTCACCAATAAGACTATGCTGGGACAGCTCCTTCCAAAATGACTAGGTACCAGTCCTGCCAATTGAAGGCCCAAAAGGGGACTCGTAGGCTCACCAAAGCCGACAAGTGGCCTGGAGGCATGTAGCCTGAGACGCTGGTGAGCAGCTTGATTCTCTCCTTCTTGTTTGCACTGTTCCAGACTTCATACGTCAGATCCTGCATAGTGGAAGGTACAAAGACTTAGTACAATGCCTCTTTGTCAGAACGTTGATGACTTTCACCAGAACGGTTGCGGCCAATCAGAGGCTGCATAGAAAAAAGATTTAGGCATATTTACGACTTATGTAGTCCGCAGAGAGGCATCGCTTGCTAGAGACATGACATCACCAGCTACTATTGCAGCAGCTGCAAGCAGTCTGACAGCCAGGTCTGCTTGTAAATTCTGCCAGCGCCGGCTAGGACTGAATGCATTCTGGTGTAGAAAAATGATCTGCCGTGCTGATATGCCAGTGCCGCTGCTAAGAACAAAGTAGCACTAGGAGCGAAGGCGGGAGGTGGGGCGAGCTAGGTGACGGGAGCGCCCACCTTGAAGGCTACAGTCATGCCACCCTCCACGTTGATCTCATTAGATTCACCGCTGCCGTCACTCTCTGTCGCCACGCTGTGCTGTGCTTCGACATCGTCCTCATCCTCCGAGCCATCTGGCACTCTGAACGAGCTGGTGTACGTCGGAGGTTTTTCCAGGTCGTCAGCATTTGCCGACCGGTCGCCACTCATTGTGGCAAATCTCTATAACTCACGCTCTTGCTCAGTCGTTTTGGCTTGACTATGCCCTTTCCTAGAGCAAGGTGCGCTGAGCGATGAGCTGTCGAACGCAGAGCCAGATTTGGCAATTAACATCAATGCTACGAAATGTCTATTTGGCATGGATACACTTCGATGGATAGGCGAAGACAAAGGCATTACAGGGCACCATATTGCATAGCTTGGGCCGCGCCGTGTGTGTCGTGTCTGTGCCAGGAATGTAGGGCAGCCACACCTAGTGATCGGAACCCAGATCAGAAGGGCCAACCTATGATATACTGCTTTTACAAGACGTCCCCTGTGGTACAATGGGTCCTAGTGCCGGTCGAAGGACAAGAACATCACTGGTTTATTCACAACAGGGTCAGGTAGCGTGCTAGGGCACAGAGTCTGCAGAGCTTACGTGGATGCCAATCACATTAGGACCCTTGGTTCTTGGGACTGCTCAGGCTATAGACTGGGTTTTGCCTGACGGCTACACTCGTGCCACTTTGCGCCTCTTCAAGCTGTACAGCAGGATAGATGGGTGACGATAGGCCGGGTCCATTTTGGTGTGGGGCACCTTCTTGATGGTGAAGCCTGCCTGGAAAATCTCTATGAAGCGGCTCTGTACAGACTCTGACCGTAGCTCGTTGGCGATGAGCACTGCATAGGTGAGTATCGTTCAGCCCAGGAAATGCCATTCATTCTGACAAGATGCGATGCACTGGCAGCTGCTCGCCTTGTACCAAGGTCTGTATACTGCAAGCAGAGCAAAATGGCCATCTTGCATGTTAGCGTTGTCTCCGGGAAGGTGCGCGGAAGGGATCAAGAACAGTAGGTCACAAGCAGTGGAACAAACCAGTAGACTTGGCGTCTGTGAGGGCCACTACAACCCTGTACAGAGGCTCCACATGATTCTCATGATAGACGCAATCAGCCGCAAGCACGTACTGGAAAGGCCCTCCTGCAGCCTGTATGTCCAAAGGGCTGTTCCAGTCGAGGGCCTGCACCCTTACCGCACCCGCGTCCCACAGGCCTTCCCTCCCTTGCACAGCATCAACAACATTGAGCATCGATGCTCACGCATGGTTTTGAGTGGCAGGTGTTGAGTGCCAAAAACACACCCTTGGAGCACATAAGGCGCACTGACCTCGCAGCGCTGCAGCCGACAGGTTTGCGTCCACATTTTTGGAGAGCAATGGCATTATGACTGGCAGATCAGTCAGCAGCACGTCGCCCCCAAGCAGGCAGAATGCTATGCCAGCTATTCCCGGACCGGCTCCGAGCTCTATGCCCTGCTTCCCTCTCACGGCGGCCCGGGAGAAGTCGCCCTTGCGGGAGTGCTGCATATGCTGTCTGCACTTTGCTGTGGCAGCATGCACAGACTGCACCAATCACCACTTCTGGCATGAGCGGACTGTTTGCACATGAGGTGTATGCCTACCTTCTCTAAATACTTGGCCAAACAGATGCTGGCATCCCATACTGCAGAGGCATTCACATTCATTACATCGTGATTGGTAGCATATGTCTGCAATGCAAGGAGGATACGCCTCACACTTGCGCACCTGTTGTCCCGAGATTCATAGATGAGGGAGTCTGAGCCAGCCTGACCTCTGACCTGCAGGCAAGGTGCACGTAGTTCCTATGATATCCATATTAGAGCTCAGTCTCATAGCAAAGCTCCAGAGCCGCACCCAAACAAGGTCACCTCCACGTATGTTGACAAGTGAGTGTTCCATCGTTCCAACTCACTCATCAGTTATGGGGATCAAAGAAGTGCGGTTCTCAGCATACAGGTGTATATATCTCCGATGCGCCTTGAGCACATGCTTGGCCTTTTCAAGGATGTTTCATTGCTCTTATTCATTTAGGAACTCTTGAGCACTGTCTGTAAGAAGTATAAAGGCCTGTAGTCTTCATGTCGGAGTCTTTGACGAAGTCCGACACCGCACGTGCCAAAGCCAACGTTGTGAAAGCCAAGTGCATGCTTTGGTGTGCGCAGGAATACAGAAACATACGCCTGTGGTCACCGAGACGCGACTGAGAGGGTAACGATGGAGCCTGTGCATCAGCGCCGAGTCAGGGCCATACTTGGGCACGTGTTGCCTTTCCCTCAGTACGCTCCTTCACAGCTTGGGCCGACTGCAGCATCCACAGAGCGGATGTTGGAGGGAAAGGTACCACGGACCAGCCCAGAGGGGTTCACTCGCAGAACTGTACGACAATTTGTTGTATGTACGAGGATGGCTCCATGGTTCACCGCTGATCTACTGAATCTGAGGTGCAGGTGACAATCATCACAGGATCAGGCCAGGGACTTGGTGCAGCAGCTGCAAAGCTTTTTGCCCAACATGGCGCTAAGCTGGTGGTGACTGACCTTGATGGGTCTAAAGCAGAGCAGGTGCGGCCAGCCTACTTGTCTGTGCACCCATGCCGTGGTCACTTCAAGGATTGTGATTCTGATGTCTTGCTGTCCGCTTGCTAGGTTGCCCAAGAGATCAAGTCCCAAGGAGGGGAGGCAATTGCCGTGGCTGGTGATGTCACCGCAGCAGACTTCCCCCAGAGATGTGTCGAAGCCACAGTACAGCGCTTTGGCACCATTGACATCCTGATCAACAATGCTGGTACTACTCCTGCCTGCCCTACTACATGCAGTGTGGCCTGTGACACCCCCAAACGTGCAGCTGAGGAGTCTGACTGGTGCTCTTGCGATCTGCAGGCTTCACATGGGATGGCATGATCCACAAAATTACGCCAAAGCAATGGGACGCTATGCTGGCTGTGCACTGCACAGCACCCTTCAGGCTCATTCAGGTGCCTTTGTGTTTCTAGTATCGTGTCTGCTGCACACACTCAGTGCTATGTCATCCATGCCTGCAGTATGTTCATCCAGGCTTTTGTCAACAGCTGCGCAAACAACACTCGACTGCACACAGGCAGCTGCGCCTGTGATGAGGGACGCTGCTAAGAAGGAGCTTGAGGAATCCGACCAGGCAAAGCAGCGGTGCATCATCAATGTCTCTTCCACATCCGGCACTCACGGAAATGCAGGCCAAGCCAATTATAGCACAGTAAGTCACTTACCTGCACGACAAATTACAGAAGAGAGCCCACCTGTGGCCTGTTTGTTGCAAACCTTCACACAATGCGCGAGTGGACTGCTCAATCCCCAGAGACTGGGCCTGTGAGGCGGACATCTGATGCGCAGGCAAAGGCTGGAGTTGTGGGGTTGTCCAAGACCGTTGCAAGGGAGTGGGGTGCCTTTAACATCAGGTGCAATGCAATAGCTTATGGCTTCATTGCTACGCGGCTCACAGCCTCCAAAGATGATGGCGCCAGTATCAGCGTCAATGGGGAGAAGGTAATGGGTCCAAGCATGCAACACCCATATCCCATTCTACAATAGTCCTGGGGTCCAGGTCTGAGGAATGGACAACGCAATCACCAAGCAGTCAGGACGCTTCAATGATATAGCAGCACAACCGCAAACAGCGATGGGATGGATCTGTTTGAGGGCAGGCAGCCGGACTTCACCATGTCGACACAGTGACTGGAGCATATGCACATGGGAGGAGTCAGAGACACAATCCTTGCACATCTGATGTAAAGCAAACGTCATCAGTTATCTTGCAGGTCAAGCTAGGCATTCCAGGAGGCGAAGCAATGGCAGCAGCTGCAGCGGAGATGTTGATCCCACTCAAGCGCATAGGCACCCCGGATGAAGCAGCAGGGGCCATGTTGATGCTAGCTTCCCCCTACGCGTCCTTCATTTCGGGCCAGGTGAGCCCTGTAGGCTGCACTCCCAAGGAGTCCATTGGATGACACACAACATCTTATCAGAGCACCAATGAATTTCTAGCAGAGATCACCTTCATATGCCTACCTTTCGTATCTGAACAAGGTGACAACATTGCCACTTGCCCTGCCACTTAACACTGAAGCTTGTTGAGTGAGCTCTTTTGTGCAGACACTGGAGGTGACTGGAGGCGCCTACATCTGAAAGGAAGAAAGGGCATGTCCATAAGACCATGTATAGTAGCAGGCCGCATGCATACCCGTATATAGCACGTACCGTCTGAACCTCTGTTGCAAGCGTGTGCAACCCCCTGGCAGTGCAAGGAGAGCCATCACTCGAAGGAGACTGTGCCCATGCTGTGCTGTACTAATATTGACGAGACAAGACTAGAGATGCCTATGCTCACACCTCTTTAGGTGAATTGTGGCACCAATGAAGCGCATGCACAATGTTCCATCCGCCTGCCCATCACTAGACCAGATACAGCAAATTGCCGCATGGCAGGTCAAACAGGGTACAAATGTGCCTCAACATGTTGGGTCAACTATCATACTGCTGGCGTAGCACCATCTCGGCTTCTGATTTCCAGCTGGCATGAGAGCTCTGACCCATCATCCGCTTTGACTTTTCTTTGTCTTTCCTGTCCTGCCGTTTGCGCGGCAGCTGAGCACCACCAACACCTTTGTCCATGAAGTCAGTGACTCCCATTGCTTTTGTCGCTTTCTGCTTTGACCTGTCTTCTGTTCCAGGCGGGACAGCTGGTCCCACTGCCGTTGCCCTGGCAGAAGTGTCCTGGATAGAAAGCACATGTGTCAGGTGTTGCTCCTGCCGTGTGCAGCTTACAGGGCCTCTACCAATCATGAGTTAAGCTTGTGGCTGACGCTGGTTCTGGTATGTACTTGACAGAAGGCTAGATAAGGCCTGCTGTCACCTCAGGAGTGGCATCAGGACCTGACGGCCCACTTCTCACAGATCCAGAACCTGGCATTCACTTGTCCCATGGCGCCAATGATGGTAGTCTACATATCACTCCAGGGATGAGGGAGTGCTCAAAGAAGGGACACAATATCAAGGCCTTGCCAGCTCGTCTGCTGTGGGTTTCCATTGGCCTCCGAGCATAGCAATCTGCGCAGCCGTCACCATCCCGCCATCATCACCTCCCTCAGGCCTGTATCGCTTGGGTGCTGCAGATATGACTGCACCTTCTGGGAGCCCACGCTTGTCACCATCAGACTGGCCCTTCAGCGGCGGAGCCATACTGGCTATGTCAAATGTGTGCACTCCATTGCTGCTGTCATCCTGCCTTCATAAGCAGATCACTGCGATCAGGACAGAAAAGTGCTCCTCCTGGAGGAGTGGAATACTAACAGTTTGACGCACTGATAGACAGCCAGCAGTTGGCAAGGGCTGTCCCCTCAGGCTCGGACCGCATGTCACGCGCAGCACTCAGACAAGCATAATATGGGGAGGACTGCAGATTGCCTGAAGTGCAGGTGGTGCATTGAGACCAAAGATTCTGGTCATTCCAAAGCTTGCCTGTGATGTGATGATGGCAAAGCTGGTGCCAAAGGTCGACCGCCCCTATGGACTGGGACAGCTAGTGGCCGGGTAGCTTCGGGTCTTAGGTACTCTGGAGCTTGCTTCACCTGACTGAGAGCTGACATAGGGTCTGGCAGCACGCGCGCAGCTGCACAGGAGAAAGGAATTTGCACTGCGTATCTTGCGCGTGAACATGAAAATGGCTACTACAGCCAAAAACACCTGATCCAAGTGTCTAGCAGTAACAAGCTTGTGGGGGGTGATACCTGCTGCAGCAGTATCTGCATCCCTCAGCCTGCTCTCGGCTTCTTTCCTCCGCCTGGTCGCACTATCATCACTGCAGGCTGCTACTAGGTCTCAGCCAAAGTCAAGCTGGACATGCCGTCCATCGTGTTAATTGGGTAATAGTTCAGACGTGTAGTAGGATTGAGCACACCTCTCTACATCTGAGCCCACAAAGTAACTGTCATCTGAGTCCTCTCCTACAGCACCCCTGCCATGTGAGACTCAGCGCCCAGAAGCCACCAGATGACAGGATGAAGGTTCCCAACACCAACCATGTATGTTGAGCGCCTCACCTTGTCTGCTGTTGTCATTATCGCTGCTTGCATAGGCGACCAAACCCTCATCAAGCATCATTGATATCAAGCCTTTCAATCGCGGCACTCTTTCTGTCCCTTCGTCCACATGCCATCAATGATACCGATATTGAAGCTCCTACAGTGCTGCTGTTCCTTGCGCTCCCAAAAGGGCGCAAGAGAAGGCTGTGGTCAGGTGTTTCCTAAAATCCTCGTGAAACAGTGGACGACAAATACGGGTGGTGGCGAAGAGGTTTGATGGCAAAGGCCTGCACAATTCACAGACTATACCCAGGCTCCTTGCAGCAAGTCATCATGGCGGATCCTGTGAATGGTGCTGCCAACCCCACAGAGGAGGATGAGTTGGTTGACTACGAGGAGGATCAGCCAGAGGAAGCTGTACAGGCAAAAGGAACCGAGACCGTTGCGAAGAAGGGGTATGTCGGCATTCACTCAACAGGTTTCAAGGACTTCCTCCTGAAGCCGGAGCTTCTTCGGTCCATCGTCGACTGTGGCTTCGAGCACCCATCAGAAGGTCAGTTTACAGAGACACCGGCGTTTCGCAGTGGTGCCTTCACGCAGTCTTCCACGCGCATCCGAAGGAGTTTTAAGGTCGATAATCTTCTTTGCTGTGCTCGTGCAGTGCAGCATGAGTGCATCCCACAGGCCATCCTTGGCATGGATGTGATCTGTCAGGCAAAGTCTGGGATGGGAAAGACCGCAGTGTTTGTGCTGTCCGTCCTTCAGCAGCTTGAGCCGGTGGACAAGGAAGTCGCGGCACTCATCATCTGCCACACTAGGGAGCTTGCGTACCAGGTGGGTCTCTCGCTGGCCTCGTGTGGCTTCTAGAATCCACACACCAGGCCTCAGCGTTGGCTTAGCGAGCTCATCTGTGCTTGCTGCAGATCTGCCACGAGTTCGAGCGCTTCAGCACGTACATGCCAAATGTGCGGGTGGGAAACTTCTTTGGAGGGCTGCCCATCAAGACGCAAATAGAGCAGCTGAAGAGCAACACACCCCATGCTGTGGTGGGTACACCCGGACGTCTGAAGCAGGTGAGCGTCTAGTGCATTTGTTGGCTCATGACCGACATCGCCACAAGTATGGTCAGTCAAGCAATGGCAGAAGTCGCACATGTTCTCTGCCAGTCTGTGCCAACTTCTTACACCAGCAAGTGTGAATGAATGCCTGTGCTTGTACGATTGAAGCTGGCATATATTGTTGTCAGCCCTGTTTGCCATCATGCGGGGCCATGTAAGCATCCTGCTTCATGCTTGCAGCTTGCCAAGCAAGGAGCTCTCAACCTGAAGACCATCCGCCACTTCATCATCGATGAATGTGACAAAGTGCTGGAGAATATAGGTGAGATTCGCCACCGCTCATGCAGCTCCCTACTATCCTGCGACTTCTGCGTCCCCTGGTCGCATGTGCTTGGCATGCAGCTGAGTTGCTGAATACCTCACAATGTGGCCTGTGCCTGTTCAGACATGCGGGCGGATGTACAGGACATCTTCAAGCAGACGCCGCACGACAAGCAAGTCATGATGTTCTCAGCGACGCTGTCCCAGGAGATACGGCCCATCTGCAAGAAGTTCATGACAGACGTATGTCCCTTCTCTGCAAGGGCCTGCCAGCCCGGCGCTCCCTCAGCATGGCTCCCCTCTCTTCATCCGTCCTGTGGCCTACAAGGAAGCAGAAACAGGCAGCCTGCAATTCTCCAGCACAGCAGGCGTTATACCGCGCTGCAGTCCGCCATCGTCTGCAGTCCTCTCGTCTGCAGTCATGGCGCAGCTTGGGCTTGCTGTCTGGTAGCAAGCGCAGTGTAAGCAGTAGCAGCAGTATGTGAACCATGTCAAGAAAGGTGGCCGGACAGTCGTGTGACAGCCTCATGCCTTGAGATGTGGGGAAATGGAGGTCCCGGCTGCTGTGAGAGAGAGGCTCAGCGGGGGCCTGGGGACGGTCCTGCCATCCAAGGCCTGCCCAAAAGCGCCTCCGCCTCCCCATGGTGGCAAGCTGATGCCTGCTTTATGGTGCCTCCTTGCAATGGAATTCATGCTTCTGATGGTGCATGGGTTTGCACTCTGGATGCTGCTGATTGTGCTGTCAGTACCTCAAAAGGTCATGGAGATGGTGAGGAGGATGGATTGTGCCAACTTGCATAACGTAAGGCCTGCTGTCTTCTGGAACGGGATATCTGAGTTGGCAGAGCTGTCATGTGGTGCAGCCAATGGAGATCTACGTGGACGATGAGACCAAGCTCACCCTTCACGGTTTGGTCCAGCACTATGTCATGCTGAATGAGGAGGAGAAGAACCGCAAGCTCAATGACCTGCTGGATGCTCTGGACTTCAATCAGGTGTGGCAAGTCCTTCCTCTGTTGCCCAGTGAAGAAGGTGTGCAGATCAGCCCTCTGAAACCTGCAGCACAACAAGTCAGCTCAACTCTATCAAGCAGCAAGTCCTAGAGTGACAGATGTCGTTGCATCTGCTCAGACCTGTAGTGACGGCACCTGTCTCTATGCCATTCTGGTGATCACTTGGTGCTGTCTGCAGGTGGTCATCTTTGTGAAGTCTGTGGCCAGGGCCAAGGAGCTGAACAAGCTCCTGGTGGAATGCAACTTCCCGTCCATCTGCATCCACAGCGCACAGAAGCAGGATGAGCGGTATGTCCCTCCTATGGCACATCCTTCAGGAGTAAATCAATGATCACTTGAGTTGATGATCGGAGGTTCTGCTAGCAGTACGTGGGCCGGTCCCACTGCTGTTGGCACTGCTGATGCTTGTACAGGAACTTATGAAGGATGCTGAGGTTCCTGAAGAAGGATTTGTTGCAATCACATTAGATGGGTGTGGTAGAGCTTCAGATGAGGATTTCAAACGGGCATATGATGAGCCTGTTAGAAGTGAGGCATGATATGTAATCCTTACTCTTTGGAGTGATATGTGATAAGGAGGCAGACAGCTAACGTGCCAGGAGCTGAGGTGCTGGAACCTTGTCTACAGGCTGAAGGTGTACAAGGCATTCAAGGAGGGCCAGAAGCGCATCCTGGTGGCGACTGATCTGGTTGGCCGAGGCATTGACATTGAACGCGTCAACATCGTCATCAACTATGACATGCCAGAGACAGATGAGAGACATGGCAATGGTGCCGACACATACCTGCACAGAGTGAGCCCCTGCTATGCATGAGACGCCTTCATGTTATTTGGTGCGAAAACCATCGCGCAGTCTGGCCACACACTGCTCCTCATATTTGGCATATAAAAATCATGCCCCTTGCACCAGGAGCAGCGCAACACTGATGTAGCAAGAATTACATATCTCCTCTTCGGGGATACCCACGGCATCTGCTGGGTGATTTGAAGCTGTTGTTAATTTCAGGTGGGTCGCGCTGGCCGCTTTGGGACCAAGGGGCTGGCCATCACCTTTGTGGCCTCCGAGCAGGACTCGGCAGTCCTGAACCAGGTCCAGGAGCGCTTTGATGTGGACATCAAGCCTCTTCCCGAGAATGTGGAGCCCAGCACATATATGAACGTGGCTTGAGAAAGTGTCTTTTGTGTCCAAGGACGGAGGGTGCTGCCTCTGCTGTGTCCTGGTAGCAGATCAAACAGTGTGGTCGTTTGGTTTACCCATCCATCTCTGACACCCTTGGCAAAGGCTCTAAATCTGACTCAGCTGAAAAGGACTCAGCTTGACCTACTACCGCATCCTGAGATCCCCAGCGTTGACCTGGATCCCGTATGCTGTGCAACTCGTCATGTACACCAATGTGACGTAGGCAGGTGTAATTGAAGGTCCTCTTGATTGCCAGAGGCAGGAGCAAACATTTGTATTTAGGCCTGTGTTGGCAATCTTGCTGCTGGATGTATGTGATGAAGCGCTAGCAACTGAGGGGTGCAGTAGGTGACATAAAAGTGGATAGTGCCTGCGCATGCCCCCTGGGGGGGGTGTTGTAGATGAGAGTGCAGGCGACCAGAGGCTGAACAAGTGCTGTTCGAGTGCTCCTCTGAATGCATGCTTGACTGCAGAGTGCATGCAGCGGACCTCACAAAGGCTGGAAGATGAAGAGACAAATGTGTGCACGTAGCATTGTGTGCATGCTTACACTGTGCCCTGGGATCCTATTCCACAAGGGGATCGGGAAAGAGAACTCCGGAGATCCCTTCTCCCATTGATAAAAAGCGCAAGAGACATAGCGCCAGACTGTGATACTCATGTAGTGCATCATATTCAGCCACCGCCGGCTGAAGAGAGATGTCATATCAGGGTCAGTGCTCTGCCCAGCCCATCGGCCCCACCCTGCCCGACGTGAAGGCCATTAGACCGGGAAAACCCAGCTGGCAGCAGTGCTTCGCAGAAATGGTGCTAAGAGACTACTTCGCATTGGGATTGACACCATGAACACTCAGTGATTGACAAAGCCACTGTCGAGACAGGAAGAGCAGAGTGAGTGGGAGTGGGGGTTGTGATCGGACCGGACAGGTCGTTCTACCTTGACTGAACTCGGTGATGGCGTCGACCCAAGAAGCCAAGAAAGAGGAGAAAGCTCTCCTTGCCGCCGCTTCTGGTGGCGCCACAGCCATCATAGCCCAGCTGTTGCTCCTGGCCTGGATTCTCCTGCCCCTAGCTGTGCCTGTGCCTGCAAATGCAAACATCATCGCAACAGCATCCCTATGTGTCTTCGTGGGTTGCTGGAGGTCCGTCAAGGAGACGCCCCCAGCAGAGAGCATGACAAAGAAGGTGGGCATGCAGCTAGAGCTGCAAGTGCAGCATCCTTGAGATGTGCAGCATGATGGCGAGCCTAAAGGCATGCAGGATGGCAGTGTGCTGACACCTTGATTCTGTTGCTTCCAGGATGCACTCAAATTTCCTCTGATAGGCAGTGCAGTCTTGGTGGGGCTCTTCGCACTCTTCAAGTTCCTGCCGAAGGACATAGTCAATGCAGTCCTCACAGCATACTTTGTGCTGCTGGGAACATTTGCAGTCACGGCCGCAATGCTGCCACTCATTGGGGGCATCTTGCCCCACAAGTGGCAGGGGCAGGCTTTCAGCCTTAAGCAGCTCACGATTCCTGTCGTCATGAAGGTCAGCTCCTCTGCAGGGCAGACACGTCCTGTCGCCTGCATGAGACCTGACGCTATGAGCCTGAACTGCTGTTCTGCTTATTGCTGAGCACCGCCCTCCGCAATGAAAATCCTCTCTGCTGCACATTGTTTGCCTGAAGAGGGCAGGCTTTATGCGCCTGCAGGAGCCCACAGACATTGCAGCGACATATCCAGAGCTGGTTGGCGGCGTGCTGAGCCTGCTTTTCTGCAGTTGGTACTACGCAAAGAAGCACTGGCTTGCCAACAACGTACTCGGCATCTGCTTCTCCGTGGAGGGCATTGAGCACCTGTCGCTGGGCTCAGTGCAAACAGGGGCCATCCTCCTGTCTGGGCTGTTCTTCTATGACATTTTCTGGGTGTTCTGCACCCCTGTCATGGTGGGGCTCTACCAATCCCAGTCACCCTGTGAAAACAGGCTTCATTCTGTGCAGAGGCAGCCCTGCTGTAGTAGCCTGAGCAGCTTTGACCTCGTCTCATGCCACAGCAGAGGCCCTTCAAAATGTCATATCTTGGGTGACCCTGTGAGCATGCTTACAGGTGACAGTGGCCAAATCATTTGATGCGCCCATCAAGCTGCTATTTCCTAGGGCTGAGGACCTGAATGGAGGCAAGGCGCCCTTCTCGATGCTGGGACTGGGAGACATTGTTGTTCCTGGCATCTTTGTGGCTTTGATCTTGCGCTATGATGCCAAGCACAACTTCAGGTCGAAGTACTTCAGAAGGTGAGGACTCTTGCCTGGCACAAGGCAATTCTCAAATCCCAAACACTGATGCTTCCTGGACTGAAATCACATCCTGGAGTGTCACTTTATATGTGGCACTTGGTCCAGCGCTCACCCTGCCCATAGCATGGACCATATGGAAGGAAAGTGTCAGTGAGTTTCCACAAGATGCTGATCACCCCTTGAAAGGTATGCCTCTGGTGCAGTGCTTTTGGAGGTTACATAGCGGGGCTGGGGACAACAATTGCTGTGATGAACATCTTTGAGACGGCGCAGCCAGCGCTGCTGTACATTGTGCCTGCAGTGCTGGGAGCTGTTGGTCTGCATGCCTGGGCAAACAGGCAATTTAAGCAGGTATTGCATCAGGCCTGCATAGGTCTTTTACTAAACGCACCATGCAGGGAAAATCAGGCACTTGGTACCTGCCAGCCGGGTCAAGTGTCTGTGTTACATGCAGGAAGTCAGACACCACTGTGACCCATGCCCCGGTATTGTGTGCTGCATGAGTCCAGTGTGCAACCTACGTCAGCTGCATGCGCAGGTCTTTGAGTACAGTGAGGAAAGCAAAGAGCAGTTGGAAGAGGCAGCCGCTGGAGATGGGGGAATTTTCCAATCCATACTGGAAGTCCTGGGGCTTTCAGAGGGTGCAAAGAAGTCCAAGGTACAGTGAGATGCCATAGCATGTACACAGCGGCACACCGAGACAGACTACTTCATGTTTGCAATGCAGCATGATTGGCTAGAGATGCTTGCAACTGTGTGCGGGCTGTTAGCGGTCACGCTCATCAGACTGAAGTGATAGGAGCTCAACTGACGCTCTGACATGAAAAGAAGGCACATGTCAATACTATGATGGTATGCCCGGGGCTGACAGACTCTGAGAACCCATGCCAGCACCAGTATGCTACAGCTTGGCGCCGCCTTTGCGCTCATCCATGCCAAATTGGTGCCTCTACATCTTACATCCATTAGACGAGCATATGCCCAATACGCAGCTAGAGATCATCACCGAGAGGCACTGAATTATCTGGCCACTCAGACGCCATAGGTCCCTGCCTTGGGCAGCTTCACCTTGGATCATCATGATATGAAGGATTCGCATCGGTGTTGGCAAGATGCGCAATCGAGAACCCTACCTCAACCATATGAAAAGCAAATGTGGGCAACGGATGTCCCGGCACACGAGCCGTAGAATCACTTTACGTTGGGAAAACAACGGCTGTGAGACTTCGGCAATGTGAAAGCACCTGGCTTTGTTATTGCAATGTCTCGGGGTACCCTTTTGGGAATGTGGGCCGTTAACCTCGCTCGTCGGTCCTTCAAGCATTCAGAATTCACAGCAGCATGCGTTTCATTTGCATGTCTCAGAGACGGGGAAGGCTCTGAAGGTCGTTCCCGGGTTTACTCCTCGCTCCTTGGTGCTGGCACCTTTGGAAGCGTTCTGCTGGGAGGGTACTTGTGGGACGGGTACGCCCTCTGTGAAGAGGAAAAGAGGGCGTCAGCAGGTCAGACAGTGGTGAGATCACTTGCTCTGGCCGCTGTGGTGTTTCTGCATTTCTGAAATACAGTACCAGCTCTCACTGAATACTGGTTGCTCCAGAAAGCCACTGGCAAGGAACAAGAATACAGCAGGGAGGATGTGGCTGACCACAGCACTAGAGAGAATCGTGTCTGGGTCACCTACAAAGGTGGAGTGTATGATGTTACAGGTGTGCCTCTGGCATTGCCCTTCACTACATTGGCAGAAAGTGCAAGCCAAAAATTGCCTGTTTTATTGGCTTCCTGAGAACTTGGCAGGGCTGCTGCCCATAGGTAGGCAGGCCAACAATTTCTAACGTGTCGTGCAGACTTCCTCGACATGCACCCTGGGGGAGCGCAGCGCCTGATGCTTGCAGCAGGCGGTGCTATCGACCCTTTCTGGGCAATGTATGCGCAGCACAACACAGCAGAGGTTCACCAGATGCTTGAGGGCTACCGCATTGGAACTCTGGTATGTCCTCCTCTCTAGAGATGAAGATTCTCCTGACATGTCATCCTGAGGCGCAGCTGTTCACTACAACTTGAGGGAGTGGAGCACCATGCCAAGTCACCACTGGATGTGCAGGTTGGTGCAGGCGCATCGCAGCAGGTCGAAGACCCTTACGCCAACGAACCAAAGCGTCACCCAGCCCTGGTTGTGCGCTCCATGCAGCCCTTCAATGCAGAGACGCCTGTTGATGTCCTGGGCACTTCACCGCGGACACCCAATGATCTCTTCTATGTCCGGAACCACCTCCCTGTTCCACATGTCGACCCCTCCACCTGGTCGGTGCGTCTCCTCTGCAGCCGCTGACCTGACACGCAGACGTCTTCTTTGCATTGTGTTGCCAATGGGTGGATGCCCATCTCCAGTGTTCAATCCAGTTGCCGCCATGCCTGGTGCTCCATGCTCGCCACAATAGACTGATGCCTCATGCTCACTCTCCTCAAGGTTGTGTTTAGTGCTGCTTCAGGTCAGAGTTGAGGGTGAGGGCCTGAAAAGAGTGGAGCTGTCGCTGAAGGATCTGACCACCAAATTCAAGAAACACACCGTCACAGCCACGCTGCAATGCACAGGCAACCGGCGTGACATGTTCAATGATGTCAAGAAGGTCAAGGGCCTTGAATGGGGCGTAGGTGCGGCAGGCTTCCCGCCTCCATGCCAGCTTGCTACACATCAAGACACCCTCCTAGTTGGATGTTTGATGCATTGCCTGACATCCTGATACTTTCTGAGCTGTTTGATTGCCTGCACAGGGGCGATAGGGACAGCAGAGTTTGCAGGCGCCAGACTCTCAGATGTACTGGCATATGCGGGTTTGGACGGTGAGACTCTGGGAGAGGTCGAGCACATTCAATTTGAGGGGCTGGACAGTGATGTCAGCGGCACCTGCTATGGCGCCTCCATCCCGGCCACAAAGGCTGTCAGTCGCGCTGATGAGGTCATTCTGGCCTACGAGATGAATGGGGGGTGAGAAGCTGATTTGCATCAGTACTCTGCACATGTAGTCCTGTCACCTGTGTCTTTCTCCCTTATGCCAGGACCTTCCGGAGCACTGTGTTGGAAGCATATTGAGCTGACATGAGCTTGGCATGGCAGGGAATTGCCGCTCGATCATGGATTTCCTGTCAGGGTGGTAGCTCCGGGCATCACTGGAGCACGCAGTGTCAAGTGGCTCTCCCGTATCATTGCAAGCTCTGAGGAGTCAGGAAGCCACTGGCAACAGGTGCGCACAACCATGAGGTGCAGGGCGGAGGAGGGGATTTTTGCATGTTGCTGGGAGCTGTGTGTCAGCCGTGCCATGCTGGTCTATTTTCTGCTAAGATGCCTCTGCTGGCTGACGCAGAAGGACTACAAGACCTTCAGCCCGAGTGTCGACTGGGACAATGTGGACTGGGACTCTGCTCCTGCCATCCAAGAAACAAATGTGCAGTCCGCAATCTGCGAGCCAAAGCCTGGAGACACACTTGAGGGCCCTCTGGAGGAGATTGAGGTGGGGCACCTCTTATGTGGCAGCATGTGCTTCCTATAGGTTCTGCACCTCTCAGGTCTATGCTTCACGAGGTCTATGGTTCATCAGCAATGCGCTCATGTGTTGCATGCAAGGTTCGAGGTTATGCTTTCAGCGGAGGCGGTCAAGCCGTGATCAGAGTGGATGTCTCCGCTGATGGCGGAGCAACATGGACCACCGCCACCCTGGACCCCATACAAAAGAGGCGATACAGGTAAGGAGATTGGAGATGTAAGGTGAAACCAAATTAGGTTTGATGCCCTTGTCTTTACTGTGCGACATTGGCCCAATGACAGGCCGGAAATCATGCATACCGTTGTCTGAATTGATGGTCCCTCTGCACAGACCAGGTGTCACAAGCTTGCATTTGATCGAGAGGACATGTGCAGAGCATGGGCCTGGACATTGTGGAAAGCAGTTATCCCCCTCCCAGAGGGAAAGCAGGAAGGGTCTGTTCAGCTGATATGCAAGGCCGTGGACTCAGCGTGCAACACGCAACCTGAAGATGCATCGGGCATCTGGAATTTGAGGGGCGTCCTGAATAACGCATGGCACAAAGTTCCAATCCTGATTCAATAGCTCGAGCGCTGCCTAGCGCCAAAATTTCCATTTAGCCAATCAGCTGAAAGCCAGACAATGCTCCGTGAGTGATTGCTAATGCAGCGATTGGGGCAGTACGTCTCTTGACCTACGCGTCCAGAGCTTTGAGCGATGTGCGAACCCTGTAATAGCACTGATCATGATGAACGGACAGCTTTCGAGCCTGTTGTCTTGACTCTGGTCAAGAAAGGTGCATATGCTGCTGCATCCACAGGACGTGCACTCCACCCTGACCCCCTCAGAAGGCTGCTTGCAGGGTTCGTACAACATACTCGGTGCTAGAAGAAACACAGAGAAAAGCACATGCATTTGCCATTGTGATGGTGTGATAGACAATAACCATGTCCCCGTGTTTGATGATTGGGTGGGAGTCAGATGCTCATCGCTTGACATGGAGAAGCAGCGTAGTTGTCTTCAACAAATAGCATGTCCTGTGTATGCTGCGATTGATCGACATGTGATGTGAAAGAGATGTCTCCGGCAGGGCTCTGCTAAGTCTGCTGTGGGTCCGTGGCAGCTCGGAGCTGCTATGGCACCATGTTGTGTTTTCCTGAAACCTTACATGCCGGCAATCTTGCAATACCAGCAGACAGAGTGATTTGATGGTGATCGATTGATTGCTCAGCTCTTCAGGCTGGCAGCAGCAGCACAGATCTTTGCTCTTCTTCAGCTTTAGCGTGCACGACCGCCTGCATTGACGCCTTCCGTCATTGCACCCTCACAGGCTGGCGCTCAGCACTTCTCAAAGGGGCGATGCCCTGGCCAGGCTAAGCGCTGAGGATTTGTCCAGTCCAGAGCGCGTCTATGCTGTCCTTCAGGCTATCGACAGGGCTGAGACGCAGAGACAGCCGCAGCGGCAAGCAAACTGTGGATCCTCCCTAGCTGTCCCTTTGGGCTGTCAGGCAGGTGTTACGTGTCCCATATCGTCTATGTTTTCTACAGCTTACATGGCTTCAACATCAACGTTAAGGGCATCACATGATGGCCCATGATGGTCAACATTCTCTGACACCATGATGGCTTACCTACATCGGTGTGATGATGGCAGATGGTGGCAGTGATGATTGCCTACATGATATTGGAATATCCTGTCATGTGATGCCCATCATCTACTGCCTTCACATGCTGATGAGTGATGACAGACATGACGTTGGCCTGCTCCTACATACGATGAGCATCATTATACCCACAGATGTTGGCGTAACACCGCCATCATATCCCTGCCATGTGATGGGCTTCGTTGATAGCCTTCATATATAGCTATATGTCTGCTCCTGTGAAGTGATCACGTGTACATGAGCACGCGTTCAGACGTGGCTTGTCTGCTTAAACTGTGCTGTGACAGCTGCAGAAGGTTGACGATGCCCAGTCGTCTAACATCCTCCGGGCCTGCGAATAACCGGAATAGACCTCCGAATATGATATATCTACTCAGCAGGCGCCTTGCTGCGTCGCAGCAAATGGCAAGGTCACATTCCCGATGCTACTCATTTGAAGAAGCCGGTCTTTCAGCGTAATGTGCTCATGCAGGTCGCCGGCACTCACAAATATATACTTTCCTTTGAATCGGACCGCCTCCTTTTTTTTTTTTTTTGTGGAGAAGAAACCTTACATGTCGGCCAATCTTGCCAATGACAGCAATAGCCAGCAGACAGATAAAGGAAACCTCTAGGATTGTTGGACACACAGCACGACCCACTCCGGGGGAAGCTGTTTCTCCATGGCAAGCGACAGGTACGGTACATAATGACAACCTAATGGGCCCTCCCTCCCGAGGGGGCAGGATCCAATCACGCATGGCACCAGGCATGTATCATCCATGCCTGAGTGGGAGGGACACGTCTCTTACAGGCAAAGATAGAGCTGGATTGGAAGGTAAGCTTCAACGGTTATGGAACATCTCCTGCAAGTTGCTGATATTCGGTGACGGGCAGCCTATCCACGTATTGCAACCCGCCCCACCAGGCCTTGGCATCCTTGCCACATGGGACGAGCCGGCGACGCAGACGCGGTTCCGGCACAGCCTCAGCCTCATAGAGCAGCGTGATGCGGCCCTCTGTCATGTCTGGAGGCAGCTGTCCTGGGCCATCTGGCTGGAAGGCAGCCTGGAGCACAGCGGTGAGCTCTGGGCCCAGCTGCTCCCAGAAGCGCTGGTAGAACTCGTATGGCAGGCCATCAAAGCCTGGTGCCTTGCCCCGCGGCAGGGAGCTGAGGGCCTGAGTGAGGTCCTCGAGAGAAATGCTGCCATCTCCAGCTGCTCCCTCTCCCTGCTGCTGCTGTGCTGGAGTCAGGTGGCGGTCGACAGCTGCAAGGAGTGCATCCTGGGCGTCGAGAGATGTCTGAGGTGGTGCAAAGAGGCCCTCTGGTGTGTTGGCGCTGTAGTATGTCTCCAGGGCCTGCGCTGCCTGCTGCGTGCTCTCGAAGCTGTCCAGTGTGACTGTCTGCAGAGGCTCTGTGGATGTGTGGAGCTGCGTGATGGTCGTCTGAGCCTGGCGCTCTCTGGCGAGATGGTAGAACCAGAAGGTGGACTGCCCGCCTGCTGGAGCCTGAGCACATAGCCTGGAAGGCCTTCTTCGACAGCTGGCTCTCCATGCCTCTCACAGCAGGGCAGATACTCAGCACACCTCCACAGCAGCAGCACATCTGGCAGCTTGGCAGATACCTGCCCTTCTCCAGCTTCAGCACCCGCTCCATTGATGCGCCAGCGCCACAGCTGGCCTTTAGCCCTCACCTCGTTGGTGCCTGGTCAGCTGGCGTCATCGACCTCAGATCTTGGGGCTTCGGCAGCGAGCCTGCCCACGAGTATGTCGTCAGGACGCGGGCCAGCCGCTTCGCCCAGACATGAGTCAGGCACTTTTCAGCCAAGTGGGTGTCCCTGAACCATTGTTTCGGGCAGGGTCCTCAGCTTTGCCATAGTGTACCGGACTGCCATAGGTCCTTTACGCCAGCCTTAGGGTGTGGAAAGACAAAGTATTCACCTAGTGTGGAAAGGCAAAGAAGTCACAGTGTCCGTGCCGCCTAGACCTGACCTGAGAGTGCACTCGCAATCGTGAGCGGTAATGTTGAAGAGGGTAGCTGCGATGGGACATCATGGATAGGAAGCAACACGCAAACGCTGCTGAGGAGCAGCATGCTAAGGCCTAAATGCACCCGCCCAAGGGAGACCGTCCTAGGTACAAGGTGGAGCCTACAGCCTGACTGCCGGGAACATCGCACCCATTACTACAAGGGAGGCAACCCGTAGCCTAGGGCCATAGGGCATACACGTGGGAGTCTAGCAGCCTCAACCACGGGGGCCAGCACAGTCACCATACTCCAGCCCTCCAGCGACGCAACACCCTGCGGGTGACGTCGAAGGCAACCTATGAGGGGAGAGCCACCGAGCAGTGTGGGCTAACTCCCACACCCTCAGTCTGCATGGCCCTTTCTCTGGAGCAGGCACCCACTGGGTAATCTAAGCAATCCATGTCAGCAAGCAGGCAATCAATCAATCAGTCATGCATGCCCACCTATGGTGCACAGCCCCTTGCATTGTGCGCACCACATGTTGCAGCCTTGACAGCCAGCACATCCAGCACCATACCACCGCCTGCTCCTCATCCATGACCCAGTGCCGCTTGGGCTAGCACGACGTCCTCGGTCAGACTTCCCCACCGAGGGTACCACGCACTTGGTCTTGCCAACCAAGCCGGGTTGGCCCCACCCGGTGCCGTCTCCTCTGCGGTATGCGTGTGCCCTCCACCCATGGGAAGCCTCTGGCCGGCTGCCTGGGCGTACAGATTGCGACCATGCCCCCGACCAGTGGACTCCCAGACTCCCAGACTCCCAGACTGTCACAGCATCCCAGCACAGCCGGTCGCAGCAGCTCCATCACCTTGTAGTCCTTGTCTGCATCATTTGGGCTGCACCACCTGGGGTTGAGTCTAGTGGTTCTTTGCTTTTTGGCTGTCTCCATCTGGCCACCCACTCTGGTTTATTCTCTCGCCATCTCTGGCATGCCTCCCTTTTTTATTTATTTTTTGTTTGAGGAAAAAACCTTACATGTCGGCCAATCTTGCCAATGACAGCAATACCCAGCAGACAAATTAAAGGAAAGTTCTAGGATTGTTGGATACACAGCAAGACCCACTCCGGGGGAAGCTGTTTCTCCATGGCAAGCGACAGGTACGGTACATAATGACAACCTAATGGGCCCTCCCTCCCGAGGGGGCAGGATCCAATCACGCATGGCACCAGGCATGTATCCTCCATGCCTGAGTGGGAGGGACACGTCTAAGCCCAGAGCACGTCGGTGGCCTCTCACCGGCGGCCGGCTCCCGAGGGAACCGACCTAACGTCGTGCTTGCAGACGGTCGCTGGCTGGCTGGCTGGCGTCAAGGCTGCTACATGTGGTGCGTACAATGCAAGGGGCTCTGCACCACCTAAGACTGGCGAAAAGGACCTGGCAGTCAG
The DNA here is from genome assembly GCA_963930925.1 of Coccomyxa viridis. Lineage (NCBI taxonomy): Eukaryota > Viridiplantae > Chlorophyta > Trebouxiophyceae > Coccomyxaceae > Coccomyxa > Coccomyxa viridis. The sequence goes on from CAWVOJ010000012.1 coordinate 988,842, forward strand.
GTACACTATGGCAAAGCTGAGGGCCACTTAGGTTGTCCTGATGTCCCGTAGAAGCAGCTTCCCCCGGAGCGGGTCGTGCTGTGTATACAATACTCCTAGAGGTTTACGTCTGTCTGCTGGTGTTGCTGTCATTGGCGACATGTAAGGTTTCTTCCTCGAGCCCCCTGGAAAGGCAGCCACTTTGGCTGACTCAACGACGTGCTCAGACATGTCTGGGCGAGATGCTGTGCCGAAAGGGCACAAGCCTGTTCATCGCCCAGGGAGGCGAGTGTTGGATACACAGCACTACCTGCTCCAGGGGAAGCTGCTCCTCGTTTGGCAAGCGATATGTACGGGACAGCCTAATGGGCCCTACCTCCCGGCCAGAGCAGCCGACGCAGCCGGCGCACATCGCAGCGAGAGTCATCTCTGCAGCCAGGATCCAGATGCGGCGAGACTGGCTGCTTGTCGGCTCAGACATCAGGCTCCGGGCTGGGGTGCTCAGCCACTGGCTCAGAGGACGGCAGCCCACCATGACTGCTGAGGCGTTCCAGAGCCGCTGGTGCCACGAGGAGGTCCTTTGCAGCAGGCCAGCTGAGGTGACCGAGCCGCCACACATGCACTGGACGGCTGCCCATCCAGTGCCGCTACCACGGTGAGCCTGCCAGGGCTATAAGCTGGCACGCCTCCCTGGGCGTTAAACAGGCGCTGGTATGACAACTCTTTGCATTGTGCCCTTTTGGCACAGCACCTCGCCCAGACATGCCTGAGCATGTCAGTGAGTTAGGCACTTTTCAGCCAGGTGGCTGTCCCTGGACCATGCTTTCGGGCAGGGTCCTCAGCTTTGCCATAGTGTACCTGACTGCCATAGGTCCTTTACGCCAGCCTTAGGTGGTGCAGAGCCCCTTGCATTGTGCGCACCGCATGTTGCAGCCTTGACAACCAGCACATCCACCACCATACCACATTGCAGCGACCGCCTGCTCTTCATCCATGACCCAGCGCCGCTTGGGCTAGCACGACGTCCTCCCTTGCAGCACGGTCAGACTTCCCCACCGAGGGCACCACGCACTTGGTCTTGCCAGCCAAGCCGGGTTGGCCCCACCCGGTGCCGTCTCCTCTGCGGTATGCGTGTGCCCTCCACCCATGGGAAGCCTCTGGCCGGCTGCCTGGGCGCACAGAGTGCGACCATGCCCCCGACCAGTGGACTCCCAGACTGTTGCATTTCTAGCCTCACAGGAGGCAGCAGCACGCCCCAGGCCGCATCAGCCAGACAGCCATCACTCCTGGTGGGTCCTTAGTCGGTCTGGGTCCCTCTCTAGTGTGTCACAACCCTCATCAGCCACAGCCACAGCCACAGCACTCAGCCATAGCATTCAGCAGCAGCCCTCAGCAGAGCAGCAGTACTAGGAGCCGTGCTTGGTAGCCCAGAAGAGCCACCTCTAAGGGGCCAACAAAGGAGCTGGGCAAATCGGCAGCCAAACGAAAGGATCTGAGCACTGTGACTCAAAAGAAAATACGTTTAGGGGCTACCAGCACAGCAGCATGCACCACAGTAGGACGTCTGGCTGGCAGGCAGATGTCCACATTGGCCTATATGGTCTCTTGCAGAGCAGAGCGCCATTGCTGAGGCCCATGCCTGCCACTTGGGGTGGTGGCACACCAGCATTGGCTGCACATCTGGGAGCTATCACTCTCTCAGATGGGAGTACAGTCCCATACGGCACGCTGGAGCGCACAGCACTGGAGGACCGTGCAGTGGCAGGATTGCTGGCACATTTCCATGGCCACTTACATGGCTTGAGAGCTCGTGGAGGAGCAGGCAGTGCAGACAGCAGGATGCTGCTACACTTTGATGAGACTCCTGAGGCTGAGGAGGCACAGATTCAGGCATGCGATGAGCAGCATATCACACTGCCAGGCGATGATTCTCAGGCAGCCTTACACATTCCAGTGCATATGTCCCAGGGCCAGCTCATCAGCCCATTCCTATGTCAGCTCACAGTACATGGCTTGCCTCCTAGCCTCGCGCGGCGCGGCATCGGGCAGCAGCTCCTGTCCAGAGCTGGATACTCATCTCAGGAGTGCACTGTGGAGGGAGAGTTTATGGGGGACCTCCCTACACAGTATGCCAGCCAGCAGGCAGCTGGAGGTGTCGGCAATGCTGATGCTTGCCTCATATTCATCCGGCCGCCACCGGGAGATCGGGAGCTCTTACGCATGCCGAAGAGCTTCCGCATCGGGGAGGACAGGATACACATATCTCGGCCGGGTCAGAGGCTAGCCACACACACACAGCCATTGAAAGCAGACAGCCAGGTTGTGACACATAGGGAGGGACCTAGGACGATTAGGACTCGCCAGCGAGTACAGCGTGCAGCCAGACGAGCTGCCGCAGCCGAGCCCAGCCGTCCTGCACCAGCAGCCAGGCCCACCCGATGCAGCCCTTTTTCAGGGGCTGCCATTCCCCAGTCACCTACACCCACAGCCGGGTCCCTCAGATGGGATCCTGCTCCAGGGGCTGCAGCTCCCAGTCCTGCTCCAGAGGCTGCAGCTCCCGGTCCTCCGGCTCCAGATAGTCGGGTTCCCGGCTCACATAGCCGGGCCACCGGTACTAGGGCCCCGGTCAGCCCGGAGCTCCGGGCTCTTGAGGCCACTGTAGCCGGCAGCCGGCATTCCAGCACCGATCGTCGCGGTCTTGGCTCTACGCTTGGCCGGCAGACAGCATCAGCAGGGCAGACTCGATTCACTCGGGCTTCCCCGGCAGCACAGCCTCAGGACATGGACTGCTCTCCACCCATGGGAGCTATAGTGCTGCCACCTCTGCACCAGTGCGATAGCATGGATGCAGATGATCCAGAGCCGCAGACAGCACAGCCTGCCGTTCCTGGAGCCCAGCCTATGGACGTCTGTGCACCTCAGCTGTCAGAGGACATCAGAGATGAGCTCATGCACTGGATGGATGCCCACACGGCGCTGACATTCCTCACAGAGGCGATGCCTTGGCCAGGCTATACGCTGCGCAGCCTCATGACTTCGCAGCCCAGCCCCTCCCACAGCACATCTATGCCGCTCTCCAGGCCATTGATGAGGCTGAGACGCAGAGGCAGCAGACTGTGGATCCTCCGATGCGCCGGCGCAGCCCTTCCCCAGCTGTCCCTCCGGGCTTTGAGGCATCTGTTGCAGCACGCACGGCAGTCACGGCAGCCATGACTGGACTGAGACGCTCCAGCAGAGTCAGCACACGCCCTTCACAGTGGTGGACCACATCTGAGCCACAGCCCTCGGGTCGGACGGCATCTTGCCGGCGACCCGATCAGCCATGAGCCGCCAGCGTCAGCCCTCTCTGCGCCTGCTCAGCCTCAACGTCAATGGACTGCGGTCAGCCGACAAGCGCCGCACTCTGTTCAGCCTGCTGCACAGAGACAGATGGGATGTGGTCTTGCTCCAGGAGACGCATCACACAGACGACACCGAGGCACAGGCATGGACACAGGAGGGCCCACATGGCCTCAGACCTAATTGGTCTGGGCCATCATTCTGGTGCCACGGCAGCCCCACATCACGAGGAGTTGCCATACTTCTCAGACCTGCAGCAGACATAGCAGACATCACTCTACGGCACCAGGCTGAGGATGGCAGAGCCCTCAGCATCGACTTCTCCTTTGCTGGAGGAGCATTCACGGCAGTCAGCGTCTACGCACCATGCGTGGCAGCGCAGCGGGCAGCCTACTTCACACATACATTGCTGCCCAGCCTCCCCACAGACAGACAGCTCCTCGTCGGCGGCGACTTCAACTGCGTCGCCGGACAGGTTCATGTGCTGGGCCCAGACAGCTCAGTCCTTGGCCGCACCACAGGCTACTACGATGGTCTCAGGATCGCTGAGACCGACCGACAGCTCTTTGACATCTGGCGAGATCGATATCCAGACCGGCAGACCTTCACACACGCTGGCAGCCAGTCATCAGCCCGTCTGGACAGATGGCTTGTCTCAGAGCAGCTGCGACGCTGGATCAGCACAGCCCCTGACGCTCTTGACCAGACAGCAGGATACCCAGGAGATCACCAGGGTGTCACCCTCAGCCTCACAGCTCCAGGCGGCACATACTTTGGCAGAGCAGCCTGGCGCATGCCGTTGCACCTCCTCGACGATGAGGGCTTCTGCACAGAGATAGCAAACGTCATCACAGCATACCTCCAGGACCATCCCACCTCTGAGCTCCTCAGTCGTGGTCAGCGATGGGTGCATCTCAAGTGGCACTTGCGCCTGCGGGCCACCACAGCGGCGCTGCGGACGGCTCGGGCACGCAGGCAGGCTCTCAGAGCGCTCGAGATGGACAGCAGGACAGCACAGGCCCAGTACGAGGCCAACCCAGCTGATGTAGCATCGCTCCTGGCTTGGAGGCAGGCGCACCATCTCCTGCAGCAGCTCAATGCTGCTGCTGCTTCACACTCAGCAGCTGTCCAGGCTGGCGTAGTATGGCAGCACTACGGCGAGCAGTCCACCTTCTGGTTCTACCATCTCGCCAGAGAGCGCCAGGCTCAGACGACCATCACGCAGCTCCACACATCCACAGAGCCTCTGCAGACAGTCACACTGGACAGCTTCGAGAGCACGCAGCAGGCAGCGCAGGCCCTGGAGACATACTACAGCGCCAACACACCAGAGGGCCTCTTTGCACCACCTCAGACATCTCTCGACGCCCAGGATGCACTCCTTGCAGCTGTCGACCGCCACCTGACTCCAGCACAGCAGCAGCAGGGAGAGGGAGCAGCTGGAGATGGCAGCATTTCTCTCGAGGACCTCACTCAGGCCCTCAGCTCCCTGCCGCGGGGCAAGGCACCAGGCTTTGATGGCCTGCCATACGAGTTCTACCAGCGCTTCTGGGAGCAGCTGGGCCCAGAGCTCACCGCTGTGCTCCAGGCTGCCTTCCAGCCAGATGGCCCAGGACAGCTGCCTCCAGACATGACAGAGGGCCGCATCACGCTGCTCTACAAGGGCAAAGGCCTTGACAGAGCTCTCCCAGCCAGCTACAGGCCCATCGCGCTGCTCAACACGGACTACAAGCTCGCAGCCCGTGTACTGGCAGACAGACTTGGGCCGCTGCTCAACCACGTGGTTGACAGCACACAGACTGGCTTCTTGCCACAGCGGTGGATCGGCGACAACATCCTAGCCCATCTGGAGATCATAGCCTGGTATCAGCGCACGCAGCAGCCTGGAGTTCTTCTCTTCCTCGACTTCGAGAAGGCCTTTGACAGGCTGGACAGGCCTTGGCTGCAGCGCTGCATGGCAGCCACAGGCTTTGGAGCAGGCGCTCAGCGCTGGGTCAGCCTCATGCACGCCAGCACGTCAGCGAAGGTCGCCTTCAACGGCTGGCACACACAGCGATTCCCAGTGCAGTCCGGCGTCTTCCAGGGCAGCCCGCTCTCGCCGTTGCTGTTCGTGCTCGCCGTCCAGCCCATGTCAGCTCACGCCAGACAGCTGTCCACACAGCAGGGCCTAGATGGCCTCAGGCTCCCAGATGGCCAGGCTTCACCATTCCTGCACCTCCATGCAGATGACACCACAGTGCACGCCAGCACTCCAGCTGGCGCACAGGCCGTTCTGGACGGCAGCATGGCTCTGCACGTGGATGCGACGGGAGCCAGGCTGCAGCGCAGCAAGTCTATTGGCATGGGCATTGGCTCTCTCCAGCACCTTGTTGGCCCAGACCAGGCCACAGGCATCACCTTCAGTGCAGCTGGCACGTCGGTCAGACACCTTGGCATCCCTCTCAGCACAGATGCCGGCAGAGCAGCAGAGACCCTCTACGCAGACATCCTCCAGAGGCTGCATACCCGCAAAGCCCGCTGGTCCGGCTTCAGGCTCAGCCTCCTCGGCAGGGCCCACGTAGCCAAGCAGGTGCTGGTGTCCATGTTCACATATCACGGCACCTTCATCCCGGTCCCAGAGAAGCTTCTCAGGCAGCTCTGCACAGCGGTGTACACCTTCGTGGCGGCCAACCGGCCTGTGGTGGCAGGGGCAGCGCATCTCTACCCCAGCAGAGACGTCTCCAGCAGAACAGTTGACCAGGGTGGCATTGCCCTTGTGGACATCCGAGCCCAGCTGACAGCTCTCCAGGCCAAGATCATCGGCCGCTTGCTGGAGCCTGAGCACATAGCCTGGAAGGCCTTCTTCGACAGCTGGCTCTCCATGCCTCTCACAGCAGGGCATATCCTCAGCACACCTCCACAGCAGCAGCACATCTGGCAGCTTGGCAGATACCTGCCCTTCTCCAGCTTCAGCACCCGCTTCATTGATGCGCCAGCGCGGGTGACAGCCTATATTGACGCCTTCCGTCAGCTGCATCCTCACAGACTGGTGGCAGTGGAGGATCTGCCTTTTTTTTTTTTTTTTTTTGGGGGGGGAAGAAACCTTACATGTCGGCCAACTTTGCCAATGACAGCAACACCCAGCAGACAGATAAAGGAAACCTCTAGGATTGTTGGATACACAGCACGACCCACTCCGGGGGAAGCTGTTTCTCCATGGCAAGCGACGGGTACGGTACATCATGACCACCTAATGGGCCCTCCCTCCCGAGGGGGCAGGATCCAATCACGCATGGCACCAGGCATGTATCATCCATGCCTGAGTGGGAGGGACACGTCTAAGCCCAGAGCACGTCGGTGGCCTCTCACCGGCGGCCGGCTCCCGAGGGAACCGACCTACGCACCCATACTCCAGCCCTCCAGCGACGCAACACCCTGCGGGTGACGTCGAAGGCAACCCATGAGGGGAGAGCCACCGAGCAGTGTGGGCTGACTCCCACACCCTCAGTCTGCATGGCTCTTTCTCTGGAGCAGGCACCCACTGGGCAATCTAAGCAATCCATGTCAGCAAGCAGGCAATCAATCAATCAGTCATGCATGCATGCATGCATGCATGCATGTGGTGCCTGCTCCAGAGAAAGAGCCATGCAGACTGAGGGTGTGGGGAGTTAGCCCACACTGCTCGGTGGCTCTCCCCTCATAGGTTGCCTTCGACGTCACCCGCGGGGTGTTGCGTCGCTGGAGGGCTGGAGTATGGGTGCGTAGGTCGGTTCCCTCGGGAGTCGGCCGCCGGTGAGAGGCCACCGACGTGCTCTAGGCTTAGACGTGTCCCTCCCACTCAGGCATGGATGATACATGCCTGGTGCCATGCGTGATTGGATCCTGCCCCCTCGGGAGGGAGGGCCCATTAGGTTGTCATGATGTACCGTACTCGTCGCTTGCCATGGAGAAACAGCTTCCCCCGGAGTGGGTCGTGCTGTGTGTCCAACAATCCTAGAGGTTTCCTTTATCTGTCTGCTGGGTATTGCTGTCATTGGCAAGATTGGCCGACATGTAAGGTTTCTCCCTCCAAAAAAAAAAAAAAAAAAAAAAAAAAAAGGTTTCTTCCTCAAAAAAAAAAAACAAAAAAAATACCTCCCGAGGGGACAGGATCCAATCACGCATGGCACTAGGCACATATCATCTGATTCTGGGTACCGACCGATACGGTACGCTTGCAATGTGGACTGCTGCATGCCCTGTGCCTGGCTTGTATGTGCTTGACAGTGTCTCATCAGCTCCTGATTGAAGCGTAATGGTCACGGTGCACGTGCACAGATGAGCTCCCAAGCCCTGTTGAATGCGGGCCTAAGCCCTACTGGCCATGCATGAGTCTGCGAGGAGGCTGGCAGGTGAGCTGACGCGTCCCTCACTGTATGTTGACACCAAATGCTTTGGAACACCTCTGCATAAGGCAGCGCTGTGCGCATCACTCTTCATTGGATGTAGTCAGGTGCAAGATCATTTGTGAGGTTGGCGACACCACTTCAGCTCCTACGTGACACTGATGTTGCAGGTAGCAGCTTGGAAGCCCTCTTCTGGACCAGCAACAATCGGACATCGACAATTCCAGAGGCAATCTCTGAGGCTTCCCCGCTGCAATACCTGGGAAACAACAAGCTCAGGTGACTGCAGAGGCCTGATGGACACTTTCTTGCAACCCCTCACACCTTACCTGGTGGGCCTGCCAAGTGCACAGCCTCAGCGCCTGCTGTCCCTGCAGGGCATGCACCATCCACACCCCGGTTCCTGCAGTAGGGTAGCTGTGACCATCATCTGCACGCTATCTGGCAGAGCATGGCTCCTGAGATGGTAGGTGAGAGGAGTGTGCATGCAGGTGATGGCGCACAAGCGAAAGCTTGACTGGGTGTGCCGCTGCGGCAAGGCGTTCCCAACTACTTCGCAGCTGTTGAATCACCGCGCCCACTCCAGGCGCGCTGTGGCTTGAGAACAGCAGGCTACCCGCCAATGTGGCATTGGTTCCTTAGCTGCAGTCCATCATGCTCTACAACTACAGCCCCAGCAGGTCAGCAGACGCCCCGCCATATTTTGGATGATGACAGGCCTTACGCTCTCCATCACTCGCAAGATAAAGGCACCGCAACTGTGCCCTCTATGAACTAGTTATACGGAGGTCAACTCCAGAGTCCACAAAACCAAACCAAGAAAGAGAGGGCAGAGGCATCACCAGCTGTAGTCTTCTTCTTTTCTTTTTTTTTGGAGGAAGAAACCTTGCATGTCGGCCAATCTTGTTGTCTTCACGCTCTGATGCATAAATACATGTGAGCGACCGGAGGGGCTGTGCACAGTCCTTTTGCTGTTGATGCAGCCCCCTAACATTTGCCGGGCTGAAAGCGTGCAGCCGCAGCAGCAAGCGGCAAAAGCTTCCAGAGCACCCGCAGCCAATTCAGGGTCAGCTGACTGCCAGCACGGCAGTGGCCCAGCACTCTCAGCCTGGGCAGCATCTGGACTTCCTTGACGAGCTGTTGGGGGATGAGGAACAAGCATGCAACAATGCGGTGGAGGTGGCCATTGGTGAGGGGCAACTGCCATGTCAGGCATGTCCTGCAGTCAGCAGCCCTGTAGGTCCCAGCTTGCAGCCGGCTGATGCAGCAGCAGACAGCAGCCAGCCGGATGCCTCCGCCCGGGCCCGGCAAGACCCAGCGTCAGCAGTCGGCACCCCGACAGATGCGCTTCCCATTGACCCAGAGGCAGCGACCCTGCCTAGCACGCTCATTGTCAGCCCGGTCAGTAAGGACAATCCCTGGGCAAAAGATGTCTTTGAGGTCTTCAAGCAGCAGGACCTGGACTTTAGCCAGGCCAGTCTCGCACTGATACTGAAGGACATGCCCAGCGCGCAGCGAACAGCCCTGCTGAGCCACAGCAGATTCAGTCTCGAAAGCATTACAAAACGCTGGTCATCCAGCAAGGCGTTCACAGACGAGCTAGACTCATACCAGGTGAGGCCTCCCACGCCTCCCAAGCACCTGAGACTGTTTGTGACATAGCCCACAAGATGCAGCCCTGACATCGTGCAAGATTGCTTGCAGGCGTTCAGAGAGACTGCGCTTAAGCTGGAGGAAGTGGAGCATGCCTACAAGGTGCACCATGTGGAGGATATGAGGAAATTTTTCAGGCAGCTTCTCGTCAAGAACGCAGAGGTGACCCTGAAAAAGCTGCAATTCAGAGATTCACTGAACATGTGTTGCTATGAAACACAGAAGATGTTCAAGCTCTGCCGCTCTGCTACCGGTGTGTGCCATGCGGTCTGCGCAGTAAGGCGATAAGTCATGGTGGCATCATGTGTGCAGGCGTTTGACCCGGAGGCCCGCGTGCTGCGCGACGCAGCCGGCATGCGCTTCTACAATGGCTTCAACACCGGCGGCACCCTCGAGAGCATGCAGGTGTGTGCCAGAGGCTACAGCATCTCGGAGACATCATCCTTTCAGGCACCGCTCGGACGCAGCCAGCACTGCAGCAGAAGGTCGCTCTGCTCCCGGACAGCATGCCAGCCTTCTGGGCAGCACAGCTAGGAGAGGGCACCAGGGCCTCTCCCAACACATGCACGCAGCATGTGGTTCGCAAACCATAGCCTCTAGGGGCAGAGCTGGGCCATACAGGCCAGACAACGGCAATATACAGCCACACAGGCAACGGCCAGCCAGGGACCACGCATGCCAAGGACTTATAGCGCCTTGCATCACATCGCTGCTGAAGGCAGAGACCACACACACCCACCTAAACGCGTCACACCCCGGAAGCTATCCTGGAAAAATGTCAAAAAGAGAAAGGCCAACCCCGTTTCATGGGAGGCCTGGGATTTTCCAGGCTATGTGCTCAGGCTCCAGCAAGCGGCCGATGATCTTGGCCTGGAGAGCCGTCAGCTGGGCTTGTCCACAAGGGCAATGCCACCCTGGTCAACTGCGGGGTAGAGATGTGCTGCCCCTGCCACCACAGGCCGGTTGGCCGCCACGAAGGTGCTGCTCTGGGCCCGGGATGAAGGTGCCATGATATGTGAACATGGATACCAACAACTTCTTGGCTACATGGGCCCTGCCGAGGAGGCTGAGCCTGAAGCCGGACCAGCGGGCTATGCGGGTATGCAGCCTCTGGAGGATGTCTGCGTATGCCAAGGTGTCTGACTGACGTGGCAGCTGCACTGAAGGTGATGCCTGTGGCCTCGTCTGGGCCAATAAGGTGCTGCAGAGAGCCAATGCCCATGCCAATGGACTTGCTGCGCTGCAGCCTGGCTCCCGTCGCATCCACGTGCAGGGCTATGCTGCCGTCCAGAACGGCCTGTGCGTCAGCTGGAGTGCTGGCGTGCACTGTGGTGTCATCTGCTTGGAGGTGCAGGAATGATGAAGCCTGGTGGCTGAGGCTGAGGCTGTACCAGAGCCGCGTCTGCGTCGTCGGCAGGTGCTTGAGGTCCCATGTGGCGAGGATGCCAATGCCTGGTGGGGTCCCAGTCCATGACCAGGACCGGACGTAAGTCAGCTGGGACTGGCTAGCCTCTGGCAGTGGTAGTGCCGGCTGGAGAGCTGTCGGTGTCACCGTGTAGGTTTGGATGAGCTGACCCTCAGCGTCTGGACAGAAGACACGGCTGTCGCCTGCAGCTGCTGATACCAAGTGTGTGGGCTGCGGTGCTGGGTCACAGACATGTGCTGCCCAGGAGGCTGGCATGCTGTCCAGGAGCAGAGCTGCAGGGCTGGCTGCGTCCGAGCGGTGCCTGAGAGGATGATGTCTCTGAGATACTGCAGCCTCCCTCTGCCCTGCCTGGCCCAGGCCTCCCATGAGATGGGGCTGCCTATGTGATGAATCTGCCAACTATGGAACAGTGGCTGGCTCATAACCTCCTGATAAGGCAGATAGATCCTCCACTGCTACCAGCCTGTGAGGATGCAGCTGCGGAGTGGGTCGTGCTGTGTATCCAACAATCCTAGAGGTTTCCTTTATCTGTCTGCTGGGTGTTGCTGTCATTGGCAAGATTGGCCGACATGTAAGGTTTCTTCCTCACCAAAAAAAAAAAAAAAAAACCGTGATGGGGCATGATGGTCTTGAACTGCTCCATCATCTGGTGGTCAACATCTGCAGCCATCACATGATGGACCACTGTAGGTCACCATGGAACCTGCAACGTTCCTACACATGTTGACCATCATGCTGAGCTCACTATGGCACCAGCATCCCCTGGCAGGCATTGTGTGCTCGCTCATCATGGCTCTAGTAACACCCTGCCAGGCTGTAGCACACAGCAGCTGATTTAGGTGAGAGCCTTGCGCGCGCTGACACTTGCCTGTTCACAGGATTCCACACTGTCTGGCCCGCTGTTGGAGCACCTGTGGGACAACAGTTTCTTCACCAATTTTTTTTTTGTTGAGGAAGAAACCTTACATGTCGGCCAATCTTGCCAATGACAGCAATACCCAGCAGACAGATAAAGGAAACCTCTAGGATTGTTGGATACACAGCACGACCCACTCCGGGGGAAGCTGTTTCTCCATGGCAAGCGACGGGTACGGTACATCATGACCACCTAATGGGCCCTCCCTCCCGAGGGGGCAGGATCCAATCACGCATGGCACCAGGCATGTATCAGCCAAGCCTGAGTGGGAGGGATACGTCTAATCCCAGAGCACGTCGGTGGCCTCTCACCGGCGGCCGGCTCCCGAGGGAACCGACCTACGCACCCATACTCCAGCCCTCCAGCGACGCAACACCCTGCGGGTGACGTCGAAGGCAACCTATGAGGGGAGAGCCACCGAGCAGTGTGGGCTAACTCCCACACCCTCAGTCTGCATGGCTCTTTCTCTGGAGCAGGCACCCACTGGGCAATCTAAGCAATCCATGTCAGCAAACAGGCAATCAATCAATCGGTCATGCATGCCCACCTAGTGTGGAAAGGCAAAGAAGTCACAGTGTCCGTGCCGCCTAGACCTGACCTGAGAGTGCACTCGCAATCGTCAGCGGTAATGTTGAAGAGGGTAGCTGTGATAGAACATCATGGATAGGAAGCAACACGCAAACCCTGCTGAGGAGCAGCATGCTAAGGCCTAAATGCACCCGCCCAAGGGAGACCGTCCTAGGTACAAGGTGGAGCCTACAGCCTGACTGCCAGGAACATCATGCCAGAAATGGCGAGAGAAAATACTAGAGTGGGTGGCCCAGATGGAGACAGCCAAAAAGCAAAATACCACTAGACTCAACCCCAGGTGGTGCAGCCCAAATGATGCAGACAAGGACTACAAGGTGATGGAGCTGCTGCGACCGGCTGTGCTGGGAGGCTGTGACAGTCTGGGAGTCCACTGGTCGGGGGCATGGTCGGACTCTGTGCGCCCAGGCAGCCGGCCAGAGGCTTCCCATGGGTGGAGGGCACACGCATACCGCAGAGGAGACGGCACCGGGTGGGACCAACCCGGCTTGGCTGGCAAGACCAAGTCTTCACCATCGATGGCTTTGCTCCTGCACTTGCCAAGGCTGCAGCATCCAGGAGCTGCAGTCCAAGGCGCCCGGCTTGTACATCAAGCTGCAGGGGAGCGTGAGCCACTCTGCTACATGCGCTGCCGCCATATCCTTGGCCACACTGACCTAGGCATGTCTTCACGGAGGTCAATGAGGTCATCACAACTCTGACTGAGATTGCAGGGCCTCTCGTGCCTTGCAGGTCAACAAGGTGCTGATCCAGCTCCGCAAGACGACAAACAAGGCCATGAAAGATGCGCTCCGCAGCGATGCTGCTTACGGAGAGAGAGCTCATGCGTGTCAGCCAGGCGGGCGCCAAGCCGTCCAAGGAGGCAAAGCATATGCTGGCGAGTGAGTGATCCCCCTCGGTGGAGGTGCTGGCAGGAGAGCTGCTGTCGATGTGACTGTGCATGCGTAGATGAGGTGACCCTCAGCGTCTGGACAGAAGACACGGCTGTCGCCTGCAGCTGCAAAGCCAAGTGTGTGGGCTGCGCTTATTGGCCGCTGTCCAGGAGGCTGGCATGTCCAGGAGGCTGGAATGACGCAGAGTGACCTCCCTGGCTGCGTCTGAGCGGCGCTGGGAAGCCTCTGGCCGGCTGCCTGGGCGTACAGAGTGCGACCATGCCCCCGACCAGTGGACTCCCAGACTGTCACAGCATCCCAGCACAGCCGATCGTAGCAGCTCCATCACCTTGTAGTCCTTGTCTGCATCATTTGGGCTGCACCACCTGGAATTGAGTCTAGCGGTTCTTTGCTTTTTGGCTGTCTCCATCTGGCCACCCACTCACTCTAGTATATTCTCTCGCCATTTCTGGCATGATGTTTCTGGCAGTCAGGCTGTAGGCTCCACCTTGTACATAGGACGGTCTCCCTTGGGCGGGTGCATTTAGGCCTTAGCATGCTGCTCCTCAGCAGCGTTTGCGTTGTTGCTTCCTATCCATAGCCATGGCCCTTACCGCATCATGCGTGGCTTTCATCGGGCGTGCGAGTGAGTTTGTCACCCGCAATAGGCCTGCGTCAGAGGTCGAGGTGGTCTTTTTTTTTTTGAGGAAGAAACCTTACATGTCGGCCAATCTTGCCAATGACAGCAGGTGGTCTTGGTGGTGCAGAGGCGGGTTGGGCCTGGCGCGATCGTCTTAGCAGTGGCCATGTGGTCTGATAAGACACACGAGGGCCACCATCTGGGACCGGGCCTGCACCCGCTGGTGGCATACACCCCTCAGGCCGGCTGCCAGGGCATGCGCGCCCTAGACGCGCAATCGTATATCGCCCTGCTGCCCCAGGTTCTGCCAAAGCGCCTGGGCCTGCCTCCCACTCGCAAGAAGCGAAGCGCAGCACAGAATGAATGGTGAGAGCTCATAGGCTCATACACCGCTGGCATACGAGGCGGATTGATCATGACCCCATCGTTACAAAGATCTGCGCATCAACTATGCTGAGCTGTAAAGGCAGCATCAATGTTACTTCGCTGGACACTTGCGCAAGGTCTCGTTCTCTGTGCAGGTTGGCCAAGATGAAGCGAGAGCTTCTTGACAAGAGCCTGAAGGTCATCCTGGGCCGATGGAAGGATATCGCCAAGACGTGGGTGCACTAACCCTTCTGCAGGATGTCCTGAAGGCCAGCGCTGCAAGTGCATGTTGTCTGACCATGCATTCCAGTCATTTTTGCGCTGTACTTTGCAGCCACAGCGCTGGCAAAGATGCTGCGCCCTTTATAATGCACCATATCTCTGCATGTGCAGGGGCTTCATGCTGGATTCAGCTTGCGGTCCGGCCCGGCGTGTGTACCCGCTGCCCGTGGTGTGTCCTACGGACATATTAGAGAAGGGTGACATGACCTTCATAGATGTAATGCGGTGTAACATCCGGACGCTGGCGCCTGTGGCGAATGCCAGCGACCCCCGCGCTGCGCCGGCACCGCTGCGCACAGAGGCCTACATGAGTGAGGTGAGAGTGCTGTGACCAGCCCTTGAGTGCTGTGTGACCTGCATTCGATCCGGGCGCCACGTGCTCAAAGTGGCATGCTTTCCGCCTCGGTGATCCCATACAAGCCCGCCAGAGCCTTGAGAATCCAGCAAGTCGGCACACGACCTGGGGCGTTCTTGGCTTCCTCAGAGAGGCCTGGCTGATGAGCCTGAAACATGTGCTTCAGGGAGGCGACTTCTGTCAGCACGGTCTCGCCCATCTGTTGATTGATAAGGAGATCGCTGTTGCGCTTGTTGGCGGCGTCCAGGGCAAGCCTTAGCAGTGTCCTCATTGTTTCCTTCCGCCATGGTGCGTACAGGCAAGGACAGAGTATAAAGGTTTGACACAGGCTCGAAAAGAGCCTGAACACGATTATTACCTGGTGCCATGCGTGATTGGATCCTGCCCCCTCGGGAGGGAGGGCCCATTAGGTTGTCATGATGTACCGTACCTGTCGCTTGCCATGGAGAAACAGCTTCCCCCGGGGTGGGTCGTGCTGTGTGTCCAACAATCCTAGAGGTTTCCTTTATCTGTCTGCTGGGTATTGCTGTCATTGGCAAGATTGGCCGACATGTAAGGTTTCTCCCCCCCCAAAAAAAAAAAAAAAAACGAACGATTATTACGCTGCACAAACTTGCAGCAAACTCCCTCCTTATGCTCCTGCAGGAGTGCCTGCCAAAATAGGCATCCTGCACCTCACTTCAGCACGTGCCAGCACGTGAAATCACGTGCAAGCACATGGCATCCTGGAATGCAACGTCCTTCTTGAACAGTGGTTCTACAGCCTTAACGGCTGAGAACTCTACATTTCCTTTATCTGTCTGCTGTCATTGGCAAAATTGGCCGACATGTGAGGTTTCTTCCTTGAAGAAAAAGAAAAAGAAAGAAAGAAGGGCAGGCGGTCGCTGCGGTGTTGCATGGTGCTGGATGTGCTGGCTGTCAAGGCTGCCATGGCAAGCAATATGTACGGTACAACATGACAACCTGATGGGCCCTCCCTCCCGAGGGGGCAGGATCCAATCACGCATGGCACCAAGCACGTATCATCCATGCCTGTATGGGAGGGACACGTCTAAGCCCAGAGCACGTCGGTGGCCTCTCATGAAGCACCTAAGGCTGGCGAAAAAGACCTATGGCAGTCAGGTACACTATGGCAAAGCTGGGGACCCTGGTGAGGACCCTGCCCGAAAGCATGGTCCAGGGACAGCCACATGGCTGAAAAGTGCCTAACTCACTGACATGCTTTTTTGTTTTTTTTTGAGGAAGAAACCTTACATGTCGGCCAATCTTGCCAATGACAGCAATACCCAGCAGACAGATAAAGGAAACCTCTAGGATTGTTGGACACACAGCACGACCCACTCCGGGGGAAGCTGTTTCTCCATGGCAAGCGACGGGTACGGTACATCATGACCACCTAATGGGCCCTCCCTCCCGAGGGGGCAGGATCCAATCACGCATGGCACCAGGCATGTATCATCCATGCCTGAGTGGGAGGGACACGTCTAAGCCCAGAGCACGTCGGTGGCCTCTCACCGGCGGCCGCCTCCCGAGGGAACCGACCTACGCACCCATACTCCAGCCCTCCAGCGACGCAACACCCTGCGGGTGACGTCGAAGGCAACCTATGAGGGGAGAGCCACCGAGCAGTGTGGGCTAACTCCCACACCCTCAGTCTGCATGGCTCTTTCTCTGGAGCAGGCACCCACTGGGCAATCTAAGCAATCCATGTCAGCAAGCAGGCAATCAATCAATCCGTCATGCATGCCCACCTAGTGTGGAAAGGCAAAGTAGTCACAGTGTCCGTGCCGCCTAGACCTGACCTGAGAGTGCACTCGCAATCGTCAGCGGTAATGTTGAAGAGGGTAGCTGTGATAGAACATCATGGATAGGAAGCAACACGCAAACGCTGCTGAGGTAAGGCCTAAATGCACCCGCCCAAGGGAGACCGTCCTAGGTACAAGGTGTAGCCTACAGCCTGACTGCCTCATCATGCCAGAAATGGCGAGAGAATATACTGGAGTGGGTGGCCAGATGGAGACAGCCAAAAAGCAAAGAACCACTAGACTCAACCCCAGGTGGTGCAGCCCCAAAAATGCAAACAAGGACTACAAGGTGATGGAGCTGCTGCGACCGGCTGTGCTGGGATGCTGTGACAGTCTGGGAGTCCACTGGTCGGGGGCATGGTCGGACTCTGTGCGCCCAGGCAGCCGGCCAGAGGCTTCCCATGGGTGGAGGGCACACGCATACCGCAGAGGAGACGGCACCGGGTGGGGCCAACCCGGCTTGGCTGGCAAGACCAAGTGCGTGGTGCCCTCGGTGGGGAAGTCTGACCGTGCTGCAAGGGAGGACGTCGTGCTAGCCCAAGCGGCACTGGGTCATGGATGAAGAGCAGGCGGTCGCTGCAATGTGGTATGGTGGTGGATGTGCTGGCTGTCAAGGCTGCAACATGCGGTGCGCACAATGCAAGGGGCTCTGCACCACCTAAGGCTGGCGTAAAGGACCTATGGCAGTCGGGTACACTATGGCAAAGCTGAGGACCCTGCCCGAAAGCATGGTCCAGGGACAGCCACTTGGCTGAAAAGTGCCTAAATCACTGACATGCTCAGGCATGTCTGGGCGAGGTGCTGTGCCAAAAGGGCACAATGCAAAGAGTTGTCATACCAGCGCCTGTTTAACGCCCAGGGAGGCGTGCCAGCTTATAGCCCTGGCAGGCTCACCGTGGTAGCGGCACTAGATGGGCAGCCGTCCAGTGCATGTGTGGCGGCTCGGTCACCTCAGCTGGCCTGCTGCAAAGGACCTCCTCGTGGCACCAGCGGCTCTGGAACGCCTCAGCAGTCATGGTGGGCTGCCGTCCTCTGAGCCAGTGGCTGAGCACCCCAGCCCGGAGCCTGATGTCTGAGCCGACAAGCAGCCAGTCTCGCCGCATCTGGATCCTGGCTGCAGAGATGACTCTCGCTGCGATGTGCGCCGGCTGCGTCGGCTGCTCTGGCCGTGATCTGGCGCGGCAGTAGGCATCCCACAGCTGCGTGATGACCAGCAAGCGAAGTCGCTGCCACAAGCTGTCCAGTCCTGCGGCAGGCTGCCAAGGACCACGCCTGTCGTCTGCTAGCAGGAGATCTGCATGCAGTGGAGGTGCTGGCTGCTGGGTCACTGCTGTCCATGTGGCTGCAAACCAGTGCCAAACCGCCTGGGAGACTGGACAGCTGAGCATGACGTGGCTGAGGGTGGCCAGCTGCTCCTGGCAGGCTGCATGCGGGCAGAGGTGTGACTCTGGCGTGCCCCTGTGGATGTGCCTGTGGAAGGCTCCAACGAAGAGCTTGCCGTGCAGCAGACGCCAGACCACCACCCGTCCAGGCCTGTCCAAGGCAGCTGAGGTGGCAGCCCTTCATGTGTGTGCCCACTCAGGGCTGGAAGGATGTGCTTCTGCTAGAGAAGCAATGTCGGTATCATCGTTGCGTAAGGCGGCACGCACGCGCTGTCTCGGCGTAAGCTCCGCTGGCTGAGCTGGTCCCGCAGGGAGCGGCTGCGGTGGGCGTCTGTCTCGAACAGGAGCTGGACGAGGCTGAGAGCGATGCATCCACGGAGCGTCAGTGGATGGATCTGGTGCTCCTCTGATGCGAGAAGGACCCGAGGCACCTGTCTGGGGCTGGAGCTGCTGGCGATGATCCCATGCTGCTGCCCAACGAGACTCAAGGCAACGGATGCCGCTGTGCTCATCACCGTACCCTGCTGGCCAGATGGCTGGCCGCATGGAGCTGACCGCGTCTGGCAGGCCTGCAATGATGCGTCGCAGCGTGCGCAAGCGGCTGGCCCGCGTCCTGACGACATACTCATGGGCAGGCTCGCTGCCGAAGCCCCAAGATCTGGGGTCGATGATGCCAGCTGACCAGGCACCAACGAGGTGAGGGCTGATGGCCAGCTGTGGCTGAGGCTGAGGCTGTGCCGGAACCGCGTCTGCGTCGCCGGCTCGTGCCTGAGGTCCCATGTGGCGAGGATGCCAAGGCCTGGTGGGGTCCCAGTCCATGACGAGGACCGGACGCAAGTCAGCTGGGAGAGGAGGCTACTGGCTAGCCTCTGGCAGTGGTAGTGCCGGCTGGAGAGCTGCTGTCGGTGTCACCGTGTAGGTGTGGATGAGCTGACCATCAGCGTCTGGACAGAAGACACGGCTGTCGCCTGCAGCTGCTGATACCAGGTGTGTGGGCTGCGGTGCTGGGCCACAGACATGTGCTGCCCAGGAGGCTGGCATGCTGTCCAGGAGCAGAGTGACCTCCTGCTGCAGGGCTGGCTGCGTCCGAGCGGTGCCTGAGAGGATGATGTCTCTGAGATGCTGCAGCCTCACTCTGCCCTGCCTGGCCCAGGCCTCCCATGAGATGGGGGTTGCCATGTGCTGGATCTGCCAACTGTGGAACAGTGGCTGGCTCATGACCTCCTGATAAGGCAGATCCTCCACTGCCACCAGTCTGTGAGGATGCAGCTGACGGAAGGCGTCAATGTAGGCTGTCACCCGCGCTGGCGCATCGATGAAGCGGGTGCTGAAGCTGGAGAAGGGCAGGTATCTGCCAAGCTGCCAGATGTGTTGCTGCTGTGGAGGTGTGCTGAGGATATGCCCTGCTGTGAGAGGCATGGAGAGCCAGCTGTCGAAGAAGGCCTTCCAGGCTATGTGCTCAGGCTCCAGCAAGCGGCCGATGATCTTGGCCTGGAGAGCTGTCAGCTGGGCTCGGATGTCCACAAGGGCAATGCCACCCTGGTCTACTGCTCTGCTGGAGACGTCTCTGCTGGGGTAGAGATGTGCTGCCCCTGCCACCACAGGCCGGTTGGCCGCCACGAAGGTGTACACCGCTGTGCAGAGCTGCCTGAGAAGCTGCTCTGGGACCGGGATGAAGGACCCGAGGCACCTGTCTGGGGCAGGAGCTGCTGGCGACGATCTCATGCTGCTGCCCGACGAGACTCAAGGCGACGGATGCCGCTGTGCTCATCACCGTACTCTGCTGGCCAGATGGCTGGTCGCTCGGAGCTGACGGCGTCTGGCAGGCTTGCGATGATGCGTCGCAGCGTGCGCAAGCGGCTGGCCCGCGTCTTGACGACATACTCGTGGGCAGCCTCGCTGCGGAAGCCCCAAGATCTGAGGTCGATGACGCCAGCTGACCAGGCACCAACCAGGTGAGGGCTGAGGGCAAGCTGTGGCTGAGGCTGAGACTGTGCCAGAACCGCGCTCACAGTACATGGCTTGCCTCCTAGCCTCGCGCGGCGCGGCATCGGGCAGCAGCTCCTGTCAAGAGCTGGATACTCATCTCAGGAGTGCACTGTGGAGGGAGAGTTTATGGGGGACCTCCCTACGCAGAATGCCAGCCAGCAGGCAGCTGGAGGTGTCGGCAATGCTGATGCGTGCCTCATATTCATCCGGCCGCCACCGGGAGATCGGGAGCCCTTACGCATGCCGAAGAACTTCCACATCGGGGAGGACAGGATACACATCTCTCGGCCGGGGCAGAGGCCGGCCACACACACACAGCCATTGACAGCAGACAGCCAGGTTGTGACACATCGAGAGGGACCAAGGACGATTAGGACTCGCCAGCGAGTACAGCGTGCAGCCAGACGAGCTGCCGCAGCCGAGCCCCGGGCCAGCCGTCCTGCACCGGCAGCAGGCCCACCAGATGCAGCCCTACTTCAGGGGCTGCCATTCCGCAGTCACCTGCACCCACAGCCGGGTCCCTCAGTTGGGAGCCTGCTCCAGGGGCTGCAGCTCCCGGTGCTCCGGCTCCAGATAGTCGGGTTCCCGGCTCACATAGCCAGGCAGCCGGGACTAGGGCCCCGGTCAGCCCGGAGCTGCAGGCTCTTGAGGCCACTGTAGCCGGCAGCCGGCATTCCAGCACCGATCGTCGCGGTCTTGGCTCTACGCCTGGCCGGCAGACAGCATTCGCAGGGCAGACTCAATTCACTCGGGCTTCCCCGGCAGCACAGCCTCAGGACATGGACTGCTCTCCACCTATGGGAGCTATAGTGCTGCCACCTCTGCACCAGTGCGATAGCATGGATGCAGATGATCCAGAGCCGCAGACAGCCCAGCCTGCCGTTCCTGGAGCCCAGCCTATGGACGTCTGTGTACCTCAGCTGTCAGAGGACATCAGAGATGAGCTCATGCACTGGATGGATGCCCACACGGCGCTGACATTCCTCACAGAGGCGATGCCTTGGCCAGGCTATACGCTGCGCAGCCTCATGACTTCGCAGCCCAGCCCCTCCCACAGCACATCTATGCCGCTCTCCAGGCTATTGATGAGGCTGAGACGCAGAGGCAGCAGACTGTCGGGAATATTTGGGGGCGTTTGGGGGAAGATCGCGACATCAAGTTTTGGGGCAATGAACGGGGGTGAGAGTTCATCATATCACCAGGACACTCCATTTATATACAATCACGACTTTATACCTTGCGGCTGAGGTGACATGCATATTGGCGTGATGCGCCTGAAGTCCCCAATCTGTTATGCATTAGATCTGTCTTATGATAACTCACATTGGCTCAAGCTTTGCAAGTGGGATGTATAGCTGCTCATGTGCATTGTCCACAGTCAACCCTCTCACCTCAAATTTGAGTCAGACACTAGCCAGCTACAAGGCGTTATGTGCTTGGCACCCTTTTTATGTGGCATGGTCACCCTTCACTGATCAATTAGATCTGAAAGTGATTTGCCGCTTGGAGAGGAGATTGTGCTCAGTCTGGCGTCATACTGATCAAGATGGTCCAGACTGTCAACTGAGCCAGCCCTCATGATTTTGATGAAGCCCTCAAAGTCTATCTCCTCCTCATCTGCAACACAAGATGGGCATGAGGCGAAGATGAAAGCTGAGAGTGAGTGTGGCATGGACTGCGACTGCGTCACTTCCAAGCATATGCAAGCCGGCTTGCTTAGACACTCAGTGTAAGTGGAGCCCTTGTGCCAGTAGGATCAAGCCTTAGCATTCAGTACGCAAGTAAATGGTGCGGTGCAACAGGACCGGCCTACAGGTGAGGAGGTAGGGAATTTACCTTTGTACCCTGCGTCCACCAGGGCATCTTCCACCGCATACTCAATCTCAGCAGCAGGCAGCTTCTCCCTCAGGACACACATGAGCCGTTCCATAGTGAGGCCATTTGACTGAGAGTCTAGGGACTTGAAGACCTTTTGCGCAGCAGCTAGCCATTGCTCCCTACACGACAGTGCTACCTTTAAAGCCCTAGCTCAGGGATGCAGCAGCATTTGTGACCTCCTTGTCTTGGGTAACAATGGTATGTCCACTTGGTAGACTCCCTGGCTTGCAAGAAGCAGAAATTTTGGCCTGTGCAACTTTGTGTAGCCTATCAGCTCACCTGAAGTCTGCTTGGATTTTGGGCCAGTCAAGTTGAGACGCCACAAATGCGGACTTGCTGATGACTCCCTTGGCATCCATCGGTCTTACTAGTGCAGACGTCTCGGAAGGATCCAGTGTATAGCCAAGGGATGCCAGGCCCTGAGACAACTCGGCCTCCGTCACAGCCTCTGCTTCCCTGCAGAGGTAGCCAGCAGCTTCTGCTCTGGAACCCACCACGCAAAGAGCAGCGAGTTGGTAGGATCAGTCCAACTCACAAGACCATCCGCCGCAGGAGCTGAAGTGTCGCTGGCACTGGGGTAGACAGGCATCAGAGTGGGTAAAGCACCTGGTGAACTTCATCTTCCGCATGACCTCTCGAAGCTCACTCAGGCTGATGGCTCTGCTCTGACTGTCTGCCAGGACCATGCTGCACCCACTGTTGGGCCCATCGGCTTCCTTGCTTCCAACATTGAAGGACACACGGCGAGGTCCCAATGACCCATTGGACGGCGAGTCCCCACTGCTGAGGGACAAGCCCGCTGTCTTGTCGCGGGCTTCCTCTAGATGGGCTGCTTGCTGTAATCTGGGCACACAGACGCCATGCTGCTGATCCTGAGACTGTTCGAGAGCTCCAGCGTGCAGGGCCTCTTGCATTGCTGTCCTGGGAACATCAACGGGATATGATGCAAGCTGCGCTCCCTTCTCATCTGACAGCTTATTCTGCACAGCATACAGCTTGTTGTGGGCAAAAGGGTGAGCAGCACTCACCACGTCCTGTACTGTGCCGTGCCCACCTCTGTCGTCAGAAGTCCATGGCAAAGGGAAAGAGCTCTGCATGTTGCAACAGCCGCATGCTCACCAGATCCAGGCTGTCGCCAGACGAGTGCATGAAGCTGGCGTACGCGCGCTGTCCACGCCGGCCTTCCTCCCCGCTGCTCAGAGCGCGCTGCATCGCTCCCTCGGTCGTCTCGGGAATGGCTGGCAGCGCCGCCAGGGACAGGCCAGACTGCGGCCTGGGTGAATGGCTTCCTGCTCGCCTCGAGGGGCTCTGGCAAGCATCCTGCAACATTTTCCACATTCTATGCTTTAGCACCTCCTGTGTGGACCGTCTGGGTAGACACATGAGACACGCTGGAATTTCTAGGCGCCTCCCAGGTTTTGTCTGTTGCATGTCTGTTGCACAGAAAATCAGGACAGTCGGAGCGGCATACCATCAGGGCACTAGAAGCTGTCTCTGGCAAGGAGGCGTCCTTCTGGTCTACATCCATGCTCTGAAGGTTTGCCTGCAAGCGTGGCATGCCCTTTGGCATGTGGAGTCGTAGTCCAGGCAACATAAACATTAAAGAGTACGCACTGTCTGGAAAACGGCTACAAGGTGCAGAGTTCCAATTTCCAGTACAATTATCTCAAGTGCGCTCACAACATGCAGTGTATCACTTACATTTGACAATACGGTCATAAGCCGCTGGAACTCAGTCCCAGCATGTGCTGAGGTGTCCAAACACAGGCGAGCAGCCTTCCTTTGCTCAGAGCGCTCCTCCTGAGAGCGTCCAACCCATCTCATGTAGTCACTGGTGCCATGAACAGACCCTGCAGCCAGCATCCAGGGATCAAGGACAGGGCCCTTAAGACTCATCAGCATCTCCAAAAGCTCTTGATGCAAGCCTTTTCCCTCCCGGCACGTGAAAGTAATATCTGGAGAGGTAGGTCGCAGCTGTGGTGTCACTTACTACTGTGCCATTTGGCCGCTGTAGCAGCCGCTCTCAGGATGCGCCAGTATGTCCTGCCGCCATGCACAGATCCACCACGCTGATCATGCAGCAGCGCACTTGCTCCCCCATGCACGGACTCACCCCTTGACCTGCAGCACTGAGATGTCGGCGCATCGGCATGGCGACAGCGTGCATTCACCGCGACAGAGCAACCGATGTACCGAGGAAGAGCTGCTGGGTGATCTACCTGTAGTACTCCAAGCCTCCATGGGCAGAGCCTGCAGAGATGCGACCCAGCAGAGGTGGGCCCTCAATGGCGCCGCCACCTGGGCCTCTGAGCGCAGGGGTGTCATCCCGCTTGTCTCCAGCTTCAAATGGACGCTTGTGGGAGCCCTGCTTCTGTGGATCCCTGCACAAGCTTTGCTTTCCTCAGGAGCACACAGCAGTCGGTGCTGCAGCAAAGAGTGCAATGAGTGCATTCTATCCCTTCACTGCTGGACATCAGCTGCGCATGCTTTGCATATTGTTGAGTTTACCCTATTGTGGCACCCCCAACTGGCATGCTTCCATGTGATGAGGGGTCCCGTGATTCTGGCATCAGCGTCTGCAAGAGCTCTTCAGCTATAAGCTCAAATATCGTTCGCTTCAGCAGGTTCGCCTGGTTGAAGCGCTGCAGGGGCACCATGATGGTCAGCCTCAAGTCGTGTGTAGATAATGGAGCATGTATGGCCAAGCAGAAGGTGACTGTGTGATGGACCGACCTGGATGCGCTGCACGACTGTCTCTTGCAGAGGCTTGCCCTTTGCCCGTTCTGCTGAGGTGCCACCAGAGAGCCATTTGTGGTTGAGGGCTTCTTTAGCAGTAGGACGTAGCTTTGGGTCCCTGCAAAACCAATGACCCATTCAGGTGCACCCATAGCAGAATTAGCTAAGAGTTGTACCACCTGATGCATGCAGACATGTCTGCATTGTGGGGTCAGCGCATCCAACCGCTTACTTGGCCAAGAGCAGTCCCACAAAGTTCTTTGCATCGCCAGAGACGTCCTTCCAGGCACTGCTGGCAAAATCTGGCTCCTCTGTCAATATAGACTTCCAGATCTGCAGGCATGTGTCAAAGGTCAGTAACTTCTTTGTGTGATGAAGAGACAGAGAGCACTATGGCTCAGCTCCTAAGTCAGCTGGCAGTGTGAAACATTCAGAGGGCAACAAGAGCACAGACCTGCGAGAGCGTCGGGTTGCGCCTATTGCGCCGGTCGTCAAAGGGCATGAAGCCGCTGAGGAGCTGGAATGCCATCACCCCGGCCGACCACAGGTCACTGGCTGGATAGAACTCTGAGTCCAGGTTCTCCGGGGCCAGGAACCATGGCGTGCCCTCCAGACCAAGATCTGTCCGCGGCAGCTGTCCGGGTTCAAAGAACACGGCCAGGCCAAAGTCTGCATAGGGACAGCTCAAGTTTGTGCGTCAATGCTGACAGTCCTGGTCCACACTGGCCTTCAGCAGGCCGCAGACCAAATCCAAAATATGCAAACATCCAGTAAGGCAATTGGCAGTGCCTCTGAGCCATGTATACCATCAGCGGTGCTGGCCTGGCCCACCTATTGCCTTGAGAGGAGATCTGTCTGAATTGTTCAGCAGCATGAAGTTGCTGGGCTTGATGTCTCTATGTAGGATACGATGCGAGTGGCACTGTGCGAGCGTTCGCAGGACTGCTCGCATATAGCTGGCCACCTGCGGCAGTCAGCAGGAGTCATCACTGTACAGTCAGACGACTCATCTGGGGAAACGCCTGTCATCAGCATTAAGGGCCAGGAATCACCGTGCGTTCGCTGTAATGCCTTTTGGCAAGACTGTGAGCGAGCTCTCCGCCGGTGCAGAGCTCCATGATGATGTGCACGTCCTCGTCGTCTTCCAGTGCCTCAATGAAGTTGACAACATTCAAGGTCCCTCGCAAGCGGTACAGGACAGACACCTCGCGTTTCACATTTGCCAGGTGCGCTGCCTGGCGTTGGATGGGCAGGTTTGGCACTTGCAGCAGCTTCTTGATGGACTTTGCCGCATACTGTTTCCCGTTCTGCCGGTGCGTCACCACTCTTACAACACCAAAGCCCCCTCTTCCCAGCTCTTCTCCGAGCTCATATTTCTCAAGGAATCCATCAGCATACCCACACTTGACGGGCTTGTACTCTGTGTGCTTATTCACTTCCCAAGCGTCTATACGTGACGACATGCCAAGTTCCAGCAGCACCAGGCGTCACAAGGATGCCCTCCAGCGATACAGAAGTTTATTTTATGTACTCTCTTACAGCTCGAGTATGTGGCACGAGCCAGCATTCTCGGAGCTCTGCAGGTCCTCGAGAGCCCGTGCTGCCCAATCTGCCCACCTGCCCTTCAACGGACACTTGAAATTTAGATAGCGGCAAAGGCGTTAAATGCCCTTCAGATGCTCAAGGAGATCACAGGTGTCAGAGGCAGCACTTCGACAGACATCCTTTTGGCTGAATTGGGTCTCAAGTCCCTACACCATGTTTGGCTTTTGCGCGCTGCCAAGTTCTGGAATAATCTAGCTGGCAAGCCTTCAGGTAATCTGTATCGGTGCATTGCGCTGGACTGTTGTAGGGCTGCTGTTGCAGCATCAAAGCGCAATTGGGCATGGTCCATGTTCAAGGCAGTCCATGCTACCGGGTACGAGCTCAGCATTCGCTGTGATGACATGGATGCCATTGATATTCCTGCCTTACGGCAGCACATCATGCAACAGCGTGATTCCGTCTGGGAAGACCTTGATATCTGCCCGAGGACTTGCCCTAGTAAGAGGTCTAGATGCTGCACTTATGCTAGATGGTTTGCAAGACCTCCTCATAGGCATGCTCGCTCTCTATTGGATATTCCTGTTTCTGCTGCAAGCATGAAGCGCCTCCTTCGTTTACGTATGGGCTGTCACCGTCTCCCCAGGGATGAGGGGTCATGGGCTAGGCCTGAGGTTCCCAGACTTGACAGGGTTTGCCAACTTTGCGGGGCAGGTACATTGGGTGATGAGAGGCACCTTGTCTTTGAGTGTCCAGGCCTGTTGTGCTTCAGGGAGCAATGGTCTCACTTGTTTGAGGGGCCACAAACGATGCAGGCATTCATGTGGCAAGAGGACTTAATTGGAATTGTCAGGTTTATCAATGCTTGCTTGCATAAGATGAACCCAATGGGTCAAACATCTGATCAGCCTGGTGTGGCTGGAAGAGATGTAATCTGATCTGATCTGATCTGAAATGTGCACCCGCGCTTGTTTTTAGACATCAGGGGCTGCCTTCCTCTTAATCTTGTCCCAAGGTGTCATCTGGTATACTTAATAGGCGCATACCGACACGTCATGCCCAGAAACGGATGCATCTGGCATGTACTTCAAGCAGAGATACCATCGTCATGCGCCAGTCACTGAGCATCACTGCCTGTGGGCCTGAATATCATGTGAAGGTCTTCTTGGAGTAGGATTTCTGGGGCGTATCCAAAAAACCCTTCTTTTAGAGGAGTGGTTTATAAGGAGCTCAAGGCATTGCCGTTTTAAGATACATACAAACTAATACCCCCCAGAAATGGCAAGGTCATCCTGATTGCTGCATCATATATAGATGCTGCCAGCGCGGCCAGAGTTAACACTGGCTTGAGCAATGCATTTGCCTCAGAGAGCCTTCTGAGAATCATGGTGTGGTGAATCTCCTCTGTAGACCACCACTTGCAGCCAGGCCATGAAAGGTCTGGAGTCGAAGACTCAGGCTCAGCGTCAACCTCTGTGGAAGTGATCCAGGCAGAAAGATATCCTATACACACGCATGTGCACAACCCCTCTTGTAGCTGCACAATTTGTACAGTCTGAGTGTTGCTTCTCCTCTGTGCAGCTACATGAAGCCCTCATGCATAGATTGGTCAGCACTGTATCACTCCCCAGAGGTTGTTGGCGTTCTGCATGGTATCACCTTACGAGAGGCTGGTCAGCAGTGGTTCCTCTGCATGGTCAGGCTTCCATGCGGCTCGTGAGCTTCTGAATCGACAGCTTCACCTGATCCTCGTCGAGGAACTCACTGCGCTCGATGGCATTTGCTATGAGCACCGCAGACGCAGGTGCAGGTGCATCTATCCATATACAGCCATTCTGGCCCACTGCTATCTCATACTCCAGGGTTTGACCAAGGGCAGCCAACACTGGAGCAGGCGGCGCTGCAAGCAGCCTCCGGGCCAGGGCCGAGCTGCAGTTGATTGTCAGTCCCTCCTTCAGCGGCCCGTAGCCTCCTGCCTGCTCATGCAAGCACACCTGCCATCTACACCTCTTCGTGCTAGCCAAGTGACATATAGCCATATACAGCGCAGCACCGACTCACTGTTCGCTGATCTCATGCATGGTCAGATCTTTACATGCCAGTCATCGTGGAGCGCACCTTTCCACTGACCTCTGTGCAGCTCAGCTCTGTGTCAACGTCCTTGTGTGCAAGCGTCACTCTGGCATAGACAAGGTCGCCTTCACCCAGCTTTGGGCGATTCCGCCGCGTCGCCCCCTCAAATGCAAGGGAGTTCAGCACAGCCGGGAAAGGACCGCCAATGTCCAGTATAAGGTTCTCAGAGTGCCGGTCGATCACCATGCCAATGACATTGTCGCCCACACATGGGATGTACCTGCATAGGCACTGGCTGCCAGTGAAGCATGCATGGCAAGACCATACGTCCCACAAGCGGGATCAAGATGCAAGATGAGGTGACAGGTATGAGTGGCATGTCCCCGCCTTTTGGATCGCCCCTCTGTCCATAATTTCCCAGTCCTGGTCTGCCTGGGGATCCCAGCCTTCACAGTTCTCAGGAGCCTCTCGTCTGCAATGACCCCTGCTCCAACCCTCACTTCCCCATTGTCTGGCAGGGCAGCAATCGCATCACCTGGGCCGATAACCTGGGACATAGAGAATGAACGTGAGAGGTCCACTGCCTGTAATTTTGGGACTTGGGAATGCTGGTCATCGGACGTTCACCTGTGCACCGGCGGATATCATCCCAGTCGCACGGAGTCTGTTCTCGTTACCATTGCAAGATGTGCAGGCATGAGCCCTTGTGCTACACGAGATGTGCTCCACAGCAGGGAGACTTATGGAAGGAGCTGCATACCTCGGGCAGGCCCGTTGGGCACAATGTTGGGCACACCCCTGACATCCACAAATGCAGCGAGTCTGACGGGAAGCGATATCGTTGATACTGTGTGAGATCATCACAGGTATCTAGCAATGTCAGGATGGGGACAGTATCCTGATTCTGCGTACGGCCAGCAGCAAGGCAGCCAGCAGCAGGGCTATGGTGCACAGGGCCAGCAGCAGGTGAACGTGGATGCTTGCAACTCCCTTGACTTCAATATCATCCTTTTCTCACCCGCATTCTGCATTTACGAGGTTGCATTGGGCATCTGCGGCGACCAGAGACATTCATGCTCGCTAGCCCCCACTCTAATGAGTCAATGACATCGACTGGAGTACCCTTTTTGCAAGTACTGCGAATAGGTCCTTCAAGTTTCCAGACGCCAATTGCCTTGCCTCGCATCGCCCTCGTACGCTTTTGTCAGACGACGTTACCCCTGCCATGATCCAATGCCACACGCCCGCCCTCGACATGCCTGACGCTCCGCATTCTGTCCAGGGTGACCTTTATGGAGGCTATGGGAACAATCAGGGCACAGGGTACCACGGGGCGCAAATGGCAGGGGCTGTACAGGACAGCAACTATGGACACGCTGGATATGGTGCAAAGCAGTCGTCTGCTGGTGCAGTGCAGGTATGAGGTCAAGATGTAATGATAATCATGCCTCGAGCCAGAGACTCAGTTCCAGGTCGACAGTCTGGGTCGACGCTGTGCCTCATATGATGCTAAGGCCACTGCCCATGAAAGTTTGTGTTTGTGCAGTATTCATATGGGTCCCAGCAATCAGCAGCGTATGGTTATAATCAACAGGGCACCCAGGGAAGCGCAGTAGCGCAAGCAGCTCAGGGCCTAGCACCAGATCAGCAGGCCAGAGTGTCACAGATTGTAGCTCAGGTCTGGTGTTGGCTTCACTCGAACCATGCCATTCCCCTCACTGCCAAAGGGCAGCTCTGAGGTTTCTGCTGTCCCTGGTCACCAGTGTGACTGCATTGTGAAAGCTCCATGCCATGCAGATGGGGGGCTCAGGCGGACAATCTGGGTACGGATCGTCACCATACCAGGGCAATACACAGGAACCTGTGGCAAATCAGTATGGTGGAGGCGCAGCCCAACCTGCCTATGGAGCAGCACAGCCTGCTGCCCAGACTTATGCACCCAGCCAATCATATGCGTCCCAGCAGGGCCCTGCGGTGGGTCATCTGTTGCTGTAGAGTGCATTGCGCTGTGTTCTTGAAGAGAAGGCTGTGCAAGTATCAGGGCTTGCTTTCAGGCGCGGAGCACTCGCATCGTAACAAAGAAAGCCATCTGCTTTTGTGGGCTGTGCAGGCGGTGCAGCAAAGCTATGGCAACTTGGGCCAGAGCGTGCAGCAGGGCTATAACAGTGGCAGTGTGCAGAGCTCACAGCAGGGCTATGCTAGCACCTCATACGGATCATCTCAGCAAGGGCCTACAGCATACATGCAACAGCAGCAACCCCAGCAAACGCAGCAGCAACAGCAGCAACCATCTCCGTACAATGCACAGGCAGGCTACCAGGCCAATCAAGCCAGTCTTCCATCGTCTGGCACCTATGGAGCCCAGCAATCTGGTGCAGTGTATGGTGGGCAAGCTGCAGCCACACCACAGGGGTACGGAACCCAGACAAGCCAGGCACCCTACGCCACACAGCAGCCCGCGTATGGTCAACAGGCACCTCGCACCAATCTGCCTGGCACGCAGCAGTCGGGGGCCATGCAGCAGCCAGCATACGGCATGCAGGGAGGAACCCGACCCTCAAATCAGGCACCCTATGCAGGCCAGGTAGCCACCTCGACTTGCGCACAGTCTCATCGCCACCAATATTCCACTACTGCTCAAGTGCATACATCTGACGCCACCTGGTTGATACTGTGGGGATTCATGCCAAGAGACAAGTGGCAGGCGCATGGCAGGAAGGGAGCAGCCTGCTCCACGCCATGGCTACTGAATTGTGCGATGGCAACTTCAGTCTTGCCAGCTTGGCTGTCTGGCACACATGCCTTCCATGCCCATGCAGTCAGGAATGGTTGCGCAGTACGGAGGAAATCAATACGCTAGTCAACAGGCAGCTGCTCCGAGTCAAGCACCCATCACGGCACCAGCTAGGCCGCAACAGGCCACCCATGCTAGTACCTACAGCACGACACCCTACAATCGGCCTTCAGCCCAGCCTCGCATGACAGCAGGCCCTGCCACTGCTGCACCTGCTTTTGGAAGGCCATCGGTGCAGGCTCCCGCAGGGAATCGTGCCAATGCCATCGCTCGGTCCGGCCCACAGCTAGCAGCTGCAAAGCCAGCAGTGCCTGCGCCTCCTGCAGGCAAGGCCAACCTGCATCGCCCGCTCGCTCTATCGCAACAACCCCTCGGCGGCCGCGCTATGGCTGTTCCTCTCACAGGCCTTTCTGATCATGTAAAACCCCTGTCATCCTCTGAGGGCCGCAAATGAGAGCTTCAGAGGTCTGTGATAACAAGAGAGTGGGCACTCAAAGCAGTCAGCTCTGCAGGGCGGATGGGCGCACCGGCTGCAAAGGCCATGCCCAGCAATGCCCGCACCGGGCGCCCAGCTGCTGTTGGGCAGAGTGCGCGCGAGATAGCTCGCCTGGCAGACTCCATGCGCGACAAGCGGGACGATTCTCGGGGTCGCGAACGCACGCGGGAAGCAGACAAGGAGCGTGCTAAGGAGCGTGTGACTGTTGTGCCACCTCGTGGCAGTGCCAGCAAAGAGCGCGATAGGGACAGGTGGGTCAAATTTATTATCTTGGATTGACAGTGCCCTGTGTAGAATGTTCATCACCATTGGATCCAGCATCTGACTCCTTCTGGATGATTTGTAGTTGGTAATTTGCAGCTGTAAGGTCCTGGGCCAAAGATGGGTCTGTGAGTACAGGGAGAGAGAGCCAGTCCGGCTGAGGAAGCCCGCTCCTGCCCCAAAGGCCTCCCCACCCCGCCGCAGAGAGCCGGACTACCTGGTGCGGCTGAGCACGCGGCCAGTGACTGCTCTGGAACGCGACTACAACGACGTCATTGACCGCTACCCTCGCCTCTACGTGTCTGCAGACTTTGCAAAGAGCGTCTCCTGTTGGGTCCAGGTACTGAGCGAGTGCGCGAGCACTTCACCTGTAGTGCCGTTCAGTTGTGTTTGTGCTGTGCTGCAAGAGCATGCACGTCTCTTGAAAATTAACCTTGATGAGCATGCTGTTCATTTGTAAGGGATGGTCAAATGGAGGCACAGGCATTACTGCTGAGTCCTGCATCGCTGAGATAGCCATTTGTGCCAACAGGCGGAGGGGCATTCCAGGGAGACAACCCTGTGGCCCCTGCATGAGCCTGTGACCTTTCAGCACGAGATGGACTTTGAGATAGCTGACACACCTGCCCCTGTATCCCAGTCTGGAACAAACATGAAACTGGTTGCCAGGGTGAGCACAAACACAGTTGGAAGTTGCCTTGTGAGCATCCAGAGCAGAGTCCTTCTGTCTGAGAACGTCAGCACATGCTCCATATTTCAGAAGTGCAAGGCATCCATAGGATTGCAGTTCCAGATCTTGAGCAGCCCCCTTGCTGTGCCAGGTGATGCTGTTGCAAGGCCTGGATGAAGCTGCCAGCAAGGAATGGACCAAGGGTACCCACCATGGTGGCCAACATCTGCATCACCTGCTCAAGTTTCTGACCGTGCGGCACGAGGTGGATGACATGGCAAAGGGCCGGACTGATCGCAGCGGCATCATGGCAGTTGGTGGCTCCTATGATCCCGCTCTGGACGGACCGCTGGAAGGCGGGTCAGGGTGAGATCAGCAGCTCTGTCTGCCTGGGATATGCCCAGCAGGGTTTATAGATCTTACAGGCTGCACTTCTCAGGAGTCTGTCAGACAATTTACATCCATGCGTAAGGCAGTGCCTCATGTAGGGAAAAGCAATGCCACTGAGAGTATACCCTTGCGACATGTAGGGCTCCAAAGGCGCTCATCAACACGTGCATCCGACATGCACGCAGCAATCTGGGCATTGACCTCAGTCCATGTTCACATTGGATGCGCTTTCTGGAGGTGCACTATCAGAGGCCGGCATCTACAATGACGCCCCCAGCGATGGAAACCTCCGAGGTGAGCTTGGCCTTCTGCAAGCTTGGCCTTCTGCAAGTAAAGCAACCAGAGACATATCCCTTCCCTGTCCCTAAGGTCAGCCCACCCACCTGCTCATAGTGGGATGCAGGTGACTGTTCTTCTCATGGCCAATGTCAGGGCGATGTTTGACAAGGACTGGACCTCAACATGGGAAGATCAGCAGGCCTGGCTGAAGCGCAAGCAAGAGCATGACGCTGCTGAAAGCAAGAAGGCCAAGGAGGTACGTGTCAGATGAGCTGCCTCTTGCACTCGCCCCTGCACATATCCTGCATATACACAGCTGCTCTCCCGCAACGCTACCAAATTTGTACGGTTTTTCCAGGCAGAGGAAGAGAAGGCCAGAGTGAAGGCAGAAGATGACGCCAAGGAGAAGGACGCCACAGCAGAGGTTGCGGCCCCTGCCCCTGCAAACGGCCCAGACTTGGCTGGCCAAGGAGCTCTTCCTGGCCAGAACGGCCCTGCAGCCAATGGACATGTGAGTGCTATTGCCTTGGCTGATCGGTGCTTGCGACATTCCTTTGCCGGGTCAAGACTCTCAGGAAGTGCTGCAGGACATCATGTCATGCTCTCAAGCTCAAGGTACATTGCTATGCAGGGAGAGGCAAAGGAGGAAGGCAAGGAAGTAGACAGTGAGCCAGCAGCCAAGCGTGCCAAGACAGAGCCAGGCGTGCACGGCGGGGAAGACGTCAAGCCCGATGGCGCCACAGCGGGATCCCTGGTAGCAGGAGACACCACCGCTGAGGTCCAGGCGAAGGAGGTGAAGCCAGCACTTGAACAGCTCATCTGGAAGAGGCTTGCTTTCCTTCCGTAGTGAAGACTCGGCTCATGCGCTTTCTCTATCAGGGGCTGATGTCTGCTGCATTGCCTGCAGGTTGATGCAGACAGAGAGGAGCGCAGCCATAAGGAGGAAGCGGTGCCTGAGCTTCCAAGGCTGCTGCTTCGTGGCAGGAAGTCTGCACATGACCGCTGGCGGTCGGCTTCAGTAAGCCTTGATGGGCTACTGGATTATGATGAGGAGGTGAGCTTAGTGGACACCTGTGACACTTTGAGGTCTTAGGGCATTGTCCTGGTGCACCCAGTGCCAATATGCATATTTGTGAGTGTACATGGCTAACACGCAAAGCCAGGCATGACTGTTGCCCACAATGTGCTCTGCAGGATCGAGATGAGCCTACCCTTGAGCTGAGCCTCTTTGCTGAGGCCTTCCAGGAGATGCTTGTGCGGGATTACGGCACCCAGATACTCAATGCGCTCTATATGGAGAGGCGAGCCCCCTCACATGTACAGAATGGGCGCTGCACGTGACATACTGTCAGCAGAGAAGCAATTGTGTCTGGAAACTTTCAAGGTCATGAGATGCCTGCATCAGCACCTCCTGTCTGACAACGATGTCTTGTGGTCTTCAGCAATCCCAGCCTGCATGCAGTGCCAAAGGCATAGCGAAATGGGGCGTATGTTCTGCAGGGAAGCAGCCCTGCGGCGCAGGGAAGAGCGCAAGCGGAAGCGGGAAAGGGAGGAGAAAGCCGCGGCCGAGAAGGCAGAGGCAGACAGCGCGGCGGGAGAGATGGCAGCGGCAGAGAAGGAAGGAGGAGAACATGCTGTGAAGGAGGAGACTGGCATCAGTGAGGTCAAGGAGGAAGGCAGTAACGTGGATGCTCCTGTGGCAGCGGGAGCGCCGCCCAGCAAAGTCCCCAATGGGGATAATGTGAGTGCCAGCATGCTTTGTGACTCACTACAGCTGGTGACTACATGAGGTTGCCTCACGGGCATGCATTACAACATTGCACTGATCGGTGATGGCTGTATGCACTGCTGTTTTGGTGCTCTTCAGCAGAGTAACATCTCTCTTCTCGAAGACACTACGCACACCTCCCGGCACCGACACATTGAATGCCTTGTGCAGGCTGTACCTATGGAGGAGGATAAGGGTGCAGGGAGTGCTGAAGACCATGTGCTGGAAGCACCGGACATGATTCCCCTGAATGGGGAGGGGCCTGACGTTGCCCCTCAGAGCATTGCCAAACCCAGGGGCGGCACCAGGGGCCGGGGCAGAGGAGGCAGGGGCCGTGGTGCTAAGGTGGGAAGACCATGCCCGCGGCTGTCTTCACTGCTGGCATTGAGCAGTGTCATGTATGTGCTATACTCAATGAACCGGGTCCCAAAGCAGAAGCTATTGGTGTTCTAGACAGGGGCCACCTACCATCCTCTAATCTTGCCTTGACTATGCCTGTCTTAGACTTCCCAGAAGGAGCACACATTTGGGGTGCATCACAAACGCAATATCTGTGCAGGCAAAAGGACAGGAGCCAGTGCCTGTAGAGGAGGCCCACGATGCAGCTGAGAAGCCTGCACGCCCTGAGGAGCCTTCTGATATGGAGGTACCCACAGCTGCTGGGGAGTCACAGGTGACCAGCGCAGCAGACATTGTGCTCTGTCATCTGAGGTTATTTATGGTGTTTGCGAGGCTTTGTGTTGCTGCAATGGGCTTGTGTTGTGGCATGCATGTCACGCCCCTGAGCCGTTTGGTGCCTTCCAGGAGGCTGGAGGCAAGGCTGCAATTAAGGCAGAGCCTGCGGATGGGGCTGCAGCTGAAACCCTGGCTGTAGACAAAGACATCAAGGACGTTCCTGAGGGAGCACCGCCACCGGATGACAAGTCTGAAAAAGAGGCTGAGAAGGCAAGGGAGAAGGAGAAGAAGAAGAAGTTCAAAGTGAACGAGGAGCTCCTGCAGGCTTTCCGCTACTTTGATCGCAACTGTAAGAACACCTGGCCTTTTATGATCTTCCTCCAGAGTCCTGATGGCAGCTGTTGTTGCTGCATAGGAGCCCTTGTGCAGTGCTGTTCGGAGGACATTTGAAAAGGTGAATGTACATTGCGTCTCGCACACCTCTGCTGGATTTTGTCAGAACACTGTGTCTGACGCTTTGCTCTGGCCACAGGCACTGGATATTTGAGAGTGGATGACATGCGCCGAATCATCAACAACCTCGGCTTGTCGCTCAGCTTGCGGACCGTCAAGGAGCTCTGCCTGAACGTGGCAGGAGGCCCTTCGAGCTCCAGGACGCGAGCAGACCGTGTCTACTACCGTGACATCACAGACAAGGAAATCTGAAAGACCCAGTAGATACTGGCAGGGCCTTCTAGCTGGGACTTTGCAGGACCCAGGGATGCAGGCGCAGAGCATGGTGCTGTGTATGCATCACACCACGGAGGCAATGTTGTGTTGGCATTTAAGAGGACCCTGTAGTCATGACCAAGAACCCTACAGATCTCTAGAGGAACCTGAAGATAGTAAACTCCATGCTTTTTGTCTGGCCTGATCCTTGCAGCTCTGCTTGTCCAGTGGTAGGATATATCATTTGCGGAATTTAGCGTATAGGCGCAATTTGCAGCAGCTCAGACCTTGCCGCCTCATACATTGCTCACTTCTGCCCGGCGTTGTCATTGCCTAGAAAGGTACTGGAGATTGTTGCTTGTTCTTTGCTACAACGCTTCTCCACATAAGTGAAGAGCTGTGTCATCTGTGTCAGGCAAAGGGTCTAATATGTCCAAAAATTGTGCAGTTACTGTGTTGAGGAACAGGACAGCATCAAAGAGCTACTTCTTCCCTATGCCTGACTTGCCCTTCTTAGCTGGCGCTCCTGCCTTCCCCTTGCCTTTCTCAGGCTCTTTTCTCTTCCCAGTATCTGACTTCTTGGTGGTAACCGCACCAAAGAAGCTTTCTAGTCGCCCTGCAATCCACAATATACATGTCAGACCTTCGTGTCCAGGACCTCTATGTGGCACGGATACAGTTGTGACTTGGGGATGCTCTCACCCTGTGTGGACTTTGACTTGGCTGCGTTGACGCGCTGCACAGCTTTGCGGACGCGGTCCTCATTGAAGCTCTTCTCCCCAACCAGGAACTTTACGAGCCCCTCTTCATCTGCTGCTATCCATTTCAGCGGTGGGACCTGTTCGCCCCTCAGGACGTTGGGCTCTGCGCCCAGGGATGCCAGCTTGTCAGAGCAGCTGCAAGGCAGGAGCCAGCAAGACAAGGCAATGGGATCCATTTGACAGCAGAAACAGCACTGGAAGACGCACCCTTGAACAGGCGCCTGGCCTCATCAAAGGGAAAGGGATCTGGGATCTGATACTTTGACTCCTTCATGCTTTCCAGCACCTTCTCAAGGCACTCATGCTTCTGGATCAGCTTGAGAGCTGTCACTCCTCCTATGCCTGCACAGCTTATGCGTAAAATTCGGCTCCATTGTCTGCTTACTGCTCACATATTGCATGTGGGTTCCCCACATCACGCACAATAGATGGACAGAGATATACCCTTGATAGTTCCGCAATAGTCACAGCCACAGAGGATGCACAGGTCCACAAATTGGTCAGGCGTGAGGTGCAACCCCTCAAGTACCTGCAGGCCACACCGATCTCGGCTTGGAGCACAGATCACCAACATTGAAAGACTTCTTTCACAAGACGCCATGCACTTTTAATAAAGGAAGATGCTGACCTTGTCATAGTCATATTCATTGATGGGGAGGTTCTGTGTCTGCGGCTTCATGAGATTCCGGACCAGCTTTGGAGTTGCAAAGGTCAGAGAGTCCATATCCTCGGATGCAATGCCATACACCTGCGTGCATCAGCAAGGTGAAGAGCTCCTGCGGCAGTCAATTTCGCTACAGTGCAGCAGCAGCGGAGCGGGCTCTGCACCTCACCAGCCCCTCCTTGCACATCTGCGCGCATTGTGCCTCTGCCTCAGACGGAGCCTGCAGGGGCACACTTGTCAGTGCATGTGCTGACATGGGGATGGTTAGAGCGACAGACAATCTTTCCTGCTCACCTCGATCACTGGGACGCCCATCAACACAAGGAGCCTCCGACACTCCTCGTTGTGTTGTGCCGTCACGCGAACTGTCCTCTTGCTATACTTCTCAATGTCTGCATCGCCCCCGGTCTGCAGCACGAGACTCCATCGCACGTCTGTGGTGCTCACACGGAAAAAGCATGCACACTCAGTGACGCGAGCCACACCTCTCTGGCTTCTGTGAGCTGTTCAGTGGCATCACCCCTCCTTTCTACCCTGCATCCAGGCGCACATGTGAGAGACTGCATGCATCATGCAGAGTTTCAAGGCAGCTCAGGGGATGTAGCAGCAACAAGCATACCGGCGTGAGAGCTCTTCCTTCTTCAGCGCCGGAGGTTTGCCATCAAATACATACCTGCACGCGTCTTGATCCATCAATTGAAGAGACCTTCGGTGCAGTTGGAAGGAGTGGACAGTGACACAAGTCAGAGGAGCCGAGGAAGAGCATTACACTGGCTTCATTCCAACCTCTAGCATCTTGGCGGTTCTGAAGAACATTCCCTGCAAATGACTGCAGCAGGACAGACAGAAGTGTCAGCAGCTTTCGACAGGCGGCTTTGAGACCAGAACAAAGATCATAAGCTTAGCCCTGGGGAAATTACCTGGTAACATCTCCTGACTCACTTGTGAGAGTCTGGTCCCCAGTGCGTCCGACAACAACCTGGCAAATACAAACCATCTTAGAACATTTGCGTGCTCATCCTTTTGACATTGCCTCAGGATGAAGAGGGGCGAGTCCCACCAGGAATTGATAGATGTGCATGCTTGCATCGATGGCAATCTTTCTTCCAAAGTAGTTGTCTATTTTCTGCTCGCGACAGCAGGCGGGAGCATGGTCTCCTAGCAGCTTCGTAAGATTCTGTAGGTCAGCGACACCCTTTAGCATCATCTCAGAGACACCGTATGTGTATTGAAAGGGCAAGGGTCGCAGATGGCCCACCTTGATCCCCATGGCAGGGCTCTCAGCTCAGGTACTAAGTCGATGAGGAAGGCAAATCATGAATCACGATCTCTTGTTCTTCAAGGCAAGGGGAGAACTGGGGCGAGAGTAGTCCAAGGAAAGAGGAAGTGTTCATGCATCAAAGCAGGCTGCTGTGATGAGCTGGCACCGACCCAACTCACCCAACCTTGTCAGCTTTGCTGGCGGCCAGGGCAGGCATAAGCATGCACATGCTCCCTATTCCCATATGTGCTCTAGCAGGTCGGCCATCGAGTGCCACTGGTCAGGATTTCAAGGCGTCGTTCTCACACTTCTAGGACGAAGCTGTTCACTGTGACTAGTGTGATGGAGATACTGTAGGGTGCGCCTAGCGCAGAGCGATGATATGCTCTAGCTAGTCACGAGTGGGCAGGGAAGAGAGGATATGCTCGAGACCCACAGGCCAGATGGCAGGCATTAGTGTTGCTGCTGTTGGAGCATCAGTCGCTGTATACTTCTACACTCGGCGGCTGTCGGTGTGCGGTTTCAATGGTCGAGGAGATGGATCAGCCTTCAGGCCCAACACTGGCCTCTTCAAGGGTGCTCACAAGGCACCAAACAGTTGGCTGGAAGGGCTTTTCTTCTTCGCAGAGGCCTTGAGGTGGGATCCCTACGTGGCGTGGGCAGACGCCAGCGCCTCTCTTGACCAAAATAATAAGCTGACGCCCTTTTCTGGGTCTGAGGTGTTCAGCGGTGTCAGGTACCTCCATGGTGAGACGCTGGGGCGATGGCGCACAGCAGACTTGCTGATAGGCTTGGTGTACCTGAGCCAGCGGGGGTATGAGGACAGCCCAGCTGCCGATCTTGCCAGTCATGGCCAGGTTGTAGGCAGGAACCTGGATGCAGGTGCCCGGAGGAAGCTGGTGGTATGTGCTCCATCTACCAGGTTGTGCTGTAGCCTGTTGTTTGTTGCCACTGACTATGTGGGCTTGCTGATACCTTGCAGTGAGGGGGACACTAATCACTGTCTGCTGTGGCAGGCTGAGCTTCGCGGCGTTCAGCGCTGCATGCGCTACTGTCGCATCTTGCGGGAGCGCCAGGCAGCTGCACAAGCGGCAGTCCTGCAGACTATGGGCATTGAGGCCAAGGACATCTATGTTCAGGTGCACAGCATGCCTACCATACCCCTGCACATAACTCTGAAGGAGTTAGCTTAGTGAGAGCCTAGGCCAGCCCAGGGCCCTTGTCGGAACAGCACTTAGCCAATTAAAGCGCTATTTACTTGATGCAGGTGCCCTTGGCTGGCGTGCTGAAGCCCAGCTACATGATAATAAAGGACGTGCAGCAGCATAGCATCTTGCTGGTCATACGCGGAACCCATTCTCTTAAGGTACACAGAGGTCAAAGTGCCCACTTTCTGGACTGTGTGTCATCCTGCATCCTTGTATATACCCCTGGACTTTTCTTGCGTATCAGTCAGCAGTGGCGCACAAGCAGGTCTATATCATTGTCCATGCGCTGCAGGACATGTTCACTAGCCTGACAGGAGCCAGCAAGCCTCACCACATGGTTGATGGCGCGGGGGTTGTGCTGGGCTACAGCCACTTTGGCATGCTGGCAGGGGCGAGATGGCTGCTACATGAGGCTCAGGAGCCCTTACGGCAGGCCCTGGAGAATAACCCAGGCCTTCAGCTCAAGATTGTTGGACACTCGCTTGGAGGTGGCACCGCAGCCATGTTGACCATGATGTGGGCGCCCGCCTTTTGACCACTCCCTGTCTTCTCTACAAAGTCCTTCATGCGCCAAGCCTCTGCGCAATCCACACTGTATGGCCTTTGCTGAAAATTGGCAGCATGTGAAGACTGGAAGTAGAGAAAAAGCTCAAGCTATCTGCACAGGTTGAGAGATGCTGCTCCTGAGTTTGCGGCTGCAACATGCTTGGCCATGGCATGCCCTGCGTGCATGACACTCGAGTTGGCTCAGTCATGCTCTGGCTACGTCACAACCATCATCAACAACACAGATGTTGTGCCGACAATCTCACCAGGTATGATGTGCTTGCCAGCCGGATTTGTATGTGAGTCAGCTAATCGTGGCCAGGCAGACATCCCCCACAAAAAATAGAGGATGCTTGGGTCTGCGTACACCGGAGGCTGACACATGTCGCCTTTCCCATTGGGAATTATCTGATTCTTCCCTGTGTGCCTACGCTCTGAGCGGTACCATTACTTGCAGGTGCTGCGGATGCTTTGCGGGAGGAAGTTGTCAGGAGTGCCTGGTATGAGGCATTCCGGGCAGACATGCGCAGCAATATCATTGTGAGGGCTGTTGAAAGCAGCCTTGGTGGGGTTGGTAGTGCTACCACGTGGACGACATCACGCCTTGCAACTGCTTCACAGCGAGTCATGTGAGCCTTCCCCTTCTGGAGCTCAGTGAGATTGTCACACCATGTCACGAGTGCCGCATGAGTCACGTCTGACATGTTGGCTCTCCTTGTCCTGACAAACTCGTCTCAATAGTAAGCATACACAGGTCTTGTATGGCAGCAGCACCTTGAAGTGGGCTCAGCGCCTTGGTGACGCAGCTCTCTGGTGATCTCCCTGCAGGTCATGCTATCAGAGAAGATCACCTGCCAAGAGACGCTCCAGTGAAGTTGAGGAGATTGATGACAAATCCTCCAGCTCGACAGCAGCTCAACCCAGAGATGCACAACAAGTTGAAATTGCACGTGCCTGGGCAGAGGATGCTAGAAAGGTGACCTGCTAAGACTGCTGTTTGGCAACCTTTTGGTCATTGAGGTGGCTGTTGATGTGCTGAAGCCGCCCGTCTGGCCTGAGTCCCGAGACATGTGTGCAGATGGACGAGAACAAGCAGTGGGCTTTCGCACTATCCACAGTGCAGCCCATCGCGCAGATGCAGAGTCTCAGCTGGAGTCAAAGGCTTGCTGAGCGTGTCAAGCAGCTCTCCTCAAACTTGTACAGGTGCCCAGCCTTCGCTTAGCTCTTCAAGCTGTAGACCCACGGAGTCAGGGGGCCGCTGCCATGTGTGTGCGCTTTGACTTGCTTTGCATCCGCAGGAGGGCTGGAGAAACATTCTCACAGCCAGCCACTGCCTCCCAAGCTTCCACAAGTGGGACAGCACAGCCAGACAGATCACAGGCCTCGACTCCGCCA
This sequence comes from Coccomyxa viridis, assembly GCA_963930925.1. Taxonomy (NCBI): domain Eukaryota; kingdom Viridiplantae; phylum Chlorophyta; class Trebouxiophyceae; family Coccomyxaceae; genus Coccomyxa; species Coccomyxa viridis. Next base: position 1,030,903 of record CAWVOJ010000012.1, read on the forward strand.
GAAGTGGCTGCTGATTATGCAAAGAGCTGGAAGCCTGTTGATGCCCCACCTCAGGCAAGCCTCCCATGCTTCTCCCATCCCCCTCATTGTTTCTGCCCACTGCATCTTGGTGTGAGCCAGGCCTCGGCCATTGGCAGCCTGCATGCCTGTGACAAGATATTAGCAAAGTTTTCCTGCTTGAGCAAAGCAATGCACAAATAGGGACAGCTGTGCAGGTTGAGGGGATGCATGAGGACAGGACGAGGAGCATGTACGACAACATGCAGCAATTGGCTGATCTACCCACGGAAGAGGAGCTGGATGAGGGCATCAGAGCAGTGCAGGCTGCTGTCGCTGCAGCAGAGCACGAAGAGGCCCTCAGACATGCTTCCTCGCCGCCAGTACAGGAAGCTCCTGCTCGCTCAGGTCTGTTGATGCCCTTGCACATTGTATAGAGGAGTCTTGTAAGCACCTGGGTGGACACAGAGCTGGCGGCAACCTCAGTCCACACTCTGCAGAAATTGGGAATATATGCCGAGCAGTGAGGGGTCTGCTTAGCTCGTGTCATACGCAGGGATCTTTGTCGGTGTGGCCGGCCAGGACACAGCCTTTGGGATGGATGGGCATGACTGGGATGGATCCCAGAGGCAGATGTGTGAAGAGCAATGGAAACGGATGACATACCCCGCGGGCCGCATCATGCACCTCCTGCCAAGGCGGCTTGTCACAGGTAGGCTCTGGCTACTTCATCAAATCCTGGCCTGAAGAGTATGCTGTGCCAGAACCCAATTGTGAGCGCCTGTTGGTATTGCATAATAGCGGGGCACATTGCCTCTGCAGGAGAGGCCTCGGGCGATTTGCAAGGTGATGCTATTTTAGATGCCACTGTGGAAGGCACAACAGACGAGCACGTGGCTGCCGAGCAGAGCAGCATGCGGAATAGGTTGAAACCCCAAGATCAGGTGCCCTCCTGATTGCGCTGACACACTGACGTGACGAAACTAGCCACCTTCCTCACATGATTGCTTGGGCAAGCTGGACTGAGCCAGTGTCCTGTGCTCAGGGTGGCAGCTCACGGCAGCGAACAGGTGCATATGAGCAGCAGCCAGTCTACACATCCATGGCCGGAGAGGACGGGAGTCTGGTCATGCTGGAGCCCCTCTTTACAGATGGCGACGAAGTGCTGCCGCCAAAGCAACAAGAGGCCTTCGTGCTCCTTGATGGGATACCTCAGGTGAGGTCACTTGCATGTCCCTTCAGGAGCCTGATCCTTATAACAGCTCGGAAGCCATAAGAGCACAGCAGATGCAGCTTGATCGATGCTTTGGTGTCGCAGGAGGCATATGGGAGAGTCAAGCTATGCAATACAATGGTTGCAGATCACTTCATCCCAGCATACCTGGCATCTCTTGGCAGCGTCATTGAAAGCTTAGAGCAAGAACAGTGAGCGATATAGGTAGCCCCATGACAGCTCTCAGCGAGATACCTGGTGTGTGTGTGCACCGGAGAACGTGATCATGGCCAATGTTGGCAGCACCGCACATCAGGAATGCCAGCGAGTATAATGGTGTTGCATCCTCTGTATCCATCTGTATGTACTGTATATAAGTGTGTGCCTATGTTGGTGATGGCATGCTAGGTCAATGTATATTCAAGGTTGCTGACACATGAGTTGACCCAAGTATGAAGAGAAGAGTCTGTACGTATACATGTAAATGTAGGTTGAGCCATGCCAACCTTGCTAGAAGGCACTGTAACAGCTTGTTGAGCTTGCAGCAGCTGCAGTATATTCTTGAGCCACATGCCAGCATGACTTCGGCTCTTGCCCAGATGTATGATCATATCACGCCCAGACAGAGAGAACAAAATGGAGAGAGAAAGACGTCTCCTCCACCACTTAGCCATGGCTGAAAGTCTACGAACTCGGGTGTCAGCGTCGGAATATACGTTCGTACAATGCTGCTATAAAGATGCGCTGCAAGACCTGAATATTGAAAGTGGTAGTGAAATTGCGTATCAGTGTGCCTGGTGGGTGCATGCAAGGTCCTGGCTCATGATCCCTCATGCCTCGCAGGCGGTGACCATGAAACTTTCCAGGGCGAAGGTATGCAGTACTGCTTCACTACCTCAAAGTTCGATTTTGATGGTCTGGTCCACTTTTGATGGTCTGGTCCACCAGATTCTTCAGTAATGCCAGCGTGGCCGCCATGTCACATGCATCTGGGCCCATGTGGTACGTACATGGGTGAGCGCTAGACGCCCGCGCCATTGACCACAACATCCATTCTCAGGCAAGACGTTACAGTCGATTCTGCAAGGAGTCACGCTACAGTCGTCCGCGCGCCTCAGAACCAGCAGCTTGTGCCTGGACCAACGACAGCTACCGGGCGAGCAGCTCCGTAAAATGATGCAGTGCCCTGTATCGGTGGTTTGGCAGCGCTCCCCGCCTTCCCTGCACACTACACAGGTATCCTTCAACATCCTTGCACCACCTTGCCTTTGCAGCAAGCTGGTTGAAGTACCGAAGCAAGGGATTGACGTATACCCTCATTCGGGACTCACCTAAAACCCGGGGTACGTATGCGGCAACTAGCGCCTTCGCTGTGCTAGACATTGTTATCAGCATAATCGGTGCAACAAGGACACCTCCCAAAACAAGCTTTGACAAGACACGCGAATCTGCAGCCTAGCAGGAGCAGGACATCACTGAAAACATGGGCGTACTCCACCTCTCAGCCTGGACCTGCCGAGATTGACGCCTCCACCAGTAAGTGCCCTGTGGCGAGGATCGTGAATGGCACGAAGGATCTTTTCAAGGGCTTCCAGGCACAGGCGTTTGACTACACCCCCTTCAGTGCCTCCAACTATCAGGCAAGCCTCCTTACCATTCACTAGACCAGTCTCAGAGTCTGCAGTGCGACTGTCTCATGCTGCTATGGCTATAATGTGCACCTGCATCTGTTTGAAGGCATCTGATCTAGGCATGCTGTTGCATGTAAAGTTTGTAAGCAAACTGTGCAGGGCAGATACAAGATGACAATGGGTTTGGAGCCCATGAACCCTCTCGATTGGATTGAGATAGATGATTGCTATGAGGAGGAGCTGGCCCTCAGAAAGGACCTTGTCAAGAACAACAGAAGTACTGTCATCCACAGCCTGCCAGGGGTGAGGCCCTACCTTACAGAGTGTCGACTCTCCTGGGTGCAATATGCTTCCTCCAGTCTATGGGCACCTCCTCATATGACAGCTGAGCCTGGATTTTACGGCTCACTCCACTCTTTTCATCAATTGGTCAGCCAGAGTCGGTGCGTCACCCCGCCTGAAACTTGCAGGCTGAGGAGGCCAACAGGGAGATGCTGGAGCTGCTGGCAGACTTCCTGCCCAAGCGCTTCCCTGACCGCTTCAGCATGGAGGGCACTGTGCTGATCAACCACTCCCTTGGGGACAGCTGGGACCTTGCTGACAAGTCCCTTGACCCCCTGGAGGTCTCTGCGCAGCTTGTACAGGTGGGTGGCCTTTCCTGCCACCAATCATTACAAGCTTATGTCTGCCCTCAGCAACAGCAGCACTGTGTTGCAGGGATGTAATGCACAGTGGCAGCTTTGAGTAAAAGGCTTGCCTGACATACACTCCAGAGCTCACCCCTGGCATATGTCTCTGCAGGAGGATCTGTGCCTGATGACTGTGGCAGACGATGGCGCCCTGCGCTTTGTGAGCGGCGCTGTCCTGTTCCCCCAGCGCTGGTCCCTGGCCGAAAAGCTGGGCATGGACATGAGGTAACCTCACTGCTGATATACCCTTTGAGACTTGTCATACTGCGTGCTCGGCCTGCCTTGTTGGTGAATTGGGCTGTCTGTAAGTGATTGCCAGAAGCACGACGTCAAGGTGCACTTGTTGCACGCAGGAGGATCCACGAGCCTGTGCCACTGTTTAACAAGGAGATCCTTAAGCCGGTCAATGCCTTCATGAATAGAATCACGCCCAACAAACCCTTCTGGCGTGCCAACTGGACGGTGAGACTGGTCCTTCTCACATAATGGGCTCAAACCTGCCGTCCCCTGCACCTGAGCCCATGATGCACTCTACGGTCTGTAGAATGCCCCGTCCTCAGCAAATGCTTGGCGAATAAGCGTCCACTGTCGCACTGCAGATCAGCGATAACCCTGAGCTGTTCCAGCCTGTTGGCGAGGAGTTCATCATGCAGGCCAACTCTGGCCAATTCATCAACGACAAGCTGTGGGGCCAAACGGTGCGCTTGATCTGCTTCTATGAACATCTCGTGTAATGCAAGCCACGACATTGTCAGTCTGCTTTGCATATTATGTGCACTGTGCATCGTTTGAATTAGCAGACACGCAGCCATGATGTTGGCAGCATCCCAGCTGTAGCGCACAGGATATACATACGGGAGGCTCAAGAGCCCTTGTGCATGCAGGAGCCAGTGACAGCAGAGAATGCAGGCAAACGCCTTCAGACGCGGTGTGAGCGCGAAACGCTGTCACGTTTTCCTCGCACTGGCGCAATCCTGTTCACCATCCGCACCCACATGAGGAAGCTGCAGGAGTTTGAGGGTCGTCCCGACAAGGTGAGACAAGCAGATCATCTGCTTAAAGCCTCTGTTGTTTGTTCTTGTCTGCATCACACAGGTTCTCACATTTGCTATGCAGTGCTCATTACTGGTCAAGATATGTTGACATTCTGGTGGAGGTTTGATCACCCCATCTGCCTGCTTGCAGGCGAAGGAGCTTGCACACGCACTACGCAACCTGCCACAGGAGCTGAAGAACTACAAGACCATAGCAGCCTTCCAGGATCAGGCCCTAGAGTACCTGGACCTCATCTCATCACAGAATGAGGCAAGGCTGCCAGAGCCTGCACTGCACTAAGGAAGGCCCCGCCTGACCTCTCTCATGCAGAGAAGGTGAAGGGCGCACCAGCAGTTCCAGGTACAGCCTACATGTAGGAGCTGCAGAATTCTTTTGGACTCACTGCAGAATTGTGAATCAGTTTTGGGATCCTGGTTGGTTGCTGGGGGATGTTTTGTCTCCCTTTGGCCCGGTCTCAAAATGTGATGGTTGCGGAATTGCCATATCATTCAACAGAGGTTTTGTGGTCTGCATACAAGCTCGGGCATCATAATGCGGTCCTGCAGATATTGTGTGCACATCACTCTGGTCGCTACATAGGGCAGGTAGTGCTTATCTCAAGCTCCGCGCTTGAGCAGGCTGTGCAGGCTGCTTTGGGAGCCTTGGTTAGAGACGCAGCCATATGGCATATGCCCCTAGCTGGGATACTCCTGGCACTGTGGCTACAGTGCTGCACAGGCTGTAATGGTATTCGCATGACACTAGAAGGAATTTGTTGGAGAGGGTTTTAAGTTGTCATGACAGAGGTGGCATGGACCTTAACCTGGCAGACAGGCCACACTCTGCCACTTGAGGAGTGGATGGTGAAAACCTGCAGGGCATGCAGTACATCAGATGGTGTTAATGTAGAGCTGCTTGTGAGTATGAAGTGCTCCCTCTTCAGAGGCAGCATTGAGGTCTTTCTGTAGAGTATTGCCATAAGGACAGCAGCTGTACAGCCAATGTCGGCCATTGAGGTATCAGCCCATAGGCCTGTCTGATACAAAGGCGTCAATGCACTGTGTTGTTCATGGTTGGGGCCAGGGGCGGTTATCCTCACGATGTTGTATTTCATCTCTGTGTGTTGCAAACCTCGCATTCTGGATATTCTTGCAATGATGGTCAAATGCTGCCATGCCCATCCGCTGCAGGTCTGGTGCAGAGCAGAGGTAGTGGTTTGTCAGCCAAAGAACGGATTGTTCTACATGGTATGGTATTCTGGTGACGGGTTGCGGGCACTGCCTACAGATGCCCTAAGATGTCGGTGCTGCATCCACATTGCACATTGCAAGAGGTCTGAGTTGAAGGGACTCCTAAGCATTTAAAATTGATGTACTGGCACCTACGGGGCCACCCAAAATGCAATTTGCTTGTGTGTGCAGCATGTAACCCTTGCGCAGAGGCTATATGCTATGTGTAGGGGCTGTTACCAAGGCAACGCCTTTAGACTTCCTCCGGATCCAGCATTGCTGCATACATAGAAAGTCATGTCTGTCCTAATTTTACCACATAGACTTTTCACATAGTGACAACAATTACAGCCGACAAAGCTACAGCCAGATAGAGCTGGGGCAAAAGATAGTAAGGCTTGCGATATCCACAGCTTCGCCGCGTCGCACACGCATGCGTGCTCAGCCTGAGAACACAAGGCCCCACACTGTTGTGGGACAGACATGCATCCAAGGCGAAACCTCAACTCAGGCAGGCCTCAATCAAGAAGGAAGCACTCAGTGTCTCCAGCTTTTGGGAAGCAGATACTTAGTCAAATCTGGATCTGCAAAGAAGCAATTGGCTCAGATGTGGTCTCCTGCTCAACCTGAGAAACCTCTTTGCATGATCCACCATGTGTGCACCCGTATATATTGTCAGCTTCCAAGACTGCTGTCGCAGTAGGAACACAAAAGCTGGTCCCGCTTGTACAGTAGTACACAATATGACTAGGGTGATCCCCTGACAAGTGTCTTCAATGCCCTTGGCACACAAGGCCACAGTCCCTTGCCTTGGGCCTCCCATGCTATGTCCTCTGAGAATGACTCAATGTCCTCTTCTTCTATGGACTCAGTCCTTTGCTGCATACATTATGATGTTCCCTTGGCAATGCTCCTTTGATACATCTGTGAGCACTGTGCAAAGCTGCAAAACTTGCAGTGGAATGCCAGAGCAAGAAAGGCTCTTCCCATGTGACAGCCATAAAGGTTGCAGATGGAATCTCCTCAAGGAGACATAAGCTTATGTCTCATTTGCAGATCAGCAGCTCACCAAATAACGGCAAGCTCATGGCCCTCCAGAGTTGACATCACAGAAAAGGTGGTTTCTTGGTCCTGCTGGGACTCTCACAGTTCCCAGTCTGCACTTCACTGCTGGTCAATGGTGTTACACAATCAGCAGACACCACATGACCAGCAGATTGTGTCGGGCCCATGGGGTCTCCTGCCAGCTTGAGTGGCCACACCATAGCAGCCTCAAGCGTGACCGCCATTTGCTGCAATGCTCCCGTTGCGGGGTATGACCGCAGAGCAGATCGCAACCAGGTCTGGCCACACTGTGCGGGGGAAGTACGCAACAATGAGCTGGGCGATCTGCACAGGCTTGAGGGCTGCCATGCAGCTGCCCAGGAAAGCTTCAGTCATCAGAGGCTCCTTTGCCAGGCTGCCCTTCAGAGCCCACATCACGCCCTGTGCCTGCAAAGGAAGGGGTTTATGACCTCCTGCTCAGCAATCTTGTCGCCAGACAGACCATCGCACTATGGGAACATGCACCGCCATTGCTTGTCCCCAGCGGCCTGGGATGAAGAATGATAGGGGTGCCGGAAGAACTGAAGGGCATGCGGCGTAAAGTGCACAGGACCCCTGAAACCTCGACATAGGTGAGTGAGTCAGCATCTGCTGCATGTAGTCTTATAGAGACTTGAGGTATTGACACCTTTTTGATGCTGTCAGGTTTCCCTGGGGCAGCCGCCTGAGCTAGGACAGCATTCAGGGACTTGCGCTCCACGGCAAGGGCATGCAGCTCGCCTCTGTACTTCTGCATTGCCTGCCGAAGCATCCCCTTTTGCTCATCGCTCACGTCCAGCTTCGCCTGCAGGGCGGCTAATATCAAAGCCCAGCACGCAAGAGTTGATACAACACCCAAGTGAGCCGAGGCAGCATCCACCGTCTGAAGTTCCTGTACACGTATGCAGCTAATGCCACAATAGTGACTGAGCCCCTCATGTCTGGTGACGGGGAGGATGCACAGCATAATGGTTGCCTGAAAGATATACAAACTATTGTACGCCACCCTGCAAATCACTGCAATTTGCAGTAATCAGCAGAGTAGCATCACATCTGGTGGTCCATAAGGGTATTCTGGAGCAAGGACAGGATGTGTACCAGCATGTCTCTCTCGTACTCCAGGTCACTGCTGGGACCCTCACAGCACTCCTGCTTGGCATACAGCCTCCACAGCGGCACATTGCTTGTGCCCTGCATGCATCTTGCCAGGATGCCCTGCAGCAGCATGCAGCAGCCCGGGTCACAACATACAGTCTGCTAGTCCAATTCTGGTATCATGGTGAGTGTAATCCTTTGCCGCTCTGCACCAGGCGACGAGCGAAGCGCTGCCAGTGCAATGACTCACCAGATCATGCGTGAGGTACGCCAGCTTTTCCTGGAGGGCATACTCGTCCGAGTCATCCGCTTCCATCTCCTTCAGGCATGCCCGCAGCGCAAAGACATAGTTCTGCACACCGTGAAAGTTTTAGTACAGCTAAAGCTATTCTTACTGCCAAGTAAACATACCAAGAAGGGGCAGGTGAATTACTACCACGGTCATCGAGCTTTGCAGCATGAGATGAGGCCCCCAATGTGACGGGGGCCTTGAGATACTCCGTAACAATGCCCAACAAAGAGAAGTCTGGAGTACCTTGTAGATGGCGAAAGCCTGGGTGAAGGACAGGGTGCTGATCTCATGGGCTGCCAAAGTGGGCCCGTCAGGCACGCTGATGATGCTGCTCTCCACACTGCCGTTCTGAGCCCAGGGGTCCAACTCTGATGCCTCAAGCTCTTGCTGCACCCGCACATGTACTCAATGCAGGAAAGGTGGGGCGGCCTGCTCCAGGTCTCACCAGTCGCGTACATGTCTATGCCCTGCGCGCTGCATGGCTACAGGCAGGTAGCTGCATGGAGGCTGGGTGGGTGCACCTGGGATGTGCGGCCATTCTGCATAGCGTGCAGCGTCTTTTCCATCTGCTTGACTTGCAGCTCTGCTTCTGTCTTGTCGGCCTCCATCTTGAGCTTGCACAGCTTCATGGCGATCAGCTCTGTCTCCAGCATTTCCACGCGGTTTGTGAGGTCCGAAAATTTCTGCTCTGCATCCCCAGTCAGCAGCACCTCAGCCTCAGCACCACAGGCGATACAGTAATCATAAGGCTGGTCTGTGAGCCATAAAAATCTGTACCGATTAAATTCCATACACCTACACCACAGTGAGGGCACTGCACATGGGTTTCTGTTGCTGCTGAGCACAACGGCAGGCGTCTAAGATATGGTCACCCAACACTGAGTCTATGAGGCAGCGCTTACTCTGGCGTTCGCGGAACTTGCGTGCGCCCCTGCGATTCCTCTCCATGGCAGCTGCTGTGCGGGCTTTCGCGCTCTTGCCTGTGCATTTGGGTGCAGGTGACTCTGGGCCGCCCCGACATCGTGCTGCTGGCACTGCTGACCTGCCCCGCGCCTTTGTCTCCTGCAGGATTTACCACCTGCTGAACGATATCTCACACCCGCTGTCGAGATGCTCGTGCATGGTTGGACCGATGCCAAGACCTGGCCAGCCACAGGCTTACTGCTCATGCTCATTGGCTGGACATCCGCAAAAGGCCATTGCATCTGCTGCAGAAGGGCCTGCATGTCTGAAAATTCTGAAGTATTTGCTTCCAGTCCATCAAAGAAATGCCTCCCGCCAAGCATCTGGAGTTCAGAAGTGTACAGGGCAATATGTCCCAGGGTCCTACCCAACCCCTACTGTGACGCTCTGCTTGCATTTTCTCTGCAAACTCTTCAGCACAGGATCATCAAACCAACATACACTGCGTTTGCAAGCAATTAGCAAAGGCCGGCAACTGCCTGTACTTCTCCTCTTCTCATGTCTGGGATATCGTGCGCATCAGCCGTAATCTTAGCTGCTTACCACTCTATCAAGAGAGGGGATCGGTCACAGGAGAAAATTGTACGGCTATCTTCTTAAGGCACTTACTACGGCTTCCAAAGCGTCACATACCAAAAGGCGATCGAACCCTCGCTTCGGCCGAAAATGGGCCCATTGCTTACGAGAATATCGCAGGGAGTATTGCACAGGAGGAGATTGCTTGAAAGATGATTTGAGGCCCATTCTACCTGAGAATGCTCCGGGAACGCCATGCTTGGCGCATGTTTCTTGTCATACGGCAGCACGAAGTCCTCGCCGAGCTCCCCCTCGAACGGAAAGGCTGACGAGCCGCTCCCGCAGAGGCTGTCAACAGATGTGTTGGGAGAGTCATCTAAAAGAGCTGGGCCGCAGCAGTCGCCAAGTAGCCCGTGTCCGTTAGGATACAGGGTGTGGTGAGGCATAGGTATAGGTGCCGGCAGGTCCAGGCCCAGGAAGCTGTGAAGATCCATCTTATCGAGCTGCGCTGCTTCCACCATGGTGACGTTCAGGTCGAAAATTAACTGAACGGGGGTGCCACAGTCGCATGTCCTGTCAGAACGGGCGAAAACCTTACCTCGCTAGGCCGATGACTCAGCAGCCATGTGATCCAGGCGTTGCATTGCAGGCATTTCTCCAGCTAAGGGGTGCCTGCTCGCGGCTTAGATCAATGCAGTATAAGGGACGAGTACTAAAGACAAGATCTGAGTGTCATCTGATGCTTGGCACCTTGAGGCAGGATACTAAGGATAGATCCCAAGTGCAACCTGCATTGCTCAGAATCAGAAAGGATACGTCTGTTAGATGAGGACAAGGGACTTGGGCTGTAAGCTGCCCTGCATCAGCCAGACACGCTTGGCCCCTGTCCCAGTACGTGCTCCGTCAGCACTTTTGCAGCAGCAACGAGGGAGGTTCAGAGACTGTCAGCCCTATCTCTCAAGATGTCCCGTCTCAGCGATTCTCAAAGACGGTGTCGTAACCTCAGCTAGCTCTACACATCTTCACGAAGTCCGAGATGCTAGGGACGCTCCCCCATTTGGGCCCAGGGTGCGAAGACAGTAGTACTACCTATCACCTGACAAGTTTGTGTCGTATAGAGTTGACACGTGACCTAACATGCAATCCCATGTGAGCCATTGTTTCATGCTACTCAACCATGCTAGCTAGCGAGGCTAGATCTGTGACTATGAAACCGACCAAGACTGTTGAATGTCTGGTGCGTATGAAGCAGGGCATGCTGCTCATGGGGTTTAGCAAGGAACATGGAGATGCAGCCAGACAATGGATGCAGCAGATGGAGCCTGGCTTCCGAGTACTCCACTGCACAGCTGCCGCCCTGGATGGAACAGTGGAGGAGGCAGTAGCCGGGACAGGCTTGGAGCAAAATGGTGCAGAGGAACACCAGCAAGTTAATGACGTCCTGCCCAGGCTCGTGCTGCTTTCTGGCATGTCAGGAGAGGAGGCTGTTGCAATTGCAGAGAATTGGGAGGAATACACAGGTTGGAAGCTTCCCCATGGCTTTCCCTGTGTAGTACAGGATGCGTGTACCCCAAAGCTGCACTGGTCGGGTGACATGATTGCTAGACCTTGTAGTGGAAGATATGTCAGCTTCACATGTACACACAGTCTGCTGCACAACTCCTAAAGTCTGAAGTGCTGGTCTCTCACTAGCTTGTCCTACCCATCTGTGCAGGCACAGCTTCTCCCATCTTCTCTACGCTTGTGGACAAGCTCCTCAGAAAGTCCATACGGACGGCAATCTTGGAGATTGTCAAGGCGCACGTCAGCAGGTAAAGGATGTCTCTCAACACGTATCACACAGCTTCATCCCGCTCGACGCTGAACCCCAGTAAATATTTGCAGCGGAGACCGGGTCTTCTTGCCCATGTCAGACCGGCATCCAGGCTGTCACCATGACAAAGGCTGTGTGGTACGTGCAGCAAGCAGGGCAAAGACGGCAAAGTGGACACTGCGGCTCTTCGGCAGATGATAAGACGCAAGATAAGGGAAAAGCAAAGGGCTGGTGCCTATCTGGTAACTGAGGACGAAGGACATGATGCTTCGATAGCCATGCAGCGGCCTATAGGAGTCAGCAGCGAGCCATCACATCACAGCCAGGGCTCCGAGAGGGAGAGAAGATGCGTAGATATGGAAAATGTCAAGGCCTGTGCTGATGATGTCGCGACACATCTGCATGCCAAGCAGCAGCAAATGCAGGTGGCGTATGCCAAGAGGCTTCTGGAGTCTGCCAGCCCACCCAAAGCACGGTCAAACGAGGGTGAGAGAAGGAGGAAAGAGAGCAAGAAAAAGGTGGTTCGGAAGGGTTTTGGTTGAAGTCTCTCTAGCTGCAGTGTTAGATCCCCTGACAAACTGCAGATACAGCTGCAAAATGGCATACTCACCAGGTACCTTGAACAGCAGAATCTACCAGTCAGGTGGTTGTCATGTAGGCATTGGGGATGGTGAACATGTAAGCAGAGCAATCCTTCACATCCACATTCAGCAAACACACATCTGTCCAGCTCTAGGGGTGCTGTGATAGCTGATCTCAGATCACAGCCAATATCCCTTCGCCACAACTGTTTGCAGATGCTCTCTAAATCACTCCCAGATCAGCAAGCCATGCTGTGTGGGTTGGGTAAGGGTCCGGCTTCCCTTCAGCCTTTGCTGTCTCTGAGTGGTTATAGAACCAGCCATTTCGCCAGCTGAACTCCTTCACTGCTGTCGGGAAATGAGCCACTGACCGAGAATATGCATGCAGTCTCTCGACATAGCCATCAGCCACTGTGATCCCAAGTGCGGAAGCCCCACCGCTTGCAAGCTCCTCTATTAAGAGGGTGACCTGCAGCATGATGTGAGGCTAATCATGCTACATTGTCATTTGTTGCCATGCTGGCACACAGACATCCACATATGCTTTGGATCGCTGTGCATTCCCTGCCTGGAGCCAGACCTGACATGCAAGGATATCGGCCTGAGATGAAGAGTGATAGGAGTCAAGAGGACTTGCCTCATCTTTGTGGGACTGCTCCACTTCACCGACCTTTGCCTTATGCCGTGCTCCAACCACCATATATGCGCTGCAATCATATAAATTACGAATTCAGCCCTTTCATGGATCTAAACACCCAAAGGACATGAGTGCATGCCACAGAAGCAGATACAGGGTCGCGTGTTGGGCAGATTGTGGGTCTTGTGGTGCATGTCTTACCATATCCAGATAAGCTTCTCCAGCATGGCCTGCTTGAAAGCGTCTCGGCTTGGCAGCTGGCAGCTCAGATCATTGTCTTGCAGTCTTTGAGCGATGGCTGCTGCATGGGGGCCCCATGCTGCCGTGAGTCCTTCTGGGTTCCTGTCCGTCTTGCCATCCAAGGGTTTCTCTCCCTTCTTCGCCACAGCAAAATACACAAGCACCTGCAGAATGCTTCCCTCCCGGATCAGATGGTGTGAGACCGGGGCATCTACCATTGCGCATGCCCTATGCAACCGTCTAGATGAGGCTCCGTATCTCTCACATAGTACAGAAGCTCCTATCAGGCGATTGAGCCAGCACAGCAGATTGGGGAGGGCAGAACAGAGTCGAATACCTGGGTATTGTCAGAGAGACCCTTCTCATCCAGCCAAGGCTGTAACATCCCGTTCTGAATGAAGACCAGATCTGCATGTGCAGAGAGGGATCTAAAATGGCGCAGGAAAAGGGCAAGGGGTGATTCACTGTGATGCAGCGAAAGGCATTACCTCTTCTGCGCTCTGCTGGTGTGGCTTCAACAACACCGTCAAGGTCGTCGTTCCTCGTACATACTATGACAGGCCCCGCAGGGCTTTCAGGAACCTTCTCTCCTCTGCCAAGAAGCACCTGAAGCGGCATACAGTTTCTTGGCAAACTTCAACATATTCTCGGCTTCATGGAAGAGATGTGGGACTCTCTTTCCCATCAACATGTGTGTTGCTATCAGCAGTATTGTCAGGTATCTATCAGCAATATCGTCATGTATCGCTTGCTTGAGAACTCACATCTATGCTGCCCATCTCTGCAATTGCTGTCCCGACTCGTCCCTTCCCAACCACTGTGAATGCCTGCATGACCACTCCAGCTAAAGCCTGAGCACGAATGCGATTGGAAGGTTGATCGCGGCATGAGAGAAGACAATTGAGCTGGGCGTACTTCCTGTTGACACCTGCAGGGTGCCATGGCGGTCCTGCCTAATCCCCTCACGCCACTGTAATGATGCCTCGGTTGGTGTACTAGTGTGGTGAAACACTGCCTGACAGTACTGTGCTGAGGTCGCAAGGCATTCATTGCACTTAAAACGAAGGTCGACACAATAAGAAATTCAATGGGGGGATGATAGCGCACGTATGTCCTGCATGAAGGGACAATGATCGTCTTAGCAGAGGATTGGGTGTATCCTGCGGGTCATCTTGGTGAAGCTGCAGCTAGCTGAGCTGCCCTGAAGGTCTGATACGCTTGCTCTCAGACATCGCTGATTATATTGGCCGTACAATGTAATGAGAAGTTCTCGTATTCCAATCTGTGCCAGCTGCCCCGAGGAGGTGCAAACTGCCCAGCTGGGCATTGAGGGACTCCCATCGGATACTCTAAGTGTCCATATCTGACACTCCAGAGTTTAAGCAGCGTGAAGCTATATTAAATTGAGCAGACGCAAAGACAGACTGAGCTTAAGCACTCTATGTCAGTGGTACATGCCAATCCAGTCCAATGTATATGTCTACTGCAAAGACCACGTGGGAACAGAGTAGTTGCTGTGTTCGGCTCATCCCTCAGAAGGACTGGTCAGCAAGGTCTTCCTAGCATCAGAGGACCACTGCCTCGACAAAGTAGCAGATCCCAGACAGATATAGCTTTGAGGCAGAGCATCACGGTTCGGCCTGCCATGCTCTCGGAATTGGATGACATAGCATGGCTCCGGGCAGAAGCATTCTACGAGGTAGCTTGCCACTGTCAGCTATGCTGCATCTGCATGCAGGCAGGCGGGTTGTGTACCAATAGCTGAGTCACCCAGTGCTGTCCTTATGAGACAACACCCAGAAGGGCATCCCTCTGCAGGACCAGCCGCATCTGAGGTATGTCGGCTCCTTCAAGCGACAGTTCAAGGAGCAAGAAGCCCGATCCCTTAGAGACCGGACAAGGCATAGACCCGGGCAGGCAGGACCAGATTGTGTGTGCCTGGCGGCCATCAAAGAGGACGAGAGCAGCAGTGCGGAAGTGATAGGTACACTGGATGCGGAGCCACCAGGATCAGCGCTAGCACAGGGGCGTGAAGGAGTCCCAGATGTGAGTCACTTGAGTCCCAACGGAAGCTGCACTCCATGACCTTGCAGCTCATGATCTCAGGTTGTCATATTGTTCTGCTCACCGCACACGGAGTTCACTCACATGTGAGTGTTCCATGGTGCAGGATTCCACATATGTGCTCAATGTGGTAGTATCTAGCAAGCACAGGGGCCAAGGGATTGGCAGCATCCTCATGGCGGCTGCAGCCGGCATGGCCAAGGAGGAGTGGTCCTGCAGCGCAATCTGCGCACATGTATCCGCACAGAATGATGTGCGCCCCGGTACTCAGCTGATGTCTGAGGCAAATGCGCGTATCATGTGTTTGCCTCATGTAAACCCCAGCATAGCACGTCCTCATTCCTTTCCAGATAAAGGTTGGGGATGGACTGTGCAGGCTGCCATCGCACTGTACAAGGCCTGTGGCTATCAAGAGGCGGCAACAACACAATGTGCTGCGCCAGCAGCTCCAGGAGCCCTACTAGGTGAGGAGGAACCATTCAAGATGCGGGATATCCCATACGGGTGACATGCTGCTCTTCAAGCCAGGTTCCCATGATCATTATGAGGGCGAGTTCATGCCGGTCTGTCTCTGGGTGAAAGAGAAGGTGTGGACTCTCAGCCACTTCCATGTATCTTTTGCAGGCAAGCAGCTCTTCATGGTAGCGTCGCTATGACATGCGCGCAAGAGGGTGGGCAAGCTTCCAACAAATGGAGTGGCCAGCATGCCGTTACGATTCCGCGGCTTGCAATACCGTTGTATCCTGGGCAAGGTCAGCGAGTGCAGCTCGAAGAAGAGCTCAATCTCAGGGCTTTATCTCTGTTGGCTTCGCCTTGGAGGCAGTACTTGCTGACAACAAGTGTGCAAAAGCTCGGGATATTGATGTTCCGCGAGTTGATTGTTCTTGAGTTTGGCCTTCGTTCAAAGATTGTTGTCTGATACGACTCTTAGGTGTGTGCATATACCAACGAAAAAGTGTGGTATAAAACGCTGGCGGGCTGTGGAATCCAAGACGAAGTGCCTTAGCCGATGAGCCAAAATTGGACCCATCTGGGGCAACGCATTGTGGAGGAATGAGGGGCTTCTGCACAAGGTCAGCCACAATGAGCTACCCGACATCCCTGCACTTGCCGAAAGTGCCCTGTCTGTCAGTGTTTCACTCTTTCACCAGAAGCCCAGTACGGGCTGCAGCGTCTCGGCGATTTGCTGTGATGGCAGCAGCTACTGAACGACGCACTAAGAAGGAGACAGTCGAGAAGGTCAAAGAAGACTTGACCGCCCACATTCACGAGACTCGCTGCCATCCTATCCTCATCAGGCTTGCATGGCACGATGCCGGCTCTTACGATAAGGTGCGCCCTCATTGACTGTGCCGCCTTGGCACACGAACATCGCCCCTCTCCTGTCTACAAGGGAGCATCACACAATACAGCTTGGCAGATCTTAAGTTGTGCATGGCTGTCCTTCTGTATCATCATTATTGCACGCCAGTCTAAGACATGGTGCTGATGCCCTGACGATCGTGAGCTATCAAGGCCTGTGACACCAGGGAGCAGATGCTTGATGGCTGCAGACAGGCTGTCTGTCGTTTCTTTGTGCAAAGCATTGTGGTAGCCGTCGTATTGCGAAAAGTTTTGTTCCCTGTTGCCGTGATATTTTTCACACGCTTCGTTCTGGAAGGTTCTGCGCACCTTAGAACTCACGTCGTGTTGTGGTTTCTGCTCATTTCTATAACTTCTGTAGTGCTCAAGCATGTTTTATTTTTGTCACAGAACAAGACTGAGTGGCCTTGGAGGGGTGGTGCCAATGGATCTGTCAGGTTCTACCCAGAGATTTCACATGCCGCCAATGCAGGCATGTCCTCTTCGCAACTTGCTTTGAAGTGTTTGTTAGATGCTTTTTGGATTTGTATACAAGCAAATCCCATTCCTGGAGGGAGGTTCCAACCAGGAAGTCTGGAAACTCCAATGATCACTCCCCTGATTCTCTGGTTGCGCTCCCCCCGTAAGGGGTCAGCTGTGCCTGCATATATGGAGCATGGCTGGGACTAGCATGACTGTCCCCTGCCTAGGTGAATGATGGGCGATGCAAAATCAACCCAGAACATGCTCAGCGCCGAAGGAAGCTGGTAGTGGTGCATCTGACGTAGTGGTATGCTGCAGGTCTTGAGGGTGGAGTCAATCTTCTGAAGTGTATCTCTGACAAGTATGAGGACATCACATATGCTGATATCTTCCAGCTTGCATCTGCCATTGCAGTAAAGGTGTGCTGCGCTCCTTGAAGTAGTCCAGTGGCATGCTGCCCTCTTTCCTGCCCCGAGCTTCAGTGTCATCTGCTCATGGCGCGCCAAAGTCACGCATCCATTCTTCACTGCATGTTCCTTTCAGGACGCTGGTGGCCCTTCTATTCCTTTGCGCCTGGGCCGCAAGGATGCTCCGGGACCAGAGTCTGAGCAGCCCGAGGGAAACCTTCCTGGTAGGTGTCCCTGTACCAGTGCCAGTCCCTGCCTCTCCCTACTGCCATTCTACTGACTCGCAGAGGCGCGTTTGCCTATTCATCGGTGCTGATAGCCTGCTCATACCTTGCACAGCTGCCTGGTGCCATACATCTGGTTGTATCCGTCAAGGATCGCAGTCAGGCACAGCAGTGGGTGTTGACGTGCAGCGGGAGGAGCTCCCTGGCCCAATGGCGAGCCTGGTCCTGGGGACCATCTTCGCAAGATCTTCTACCGCATGGGCATGAATGATCAGGAGATCGTGGCTCTGAGTGGTGAGCTTTCGTCTGTGACATGCAGCACTTGGCTGCTTCATGTGCTACACTCCAAGCGCATCCCCGGACCTGGACGCCTATGGTGCAGGATTATCCTGTTGGCAGCGCTTGGCATCCTCGTGCCTTCTCTGCCATGAGCAACACCAGACGCAGCTATGTACAAGAATGCACATCTGCTAGCAGGGATGTTCGGAATACAGGTGCTGCAACGTGGTTTCCTGAGAGCTGTGAGCTGTGAGCGCAGGCGCACACACGCTGGGGCGCGCATTCCCAAACAGGTCTGGCTTTGGAAAGGACAGTACCAAGTACACGAAGGATGGCCCTGGCACCAAAGACGGTACCAAGGGCGGGTCTTCCTGGACTCCTGAGTGGCTGAAGTTTGACAACAGCTACTACAAGAATGCGAAGGAGCAGCATGATTCTGACCTGCTGGTGCTGGAGACAGATGATGTTCTCTTCAGAGACGATGGCTTCAGGTGGGTGAGACGGCCATTCTCAGTGAAGTAACGTGCGTAGTCTCCTCTGAAGAGACTCCTCTGGCTGCGCTGTCTTCTGGGTGTGTGTGAATGTACCATTTGCCTCCTGCTGAGATTAAAGTGTGGTGTGGGCATGTGTTCCTGTAACATGTGTTGAGACTGGAAACTTTGGTCTGGGATGATTTGACCAAAGTATTCTCTGCATGCAGGCCATATGCTGAGAAGTATGCAGCAGACCAAGATGCATTCTTTGCTGACTATGCAAAGGCCCATGCCAAGCTGTCTGAGCTGGGGGTAGATTGGAACCCTGAGCCCTTTCCAGTCACCGTCTAGCTGTCTTCCCATTGGAAGTGACGGTCTGTGAGACCACTCCTTGCCATGGGACATCATAGCATGGAGAAGTACTGCAGCTACTTTCGCTAACTTTGACACACTCGACAGCTTGACTAGCCATTCCAGATCTCTTAGGGGCTTTCTACACAGGCAGCCTGTTGCCAGTCTCCACTGCAAACATTCTTGTGAGGGGCTGCTGGATACTGTGCTGCACTTGGCAAGCTTCCTGTGAGTGTCCTCCTGTACATAGACTGCACTAGCTAGTCTGGGGTTCCTTGTCAACTGGTGTGCTTAGTGGTATCCTTTAAAGCGGGATTTGAAGTGGTCCCATGGAGACCCGCATTACCAGTGCCTAGGGACAGAAATGTGACACGTCTATGATCAAGCCGCCATATCAACAGACACTGCCTCTGCAGTCAATGCATAGTGCAGCATTGGACAGTTTGGTAGGTGTTGTGGGGCCTTTGGCAATCAGCGCCATATACAAACAAGGGCTGCCAGTGGATGAAGTAGGTTCCAATCATAGGTCTAGACTGGTGCGTGTAAGTTTCAAGTCTATACAATTCATTGATGATCTGTTCTGGCTGGCTGGCTGAGTCCCTCCTTGTAGACAACTTACGGTCGCTCACATGTCATTATCTGCATGAGTCCTTAGTTGCAAGGCAGCCTTGCTGCTCAAAGGACATACAGGCCACAATGCTGCCACATGGCTCATCCAATTGCTGTCAAGGATTGCTGAGTTGTTGCACTACTTGCTCTCATCATACTCTCATCACACTGCCCAGCACAGGCACCACCATACCCCTCACCCTCAGGGGGCTCGCTGCATGACCTGGGCATCAGGCGCAAAAGCATGGTGCGCAGCTGCTTGCACCCTGGAAGGCACCCTTGCGATACTCTGCAGACTGGCATCCATCTCCGCCTGGCGCTGTGCCAGCCGCTGCTCAATGCCTGGCACATGCCTGAAGCTGCTGTCTGTCACATCCAGCACGTGTATGCCTGCAGAACAGCATAGATGCAGAGGAGCTCCGTAGCCTGATGCATATATATCTGCCAGGGCATCACCTGTAGGCTGAAGGTGCTTCTGTGCACAGGTGGCTTACAGGAGCTCGTCACGTCAAGCCTGCCCAGCACCTATGTGACACCATGACTCGACCCTCAGATAAGGCAGTCTTTGCCCTGTAAGTTGAAAGTGTGCCGCGCACCTGGCCCAGCAATCCCCCTCACAGCCGACTCACGCAGTTCTTGATGCCTGCGCAATGAAGACATGTTGGCAGTGAATACATCAGTCTGTAGCTTAGTGGCTGCTACTGTCCTGCTCATCCCATCTATGCAATGTATGGCCATGGAGCAGAGTGTCAAGCATGGCAGGGAAGATGATTGATGGACATCAGAGGGCGACACACGTGGCGCAATAATGGCAACAGAGATGGACCAGGCAGTCATCGCATCCCTGCAAGCACGGCAAAGTAATTGCACGCTCTGTATCAAGGTCAGGTTCTACCCAGTACCCCAACTTGCATGGAGAGTCAACAGCAACATGGGCGGGAAGCTCAGTCAAGCTCAGGATCAGCAGTGCGCATGACTGTTGCCGTGTAGAACTACATACCGCAGGGAGTCCACATGCGCTTGGAAGGTTGTATCTGTCCCGCAGTGCCATGCGGGATGCACAGGAGTACCTACACTTCCATCAATGATTTGGTCAAGTTCCTCAATATGCCTACTACAGGCTCCATGAATGCTATCACAATGAAGAGAGAAAGGACCAAAAGTTGGGACCTACCATGCCATGAGGTTGAGGCCATATGCCCCGAAGCCTGTAACCGCAGAGTGAGCGCACAGGCCCAAGACAACCTCTGCAGAGCAGTAGCAGCTAGAGAGACTGCCAATGACTGCCTTCCATGTCCTGCATCAGCAAATGTAGTCACCATAAGGTGGTTGCTTCATCTGTGCAGAGAAATCGGGAGCTCCAAAGCAGAGATCATGATGCGCAACATCACCACGTGCATGGTATAGTAAGCTTTTGGGTCACCTGACACACTAGGCCAATGAGGCATGCACCTGTTGAAGGCCTGATGTGCGTAACTGTTCTTGAGTGCGCCCCCATAGACAGTCCGAGCCCACCGCGTCGGGTGAATGCCAACCTGCAGTCACAAGCTCATGTCAGTGCTGTGTTATAGCACAGCTTCAACGTGTACAGAACAGCTGCTCCTTTCACCCCTAAAGCCTTTGGTCTTCATTCACTTGCACCAATCAGACACTGCACGTCTGGTGTCCATGTGAATGAGGTAAGGCTTGAAGCCCAGGGGCTGACCCAGAAGCACTCGCTGCAGGTCCTGCCAAAGCATGCGCCACGCCACTGCATAGAGGCGCAACTGTTTGCATGGCAGGGCGGGGCATGGCGGGTCAGAATGCAGAATGGCATGTGGTCTGCCTGAGGCAACTTACAGACCACTGAGACAATACACTCTGCAAGAATAAGAAGATGGGTGAAGATGATGCCCTCCTGCTCCCTGCTCGCTAGGTGTCAGGAAGAGCGATATCATGCAGGGCATGAGAGAGCATACCTGCCAGCACCAGGGATCAAAGGAGCTCCAGCAGGGGATGTGGACAGCAGCTTTCATCATACGCATCCTTGGCGCCCAGCACTGCAACCAGCATACTCAGCACCCATGCATGGCTCTTATTGATGCGGGTACTGGTGGCAAACATCCTGAAAAGTGCTTCATGAAGGGAAATGGCAAGCACCACCAGACACTGTCAGTTGCAGGAATCAGGTGAGTCGATTGCACCTCAAACAGGCCGTGTGTCCAGCTTCCATCAATCACAACCGGGCGATGCTGCTCATGAACCTCTTCAATGAGGGGCGGGATCTGATCCCTGTAGTCTCCTGTACTCAGAACAGTCATCAGGCAGACTGGTCGTGGCGTTCAGGTTGACTGAATGCGAGAATAATTGACAAGATATCAGTAATGCTGACTTGCAGGTCTTGCAGTCACCTGGAGGGGCATGCCAGGTCATGGTGGGTGGGGGAGTCCAGCATGTCTGCCAAGTCTCGCCCGGCCGCCTGCAAGCCACCCTATCAATGAAATCTCATCTTACATCTCGTGTTGAGCATCTTCCAATTGCCAAAGCCATCCGCATAGCAGCATGGAGGAGCGGGATGTCGCCTAAGAGCGTGGGCGGCTTGAGTCTCCAGTGCTGGCGAGCGCGGAGGAAAGAGCGGGGGCGGAGGTGCCGACATTATTCTATCGAGCTGATCAGAGTGCTTTGCCATCGTGCAGACAAGGAGGACAAGCAACGGTGACACCTTGAGATAGGCCTGCGTCAGTACTAGCGGTCGACAAGATGCACGTATGGTGTCTACACTGTCTTGGAACTACACAGGCGGGATCTTTGTGCCTTCAGACATGTCAATGGTGCTCAACTTCTCTGAAGAGAACTCCGACTTATCATCCTCCCACGGGAGCCCGCGGAACATCGGTATGCTGTGCATTAGCTTCCACATCTCTGGCAGCTGGTGCATGAAGGTCTGCACTTGTGCCTCTTCCGGTCACCACACGTTGGAGTTGGAGCTTGCATGACATCAATAAGCTGCGTTGAGCTATCCTTGACGTCCTGGCTGTGAGTATATGCCGCATTTTGCAGCCCGGCTTTGTTGACATCGTACCTATGCTGGCTTCATGCAAGATAGGCAGCAGTTGACAACAAACACGCACAATCGAGTTGTAGTAAAGTGAGCTGAGGAGATTGACGCAGGCAATTGTTGCGCGGGGGCAGAGTTGCCAACTATATGACTTAAAGCCAGTATAAGTACGAGGTCGTTTGCAAGTATGTCGAGGAACCCCTTCGGCTCTGAGGCAGTCCCGAGGAATCTGGACAACGAACACACATTTGCCCAATGGTTCCGCGTCGCAGATACCGGTTCGTCCCTTGCAAGCACCCCAGATCTAAACATCTACTTTGCTGCCCACCTTGTGTGCATACTCTCTCCCGATACCGAGCATTAGTCAACAGCGTGTTCTCTTTACTTCTGCCGAGTGACAATCGCGGGCCATGTTACTCGTGCCAGGCTCCCCAATATCATCTTCCTGCCCTCTGACAAACATGGTATTATGCGCAGACTCGGATGGGAGGCTGACTGGCGCAGACGCCGTCCGCTTTTTTGAGCGCTCTGGACTACCCAGAGAACTTCTTGCCAAGGTTCGCCCCTGGTCCTGGCGGCATGCTCCTGTGACAACTGCAAATGCTCCATGCGGGTCTAGTACTGTTCCCATGGTGACAGCCTGCATCTTTGCACAGGTATGGAGCTTGGCAGACAACAGCAGACGAGGTTACCTGGATGTCAGGGGCTTCAGCAAGGTGCGAGCCTTCTCCTTCCTGCCTGCTGTCCCCATGCCCTGGCTGCCCACGCAGATGGAAAGCAAGCACACTCAGGGAGGCTTGCATATCAACCTCAATCTTGGTGCAGGAACAATCGCATGCACTGTGCAGGCGATGGACCTGATCTCTGTGGCTCAGAGGACTGGGGAGGTGTCAGCGGACGCATACAGCGAGGCCTACCATGAAGCCAACGGCGTGCTGCCACCGCCTCAGATGATGGGCATCGAGGAGATGGTGGAGAGGATGCAGCTGGCAGATGCAGATTCCAATCCCTTTGCCTCTGGAGGCACTGCTGAACCCGGCCACAAGGCGGTGGATGGGGCATACTCAGGTGCCCCATCGCCCGGTCCCGGGGGCCAATTCAGGCCTCCTGCCATCATTCCCCCGGCGCCTTCACCGCCGCGCTCTGTGGTGAGTCTAGCACCTTTCCCTGCACCCGCATGTCACCCACCCAGTGTACCTGCCCTCGGTTGCACCTTGCCATGAAGCATGCACCACCCCTGCTTGCGCTTCAAGGCTTGCTGTGTTGCGAGCTGCAGTGATGGACACTCCGTGTGCGGGTCCAAGTATTGCGCATGTTTTGCAGGTGTCAACTCCAAACACCATGACGCCAGGCTCCACCCGCAAGTCAAATTGGGGTAGGACAAAGACAAAGAAGTCCAGACTCTCCACTGCAGAGTGCTCATCTATTGTGGATGGGCTCAAAGTGATCTACTTCGGCAAGGTGCGCCACAGCATGCTGAGGTGATGTCTGCTGCCTTGAGTGGCACGGGGCTAGCTGCTGCAGATGCCCATAGTCATGACCAGTGCCACCAACTTGATGTCATATCATGTGTGCTGCACAGATTCGGCCTCTGGAGGAGTCCTACAAGTTTGGCGCATTCTTCTCCTCTTACCTCAATGAGAGCGACTTCTACGCCAAGCCCTCAGTGCTGCTGCTGGGACAGTACTCCACAGGTGTGCAGCACAGCCAAGTCAGTCCCTCCCGCATGTTCACCGAAAGAGTATACCTGAGCTCAGAGACATGGGCACGACATGCTCTTTTAAGTGTGTGTGCTGGTATGAGCCACTCATGATCCAGCGCACAACAGGAATGAGGCTAAGGCAGCCTCGCATGCAGTGAAGGCACTTTTATTAGCGGGGAGACAGGAATAAGATACACAGGCATGGGTGGCATGGTGCAGGAAAGACAACGTTCATCAAGCACCTGCTGGGCAGGGAGTATCCTGGCATCCACATAGGCCCCGAGCCCACCACAGATCGCTTTGTGGTCGTCATGGGAGGCATGGAAGAGAGACGCACTCCTGGCAACACCCTCATCGTGCAGCCAGACAAGCCATACCAGGTGTGCGGAGTCTCTTCAGAGGATATCAAAGAGATCTGGTTTTTTTAAGCAAAGCAGTGGTCTGGCTTTATGCGGTCCCCTGTACCTAGAAGCTGGGCTCCTTGCGCATCAGATGCTCTGCTCTGTGATTAGCCTTTCTTGAGAGAGTGAGTAACACATGTTTGTTGAGACTGCACTCCTGTCAGCCACAGCACCACTCACATCAAGGCAGGTGCTCTGGAGAATGATGGCAACTGTACTTGAGTATGAGATTGCCTGCAGGGACTGTCGCAGTACGGCAATGGCTTTCTGGCCAAGTTCGAGGCAGCAGCTTGCCCGAATCAGCTGTTGGAAGAGGTCACCTTGGTCGACACTCCTGGTGTTCTGTCTGGAGAGAAGCAGCGCATTGAGGTATGCCCTGGGCTCATTATCTATCAGCAGGGTCTGCCTCAAGCATGCTGGCAATGCGCCCCAAAGCAGGACATGCCATGAGAGCATATAGGAGTTCTCTACCCACTCCAAGAGCTTGACGCTGCATGCGTGCGGGGATATTGCATCTACCGAGGTCTGACGCATTCGTGCGTGTGCAGCGTACGTACGACTTCATTGAGGTCTGCGGGTGGTTTGCGGCACGCTGCGATCTCATACTTTTGCTCTTCGATCCTGCCAAGCTTGACATCAGCGATGAGATGAAGCAGGTCTGTGCTAATTATCTCCTTACTCTTAGTGAGGGCACCCCTGAAGTGCTTCTGGGAACTCACAACATTCATGGGTCGCTGCAGCATTGTGGGTCCTCAACTCTGCATCACCTCTTTTAAAGCTAGACAGGACAATATATTGACCAGCTTGCCACAGCGGGACATGCAAAAACAAAATTGGCTCTTGATGCAATGATGTCTGTGAGGGGCCCTGTGCACTCCTCTGAGCTTGAGTGGCATCTGCAGGTGATCCAGTCACTGAAGGGGCATGATGACAAGGTGCGCGTTGTGCTGAACAAGGCTGACCAGGTGGACATGCAGCAGCTGATGCGCGTCTATGGCGCCCTCATGTGGTCTCTGGGCAAGGTCTTTAGATCCCCTGAGGTAAGGACTTTGCTGATCAGCGCTCATCCTCTGGGCCATGCCATGTCGTCCCGGAGCATACACCACATACAAAGTCCCGCTACGCAGCAACCTATCAAACCTGTGCCATCTGACAGAGGCCACCATGACATACTGCATGTGGGATACTCTCACAGAGACTGCTCAGAGGTTCATCTACAGACAGTACAGAGGTCCAAGATTCCTGCCCATGCCTGCAGGTATGCAAGGTGTACATCGGGTCCTTCAACGCAGACAAGCCAGTGCGGTCTGATCTGAATCCTGCCGGTGTGGAGCTCTTTGAGAAGGAGCAGTCCGACCTGCTGCAGGACCTGTACGATATTCCCCAGCGCGCATGTGACAGAAAGGTGATGACTCCTGCCCTTCTCTCTCTGAATGTGCCAGCAACAGGTCAGAGCAGGCGTAATGATTGCAGATTTAGAGACCGAGGATCCCGTCAAATGCATCAACCTGACATCCACTCTATCTCTCAACGCTGCTGCAGGTGAACGAGTTTGTGAAGAGGGTGCGGGCAGCCAAGATCCACTGCCTGATCATGGGGCACTTGCGCAAGCAGATGCCGGCCATGATGGGCAAGCAGAAAGCGCAGGAGAAGCTGCTCAAAGATCTGGGCAACCAGTTCTCCTATGTCCAGCGCGAGCACCACCTTCCAGCAGGTAGGTCCAGTCTGTCCAGCTAAGCATCACAGTGAAAGACAGCCGTGCTGACTCTAGGGCCAAGACTCCTCCTAGTCTCGTGCAGTGTCATGAACAATACCCAGAGCTTTCTGGTTTATTGAGGGAGCATCTGCATCAGGCACACAGCCAGAATTCGCACGGCATTGTCACCAATTTACAGTGCGGGCAAATCATGTTGCAGGAGACTTCCCAGATGTCAACAGATATAGGGAGATTCTGAGTGGCTACGACATCTCCGCATTCCCCAAGCTGAGAGAGAAGGACGTCAAAGCACTGGAGGAGACGCTGTCAATCGACATCCCCACCCTTGTAAAACAGGTACTAGCAATCCTTGGGCTTCCCAAAAGCTCAACTGTCATCCACACAACTGAAGCAGGCACAGTCAGTGCATAGGTACTTCAGCAATGTCAAATGTGTTCTGAAACATAAGATCATGCATAGTGCATGGCATCCCAGCAAAAGCTTATACAGTGCCCTAATCATAGACTGAATGAGCGGGTTTGTAATTTCGGGACCTGGCAACAAGCAAAGCTGATGCCCAAACGTGCTGCGCAGTTCGACAACCCTTACGGATAGGGCGCTGGAGACGGTCACAGTGCCCAGCCAAGAAGGGCAACGCACCTATGTTGACATACTGGTTTACTGAGATAGCAGTACAGCAATCGGTCGAGCCTTTGTGACAAAGGTTCGGTGTTGCCATGAGTTGACATGCAGCTGAGGTGGTGCTTGCGGAAGGCCACTGCAGGATACCAGGTTGCATTGTTGGGCATGAAAAGGCCTGTTGAAAATTTGTACAGTAGCATCAAAGATGCCTTGATGGCCTTCAACAACATTGATTGGCTGGTGTGCTCGAGCGAATGGCTGTGCTAGAGTGTTGTTTGACTTGATGTATAGGAACGGACACTTTACTGGCGTGTAAAATGACTGGATGCTAGCTGCTGCCTCCTCTCTGCATAAGATATCACACCTTTACAGCCTGGAGCCGTTGCAACAAAGCTCGTGTCTCGCTGCTGAAAGCGGACACATCCTCATCAACGCTGGCGCATGCAAGCGCCTTTCCGCCTTCCAGCTGCTGGTCAGGAGCTGCTGCCTGTTTCTGGCTATATGGCTCTGGGGTGCTTCTTGTATGTACAACTGACTGCTTTGTGTCAAGGGACCCAGTCCACAAGTTGTCCCATGATGGTGTACCCAGCCGTTGCCGCAGAAGCTGGGTTGTCTGCTCAAAGTCGTCAAATCTAAGATTGAGACTGCACTCCTCACGCCTGCATGTCAAGCATGCTCTGCCTAACATGTGCTCTTCACGCAGGCACCTGCTCCAATGGATGTCAAGTATGTCCTTGCTCTGACTGCATCCCAAGCCATCTCAGTCCTACGCTGTGATGGCACATGCTACGCAGACATTTCCTTTGAGTCCAATAGCAATGCCTGATCTGGTTTGCACGAGTGCAAACCTCTGCGCGCTGTCACACTCAGCCATCTGAGTATTCCTTTGCTGCACCTGTTGCTGGGCAGCGGCTTGCAGCCGCCGCTGCTCCTCCTGCCGCCTTTCTAGTGCCTGCATGCAATGCGTGTCCCCTCACTCACCATCAGGCGTTTTGCCATACGCAGCTTTCACTCGCAAGCCATCACACAGAGCAGCACACGTCATTGGGTGATGAGGTGCCTGCCTGCAGGTGCATGCGCTCCTCGGCGTTCTTGAGACGCAGTTCCAGCTCCAGGGCCTTCTCTCTGCAGGCTCCCAGCGCGGCCTCCAGCTCCACTCTTCTCAGAGGCTCACGCAAAAGGTCTGCATGCGCAATCCCACATTCCATCTCTGTATGCTTTGGCAGCATATGTAGTACAGCAGGAGCACACGACCTGGCCGAGCGCAGAGCAGGCTACTGGTGACAGCATCGATCCATGTGACCAAGCATGTACGGCGTCGTGTGAGGCAGCAATATTTTTACCTCTGTGCTTCCTGCCAGGACTGCAACAAGTCTGCTCAGTACCTTGCGTGGCAAGTCTACCGTGATAGGCTTCTATCTGGTTGTTGCTCTGACCTGTAGGTAGGCAAGTGAAAGTCTTGATTGTAGGACTCGGCCATGCAGCAAAGCCCAGCTCCCGCTAACAATGCGGCAAGCAGTTGGTACAAAGGGTGACAAGAGGTGTTGGCCGGCGCACCTGTTGAGCATGGGTGGCAGAGGCTGGAAGTCATCTCAGCGAGACAGCTGGCCAACTGTTTTCTCATGCCATGCCCTGGAGATCTGCGTCCAGTGCATTGCCTCAGCATTAGAATCCCACACACTACTGATCAGTGTTCCAAGACTCAACGCAATGCTCTGTGCTTCCTGCAGCACGCTGGCATTGCAGAACATGGGG
Organism: Coccomyxa viridis; assembly: GCA_963930925.1. Taxonomy (NCBI): domain Eukaryota; kingdom Viridiplantae; phylum Chlorophyta; class Trebouxiophyceae; family Coccomyxaceae; genus Coccomyxa; species Coccomyxa viridis. Next base: position 1,059,381 of record CAWVOJ010000012.1, read on the forward strand.
CTGGGGTAGCCTACCGGCTTGCAGACTGCCTGGGGGTCAAGTATGGAGCTAGGGCCCAGCGACCCAATGTTGGGAGGGCGCCTGGGTATGGAACAGCTGTAAAGGGGTGCGTCAGCCGGCCAGTGCGTAATTGTAACAACAGCAGGCGGGCATGCAAATTGCGATTTCGCTTCCAGACCCTGTTTGCTGTCTCGTGCCTGCGCATGGACAATAATCCCGCCTGGACCCCTGTTGTCATTGCCCAGAGCTAATTGCCTCAAGGGGTGCAGGCCTTTCGGATAAAAGCAGGATTTGACTGGCATGCATGAACACAGGTTCGGGCCCTAGAAGGATAGCTTGCCTGAGCTTGTCCATCCACTGCTTGACTCTCACACGAGCGTCTCGTCGTAGAATGTCCAAGTGACTGGTGATCTCGAACACTATCTGCAACAAAGTGGAGGCCCATCATACCTCTGTCAGCAGGCACCGAACAGCATGGTCTGGTTTCATGCCGAGGCTCTAACCTTCGCAAAAGTTGCGTCAAGTGCAGATGAAGCGCGAAGTTCGCCATAGGCAGCACTTTCCCTGCTGTCCTGTGGTTCTTCATGCATATGCATCACCTGTCGCTGTGCTGTTCGCACCGGCTAGCGTGCCGCCAGTGAGTCACGATTGACCACAGGTGCCGAGATAGGAGCATAAGGTGACTCTTGCTGTGGTATCGTTTGCTCAATATCACCTGAATCGGTGTCTGACTTTCGTGGCTCCCCTCACAAGAGAGCAGGTGCTGAAGACCTAGTGGCACAACTCAATATACATTCTGGGAGCTGTTGCACAGGCAGAATCTGCCAACTCACAAGGACACCGTTATGTACGCACGAGTTTGACCGTCAGCTGTCGCAGACCAACTCCAAAAATAGTGAGAACAGGCGGGGGGATCATAGCGGGAGGACCCTTACTGAGCTATATTTTGTGCTGCAAGCTGCAGCCTTGCGCTTCCCATACCGGCACAACTCGCAGTGAAACCATTACCTGGTGACATGCACTGCCAGTGCTGACCAGTCAAGGAACCTGCAGCTGCATGACAGTGACATAGGCATTGACACCAATAACTGGGCCTGCATGCAGTGGGCTCGCAGCCCCTGAGCCCCAATGTCTAGGGCTCAAATGGTCGCAACAGTTTTCCCAATGTCAGCTGCCATTCTGCTGCGTGTGTTGTTTTGTTGCTATAAGCCTCTCCTCAGCGCCGACGTGATATCGCCAGAGCTTGATGCTGCCATCGTCCCCTGCTGATGCAAGCAAAGTGGGATCTGTGGGATGCCACCGCACACAATTGATATCTGTGGAGTGTGCATCTCTCTGCCGCACCGCCAGGTGGAAAGCGGGCTTCTGCTGGGGATCAACATCTGCTGAAGCACTCGCCTCCTCCTCGAATATGCAGATGCTATTGTCTCCTGATCCTGCAGAGTCAAGAGCATGGCTCTGAGGCTTCACAACAAGTAAGTTGGTCCAAGGTAGGTCCTTGAAGATCTGCAGGAAGGTGCCCAGATCTGCACTGCAATGCGTTTGTGATAGCCTCTTTGCCAGTAATTCGGCGCGTCAAGATGCACTGTGTGGTTTTGTGGAGCAGGGGCCGTTAAGACGCAGCCTGTCGATCACACCTGAGGCAATGGCTCCTGAGGAAGACCAATCTACAGAGTACACAGTGCGGTCGTGGTATCCGGAAAGGGTGGTCAATGGTGCCCACCGCAGATTGCCGTCTCTGCTTCTGCATGCCCACACCTGCACAGCAGATCAGGGGATATCACCCGCAGCTCGAGTAAGTGCACCTACTCTCCCTGAAGGTGAAGATGCGGGAGTGACTCCACACAATGTGTGCCAGAAGAGCAATGTCTTGCAGAGCGGAGGCGCTGCCTGCTGGGGTATACCCCTACAAAGGTCTGGTCTCTGTTACAGCGCTGTGCCTGGTGCATGTAGGCCTGTGGTTGTACCACATGTAGGAAGAGCAGTCTCCCAGACGTACCTTGAGTGTGTTGTCGTCACTGCATGAGACCATGCGCTTGCCGCCCGCCTCAAAGGCTGCTCCCCATACTGTTGACGCGTGTCCAAGTCCGGGCCCTGCACTGGTAGCCTTTGTGAGAGCCTTGCAGACCCTGATGCGGTGACTGCTTCTTTCAGAGCCACTGCAAGGCACTAACATGGCAAAGGCCTGTTCCTGGCTGTCTGGCACTGCAAAGGGATGCTTGTGCCTGACCTGACAGGGTCTGCTCGCAGATCCACTCATCATCAGACTCCCTCCACAGCTTCATGCTATCGTCGTAGCTGCACGACACCAGGATCTCTCCCTCCGGGTGCCACACCACCGCCTTCACATCCTGCAGCACCGTCTCCCTGAGCCACCCAGCCGTGATCATACTTTGGCCGCTTTCTGCAGTGCCTCCGCACACAGACAGAGTCTGGGAGGATCTCTACTCCCTTACTCCACAAGGTCATTGGATCATGGGCTGCAGCAGAGGCCGGGGGCTGTGGCTGAGGCCAAACGTGCTGCGGGGGGTAACGGACCTGTGAGTGCCCCTGCTTGACGTCCATGCACTCATACTCGTTCCCAGGAAGGGCCTCCCACAGCCACACGCTCTTGTCCCGGCTGCAGGTTGCTATGATGCAGCCGGAGGGGCTCCACGCGACTCCTTTGACCTCATTCTCGTGGCCTTCTAGAGTGGCCACCTGCTCCCACACTCCTCCCTGCGCACTAAGCCTTGTGGACATCCCATCTCTCATAGAACCCCAGATATGCACGCCCTCACACCTTGAAGGACACCAGCAGCTCTACTGGTGGAAAGCTCTCCCTGTGTCTGCCAGTCTGACCTATTCTCCGTCCTATGGAGCAACCAATCAACCGATTGTTTTGCCATCATACGCCTCAAACGTCAAGTGCAGGAGGAAACTTGATATCCCAGGCAGCTGGGAGGCGTGCGGGGCAGTCCAATCCTTTGGCCTGTGAAGGTTATATTGGGCATCTGGCTGGGTCAGACCTGCACTTCCCAGATAGCAGTGGTGGCATCAAAGCTGGCTGTGGCCAGTTGGCGCCCGCCAGGGGCCCAGCTGCAGCATCGGATGGTGCGCGTCTGTGACTCCTCTAGGATGGCGTCGCACACCCACTCCTCACTGCCGGGGGACCTCCTGGTCCAGAGCCGGACAGTCTTGTCCCCACTGCAGCTTGCAAGTGTCTCCCCTGCGCCAGTACGTCATCTCTGATGAGCATTGCAGAGTTCACACATTGTTCACCCTGGCCCCTGTGCAGTATGTTGAGTTGTGGAGCCTCAGGCCTCTGCTCGCCACGTCTACTACCCATGCAGTTGCACGACATTTGCTGCTCAATTCTGCCTTCCTCCAAGAGAAGGCAGACGCCCCATGAGAGGCGTGTGAGGTAAAGATCGTCCTGAGCAGTTTCAAGTACAGGCACAGGTGAAGGTAGAGGATATACCAGAGGGCGACCAGGCGAGGTTCCAAGCCCTATCAGTATGCCCTGAGAGAGTTTGCAGATGAGTCAGCTGGGACATCCCATTCAGAAGGTCACTGCTTGAGCGAGCTCATATTAAAACACACTACCAAAATGCTTCGCAGCATAGGGAGCTACGTATAGCGCTGTCCGAGCTGTCTCGGTCCAATTTCAGGATGTTGCTTGCCAGTGCCACTGACTAATCTGCATGTTATATATGGGTCGTAGCAGAACGAGCCGTTCAGCTTTCTGAGCTTTGCTCTATGCTCCATACAAATATCCTTATCATCCATTCCGACGCCAGTGAGAAGCTCCAAGGTTGGGTAACGTCTAGGTTGAGTACATACAAGCCGACCAGCAGAACAAGTGTCAAAGAGGGTGCACAAGCCGCTTCGAGCCCATCGGTAAGGCCGAGTCCTCAACTTACATAATCATTTCTACCATCAGAGCCTCTCTGCGCGATTCGTGACGCTCCTAAACGTTGACGTAGGGTCCCTTCATCACAGCCCGCCGGCTCAAAAGCCACTGCAAGGGGCACATTTGCAGAAGGAGACTCTGCCAGCATGATGGAGTTGCTTCTCCCCGCTCTGTAGGGCTACACAGTACCGGTCGAGAATCGCTTCCATGACCAGTCTTCCGCGTATCACAGAGGAAAGTGCAAGCAGCAGGAAGGTCTCGAGTCTGTCGAGCGCGTCAGGTCCGAGAGGTAGTGCGTCCAGCCTGAAAAGGGGCACAACCGGCCTAACAGGGGCTTACATACCACCTTTTCACTTTGAGGTGTGCTACTATATCCTACTTTTGAGGTCTTTTCACCGGTATGGACCATCCTCCCATTGAGCATGAACAGGGTCTTGCTGCTGAGGATATCTGAGGGGACATCTCTAGAAAGCAGGGTGTGGTCTGCTACGGTACAATTAAATCATGAGGATGATGCTATCTATAGAGCTGTGCAAAGCCTACTGAGTGATACTCAATCCATGCTGTCAGGCGGCGAAGGCAAAGGTGGAGAAAGGATTTGCAGGACATATGTCAGGGCGCTTCACAGAACACTATAAGACCAGCCGCTTCGACAAGATAGCTCGTGCATGTCTACAGCACTTCCTGGCTGTTGTAGAGCAGCACGCCCTGTTACAGGTACAACATTTGTCTTTACGCGGCACCGTGCCTGTGACAGCTCTTCTGCCATGAGCATGTCTGGGCAGCTGCAGCATCTTGCTTACAGAGCTTCATGTCCTCTTGGAGGATCAATGGGTCGTAGTCTGCATGGAGTCTGCATGGGGGCCTGTATCAAACTCACACAGCTTGCTCTGCAGGCCTTGCAGAGAGCAAGACGGCAGCAGATAGAGAATGTGAATATGTTGGTGGTCAGCGCTCATCAAGACAGTCTTGCAAAGGAGGCGCAGGAGCAACTGGCTCTGGTTGGTCCTCTTTATGCTGTCATCATCTTGGAGCAATCCTCCTGCACACACCCTGGGATGCACTCCCGGCCGCACAGGGAGGACAACCTATTCTTTGAGGCCTTGTACAAGGTCTGCTCACGCCTTTGTCCCATCTCATCTTCTGTCTCAGTGCTTGCAGTGCAGGGTCTGACATTGAGGAAGCACATTCAATACGGGATTTTACTGAAGGAGGAGCTAGCGCTGTGTGCAGGCGATTGCTGACATCATACAGGAGGCTTTTCTGAGGCACACGTACTCAGAAATCGAAACACATCTTGGGTCACTTTTCAGGACATCATGGTTCAACATTGCAAGTCACAGGTATTTGCTCAACTTAGAAAATAGTGTGCTTTCAAAAGACTTGCTGCATACTTACAGCTGCATGGCCAGGCGCTGGTTGGACACCATCCGCACAAGCACATGCCTGGTGACACACAGTTCCATGGCCTGCAGGCAGGAGGTACCACAGCTTGTTGACGTGGTGCCTCTCCAGCACCTGGTTGAGCTCAGGCAGGGGATGTCCAGAAAAGATCTTGTTGCCGCAAAGAAGCTCAATGCGCTCAACAGCAGGATGGAGTGCCCCAACTACAGGGTACGTCAAGCGGAGCAGCTTGTACAGGATGCCCTGACAGCATGCACATCACACTCACAGATGATGAAAGCCTCTCAAAGAGCCCAGCTGCAGAGCGTCAAAGGGGTCCTCACAACCTCCCATCTCAAAGGATAGTATTGAGTATAGATAGAATGCCACTGCCATGCAGATTGCCAGCCAAGCCAATACCGGTTTCGTGGCAAGCTTGCTCAGGCCTTCACAAATGACAAGCAGCGGCCTGGTTCCGCAGAGTAGGTTGCTCACGCAGGACAGCAGTGCTGTATTGTCTATGCCAGCGGCTATGCTGGATCCGTTGGATCCTGCAGAAAACATTGCAGTCAGCGTTGACAGGCAAGTGCTGCGCCATTCTCAGAGGGCCTGCAGCCTCCGGACTAATCGGCCCGCGAATCAAGTGTATGGGTTGAAGATGGACACAATCTGTCAGACTGAAGGCCTCTGAAGGGGCCGGCTCAGCGGACTTAATCCTCAATGTGCATATGCGCATAGCACAGCAGACAATCTGCCGGACAATGTGATGTGTACTGCTTGCCACGGCCAGGACACACTGACATGAGACAGTGCAAGGTCCACTGTGTGGTTGTGCAGGGCAGGAATGATCATTGATGCACAATTGAAGGAGCTGCGCCTGCTCAGGAGCACCTTAGCTGGACGCAACCCCAGTGCAGAGGGACAGAATAGTAGGCAAGGCAGCACCATGCGCAATCTCAGCATGCTGCGAGGCAGCCTACGGCCTCAGGCTTCGAGCTTGAGTGTGTCAGCAATGTGAGTTGTATGACATACCACATTTTCTTCAATGCAAAGCTGCTCTCACATGACGCAGTCATTTAGCAACTTGCAGCACGGTTGTCAACACCAGTGTACTAGCATCGTGTGAAGACAATGGGCAGCAGCTTCTGTAGGCAGTTAGCAATGCTACAATTACAAGCAACCCTCTCATCTACATTCTACCGCTTCAGAGTCAGCTGAAAGCGGTGGACATGACAGTTGTCAGGCAGCAGTATATTGCTACAACACCCAAAGCTTCAGGAAATTCCCTCCAGACTACTACTGCCTGTGACAACCTGTACTTTGAATTATTTTGGACCCTCAGTAGCTGCATCATCTCAGCGTGCGCCACTGCTGAGGCTGCTAGGTCAACTCAAGGCTGAGGTTTGATACGAGTCCCATTTCAACATACTGCCATGAGGGCAGGGTGACTTTGCAGTGTGAAAGCAACAGAGAACTTGACAAACATCCCTCTCAATGCTGTAGCCATAAGCTGTCTCTCATGCTGAGTTCCGGAGCATCTCCACAAACTCGCCATAGTCAATCTGCACAGACGACACATGCCTCAACAAAGGCATACTACCACAGGTCAAAGAAATTGCTATTATCCCCCTTATGATCAGGTGAATCAGGTGAAGAGACTCGAAGACGCTGCCAGTGAGCGCATGCTCCGCTGCAAGTCTGGTTGCGGGTGATGCTAAGAAGGGCTTCCTTTCCGAGACATGGAAGCCATGAGAATGCTCCGCACCTTTCCGTCGCCATTCTTGTCAGCGGCCGCAATCATCTGCTTGACATCAGCACCCCTGCCCATGCTCAGCTCCAAGTCCTTGGCACTGATGAAGCCGTCATCTGCACGTGCACATGCTGTCCATTGGCGTCCACATTGCCTCCATGACAACACAGAGGACTGTTATGCATTTGCAAGACATGGGCAACAGCACAAATGCAAGGCCAACATCACTCTCAGGAGTTTGGGTGTGGGCTGTGCGGGGGCTTACTGTCCTTGTCAAAGGAGTGGAAGATCTTCATGCGCTCCCCTTTCACGACATGGTCCCACACTGCAGGGCATCAGTGACTTGACAACTCTTACTTCACATGGCGATTGCTAGGTGCTCTACCGATCTATGCAAGTGTCCCCTCTGGTCCTAGGATCACATCATCGTCCCACATGCGACATCTTGCTTGGGGTGATGCATGCGGAAATTTGCTGATGCTACTCAGAAACTTGGCAGCTTGCGCCCTGAGTATCTCCTTACCTGTGGTCTCTCCGATCTTGTCCGGGACGTGGTCATAGTACTGGTTGCCCACACTTTTGTAGTTGGGGTTGTAGTTCTTCCTACAGGCGAAAGGGCCAGCCATTATACATCAGATGCCACGTTGACTGCAGTCCAAGGGGCTACAGAGGCACTGGACACATATCTCACCCTGGGTTGAAGGTGTTCTGCCAGACGTTGCTCTTAGTCCCTGGTGATGTACCAAATTTGCTTGTGGGGCTCTTGGGGGAAGTAGGACCCTCTGGGTGCTCTCTCGAGTACTCCTCCTCAGCTGCGCAGCGAGGTAACAAATACTACTGCTTTGCTGTGATTGGGCTTGAACGTCGAAGTTCAAGGTGCTCTCCTGTGACTTGCACTGTCACGTCGCATGCCGCAAGACACTACAGGTCAGCACTCTGCGTAAGTGTGAGAGCGACCGCAATCGTACGTCTGATGAGTTGCTTGAAATATTGCATAGGGACTCTACGAAAAGATCCACAGAATTGCTTGAAACGCCTGACCAAGGATATGAGCCCTAATTGGTGTGCGGAGCGGAGTTTCTCGCCATCGCTACTTCAGAGGCGCAAGTCTCATCTAGTTTTATAGCATGACAGAGATGGGATGCACCCCTAGATACTCTCCAGGGACGGATGAGCGAGGTCATCACGCAAGGCTTCTGTGATTGTGAGGAACCCAGCACCGCTACCGCGACAGGCGCCGCAGAAATCATTTATGGAGAAATGACAATGCACTCACCGTCCCGGCCTGCGCCCATGGATAAGTCATCAAAGGAACCTGTTCTTCTCATGCCGTCCTTGCCACTGCCACTGCCGTTGAGCATCGTCTTCAGGAGCGACGCCATGGCTACAGGCGATGCTTGATTTCACTCTCGGTAAGTTGCACAATGTGGCGCTCCAATCTTCGGAAGCCCGTGTATCAGAGGGTGAGATACTTCAAGCCCGCTGACCTGACTCAGCAGCTCCGCCTAGCTTCCGCCTGTGTAGCATCTGCAGAAAGCGTGGACATGGCACCCTTGCGGTGATTACTCACAGGTAATGGCTACGCATCCCTTACCACACCTCCTGCTTTCGCAGTACTGACAGGAAGGTGCCCTGTGAGCATGCTGACTCAACTGCTACAGGCCAGATATCTCAGGCCTACCCACTTATGTCTTGTGGCCTCAGGCCGTGTAGGATTGATCCCAAAGGTAGATCTAGCAAGAGCTTTGCTCACAAAGCTATTGTAGGCCTTGCTGATATCTTTCCCTCCATGCCTAACCATGAGAGCACTCTGTCCTACTTCCTACACCTTCCCCGCCAGGCCGCACAGAGTAGCACAGGTCTCATGGCAATGTTGACCTTATTTCAGGGGCCTTCACCCATGCAATCAAAAGCAGCAAAGGCGTTGAAGAGGTCTGGTTTGCTGTGCTGGGCAGGCGTTCTCCCTTTGTCTCCTGCAGAGCACAGGATCATCTCTAAGTCATTGTATCTTGCTGAGACTAAAAGTGGGTACCCTGGCTTCTGTGTATCTCCCAGCTCCAAGCAACACATCAGGCAAGTACTCAGATGCATGTCAGGCTTATTCAGAAAAGCGTCACCTACGGACACTGCATTGCAACCCTGAGGGAGTACAGAAGACCTCAGATTGGGGTGCTTACTCTCCACTTGAATGCTCTGCATGCCAGGTGCACTTGCGCCATGGCCGCCATCCCTTATCAGCATAGCTACCGAGCCATTAGACTCTGGTGCTGGTGCAGCACGTAGCTCGGCTTCTCTGCTGCTGCTCAGAGGCATGATCTGTTGTTGCGCTGGACCTTTCTCTGAAGCGCCCATGTCCCTGCTGCCAAGCCTTTCCATATCAGGCGAGAGCTGGCTGTGAGTGCTTCCTTGGCGCTTGCTTTGCATAGGCTGCAGACAGGGCTTTTTGGCTGGGGACTCCAGCTCCACTGTGCTGCCATGTATGTCACTGACCACCTGCACAGGTGGGTAGCTGAGGTCACAACTGCACCGTCGCGAAGGCATAGTGTATCTGTGGCATGTACAGTTGAGCCCATCTTCGCAGATACCCTAGCGCTCATAGGAGAGAGGGCCGGAACAGGAACAGCCGCTCTACGCAACCTGGCAGTCCCTCGTCACATATGCAAGATTATGCGAGATGAAAGGTCGCTCAACTCTCACCTCAAGCTCGTCTGGGGTGTCAGCAGCCGGCTGAAGAAAGATCTCAGAGCTGAGCAGCGTATGCTGCAGGGGTCGCTGGCGCTTTCCTGAGGCATGTGCTCCAGCACTGCTGCTCTGCTGTGCTGCAGGCATGTGTGGGAGGCTGTCCACCTCCTTGGCTGTCCCCCCTGCTGAGTTCTGGTCTTTGCTGGTGCATACTCGGCTCTGGCTGTCTGGTGAGGCCCTTCCCTGGCTGTTGGCAGGGCTTAGATTGGCCTTCTCCTCCTCTGTGTCACCAGGCATCTTTTCATTCCTGCTTTGGCTCTGGCTGCTTCTATCTTCTGTCATATCCTTGTCATGCTGGGCTCCTTGGGCTCCTTCAGGCCGTCGCAGAGGGGGTGCTGGTGCTGTCTTGGTGACATTGCTGCGTGCTACAGCCGTGAGCGACTCCGTGTGACTGTCTTTCAGAGCTGCAACTTCTGTCCTCAGTAATGCAAGCTCCCGCTCCTGCATGCGCAGTCACAGAGCCTATCCAGGTCGCCGACGCATAGGGCAGCATTGACCATGGCAGCAGGGCAAGGTGTCACTCTGATTGGCAACGCATGTGAGAAGGGTTGCATGATAAGCATGTGTGATATGTGTGTGTATGAAAGGTCAGGATCTGGACCTGCTTGGCTAGCAATGCAGCGTTGTCAGCAGCCCTCTGCGCAGTGCTGCTGTGGATTGCAGCTAACTTGCCCTTCATGCTTGCCAGGGCCGCCTCATGACTCCGGACTGCGACTGTGGCACTCTGTAGCAGATCATTGCTTCTCTGCAAGGGCACCACAAAGGCCTCAGCACCTTTGCTAGTCTGACGGTAGTCTCAGTAAACTCCTCATACCATATCTCTGCTGTGAAGGTCGCACTCTGAGCCAGGGCTTACTCTGAGGTGCTGCTGTGCTTGTGCGTGGTGCTCCTTCTGCTGCCCAAGTTCTTTCCGAAGGGCTGCACGCTCAGCCAGGAGCTCATTCACTTTGCCCTCCCTGCATTCGGGGCCATCTTGAGGATCCACAGATTGTAATTGCACAAAGTACCATACACTCTTGGCCAAAAGACAGGGCATGAGGTGTGTGTCGGCCAGCACCTCCTGTCCTTCTCTTTCAGAAGTGCGGCAGCTGTGGCAACCTCACTGCTGAGGGATTCTTTGGTCTTGGAGTGCTGTTGCCGCTCTGCTGCCAGAGCCGCCACAAGCTCATCAAGCTTCTCTGCATACCGACCTCATCGGTTGCGGCTGGACATGTTTGTGGAAGCAATTCGAGGCTTCTGCATTGTCTACTGAAGGCACTGACTCTGCATGGTGGCCGCTTCAGGGTATCATCTGACTTTTGCTGGACGGGCTTACCAACAAGATGTTCCTCCCTGACCATGCTTTTTTGTATCCAGGCCTTCTGCTCTTTCATAGCATGGCTATTCTCCATCACCATACTGCGCACATCAGACATTGAGGCATTCGCTGCACTGAGGTCCGCTTCCAGGGTGGACACCAGGGCCGAGAATGCAGTCTGCTGCTCCTGCAGACGCTTGCACTCCTCTGTCTTCATGGCCAAGCTATACTCTGCTGCATGGCACCTCTCCTGCACGGCAAGCACTTACAATGTCGGGTCAAGCCCCGTACCTGCGGATTGGCCTTGCATGAACCAGCTCAGCATGCCAGAGTCTGCTGTAATTAGCCTGTTGCAGGAGTACAGCCGTGTCAGCATTTCTTGCCAGAATATTGCTCATAAACAGGAGATGACTGGGTGACCGATCTCTGGGTAAGTGCACGTAGACGTACCTTGGCACTGCGCAATGCCTGCTCTCGCGATGCTACCACTTTGTCCAAGTTGCGTGCCAGGGTGTCTGCGTGCACCTTGGTAGCAGCCCCTTCATGCTGCAGCTGATGAATCTGAAAGCACAGCAGCTTCCTGATGCGCTGCCAGAAGCACAATGAGGGCTTTCACATTGTCTTGGACGAGTACAGTCTTTTCCTTGTGCGCAGTGCTTCTATAGATGCGACATAAGCAGACAATACACCAAGTATTCCATCTGATACATTGCGCCAAGGCATGCAAGACAGCAGACAACCTTGCCGTGCAGCTGGCTCTCCTTCTCTTTGCTTTGCTTGAGCAAGGCGTTCAATTCATTCTTGTAGGCTTCGGTGTTTGCCCTTGCATCGTCCAGCTGCCCCTGCAGCCTTGCGCAATGGCTTTCCAGACTGCACCTCGCCTCCTTGGATGCAGAAAATGCCTCTTGGAGCTCTGCCACCCGAATCACAAGTGCTGAGAACGAGAAACTCATCTCTTTTCCGACTTCAGCAGGCTCTATGGGGCCACTACCAGTTTGATGATGAGCATGCACGATAGGTAGCTGGGTCTCTGAACCATCAATGCGAATTATTGGATGTCAAGCCATGAGGAATACTATGTTCACACGCACGTGGCATCTCCAACACAGCATGTTTGCACATAAGTGCTTTTCCGCAAGAAGTCTGTGCAAGTCAGAAGATATTACTCATCTTACTCATCTCTTCCTATGCCGGAGCTCAACCAGTGGCTCTATGCTCTTGCTCGCCATGTCTGGAGCGTTGCGCTGCTGACGAGTGGTATCATAGCTGTTAACACCATGACATCGTGACGAGCTGTGCTAATGATGTTGCGAGATTGCGGAAGGGGTGTTGTCAGACTCCGCGGTGCGTCGTGCACTTCATCGCTCCGATGTGTACGCAGATGAACTGGTGACCGGGAAATAGAGTCCGTATATTGGCGCACGTGTACGAACCGAAGGCTTTCCTAGTATAAGCATTCTACCGAGCGAACAGCTAGATCTGATAGCTTGTGCGTTGGCATACAAGTGGACGCTCGAGGAGCGCCGTGCCGCAGGGACAGTGTGATCTGAATATTCAAGTCGAATTGCAATGGAGGCTATGCTGTCAGTTGTGGCACCATCTCTTTTCCCAGCTCTGGAGAAGTCTCTTCAAGTGGCTTTCGTAACTGGCTACGCTCTATCCTGGAAGCTCAATCCAAGTTCAAGGCCGCACAAGAAGGCAGCCTTGCCCCTTTTGCCATGCCGGGGGAGGCCTAGACGCCATTCCTCCAGGGTGAGAACCTGTGTGCTCTGTACTGCTCTTGTTGCCGAGCGCAGGCCGTACCATCATGCATGCCTTGTTCTAATGCCGGCATCACTTCTGCTGTTCTATCAGAGGGTATACCTGGTTGCCAGGATGAGGAGGCCAGGCCTAAGGCACCGCCTAACGATCCACAGCGCCAAGGGAACATCTGGCACCGCTATGAACAGCTGGAGGGCATGACCAAGTCTTTGGCCACTGTCAACCAGCAGATGGTGCTCGAGAAGACCAAGCATCAGCGGGTGAGTGTCCAATTTTCTCAGCCTTTTCCCCCGCTTGCTGACATAGTGGATCCAGCATGACCCAGTGAAAGCACTTCTTGTGGAATTCTGCGGCAAGCTGCCTACAAGAGTCTCCACAGTCTCAGGCGTAGCACAGTTGATTGACATCAAGCAAGTGTGCACGCCTAGTTTCTCAGAGTTTGTCACCTGGCGGGCGCTCCCTGACGGGTGCATGACAGGAGATGCCATGGCATGATGCGACGTGACGGGCGCGCCCACGCTCTGCAGGAGAAGAAGCGACTGGAGGAGGCTTTGCTGGAGCTACAGCGCGTGAACGACGGTCTTCTCAGTGCAGCGGGGGGTGACGAGGGCCCTCCAGCTGCTGTCCACGCCATGAGCGCTAAGTCCGCTCAGCTGCTGGGGGAGCTGCGGAGCCGCCAGCGCGCGCACTACTGCCCCATCAGCGGCCTCGAGCGCTCAGCAGGCTCTCCCTCAGTACAGGCGACCAAGGATGAGGTACGCTTGACCCTTCCACACTTGTCTGGCATCTCGAGTAGCTTTGCTGCCCATATGCTGCATGTGATGACCAACCTTGTGCAGGGCTTGCTCAGTGTCTGCAAAAAATTGGCATTTAAAACGCCTGAAAGTAGCAGGGCAACAAGGCAGAAAGTCATCATCAATTGTGTTGACAATATCTTTGCACCTGCAGAGCACAGGTGCGGCAACAGCTGAGCAAGCACAGGCGATCGCCCGGCTGCAGAAGCAGCTCGCAGAGAGCCAAGAAAGGAGGAAGCAGGCTGACGAGTCCACAGCAAGCCTGAAGGCTGAGCTTGCAGAGCTGCGCGGAGAGCTGGCAGCACAGACTCAGAGTCTTGCAGTTCAGGTAGGCTATTTTCCCACCAGCTTGCTCAGCAGCCAAAGCAAGGTCTGATTTATCTCACATGCCAGAGCGCTGCAATGTATATGGCATGCGTAGGTCATGGTGTCTGTGCTAAGTCTATTGCACTGATCTCAGAAACTTTGGACGCAAAGACGGAGGCTGATGACCGCTGTGCAACGCACTGCAGGTGAAGGCCCTCACAGCAGAGAATGATGTGCTGCAGAGCCAGGTGGCCAGGCAGCGCAGCACACAGGCGAGTGAGCTGAAGGACCTGGAGCTCATACAGCGGGAGCTTAATGACCGGCTCGAGGACCTGGCGGACGAGAAGAAGCTCCTGCAGGAGCAGCTCAGCAAGGCCAGCCTTGCAGCTTCAGATCCAGACACCTCCATGCTCAGGTGCGGGATTGTGCACTCCTATCATCGATAGTATCTGCTTTTGCTCAAGCACATGCGCGCTGTGACAATCCAAGTATCTAGGAGGGTCTTCTTGGGACGGTGCTACTTCAAGTGTTGATGTTGCTGGATATACTCCGCCAAGATACCCTTGCAACGTAGGTAATATAGGTTTAGGACTGTTGCAGGACATTGACGGAGCAGAGTAAGGTGCTGACGGTACGGAATGCTCAGCTGGAGGCTGAGCTTGCCGGTGAGGCCTGCAATGAGCGCTTGCACGAGCTGGAGCAGGCAATGGCTGATGTCAAGGCAGAGAACGCACGGCTTCAGGTGCGCACGCAGTTCTCAAAAGCACCATGCTACACGCCCGGTGATGCGTCCCCAGTATGTTGCAAGTACATGTATTCTCTGTCTGCAGCATGTCTTTGGGCGCGTATCATTTCCTGCAGAGCTGCCTATGTTAAAGACATGGAAAGCCGGATGTCTCTTTGATGGTGCAGGCCAAAATGCTGAGGCTCAACGGCAGTGCTTCAGCAGTAGCTGCCGCAGGAGAGCTGCTGGAGCAGCTGAAAAAAGAAAATGCTGACCTCGGTGCTGACAACGAGCGCTTGCTCAACTATGTTGAGAGCCTTGAGAGCACACAGACGGAGGGCCTGACCTCAGGTAGATAAAGCTGAGCTGGCAGTCCCCACGAAGCCTGTTGTGAAAGCATCTCACAATGATAGATAATCAATACCTGATGCTAGCACATAGCTGATGTCCCGTGACATAACAGGAATACCCTAGGAAGCACTGTCGTGGAAGCACCTCAAGATGGTAGGTGCTCCCTTATGCTAGCATGTATCTGATGTCCTTTGACCTGACAGGAACCCCACGCGGCCACCGGAAGCTGCTGGAGAATTTTGTGCAGCTCAAGGTGGACAACAAGGTGCTCTCTGACGAGAACGCCAGGCTTGGCGCTGAGCTGGCAGAGGTGCAGCACGCACGCGGCAGCATCACTACTGTGCCAGTGCCTGGTATGCCACTTGATTCTTCCGGCCAACCTTTTCCCCTGCTGTCCGTGCCGTTTGCCTGCAGCTGGGGCAAGAATGCAATGTCTTCCTTTGATTGGCGCACCTCTTGACCTGCGAACTGCTTGGGACGCGCTTAAGGCCAGGAGGACCATCACTGCACAGATACTCTGGAGGCCCGCAGTTTGCGCATGGGCTGAAGACTTGACAGCTGCGAGAGGTGTGCTGGCAGGAAGTGTGGTTGCGTGTGCAGTGCGGGTGGAGAATGGGGAGGCGGTGGACAGGGAGCTGTGGGTGCTGCTGGAGGAGCTGCAGGAGCGCAACCAGGCGCTGGCTGCAGAGAACACCGCTCTGCGCGCCCGCACCCCCACCGGCACCTGGGAGTGAGCCCTTGGCTTGCCGACCTGTCAGCACATGAGAGCAAGCCCTCTGCCTGGCAAGCATGCGGGAGTCCTCATCTGGGAAGAGGCTCACGCTGTGTATTTTGGTCTTCAGTGCATGTCATGTGACGACGGCAGGCAGTGTCACACCACCGCGGCTACATGAGGACTGGGTTGAAGAGCTGCTGAGAGGCTTACATGCTGCAGTGCATCTGAGGCCGAGCTGGCGACCGAGTGCGAGCGCCTGCAACGCCAGCTCCATGCTGTGATGGAAGTCCGAGCTGCTGAGATCAACGCCGACAACCTGCGCCTGGTCAACTACCTGACTGAGGTCCGTTCTCTGCTTTGAGCAGATTGCACATGCTTATTACCCATGTGACATACCAGCAAGCTCAGGCCTGCTGACCCATTTCAAGAGATTGTGCACGCATTTCTCAACAGTCGATCCAACTGAAACACACAGTCTGGAAGCACTGCCATCTTGCTGCAAACCTACTCCAGCAAAAGTATCAAAGAAAACTTGCTGCACAGCTTCATGATCCTGGACATGTACCGCGTATGTGCAGGAGAATCTCAAGCTGGAGCAGGAGAACCAAAGGGTCATTGGGCTGCTTGCAAGCAACGCCAAGTCTGAAAACAGGGGTGTGCTGAAAGACATTCTCAACAATGTGGAGCGCCTGCAACGGGAGAAGGCCAAGGTCAGCCACAGCACACCTCATGCATGAGGAGCATTCCATACGTGCTTCCCCTTGTGCTGCCTCTGGCCTGCACATTGCCAGCCACCTCAAATAATGCCTGGGGAATCCAGGTGTTACTAGGGCACACTTGCCAAGCTTTATTCGGATATGGAGACTACATGATCACCATTATGCGCAGCATCCAAGACGCTGAAAGTTTGGCTTCTAAGTTCTGACTGCAAAGCCTTCTTCGTAGGCGCTGTCTGACAATGCTGAGCTGGCAAAGCGCAACACCCGGCTGATTGAGGAAAGCGAGGCTCTTCTCATGCGCTGCCAGGCCAACAAACAAGCTCCAACTCCTGGCAGCCCTGCTAACAAGAGGAGCAAGAAGGGATTGTTCCCTTTCCGCAGGTATGTGCCTGTCTCCTTTCTCAGCTACGTGTCACATGGAATGCTGGCACACCAACTGCCTGTGCCCATGCTTTGGCTCTCCTCAAGCCTAATACCATGGCCTTGGTGTTGGACCTATGTCAGACCATATCATAGAACCTGAAGTCGAGCTGTGAGAAATTTGCGGCTCAGCCATTGCAAGTCTTGGGCTTCACCAGTCTCTGCTGCTGTGCAGGTCTGCCAGCAAGAGTGTGCTTCCTGTGCAACTGGCTGATGGCGATGGGGCAGTGTCCCAGGACAGCCCGCACTCGCAGGCCAGCAGCGGCAGCAGCTTTGCTGGCAGGGGTGCCCCGGCAGACGCGGAGGGGCTCCAGCTGGAGTGCGCCCATCTGCGCCAGGAGAACAGTCGCCTGCTGGCTGAGAACCGCCAGCTTGGCGAGCAGTGAGTCACCTGCCTCCTATATGGACCCACTGTCACATGCTTTGCAGGAGCATTACCTTGAGGCTGTGCTGCAAGCTCAACAGCATGTTTTTGGATAGTGGTATGCGCTTTTCTCAAGGATGGTCTTACTTGCAGAGTCTACCCTGATGATGTGCCTGCCTTGTGCAGGGCAAGCATGGTGCCTGGTCTGACAAGTACGAACGCCACCCTGACAGCTGAGAACAGCCGTCTCAATGACAGGATGGCAAAGCTTGTTCAGGATCTCACCGAGGAGAACAAGCACCTCCTGGACGAGAACCAGAGGCTGAATCAGACAGTCCAGAAGGTGCGTCTACGCACCTGTTCATCTGCAAGCCACCTGTGCGACAAAGCCTTACCAGGCATGAAGGATCTGCGACTTCTGCAGCCGGGCCACCATCTAGGGTCCTTTCATGTGGCTGCGAGCTTGGAACAAAAACACCTTCAACCTGGTATGGCGGTGCAGGTGCTGAGCGAGAATGCTGAACTCAGCAGTCGCCTCATTGATGTGGCGCTGACCTCTGACAATGACATCTTTGAGGCAGCCTTTGGCGAGGATGTTGGCAGCAACGGCAATGGCATGGCCACCATGCCCTTGGGGCACTGGAGCCAGGAGGCAACTCAGAAGCGCCGCGAAGAAGCCCAAGAAGAGGTGTGCTGGCCGAAATGCATACCCTGCACATTCATCGTGGCTATCGTGCATGGTCTATGCTCGCCGTAAAGGTCTGCACTGCTGCAAGCTCTCCCTCAATGCTGTGTTTGGGAGCATGGTCAGCATTGTGGGCCGCCAGCCTTACACTCATTGGTCGGAGAATAGTCCTGTGGCATGCCAACTTCTCAGTCAAAGCCGTATGCAGATCCTAGCAGTGGGTCGGCAGCAGGCAGCGCGCCAGCAACAGCGCACTGAGCTCAGCCAGCGTGTCAACACTGAGGTATGCTATACCTCCCCCTTGCTGAAGCCCTCCATTCTGCATCAGAATATGACATGCTACACACCTTGAACAGTGCTGGTACAGTAGGCACAGTTTGAGCCAGAGAGGTGAGAAACCAGTCAAGAGTCACAATACATGCAATGTGCGATTGCCTTGCTGATCTGTCCGTCCATGGTGCAGCTGAAGGCGTATGAGCAAGCAAAGAGTTCTGCGGATCACGCGTACAGCAAGTCCAAGGCGCTGGCGCTGCAGCGCCTGAACAGTCGCAACAGCCAGCTGCTGCGCACCTCCGTTACGGGCTCCCCGGCTGCTGCCACTCCCCAGCCTGGCTCCGCTGCTGCATCCGGAGCGCCATCTACGCCTGAGCAGGCAGACGACCGTGCTCCCTTCCCTGACGATGGTAGGCCCTCTTGACACTAATTGTCTTGGGCGCTACAAGACAATATCATCATGGACTCAGACTCTCCCTTGGGGATCGGGCCTGGTTGATGTTGATTGATGTTGACATGATGATCAGGAGGGGTGATGCAGGCCAGTATGAGGAGGCAATCAGGAGGCGCAAGGAGGCTGAGCTGAGCCGGGCGCAGCTGCAGCAGAAGATCGAGTCCCTGAAGCAAGCTAGGAACAGCGGCCACCAAACAGGTGACATTCCACATCTTGTCTGCTTACTGCTGCCAGACGCTGATGCATGCATCCCCCACAAGGAGTTCATCCACCGCAGGAAGCAGAGATGTAAGACACGCCACCCTGGCGTGAAAGTCCACCCTGCCATGTCCAGTGGAACCCTGAGGCAAGAGGCATGTGCCCTGCATATGGCCAACCTTGCTGTGTGCTTCATGCTTTCACACCTGTGCAGCTCCCCTGCCACGTCTTTTTGCAGAAACGGCTGACAGAGAGGCAAATATGCAGATGAGGGCACCAAGGCTGTGCGGCCTGCCAGCGCATCCTCGCAGCGAGCCAAGGCGGAGGCCGCGCACAGAAAGGTGATGGCGCGGAGAGAGGCAGAGAGCAAGGTCCGCGCGTGCTACTTCCGCTTTGCCGGCAACTGCGATGTGGCGGCCTTCATGCACGCCCTGGGATACGACATGGCTGCCAGCAAGGATACCAGCCTAGCAGCGCTCTTCGATGCTGCAGTGCAGGTCTGTCGCGGTCCCTACCTGAGTCCACCCCTGTACCATGGTTGCCTTGCACTGATCCTGGAGGGACACTGAGCTTACTGCTGCTCATACAATTATCACACCTTCATTGTTGTGGTACAATTCAGCAGCATCAGAGATATGGCCTTGTGATGCAGGTTGCGCAGACATCAAAGCAGCAGTCCATGAGCCAGGACAAACAGTTCCTTGCAGAGGCAACAGTCTCAAAGCTGCAGGAGTGGCTGGCAGAGGCTCAGAAGGACGTGGTGGCGGACAAGTAGATCAGCACGACATCAGCACGGTTTCAGCTTCTCAGGAAGCCACCTTGCAGAACACACCTCGGATTTCAGGCTTTCTTACAGACAAGCTCCCCACTAAATCTGCAGCGGCACTACCTTATGCAGCACAGAGCTTTTCTTATACAATTGTCCTCACACTTCTAACGTGAGACAACTCGATGCACAGTTGGTAGCTCTTGCCAACTCAGCAGTGAGGTGACAGCTGGACCTGCAGGCAGCTGAATGCATGAAAGCTGGAACACTCTGAGGAGATTGCGTTGCTGCTATTTTGCTTTTGGTGCTGTATTTACAGTCACCATCAAATTTTCTTTTTACTTGAGCTGCACCGGGACACTATGTCTTTGGGATAAAGGGCTTCAACCCATGCGGCACCTGGGCTTCAGTTAGACTGCCAACTCGGAACCTGATCAGTTGGAGTGCTTCTATAAAGTCCTCAAATTGACAAGGACGCTCTACGTCAGCATTGCAACAGGTCTAGACAGAATTGCTAGTCCCAAAACTTTACTTGTGGGTTTACTGGAATCCCATCTGACCATCTGGCCAGACGTCTTACTTATGGCAAAGTTGTATGATTATCACCATACTGCTACTGTGCTAGCAGCAAAGGCATTGTGAAAAGGGATCATGCCAGTTACATGCTGTTGCGTGTAATCATGCCCACATGCATGATATGATGCACCTTCATGAATCACCAGATGAATGATTAGATTGCAAGATGCCTGTTGGACAGTCACCTTGCAAGGTGTGTGAGAGCATGAAATGTCCAGAGTACACCCTACATTCACACTCTTTGTATACATATTGCGACACATCCCGCCAACATGTGGCGCTTGAGCTCCACTTGCTACGCTACACACGAGAGGCCCTCCTTCATTGCTAAGAGCTGCACCGCTTGTACACTGTCCTGCATATACACAGGAGGATTTTCACTCTAGACACAGCCTTGACACAGGTCAATGAGCACGGGGTCAGGTCAACGGACAGACATACTTGTGGGCTCCTATCATTGCTGGGCATGGGAGGCTGGCTTCCTTTACGATGCATGTATGAAGGCTCCTATCAGGTTGCAATCCTGTGGTGAACCACCGGTCCTGTTTCCTGACGGGTTGATGTAGCAGTGTGAATGAAGCCATGTAGGATAGCTCACCTGTATGAGCAGCTCTCCCCAGAGTCCCTTATAGCCATCCAGGACGCCTGCACCAGTGATGCTTGAATGTGGATGGAGCCCAAAGTAAAGATGGAAAGCCGAGGAAGACAAGAAGCCAAAACTAGGCAAGGCTGTGAATAGTCTGGTAATTATACAGCTGATCATTGGCCCCTGACCAGGCCAATACAAAGCCTGGCGAGCATTGCACAACACCTGTTGAATTTGCATTCTTGGGGGTGCAAGCCCTCTGTTCAGAGGAACTTGCCTGTGTGAGGGTGGTGCCATCCTCACTCAAGATGAAAGTGTCAGAGCCCTCGCCACCGTAGGGGTTGTCCCATCTAATCCTGCACCATGTACACCCAGCGTGTCATAAGGTACGCCTGCAATAGAAGATCCAGGGTGCTCCTTCTATGAATGCTGGGGAACATGAGGGGACTGTGGATGGATTAAAGCTCACTGAACGGAGGGACCCTCCTTCAAGCGCACAGCCTTCCCTGTGTGAGTCCCTTTTCGCTTGTCGCGGCGCTTATGAGACACTTCTCGCCCGTCCTGGATATGAGTGGCACAAGTCAGCTGCCACTCATGCCTATGTTATTCAGGGCTGCATTGGATCCTGGCCCATGCAACCCACTGAGCACACTCAACCTTGTGTCAGGCAAGGCTCCCATCCCCAAGTGCAGGACAGCAGTGTTAGCCTGGTGATCATCATTAGCGGGCACGCTGCATACCCAAGGGTAGCACTCCACCTGCAGCATGCATGCCCAACCTTGAGTATGCACACCAAAGTAACAATAAATATATCTGCTGCGTAGCCCTACACACAGACAGATGCACTGTATCGATGAGGTTCTGTGATCTCACCACATCCATGAGACCTCCCGCCTTGATGGTCGTCTTGATGTGCTCATCTGTGTCCTCCACCTGTGTGCAGAGGAGGCGGCTTGAGAGCACAGCGGGCAGCTTACTTCTTGGCACAACTCAAAGCACCCCTTCTACATGATGCGATTTGGTATGGGCGACTCACCTCGAGCTGGTTGAGGACCAGCAAGGCCTTCCTGCACGGCAGAAGGGGCATTTGAGCCAGGGACAAAGCTCACCGGTGATGCAGGCTCGTTGACGCACTGTGTGCCACATTGAAACCTCTACGTGCCACAGCCTAGTTAGATGGCGGAGAGAGGCTCTAGCAATGGAGCACTCGATTACCTATAGAGCCATGGTAGCTTGACCAGCTCGCAGGCCATGTCCATGGACTCACTTTGATCCTTGTCTTTCCTGCACATAACCAGCCATCTTGCAGGGTAAGGCGCTTGTGTGGTAGACCAGAAAGGGCCTTTACTGCAGATATTGCACGTTGTCAGACTCACCGCCACGTGCCAGTGAGACTTGTGTTTGGGCCAGCAGCATGAAGAGCGGAGACGGAGGCTGCTTGAGCACTCTCGAGGTCATTCACTTGTCTCTTGAGGACAGTCAAGTGTCTCTGCAGACCAGCTGCTCGATCAAGAGGCGTGTGAGGGGCGTTATGTTGCGGTATGAACCGCGTACTGATGTGTCGAAACATGGCACACGGGCCCTTGGGCTCGGACACGTCCCCTCGCATGCCGAGCCTTCTCATACAGCTCTTTACAAGATGCCAAACGCGCGGTCAAGGGAGCAAGGCCTTGACTGGTCTATGCCATGACGCAGCTGTATGTGCAAGCCTTTATGTCGATCCACCGTGCACACTTGCATAGACTTGTGGGCGATCCTTAGTCCCACAAGTCCCTGAATTACCAGCGCAGCTGTTGGCAAGGAAGTGAGAATTTTGATGCTTTGGGCATGTCGGCAAAGTGGGCAGCCCGACATCAGATGTTGCTGACGCTGCGAGCATATCTGCCCTTGCTCTGTGTAGATAGCCTCGTACATTGCTCACCATTTCCCCGTCATCAACAGGAGAAACGGCAGGCACAAGGAGCATACTTGGCTTAGCACAGACTGAGACACACGGGTCAACCTCAAAGATGCAGAAGAATTGCAAGTAGCCGTTTTCCGGATACCGCCTAGCTTCAACATAGGATTTGGAAATAGCTCGAGAAACTAATGATGCTAAAGGTTGGCTCGAAGCCAGCCCCAGGGCTCTGTGTGCACGCTCGGCCACTACCAGTGTTCTGCCAGAGCAAAGGATTCGGGAAATCCCGGAAGGTTGCAAGAAAAATGCCAGTAAAGGTACGCATACCGTTCAGAAGGGTGCTGGGCAGCTGTGAATGACTGTGCACACCTGGCAGCCCTGAGAGTTGCATGCAACCTCAGGAGCAGCAGCAGCAACAAGAGATCCTCTCACCCTCCCAGTCAAAGTCAGAAGCACCAAGACCCCAGCCAACGTTCCTTTCAGAGGACACGTCAGACCCCTCAGAGGAAGTGCCAGAGGAGATCTCCAACCGCATCCTCCGGAGGATACTGGTCTTTGCCGGCATTCCCACAGTCTCTGGGATCCTCAGCTTGCCCTTGTTCTACTACCTGAAGGTACCAACTTTTCGTCCTGTTGCTATGCGTCAGCAGCAATCTATTTGAAGGCTCTTCCTGACAAGGCACGAAGTGTGTCTGGCTCCTCCTGAAGCGCCATCTTGGGCATGAGAAAGACCCAAAGCATGTGCAGCCTGCTCTGCTGCGCTGAAGTTATGAGGTCATGCAGGTCTTTCAGCACTGGGAGATACCTACGTGGGGCGTCTATATAGCTTCCTTCCTGACCTTTGGTGTAGGGGTGCTGGGCATCTCATATGGAGCCATCTCAGCCAGCTGGACAGAGCAGGAAGGTTCTGCTCTGGGCTTCAAGGAGTTTCAGAAGAATCTTCCCTTTGCCCTCGATAGGTTGCGGGGCAGATAGTGAGAGCATGCTGCTCAGTATCTGGAGTACTTGCTGAGAGGGCAGGGACTTGATTTAGTCCGTTGTGCAAAGGAAGCCCTGATGACTGCTGAGCTAGGTGCAAATTTCTCTGATGCGTCCTGAACGTACTTACAAGCTTTTAATTACAGCTTTCACAGCCTGTTTGATAGAGCGTGATGAGTGCTCTGCACAGCCTGTCGCTCATAGATTGTTCCTAGGATAGCTGTCATCAATTGCAGAGCTCTGCAAGTACCTGGCTGGAGGTGTGTCCTGCTGCCTACACTGGATCTGGTCCGCAAATGACTGGTGGTCTTCCCAAACGGCCCGCAATCATTGCGGCGCAATGCGCACAACACATGTCTTTGTTTGGTTTTTTTCACAACCTCAACACGAAGGAAATTCTCACGAGCCCTAGAGCCTGCTGTAAATATTGCAGCAACCTTGTGTGTTAGCAGCTTGCGACAAGAGAGCTCTCAAGCAGATTCCCATGACTGGACTGGTGACCTACAGTGGTCTGCAATATACAGGATCCTGATCGGCACGTAGGCCTGCCCAAACACCAATGCGTCAATTTGTACCTGAAGAGCTGCAATGACAGGATCATACTCTTGCCTTCGGGTTCATTGCTCTGCCCAATTCTGCAGGGCTGAATTCCAGCAGTCTGGCCAGCACGGGCAGCATTGAGCTTTTGGTTGACAGCTCCCCTGACTCAAAGCCCCGAAGGATGACATTCTTGAGATATGTCAGGTCGAGCCCCTCCCGTTTGTTCTGTCGTCGAAGCTCTGCTATCTCCTGCTTGGCCACCGCTTGAGCTGTATCTCTGCAAAAGACTAGCGGCATTAGATCGGTACTGTGGGGTGATGCCTTTGAGGAAACACACCCATCTGTGAGGGCAATCAAGCAGCGCTCATGCAGCTTGGTCTTCGGGTCTGGCCTGTGATTGTGATTGTGTTTCAAGGTCAAGCCCAACACTCATTCATCCTGCTATGAGGACATACACTCACCTCAGCCTATGAGTGTTCTCGCTCTCTGCAAGCTCCTTCTCTAGTGCTTCGACGCGCTTCTGCAGGTTGTCCACATCAGAGTGAGCGCCATGCTGGGCTCCTGCTGGGTCCATCGCGCCAGCACTCTGCATGTGCATCGACTGACTTTGGCACAGGCAAGATCCTACAGCGGGTAGTTGACTCGTGCCTTGTCACTCTCCTTCTCAATCCCAAACGTATGAGGGATGACAAAGGGGTGTACTTGATAGGTAAGCTGGATGCGACAGGCGTGCTCTTCAACTGCAGAGTTTGAGACTGCCGGTCACAGTATCCAGCTCATGCTGCACCTGTGCCGATGAGCTGTTTACCGCATGTGAGTTAGGCCGCTGCTCTCCAGGGCTCGAGAGGGCTTCCTGAGGGCCGGCGCTGCTGTCAAGCTGGGGCGCGGACAGGGATGCACTGTGCGACAGAGGCAGCGGTGAGTCTGTCCCCCGGCTTTCAGTCGCTCCATGATTCTTCCCGGCCTGCGCATGTCATATGACTGTCACGAACCTGGATTGTCACTCTCCTGAGCAATTGTCGCACCATGTGCTTGAGACATCAGGCTGGACATTGACAGGCAATCATGCAAGGGGCTCGTCCATGTCCAGGGGTACCGAAAATGGTGGAGCGCTCAATCTTTGCAAGGGTCCATTCGTGTCAAGGGGTACTGAAGATGGTGGAGCGCTCGCCTTGGAAGCCCTGAGCTCAGCATCCTTCTCCTCCATCATCCTCCAGGCCTTCTCCTTGACTTGCGCAACCTCCTTCTCTGCCGCCTCCGCCCGTGTCTGCGCAATCCTGGCTTGCTCAGGAAGGCACTCTGAGTTTGGGCAGCAGGGGGAGCATCAGCAGTCACAAGACGTGCCTTCAAGACGGGACCTGCCACCCCTGGTGACAAACAGGAAGCAGACGAAGACGTGGGCACCAGGTTGCAGCACTTGTGACGACGCTCACAGCTGAAAGCCCGCAAAGCGCTCTGTGAGGCCAGGCGTGATAGTGGGTATTGCTGCGAGGCAGGCTGCACCTGCCAGTCGGCCGCAGTGGCGCGCAGGACGGCCAGGTGGCCCTCTAGCCGCTCCTGCGCCTGGGTGGCGGCCGCCATCTGCGCCTCGGCCACGGCGGAGGCCTCCGCGCGCGCGCCCTGCAGCTGCTCCTCCAGGTGTGCCTCGCGCTCCGCCAGCTCCCGGCTCACGCCCTCGCAGTGCGCCTGCGCAGCGTCCCTGCACGGAGCAGGTTTTCTGTCCCCACAGCCACCAACTGCAGCTGCACTCCCCTAACACTGCACTGTGCAAGTCAGCTGCATGTTGCCAGCTCCCTGCACATGCCCTCGCAGCATGCCTGCGCATCGGGCACATCTCTTGTCCCCCGAGCCCACCTGCTGCACGGCTGTTCCTCTGTAGCTTGCAATCAAGCTGCCTGTTGTGGCAGAGAGACTCACTGGGCAGGAGTGGTCAGGGGCTCTAGGCACTGCCATTGCTTTTTGAGGAATGGGTGGAAACAAGAACTGGAAGATCTGCAGTGTACATTGGTATGCAGTGGGCGTCTGCCAGGAAAGCATCATACCTTGCAGCCTCAGCCTTGCGCTGCTCAGCCTTGGCATGCTGTGCAGCGTCCTTGGCCTCCTGCAAGTCTGACTCCAGGGCGGCCTCTGTGGCTGCTGCTTCCTTCTTGGCTGCCACCGTGCTTGCCTGCACATGCAGATATGAAGATCGCTCAGCGCATGGCATCCACTATTCAGTACACGTCTTGTATGGAGAGTGCATGGGTCAAGGACAGAGCTTGCATTGAGGCCGCACCTCAGCAGCAGCAGATTCGCGCTGCTTGACAAGGGTGCGCACAGAGGCGGGCCACGTGCTAGAGGGCCGATCCCCGAGCGTGTCCAGCTCTTCAGCGTACGCACGAGCAGCTGCCAGCCGTCTGGCTCGCTCCTCCTCCACCGCCCCTGAACAAGTTTGGTATAGTGAATGGGCCATGTGCCGTTGCTGTTGATCAGAGCGTAGTCACGCTGAGCAGCTGCCAGTCCACGACTTGTGCAGGGGTGACTTATGGGTAGATGACTCAATACATGTAGAGCCGTAGCATGCTAGTGTGAGCAGGATACGGATTCCTGCAAGCTCCTTCGGTGCTCTGTGCGATAGTTGGGTAGTAGGAGGAAGCATGCCTGCCACACTGTCCATCTCCTCCTCGGCTGCCTGCACACGCTCTTCCATGGCAGCTGCCGCGGCCAGGGCATTCTGCGCCTCCAGGCGGGCGTCTGCAGCAGCCTTCTCTGCAGCCTGCGCCCGCTGCTGGCTGTCCCCAGCAGCTGAAGCAGCCGCCTGCGCGGCAGCCAGCTCCCGCTGCAGGTTGCCTAGTTGCATCTGCATTGCCTCATTGGCTACGGCGGCAGACTTGTTGACAGCCACCTGTATGAACAGCACCTCGAATTCAGCTTCTCGCCATCCAGAAGCCTGCTGAAGCGCTGCGCCTAGCTGCGTATGTGCCATATACAAGACAGCCTCAGCATCGCCCTGTGACTCTCAGACGAAGGATTTGTCTCAGCAAATTAGGCAAGGCTTGTCCTTGCCAAGGCAGGCTCCTCTGTCAATCAGCGGCACCGCGCATGGGAGGTGCGTGCCTGCTCCTGGAGCAGGTCGCGCTCCTTGGCGATGCTGGCCATGCGCGACTCGATGGCCGTGACGGCGCGGGAGGCCATGGAGTCGTACTGGGAGCGCTGCTTCTCCAGCTCGCGCACCTGCGCGCGCGCGGCCGCCAGCTCCTCCACCAGCGGGCCGTGCTCGGCCGCCAGCTGGCGCAGCTGCTCCAGCTCTGACCTTGCCTGCTGCAACTCCTGGAACGTCTGCGCGCAGGGGCCGCAATTCAGGCAGCCAAGTTGGTACTTCCAATGTAAGTACCCTACCGGCGAGGACACAGCTCTGGCTGTCCAGTCAAACTTGACTATGCTGGGGTCTCAATGAAGCCAAACGATCCCTGCCAATATCATTCATGTCATGCTAAGACTCTGAACAATCTGTTGTTGTCTAGCAGGCGGGGGTGAAGCTGAGGCCTTCTGCAATTGAGAAAGCCACGACGGGCATCATGTACCTGATCATAGGCAGAAGCCCGCTGATGCAGGGCGGACGATTTCTCCTGCATCTCTGCCAGCTCCTGCCTGCGCTGCTTGGTTGCCTTCTGCAGGCGCTCTGCCTTCTCCTTCAGGCTATTGCGCTCCTCGGCATGAGCGGCCGTTGCTCTCGCCAGCTGCAGGAGCACCCACCAATCCGCTTCATGACTCCCACATCTAATCATGGCATGCCCAGGCAAGCAGGTGGATGGAGCTCAGTCTGTGCTCACCTCTGCTGTGAGCTCGTCCTTCTCCTGAGCAAGCTCAAAAGCGGTCTGTTCCGCCTTCTGCCGCAGCTCCTGAGTCTCCTGCAGTATCAAGAGCACCCACTTCATAATGCACCTTGCCAGGCACAGACACAGAGCATACAGACATAGGTGACCAGAGCATCTCAGGCATGCTGCTGTCCTGCAATGGGGCTGGGACATGCCTTAGCCTGTGCACTGAGCTCCTGAAGGGCATGCTGGTGGCCATCAGCTTCAGCCCTAGATGCCTCCAGCTCCTGACGAAGCTTAGCCAGCTCATCACCGCTGCGTGCTTCGCTGGCCACTGCACCCTGCTCAGCATAGCTTGGATGCTCAGCTATGGCGAAGACAAGATGCTGCCAACTGCATGCAAGGATTTGAGTACCTGAAGGTCTGAAGCGAGGCAGGTCCTGACCTGCTTGTGTGCATCTGTCAGTTCCTGTATGCGCTGCTCCAGGCCGCTTATCTGTGCTTGCGCAATCACAAGGGCACCCTGCGCCTCCCCAACCTGCCGGTCCCGCTTCTTGGTTGTGACCTACACACTGGCAGGATGTTACTTTTGCTGCAGCCAAGCCTGATCAAGGCGCTTAGTCTCCTTGTCAATTTTTATGATGCTAAGAGATCCAGCGAATGGATCGCACCTGTGCCTCTTCCACAGCGCCTGTCAGGTCCTTGATCCTTGCCTGTAGAGCCTCTGTGTGCTCTCTGTGCAGCTTCCCTGCCTTTTCAAGCTGCTCTGTCAGTGCCTTGACCTGCTCCTTCTGACTTGAGGCTTGCTGCTTGGCCTGTGCGGCATACGCAGGTTTACGGCTTTATCAGGCAGCTTACCAGGTGATTGCATGAATAACTTGCAAGGTGTGACGGCAGGTGCTCTCAGGTTGAATCATGACACTGCAGTGACAGCCACCTGCTGCAGGGCGTCCTCCAAGGGCGGCAAGGCTTTGGCACTGCCAAATTTAGCCTCCTCTGCGTCCGCCCTGGAGGTCGTCAAAGCTGACTGCAACTCGCTCACTTGACTGTGAGCCTTCTCCAACTCCGCCTGCACAACAGTGCCCTGCTTGAGCCTCTGAAAGCCTATTCAATATTTGCCAAGAAGCATATGAGAAGCAGGTCAGAGACTTGCCAGCTACTCCGGTTGCAGATTGCTCTCTCCCGCAGAGTACTTCGTGTCTGCTGCTGGCCTAATGACCAAGCCTTGCCATCCTAGCAGTGAAGGAACCTTGACTACCAGCTGGCAGAGCAGTGGTCATTAGGCAAGCGGTGACCATTGAGTACTTTACAGGTGAAAGCAAGAACAACAATGACTCAGCAGCTCGTCTGGACTGCGGAGTGCGATGCACATACCTGGAGGGCTGCAAGCCGCTCAACGCTCTGCTGAGAGTCTCCCTCATGCTTTACAGCAGCGTCCTGCAGGGCGGCTGCCTGTTGATGCGCCTCTGCCAGGGAGGCCTCCGCTGCTGCCAGCCTGCTGCCTGTGGCTGAGGCCTCTGCTTGTAGCCGCTGCTTCTCAGCCTCATGTTCTTGCCTCAGCCTGGCCAGCTCCTCATTATGCTGGGACAATCTCTGCTCAGCAGCGGTGGCCTTGCCTGCTTGCTGATTTGTATCTGCTCTTGCAGCCTCAAGCTCACCCTTCAGCCTGCTGACCTCTTCATCTACTTGGGCCTTGCCCTGCA
The DNA here is from genome assembly GCA_963930925.1 of Coccomyxa viridis. NCBI lineage: Eukaryota > Viridiplantae > Chlorophyta > Trebouxiophyceae > Coccomyxaceae > Coccomyxa > Coccomyxa viridis. The sequence goes on from CAWVOJ010000012.1 coordinate 1,089,052, forward strand.
CGCAACAAGTACCTTAGCCTACACCTATGGCCGAGCTTAGACAGAGCAGCTCAAGTCCGAAAATGCAGCCATGCCAGGGGCAGCTACAAGACAGTCCAGCCATGGCTGGGAGGCAGGAGGCCTCCTGGCACCTCTGTTCCCCACTTATCCGCGGGAATGCAGATGAGATATACCGCTGCATGTAGCTCAGCACTGCTGCTTGCCTGGCCCCGGGCATGCTCCAGCTCCAGCTGAAGTGCTTGCAGCTCTGCGCGCATAGTTTCCAGCTGCTCCTCAGCTTCATTGCCCTGTGTGCCATGACTGCAAGTTACACCCCTAGCTGAGTCCACTCCCTGCAGTTATAGCCCAATGGCACATGCTACTTCTGGTAAGATATTTGAGGGATCCGGGGTAACAAAGACATGCCTGTGGCGTGCCGCTGGTGAAGGAAGCTAGCTGCTGCCTGAGGGCCTCAAGCTCCATCTCCTGCTGCACAGTGAGGTCTTGGGCTCGCCGCAGCTCGTTGCTCAGGTACTTGCCCTCCTCCGCGTGCCACTTCCGCTTGAGGTTGCTGAAGCGGAAGTCTGCCTCTGACTGCTGCGGAGTGGCTGCATCTGTGCCTGCCACAACCCTGCCACCCTTAGTGAGGGCATCAGAAGGGCGCATTCCAGCTTGCGCCTCTGTAGCGCCAGGCAGCAGGCTAAGCACAATCTTGGCCTGTACCACGACAGCGATGTGCAGGATGGCGTACCTGCCCCATGCCCTTGCGCATCAGCAGGAGTTTCTGAAGAGTCCCTGTCATGTGTGTCATCCCTTGCTGGACTGCCAAAACCACCCTCTCGGTCATAGGCTGGGTTCTCATTCAATGAGAATGCAGGAGAGGCATCGTCCTGCATGGAAACAGCAAGTTCAGCATTCTCATCTACCATTTGCTGGTAGTACACCTATCCAAAGCCAATCCTACTCCATTACTTTGGTAGTGATTGATGGTTTGGGACAAGGGTGGCACTGTCTGACCGTTGCAGGTATGTTGCCGGAGACCTCCGGTAGATCCAAGTGCTGTGGCGTCAGCCCGTGAGGCATGGTCTCTGGCAGCAGCTGGCTCTGCCTGGGCGAGCCCTCAGTGCTGTCTGTGGCGTGCAGGTGGCGCGCAGAGTCCAGCTCGCTCTCCAGCAGCTGCAGATGCGCCCCCAGCTGCGAGTTCTCTGCAGTCACTGTCTCAGCCTCCTGCCGAGCCGCATCTGCTTTTGCCTGCACACACGTGCACATTTAGTGCCCGGTGTGGCCAAGCACAGCCCAGCACATCCCATCGCACACATCCAATTGTCCTGTCTAGCCCTGTCTGACATCAGTGTAGCAGAAGCTCAGATGTGAGGGGCGGACCTGGAGGCTGCGGATCTGGTCCGTGAGGAGCTTATTGGTCTGTTGTAGGGACTCCAGTTCCTTCTCCAGCTCTGCAGGTGATTTGCTGCCCCGTTTGCCCTCTTCGGCGCTGGCTGGGCGCTCCGGGGCAGACTCCCTGTCAGCGCTGAGTGACCTCTCTGACTGCCCTGCCAGCTGCTCCTTCAGCGCACTGATCTCCTTCTCCAGTGCTGCCTTTGCTGTGGCGTCAGCGCGGGCTGCATTGAGGTTGTCCCGCATCATGTCTACCTTCGCCTCAAGCAACCCATTTGCCTGACGAGGAAAAACAGACACATGTCAATCTGTGCAGCAGGGGTAGCTCTCATCGACCACAGCATCACCTTGGTGGTGCAGGACATGTATGGCGCATGGGTAGAGCTGGCAGTCAAGAATTAGAGGATGGCTCCACCTTGTGCAGCTCTCGTATTTGCTTTGATGAGGGCTCTGTTGCAATCACCCTGCCTTCGCCCTCGTATGCAAGCTGCACGAACCAGATGTTATTGTCACACCTGTCTCTGGACCAGGATGTCAGTCTTCCAGACAAGCCCAGGAGGGTAGGGGAAAGTTATTTACGCACCAGCTGCTGCGTTAGGCGCTGCATTTCCTCTTTTAAGACCATATTTTCCTCTTGCAGGTGTTTCGAAGTACGATGTTGTGAGTCCTGCCTTGGTGTTGGGTGATGCTCACCCACATCTGCAATGCACAACCATGAGGAAGAGGTTCAGTCACAGGAGACGAGCCGCTAGGGAGCGGGATTCCCATCCTAAAGACAGAAGGGAGCCTGTGCATGCCTGACGATGAGCGTGTTCTGCCATCTTCCTGGCCATCGGAGCTGTGTTTTCTACTCGGATTGCCTTGTCTTGCAGAGTCCATGAATTTCTTCAGATTCCTATTTGCTCCTCCCCACTGCATGATTGCAGCGCTACAATTGGAGGTGTGACAGCTAGAGCATGTTCTGGCTGGATCTGTACTGGGGCACGTGTTTACGCCCCTTCTGTGATAGCATGCTCAAGCATCGCTTTAGAGTAGTGCATGCTTGCTTTCGTCTCGGCAAGTGAAAAGGCCGGATCCCTCTGGGCAAGCGGTTCCCCCGCTCATAGATACTGAGGGGACCTCTCTGTGCTAAGCTGCCACTCCATGCAAATGGCAGAAGCCTCTGCCGTGACACACATCCGTTAGGAACTTTCCACAGCTAATCAGTGAATACAATCAAGGTATGGTCTTGACCCTGGATGAAGTAGTAGCCGTGATTGTTGTCATCACAACTCAAGAATCATTTGCATGCTTTCCAGCCAAGGCGGCTGCAAACACTCATCAATCCAAGCAAATATCAAGCATAAGTGCGAGCACCGTGTTGATGTCTCATCCTTCGACACGAAAACTGCTGCAAGTACGTCGTATCACTGCAGGAAGGATGTCGGCCTCTCCAGAGGCTGCCAAGGCAGATGCTGAGGATGTTGAAGTTGCAAAGGCAGATGAAGCCGTTGATATGAGGGACGCTGAGGATGACAAGGACAACGAGCCCAATGGCGTTGACAGATCACCCTCTCCTCGTCCTCGATCAGCTTCTCCAGCACGCAGTGTTTCGCGCTCACCAGTGGATCGCTCGCCTGTAAGTTTCATGTCTGACTCACTTTGTGCCTCTATCTGATCGGTGATTTGGACACAAGATGGGTGCCAGGTGTCTGAGTTGCTGCTGTCTGTATTTAGGTAAGAGAGAGAAGCATTTCTCGTGGTAGAGCCAGGAGTGACTCCAGAGAGCCTCGCCGCAGAAGGTCAGTCTAGTCCTACCTCCTTCAACACCCTGCCTTCCTACTCATGGACAACGACCAGCTTGATCAGATCAGTGAGGCAGAAGTCTGACACCTGCTGCCCTTCATCTGTCCAGGAGTGACTCAAGGGAGGTCAGGAGGAGGTACTCAAGATCCAGGTCAGCCTAGCCATCTGGCAACAAGTCCATGGCCTACCCTGTTGCTTGCTCACTCCTCATACGCATCTCATGTTTGTCAGTCAATACTGCTCATGCCTGCAGGAGCCGTGACCGTGGAGACTACAGGAGGCGCAGCCCAAGCCCAAGGTACCTCTTCAGCTGCCCACACAGGCTGTTCCCATGCAAAGGGGTCATCCAAACCTCTTAAGATGGTGCCTATGGCAGTATTGGGTGATTTCATGGGCGATAAACTTCAGATCTGTATTATGTTGTGAATGTTGAATTGTCGGAAACACTGATCACCCCTTTCATATTAAATGGGGGGACTCCTCTTCCATATCACATTGGGGGACTCTCCTCAGATGTGTGCGAATCCGAAGAAACAGGCTTGCGCAGTAAGCGCTTTGACAGGTTGTTGTGCCCTTCCGAAGCGATTCACTCTGACGAGGCTATGGGTCACAGGGACCGCTACAGGCGACGCAGCCCAAGCCCTAGGGGATACAGGGGCGGCGGCGGCCGCGACAGCTACCGGGACTCCTACAGGCGCCGCTCCCCTCCCGCGCCCTACTACAACAGGCCGCGCAGGACTCCGCCGCGCTCCGGGACCACCCTCTTTGTTGCCGGCCTCAACTTTGTGACCACCGAGCGGGTGGGCCCCCTCCTCTATTCCTTCCCCTCCCATAGCAGATGCGGCAGCTCTGATGTCAAGAGCCAAGCTTAAGTGCGCCAGCGCAGGGCTCTGCAGAGGCCCAAGAGATGCTTCAAGGAGCATGTGCTGCGTGCAGGAAGTGGAGGCGAAGTTTGAGAAGTTTGGGGCGGTGAAGGAGGCGCGCATTGTGCGCAACCCCGTGAACGGCGAGTCGAGGGGCTTTGGCTTTGTGGCTATGAAGTATGAGGAGGATGTGGATGTGGTAGGCAAACATCCCTGTCACAGGCCACAGGCCTGCCCAATCAGATTTATGCAGCTGCAGTGCAAACATGCTCGTGGAGTCTGTCATCCTCAAATTACATTGTGTGAGGCTGTGTGGGCTTTGCATGCAGGCCATCAGGACACTGGATGGTGCAGAGTGGCAGGGCAGGCGCCTTGGAGTTGAGAGGGCCAGGAATGTCAAGTACGCACCTTTCCTCTCTTCCTCGCAGTTAATTGTGCAGCAGCACTGCTGCGATACACACGGGCTGAGAGGTGTTGTGTTGCAGCCCTCGCAGCGGAGACCGATAGAGCATGTGACCACGCCATCACCATCTGGGCGTTCAGGCGCGCTAATCTGGAGGACGCTGGGCGATACGCGCATGAGGCCCAGGATGACGAAGTGACAATGGATCCTATGCACTGCGGCACAGCTGTGCAGGTTGCTCACCTGAGCTTGGCCCAACCTGCCAGATGTGTGTGACTGGCCACGTGTGCAGCATTGGCTATAAGAACAGCAAGTGAAGCAAGGAAGACCAAAGGCTGCATGGTTGATATCCGACTCTGATGCAGATGCCGGGCTGGTTCCCTGGGCCTGAGCCAGTGTGACCCTTTCCTTGTACCCTGTGCCATGTGCCGTGCATACAGAGGCCAGCCTGAAAGACGCATTACCAAGGAAACAAGTGGGGCCAGGCGCCTTCTACTCATATGCCGGACTAGGAACTCTCGCCCACAGCCGTGACCCTGTGCTTGCCTGTCAGCCCTGCAGGAACCCAGTGGATGCCCTAATGTGCACACCAAGGTAAGGGCTCATCTCCTTCACACACACCTATGGTGGGACAGGCTGGTACATGACATCTTGTGAGAGGCTGCATGCCACTTTGGGAATGCACATGGGGTAGCATTGATGCCAGAACCCTCCAGGATGTGACTCATACATTGCGGGGACACAGTAGTCTGGTCAGCTCAAATCAATGATGGTTTGACAGTCTGTAAGCCTTATGGTGACAATCGTGAGAGCAACACCCAAAGCATAGCCATCAAAGGCATTCATTGGCTGCTGCCAAGTTGGACTGCCAATCTGCCGGTCACCGTATCAACCCTGACTGTCAAGCCTTCATCATGTCTTCCCTCTCATGATTATCCTGAGGTGGCACAGTCTGTTACAAGTGTCCAGGAGTGCGCCCTAGTTCGCTGCATAGAGCACTGCTTGGCCATCACCTACACGTTGCTTGAAGCAGTGCAACTGCGGCTTACACTTGAGTTGAGCCATATGGCTGTGGCCACTTGAGTTGAGCCATATGGCTGTGGCCACAGCACCTTGGCCTCTAGCAACCTCAACTTGAAGACTGATGACTCATGAGGCGGCATGATGGGCTTTCACATCTACTCAGACCCTCCTGTTACCCCAAATTTCCATCAAAAAAATATTGTATGCGTCCAGCTTTGCTGATCAGTGACAAGGCGGGTGCCTATTTGAGCTCTGTACAAATTCCCGCCCAACAGCCTGTTGGCATTATGAGCATTTGAGCACCTGCCTAGAGGTGGAACAATCTATGAAATGCGATATCAACTCCGTGTTCAGGTGTCTTGAGCACTTGCAGCGTGTTTTGCCTGACACGGCAAAGCCAAGACTACTCTTTGCGAAGGCTTCAGGGCGACTCTCTGCAGTATGGCTGCAACGGCAGAGCAGATGACCTTTCAGCTCGTCGTGGCTGCAACGAGGAAGCTGGGCATTGGCAAATCTGGCTCCATGCCATGGAAATTGCCTGGGGACATGGCCTACTTTAAAGATATTACCAGCAAGACAGCTGACTCTAGCAAGCAGAATGCCGTCATAATGGGCCGCAAGACCTGGGAGTCCATTCCTCCGAAGTTCAGGCCTTTGCCTGGTCGCATCAATGTGGTTCTCACACGGGGTGCAGCGGGCTCTGAGAACTCATCTGCCCTTAGCAATTCCGCTGTCAGAACTTCTGAGCAGACATACAAGGTATCTTCCAAGCTCACAGCTCTCATATGTGTCGTCTTCTACATTGCGTGGTCTATCATCAAGTGTGAGGAGCATCCATGCTCCATGCAAGGCAGATGTGACTCAACAGGACAAGTTTCACAGGGTGCACATGTTGCTGAGAGCATCTCGTCAGCGATGGAGATCTTGAAGGAGCTGAAGTCTGCTGGCAAGCTGGAGCATGCGTTCATCATTGGTGGTGGCCAACTGTACACAGAAGCTCTCAAGTCCCCGCAGTGTTCAGCAGTGCACTACACAGCTGTGGGGATCTCACCTTCCGCAAGCAGAACCTCATGCGTTGCTGCATTCCTGTTGATCTCAGCTCATGGGCACATGAATTTCTCCATTGGCCTAGAGAGGGTTCTTATCAGAATGGCTTGCATGGTTCCCTACTAAACTCCGCCTGTATCTGTCAAGAAGAATAATCATAGGTGCTGAGAATGCCTGTGTCATGGAAGTGCAGATTGATGCAGACATTGAATGCGACACCTTCTTCCCAGAGCTGAGTAGCGAGCAGTGGCGCATGTGGTCGGAATCAGCGCCAAAGCGGGACGGGGACATCCGCTACTCGTTCCAGTGCTATGTTCCAGCGTCATCGAGCAGCACCAGCGACAGAGCGCCAGAGATGCCTGCTGGCCTGGCAGCGCAGCACGAGGAGTACCAGGTAAGGATGGCTCCCTTGCTGGATCGAAGATGACAAGGTGTACAGCATTACCTGCACACCTGCGCTGACTGCTGCACAGCGAAGAGGGCACTTTACTCTGATGACCTGATGGATGAAAGTGCACGGAGGTTTGGCTGACGGGGTTCGTTTCTGTGCAGTACCTCAACATGGTTCAGGACATCATCCGGCAAGGTGTTTACAAGGGCGACAGGACTGGCACAGGCACACTGTCTCAGTTTGGCCGCTCCATGCGCTTCAACTTGCGCCACACCTTTCCACTCCTCACCACAAAGCGGACCTTTTGGCGAGGTATGACACCTCTGGCTGAGAATCTGCTATGCCTGTGCAGTATATACGCACCCTGTTGACACGCCAAGCATCATGACCATTCTCTCTGCAGCGTTATTCTGCTTCAGGTCTCAGCACTTGTGCAAAGGATGCATTTGATGGGCAGGTGTGGCAGAGGAGTTGCTCTGGTTCATCAGCGGAAGCACTAATGCGGGTGTGCTGAAACAGAAGGGCGTCGGCATCTGGGATGGCAACGGCTCCCGCGAGTACCTGGACAGCATTGGCTTGCGCCACAGGTCCTTCCCCCGCTCTGACCGCTGTTCACAATGCTTCATCACAATTTCCACGGTCACCCATGGCCTGTGCCGCGGATGCCAGCTGCCTGCCAATGTAGTGCTGTGATCAGACCCTCAGTGTCCCCCCTGACCCTTGGTCTGTCACTGGGATGCAAGTTGCCTGCCAGTGTTGTGCTGTCATGACCCTAGGTCTGTGAGTGGGATGCCAGTCACCTGCCAGTAAGAGTGGCTGTCATGAGAGTTAGTATGCACGTGGCTGATGAGGGGTATGCAGCAGGGAGGTTGGTGACTTGGGGCCGGTGTACGGGTTCCAGTGGCGCCACTTTGGGGCGGAGTACACGGATATGCACGCAGACTACAGCGGCAAGGGCGTGGACCAGCTCGCGCAGCTCATAGAGACCATCAAGCGCAACCCCAACGACCGGCGCCTGGTGCTGAGCGCCTGGAACCCCGCTGCGCTGCCAGAGATGGCCCTGCCGCCCTGCCACCTCATGTGCCAGGTCGGCTTCAGACCAAGACGCTCCTGTGGCACTGTCTAGGCATGGTACCTGCTTTCTCTCAGACAGCTCCCAAAGTGTGCAGCTCAGTGACAATGGTCACTTGCTTCTACCAGATACCTTCAGACTAGGTATCTGGCTGGATAGCAGAAGGTGATTGTCACTGAGCTTCTCACACTCATGTCACTTTATCTGCTGGCAAACCTGCTGCTTATGCCTTCCCCGGTACAGCGCCCAATTCGTGAGTGTAAATGATCATGTAAGCCAGGTGAGGTGAGCAACCTATGAGGACAATGTCGGAACAAGCTTTCTCTTCGTTGTGCAGTTTCATGTGGCGGAGGGGGAGCTCAGTTGCCAGATGTACCAGAGATCCTGCGATCTGGGACTGGGAGTGCCCTTCAACATCGCCTCTTACGCCCTGCTCACCCGGCTCATAGCACAGGTGAGCGTCCAGAGCATCAAGAGACTCTTGGGCTGAACCATGCAAACCTTTTGCAGCCTCAGTTGACTTCAGTCTTCTCAATTTGCTGTAAAAAATCCTGCAGGTGTGCGACTTGAGACCAGGCGAGCTGGTGCATGTGCTTGGCGACGCGCATGTATATGCCAATCATGTAGATCCGCTGAAGGAGCAGCTCAAAAACGCCCCCCGCCCTTTCCCGGTGCGCATTTCGCCAGCAAGAGCCGGCAACAGCATTTTCCTGATTGCCAGTATCACTCAAGATTACACGGGATTATCTTCAGCAGCAAAGCTGGTTACCACTGCCTGTCCTTGACGTGCATTCTTCATGCAGGTGTTGCACATCAACCCTCAGAAGAGGGACATAGACTCATTCGTCTTTGAGGACTTCACGCTAGAGGGCTACAGCCCACACAGACAGATAGCCATGAAGATGGCTGTATGAGGACTTCAATCTGCACAACTGATGCAGTGATTGCAGCCTGTGTAGTTATTCCCACCAAAGTGTTACACGGTACAACGGCATTGTAAGAAGCACAACATGCTCGCTCTGACAATTGATCGACGTCTCGCAAGGGAGTGTTCGGGTATACTGAGGATCACCACGTCTTCATGTCAGTCATGCTGGGGAAGCTACTCATGTGCCCGACTTTGTGCTAGTCCCAATTGCTGTTTTCATCTCTCATGTCACGGCCATGATGGCGCTTGAGCACATGGCCTAATTAGAAGGCTTGAATATGTCGATGGGTGCTATTCAGTCATCTAAGAACTTGCGACCCAGGACTGCTGTGACATCTGCAGAGCCCTGGCGCTCAAAATTTCTACACAGCTGTGGATCAGCTGCATGATGCAGCTGTAGAAGGCACTGACAGAGCCCTTGCATACGGGATATCACTTGCTGTCCAGGATGCCTGCTTGCCTCAAGCATGTGAAGCAGGCACCGCACCGACCACATCCGCTGTCTCCAAACCTACCCCACCGCTGCACACGAGCGTTGACAGCCGCTATGGCATCATCGTAGGACAGCTGCGGCATGGAGCATGCATGTACATACAAGCATTGCGAGGGGGCGTCTTCATAATCCTGCTCTGCTTGAGCCATGCTCAGGGTCAAGCCGCGCTTGGACAGAGCGCTGCTCATGCCCTGCAGGGCAGCTGCATCCACTTTGATTTCACTGCCGACAGCACAGAAAGTGCTGAGCACCTCTCCCGCATTCTGCGCACTCTCAAAGACCAGCTGGAGCTGCTGGTCAGTGGCGATCATGAGCTCCCGAATCCCAGCCAGGTCTGCTGGGATGCGGGCCTTCATGGGAGACTCTGAATAGCTTCCAGAATCTCCGCAGAGGATGCTCTTCAGAGCTGGGAGATTCCTACTGTGTCTCAAGCAGTGCACAAACGCATTTGCGACCCTGCCATCATAGTCTGCATCATCGTAAGCGTCTAAGTCATTCCACCCGTCACACCTGATGACCTCCAACTTTGGCAAGCAGGCGATGGCCATAAGGCCCTGAGACGAATAGAGCTCCTTGCTAGAGCACAGAATCTCATTCACCTCAGACATAAAGGGCTGCAGCCGGCTTACTTCCAGCTCATCAGCATGCACCATAACCATCTCGACCCTGAGCATGCACTGGCGCGGCTTCGACATGCACAGGACCATCACGTCGGCCAAAACAAGCCGCTTCAAATGCCGGCACCCTGAGACGTCAATTTCTGGGATTGTACATGGCTCAAAAGCTGAGATGCAGGCAGTCTCCAGCAGTGGAAGCAGTTCTGCGAAAGACATCCACTCCAGACCTCCAGGGTCTCCCAAACCCAGCTCAAGGTGCTTGAGATGTTCGAGTGGCACGGAGAGGGATATACTGTAGTATGCCGAAAACTGGAGTCTGGCTGCGGTGAGATTGGGCAACCTCTCCAAGATCATGTTTGCAAAACGGCGGATACTACCATCATCGACATTTGCGTAGCATGTCAGCCCGAGCTCCAGATAGTGCGCATTGGCAAGGATGGGATGGCTCATCAAGGGCCTGGGCTGGCCTTTGATGTTGATCAAGCTGTCCTTCATAGATTGTGTGTCCAGGCTGATGGATGTTGTGGAAGGCCCGGTATGCCTGTCAGCACATGCCAAGGCATAACTGATCTGTTTGGCACCCGCGCTTTGATCACTGTCATTAAGTCCCTGCATGCATTAGCGCTATCACTGAATAGCCAGGTATGCACAGTAACGGCACGCAGGCTTGCTGCGCATTGACCTGCCCACAATTGCACAAGAATCAGGCAATGAAGGCGGCTACTGTGCGCAGCTCAGCGGGTGCGGTCTCAAGCTCATGTGACACACATGTATAGAGACAACTTGGTCAGGATGGGTCAGGCCTTACAAATCCTTCTCTGAAGCAGACAAGATCCACCTTGGGCAGCTCCAAGCAATGCAGACGGCGACAGGCTTGTGCAGGGCCATCTACCCATTCTGCCAACGTGAAGTGCCTGGCAACATTCTGCAGGATTTCCTCAGGAAGACTGAGCAGCTCCACATCCTGCAGTGGAACGGTGATATCTACAGTGTCAATTCCGCCTCCTTTGCCATCATTTGAAGTTATAGCGCGGTGCGTGTGGGTTGGCGTCCTCAGAAATTTATATTGGTGGGTTGGCGCAGCATAGTTTTACATCATGGCAAAGGTACGTACCATCCTATCAGAGTCTCCTGGACAGAGCTGTTTTCACGCTGAAATTCTCCCGGCGCATGACAGCAGTAGAGTCCTCTACTCCGAAAAAGTGATGCAAATGTGCAAACAAGTACCTGAGATCTATTGCGCTTAGACAAGGTGCTCTGAGTTGGAACACTTGCGATCTCACATTTCTCCCAGATTCCTGGGAACTGGTAGCTTCCCCAATAGCGGTAGCTGTCTCGGCTCCTGCTCAGTTCGGCCTTCTCATCAGAAGGGTTGTATTGACTATGTCAATGCACAAGCTTGGGTTACTCTATCTGCGTAATGTCTATATCGTCACACCTTCTTAATATATTTTTGTGCTTCTTCTCTCGTCGATGATACGCCGTACCCGCTCAGGTTCAAGCACCGAAACCACTCACGATGCAACGGCAGAAGAGCATACATGAAACTCGCCAGGACAGCCTTCGAGATGCCGACGAGCTTGTTGTAAGTCCTACTCTTTTCTGCATGAAGGTTTTCGCTTACAACATACACCCAATGACAAGCTTCTATCCAATTGCAGGCCTCTCTGCAGCCTCAGCCTCAAAGCAGTGCCTTTACCTTCAAATACACATTTGACGATCGGGGATCTGGCGTGCTGGAGGTGAGCGCCGGGCAAGATGTTCAAAGATGTTCCCAAGTTTAGGCTCAAATCGGTGTAAGCAGCCTGACCGGCGCAGGCCGAGGATGAGGCGCATCAGCAGGGCATGACAAGGCCTGGAAGTGCCTTTCAGCGAGCGGCCAGCGGTAGGATACCCGAGAGCAGCCCACAGACTGAGGAAGAGCCAGTCAGCCGCTCAGCCAGCTACAAGCCAGCAGATCAAGCGCATGTTCCGCCCTTGGCTATAGCCATGCTTGTGTGTGGCACAAGGGGAGATGTGCAGCCTTTTCTGGCCCTAGCTCTGGGTCTGCAGAAGGACGGGCACCGAGTGCGGCTCGCAACCCACGCAATCTTCAAAGACTACGTGGAGAGCTATGGCATTGAGTTCTTCCCCATGGGTAAGCCCTTGCATATGTGCAAACTATCACATACATCCTCTGAGGCGCACATTCCAGTGTGCCCTGATGAGATTTCTAACAGGATATGCTTGATCTCTTCATGCTCATACAGGTGGAGACCCGCAGCAGCTGTCAGCCTACATGGTAGGATGCAAGCCAATTATCTCTAGGTAGCTTGACGTATGTGGAGGTATTCTCAGCCTGCAGCTACCCTGCCGATCTCAAAATGAACATGCAAGGCGGTGACGTCTTGCAGGTGGAACACAGGGGAGTCATGCCGAGCCTTGTGCCAAGGCCTGGCTCATACCTCCAGATTGTGGACCAGAGAAAGCAGCTGAGGGAGGTCATATGGAGTTGCTGGCCTGCTGTGTCTCAGCCCTCTCCGCACCAGCCAGACATACCCTTTGTGGTAGGTCTCCTCAACACCATGTACAAGCTGCTGCAAAATATGAAATCTATCACCAAGCTACTGACTTTGCCAGGTCTCATTCTGACTTTGTGACTCCCCTGCAGGCGGATGCCATCATTGCCAACCCTGTATGTTATGGGCATATGCACGGTAAGCCTCACAGTTTGACTCTTCCAGGACTGGTTGGTGAACACAGAGCGTACCTCCTGCCCACCTCCATGGACTTGTCTCACCTTTTGGACCCCTAAGCATGCTTTTTCTGTCTTGCTGCAGTGGCAGAAAAGTTGCAGGTGCCCCTGCACATGGTCTTCACCATGCCATGGACACCAACTGGGACCTTTCCACACCCCATGGTAAGCCTCCACAGCCAAGTCGCTTGATGATGCCATGCCAGCATGCCTTGACAGATCTCAAAATAAGGGTAGCAGCAGCAAAGGTAGCCTGACTCTGTGGTGCTGCAGGCGAGGATGCTGTACACATACAAGCTGCCCAACGGGGTGTTGCGGCTGTCTGACAAGGCTGAGTACTACGCCGATGCAGCAGATGCCTACCACAATCTGGCCAAGGTCAGCTCCTGCCCAGTGGATTTCCTCTGCACTTCTGCCTTTCTGCTGTATTTGTCCAGGACCCAGCCAGGCTGGCCAAACAAGGAATGATGGTGAGTTATGTGCAGAGCGGAGGCTTGCTGTCGCTTGTGCCATTGGGGAGGCACATGTTGGGCTGGATGTTCAAAGCGGAGGAGTTTGGCACAAAGCAGGTCCTGAAGCAGCTAAAGGCTGCCAACCTCCTGTCTTATGCTGCAGTGGAAGACATCATCACCACTGGCATGGTGAACCCCCTTCAAGCCTTGCATCTTCTGCAGCCCTTGACGGTGTCACAGCAAGCCGACCAGAGTTTCAAACCTGGACATATGGCGCAGATGACACGGTGATTTGGGCTAAGGGTAGAATTTCTGCCGGATGGCGGAACTTCTAAAGAAGGCCTTCCAATCTGTCACTTGAGCCTGGGAAGCCGACCTTCGCTTTCAATATCTATTGGAGTCGCCAAGCATAAATGTACAGCACCTGAGGGTCATGACAAGTGCTGAAACAACATTGCCTTCCATGCTGTGGACATTGCGATTATACTTGGAGAGGCCAGCCCTGAGGGGATGTGGCAGCCCTGCAAGAAGTGAGCGGTGGTTGTGTGGCGCAGACGGATATGCTGGCAAAGTTCAGGACAGAGGAGCTGGGTCTGCCCAGCAACTTCATCCACAACAACTACGTCCGGGCGCGGCGGCTGCACAGCATCCCCTTCATGTACTGCTTCAGCCCCGTGCTGGTGCCCTTCCCCTCCGACTGGGACAGGAGCCTGATCGACATCGTGGGCTTCTTCTTCCTGGACAGCACCCGGTCTGACTACAAGCCAGATCCAGCGCTTGAGGCCTTCCTGGCCGAGAAGGACCAGCCCGTCTACATCGGCTTTGGCAGCCTCGTTGTTGGCAATGTAGAGGTATGCTGCTTCCTTCAGGCTGCCTCAATCACAGTCAAGTATCTCCATGCGGACATAGCTCTGGATCCCCATTCTGGACTGTAACCTAGAGGATGTGCTTTGCGCAGCAAATTGTCACATACTTTGAGAGTCAGTCGAGGACAGGCACAATTTGCTAGAGCTGGGCGGCTGTATGCAGGACTTGACAAAGCATATCTTCAAGGCTCTGGCGCACACCGGCCAGCGGGCCATCATCGGGAAGGGCTGGGCCAAGCTGGGCACCATCAAGAACGAGCCCACCCCGCCGCACGTCCTGCTGGTCGATTCGGTGCCGCACGACTGGCTCTTCCCCAGATGCTCTGCTGTCATACACCATGGTGCGCATATCCACCTAATGAGCTTGTGGTGTGTCAGCTATCTTGCGCTGCTGCAGTTTGTCTCTCAGCTGTTGTGGAGCTGACGTGCATCGCCAGCTCCATGAAGGTGGATTGACAAATTGCTAGGTGCCGTGCTGTACACACATGGCTCTTTGAGTGCTAGATGGTGACTTCGACTCTTCCCCTAGGACGAGCGCAAGGCTGTAGGTCTGCTGCCTGAAATTATGCAATTGTCATGCGCAGGTGGTGCTGGAACCACTGCTGCCGGCCTGATGGCAGCCTGCCCAACAACTGTAGTCCCATTCTTCGGCGACCAGGTGTGTCTCGCACCTCCAGTGTTCCCTTCAGCTACCAAGGGAGCTCCTCTAGGGAGGCCCATCCATGCCTGTGGGCTGGTGGCTTCCTATGGTTAGTAGGAATGACTTGCATGATATTGCTGTGCAGCCCTTTTGGGGAGAGGCTTGCAGGCGGGCCGGTGTTGGCCCAAAGCCCATCCCCATCGACAGCCTCAACAAGTCCAAGCTGATCCAGGCGCTGAAGTACATGGCCAAGCCAGAGGTGCCCTATCATTCTCTCTCCCATATACGCAGTGCTGTTCTGGCACATCACATCCAGATGCAGTGTTGACTGCCCTTGTAAAGCGTAGGGTTGTGAAGTCTTTCGCTGACTCTGATCAGCATGTGCTCAGGCAAAGAAGAAGGCGGTCGCCCTGGCGGCAAGGATCAAGAAGGAGACGGGCGTCAGCAACGGCATGGCAGCGTTCTACAAGCACCTTCCCGCAGACTTCCTGGAGGAGAAGAGGCGGCAGCAGCTCGGCCAGCCCAAGCTCACCTCATCGGCAAGCCTCCCCCTCCCGTGTCTCTCACTCCCAGTCTAAAGCACCACGCTGCAGCCCCATGCAATGCGTCCGATTGCGACAGCTGCGCCTCCTGGCGTCGAGTATATGAGGGCAGTCCAAGAGGCACATGCAGCTCGGATCCTCCTCAGGCTGCCTCTTGTCGACGTACTCCTCTGGGCCCCTTGGCCTCAACACAAGGCAGCAGCTGCTCATAGGATGTCTGGCTTGCCTTCTCAGACAGTCATTGATGTAGCAGTAATCGGATCTGACTCTGTGTTGCCTGTCGCTCAGGGATCCAGGCCCCTGCTGCCACCTGCGACGCCCCCGCACGGCAGGGCGCGCAGGCTTCCCCGCATCTCGATGCCTTCCCTGCCCGGCATGTGCATGTGGCCCTCCCCCGTGAAGGACGCCGCATCTTCGTCTCCCACCTGGACGCCCCAGCACAGCAACACTGGATCAGAGGCTGGTGAGCTGGCTCTCTGAGCCTGCTGTGGCATCACCACATCAATGTCGTCTTGCAAGCCATTGCTGTTGCTGTGTCTTGAGACACTGCAGGAGTGATCAAAGGTGATAGTATTGGCAGCAAACATGCATTCTGTGCAGATGACCTCAGCAAGGTCTCAGGAGACACAAGGACCAGCATTCCCAGCCGATCTTCAGCTGCCTCAACAGAGGATCAGCCCATTGGCCCGAATGGCCTTACCAGAATTCCAGTCAGCCATGCAAACGCAGCCGCAGCCTCAGCCTCAGCCTCATCTTCAGAATAGCAGAGTTTTGCAACCCCTAACAAGCAGTCTGCGGCCTCTACTCAGTGAAAGTCCTGACGGTGCTGCCTTATATGGCTTGTCAGCAATCGTGATTATACCTCATAGGTTTTGTGTTCACACTTGGCAATGAACGGATACACCATCACAGGGGTATGATTTTGCGGTACTTGGGGATAATCTGGGGCGCCTCACAAGGCTGTGACGCCCCAAAGGGGCTACGTGAGTCTATGCACACCCACAGTCAGGATAAAACCCCCAAGGGTGTGAGGTCGACCATAAGACGTCCAATTGATCAGCTGAGCTGAGGGGGTGGTGCAAGTCTCTGCAGGAGCATGCCCCTTCAGCTAGCAAAGCATGAGATTGCTCATGGACCTTCTAGGACCTGCAGAGTGCTACAGAAGGCCTCTCAAGCACGTGTTTTGATACTTAAGCCAAGTACAGTTCCTAATTTGAGACTGTCATGGCGGCATGTGATCTCTCAAAGTGGGTGCATGTCCTGCGAGGTGCCTCACTTTGGGCAAGGACGCTATTTTGAGACCGACCGCATATTGCAGGTTTCTCTCCGGGCTTGAGGCGCACATGTGTGTATTGACTGATGTATCTCTCAGATGCTTTCGCAAAGACCAGGATTGGGTGCTGCAGTAGGACCCCATACATCTTAGGCCATTTGACTTTGCACAATGCATAGGCTAGGGTCAGTAGTCATGACTCATAGCAGTAGTCTACATATCTAGGGATTGACGGTGATCAGTGCTGCTGTCCTTGTGTTGGTATTCCTTTGCGTATACTTTGTGTTGAGTGTCAGGAGACCAGCGTATTCAGCTCTTAGCTTGCACTCACAAGGCTATGATGATGAAGCTACTTGCCTCTTGTACAGCATGTGTAGCTTGTGATGGCATGCCTAGCCTGCAATTGCAGCGTGTACATGCTTAGTGGACATGTGAAGTGCACTAAATTTAGACTTTGAAGTCCACATATTACAAAGGAAGCGTGGCGCTTGCTACCCCATGCGAACACCAGCCAGAGACGCCCATAGCAAGAAGGCGAAATAATGGCCCAAACAAGGGAAAACGCGACCAGACTCACAAGTCGCACTGACCTCGCTAAGCTCAGGGACATGCTACGAAAGGTGTAGCACATCTCACATGAAGGTATACAGACATTCACATCCCAGCTCCTCGATAGTGCGCTTGGCATGCTGTAATGTTGACAATACCAACATGTCAAAGAGGAACACCCCCAGACCACACACTCTCCATTCCCAGAGTTAAAGAAGCGCACGACTGCAATGGTCCTTGCGATGCTGTCTGATCAATGCCTTGGGTGCGCCAAGTTCTAGAGGATCAGCAAGCACAGTAGGGAACACAGCAAGTCCGCGAGCACAGCAAGTTTGCAAACACAGGAATAGGTGTCTATTACTGTGCCATGAGCTCATCCAGATCCTCGTCTCCCAGGTACTCGTCAAAGGCGTCGTCTTGGAAGCTGTCATCATCTTCGGTGGACATCATGGCATGGTGGATGACATCCAGGGTCTCCTGCCGCGGCTGAGGGACCAAGTGATCCGCCTGCTCCATTGCCATGCACTCGGCCGTTACCTGTTTCAAAGATGCTGGCAGCCCCCTCACAAACCTGCATAAGCCAGAAGAAGTATGATTTCTGAGTCTGAGCTTGATTTCATACGCTGGTGTTCCGTGGGTCCCCTGTCTGAGTAGGTTGCTGCCTTCAATAGCGAAAAGGGCATGTGGAGAGCAGGGCCACCAACTCTGGACAGTGCATGCCCTACACGCAATGGGCTGCAGGAGGATAGGGAGGATGTACGAGGGCTTACCAGGGATGGTTCTGCATCTCCTGAAGGCAGTAGCGCTTGGTGGGATCCTCCACAAGGACGTGCTGCAGCAGGTCCATGGCTTCGGGGGACACTGACGAGGCATGCGCTGGCAATTTGTACTCCACCTGTGGATGTAAGGCAAGAGGTCAATGATGTCCGTTTCTGCGCGGCCTGATAAGAGCCATGGATGTGCCTGGACACGCCAGGTAATGTGCCAGGCTGCTATTTATTCTGAGAATGCCATGGTCTGCCTTTCCTGATCATGGCTCGACTGCCAGGATAAGGCTGCTGGGAATGTGCCAGGCTGTTATCACCTTCAGAATGCGATGGAGCGTTCTTTTCACGCTTCCTTCCTCCACATCAGCCGTCTTCTCAAATGGGTGCTCTCCAAACAGCAGCTGCACAGTAAACATCCCTTTGCAGGGTGCTCATCGCTTCAGACTGTGAGAAAGACGGCCAAAGCAGCAGCATCTCAAGATGTCTCAAATTGGAATTCACCTGATAAAGAATGACGCCAATGCTCCAGCAGTCTGCCTTCCTCTTGTCTATGTCCTTCTTGTTTAGAAGGACCTCAGGTGCTGCAGAGGCAACAGATTGTTGGCCAGGTTGTTCTGCAATGCCCCCACATAGGTAAAGCATGTCATGGCAACATGTGCTTGAGTTAGAAGGCAAAGGTCATCTGGAAATTGGAGCCTTACCAACAAAGCCAAATGACCCAACTCTGGACTTTGGCACAGTATCAAGGGTGGCTTTGTAGTAACCAACGCTGCTGATTTTTGCGTTTGGGGGTTCGCGCTTGTCCAAAAGCATGTTCTCAGCCTTGATGCCTGCAGTAGAGCCGCCACATTAGCATGCAGCCTGCACCTGTCTTCTACAAGAAACCCCTTTCATGATGACTATCGCTCCAGTATAGCTTCAATGGCAGAACAGGTTCCCACATGTTGTGGTCCAGGGTTAGGCTCCTCGCGAGCAGACTGCAGTCTGTCCTTGACGCCAGAGAGGGGAGCATAACAGAAGGTACAGATGCGAAGCGTCTTACCATGATTCTCCACTCCCTTGTGCTCCAAGTAGCTCAGCCCCATCACAATCTGTTGGAACAGGCCTCTTGCTGTTGGTTCCTACAGCATTGCAAGTCGAGCCTCAGGTGCAGGTCAGGTGGAAGCAGTTGCCTGGCCCTGAAGACCGCTGCGGGAAGCATGTTCTGGCACCAACCTGTATGCTGCTGCGTAGCTGATCTCATCAGCTAAGTCACAAATCATTGATGGTTTCCATATATGAGCCACTTGACCTATCACACAGGCAAAACCACAGCATTGTTGGAGATGGTGCCGCAGCTGCGGGAGCTTGTGCACAAGAGACCCGAAGTGGTCAAGCTGATCAAGTGCTGCTCAGCACACTGGGAGAGTGAGAGCTTGCCTGCAGCGGCCAGGCCTGCCGAATGTAGGCATCCAGACTGCCGCCCTCTTGGTACTCAACCACAATCCCCAAGGCCTGTGAGTTGAGGATGACCTTCTTGAACAGCAAGATGTTCGGGTGGTAGAGGTTCCGGTGCGCCATGATCTCCTGCAGGACCGTCTCGCTGATTGTGCCTGAGCCCTGCACAGTCAGCACCACCCCTTGTGAGCCGTGGGTTGGTGAGGTATTAACGGCATCGTCACCGACAGTCTGAGGGCCAGAGGTGCTCACTCTTTTGAGGTATTTGATGGCGATCGTGATGCCTGTTTCTGTGTCCTGGCACGCCTGGACAGTCCCAAATGCTCCTGCCTCCTCTTCGTGCAACGTCTTGTAGGCGTCTGAAGACGAGTTGATTTCATTGTAGAATGTCATACGAGCTCTGGTTATCTAAACCTGCTCCAGAGCGAGGCCTTTAATCAATTCGTAAAGCGCAGGCAAGCAGACTCTGATGGCTCTGTTGGATGTGTAGAAGAATGCAGACCATCCAAAAAACGCACTCTGTAAGTTCAGACCCTCTTTTCGCTTGGCTGTGCAGCCTGGCAAACGCTGATTTCGGGGCAACTTGTGTGTTGACCCACTCTCAGAGAAGCTCACAGACGGCGGCGATGTAAAAGTGTCTCTGATCTTGCACTGCTAGCACTTTTATGCCTGCTTGGAACAGCCCCGGCAACTGTTCCTCTGGAACCAGGCAGCCGTGTCACCCATTTCGTCGACCCTGTGTCAAAGCCTCATAAGAGAAGCCCCGAAGAAGAATCGAGCCCTAACAATCCCAACAAACGATAGCTAGATCCTTAGGAGCACCCGGCTGGCTGCCTCGGGACTCTCCAGCCACAGCGCTCCACAGGGGGCTGAGCTTCTGGCCACCTCGGTCAAAGTGGGCATAAACGTCATTCATTCTCGGTGTGCCTGCGCGCTCGCAGAGGCGGTGGGATTGGCCACAGGAGGCGCATTCACGATGGAAACGAGGCTCCAGTGTCATTGGTGTGGGAGCAGGGCTCCCCTGCTCAGCCTCAGGCCTTCTCCCTTTCCTCGTCTTTCGACAGCAAGGCTATGGGCCAGAACATGCAAGCCGGCAGCAGTGCATCCCCGACGCCGTGGAGCTGTCTGTCATGCCGCAGCAGTGATCTCACTTGATGGTGAAGATGACCCGCGAGCTTACTTGGAAGGCGCAAGCAAGCAACGTCCTCCCAAGCTTCCCGCACCACCAACTGGCACAAGCCTCTGGGCCGTGCTGCCCTACTTGTGTCAACTAGCTACAGCCGATCGGTGAGCACTCTTGAAAGCAACCTCATGAAGTGCTGCTCCCTGAGCCCATCGATAGATTGGTCCTTGAGCATTTTGGGAGGTCATGCAGGCAGCTGTGGTGGCGCCTTGGAGGTGCTACGTTGCTCATGCTGGCGTCAAAGGCTTCTGGTGAGTGCCGGCACAGGCAATGCTTGCACAGCTGGGGCATGTTCTGGCAGATGTAGCCAGGAGTATATTCATCAGCTCCATAGCCTTAGCATCCCCATGCTGAGTCCCTGAATCCGTGAGAAGCCTTGCATGCTCCAAATCAATAGAGGCTGAAGGATGCGGACGCTGCACAGGCATTTACGCCCCCATCTGCCTGAAGAAGGCGGTGGATGCTCTGGGTGGTGTGGTCAACCAGGCAGCGGTGAACCGCACAGTACAAGCCCTGCTCGTGGCAGGAGCATGCCGGATAGCCAACAGCCTTGCCAAGGAAGCCCAGGGGCCCATGTTCACCCCCATTGCCCAGGTATGCTCTCACCCCTCAGTAACCCTCACCAATCAGCCCAGTCATGGCTCATTGTCCGTGCATCTTCCTGAGAGTGACAGGGCACCGATGGTGTTGGGGAGAGTGTAACATATCCATGCTTTGTAGTGCTTAGAAGTACTGGTCTGAGTGGTCAGGGTATGACATGATACCATGGAACGCCAGCGCAGACAGGCGTCGCATGTCTTACCACAAGAGAAGCACTGCAATATAGAGCAGGCCACATGGTGGATCTGCCATATGAGGAGCTAGCATGCATGCCTGCAGGCATCTGGCCGGCGTGTGGCCTACCACACCTTCTCTCACGTCCTGGACCTTGACATCAGCTTCCACCTGGAGAGGCGGACAGGCGCCTTGTCCCGGATTCTTGAGAGAGGTGCTGCCCTCCCTGCTATTAGCAACTCAGCATGCTTCAGCTCTTGAGTGCTATTCCTGTCTGTTGTGTCGCTCGCTTCACCTCCCTGGCAAGTGCTCATGAAAGTCTCATCTCTGTGTGCAGTCAGGCTGAAGCCCGGAGCTTTATAGGGGACGACACACAATTGATTTAGAATGTGAGTGGGGTCTGTTGATCGCACTGCAGGCACAAGGAGTGTGTCAATGGTCTTCAGAGCAGTTGTCTTCACCTTCATACCCACAGCTGTGGAGCTGGTCCTAGTGTGCGGCCTTCTGTCCCGCACATTTACACCCATCGTCTCTGGGCTGGTCCTCGGCACCTTTGTGGCCTACACCCTTTGGACTGCAGCTCTCACCAGGGCTGCTGCAGAGGCAAGAGTCCATATGACCCGTCTCTCTTGCCCAAAAGGGGGAAGAGGGGGCTTGCCCCAGTGATGCGCTAGAGCTGTCAAGGACCGTGAAGTGGGTGTTGTGGGTGCAGCCTGCTCACAAGCAGGAAGCTGCATGTCCCTGGTCTGAAGCTGCTGCTGATCTCCACGCACATGCAGGCACGCAAGAAAGTCAACAAGCTGGACAACCTGACCACCGGCAAGGCGGTGGATGCGCTGCTGAACTATGAAACCGTCAAGCTCTTCAACAACGAGCAGTTTGAGGTACACCAGATGCGAGACCCCATCTCATCTCAAGACCCACACTTTCCATCCAACTCCAACATGCGTCCATGCGACGGTTGCGTGCAATTTGAGGGCACATCAGGGTTTCAGGGAATGCGCAGGGATGAGAAGGGGCATCAGGCCGAGGTTTTGCTCAGACTTCAAGCTCTGTGCAGGTGGATGAGTATGATCTGTACCTGTCAGGCTACCAGCAGGCGGCTGTGGCCACGGAGAATGTGGCAGCAGTGCTCAACGCAGGCCAGGGCTTCATCCTGTCCGCAGGGCTTACTGCAGTGCTTGCCTTTGCTGCTCTGCTCAGCCCTGTGGGATCCTTCACAGCCGGTGACCTGGTGAGCCACCATTGACTGCTCCTAATGCCCTCTTGAGTCTGAACACTGCTTCCACATCACCATCAGTCTCAGGTATCTCACCTGGTACAGAGGCGAGCATGATCAGGGCGCGAGCAACACTAAGCAGCATCAGGATGTTGGGAGAGGTTGATACCCTCGTGCAAAAGAGCACTGCAGCGGCTGACACAGCATGCTGCTGCACAGGTGATGGCACAGGGGCTGCTGCTGCAAGTGGCGGCCCCGCTGCAGTTCCTGGGCTGGTTCTACCGGGAGCTGCGGCAGAGCCTGGTGGACATGGAGGCCTTCTTCAAGATCCTGCTCACGCAGCCCAAGCTGCCCGACGGGCACCTGACCCTGCCCCAGCCCAACATCGCTGGCACTCCAGACGCCCTGCAGCACGCGCCCTCTCTTCAGGAGCAGATGGTGCCGCAGAATGGGCAGCGGCACAGCAACGGGTGAGCAGCTTGTAAGACGCGCAGAACATGCCAGCAGCAAGTTTCTGAATTCCACTGCAATACGCTTCATAATTTGCTGGCATGCATGATCAGCCCTGTGTCCACCTGCAGAGCTGGGTATTTGGATAGATCTAGTCTGCCCTCTTAAAGGGATGCTGAGTAACACATGGAGGTGTGCAGGAATGGTGCCATGGAGGCAAGCACCTCCGGCAGGAACATCGGCGTGTCCATTGAGCTCAGAAATGTCGAATTTGGGTGAGCCTCGCGTCCTTTCCCTTCCATTTCTTTGTCTGCCTACCAGTGCTGATCTAGCACAGTATCTTTGCATGTAGTATGCACACTAGGAAAGTGGTGTCTCACGGGAATCTCAGGTCCTCTGCTGCAACGCAGATACCAGCCGGGCAGGCCGGTGCTGAAGGGGGTCAATCTGAAGGTGGAGCCGGGGCAGAGCTGCGCGGTTGTGGGCCCCAGTGGCTCTGGGAAGTCTACTCTCCTCAGGCTGCTGGTCCGGCTGTATGATGTCCAGGTGTCCATCTGCCTCTCGGCCTGCGCGCTGGAGACCTGAAGTTGCTCCCAAATTCTTGTATGCTTGCTCACAGTTGTTTGTCTGCCGAGTGCAAGTGCTCACGCAAGCATCTCATGCAGGGAGGCGCAGTCTTGCTGGACGGCATTGATGTCCGGGATCTGCAGCAAGGCTCGCTCAGGGGAGCTGTTGCGGTCGTGCCACAGGTGCTGCATCACCCCAGCTCACCACCTTCATGAAGATGTCCTCCGCAACCGTGGTAGCAAGCGCAAGCTCTCAGCAGGGTCTTCATTGCTCCATGCAGCCCGCTAATCATGCGGCAGTGCTTGTGCAGGACACGGTCCTCTTTGCGGACACAGTGAAGCGCAACATTCTGTACGGGCGGCCCAGCGCATCAGATGAGGACATTGACCAGGCTGCAGGTGAGAGCCCCTGATGCCTGCTCACCTATCTGCCTTGCACACTGCCTTCTGTCGCCAAACGTCTGCTCCTGGTAATCGCCTCTGACAGCGGGCTTGCTGTGGGAGTGATAGGGCAGCAGAGAAAGTGTTTTTGTCAGCTGTGAGGCAATGCTAGCAAGGGTCTGAAGCTCTCACCCACCCACCGTGACTGGGAAGGAGACTGAGAGAGTGCGCGCTGCTTCGACAGAGATGGCGCAGCTGAAGCCGGTGATAGCGGGGATGCGGGACGGGTACGGGACGCTGGTGGGCGAGCGCGGCCTGAAGCTGAGCGGGGGCGAGAAGCAGCGCGTGGCCATCGCGCGCGCCTTCCTGCGCCAGCCGCGCCTCCTCATCTGCGACGAGGCCACCTCCGCCCTGGACACCGCCACCGAGCAGGGCATCATGGCCTCCCTGGAGGTGCCCCATCCGCCTCAGGCTCCAGGCCATGTCACGCAGCAGCTTGTGTTGTCCACCGCCTGTGTGTGTCAGTGAGCTGCTTGCTCACATTAGGATCAGCAGGACCTCGGGCTCCTGATCCAAATGTGCTGTCAAAGATGAGGGTCAGAGCATACTGCAAGCCCTGATGGGTACAGAGGGTCTTGTCCTCTGCACCGGGACCTGTTGCTGTGGGGGCCTCGCTGGTGGGCTTTGAAGATCGTGGTTTGTATCTGCCAGAAGCCTGCAAATGCCTTGCGTCTGGGGGAAGAAGCATCACAAGCCCTTCTTGGCACTGCATGATAAACAGCAGGTTGTCTCCATAAGGCTTGCAGGTCCGCCTGTTGCAGAGAAATGACAGATGACTTGTGCTGTGCAGGAGCTGGCCCAAGGGCGCACCAGCGTCTTTGTGGCGCACAGGCTGTCCACGGTGCAGAAGTGCGACAAGATCTTTGTCATGCAAGCGGGCAAGGTGGTCGAGGCGGGCACGCATGAGGAGCTGCTGCGGGCCGGGCATGTCTACCGGGACATGTGGACAGCCCAGGCGCAGGCGGATGAGGAGCATGCTGCATGCATACCTGAGCACATGGAGGCCTTGCCTCTGGAGGCTTGACAGGGCACTGCGAGCGTCATTGCTTCTCAAGTGACCCGTCCCGGAATTCTTTTGGACCAGAAGAATTGATTGGGCGTGGGATTGTGCCTCCTCAGTAAGTTGCAGGGACACTCCCACGCTCATCAAGACAATTGCACTCTCCAAACACAAGGCAGATGCAGAGGAATCTTTCCTTCAGGCTTATCTGTACTGGCAAGACATGGCTGCGGAGAGTGATATGATGGCAATGCAGACCTGCGCAGGTCTGCATTGCATGCAAGTGTGGCCAATTGACAGATGAATTGCTGACAGAAGAGGGAGGTTATAGTTTTGTCATAGCTATAGTGTGAGTTCCGAAGCAGAGTGTTTCAACACCACATTGCCGAGGGATGAAAAGTTCAGATGTTGCGCATGTGCATGCATCGCATCAGGCATGCAAGCTGCGTTCTGAGTCCCAGATGCACATGTACTTGATCTGGCATGGTGTTAGTGCCTTACAAATGACAAATGTTTGAACAACACAAATCTATACTCACAGGGCTTAGCTAAACTTTTGATCAGCCTGGTGTGGCCGGAAGAGATGTAAGATGGCCTGGTTGAACCTAGCTAGCAAAGCAATGCGCACATACACTGAGCTCAACCCCAAGGTTGCAAATATAGCAGTGGGCTCTCCTACTCATGCTAGTAGCACAACAGCATTCAGTGAGCATGCATGGTAGCTGGTCCCCTCACCTAAACAGCGAGAAAGCATGGGTAGCTAAGCATATCCCTCTCAGCATGCTGCCTGCAGACACAGGACTGCAGCTGTACACACTGAGAATATGTCCCATGTCCTTCACAGTCTGTGGTTGCTCTCATGTCTCCCCATGCTCATGCACTGCATTGCACAAAGTATCCCCTTTCTTCCTGATTGGCCTCCAGCCAGGGGGCCTCTGTTCAGCTGAAGGGTGCCTCATTCTGCCCTGTTGCAGGCCAACAGGCATCTGGCAGGCTGCAAGCTTGCAGGTCACTGCAAAGAATATAACGTGTGAACGGCAGTTGGGAGAAGCCTGCAAACAGACAAAAGCCATCCCTGACACAATGGAGGCCTGCACTGCAGAAGTAACAGCTGCGGACTTCCTCTTGAGACTATGCTGTGAGGAGAAGTAAGCAGACTATATACCCTCTTGGGGGTAACAACGCCTTTGCTCTGCTGCAGATGCAGCCATGCTCAGCAATGGCCAGCACATGAAAAGAGGAGAGAAGCCGGTACAAAGCCACCTCGCTGCCCGCAAAGAGCACCTCGATGGCCTCAGGACAGTGAAATGACAGGCTGATAAGGCAGGCGCAAATCCTAGCACTGAGCCCAGATTCCTCACACAGATACAGAGACGCAACTTGACACACTCTTTGTTGCGAAGGCCCAGAGCCCTCAAGCCCGAGCTGAGCCAGTCTAAGGCCTCAGCAGGGCTGTCAGGCGAACTTGGTAGGCTTTCTAAAGAGCTGTGTGCCCCAGCAAAGGAGCCGTGCGCAAGGCGCTCTGACCAGTCCCCACAGGGACTGATCAGGCAACCTCCTGGCTTGCTGGAGGCTCCCCCCCAGCAGCCTCAAGAATATGTCTCCTACATGATCTGTGCAGGGCTCCATAGCCTGCTTCCGCCTTCTCTCATCCTGCTCGTCCAGGCGCCCCATGCCCAGCGCTCACAGGCGGGCACCATCTTGCCCAGCGCCCTTTGCTGGGCGATCTCTTGCCCAATGCCCAAAGCTGGGCGCATTGGGCCAGGGTGACTTCACCTCCTCCGCTCTCTGGGAGTCCCTCATGTGCAATGCCCCTGGCTGCAGGCGGTTACAGGAACGACCACGCCAAGTGTCACAGATGCCCAACATGGCCTTGTACTGAGTTGCTGCTTGGACCGCTGACAGGTGCGGGAATCTTGTGGATGTTGTTGGCCAAGGGTATATACGCAGGCGCTGGTGTTTCTGGGATGCTGTGGCACCAGACTCGGTCCACAGCAGTAGCAGGAGGGCTGGGTCAGGCCGGAAGGGCCTAGTCCCAGGCACTCTGGAAGTTGCCAGAGTTGACATAGCCAGCAGGAGGAGCGCCATAGGCAGCCGCAGCACCGCCACCGCCCATGTACCCGCCACCACCGCCTCCATCTGCGCACCCAACAACTTCTTCACTCTGCGGACCTTCACGCCATACAGACTCGATTACAGCATGCACTCCTGCAAGTGTTCCCTAGAAATGGTGAAATTCTCCAGATGGCTGGGACACACAAGACCTCCTGCCCATTCTAGCCACAAGCTCTCCTTTCACTTGATGCAGGGCTGCACGGAATACACATCAAATGATGCAGGATTCAGGCGGCTGCGGAGGGGAGCAGCACTGTGCAGCACTCACATGGAGCGCCGTAGCCGCCGCCGCCACCGAAGCCGCCGCCGTAGCCGCCGCCCCCGCCGCCGTATCCGCCGCCGCCGCCGCGGTCCTGGCGGTAGTCGCGCCCGCCGAAGCGCGAGCCACCCCCGCGGCCCCCGCGCGAGCTCTTCTGCCCGTACGGCGCCGAGCGCGCAGAGATGTTCGACAGCCAACCGGGCACCTCCTGGTTTGTCTCCTGCACATGACAGCCCAGCCCTCTCAGCGCACCCTCATCTTTCACAAAGAATGGAAGGGGATATTAGGTACTTCTGCATTGTGACACCATAGTAAAGCTGCCACACCATGACAACTATCATTAGAGGCTGAGGCTGTGAGGCCAGGCCCATCAGGCAGACTCGCCACTGCTCTCTCAAGTACCGTGATATTTAACATGTGCATCAGCTGGGCAGAGGATGCCTACCGTGAGCAGCTCTGCCAGAGACTTGGCGAGGCCGGTGTCCTTCTCAGTGAAGAAGGCGGTGGCCAAACCCTTCTTGCCAGCACGCCCAGTACGACCGATGCGGTGCACATAGTCGTCCACGTCCGTGGGCAGGTCGAAGTTGATGACGTGCGTCACGTGAGGGATATCCAGGCCACGTGCTGCCACGTCTGTCGCCACCAGGATGGGCGTCCTGCCTGACCTGAAGCTGCGCAGCGCCTGCATACATGCGCCTGACACTGTCAGACCGGATTCCCTTTGCAGGGCGTCTGACCTCACTGTCGCTCAACTCAGGAAAGTCAGGACAGACAGGGTCCAGTGAGGCTCCTCGGCAACAATAGCAATAAGCAAATTGTGGGGTCTTGCAGGCTGACACTGCAAGCCGTGGCACTCACCGCCTCGCGCTCCTGCTGGGAGCGGTCGCCGTGGATGGAGGTTGCAGGGAAGTTGTTGCCGGCCAGGAAGTCCTCCAGGGCGTCTGCTCCACGCTTGGTCTCCACAAACACCAGCGTCAGACCCTGCATCGCAGACAATCCCTCAACGGAGAGCTCAACAACTATGGACCGGCATGGGAAAGGCGCAAGAAAAGGTAAGAGACATCCCAGTAAGGCATCAGGGCTGTCATTCAAGAGTCACATTACCTTCACAAGCACCGTCAGCTGCGAGCCAGAGCGTTATGCATACCTCGACGGTGTTGATGAGGTCCAGCAGGACCTGGCGCTTGTCGCCGGGGCTGACGTACTCGATGTGCTGCACGATGAGCTCGGTGGAGGATCCCACGCGCCCGACGGCCAGGAAGATGTAGTTGTGGAGGAAGTCGGCGGCCAGGCGCTGGATCTCCTTGGGGAAGGTGGCGCTGAACAGCAGCGTCTGGCGCTCCCCCGAGCGCGGCATGTCCTCCTGCATGGCACCAGCCCTCCCTCAGCATGCGCACACGTCCCACCCAGCCGCAGTGGCATGTGTAAAAGCGCTGTCCTTCAGCAGACCATTCCAGCCTCGGCAGGGGCATTTCCAGAACTGTATCAACTGCATCTGTCCTAAAACAGATACTACTGCGAAAATATGCAGTCCCTTTGATTGGCCGTGCAGATACAGCACACAACCATTCGACTATGACCACTTCTCACCTGCTCCACAATGCGCCTGATCTGGGGCTCGAAACCCATGTCCAGCATACGATCAGCCTCATCCAGGGCCAGGTAGTTGACGCGGGACAGCGACACGCGTGCGCGCTCGATCAGGTCGCTCAGCCGCCCGGGCGTGGCCACCAGAATGTCGCACCCACGCTCCATCTCCCGCAGCTGCAGCACATGCCAGCTGAATTCACCAACCCGCTACACCCCGGCACATGAGGAGGAGACAGCACCTCGGCAATAAGAGGGCGCACCAAGAGTGCGTAGCACATCTTTGCACACAACACCATCCCATGCAGCGCACTGCACGGATGCTGCTGATGACAGAAGAGGAGCAGCGGGCGATAGTTACAGGGACAGAGCATGATGCCGGGGCAGGGGAGCAAGGCGAGCTCGTGAGGCACCTGGTTCATGACTGGGGCGCCTCCATACACCACCACAGGCCGGATGCCTGTCTGGTATGTGAACTTCCTGGCCTCGTCATAGATCTGACTGGAGAGCTCACGGGTTGGGCTGAGCACCAGAGCCAGTGGGTATGCCTGCGCACATCCAAAAAACCTGAGATGCCTTAAATCTGCCTCCACCAAATGCGCACGCCTGCCGCCCTAACAGGACGGTTCCTGCAGGGACCATGTCAAGCAGGCAATGCTCGTAGGGGTGCCAGACCACTGAGATTGACACCTAGAGAGGCAGGCTTGACTGAGGTATCTTACCTTTCTGCTGCGGCCAGTGGGCTGCTGGGCTGACTTGAGGATGTTGGCAATGATGGGAAAGCAGAATGCTGCTGTCTTGCCAGACCCTGTCTGTGCGCACGCCATGAGGTCCCTCCTGGCCAGGCCGATGGGAATTGAGTACTTCTGCACTGGGGTGGGCTTTGTGTAGTTGCAGCGGATTGTGTTCGCTGCTAGTGCCTGGGGCAGCTGAGCCTCCTCAAAACTTTTGATCGGACTGGGAACCTGGTCTCCGGTAGCCTCCACCTGTGGCAGCCGATGGACGCATCACAATGGTTGATCTGGCTGCCCAATCACACATGCTGTAAGCGGGTCTTGTTCGTGCAGACGCCGCCCAGACAACAGAATGAACCGCAAAATACTTACATCAAGCACTGCTAGTAGAATTGGAGCGGTGCAAATGCCGCGCAGAGATATATGCTGCGTGCTTGCACCAGAGGAGCTCAACGTCGCACAATCCTGTCATGTATGAGTGGCGCACCGGGATGTCCTCGTAGGCATCGAAGTTGATGCCGGTGTTTTCGCTCTGGAAGAGCGAGTCCACTTCATGCTTGCGGGCAGCGTCCTCGGCAAACGGGTCTGATTCAGAAGCACCTCCTCCACCCCATCCGCCGCCCCTGGGGGCTGGCGGGCCGCGGTTGTCGTACCTGCGGCCGCCCCCATAGCTTCCAGAGGAGCCAAAGCCACCACGGAAGCCGCCGTTCATGGGAGGTGGCCCTCCTCCTGCTCTGAAGTCCTGACCATACGGTGTTGTCTGAGGCAGAGTACCGGGTCCTACTCCACCCCTCAAGTGGGGCGGTACAAACTTTCCTCCGTTATCATACGCCATATTGTTCACTACTTATGACTACCAGGCGGCCGGGATGGAGCCTTGCGGTGTGGAGGGAGCAGGTTTAATTAGGCTCAAGGCGCGCTGCATGGTGGCAAGGTCGGCAAGGCATTCCGGGCAGCTGGGTAGAAACCTTTTCAACCGTTCGGGCAGGGGGCAGCCCGAGCAATAGAGCTCTCCCATATCAGCGCGCCCAGCTGCACAACCCGCTGGCAGGGAGTGTAACGCAGCTTTCGGATACATAAGGGGTTGGGAGGCTATGCAAATGCCGGAAGCAGAGCTTCAGAGAGCATGAGGGTAGTGCCATATTGACGGTCTTGTAAGGGCTGTCTGGTCAAGCATGGCATCGGCGCACGATGCAGGAATTAGGCTGCGCTTTGCTATCCCTTACTGGACACGGTGGGGCCAGAACGTTGTAGTCATCCTCAGCCACGGCAATGAAAACAGCAGGAGGCATGCGCTCGTATGCAGACATCAGGACGATGATCTGATATGGGAGGGGGAGGTGCAAGTACCCTGCACTGTTAGGAAAGTCGAATACTCCTACGCAGTTACAGATGATGCCGCCGAGATTGAGGCCGAAGAGATGTCCAAGCGCAGCCTGGCAGTACCAGAGGGGCTTGAAGATCGGAGCACCATCGAGCTCAGAGACAGCTGGCAGGTCAATCCCGCACAGGCTTGCCCCTGAGAATTTTTCCCTGCTCTCTGTGCTTGCACCAGAAAGCCCTCATTTACAGTCCATATCTGCAATGTGCGCAGGACTGTTCCCACCCGGCATACCTGCTGTCGAGCAATGCCTTTAGGGGGAACATCCTGGGACCTTCCAGGCCTGCAGGAAGTGGCGCCACTGCAAGGCAGGCTATCCAGGAGAATGAAGTGCTTGTGCGCTTCAGGCTGTGGTAAGCCTTCTCGCCTTTCGAGCCCCTCAACGCAACAGCAAGACAATCAAAAGATGCAGCCTGATCAGCATCCTCAAAGCTGTCCCCTGTGTCCTATCTATGCCGCAAGGATTCCACCAAAAAATTCGGTGTAGGCCAATGACACAAGCTACATGTTGCACTAGCATTCCGGCCACCACTTAAAGGAACCCAGAGACCTGTCCCAGATTCATCCAAGAAGGAATCCCTACATTGCTGCTCTTGTGCCAGGGACTGGGGACTGAGGGAGGGAGAGGGCATCGGCATCACTGGCAGCCTCCCAGCTCTGGGCAACTGGCAGATCAGGCAGCTCCTGTCCCTGAAGGAGGTCCAGACGCCCTTCTGGGAGGCTGAGGTATCCTCAATCTGTGTTGCAGAATAGCTCATGTGTTGCATTGGCTCAGAGGCCTCATGATCAGGCAGGCGGCTCAAATTGCACTTTCTGCCCTCCTGAGCTGTTGGCAACTTGCCTTGCAAATGTCAAGGCTGAGCTGTCTGACTTGGGACGTGCAGGTATCAGTCCCTCAGCACGCCTTCCCCATCACATACAAGTACGTCGTCAGCAGGGAGAGTGGCAACACAGAGCTCGAGGTGATCTCGCAACTATTGCCATGCTCTGTCAGCCCTCTCTCGTCTTTGCACTTGCTCTCCTCCATCCCGTCAGGCTGTCGTCCCTATCATGTCTGCACAGTTGCCCTTCTCCATCCTCTTGGGCTCATCAGATCTCATGCATGCACCGAATTCAGCAATACTAGTACTGTTGGTGGGTGGCACATGTGCATTCCATGTTCAACACGGTGCATCAGTGATGGAGAAATGGCACGCGCAGGTGGGAGAGAACCGCATCGTGAGCCTCGACAGCGAGCCCGAGGACGACAGCAGCGCTGCCCCGGCGCTCATAGTGCAGGGCGACGGCACCTTCCGCCACGAGCGCATGTGGCGGGGCTCCGCCATTGCCATGCCCGTGTTTGCGCTGCGCAGCCGGGATAGCGTCGGGGCGGGCGAATTCCAGGACCTGAAGAAGCTCGTCACCCTATGCCACCAAGCAGGTGCTTTATCTTACAAGTCCCATACTGCCAGCGCTTGCGCTGCATCTCACATGCAGCTGACTGAGGCGGGATGTTTGCAAGCGTCCGAATTCAGCCGCGAGAGAAGCAAAGATGAAGCCTGAGGATTTTGGGATGAGCAAGTGGAGACACGTTTGATGCCTGCGCAGGCCTGCGGATGATCCAGCTTCTCCCTGTGAATGACACCTCTGTATACAACATGTGGTGGGACTCATATCCCTACAGCTCTGTGTCGGTGAGGCTCCTGACCCACAGCTCTCCTGTTCTCTCAGGCCGGCCCTGCATCCTATCAGCTGCCTCTTTGTAAACGCGCTCAATCTCAGTGCTGCGCAGGTATTCGCGCTGCACCCTCTGTATCTTTCATTATCTGCCCTGGCACCTTCTAGCATGCCCGCAGACATTGCCAAGAGCATTGAGGAGGCCCGAAAGGAGCTGGACGGGCCTGCAGTCGACTATGAGAGAACCCTTGCCACGAAGCTGGCCATTGCCCACCGCATCTTCCAGGCTGTTGGCCAAGCCGAGCTGAAGGTACCTACCCCAGGCTGAGGCACTGCAGCATCAGATTGGCGCTGCCACTGCTCAAATTTGCAGAGACTGTTGGCAATGGCTATGGCAGCAGTGCCCTGAAGAGTGTAGAGCACATATTGCTTAAAGGGCTTATCCTTTGTATGACATGCAGAGCCCAGGGTTCCAGCAGTTCTACAAGGCAAACAGGGAGTGGCTGCAGCCCTACGGGGTCTTCAAGTTCCTCCAGGATCTCTTTGGGACCGCAGAGCACTGGCACTGGGGCAGCCTCAGCCGCCCCAACCAGAGGGTCAGTCCCTCCACGCGATGCCTTACGCAAATGCTGCCTAATTCTGCTTGACCATGGACTTTCTCTGACTTGTGCACAAGAGATTGCACCCTTGCCAGTGGGTGCACAGGTCCTTTTGCAGCTGTTGATCGGCTGACTGGTGCCTTTTGTGCAGATGCTGGAGCGGTTGAGCTCCCCAGACCAGCCACAGCACCAAACCATCTGCTTCACCTACTGGCTGCAGTGGCACCTCAGCAAGCAGCTCAAGTCTGCTTCGGAGTTTGCGCGCCAGCACCAGATAGCTCTCAAAGGAGATCTTCCCATAGGTACCCTCGCCCACATCTCAATGCCAAGGCTTAGGAGCGCACTCTGGCATGCAGCTTGTCGGAACCGTTTTGGGCCCTCATCTTTTCATGCAGCCACTGCTGCCCTAAACCTGCGTGAAGGCTCATACCCTGACGAAAGAGGCGACGTCTTGTGAGGCCTGATAAGCACACATCTGGAGGTGCCTCACATGTTTTGCATTCCACACGCAAGCTCAAGCTGAGGACGGTCCCTGCTGCGCAGGCGTGGATAAGCGGAGCGTGGACACATGGATGGACCCGGGGCTGTTCCACATGCAGTACTCAACGGGCGCGCCGCCAGACATGTTTGACGCGGGGGGCCAGAACTGGGGGTTCCCCACCTACAACTGGGAGGAGATGTCCAAGGACAACTACCAGTGGTGGCGCCGCCGCCTCACCACCCTCTCCGAGTGAGCCTCCCCGCCCTTGCTGGTCCTGGCATGGGTGCGTGGACTGGCCAGTCCTAAAACAACAGTCTTTCTTCAGATCTCAGACAGGCAGAAGGATAGCAGCACAGCTCAGCTCTTTGAGGGAGGGCTTGTCTCGTACAGTTCATTGAATTTTGCCAGCTGGTTTGCCAAAGATTGCTCAAGGCTGATTGATGCCTTGCAAGGGTTCACTTTTGAGCCTGCACCACTGTGATCAGTGCACTGAAAAGTGCTGTAGGGCGCACAGCTCTGGATGCTTTGGGATCTACCTCTTGCACTGCCAGGGGCGAGTGACAAGGCATGCTTGCATCGTACTTGAGTCCAGTCACATGAAGACATGCCTTCAAGGCTGACGCGGAGTCTGGCCATGCAGATACTTCCATGCCTACAGAATAGACCACATCCTGGGCTTCTTCAGGATCTGGGAGATTCCCGGCAATTGTGTGACTGGGCTGCTGGGCCACTTCCGGCCCTCCTATCCACTGACCAGGCAGGAGCTGGAGAGCCACGGCATCTGGGACTTTGACAGGTGCTTCACACCTCTTACACCATCACTGTGTTCTAGCTAAGCCTTAGCCACTACAGACATGCGCAGCTTCTCCATGGGGACCATGCATGCATGTGTTCCTGTTGCACAACAGGGGTATTGTCGATGAGGTGAACAAGAGTCGGACACCAGGGAATTCCACGTGCAGTATGCACTGCAGGCGGTTAGATTTCTTGTTGCATGTTTCTCTTTGCCTCATCAACTGAGCCCCTTTTCTGCTGAAGCGCTTGCAGAGGCAAAGTACCCGGCATGCGGAAGTGCTATTCAGTATTCGTCTTCTGCCTGCATTGTTGTGAGTCTCAGCATGAGCGAGGGGTGGCTGCTGCAGGTTGTGCAAGCCCTACATCACCACCACCATATTGGAGGACACCTTCGGGGAGCTGGCAGCAGAGGTGGCTGCCAAGTATCTCACAGAGTATGAGAAGGGCAGGTACCGGCTCAAGGAGGAGTATGCCAGGTGGGTGGCCCTCTGTACCGCCTGTCCTGAGCAGTCACACTTTCACACTCAATCTCACTACTGTGCCATGGGCTTGTGTCACCCTGCAGGCCTGTTGACTCACTCCTTCAGCCTCTCTGGGGAGCTGAGCCTCGCATAGAAGATGGGCTGCAATGGGGGTGGCTCAGTGATGTGAGGCTGAAGAGCACCCGGCAAGAGTGTGCATGAGAGGGAGGGTTCATGGGCTGAGGTAGTGTGTCTGCATGATGCAGTGAGTCTGCCATCGAAGCCGTTCAGCCGAAGCCAGGCTCGCCGGCGTGGCTGGTCGAGGAAATTGAAGCCGTCAGGCGGGGCCTCATGGACCTGCTGCACAATGTCGTCCTGCTGCGCTGCCCGGACTCTGACAAGGAGTTCACCCCGGTCAGTCTTACCACTGTAGAGCTCTCTGCAAGTGATATGTACTCCTCACACTTACAGTGCAAGCGGGTCAACATCGAGGCAGTGATTGCAATATGTGACCGCACATGCTCTCCCAGTAAGCGCAGATGCTTGCATGCATAAGTTCTGTGCTGAGGTTGTCCTGCTGTTGCAGCGTTTCAACCTGATGGCGACTACAAGCTACGCCAATCTGGACATGCATTGGAAGGGGCATCTGAAGCACCTCCACGACGACTACCTGGAGTCCCGCCAGGTACCCTGCCTGCAGACCCTTGTCGATACATAGGGATGCTCACCAAGATTCAAATGACTGGCGGCCATGCAGCGGCTTCCCAGATCAGGCAATGCAGCGGATGACTGGGGTGCTGCGCATGCAGCTGGAGCTGTGGCGGGAGCATGCGCACAAGACGCTGCCGGTGCTGATGCGGGCGACGAGCATGCTGGTGTGCGGGGAGGACCTGGGCTTCCTGGCGCCCTGCGTCCACCCCCTCATGAAGGAGCTGGGCCTCATAGGTGCCCTCTGCATGCTCCGCCTGTTCTCCTCACAGCCTAGCCCTCAGTGCTGCCTTGCAGTGGCAGCCAGTGGCTTATCTTCATTCTTGTCATGCACGCACTCAAAACCCCGTAGACTAGCTTGGAGGTATGCATGGCCTTTTGATAGCCAAGACATCTCTTCCGACTTGTGGTGTAAGGAGGCATAGGTTCCATTACAGAGAAATATGTGCAGTGGGTGGAGGATCTAATTGGCATTGCAGGCTTGCGCATCCAGAGGATGCCCTCTGAGCCGGACGCAGATTTTGGCAACCCAGCAAACTACCCTTACATGTGCGTGGCCTCCCCGTCCTGCCACGACACCTCGACGACGCGGGCCTGGTATGAGGAAGATGCAGACAGGCGCCAGCGCTTCTACAACAATGTGAGGCCACTTACGCAGCAAAGTATTCAGAAATATGTGGTAGCTTGCATCACAAAAGGCAGGTCAGATATAAGCAGTGTGCTGGCATTAACCAGATTCGTGGCTGCAGGCATTGGGAAGGCCTGGGGAAGCCCCAGAGCAGTGCATACCAGAAGTGATGCATGACATTGTCCAGCAGCACATGGACAGCCCTGCAATGTGGGCCATCTTCCCACTCCAGGTACTGCTCATACCCTGACCCTGGATGCTGCCACGCACCACTTCCGAGCACATGCCCTGTTGCTGCGGAGCGGTGTGAGGCTCAGAATGTCATGAGCAAGCCTGGCAGTGTTTGCCTTGGCTGTCACTGAGTACAGATTTCTCGAAGCGCTGTGTTTGCTTTGACAAGCCTGCAGCCTGCACCCAGGCTGCTGGCGAATCTCAACGGCTTGCGCTGCGAGAGAAGATGAAATAAGGTTTGTTACAGGATCTGCTGGCGCTATCAGACAAGTACAATGGGCGCCCTGCTACAGAGGAGACCATCAACGATCCGACAGTGCGCAAGCACTACTGGAGATACAGGTGTCACATTGACCTGGAGACGCTGCTGGAGGACAAGGCCTTCATCCTGAACATCCAGCGCATGCTCCTAGGTAAGATATGCACCACGTGAGGATGTTCCTGAGGATGTTCCTCTGTTAAGCAGCTTGGGAGAACACATCGTACAGCAATTCATTGTTGCACTGGATCCTTGAGCATGGCCAGTGGATTTGCGCACGCTCAGCCCAGTCAGGTATCGATGTTTTTAGGGTTTAGGATATGCAGCTGCGCTGAGCTGATGCATGATTTGCAGAGTCGGGGAGAGTGTCTCAGCAGCAGCTGCCGGTATCAAGACCCAAAGCTGCTCTCGACCAGAATGGCAGCGCTTATGAGCACTTCAAGCCTGTCAACCAAACAGTGGCAGCCCCACAGTTTCAGCCTGAGGCACTGGATTGATAAGCTAATACGGCTTTGCTGGCATTACAGATGTGTCAGACTTTGGCAACAGTCTATCCTTGCTGCTCCCTCTACCCTGGGATGCACACAAACGTGACTGCATCGTGCGAGGACATTGCAGATGCAATGTTACATCTCTGTAATCTCTTAAATGCTGTAGCTGCGCCAATTGCTCTCTGAGTCAGACCAATAGTAAAAACAATGCCAGGTGCACCATGTGCTTTGATCGCACAGGCATCAAAATGACCTCCCTGTCACAGACAAATGTCAAAGCTCCAGCTGAGCAACAGTGACATACTCCAACTCGAACTCTGTATCTGTCTCCGTGCACAGGCCCGCCAGCTGGAATGAGCCGCCGTTCTGGATGTACGTTTGTGGCAAGCTGGTCTCGCATGGCCAAGCCCCCAGCTGCTGAGGCCAGTCGCTGAAGTAGTCATCCCCAACCCAGGGCTGACTGCTTGCACGGTCATGCCATGACCCCTGAGACCCATGCGAATGCCTCTGCTGCCATCCCAGCGTGGCTGTCAAGTCCCAGAGCCACAGCATGCCTGCATACACATCGTACATGATCACCATCGCCATACATGCATGCGGATGGGGTCAAGTACAGCAAGGTTGGCTTTAGGCCACAGGAGGCTAGATGGTACACTGACTGACAAGCCCACCGGGAGGCACAAGGCGCTGATGATTGGGCATGCACAGCACGTGCGGGGCGCACAGATACACATGCAGAGAGCCTCAGTGGTGCAAAGGGGGGGCTTGCCATTCTCAGCTCTGCCAACCAGCTGGTCTCCTCCATCGTCCAGGGAGAGGTAGAGGGCGCTGTGCGTGGCGGCGCGCAGGGGCGCCTTGAAGGGCATCTGCGGCGGGTACCCATGCGAGAAGTTCCCCAGCTGCTGCTCCTCCCACACTGGCATGCTCATGCACCTGCATGTTCGTGGGTACTCTCAGGCCAAGCAGCTTCCTTGGAGCACCAAGACAGGCACGGTCTCATTATCCACATGTCACACTGGCATCATGGACAAACTTCCCAACAAGAGGTATAAGATGTGCTGACGCTCATACGTAATGGCTTAGTTGCTGTGCGAGACTGCGATCGTGCTGTTGCTGGTAAATGCTTCCAGCTACAGGCAGGCACTTGGATCATGCCTGCGGTCCCACACGCAGACGGGAATCCCGACATGGCTGGTGAAGATGTAGGTGCCCCTGGCGCAGCAGACGCGGGGATACAGGCTTCTGTGATGCGTGCCGAACCGCTGCACCTGCACGCCATCATCAACCTAGAGCACTGCATGCGATCACGCGCGTCTAGATTTGCAAAACGTATGCATGCATGTCCTAGCGAGGTGCAGAGCGTCCCTCAAAAGACCAGCACATAGCGCTTGTTGTGCACAAGAGCATGCACACAGTATGGTGCGCAATTGTCAGAAGATCTGGTAGGTGGTCATTCACAGGATGCCAGGAGGCTACCATGTTGATGCTGGCACGCAGATCAAACATGCACAGGGCAGCTGTTGCTGTTGTGGCCTTGTGGTAGCAGAGCGAGGGCAAGCCAGTGCTGTAGCATGTCAGGCAGAAACCTGCAGCCAAGGGAATATCGCTCAGGCCCCAATACCAAAATAAATTAAGATGCACCATGCTCCAGGCAATAGCATTAGGGCAGGAGCTGCCTGCCTGTAAAGCAGCCATAAGCATGGCGTCGCGCATGCTGAGGCAGGAGACGAGGTGATGGCAGCATGAATAGAGTGAAGACACACTTCCATGCACTGCCCCCGCAATGAGCTCATTGCCCCAGTCTCCCGCTGTGTCGCCCACGGGTGCAAAGCACAGCAGCTCGCACTCCTCGGAAAACTCTGTGGCTCTCGCAACAAAGGCCTGCTGCTCCACATCCACAACCTGCATGCAGGCTGACCAAATCTTGGACATAGACCAGCCCTGCCGGCAGAACGGATGGCAATGTCCTACCACGCATACAGCCAGAGTGGGGATTCAGCCTTGCATGATGGCGACAGGAGGAATGGCTGACCTGGAGAGTGTTCCGCTGGGTAGGAGACACCATCTTGAAGGTGTCATCATGTATGCTGTACAGCTTGTTGGCCGCCTGACAGTACTGGAGGTCCACACATGGCGCTCTGCAAGCACATGAGTGAAGCTTCAAAGCCTACCGGATTGTAGCAGCAAGCATAGCAGTTCATGGCTGCCAACCTAGAAAGAGGAAAGAACGCTCAAGATGCAGTGTGATGCCGCACAGCATGCAGCATTTGCTGTTGCAAGAGCAGGGCAGCTTCTGCCAGCCATGTGGCATACCAAGTGTACCAAATGCCTGCGTCCCTTTACAGGCCATCAGTGATGAGTACCCCCGTCTATCCAGCACTGTGCAGCATCAGGCTCAGAGGGGGAGGGCGGCTGCAGAGAAGCTCACGAGCAAGCCTGAAGGATGTGCGTCAAATGCACAGTATCCCCATTGACTCTGTGAAATTGGATGGCCCCTGCATCACTCCCTGCAGCCAGGACCTGCTCCGGCAAGGCGGCCACAGACTGGAGGACAGAGTGCTGCGCCTCCTCCATGTCACATGGAGGTTCAGCACGCCAGCTCCCCAAACCATCCTCATCAAGCACGTCTCTCACCTGGACGCAGCAGAGAGCTCTTGCATTGCAGCCATGGGACTGCTCAGGGGCAGCAAGAGCCATGTGAGTGAAGCTCTTTGTTCACTGAGATGTCTGTGAGGGAATAGACACGTTGCTTGCCATGCATAGGAGACTGGTGCTTTCAGAGAGGCAACACACCGCAACGCCGTCCGCTGTGCCCAGAGCAATGAGGTCTCCTTTGTTATCCCATGAGAGACTGGCCCCACTAAAGGGGTGCATGGCTGAGATGAACCCAGACTTCTCGTCATAGATGTGGTGGATGGAGAAGCTAGGACTCTTCCAGCCATTTTGGTTGGCATACAAGTGCTGGTACCGCCCTGGAGAGGGCACACAGACAAGGGTGAGGGGCTATACTGGCAGTCTCCCCGGGCATCCTGGGTAGGCCAAGGTGAGATGGGCGTGTTACAATGAGTCGCTCCTTCTGATGCTCTTAAGACAATGAAGTCTCCAGCTCAGGATGGTAGAGGACAGACCGGTGTCACAAGGCTCCTCAAGGTCAGGTGACGCAGGAAAGAGATGCATATTCCATGTCTTGAAGCGGTCAGCACATAGCTCTACCCATAGCGAGTCGTGACGTGCGATTTCCTTCCCCCACTTACATGTCAGCTGTAAACAAACCAAGTCCTTTGGGACCAGCTGCTTTAGTATGAGCAGCGCTATGTCGTCATCGAAGTCCACCAGCAGCATGTCTTCCGAAGCACGAATTGATGCAGGAATGTAAATGACACATGTGCTTTGCCAGGTGATGTTTGATGAGGTTAAGCTGGCATGTCGGAAATTGTTCCGGAACCAAAGTCAACGGTCAGCGTGCATCTGCTCGCACTCGGTAGAAGTGTGTAGAAGCTCAAGCTTGATAAGTTGAACATACTGCATACATTCTCAATGGTCGCAATGGGATCCTCTGAGCTGCTGGGATCTCCCTGCTCAGACCGTACAAGCCGCTGCTTCATTGTGCCATTCAGTCCTGCAAGGCGCACAGCTCTCACTAGCCCGCGCCAGAAGCACAGAAGCGTAAGATGTGACGCTGGTGAGTCTGCATCACCTATCAGCATTCGAGCGTCTCGTCTTCGCGACTCCTCTTGAACAGCATGCTGATTGGCATTTGGGACACTGGTGCATCGCAGGTGCACAGGCACATGTACAGCTGGGATCATCGCAGCTGAAAGTGTCAAAGATTGGCCTCGGGACCCTTCAGGCATGCCAATAATGCTAAGGCCTCCTTGAAGCCATGACGCACCAATGGCTACTGAACAACACCTGAGTGGAATCTTTTTGGGCAAATTGACGGTCTCGGTGACGACGCTCACCAACGTGGTGGTGTTTGCAGTGGGGAGACACTCAGAAGGGATTCAATAACACCTTTCGTGAGGTCAGTCCATGCATCCTGCTTTGCAAGCTGTTTACATCCCTGCAGCTGCTGTATCGTCCTTTGCAAATGTTGTTTTTGTGATGCTCTCCAGGATGACTTGAGCCAGGTTTTCAAGGCAGCGCTTGCTGGTGGCATCAACTTCTTCGACACAGCAGAGGTTGCTCTCCCCTCACGGCATGACACCACTTTTATGTATGCACTGCCTTACCTTGACGCGCTTATCTATACTCCATGCCTGGGGTGACTATTATTCTACAGTCTGAGGCCTCCCGCAGCTGTAAAGGGTTGCCAGACGCATGACACTTAAACATGCAACTGCCAGAGGTGTATTGACAATCTACATGGCCAGCAGTCCCAACGCTCTAGGCACCTTGCAGGTGTATGGGTATCAGAGCATGAAGGAGGGAGCGTCCAGCGAGCAGATTGTGGGGCGTGTTGCAAAGGAGTCTGGGCAGCATTGTGTTCTGGGCACCAAATTCTTCACAGTATGCCCTTGCGCCACCCCTTACAAGCCTGCTCTGTGCCTGAGAGCACAGTTGTCCATGGAGACCTGTTCAATGCAGCACATTGGTCAAAGAGGCGTTGCTGTGCAACGTAGACGCTCTGTTCTGCAAAGCAAAAGCGCCGCGAACCAACATCCTGCACTGAGTGGGTCCCTTGCACAAGTGTGCTCATAGTGAGACGCTTTGCGCTGCAAAGCAACACCTTTCTGAACGGCAGCATGTTGGGCTATGTAGGTCCCATGGACGAATGTGCTTATAGGCGGCGGCTTGCGCTTGGGCAGGCAGTCTATTGTGAAGGCAATGAGAGCAAGCCTGGAACGTTTGGGCCTGCCCAGCATACAGCTGTACCAGGCACGCCCAAAACATGGCCCAGGATCTCCATGCAATGCATGCATGACAATTTGCCCAAGATGACCTCTTGCATCACGGCTTCTGAGTGTTATAAGCTGTCAGATAGACAATGTCTGGCAATCAGGGTCAAGACTGCACTGTTGCTGCAGGTGCACTTTCCTTTTCCTGCCTTTGGACAAGAGGTCTTGTCTGAGGGGTTTGCGGAAGGTATGTCTGCTGCTTCCGGTTAGTTGCTCTCATGCCTCTGAAGTACTTTGCATGTCTCATAGGTCTCTGGCAGGAATGGCCTGGTATTGCGACAGCCCATGTACTGATGGTGTGTGATGCAGCTGTGGATCTGGGCCTAGTGGAGGCAGTGGGTGTGTGCAATTACAAGATCCCTCAACTGCAACAATTTCACAGTCTGATGCTTGCCAGAGACATCCCCATCGCCAGCAACCAGGTGGGCGTGCCTCCTGTCTGACCTTGTTTGCCTCAGCTGGTCTGAGGTGTCTCTGCTACTCAGCTGGAAGACCACATCCCTAATCCGTGCTGTGGCTGGATGAATCGCATGCCATTGCCAGGTGAAGTACAACGTGTTTGAGAGAGGAGTAGAGAAGGATGGCACCTTGCAAGCCTGCAAGGACCTGGGCGTGACTCTGGTCGCACATTCGCCTTTGCAACAGGGCCTCCTCACAGGTAGGACACAGAAGCACCTAGTAGTGTGGTCAGTACAGGAAAACACTGATGTCTTGCACCACAGCTTCTTGCATTCCAGCAGCTCCCTAGATCCTAGTTATGAAGCCTACTGCCGGAAATTCTCTCCCGGCCACACCATGGAAAGCTCTAATCATAAATTCTGCAGGCCGTGCAAGGACTGTGTCAGCATGCAGGGAAGGCCTTGGAAACAGGCAGGGGAAAGGGGGATGAGCAGACAGTGCTGAAGTTGCTACAGTTCATTGGGGCAGTTTCAGGAGGCAAGAGCGTGACCCAGGTGGCATTGGGCTACCTCATTGCAAAAGGTGTGCCCTGCACTCCGGGCCAAGGACCTCTCTTTCCTTGTATGAATCAATCTCTCCGGACATGGCCGCCTTG
Source organism: Coccomyxa viridis (assembly GCA_963930925.1). NCBI lineage: Eukaryota > Viridiplantae > Chlorophyta > Trebouxiophyceae > Coccomyxaceae > Coccomyxa > Coccomyxa viridis. The sequence goes on from CAWVOJ010000012.1 coordinate 1,132,278, forward strand.
TGACTCTCATGTGAAGTCTGCAGCTCATGGGCAAATGCATGTGTGCAGGTGCAATTCCAATTCCTGGAGCCAAGAATCTTGAGCAGCTCAAGGATCACCTGGGCGCTCTTGACTGCAACCTTGATGAGAATGAAGTTGCAGTGATAGATGAGCGTCTTGATGCAGCAAAGTGAGCATATTGTGATCTGGCTCTGCATGCATGATGAAAGAGCTGGCACCAGAAGAGCAGCTTGCATGTCGGCCTTTGTGACTCCAATGTGAATCACAAGGCCAGTGGGGATACCCCTGCTCAGCTCATGCGTGTTGGGGACACAGTAAGAGCATGCACATGCAATGAGCAGGTCAACCTCATCACTTACACTTCTATAGCCTGGCAGCACTCTTCACGACCCCACACATACCAGGTAGCAAATCACAGGTCCTCCAGTGGACCCAACTCATGCTCTCAGGATTCAACCCATACTGGCTGCCTGACCACAGCCCCAAGAGACTTGCAGCAGAATGAGTAGCGAGGAACAGCTGATTGCTCCAGAGGACACGATTGCCTCCACTACTTTTTGACTTTCTCTTCCGCTGCTGTGACCGTGAGATCTGTGATGACTGCACGCAACAATAGAGAAACTTTCAGCAACATGTTGTCCTGATGGGCACTACAAAGCCTTATGGACACAGCTGTCTGCTACGTCAAAAGAAGCGCGGCCATCTTGATGTCTGCCCTCTACTATATGCCAGAGTCAATATGCAGGGGTGGCTTGCATGCCAGACTTTTCTGCGCGCATCTGACCATCACCGTTGATAGCAAGAAGTCACCTGTGGGATCAGAACCATAACACCGAGTGCAAGGACAGGGAACAGGAATATGACCTGGCATCATAAGGCAATGCCTGTAATGAGCTAAATTATCAGTTTGCACAATCCCAGGCAGCGCACAGGAATGTAAGGCTTACCTTGCTTCTCTGGCTTGCCATCCTTCCATGTGGATGCGCGGTAGTAGACAGCCTCACGCAGCTTGGCCTTGCTCCTGTTGGGCTCCTTCAGGGATGACCTGACCATGTCTGCGCACAGGTTGGCATATTTGAGGTAGGACATGCCCGCCACGCGCCAGTAGCTTGATGCTGCTGCTGAGGAAGACATCCTGCCCAGTGACCACTGCTGCTCCTGATGTGTTAGCCCCTTTCCTTCCTACAGGAAGCTTGGGAATGTCAGCTATGACAGGATGCTTCCAGAACAAACCGCCTGGAACGCAATCAGACAAGCAGATCTTCATCCAAAGTTGCCCAAGCACCCAAGACACGCAGTGACTATCGAGCTGGGCTGCAGGCATGAGAGCTTGACATGCCAGGATCAGGGCCAGCTAGACGCCTTCAGACAGATTCCGTCGTATAAGCATTATATTACCTGGCGTATGCCGTGCTTCTGGTGCCTTAGTCTCCTGCTTAGGGGGGCTGTGCCCTATCTGGCCCCTATTCAAGTGAAGCACAAGCACGCAAAGACAACGTATCCCTTCAGACTAGAGAGATGACAGAGTCAGCCAATGGCTATACCGGCCGTCGCTGGCAGAGTGATCATGGCAAAGAGCTGAAGAATCGATAGGCTCTTATACCGCGTTCCGTAGACCCAGCGTACGATCCGCTCAGCAGCATCGCCCTCTCTGGAAGCTCCAGTAATTCGGCATAGAATCTTCACAAGTCATCCACTTGCAGCACATATCGGACGTCAGGACGAGCAGAAGACAGTAAAGAGCAGCAACCATGCCTCGCCGATCCGCAGGACGTGAGTCCTCCGTTGGCTTGATTCCTTGAGGTCAACGTGGCCAGCCTTTTCGTGCGAACTGAGTGGGCATTGTCCTGGTTGTATTATTAAGGAGATATCTTAGTTTGGTTGCGAGATACACACGGAAGGCCTTCCTCCGCTGACGAGCCGAGCAATGACCTTACAGCATCTTTCTACGGTTGTGCAGGTTCTAGGCCAGCACCAAGGCCCATGTCGCCTCCACCTCGTCGTCAAGCCAGTAGCCAAGCGTCTCCACCGCCACCAGCGGCGCGTGCAGGTGCCTGACGGTTGCTTGCATGCCCTGCTGAGGTGTCCAAGAGCTTTACATAGAGCACTCTCGTCACAAAAGTACGTGTTCATCTGACAATATTCCCTGCATTTGCAGCTCCTCCACCTCCTGCACCTTCAGGCGGCGGTGGCGGCATGCTTTCCGGACTGGGAGGCATGGTAGCTCAAGGTGTGCGGCATGCTACGCTACTGCAAAATGTGATGCCCTCATCTGCAGCAATCTGGCCCTGGTCTCCTACAGAGCTGCTTCTGTGTGTGTCCAATTTCTAGCTGCGCCACAAGCTCAGCCCTGCATGTCTGAGCTCCACGTCTTTGTGCAGGTATGGCGCTTGGAACAGGCAGTGCTTTGGCTCATCGCGCTGTAGACTCTGTGTTGGGCAGCCGCCACCCTGAGCCAGCCCAGGCACAGGTGAGCTTCTCTGCGGCCTCTACCACGATTGGCGTAAAGCCATGGTTTGCGCCACACAATTCACTGCGTTGGCCATAGAAGACACCTTCTCTTTGATAAAGACAGGAGTTTGGTTTAGCCGGCCAGGGGAGGTTACATCCTCATCCACATTGTGCCCGGGTGACTGGTGCACAGAGAATTGAAAATCTCTATGCCTTTCCCATTGGCCTGACGAGGATTCATTGGAATTTTTGCATACCTGCCACAATCAAGCTCCACATGCACGGGCCACTCATACCGGTCAAGGCTTTGCGGAGATGGCTCTTAACTGAGTGAGTGCTCTGTCTTGTGCAGGCAGCTGCTGAGGAGATTGCTGCGAGGCCAGAGGAGCCATGCTCAAACTTTGCCAAGAGCTTTTCGGACTGCATGTCCTACAACAATGGTGAGCACCTTGATTGGGTATGACTGGGATTGAGTTAGCAACACTCGCACATTGCCGACAATCCCTCTGCCTGCGCTTGTTACCTTGCTTGGGTATGCTAACGTCTATTTTGAGGCAACTGTCCATGTGCAATTGTCCATGTGCAGGTGACATGGACAGCTGCCGCTTCTACTTTGACAAGCTGCAGGCATGCCGGGTGCCTGAGGCCGCGCAGCAGGGCGGCTTTAGTTTCCAGTGACAAAGCACTGCCAGTGTGACAAGCTCAGGGAACAAGCCACGGCTTGAGTTGAGTAGCTGCAATGAGCTAGCACAGCTGTAAGCTGTCAAGCCATGCCCCGCATCTCACCTGCAGTGGCCAGCAGACGGTAGCTGTAGCATATAGAGACACACCTAGAAGTTAGTGTCATGCTGACTCATTGTCAGCCTTGCGTAGTTTGAAAGTTTTACAGCCATATCAGGCAAATCTGTCAATGCATGCTATGAGTCCAGAAGGAATCTTGTATGGTCAACAGCCCCATGTAGGTTTGTGTCTTCCTGATGGTCACAGAGCAGCTGATGTAAGGCAGAAGTGCACTGAGATGGGGGCAACATCATTGTGCCTACATGGCAGAGCTGCCAGGCCTATCCTTGAGGATATAAGCTCAGTAGCATGAATAGACGGTGACTCATCAGAGCCATATATGGCCCTAAGCTCTGGCCCTCTACAGCACGCAGCTCTGCCAACATTCAGCCTAAACGACCGAGGGATTGCCTGGTGCTGAGCGATTCCATTGCTGTTCCTTCAAGCAAAGCCCGGGCAGCGTGTCCCCTGTACGTTGCAGGTAGTCCATATGTGTGTATGCAAGGACATCATTCCATGCAAAATCCACAAGACATAAGGTCGCGCACTCAGATTACAAGACCCACTTGTGTACACCTGACATGAGGGTTCATAGTATAGTATCAATAACCACAAGTAACCTCTATATCTCTAGCCAAACCCATGGTCAATGGAGCCTGCCATGTGTACAGCACATCTGTCTGGACATGCTTTGTCCGCATCACATTTCATCACCAAAATGCGCATTTATCATGCTTCCACAGTGATGCCCATGTTCTTGGCAGTGCCCTCAATGATCTTCATCCCTGCCTCCACTGTGGTGGCGTTCAAGTCAGGCATCTTTGTCTCCGCAATCTCCTGCACAGCAGGGCCTGGATGTAAGCCCTGTGCAATAAATGGGTGTGCTGCAGATGATGGCACGAATGTCGCCAAGCGGGCTTAGCTGAACATTCAATAGTCGCCTGACAGCACTCCCGACAGCACAGAGTGACTTTAGAAAAGGGACCAAGGCGCTCACCCTGACTTGGGCCTGTGTGACCTTCCCGACCTTCTTTGAGTTCGGGGTGCCTGAGCCCTTCTGGACGCCAGCAGCCTTCTGTAGGAGCACAGAGGCTGGCGGCGTCTTGAGGACGAATGTGAAGCTCCGGTCCTGCACACATCTTACTTAAAACAGTGCATCTATCGCAGCTGCATGAGCTCATTCATGCACAGCAGAAGGGCAATGGCGCTCCATGGTGTAGCATTCTGAGTAGTGCCTTTAGCGTGCAGGCGGACTCATCGAGGCAAGGCTCTGTATGCACAGAGAGACATTCCACAGCGCTCTCCTGGCCTGGAGCCAGGTGCAGGTAGCCTGACTCACCTCGAAGCAAGTGATCTCCACTGGTATGACAGTGCCTACTTTGTCCTGTGTTGCTGCGTTGTACTCCTTACAGAATTGCATGATGTTCAGACCCTGCATGCCAGCATTGCTTTGCCTGAGGCAGGGACCTTGTCGAAGGTTGAGAACCATTGCTACACCCTGGAGCTTGAAATCATGTTGGCTGAGTAATTACCTACCTTTGAACCAAGTGCTGGACCAACTGGCGGTGCAGGATTGGCCTTGCCTGCTTGCAGTGCAAGCTTGATGTATCCCACCACTGCAGAGATGCAACTCTGGTCTCAGATCAAATAACGTTGGCAGAAGACTGTGCACTTGGTAATCTATGTACGCACTCGCTGAGAGGAGGAAGGTACAAACAGCAGCATCTGATTGTATCTGCCACAGGCAAGTCACCTTTAGCTGCCATCATTGTGGTCTGTGCCGGTCTCCGCCTCTGGCTCAAAGTCCTGCTGTGATGCCGCAAGGATGTGCCAGAGAGCGATCTGCATTGGCTGTAGCTGGTAGGGGTGCCCAGGATGCTGTTCCTTAGGTGAGGTGGGTTCGTGCACGTATGAGAGAAGCACTTGCTGGATCCAGCGTGGGCTCCAGAACACGATGCAGGCAACATGGTATAAGGTTTAGTGTCGATGCTGCTCAGTTTACCCACGCAAGTTGCAGTTTTCTAGGAACCTGTGGCAGGAGCCCATCCATAGCGGCGTGAGCCTGTTTTGGCGAGTTGACTTTCTGTTTCGGTCCGAAACATCCCTGGGCATTGACGTATGTGTGTTGCTCTCCTTCATACTGGCGTTGCGGCGGGCTTCAAGAATAAGATGAGAGGCATGGATGTGACATTGTCTACATCGTGTGCGTTCAGTCCGTGCGCATTTGCGGTACGGCCTGTGAGCAAAGTTCGTGTCCTCTGTCACAATTCAGGGCGAAAGTCAGCATACAAGGTGAGCAGATGATGCCAAGCACTGGAGATAACATAAAGACAGTTCCTGCTCATCGTGCATTGCTTGTGTGACATTTTCAATGAAACCCTCGCGCAGACCAGGCGCCAATCCTGCACCTTTACAGTCTGCCAGGCTCAGACTGCAGAAGCGTACAGCGTCACAGAAAAGACTACACTGAAGAGATACGCCAAGCGCGCTGAGTACGACCGCAAAGTTGTGCATGCCATTCTTGATGAGGTAAAGCCAACTGCCCCATGCCTCTGCAATTATGCAAACAGCGAACCGCAGGGTGTTACAATGTTGCATGTGGCTGCCTTCATCTGGCCTGGGGCGTTCTTGACCGTCCTACCGCCTGTGCAGGCATTCGTCTGCCACATAGGCTTTGTGGCGGATGGTCAACCATATGTCATACCCACAGGCTTCGCAAGGGACGGTGAACAACTGTACTTTCACGGCTCGGTAGGCTCGCGGATGCTGAGAGCTTTGGAGTCAGGCTCAGGTAGGACCTGCACCCCTTCCCAATGCAGCCAGGTGTACCTCATGCTTCCAGCTCTACCTCTGGCAAAAGCATGTCCCCAAAAGCTTGTCATGCAGATCACTGGCATGCATTCTACACACCTGCTAGAGGCACAAGAGCTCTTGTGGAAGTTGATCGTCTTACATCGCTGTGCAGACATCTGCGTCACGGTCACACTGCTTGACGGCCTCGTGCTTGCACGGTCGCAGTTCAACACAGATATGGTGAGCTGCAACCTGCAACACATGCATGCTGTTTTCTGTCCTCCTGCTTCCCATTCAAAGCCGGTATGCTTTGTCCTTGTACAGTAGGGAAAGGCTTCATCTCGTTGGCAGCTAGCAGAAAGACTTTATGCTTGACAGCGGTGCCGCAGCGTAGGACCCGATCACACGAAAGGCATGGCGTGAGCCACCAAGGGCTGACGGGAGGGGTCGTTGCGCAGAACTACAGGTGTGTGGTGGTGCTGGGCAAGGCCAGGCCCATCACAGATCCCGAGGAGAAGGCGGCCGCGCTGCTCAAGCTCACAGAGCACATTATCCCCGGCAGAACGCAGCATGCCAGAGCCGCCTCGGACAGAGAGCTGTCCCAGACCTCTGTCCTCGCTATTGACCTGAATGAGGTCTCGGCAAAGGTGAGCTGTCTTCAGCACCTCAGCCCTTTGTGCGGCACTTGGAATCTTCTGCAGCAGATCTACTTTCGTCCTTATGCTTCCAGCAGAAGTAATTACTCATTGAGCATAGAAATGGGCACAACGCACAGTGCCAAAAAGATCAGGAGCAGCAAAACCCACAATGTTGTGGATCATGGCCTTGAACTTGTACCCAGGGGCACCCACCGACTGATGCTCGAGCTGTCTGTAATGTGTTCCATGCCAAGCGAAATGACAGTGCTACAGAATTAAGCGCCTGCGACATACGTATTGGCTGTTGCAGGTGCGCGTGGGAAACACAAACGACGATGATGAGGACTACAGCATACCAGTATGGGCAGGGGTTGTGCCACTGAAGCTCACACCTGGTGTCCCTATCCCAGATCCCCGGTTAGACAGCGCGCTGGAAAACGAGATTCCGGAGTATATTCTACCATATCAGCGGCCAGTCGAGATGGCGCCCTGAGTCAAACCTTGCTTATGGATCTTGCACAGAAAGCTCTGGCTCACTTAACATCAGCTTGTCTATGTGGCCATGATATAGGAGTGGCTCCTGCGCACTGCTTTACTGCCTCACTCAGCAGGTCAAGTATTGTGAGGGACAGGCCTAGCTATGCCATGGTCGCACAAAGGAAACGACAAGCCGCGGCTGTTCGCCGTAGTGCGGTGGCCGTGTATTTAATTGTGTATTAGAGCAACTGGCTCTCAGTTGGATCCTGTAGAATAATACTGGAAGCATGGGAAATGCTGCGGCTGTTCAAGAGCTGGTCCGAAAGCCAAGTCCCTCACGAGCGTTACTGACTATGGAACGCTCTTCAGCGCACACAAAATATCACACGCGACTGCAGTCCGAGAATGCATTCTGTACTCCAACGCTTTTCACAGAAAGGGGCTCGTCGCGGGTAGCTTCCCTCTCGATTGTAGCTGCCTCCAAAACGGAAGCTCGTTCGGGGAGTTGCACCCGGTTCTGCTCAATGGAGCTTCCTCTGGCCCGAAAGAGCCAAAACTAGAGGTGTCTGTGCAGATTTACCTACAAAATCTGGCACGAAAGGACATTTTCGCTCCATGTGACGAGTCACTTTATGCACTGGTGCAGGCCTCTCATAGGTCCTGGACGTGCTACAATTTTGCATTTGGCAAGCTGTAAAGCATCATTGTCCTGCTATTGTAGAAGCTTTCATTGCCGCGCCTCAGTAAATGGTCAGGAGCACAGCAGCAAGGCGCTCATAGTGTGCATAGGATGGCTGGGGAGCAAAGAGAAGCACTTCATGAAGTAAGGACTGCCTTTGTAAGAGTTTCTCCTGGTCCTCAACGGCAGTGCAGCCTGTCCATGTATCAACGGCTGCAGCCTGCAGGTATACAGACCTCTGGCACAGACTTGGCCATCAGACCGTGTCTGTACGGCCACCGACGAGCTCGATCATAGTCCCAGGCCTCGGAGATAGGTCTGCACAGAGCTTCCTGGAGGAGGTGCATGAGGCGCAGTGCAGAAGGCCCTCTCGGCCGACAGTGTATCACATCTTCAGGTGGTTTGTCCAGCAATTGCGTGTTGCAGCAGCGCAAAGGCACTCTGTTGCTGGAGCAGCCAAGGACGCTCATACTCTCCATTGAGGTTTCGCCAGAGAATGAAGTTTTGCATGCTGACGGCCCCAGCAGTGCAGCAATGCAGGTTTCATCTTCCTGGGAACAATGCTGCGGCTGCTGGCCCTTCAGGACGAGAGCATCTTCCGGCAGATAGCAAGACATCCAGAGCGGTTGCGCATGCTAGAAGCGAAGAAGCCCGTGGTGCTGCTCAGTGTGCTGGACCCCACCCAGGGCATCATTCTGGATAGTGCACCAGCTCGTCTTACGCCGGACATTGCCTCAAGGTCAGCCCAGCGACTAGCTTTTTGCTTCATTAATAAAGTAGCATGTGCATGGCGTTATGGTTCAGGTGGTAGCACACTTGACATCATTCATCCCAGAGATTGCCAGGACATCAGCTGAAGGTATTATGATGTGGGGGCTAGAAATGAGCCTGACATGTTCAGGGGCCTCACAGCAGCTCTGCTCGGTCAAGCTGCAGCTGGTATTGAGTCCAGGCATCCCTACATGACAAGGGCAGCAAAAGCAACTCTGCAGCCTTTGCTTGGATTCCCACCAATCTCAACCAGGATACACGAGGTGAGGTTTGCCAACAGCCTATGACCCTGCTCAGTCATAGTAATTTGCCTAGATGTGCTCCTCAGACTTACACATAAAACCTGTGCAGGTCTGGCAAGCTTGGCAGGTTGTTGCTCCTGTGAAGCCGCAGCTTTACCTGAGCTCTGAAGCAGATGCCTTAATCCCTCCTGCAGAGATCGAGCTCTTCATGAAGCAGCAGGTGTGCACAACAAAATCCTCCTCAAGATAGCCTTGCAAAGGCGCCTATCAAGTTGCACATCTCGCGCTGCATGTGGTAAAGATGGCCATGCACACTGCCAGCGGCATGCATTGCAGCTCTGATGTGATCTGGCTTTGCAGGCTTCTCGGGGTTTGCGCATCACTTCCAGGCATTTTGCCGACTCAGCACATTGTGAGCACTACAGAAGGTACCCAGCAGAATACTGCAATGAATTGGAAAGCTTCCTGTCTAAGCTGACCTGAGCAGTGTAATTATATAAAAGCATTTCAGGGCTGATAGATACTTGTCATAGCAGATGCCGAGGTTTTGCTGTTCAGAGGTCTCAGCGTTTGACGTCAAGCTCTGGACTTGAGCTCTATGTAGGCGCCTACACGTGCAGCCACATGGCTGCCCGCGCCCTGCTCTAGAGTCACTCCGTGTTCATCATCAAGCTGAGCCAACCTCAGCTAAGATGTGCTGCCCGCCGATAGCATAGTCCTGACATACTGTTAACATTTCACCCCTCCCGCCAGTTGTGGCCGCACTCTTCACACTTGAAAAAGAGAGTTGCGGGCTCATCTGCAGACCTGGTCTGCACTTCCATGAAGTATGCTCTACCGTGGCCGCATTTGGGGCAGGGCACTGCAGTTGCAAGACGAACGCTCATGTGTCTGCATTTGCTGAGTTAGCAGTTCTACACCCAAGCCATTGCACAGCACACCCAGCACATGTGCCTCATTGCTGGGATACATTACATTTGGGCTACAGGGGGCTATGAAATACCTGTAGTAGTCTGCACATTCTTCCAGGCATCACTCCCGCCAAGGACGTCGTCCACTTCCTTCTTCTTTAGCTGAGCCTCCCTACTGATCTGTATGGGAAGGATGCTTTCAGGCCGGCTCATTTACTCATGGCCTGTACTGGTGCAGGACAGGCCTCACACTGTAAAGCACACGGCAAATGTCATACACTGTGTTGAGAGAGCTTTGTCGTGTTACCTCTCTATCTACACTGTAGATGTACGGACAGGTCTGGCACTTGAACAGTGGCTGCCCGCTTTCCACATCGACTGCAACATGCAGAGAACATGTAAGGAAGCGAGAGACACACGCAGTATGATCGAAAATAAAAAGGCATGTCGGTAGCGTCACCTAGTAGCAAGTTCGCACATGTGGGACAGAAGAAATTGAAGGCCATGCTCTGTGCTCTTCATCAACGGTCACTTCCGACATAAGCGCATCGACAATCGACTCTGAGCAAGGGATTGAAAGGAGCTGTAAAGATGCTGTTCGCCTTGAACTATTCGCATATGCTGGCGATCTGCGATTGTTGTGTCTCTACAAGCTATGAGCAAAGGGATTGCCCATTGGTTGGGTCATTGGGCAGCTTTGGGCTCAGGGCATGAATGCCTCTGCCCCTTGAAGGGGACACAGTAGCGCCTTGCAGAGCCAGAAGCTGTCACTGTGCTCATGTAACTTCACAGCGAATGCACTTCACAGGGCACTGAGCCCACAATGACTGGGTGCACTTAGGTGCCTTGCATGCAGATCGGTGTCGACCGAAATGGGCAGCGTCACGTCCCCATTCGTCCAAGCCGTTGCTGACAGCCTTCAGTTTGATTCTTTGTCAAAGGACGCAGCCGAGGGTCTGGCACCGCACCTTGAAGTGCGCCTGAGAGAGATCATCCAGGATGCACTCAAGTTCATGCGCCGCTCCAAGAGGCATACCTTGTCACCTGACGACATCAACAGCGCTCTGATTGCTAAGAACAAGGAGGTCAGCACCCCACAAAGAGCAGTTGAATCAATTAAGGGAACCCTCCATGTTGTAGCATGTGCAATGAGGCTTAGAGCCCAGCACCAGCTCAGTGATGGGCCGGAGACTGGCACCTGGTTCTGACTGCAAGTGCAGCAAAGAGACTGCCTCACCTGAGATAGCGCGTGGTGTTGATGCAGCCTGTCTATGGCTATGGAGGTAGGACGATCGCAACCTTTGCCATTCCGGAAGGCATGAAGGACTGCTTCTACATTCCAGATCCGTACGTCGACCTCAAGGATGTGAGCCACACAGAATGCCATCCAGACTCATGCATAGCCGCTTGCTCTGCTCTTTAGTGCTGTGAGGCATTTTCATAGGAGCATCTACAGGGTCACAGCATGCATCATCCAGGCCCATGTGCAGATGCTTGCGTTCTTCTGCTGTACTGCGAAAGATGGTGACAGAAGTGTCTACAGGGTCACAGCATACGGACATTGTGTGAAGAGTAGTGAGTGAGTCATTAACAGTGCCATGACACTGGTTGGTTTGCAGGAGCTGGAGAGGAAGCTGACTAAGTGTCCAGTGGAGGCAGGAACGTTCCCTCACTGGCTCATCATCAATGGCAAGCAGCCAGCTATCCCAGAGAATGCAGTAATCAGCCGCCGACAGCCCCCACCCAAGCGCAGAAAGATCGCAGCAGATCAGAAGCCAGGTGAAGCACCGCGCTGGGCCTCATGCCCGCTGCTTGTCTCTTCCCCCTTTAAGCTCCTGATATCTTTACAGCGCTGTTTATAAAGCAGGTGCTGCTCTCTGGGGCAACTGGTAACTTTCCACATACCTGACTGTGTCCAGCTGGACCCCCAACGCAGAGACATTCCCCTGCAGGAACCGGCAAGGAGGACACAGCAGGTGCAGCAGAAGCTGAGCAGGCACAGCAGCAGGCTCACCAGCAGCAGTCAGCCCTCATAGGGGTTGCAAAGCATGTCCTGTCAGAGGAGCTTCTGCTGTACCTGGACAGGGCCAGAGCTCTTGTGGCAGGTGCTAATTTCACAAATTCACTGCATGCTTCTCAGTGCAGTCTGCTGCGAAAGGACTTGTTGGTAGATGACTCAGATGAGCGGCCTGTGAGCATACATATGGCGCAGGGGAGAGCCTTGCTGCCCCTGGTGAAGCAGACTCAGCACTCAAGAGCAAGAGGATGGAACTGGGCCTCCTTGCAAGCCTAGCAAATGACCCAGGTGTGCCATACTCCTCCTCCTGCATGCAATTGACTGCGGACCGCCAACTCGGGGCGCTGCCAGGACCAAAGTTTCCCATGCTGCTGAAAAGCTGTGCTGCCCTCGTGCAGGTCTGAACCCCCTGGTCCCATACATGAGCAAGATGCTCGCAGAGCAGGTCAAGAGGTCGCTCAAGTCTGTGAAGCGCCTGAGTCTCCTGCTCAAGGTGTGCTCTGGTCTCTCCTTGAGCTTCACGCTTCAATGCGAGCCATCTTTGAATGACGTGGCCACATGTGCAGTCTGCGCCTCACCTCTGACAGGCAAACTTTGCACACGCATGGCCTCGTGCAGGTCATCCGCTCCCTGCTGCAGAACGAGCATGTCGCGCTGGACAACTACCTGCAGCAGGTCATCCCAGTGCTGCTCACATGCGTCGTGGCCAAGGAGCTGGGCAGCGCTGCAGAGGACGACCACTGGTCCGTCAGGGACCTGGCCGCCACCACGACGGGCCTCCTGCTCGCCAAGTTTGGCGAGGCGTACCCGGAGCTGCTGTCCCGCGTCAGCAGCCAGCTGCTGCGAGGGCTGCTGGACCCCAGCAAGCCCCTCACCACACACTACGGTGCTGCCCCGAATGTTCCCGCTGATTGATGTGACAACGTGGGGTGCAGAGCTCTGCGTGTGGGGCATGACGAGCACATGGGCTGTTGTTGTCAGATGTTGCACTGGCAGTGTATCATGGGCTGCGGCTGCAGTACGTCTGCTGCAGGAAGCTGGCGGTCATGAGGCATCTGCCAGAGAAGCTGCTCTGCCTTTCATGTGCTGCAGAATGCTGCTGCAGCACTCCGTTGCATCCTGCTGTGGCTTGTGGGTGCCCGTAGTAGGTTTCCATGGGCTGAGGCTGCGGTATGTCTGCTGCAGCAATCCAGGTTGTCAGCACTGCCCCTTGTGATGGCTCTCCACCACTCTCAGCGTGCTGCTTGTTGATGCACCATGCTGTGGCTTGCAGGTGCCATCAAGTGCTTGACAGCGCTGGGCGCGCGGGCAGCTGGGCTGCTGCTGGTGCCGCACATTCCGGCGTACTGCGCAGCGCTGGACAGCGTCCTGGAGGACAGCCAGCCTGGCAGCGTGCGCAGGAGCGAGGCTGAGCATGTGCATGCAGCCCTCCTGCAGGCCTTTGCAGTGGCCTGGTAAGCTATCTACTGGAGTGGGGTCACAGGGCGTGTGCTGGCTTGTGTGACAAATGGGACCGGCGTGATGTATTTTCTGGTCACTGCAGTGTAGTGGAGCAGACAGCAGGTTCATCTCTGCAGCTTCTTGGAAGGGGTCTGGTGTGGAGTGCTCTACCGATGGTGGCCTGCTGGGAGTTCTAAGGGCTGATATGCTGCTTGCAGGCAGGGATCTGCTGTTGCAAAGGAGTATCGAATGCATCTCAGCAAGCGCAGCAGCCAGGGGAAAGCACGCCTGCAAGGTCCGAGGCTTGCCCTGCCGCAGAAACAGACAAGTGCTGTAGTCGATGCAAAGGTCCGGGACAAGCAGACAGCCCCTCTGGCAGAGACACCAGACGGTGCGCGCACCTAGCATCCTTTGATACCGCCTGTCATGACGGTCCGCATGTAACTTGCAAAGCTGTGCATGGCTGCAGACCTAGCTGCACGCATGGGGTAGCCAGGCTCAGTCCCAATGTGTATCTCTTCGATCATCGCCATCTGCCGTGCAGACATGCTGGACCCTGGAGAGGATGCAGTCACACAGCCAGCTGCGGTAGTGGATGTGTCAGATGATGCCAATCAGACGGATGGCAGCCTTGCTGCAACAAGCAATGACCGGACTGAAAGCGCCCAGCCTGTCAATGTCGAGGGAACTTTGGTCTCAGCGGAGGCCCTGAGTGCAGCATACAGGGCTCTCGGCCATGCTGCTCTATCTGTGGTGCCTGGCAATCCTGGCGACGATCCAGTACTGTGATTGTCTCCTGCTTGCCTGGTTTGGGGGAGAAGGGGAGATGTCAGCGTGAGTGCCTGTGCTGGATCGCCGAGTTGCTTGCAACTGCATGTGAACAGAATGTAGTCCATGCGGTGCGGTGACCACTTACCATTCTATGATTGTAAAAATGGCACAGGCCTAGGCCTAGCAGTCCGGGGGCTTCAATGTGTCTCACAATAGCAGCTCTTTCATTGGGCATGTTTGCATGGCTCTAGCTACGGTGAGTGTCTGGTCAAATCCTTTGTAGAAGAGAGAGAAACTTTACATCTTTTCCAGCCACCTAGGGCTGATCAGATGCCTGACCCCCATAAGGGTCAGTGCCATAATATACTCCCAAGCATTCCTTGATAAACATGGCAACACCACGAATGTCATCTTGCCACATGAATTGAAGCATGGTAGTTGCATGCTCTCCAAACAAGCCTTGATATCTGTCACGAACATCCTGCAACCCTGGGCACTCAAACACAACATGCTGTTCATCACCCGGGTTTTCACCAACACACAACGTGCATACCCTATGCAGCCTGGGGATACCTTGCCTACGACCAAGATCCCAGGGAAGGTTATGGCAACCCATCCTGAACCTGAGCAAGGTTTGCACACACCCAGCGGACAGTGGCAGCCTGAATATTGCCTTGGGATGGATGTGGGCAGGCCGTGCAAACCATGCACCATACGTACAAAGACTGGCACCCTGAGAAGGGCATGTCCTAGGACTGAACGGGAGGTCTTGCCAAATTGCATCGTACTTGGCCTTTAGTTTGATGTCCTTTGTAGCTCGCCTTTGGCTTGCTTTACCCAATGGCTTCATGAGAACGCCGTGTGAGACAGGCCCATATGGCAGAGAAGCCCTGCGGCTCTCAAAATCAGACAGACATTTCACTGATGAGGGCTAGCACGGCTTATTCGGGGTAAGAGAATCACATAGAAGCCTGAGTCGAACTTACGAGTGTAGGGCTTCGCCACCTGAGGATATTATACGGTCACAGGCTGAGGCAGATCACCGGTTACATCTTCGAGTTCCCACATACCCTCATGACATCGTGAGCTCTATGGATCCGTCCGCAGATGCAGAGGCATTTCTGCTGGGCTTGGAGAAGGCTGGGGAAACAACAGCAGGCGATGCACAAGCCCAAACCATCTCAGAGCTCAATCATGTGGGCACAGAACAGACTAATGGACAGCTGAATGGTGCTTCGGGGAATGGCGATGCTGCTCCATCAGCAAATGGGTATACGAGCAGCGGAAGACGAAACAAGTGGGGGCCTGCCATGGAAGTCAAGGAAGAGCCTCCCAAACCAAAGAAGAGGCGAAGCAGATGGGAGGAGGTGCCAGAGGAGAACACAGATACAACTCTGGCCGTGGTTCCGAAAGAGATCACCATCTGCGGTGGCATCAGGGTGTGAAGCTCCACAGTGTCTTGTAATGAACCACGCCTTTAAGCTTGAAGTGGCTTTGCATGGTCCTATATGTTCTTAAGAAACTGTCATTGGACATTGTGAGCCTGCCTACCAAGATGCATGCCATCCCAAACTGTTGACGCTGCAAGGCATGTGCAGGTGTATTTGCCATCCGCTCTGACGGGTGGATCTACCTCCAGCGATCCCAAGATCAGGGAGCTCAACAACGAGCTCAATGAGGTCAACAGGAAGATCCTCAACAACGACTTGGAGATCCCTCCCGAGGGCGAGCGCTCGCCTTCGCCAGAGCCCATTTATGACCGCAATGGTGAGTGACCTCCACCAAGTTCCCGCTCCAGCGCCGTGCAAGCCAATCTTATTTAGTCTCAGATTAAGCAGAAGGGACCTTTGCTGCTGAGAGCGTATCAGAGGCAGCAATTCTTTAACACTGCCTGATGCAGCCATGCAGGTTCGTGGACAGAGCGCTGAAAAGCGTCTCTGCATCTGTGCGCCATTATGATGGCTCAAAGTGCTGACGTGTGCGCTGCAGGTGTCAGGCTGAACACTAGGGAGGTGCGAGTCAAGGAGAGGCTGATGGAGAGGCGAAACTACCTCATTGAGGAGCTCATTAAAGCAGACCCCACCTACAGACCGCCAGCAGACTACAGACCTGCCAAGAAGCATAGAAAGGTTTGACGCCACCTCTACCTGCCTTGCGCAGCACGTAGATCAACACAAGTCTACCACTTGTGACATCATGACACGCACTCTTGTCCCTGCGCACCATGCAGCTTGGTCCTGACGTGTGCAGTAGCATCTGCACATGAAAAAAGAGGTCTGACTTGCGCGGGTCCGGCTTGTAGCACTCATGGCATTGCAGGAGGCTTTCTGTCCCTGCATACTGTGCACACCGGTTTTGACGTGCATGTTGACGTATTCACCATGCGTCGAGGCCTGAAGTTGCATGGATCTGGCTCTCTCAGGTGTACATCCCCCAGAAGGACTACCCAGGCTACAACTTCATCGGGCTCATCATCGGGCCGCGCGGGAACACGCAGAAACGGATGCAGAAGGAGACCAATACCAAGATCGCCATCAGGGGCAAGGGCAGCGTCAAGGAGGGCGCCGCGCGGGACCCCAAGTACGACTATGGAGAGGAGGAGGAGCTTCACGTGCTCATTACAGGCGACAAGATGGAAGACGTAAGCCTGACCTGAAGAGTTCCCTCTGGTGCACATCAGTGTCTGCCGGAAGCCATATGTCAAATGTATGCAGGAAAGTGACCTACATGTAGATCGATCATCCTCAGAGTATCTTCGGCATTAGCAGATGCTGCAGTGCTTGTGATGCCAGGGCACAACCTGTGTGGTGTCGTGCAGGTCAACAAGGCAGCCGAGATGATTGAGGATCTCCTGGTGCCAACAGACGAAGCAAGGAATGAGCACAAGCGCCTCCAGTTGCAGGAGCTAGCAGCCCTGAATGGTGCGCAGCAACCATTTCCTTTCGGCGCTCATCATCCTTTTGAGTATACCTTCTTCTCTCCCAGCTGGCAAGCAGCATGCTGAACAGACACGACAGTTGTTGAGGGTCGTCCTCTTGCTGCAGGTACCCTGAAGGATGACCAGCACTGCTACCTGTGCGGGCAGAATGGGCACAGACAGTTTGAGTGCCCCAACCAGCCGGAGGAGATCTACCAGCTCCCCAATGCCGTCCAGGAGAAGGTGCAGCAGCAGTACGAACGCGATGTTGCGCGCATGGCCGGCCCTGGGGAGATTATACGTGAGACTGTTGCCCTCTTTTCCTGCCTGTGTATCGCTGTCAATGTCTATGCTGCCGAATAACAAGAGGTCGCCAGACAACCGCATGCTGCTTCATGGCTGGCACATAGCCAAAGGCAGATGGCATTGATGGGAAGGCACTGCTTCCGGGATCCGAGGTACACTGTATAGCCTCTGAGCAGGAGAAGCTGAGTGCGGGGGTGTTGTGCAGCCAAGATGGACGACGAGTACAAGTCCTTCCTGGCGGAGCTGGGCGGGGGCCCTCAGGATCAGGGGGGTCCCTCAGGCATGCGCTCAATGGGAGGTGGTGGTGGTGGCGGGGGCAGGCAATCCAGGCCTGGGGACGACTTGCCCGACAACTGCAAGCTCTATGTGGGCAACCTGTCGCCGGCTGTCACGGATGCCGTCCTCAAGAGCCTCATGGAGCCCTTTGGCAACGTCCTGCATGCTGTGGTGCTCTTGGACATGACCTCAGGTACGCTTCCATCTGCCGCCAACTTCAGGACTGGATGCTGCTGTGGTGCCACAGTTTGCATATTGTGTCCACCTGTATACACAGGTGTTGGCTGTGGGCTCTTTCAAGCGCTTTGCCTTGTGAATTTTCATGTAGCGAACAAGGTGCTGGTCACTGCAGGTCAGAGCAGGGGCTTTGGCTTTGTGCACATGGACAACGCCGAGTCAGCAACTAACGCAGCGTCGGGAATGAGCGGGAAGATGATGGACGGGCGGCCGCTGGTGGTGCGCTTGCGCAGCGAGGGCCCCGACAAGAAGGGCGGCTTTGACCGGCCGCGGGGCTTCGGCCCCATGGAAAATGACGAGAGCAAGGTGGGCAATGGCGCTCATGCCAAGCAACGCTCATGCTGTATGTAAGAGAAGATGCTTGCGCCGCATGTGTGTCCCCCTGCTGTACAATCTGTGTGTGCTGCTTAGCCCTGCAATGCCGGTCGGTTGTTGCATGTCATGACGTGCACCCTAGCTGCTACTGTTAAAGCAGCCGTGCAAAGACTGACAGAGGATCTGGCCTGCAGTTGTATGTGGCCCACTTGGACCCTCGCGCCGGTGAGGAGGATGTCAGGCAGCTGTTCTCAGCTCACGGGGCAGTGATGCATGTGCGGATCATCCAGGACAGAGATACAGGGCAGAGCAAGGGTTATGGTTTTGTCACCATGGGGACACCCAACATGGCCCAGGTAGGCTCCCCTCATGAATGTTCCACATTAGATGAGCACGATTGAAGACGCAGTCAAAGCCAACACGTTTTGGAATGCCGATGCCTGCCGATGTACGCTTGTGTTGCTGTCACGACGTGAGCCAGCACTACAGCTGATAGAGACCTTGCACGCAATGCTAGCACTCAGCAGGACTGAGATGGCATGCACACCATGCAGGATGCGGCCAATGGACTGAATGGGTATAAGATGGGCGACAAGACCTTGGTGGTCAAGATGGCCGGCTCGAGAGGGCCTGCCCCTGGCCAAGGGTACCTCCCTTCCACCCTTCTCCTTCTTGCAAAGCTTTAGGGTTACGGGAGCATGTGACTCAAGACAAGGGTTTCACCGCCTGTCGCATCAGAGATCTCATCTGCCGCCAAATTTCAAGGCTATGTCAGTCAGGCAACGATTTCACAATGATTCCAGTCCTGAGGTAAGGCAGCTGTGCAGGGGTCCTCCTGGCGGTGGCATGGGCTACAATGCAGGGCCAAGAGGGCCAGCAGGTGGAATGGGAATGGGCGGCAGCAGCGGGATGGGTGGGGTTGGCATGGGTGGTGGCCCGCCCAGGGGTCCTCCACCAGCTGCTGCTGGTCCCCCCAGCTATGGGATGCCCCCGCCCGGATATGGAGTTCCTCCAGGGCCGGCCCCACCATTCTATGGGCACATGCCTCCCCAGCAGCCTGTGAGTTGCTCTTCTCACATCTGTACTACTGTATGACCACCCTTCTACCAGCTGGTTCAGCTTACCCATGAGTGCTAGAGGCATGATAGAGTGCATGGGCGGCGTTGTACTATGGAGTGCATCCCTGCGGGAACCTCTCTTTGGGCTGGTCGACTGTGCACCCTTGTGCAATGAGGGCATACGGTGGTGGTGCCGCAGATGTATGGCATGCCGCCACCAGGATATGGCGCTCCGCCGCCAGGGTACGCCCCAGTACCTAACCCCTATGGTCAGCCTCCAGGGTATGGCTATGGGGCTCCCGCGGCACCTGCCTATCCTGGCTACGCAGCAGCTCCCCAGCAGCCGGCCTACCCGCAGCAACAACCAGGTATGCTGCCTGTCCTCCTGCATAGAAGTCTGCATGCCTATGCACACCCATTGCAACCTCATCAGCTCTGTCCATGGGTTTCTCTTGGCCAGGCCAGCATTGGAGCAGGTGCTGTAATATACCTGAGCTGCGCCAGCTATGGCATTTTATGGTCCCAGCACTGTGCATCCTCTAGAATTTACAGTATGGCAGTCTGGAATCGAATATGAGTCTGGCTTGGATAAGTGCAGGAATGTATGGAGGCGCTCCAGGAATGGCCACAGGGGCAAATGCCACACCAGGCGGTGGTCCCAGCCCAGCGCAGCCACCTTTGCCCTCAGAGCCCCCACCAGAGACCCATGTGCAGAGCGAGTATGAGCGTTTCATGGCAGAAGTGCAGTCCAAGTAATGACTATGTCCTGACATCTCTACCCCCAACTCCCGCATAGGCAGGGTTGCTATTGTGTGAGCAGCACTATTAATGACCACCTTGATGCTGGCACAATTAAACATGTACACACTCTTTGAGTAGTAATCACCCATGGTGCCATAATCCTATTGCCTACATCATGTCATGCACCCAATGAAGTATCTCCACCAATATCAGGCTTCTAAAAACATGCTACGTCCTCCAGCGCTGTGCTCAGAGGTCAGCTCTCAAATGTAATGAAGCTTCGTTTCTAGGAGCTCATAGTCTCAGCATGCTTCACAACAATTCGTTCACAGTCTGAGCCTGCCCCGCCTGTATGCAAAGTATGTGAGCGCCCCTGTTGCTGCTCCCCCGAGATGCGCTGCGTAGCCCACAGAGGCCCGGCCAGGTGTCAGCTCCCGTCCCTGGCACATGCAAGGAGCGCCATCACGTGCATGTTTGAGGACTCTGCTGCACACCTCCGTGTGATTATATGACAGACTGCTCATAAATAGTACAAGGCTGAGCCCCTATGTCCAACATAAGAGAGTGCAAGCAAGACGTCCAAGCTTGCATGCCCTTGCGAGGACACTGAGAAGCTTCCACTTTAAAGCTTTTGGTCGACTGTGGATGCCATGGCCCCATACATCGTTGGTGCATAAGCACACCCATCAACTCTCTGAGATGAACGAGGGCAAATAAAGCTACCATGGCTCCACTGATGTCGTACGCCAGCCACAGGCCTCCCAAGGCCCAGGCTGGCATAGGGAGAATGCCATAGATCAGGACTGTGGAGTAGGGGGAGTAGAGGATGTTGAAGATGACGCTGGCATTCACAGACCCGCTGGCGCCCAGCGCAGGCGGCGAGCGCCTGATGCCAACCTCTCTGTTGTAAGTGGACATGTACTGTGTCTCTGCAGCACCAGGACAGATGTTACCATGCAGCGGGCGTCAGGGGCCCAGACATGTCATATATAGCTCCAGCGCCTGGCACGCAGGGAGGATAATTTGCCGGGTAGACTGCCATGAAAATATTTACAATCATCCACAGCTGATTCGAAGACGTGTCAGGTTGCTTACTTGGCAGCTGCCTGTGCTCCTGATAAAGGAAGGCTGCAGATCCAACAGCACCGCCAACAAGGTACAGAAACATGACCTGTGCATGAGTCACAGCCTCTGAGCGGGTCCAAAGTCTGCCATTGGCCATGAGAAAACACACGCACTGCAGTTGACACTCACAGATGAGATTGTGAACGCCAAGGAGTGAAAGCTCACCAGCCTGCCACTGAAGGCGCGATTCCAGAAGAAATAAAGGGTGAGCATGTTTCCAAAAAGGTGCAGCGGATCGCGGTGGCTGAAGCAGGCTGTCACGATTGTATACCAGCGCCCCTCTCTGATGTGATTCAGGCTTGTCATGAAGTGATTGGCCATGAATGCTGGATCCAGCTGCCAATTGATCCATGCAACCACATTTGCACCCACCAGCAACCTCAGTGCTGTCTCACAGTCGAATCTGCTAGGCCGCCCCCTGCAGTTGAGACCGGGGTCGGTGTTGGGAACAGTCACGCTGGTGGATATCCACTGAAAGGCTGGTAGCATGGCAACCAGGAATGAAACGCCTTTGACAACCCACCCGTACTGGTAGCTCTTGACGAAGGAATTGTAGGACTGGTATCCCCGCACAGACAACTTTCCAGGACCTGTGAATGCTCGAGGGGTGTGCTGGCCTGTTTGCCTGAACGCTGTGTATGCTGCATGAGGCCCGATGCCAATGTTCCAGTAGGCTCCTTCTGCTCCAAGAGCCTTGTGAACGGCTGATTCACCGCATGAAACTGGTGCGTTGCTGTGTGAGTAATTCCGCATGCATTTAGAGACATTCCTCAGCGAAGACCTTAAGAGTGATGTCATCGACATGATGATCAGAGCTCAGCCATGTGCCAGCAACACCTGTTGTCGCACTTCACTTGCCATTATGCAATCAATCCGATATTGCCATCACATCCGAGCAGCGTTGTGGGACATGTATGCGGTCCATACTTGTCGTAGCATTCGAGGGACTCACCATAGGTTTTCAGACCCTAGCGTAAGTTCTCCATATCTCCCCCGCGATTCCAAGGAAAAGCAGCTACAGAGGTACGCAGCCTGTCACGAGGGAAAATAAGCAGAGTGGGATCGGAATAGTATATCTCTGATGGACTGACAATTTCGAGCCTTCAATCGCGCCTCGGGGTAGACAGCGAGGATGCGAACTTTTGGCAGAAGAATATACCTTTCGGTTTGATAAGCCACCACAGGATTGCGGCCCAGGACGGCTCCCTGTAGAAGTCCTTGCCGCATCAACCGAACAATTTTTGACTGCCTACGACCATCCATCAAGCACTTCTGTCCACAGGTGAGTGGCGCGATGCCGTGAGAGTAGTTCAGGCACAGGTCACACTTAAGAAGTGTGGCAGCCTACTCCTATCAGGGAATATGCTTCCCCGTTTCCGCTATCACTTCTAGGCAATCAGTCATACTTATTTATCGTGAGTATGCGGAAGAAAGTCAGGTCAAAGTGCGCACAACACCAGTCAAAGGCTCCAGCGTGTGTGGCGCCCGCGTCTCTGGCTGCGGCACCATCAGGCTAGCAAAAATGTAAGAATGAAATTCCTGACACCTAACGTGCCCTACTTTGTAGGCTGAGGCAGATCTGCCATGAAGTTTGGGAAAAGGGTGGCCAGTGAGGCTGCTAGGTCCTCCCATCAGAAGGACTTCCTGGACTACAAAGCTTGCAAACGTGCCATCCAGCAGGACGTGCTCTCCAACGGTGTGGTCCCAACGCCACCCTCCTTTTCCTCAGTCATTTCCTTGCTTTGTGATCTTCTGGCTCCCTGAAGCTAAACCTACCAACATGCACCAATTATTGTGTCCTGTTGAATGCAGACCCGAAGGGCGAGGCCTTCAAGGCAGTGCTGGAGCGGGAGCTGTCCAACATTAGCGACTTCTTCCAGTCACAGGAGGCAGGCCTTGAGGTGAGGCGACTCCCGCCCAGGGCTTGAGTAGAGAGGACCAGTGCATGCCTGAGCCTTTGCAACACACTGCTCAGCAGCCCTGCAGTCTATTATGGGGAGCGCATATTGTTTTCCTCAAGAGTGGAGGAGCAGTGCATGCCTGAGCCTCCCCAGATGCAGACTGCTCAGCAATCTGCAATTCTTTCTGGGAAGAGCCAGTGCTTCCCGGGCAGTATGCACACGTACTGAGTGGCGCATCTGTGGATGCCCAAGCATGCATTTCCCAGAGGAAGCACCATTTCCTGAGCAGCGCGTCTGGAAATGGTCAAGCCTGCAAATTCTCCCTAAGAATGCAGCATGAGCGCTGGACGCTTGCAGGCAAAGATGGGCGCGGCGGGGGCAATGTCGCACAGCGACCTGCACCAGCTGCGGGCGGAGATCACCGACCTGCGCAAGTTCGCCGTCCTCAACTATGTGGCGGTGATCAAGGCGGTGAAGAAGCGCAACAGGCACCTGGGCGCCAAGGTCGGCGGAGCTTTTGTGCAGATGCGTGCCATGGACGTCCTGAGCCGCCAGTACTTCTACACCTCGCCCAAGCTTGCCAAGTTGGCAACACAGGCGGAGATTATTGATCAGGTGTGCCCACCAGCACATTTAAAGGACAGCGCATATACTGCTCTAGCAGACAACCCTCAGCCCAGTGCATAGGGCACATAGGCCGTCAGATCGTATCGTGCTAAGGTCGAGGTGTTCTGTCTGATTGGATTGGCATTGTGGAGAAGAAATTGGAGTAGGGCCTGGTCCAGATCTGCAACATCTCCAATCTCTGATATGCACTGCCAAGCCGATCAGGCAAAGCGCGTTGATCTGGCAATGCTGCGCTCTGGTAGGCGGGCTGCCCATAACTTGCATACTTGACACATGCTTTGCAGACACCAGTCACCGAGACTCATGAAGAAATGGTGCACTGAAGCCATGTTGAGACCTATCTGTTGTATGCAGAGGCTGGAGTCACCTGCTGCGCCAGCGGATGAGCTGCAGGCAGAGTACGGCTGCCCCATCTGCCTCGGGCTTTTGCACAACCCTGTGGTGCTGACCTGCGCCCATCGCTTCTGCTGGGGCTGCCTGCTGGCCCATTGTGCCACCAACCTGCAATCACATGGTGGGTCTCAGTGTCGAGTAAGAGGAGCCAAATTGGAGAGATTGCGCTCATGGTATGAGCTTGTTAGGGCACAGTATATGGGAACTTTCATGTCTTATGGCAGATTGCACGTAGAGCAGCTCCTCCTCATGCTCATTATTATTCTGGCTGCTTTGCCTTGCTAGCTCTGAAGAGGCACTGGTCTGGTGCAGGGGATTCGGGGTTCCACGAGACAGCTAGCGGAGACCATGACATGGAGAGCGACAAGGCGGCGCAGAAGGAGCACAGCGCGGCTGTCGCGGCTGCAGAGCCCTTCGAGGACTCTGCCACTCCCACTGTGGCCACCTACGACTGCCCTGTCTGCAGAAAGGCCCATGTCCTGGACCTCGACAGGCTTCAGGTGCAGAACCCTTGCCCCTTTACGCTACAGCACAACAAGCTTGTAGATGTCTATAGGGCAAGCAGAGCCAACAGCACTCGCTTTGTAGCTCCTTTCATGCTCTCGGCCTGCAACAGCTTGGAAGCCTGCTGCATACCCCGGATGCTTCTCTGTTTGGCATTGCTACATCCTCCGCCACATGACGGGGCAAGAGGTGTTGGGAGACTGAGCGGGAGGGTGTATGCAGGTGGACTCCCACCTGGACCGCTTCATGGTGGATCTGCGCAAGCGCATCAAGCAGCGCGGCGAGGCCTCCAGCAGCTCGGAGATCGACCAGATCTCCGAGAGCATCCACCTCGCGCTGAAGGCCGGCTCGGCCACCCAGGACACCGCCAGCTCAAAGGCCGCGGCGCCCGCACCGGACACGGCTGCCGCGC
Organism: Coccomyxa viridis; assembly: GCA_963930925.1. Lineage (NCBI taxonomy): Eukaryota > Viridiplantae > Chlorophyta > Trebouxiophyceae > Coccomyxaceae > Coccomyxa > Coccomyxa viridis. The sequence continues at coordinate 1,157,060 of CAWVOJ010000012.1, forward strand.
CTGACGTCGCCGTGCGCAGCGTGGCCGTCAGCGCGCCGCTGGCAGTGCCGCAGCCCTCGGTGAGCCGCAAGGAGGCCGTGGCCATGGAGCTCTGCAAGCCCACCGGCGCCCCAGGTACAGCTTTTGAGACACTGCACATGGCGTCCACTTGTTTGTGTGGTGGTCGGCTCAGATGTTCCCAGGCGCAGAGCCAGAGCATCCGGCCACAACACCACAAGAAGTCTCTGATCCCATACACAAATCACAGGGTTCTTATGGCAGTGACTCTGGTTGCTCTTGCACTGCGATTGGGATCAAATTACTCTTGTGGTGTGGTGATCAGAGCACATGAGCAGGTGCTTGGGACGGTTGCTGTGCGATATAGGGCTGAGCTATTACGTTGATGGTTTGTGTTAGAGCATGCGCTCCTCGCTTCTCATTCTTGATGGGAAGGGCAGGGCTGAAACACCTGCACTGGCATTGCAGAGCGCTTGCTCACAAGCACACTGGCAGAGGAAGCGGCTCCCGGCGTGAAGGAGATCAAGGCGGAGGTGGATGCTGTGCGCGCTGCTCCTGCAGAGCCACCCCTTCTGCCACCCCAGGTATGTGCAGCTTCTCGTAGCCTGGCATGTTGTCAGACCCTGTGTTCTCCTTGGAGTGCATATGTCGCTTGTAATGACAGGCATTCTGACACAGCGTGGCCCGGCGTGGGGTTGATAGCCTGGTCGGCATCACTGCCTTGTTGCCGCTTGTATGATGAGTCTGAGCTGCTGTACAGGCGCCGGAGCACAAGGGCCGTCTGACAGTGGTGTTGGACATGGACGGAACCCTGCTGAGCAGCTTCACGCCCAGAAGAGCGCCAGTTCTGCCGCCAGGCTCCATTGCCTATGTGGTCGGCCGGGGAGGGCGCCTCAATCCTAATGGTGTCTTTGTCGTCGAGCGCCCTGGGCTGCTTCAGTTCTTCCAGCGCCTCTCTGAGTTCGCAGGTAACCAGCAATATTTCCCCAGAAAACTATCCATTTCTGGGCAGGGGGTTTTGCTCCGGTGTTGACCCTGAGGTAGGGCAGCATGAGCTGATCAAGTGTCGCTTGCATCTTCTATTGTCCCTTCTCCTTTCACCACCCTGCCAGCTGTGGTCTTGTAGGTGTCACTACAGCAGAGGCAAGCAGTCCCTTACCATGCAAACGCTGTATGTGCAGAGGTGGTGTTGTTCACTGCTGGCCTTGAGGACTATGCCAAGCCCATTGCGGACGAGCTGGACCGGCGCTATGGGGACGTCTTCCACCACAGACTGTACCGGCCCGCCACACGCACCTGCTCCGCCTACCCCTGCCTCAAGGTGCAGCAGCTCTCAGCTGTCCTTGCCCTGCTGTGCACTCCTGTGTGCATTGATGTACACTGTCCTGAGATGCTCTGTCTTGATTGCCTGGCACAAGTCCTGCCCACATGTAAAGGCAGGGAGTTTCTTAATGATTAGGGATGACAACTTACATGCGGGGACTTTATTGCAGGACCTATCAAGGCTGGGCAGGGACATGAACCGCATGGTTCTGGTGGACGACACGCCGCTGGCCTTCCTGCGCCAACCTGACAACGGCATTCCCATCTTCAACTTCAGGTGTGTTGCTGAGCACCCCTGCCTTCAGCCCATCCCCTGAGTGAGTGAACAGCTACGCCTGTGCATTATCTTCCACTCATTCATCTATTGTCTGAGAAGCGGTGGCATGCACAATGATAGCTAGCTGTGGAGTGCTATAGCATGGCATGGGAGAGCGGGACAGCCAGCTGACTGGGGATGGGCGCCTGTGCAGGGGCGATGTGGATGATCGGGTGCTGATGGAGGCCATTCTGCCTCTGCTGCAAGCCCTGGCAACCAGCCCTGACGTGCGCCCAGTGCTGCACCGCCGCTTTGACATGCGCCGCTGGTTCATCTCCCAGGTGCGGCTGTGGCTCATTTTGCATAATGCAGCATGCAGGGCACTCTTTATTGCCCATCTCACAGTTGCTTGCCTGGGAGATCCTCACGAGCATGTGTTGAGACATGGCACACTGCTTGTCACACATTAGGGCATGTAGCACTGATGCATCTTCATAGGAAGCCAGGCCGCTGTATTCACTGTCATTGCATGCTATCGTAAGAACTGTACACTCCCAGTGTCTCTCACGCCCGCAGCATGTACGCAGGGTGTGACAGACTCAGAGGCGCCAAAGACGCCCAAGGCAGCCGGCAAAGCGGTTGTCAAGGCAGCCCGCCCAAGCCCGGCGTCGGTACGGCCGCCGCTGTCGCCCGCCGCGCAGGAGGCGCTGCAGATGCGCAACCGCGCCTGCTCCCGCACCCTCCTCCTCTGCGACTTTGACAAGACCCTCACCGACTACGATGCAGGTGACCTGCTGCCCTGCAGCCCTGCCTGCAAAGGCACATTCTCAGAGGCACTCCATCATTTAGATCGACATTGGACCATTGCTTGCTGATGATATATCTGTCTGACTGTATGCGTGCTATAATTTGAATGCATCTGCGCAGCACCTGTCAGAGGACTCTGCATTGGCTTGCACGGAGTACTGCATTGTGGCTTGAGATGTTAATGAGGAAGCTTAGTGAGCTCCTGATGCTACGGTTGGATGCCAAGTGTGCGAGCATGTTTAGGTGAGCGCCTGGTGGAGGAGCTGGCGCCTGAGCTTGTGCCAATGCTGACAGCGCTGGAGATGCCGGCCAACTTTGTGCCGGTCACTAACGCGGTGCTGTCTGAGATGGCGAGGCGGGGCGTGTCCCGGGACAAGATCCTGGCCACGCTGCGCGCGATGGGCAGCGAGCTGCCGCTGGGCACGCTGCGCATGCTGCAGTGGGCGCAGCGCACCGGCATCGACGTCCGTGTCCTGTCCGACTGCAACACCCTCTTCATTGGCCACATCCTCACAGGTGGCCTCCCAATTGTCTTCTTCCTTCTCAGTGTCTGAATAGTCACCAAGAAAAGGTTGCCTTGAACTAATTATGGAGCTGAGAGCAGATCTAGCCCTTCAGAGTGGTAGTACGTCAACCTCAGCCTTAAGGCTGCCTGTAGTGTGTAATGTTTCATGGCATGGCGGCCGTTGCTCCCCACCTTGAAGCTTGCTGAGAGATGCCATTCATGCAGGGGCCAAGGTCAACATGCTGGTGAAGGAGGTCATCACCAACACGAGCAGCTTTGAGCGCATTCAGAGCGACTCTGCCATGGACCTGAGCCTGCACAGCAATAGTAAGACAGATGACTCCTTCATGGGGGCTGACCTAGCGCTCAGCAAGTCTGGCAAGCAGGACTCAGCCGTGCGACCATCCAGCCACCGCCTCGTGATCCACCCTCACTTCCCCTACGAGTCTGGCGTCACCCATGGCTGCAAGCTCTGCCCTGCAAACCTCTGCAAGGTGAGAAGTCAGCACTCGAGCTCCTGACTGAATGCAGCATCACAGTGCTAGTGGAATTGAGTGGGCTTCTCGGGTACTGTCGTGGCCCCAGTAGTGTTGAGCGCATGCTCAAAGCACATGGTCTATTGTTTGCGAGGCTGCTGACCATCAGAAGTCTCCTGTGTATCCACGACTGCTGCAGCTCGCACGTGATGTGCACAGTGCTTAGAGCGACGAGTCGTACTAGCGCTGAGCCTCCCATGCGCCCATGCAGGGCCAGGAGCTGGAGAACCTGCGCAGGCAGCACCCCTACCAGCGCATCGTGTACTGCGGGGACGGCGCCAACGACCTGTGCCCGGCGCTGTCGCTGACGCCGTCGGACGTGGTGCTGGCGCGCCGCGGCCACGCCCTGGAGAAGCTGATTGCGGAGCGCGCCGACCGGGACGAGGACGGGCGCGTCGTGGCGCAGGTCCACATCTGGGATGACCACAGCCAGCTGTTTGGCCTGGTGCAGCGCCTCGTGGACTAGGGCTCCTGTGCCCCATGTGCAAGCTCTGTGTGAAGCCCTGACACATCTGGGATGACACAGCTAGCTATTTAGCCTGGTGCAGCGCCTCATGGACTAGGGCTTCTGCGCCCATGAGTCATTCATCACTGTTCAGCCACCAATACATCTGGGATGACCACCGCCAGCGGTCTAGCCTTGAGCAAAGCTTTGTGGGCTTAGCTGCGGCGCGCGCGCTTCACAGCCCCTGACACTGGGAGCCAGCTGTTCAGCCTTGTGCAGCGCCACATGGATCGGCTCTACAGTCGCTAGAATAGCCTTGTGAGGCCACAACACACATCTAGAAGGACTTCAGCCAGCTAGTTGACCCATGCAGTACCAGATCCCTAAGCTGAAAGCTGGACATAATCATGAGGCTGTAGTACAGCGGGCATAGTGGCAGCCAGCTTGTCAGCCATCCGCACTGTCACCTGATGTAGGCTTTGGGATATAGCAGCCGTCTACCATCAGCATAGTGGGACATCCCACGGACATATCTCTTGCCTCTTGCAGCACCTCTGTGCGGTAGCGTTTCGCCGTACTATCTGCTTGATCCCTGACGTGCCAAGATCGAGGAGCAAGGCCGCCAGATAGTGTCTCCTTTCTACACATCGCGCCACGGGACGCTGTAGCATGCTGCTGCAGGTCTGCAGTTGTGGTGACACCCATAGAGGTCTCTCACTAGGTAGCTTGTCTCATGCCCTGCAGATCTGGCCATGCCGCTGCAGGCACTGCAGAGTTCCACTCCACACATGTTCTCGTACAGATACCTTTTTGAGTGGCAGAGCTACCCTGAGCACTGCAAATGCGGCTCGCCACATCCACATGCAGCGCAAATCCATCTGATCTTTCGGCAGGTGATGCTATGATCTGGGAGGAGTACATTTGTGTAGAACGGAGGAAATGGTGAAAACAATGTATGTAATACTGGAGCAGCTAAGGCATGCTGCCTTGTTGGTTGCTGCACTGCAAAACAGCATGTATTGGTCGCTCTTTGGACAGTGTATGGAGTCAGGTCCGTCTGTAGATCCTCCCGATAGTCTTAGCGCAGAGCAGCACCTGTTGGCAGATACATCAGACCTCTGTGTAATGCCGACTGGGCATGATGTCTTAGATAGTGTGCGGAACAATGTCACATTGAGCAGGCCATCAGGGATTTGCTCAAGCGTTTGACTAGGTCCAATGTCTGCTGTCTTGGATGCTGTGGGAGGCACCCACGTTCCGCAGGAATATCTTTTGCAATATGCGTGGGCAGCTAATACTCAGCTACTCAGCTACACCCAGCAACTATCCTGGTTGTACTTGCCGTCCTTTTGACTAAGAGGTGCCACCATGGCACTGTATGTGTGCAAGGTGATCTCATTCGTGAGAGCTTGCTTTGCTCATGTACCACTAGAGCTGCTTTTGTATGTAGTGGTGTGACGTAGGGCAGTTTACCCCAGAACTGGAAGACCTCAGGTCTTGGTAGTGTTGCAGTCTCATTGGGTGATTCATATGCTGCATGCTTGCATGGTTTATCAGGGAGCTTGATGGAAATGATGACTGGATGGAAGCTACATGTAACATCTATAAACGAGAAATTCTCATTGCGCCTGTGTACACCTGTACAATCCTCCCTGGCGCAGCCAGAATCCTGAATCTGATGGAGCTCAGTCTTGTTGATGAATGTCCATTTGGATTGCTCAGCTTCTATGTGTACCTCTTAAAGCCTGCACATCCACTGGGCACCTGATCTGATTCCCAGCTTGTGTGTTATTCTTCACTTGTCTCGAGAGGAAAACCCTTCAGAGTGCAATGACTGCTTCCACCTCAGATGACCTCCCTCGCAGATTCCATCCAGCACCGCCTCTCTGATTGTGTGGGACAGCACTTGAGGATTCCCTTTGTATGTGAGATGACAATCTTGAAAGTGGCCTCCTTGGTGGCGTTCTTGCCTTCCACTGTCGGACACGTTGATCAGGTCATGAGGGTGCCTCAATCTTTGAGACGACTGTCTCCACAGTGTGTTTCTCGATGATGTCCTCGCCCTCCTCTGGGCACAATATGGCTGCTTTGCAGGCTCTACTATCCTTTGCCCAGCACAATTAGGTCTTGCGATTCTCCTCGACCTGTCAGGTCTTGAGGACCTCCTCGATGTTGGAGATGACGGTCTCGACTGTGACTTCCTCGGTGGTGTACTCGCCCTCCTCCAGGCGCTCGCCCAGCAGCTTCGCCAGGCCCACCTGGTTCTCGTGCAGCCACTCCTCCTTTGTCTGGTACCACTCCTGCCACTCCTCCATCATGCGCTGGCGCTCCGCCACGATGGCCACATCCGTCTGCAGCGCATTCACTCGGGTCAGACCTTAGTCGGATGAAGTAGGCATACACTGGAGTTATTTGAATCAACCCTCGTCCAGATTATCTGGTCGTAGCACCGTCCCCAAACTGCTTTGGGCACCTGATCGGCCCTAGGATGTCTGCGAATGGTGTAGTGCGTCTCTCTCATGCTCTTGCACTTTGCCTAAAAACCCGCAGACAAGATTCTATCCTAGGCACGCTGCAAGGCAGACTCCTCCTGGCTGCCACAGCAGTTGCATAGCTTCACAGCCACAGGCTTCCTGGCAGGCAAGCTGCTGATGGATCCGCAATCTTGCTGCAACATTGCAAAAGGTATACCACTACGATGCTGATCTTGCATTGTTCAGGAATTGGGGATACTGTGCTGGGGCAAAAGCGGGCCAGACAGCAGCAAACCTCCTGCAGCAGCTTGGAGTCAATCTCGTCGTAGCGCTTGGAGTAGTCCTTGAGGTGCTTGGCAATTTCAGCGTCCTGCTCCTTGGACAGCAGGCTGGGCGCCCGCGGCCGCCAGCCGAACTGGAAGAACTGGTCCCTGGGCACCCTGCACATGTGCAACACTATCATGATCTGCCTGTCCTGTTTTGCAGCCACCTATGACCATCTGAGGCAGGAGCCTCGTAACACCCACAACGAGAGGCTTCCGCGATGATAGAAGGGCCCACACACTTATAGTACTTGCTCTACTCATCATGTTGATGACTGGACACAGCAAAGCAGGCCTATCTGCACCCATGAGACCCCGGCGACCTTTGTGAGAGAATGGAGGTATGGAACAGGGCATGGGTTCGGGAGTTATGGGAGGTGACCTGTAGAGGGGAGTGCCGTTGAAGAGCCAGATGTTGAAGCCGTTCTCCATCTGGTGGATGGAGGTGACGCTGGTGGCCACGTAGCGCCCGGTCGGGTCCCACTCGATGTTGGTGCACATGAAGTGCTCGGCCGCGCGGTAGGGCTCCATGTCGTCCACGCCGAAGAACTCCAGCTGCCCGTTCATGGCCTTCAGCCCTCCCAGCACCAGGTTCTTCCCCTGCACGTTGCAGCTTGGACATTCTGCCCCATACTTTCTTGCACGGCATCTGTGACAGGCTCTCTAGCTGAGGCAGCTCAAAACTTGCCGGACATGGAGCAAGCCGGATCAGGCACATCGCTGCTACTGAACCCATGTGTGACCCCACAAAGTCTGGCATAGAGGGTGGTAAAAGCAGATGCAGGAGTGGATCTGGCAGAGGTGAGCAAGCATATGAAAGGGGAGGGATCTGTACCCAAGGGGGACAAATGAATGCAGTCGATTTGCTTGCCAATACTTCAGGGAGAGTGACCCACAAGCAGGGCAGCATGAGGAGGGGAGGGGGGGCATACCATTGGGGACCAGTGGATGCAGTTGGCCTGCTTGCCGGGCTGGGTGCCCAGCATCTGGACGCTGCGCTGGCTGGTGCTCATGTCCTTCATGGCGTACACGGTCAGCGAGGGCTTGGGGCCCTCCCCGTGCAGCACTGCAAAGCGGTTGCCCTGCGGCTCCCACCGGAAGTCCACCACCTTGTCGTTCCTGTTCTGCAGCTCCAGCACCTGCGCCGCATTCCTCATAGATTTCGGACTGCTTAGTAGTCATTGACTCCACCTTGGTCACACTACAGGCCATTGTCTTCAAGCGTCTGGGTAAAAATTGCTGAATCCAATCTCCTAGAGGATGCCAAAAAACACAGCATATCGCATCATGCTTCTCTGAAAACACAGTGAGCGCAGCCTGACAAACAAGTATATCTGGCGATTTTGAGCTTCAGAACAAGCCGCATGCTGAAAAGCTGCACTGGAACTGTGACCAGAGTACACACTGCCGTGCATGAGCTTCCCTATCACAGTCCCAGAGTAGTTTCCTCAGCATGTGGCTTATTAATCTGCATGGAGGGCAGGTCAAGGAGGTTGTACCTCCATGGGGATGTCCTTCTCCTTGACGGAGAAGAGCTCAAAGGCAGTGAAGGTGGACTTGCGGGTCTTGGTGAATCTGTCCACCTGGACCGCCAGGTAGTCTCCCTGAGGGTGCCAGAACAGGCGCACATCTGCACGCCACACCTGCCTCAGCCGCAGGCATTGTAACGCACAACAGCAGAATTCTTGGCTCCTTCAGCAACATGGACCAAGGCAGGCGCCTCTTTTCAGGGCTGGCCCCAGCCATCATGAAAATTTCAGCTTGCGCAGCATGCTACACTTGGCCCACAAAACGGGACACTGCGACCTGCACTGAAGGGCCTTTCACAGACTGTGCATACGCGTCATACAGGGGCTTCCACCATGGGGCTCAGGTACTCGCCTGAGACAGAGAACAGGTTCTTCTGGCGCAGCTCTGTCTTGTCGGGGAAGCCGATGAGGGAGATTCTGGCGGGCAGGTTGCCGCCGGCCTGCTCGGTCTGGTAGGCGCACAGGATGGGCTGCGAGGGCGACCAGGCAAACTCGTGCACGCCCTCCAGCTTCAGGGACTTCTTGTCCAGCAGGCCCATGTCGGGCAGGTCATACACGCTGATGGAGCCCTTGCCCAGCCGGGCAATGTACCTGCACGATTGAGCGGCTCACCAATGTCTCCATTCCCCTGCTGTACACACTTGGCGCTACAGCATGTGCAAGCACATCATATGGATCATGAAACGCAATCAGCCTGTCCGGGGTGTCTCTGCACCATGGGCAGCACTACCCGTTTTGGTGCAACCTAGCCGACGCTTTGTGCAACCTAGTCAATGCTGTGGCATGCTGTCCTGTGCTCATACAGGTGTCACTTTCAATCAAGCACAGCCAGGGAGTTGCCCCGGGATAGGAGGTGCGACAGATCATGGTGCACAGGGCAGTGCAGGGGCACACGCCCACTTGGGACATTTTCAATTCAATCAGGCACAGGCTAACGGAAGGTACGAGGGGTCAGGGTGAATGGGGTGGGGCAGTGGGGCGCACCCGCTGGCAGCCCACTTGAAGATGGGCCACTTGAGGGAGCCGTCGCCCATGGCGGCAGATCCCACGGCAAACTCCTCCACGCTGCCCTCAAACTTGCGCAGCTTGGCCCCCGTCTGGGCGTCGAACACGTTGACCACCATGGCAGCCTTCTCCTGGGGGTTCGTGGGCTCTCTGCTGCTGTACGACAAGAGGTACTTCTCGTCCGGGCTGAACTCTATGTAGGACACCTGTACCAGCACAATTGCCCGCTCACAACACTTGCTGTGCTCATAACATCTGCGGTGCTCTTAGGAGTTGCTGTGCTTGTTGGGATGCTGTGCTTGATCAGGTTCTGTTCCATGCCTCCCTTGCATGATGCAGGGGCATGCAGAGCAGGATCAACAACCCTGTGACAACGACGCTCCAGGTGCACAATGCACACGTGTGCAGGACTGCAGTTTTCATGCTCAGGGCACACAACCTGAAGGCGTTGAGTATGGCTGTATATCAAGGCAGTGCCTACAGGGGAGCTCAGATGGGGATCCTCAGCATTTCTGGTTTGCTAGCAGTGTGGCAATGATGGCATGCTGGCAGTGTGGCAACAAGAGAGGTGCCTCACATCTTGGTGTGTGAAGCGGACGAGGCGCTGAAAGGACGGTCCCCCCCATAGCGCTATGCCCTGTCTGTGCATGGTGGCCAGGTAGGAGCCGTGGGGGGACCACCCCACAAAGGACTCCGTCCAGAAGGACCGCTTGTACACCTCCTCCGCCTGCGTCCTCTGGGCGTCGTTCCAGCAGATCTCTGTTGCGTCCTGGTAGCGGATCACAAACTGATCGCGCCCCCGGGGGTCCATCATCCAGGACCATAGGTTCTCCTGTGCATGCAGCAACCAGGCCTCAGACACCGCATTGCAAAAGCAGTAGGACCGCAGTTTTCAGCATCAGTCAACATGTCGCTATGGCCAGGTCATCAATCACAGATTAGATTGTGCGTGATGGGCAACTTTAGTGCTCTCAGGACATCACTATGCATGCCATTCCCCATATGGTTATGCACAGGTCGCTTCCTTACAATGCTGCCAGGCCATTGGCAGGATGGGAGGGCATGCTAGACAAGCAGCACAGAGCTTGAGAGGCTTACAGGTGCTGTGAACTCCTTGTCCTCCGGGGCCTCATACTCGTCTGGGACTTGCATGTATCTGCTGACGTCATCAAACAGGTTGACCGCAAACGTGTGGCTCTTGTCAAGCTTGAAGCCATTGACTTGCTGCACAACTGCTTGCGCCTCCTGCATGTTTCACACCAAACTTTCTAGCTTTGGCTGCACCGCCCACTTTTCAGGCAGCATATACAAACAATCTTCAATCTTGTACCTGTGCATCTGCTTGCAGCGCTTGAGCGTTCTCGCCGGGCATGCAATATGCGCAAGGAATGCATGAGCCATTATTGAGGACAGAGTGCTGACCTCAGGCGTGTTGAACTCTACAAAGGCATAGCCCTTGCTCGTTCTCTGCTCATCATCACCCTGAGGCATGTGGAAGCCCTCGGCTCCTGCATGCCAATCAGCTGTTGCCATGCTTGTCATCTTTCTTTTAGCGTCCTGCAACTGCGCCATGCCTGCATCTCTGAAGCAAGACAGGGAGGGGAGAAAATCACACACCTCCTCGGATGCTGACGCCTACTTGGCTGATGACCTTCCTTACAACGCCTGCCAGCTTGTCGTACTTCTCATGCGCGACCTTCGGAAGGTTGTCCAGCACTGCAGCAATGCAGCATGCTCACAAGATTGTTAGAGAGGGCACTCATCAGCAGGACTTGCAGCACATATCCCACATCAGGATCCGCCGCCGAGAGAAGGTGGATGAAGCAGCAGGATAGCAGCTGCCTGGTGCGCTCGATCACTGTTGATACTTACCCACTACGCAGCCAAAGCCAGTCTCTGTCTTGACTTCTTCTTCCAAATCATCGTCTTCATCGCTCGGTATTCCCATGTCGTCATCTTCCGGTAGCATAACATCCTCAAGGTGGAAGTCGCCCAAAGGGAAGCCCTGCAAGCGGTACAGTACACTTTTGTGCCCAGCGATCTGGAGGACCGAGAAGATGCAAGAGGATGGGAGCAGGCCACGCGGCTAATCTTTTCGTGCACAATACTGACAGAATTGTGAGAATCCCTACCTTAGGCTGGCCTTCGAACAACCTCTCTTCCTCTGAACTAAGAAGTGCACTTGTCGCCATGACGGCTGGCTGTGCTCACACTTTGATAGCTCACATGAAGGCTCAGGCCTCTCGTACGTCGGTGCAATGCAGAAGTCCGATGAAGGTGCACTGCTCTGAGGACTGCCCAAGGCGGCCCTGCATTGAGCTTCCTTAATACACCCCGTAACCCACACACCCAATACACCCTGGCAATGCTCTGAGTGTTGCAACATCACAGTAGCTTGATAGAACCCATCTTAAAGGCAATGGTCCCTTGTCGTGTCAGACAATAGCATCGAGAAAATGAAAGAGCGCCCGAGCGTTTGCCAGGGAGTCAGCATTTCCTTTGTGTGTGCGCCTGCGCACCTCAGCAAAATAAGATCTGCAGATTCTGAATGCTGCTGAGAAGCATGGATGAGCCAGATGCCTCCCATGGTGTCTCAGATCTTCTAGACAGGTTTATTGCAGTCCAGCTGCATGAATTAGACTCTGTCAAATGTAAGGCGCGGTTGAAGCGAATAGCTTTTACATTTCTTCTCGGCCTTGATACGAGCGTGGAGGTAATGGACAGAAATGATCCTTAGATCAGTCTACATCATCTATTGCGATGCGCTCATCCCAGCTCCGAGCTCAGGACGTCGTGTGTTATGCAAGGCATATAAAAAGATGTTTACTGTGAATGTCATGCCTTTGGCTTATGGACCTCTGTATCTGGTCAGTCTATCCCTGGTGCAGGTATTGGATTCTGTTGACGACCCAAACAAGCAGAAGTTGGCACTGTCCAGGGTGAGCCGCTAAGCTGTCCTTGCAGTCATTGTGCATATACAGGAGAAGCAATGACAGGGATCCCTGACAACCAGCCTGCAGGCCACGTCCCTAAGCCTGAGCTGCTCTGTTTCGGTGCAGGCAATCTTGAATCTGCACAGAAGTGGCCGAGGTCAGGAAGCGCACAGACTGGAGAATTTGTTTGAGGAACTCCAGAGGTGTGACTGGCGTGGCGTTGTATGGGCGCTTGCAGATGTGCTGTGTCCAGCTCACAGCAATGATTCTAGCTGAGTGAAGCACATCAGGAGAGCATGAGGGAAACCATGCAGTACTGCAACACTCAGATGTGGGAAGGTGATGCAGGGTGTCACCTGTGAGCGATACGCTCAGCACAAGCATTGTACACTCCGATCCACCTCCTTTGGACAATGCCGAGATCCTGCAGCTGCTCCTGTGCCTACAAGTGAGCCCTATCCTCTCCTCAAAGCAGCCTGCCATCTGCTTGCAGCTGCACCTTGATCCAGCACAGGTGGTGTCTTAGGACACGCACATCGGGGAGTGGCACTGAAGCATGCCGGCTGCTCAGGGGTCTGTGGACAAGGGAGAGCGGTGGCGCAGCAATGGGGCAAAGGGAACACTGACGGAGCAGCTGCAGACCATGCACCAGCCGCTCGACACAACACAGGAGTCAGGGGCATGCAGCAGGCTTCCTCAGGCCTCAACAGGCAACGGCGCCAGCGTCATGCAGCTGATGTCCACCATGGCCAGGAAGCCCCACTGGCAGAAAGGGAAGCTTGGTGAGTGCTCACATGTACGCTCTACCACATCTGCACGCTTAGTTGTACACCAGGCAGTCATACACATGGCCCATGAAGAGGTGCACGCATGTTATAAAGGATTGACGCAAGCCTGGTTTGCATGCTCCATTCAAGACACAGACACCAGGAAGCCGATGCATAGATGAACGTGTGTCACTGACGCTTTCAAATGCTTGTCTCTCGATATGTCAGCATGTGCTCCCTGCAGGCCAGCCACTGCCACCTGCAGCAAGGGACACCCTGTTGAGCGGCGCGGACTTGTTGAGGACCATGGAATCCCAGCCCGAGACCAGCAAGCCGATGTGGGAAGTGGACAGCTCTGATGAGAATTCGGACTCTGGCTCAGACCAGGACTACTCCAGCAGCAGCCCAGTTGCCTACGCAGCGCCCTGCATGACCATAGGAGCGGGCACCTACGGACCGGGTGTGATCTCTCTCATGTCACAGACCCCAGTGCCTGCCCATGCCTGCACCACAATGAACAGCTCAGTGAGGCATATTGGTTGCATCAGCAAAGATGAGTCCAGATGTAGTGTCAGGCCGATGCAAAGAATTGTATGTAGAATTAATGCAGCCTTGATGTAGTGCCGGGGAGATGCGAGAAAGGCGATCATCGTTGCTGCAGGGTACTTGAACACACAGGGAAGCCTGCAGTCTGCAGCCCGGCTGAAGGCGCACAATGCGGCAGCTGCGGGCCATGTGGTCTGGGGACGCCAGCTGATTGGCGGGAGCAAGACGGACGAGGGCGATCTTGCCAGAGCAGCACTGCTTGCCATGCAGGTCAGGCGCACTCCCAACATCATCCTCAGCCCTCTCGATTCCCCGGTCATCCTTGTTTGGCTGTCACTCAGCTTACTCACTGAGGGGATTGGTGTGATGGGGGTACTGCTCTTCTTTAGCATGGGATGCCCACAGAGGCTGTTCACAATCTGGTACGTTGCCATCACAGGACATGCCAATTCATTTGGTGATGTGTGTCTCAGGGCGTGGTCCCTGCGACAGTGTTTCTGGACAGAGCTGACCTGGAGACTCATGAGCTGGGACATGCCAGCCTGTCAAAGTTCATCACTCCCATCGTCAATGCAGGTGCTTGATCCATCTCTGCTGTGATGCCCACTGTGCCTGGCATCCCTCCCTCGTACCCACACAGGGATTATCTCTTCTCTGTGTCCACAACATCATGCAGCTAGTCCCATGCTCAAAGAATGCTTGCAGAGACGCACATCTGATGTGACCGTCTGCATGCAGGCAAGCTAAGGGCAATCCTGGATGCCTTCCTGGCAGATATGTCGGCTTACTCAGGCAGCCCGGGCACCTCGGCCGGTCCCTGCCTGCAGGGCTTTGCAGCGGTGGCGCAACACATGCTGCGCGCACAGACCTCGGCGCTGCAGAGCGTGCCCAGCGCGGTGCGCGCGCGGCGGCTGGACGAGCTGCTGTACTGCGACAGCAAGCTCACGCCCGGAGCTCTGCAGCAGGATCAAGCCTACCTCAACATCATCAGCTCTCCTGATGACGTCACCATCCTGGAGGTCTCCATGCACACCCGCGGCCTTCAGGTGAAGCCTGCACCTCCCTCAGAGCTTCTCCCCACAACACTGTTCGAGGCTTCTTAGAGGCTTGACGCCATTAACAAATGAGCCCCTAGCTTTTGCCCTGTCAACACCAGCTCTGCGCATAAGGTTGCCTGACTTAGCCTTAAACAGAGTACAAGCAGCAGTCATGACCTGATGGCATCTCCAATGATACATGTGCAGGCAGAGCTGGCTGTGCTGGGCAGCCTCTGTGGCTTCAGCCAGGACAGCGAGGTGCTTCCAGAGTGGACCGCAGACGGCCTGGAGCTGCTGGAGAACTTGCACAGGCAGTTGACCACCGCGGAACTCCGGTCAGCGCCGCTACTGCAGCGCCTCTTCCAGGGCGCCTACCAACCCTTTGGGGAGGCTCTCGCGGAGTGGCTGTTCCATGGGGAGGCCAGGCCGCACCCAAACAGCCCCTTCGCCGCAGAGCTGCCCTCGGACCTCAGAGACCTGTTGCCAGAGCGATGCCAGCCTGAGGTGGGCTTCAGATTGGTACCACCCATATACATGCAGAGCATGCTGCCTCCTAGTACCAAGGAAAACTTCTTATGGATGCCAGAAGGCTGGAGTTGTGGAGCAGCTGCCCAGCTGACCTGTATTGTAGCCTGCATTCTCCAGGAAATGATCCTGCCAGCATATGCTTGATGACGCTGAGTCAGACATGCATGGATGTGCAGGCGTGCACCATCGCGCTTCCAGGATTCCTGCAGCCCTGGAGGCGGCAGATTCGGGTGGCCGGGCTGCAGCTACGCCTCCTGCATGGCCTGCCGGCCCCCTGGTGCCAGCTGGCTGCTGACCTGTCTTCCGCTGCAGCAGCTGAGGCAGCTGAGCGACGCAAAGCATCAGGTGCTCTTTTTCGCACTCAGCCTCAACATGTTGTCTGCATCTTTGTGTCAGTTTAACAAAGGATGCAGATCACTTTGATGTAGGGTCTCCTCTAAAGGCGGCCCAGTGTTGGATGGTCGCACGTCCTAATTCTCAATGATGAAATAGCCCTTATTGTAGGGCACAGGTCTGCAGGGGAGTTTTTCAAGCCCAGATGCTATGAGCTGTGTCTGCAGAGATGATAAGTGTAGATCTTGCAGGTACCCGCAACATTGTAAACTCATGGAGCGAGGCAGATGCTGTCAGCGACATGTTTCTGACCTTTGACAGCCTTAGCCTTGCCAAGGTAATTTACCTCCCCACATCAGCAGTCTGGTGTTGTCACACAGATAGTGTGGCAGCTTGAGTCGCTGTCGCTTTGCAAGCATATAATAAGACATGGCTGGGCATGAAATGATATGAGCACTACTGCTGCCCGTATCGTGGATGCACTCACAATGCTGGCATTTTGCAGGTTGCAGCTATCCAGGAGCAGGGGCAGATGGCGCGCAACGGCATTGTCACAGCGGCTTTGCACTCATTGGAACCCACACCCTCCTCTGAGCAGAGCCCATTGTCTCATGCCCAGAGGCATGCCGCAAAGCAAGACGTACCTGCAGAGCATGCAGCGGAGCATGCAGTGGCTCTACAGACAGTGAGCAAGTGCTCCTCAGAGCAGCGTGCGCATGAACAGTCCTACAATCTGCCGTCTGAAGCAGCTCTAGCCGGGAACAGCCAGGATGAAGGAGCAGCAAACAGCGCGCCGGCCGCACAAGCAAGGAAAAATGGCAGGTGGCCGTGCGCAAAGCCTCTGCCCAAGCCGGGCAGCCCGGCAGCGAAGCTTCTACCAGAGCTGGGCAGCCCAGTGCCATCTGAGACTGACATGTCCCGACAACCCGCCGTGCACGATGCGGCCATGCCCCGTCGCAATGGCAATAGCCACGGGGCAGACGGGAGCCTTGGCGCTGTTAGCATGTAAGTGTCTACAAGCGTTCAATCTTGTGAATGATCCTGATGCCCGACATTCCATTACTGGCATGATAAGCCCGCACAAAGCCCTCTAGTAACATAGCCTAGTGCCTCCCAATTGTCTTCAGTTTACTGAGGGATCGTCCACCGCCTCTGAAAAGCAGGCACCCAGCATCTGTGCTCTCGACATGTGGTGTTCCTTGCTGCAGTGGGCAACAGAGCCGTGCAGCAGTAGCTCAGCCGCCCAGTGGAAGGCAGGACAGGAGCTGTAGCTGGCAGGGCTGCTCAGGCAGCCCTGCGGCGGACGCCTACGACAGCAGCCTCGAGGCCAACGAGGATGCGCCTCTGCCGGCTGTACTGGAAGCCCTGGTCTTGCGCAGGGTGCATGCGCAGTACGCCTGCACCTCCCGTGCTTGCCTGGGGTAAGCACACCGTCTCCTGTGGCGAGTCCTGCTTGCTGTTGCCGGATTTCTGATCCTGGAGGGAGCGCTACATGATGAAACAAAGCAGACAGCAGGTGTGCCAGTGTCTGTCAGGGCTCATGTGATGCACTGCAAATTGTCATCGCAGCCCATGTAGCACGCACAAGCTGAGTTGCTGGCGCACGGGAGGTGGTGATACGGGAGCTGTGATGCAGGTGCTTGCAGGCACTCCAGCTGCCGGCCACCCTGCAGGCAATTCAGAGCTACTTCTTCATGGGCGCGGGGGACTGGGCAGATGCACTGGTGTCCGCCTTTTGTTCTGCGGGCCCTTCTCTAGAGCCTCATTCTCTGCACGCCTGCCATAGCATGCTCGGCACAGCCCTACAGGTAGGCTGAGTGCAAGGTCCCTCCTCTGACTTTTATGCTCTGGTAAATACAGGCCGCACATGACAGGCGCATAGGAGTGACTTACACAGAGCTCAAGCCACATGCCTCTCCATGTTACCCACTGCAGCCAAGCTGCAGTCTGCCTGTATGTTCCTTGCTCGGCATAGCCAGGCTCCCTTGCTGGGCCAGCGCCTTGGACTCATCAGCGCAAGTGCTGTGTGATCCCAAACGCCTCTTCTCAACCCATGGATCTCATCTGCGTTGCTGGTGTGAGCGTGGGACAGTGCTGTCCTGCAGGCTTCAGCAATGGCAGAAGACCCTTTTGGCAGCCTGCTGCGCATTAGGAGCAGCATGCCAAGCAGCAGAGGGGGCGTCCTGCCCAAGCGAGGCTGCTCTCTGCAGCTGCAGCTTGAACTGTCCTGGCCCTTGACCGCTTTCCTTCCCCCGGTAGGCTGCCTCGTCAGGCTCCTCTGCGTCCTGATGGCGATACAAATTGACGGGGCTGAATGTCACTCTTCAGCAAGATAATCAACGATGCATGTCAGCCCCGGTAAGGCGGCATTAGCACAATCGGTGCGGCGTAAGGCGCTGCAGGCCAGGTTGAGCAATCAATACCATACTTTGCATGCCTTGCATTGCCTCTGCAAGGGCTGACCCGGCAACATCAGGTCTCAGCGCCTTCACATTCCCTGAGCGACTTGCAATGTTTGATGCTTTCCAGATCCGGCCGCAAAAACAGAGCTAGCCGCCAGGCTGAGGGGTGTGCTGGATGCAGGCTGTGATGCAAGAGTGCAACATGGTGTTTGAGGAGCTGCTAGGCCTGCGCAGCATGTGCTGGCGCCTGGCGCGCACCTGGCTAGACTGCTGCCATCACCCGGGTGAGCCCTCACTGCAAGTAGACTGCACTTAGTGCACCCTCACTTACAAGGTATTCTAGCAGAGCTATATTCTTATGCTTCTTGCTTCTCTTGAGTTGGGTCCCAACCAGGAAGAAAGTTCTATTTGGAGCTTCAAACTACCCTTAGAGGGGTTCAATCCTGGAGATCGGCTTATGCTGGGTGTGCTCAGCAGGGGTGCATGTGGACGGGACAGAGGCATTAGCGGAGCAGCGGTTGCGGATGCTGCGGGCCTTCAGAGCAGCCGCCGCGCAGCTGTTAGACGCCTTGCTGCGTCACATGCTCCAGGGCTTACATGGCCCTTCGTTGGCCACTGTCCTTCTAGAGCTGCAGGTATGTTGTTGCCGTAGCCTATGCTCTCTGACTTCGGGAGGTTTTCCACGCCCTTGCTACGGTGTCGTCTTGATCAAGTCCTTTCTGCACGACAGGGATTGGGGTGTCTGGCAGCTTCTACTTGCATTACCTGACTTCACAATGCTGGGAGGGTGGTGATGGCATACTGCATAGCGAAAAGGTGCGGAAGTTGCCCTGCTGACCGGAGATTCTGGGTGATGCAGGGCAGTGCAGATGTGTTGGCAGCCAGAGACACCATCACAGCGTGGTCCAATGCCGCGATGCAAGCCTGCCTCCTTCACAAGGACTGCCAGGCAGAGGCGCAGCTGCTGCGGCCAGTGCTGGATGCCATTGGCGGCTGCTTGGACGCCATTGTCGTCTGCATGTGAGCGCTTCGGATGTCCCTGTCCTCTTCAAGACTCTCATACCTTGGGTCTGGCAACCTTCGTCTTGTTGTATAGCCTTGTGTGCAAGAGAGGTTGGGGTGCATGTGATCATGAAGGTCGAGTTGCTCATTGTGGGATTACCAGCCACCCAAGAGCACTCCTCATGCGCCTGCAGGACGGCATGTGATGACAGCATGGCGGCGGCTGTACTGTCCTTCCATGTGTGGGAGGGCCTGCAGCGGGCAATCCAGAAGTTTGAGGGCGAGATGCATGCGCTGGCACGCCATATGAAGGACCGCACCCAGAGCAAGCTTCAGAATCTTCTTGTGCCCATGTTGGTGAATGACTACTGGGTGCAACAGCCCCAATGAGGTTGACAAAGCATCTTCAACTAGTCGTTTCCCGGCAGCATCCGCTTTCTGTGATCATTTTGCAAGATCAAGACTACTGCAGCTCCATTTCAAATCAGAAAGTTTCTGGACCGAGAGAGTTGCTTGGGGCAACCATTGAATAAACACTCTCTCAGAGTATCCACTTTGTGATGGCATCTGCACTGTTCATGAGGAAAATGCATGCACTACCTGGCCTCGTAGATGGCATTTGCAGATTGTCTAAGTACGTCCGATGAGTCTGTTGCCACCTTGGGAGCACACCTACAGAACATTGTCCTTGCGTCTGGCCTGGACTGTTTCCTTTAAATAAGTGGCCCTTAGGTGAGCGCAAGGGTTGTGCGCTGAAGAAGTTGCGCCTTTCTGTGTGTCAATGCGACTGAATGAGCATCGTATGCCTGATAGGCTTCAGCCAATCGGTGTGGGTATGAGGAAAATCTGAGCTGTCATACATGTAGCCGGCCGCTTTCCCTCAGTTTGCTGAAGTTGTGTTGACACTCATGAATGCAGCTTCAGGCGTCCTTAAGCTGACATGCATTCTTGCGCCTGGATCTGACATGGATTGTTCGAGGATGTCACACTGTAGATATTGGCAGTATCTGGATGCTTCTGGAATATATGACTCTCTCAGAGCCTTGGACCGGTATCTGAGCAGGCATTGTGATGATCACAATTGGGTGCACAGCACAATGGAACCAATATTAGCATGATGCAGCCCGCGGCTCCAGCCATGATCAGGAGTATACATATATGTTGGCTCAACTTGAACTGGTGATTATACATTGCAGAATCAGAGCTGGGGTGTTCCATAACATGTAGGTAGTTGGCCGAGCATCATTCTGAGATGAACCCTGTACATGGATACGTCATGATCACATGACACTTGCATGCAAGGGAAGCTGACAAGGCCTCAGGCCAGTCCTTTGCAACCGGATTCCTTTGTATCGCCCAGCCTATTTAAATTTGAAGCAGAGTGTCCATATGCCAAGGGGAACGGCAAGGGAGGCGGGCGCAGGCATACGCCCGCCTGAAGATCCTCGCTCAGGGAGAAATGCACGGGAGCAGGCCCCAGGTTTCCAGGTACGCTGTGCTTGCCGCTAGCTTTGTAGCCGATCAGTCATGCTGCTCTCGATGATTGTGAGTCGTCAGCCTGCAGCATGAGCAGTCTACAAGGCAAGGCGGTGCCGCTGACAAAGCATGTAGCAGATGAAAGCATGACCAGACTCTGTCGGTCGGTCCTCAGTCTGAGAGCTTGCTTGGTTTCCAGAAAGCAGAACAATTTCAAGCGGAGCTGAAGGGCGAGCTTGCAAAGATGAAGAGAATGGTCGCTGAGATAGAGGGCGAGCATGGAGTTGACAAGGAACGGGTGGCTGCTGTAAGGAGCCAATATACTTCCGTACAGAACGCGGTCAACGGCCTGATAGTCGACATTGAGATAGTAAAGGTGGCCCCTACTGCCCTTGCAGTGCACACTGTGCTGGCAATGCATGGTCAATGCTGGACCTACAAATCTGTATTTTTGCATACTCAAGACATTGCAGAGAAGTTATAGCATCTTTGCCACTAAGCTCCAAGTCATTGTCCAGTGAGGCTAGCTTTAGTTGCCAGGCTACTAGCATCCGTGATAGTATCCGTGAGAAGGCGCTTTTCAAAAGCTGTCTTTTTGGTGTCATAATGTTGTTGCCGTTCGCAGGCTACCTTCCCAGACGAGAATCTGCTGAATGTGTTTGCAGACAAGGTCAACACACCCGACTCGGCACAGAGGCAGGCTGAGGACCTCGCAGGTGTAGTGTAAACTGCTTGAAGCCTTGTGCATGTCCATGCAACCTGCAGAATTGCGCATGAAGATGAATGCATCAGAGCATGACATGCACATAGCAAACAGGTGGTGTGTGATGTCTATGTCGCACAAGGTCTTTGCTTCAACACAGGGCTTTGGAGGACTGGTAAATGTGCTGTCATTAACCTGTGACATGGGCCTGGTTAGAGGTGCCAACATGTTTCAGAATCAAGCTGGTATAAGAAGAAATGCAGCATCATAGGGGTGTGATGCCGCAGGTGGCCCGCAGGACTTTATCATGGCGAACCCTCTTGACCTGATTATCCCACCACTGGCTGCGGAAGGTCTGAGCGCGGTGAGCCTGTCATTAAATTGTGCTGGACACAATGCAACACATACTGTCCCTTTGTGAGACGCTAGGTTGAGGTCAGGGGTGAAGTTCAGAGCTTCAAAGCTCCAAGGGTGCTGCCCATTTTATCAATGTGAAAAGCCTACTGCACTGTCACTTGCCCCAACCTTGGCCCGGGCCATGATGACAGTATGTCTGGCTCATTGCAGATCAGCAGTCCTCCTGAGGAGGCGCCAAAGCCACAGGAGACTGAGGGGCTCTCAGAAGCCTTTCCAGATCAGGCAAGCTCACTGCGGGTGATGCTCACCACTTCTCAAGGGTCTGCTGTGATGCATGCTTACTATGAGGTCATCCATTAAGCGCACAGTTGCTAGCAGCCTGTAAGTAGCTCCAGACACAGCACCCTTCTGTGACTTCACCGTATTGCAACAAGCACTTTTCTGCAAGGGGAAGCCTTGTACATCAGCTACTTGTTCACAGTCCAGCTGTACCTGCTGCAGCCTTGCATATCATCATGCAAAGTCATCATGCCTTATGATAAGGCTGTGTCAACTTAAGCCTGCACATGCGTGCACAGGACATTTCAAAGCCGCTGGGTGCGGATCCGGAGAGGCTCTGAAAAGAGTCTCCGAAGGAGGTGAGCTTGGGGCCTGGCATGATGCTGCTCAGCTTTCTCCCACCATGCATGATATCCTGACTGTGGTGTGTGTTCCCTGGAGCACTGCCTCCAGACCCTTGAAGTGCGGTCAATGACACTGTCACTGTGACACTGTGACAGTTGGCGGCTGAGCATAGTGTACAGCGCTCAAGATGATCAGTGCCAAGATTTTGCCCTTCACAGATGCCATCAACATGATGTGGTGTGCGAGCCTTCATGCTAGGGCCTTCTTCACCAGTAAAGCTGTCACCAGGCCTGTTGCACAGACAATAATCTTGAGATGCTAAGGGCTGCTCCACCTGCACAGGAGGGTGATGACAGCGTAAAGGCGTTAGAGAGGCGCAGGCAGCCCGGTGGCGCAGAATGGGGGCATACAAAAGCCCGCTACGGCAGTGTGCAGGACATGAGTCCTGTAAGTCCTATCATGGGGCAATAAGGTTGGACAAAGGCTGCTCTATAGTCTTGCTCTATAGCATGAGGCAAAATGCTGGAAAGAACCATCCTCAGGAGGCAGAAGGCAGGTTTCACAGAAAGCACCTTCAGCAGGAGGATTGTTGGCACATGCATTTGGCCCAGTGATCTTGTATCAGACTCTATCCAGGACAGTCATTGAAGAATCATGTCATCCAATTATTGACTCTGTAATGGCTTGCATGCCATTCACATGAACAGGAGCGTGCAGCACGTGGCCTCATAGCAGGCATTTGCAAGCTGTTTGAGTATGTCTGTTGCGACCCTAGGAGAATCATGCGACGTGCGACACATTCGGAGTGCTGTTCTTGCGTCTGGCCTGAAGTATGTCCTTCAAAGCTTGAAGCTGAGTTGCCCTCCGTAGAGCGCAAGGGTTGACCACGTTGTGCGCTGAAGGGTCTGCGCCATACTGTCTGTCATTGCCTCTGACTGAAGGCAATGCGCTTGTCGAGCTTCAGCCAAATGGTGCGAGTGTGAGCTGATCTCAGCCGTCATACCTGCAGCAGCCGCTTCCCTCTACTTAGCTGACACTGTAATGACACTCCTGACAGGAAGCTTTGAGCGTCTGTAAATCAGCATGTGGTCTTGCCAGTGGGATCTGAGATGGGCTACGTGGACTACATGACATGTGGATGGTTCTGAGGGGCTCCTGAATTCCCAGTGTGGATGTGCACAGCACACTGTGACTCCATTAATGTTGCAGCCATCATGGTGACCATCAGAGTGTTTTCAAGAGCGTACCATACATTGCAGAGTTAGAGCTGGAGTGTTGCGTAACATGAATGTTCGAAGGGACTCCGCTGCACATCATGCTCAAGTGAGCCATGACGCAGAATAATCACCTGAGCCCTTGCATGGCATGCAAGGGATGCTGACAAGGCCGCTGTCCTTGGCAGCTCAGGCCTATCCTTTGCGACCAACTCTCTTTCTCTTGCCAACCCACTCTGAAAGACAGTCTTTAGAATGCCGAGGGGGATGTCGAGTGAGGCGGGTAGTAGCAGGCCTGCAGATGAGGACCTGAGGATTCAGGTACTCTGACCTTGTCGCTGTGTCGCAGTTCTGCTCTCGTTGATTGTGGGCTCATCTATTTAGCCTGTAGAATGCAGCACCGTACAGAGCAGGCGATGCTCCGAATGACATGGCAGGACTTAGTACTCCAGTCTCAGAGCCAACTTTTGTTTCCAGGGATTTGTAGAGAGGGAAGCTGCACTTAGACTCACGATAGCGAAGCTTGAAAAGGAGCTCGCCCTGCACAAGGACCAAGGGGCGTCTGATCAAGAGAAAATTGCCCATCTTGAAAAGACGCAGGAGTACCTATGGGACGCTCTGGAGCGCACAAAGGAGGACTTTGCAGAGATGCAGGTGCGGCTCATCTGCCTTTCTTCGGCAATAGCCCTTCTAATGATCAGCCATTACTGAAACAACGCCTCTGCCACCATGCACAGTGGAAGGTCATCCTACAAGTCCAGAGTCTTTGCCTTGAGGATATGTCCATTAACATATGCGTTGCCTCAGAACACTTATGTCTCCCACTGCTCTCTTTCCCACTGGGAGGCAGGCTGGTGAGATGTATAGATGTGGGTTGCAGAAAAGGAGGGCCCTGCCGCCGCCGGCGGAACCAACAATCCTGGATAGTGAGCCAGTGCACATGCCGGAGCAGAGCTCTGGGCAATGGGATGTGTACCAGCTGAAAGGTCTGATCAGCGCCTCTGTAAATGTGACCGTTTCCTGTATAAGCAGTTGAGCATCAAGCAGATCAGGATATTGGATGGGTCTGCATGAATTTCAGGGTATCAAAGACGGCATCAGCATCAAAGTCATCAGCCCGTCAGACCTGCGACTCTATGACTTGCTGACATGTGTGAGTCCAAGGTGATGAGAGACAAGATCAGCCTGTCCGCATGATGCATCGTATGAGAAATGTGAACTACCTCCTGGTGGTGCAGCAGGTGGCCAGCAAGGCAGCCTTCGCACCGTGACTCCATTTGCCTCTTATCACCCTGAGCTCACAACTCTGACGCCGCTCCCTGCGCCAGCGCTGAATGTGGTAAGCCCCTGTGAAGTGTGTAACTCACAGCTCATGACAGTGTCTTGCTCATTGGGACCCTGTTTGAGGCGCTCAAGTTCAGAGCTCTGGGAGGTAGACAGTGCACGGCTGATGTTCATTTGAGTCCCCTAATATGTACTGCAGTCAAGCTTAGAGGTACTGCATCTCGAATTCAGGTCAGCATGACTGCACTTGGGATACACAAGACATGCCTGCCATCTGAGATCTCTGACTTGTTGCAGATCCCTACACCTGGTCACGTGACGCCTCTGCAGCAAGTAATTCCCCACACATCAAAGAACATTGTGGAGAAGCAGGAGGCTCTAGTAGAAGAGCCCGCAGGTGTGGTCCTTTCCACAGGTGTATAGCCCAGGCACTGCCTCTGAAATTCGTGCGTGCAATTCAAAGGTATTACGCAGCTTTATGGGCTTGCACTCATCTTGTAGGTGAGGGCATGCAAGCCTTGCAAGCAAGCGTGCATTGAAAGCTGAGCCCTGCATCCGATTGCCGAACTTGCAGATGAGAGGACGGAGCACCCCCTGGTGACAATCACCAGGAGGATCAGCGGAGATCTCCTCCAAGAGCAGCATGTGAACCAGGGTGTTGAGGGGCTGCCGCTGAAGGGTCCCAAGCAGGCAGCTTCTGTGCAGGTAACATCGCCAATGTGTCTGAGAAATACTGTGATGCACGCCCTCCTGCAGCTTGACTACATTCGCTAGAGACAACATGAAAAGCATATCTGCTCATAGCCCTGTATTGATATGCTGGTAAGTGTTGCTCCAGACATCTGGTCAGCGAGTGCAAGCTAGGTGGTCGCATGTGCAATGAATGCTTCTCTCCAGAGTGAAGCTCAGGCACATAAGCAACACCCTGCTGCTGCTTTGGTTCAGGCTTGCAGATTCCTTCTGAATCCACACATGCTGTTTCAGCTGAGATCTGCGCATGTGTGCACAGGAGCCGCGAGTGCAGCTGAGGGCAGCCGAGGAGCCGCCACAGGAGATGTCTGAGCAGGTGAGCTTGGAGCTTGCAGACGTAGCTCAGCAACTTTTACAATACATGAAGGTTCTCAATGCTCTACGCTTCCCACTCAGTTTATGCAGTCCAGAAACTCACTTAGTGGCGAGTCATGACTCTGATCACTGATCAGTGTGCCCACACTGACAACAGCGCTCAGTATATTGTATGGCAACATCCAGCATTATTAGGATTGACGCAAGAGCCTTCCATCTGGGGTCTTGGGCTGTGTATAGACCTGCTGCGCTTGCTAGCCTTGAATATAGTGAAGAACTGCATCGATATCACTTGTACAGGGCGACGGGACGAACAGGCGCGCACTACCAAACAGCGCTGAGAAGGCAGTGGAGAAGCCGGCGTCGAAAGTGCAGAGGACGCACAGCCGCCAATAAAGCTGCCAGCGGTGCTTCATGAGCCTAAGTTACCATGCATCATTGGCAGCCCCTTAAATCAAGAGCACCCCAGACATGATAGCAACAAAGGTATCATCATGCTGTAGGAAGAGAGCAAGATCATAAGGCAGCACTGCATGGGAGTAAACTTCAGTAGATGGATTTTAAGACTTGATTCTCTTGCCTGGATTCAAGAGGCCTCAAGAGCCCTAGGCTTCAGGTCATGACAATTGAACTTATGGAGCAACACTGTAGTAGAAAGATGTATTCCATTGAAGATGCATGTTTGATCATTGTCACTCGTGAAGCAGCGTAGGACTGGTCAACACCGCCTACACAGCTCAAGTAATGGCATGCACATCCAGATGCTGTCCCGTCCTTGTAAGCCTGGCCAGCGAAGCATCTGATCGATAAGCTCAGAGCATTCTGCAGAAAGGCTTACTGAGCATGTGAATTTTAAGTGCCTCATTCGTCCTTGACCTTGGATTATTGTCAACGTGGGACCTGCTCAGAAGCATGATGGTACACGGGAGCTTATAGCCAGTGGCATGAGGTTCCTAACTGATTCTTAGGCTTCCTTCTACTCGAGACAGGCTAGCATCTCGCGACGTACTTGTTTGCAGTAGCCATGGCAAGTATTCAGGCCACTTGTCACCTATAGAGATATGCTACAGCCCGCATGCTCACCCAATAGCATACAGTGTGTCTTGAGCATTGAGCTTGACATGCGCAGCGCAATCAATCAAGCTCAGTATCGTTATCATACTATGCGCAGATCTGCACACCCCACCGTCCGGAAGACTCAAACTGGGATGGCAACACGCTTGGAGCCCCTCTCTCTTCTGCTGCCTCCTGTGCCATCTCTGCACGCAGCGCCAGTAGCGCCTTGTGCATGGCGCTCATGTCCTTGCTTATGTCTTGACATGCTGCACCAATATCCCGCTCCTGTGCTGCACCCACTCTTGCTGCTGGCCGGCGCAGCTGGCCAAGGAGCAGACCTGCATGCAAGCTGGTACCCTTTGCATGGCTGAATGTGTATAAAGCTTCATGAACTCATCCCACGCCTTTGAGACAGTTCCTGCCAGATACTGGGTCCTATCTCCCATCAGCTTGCTGCATTCCTGCTCAGCAGTCAAGTACTGGACTGGTAGAAATGTGATGTGGTCATCATCAAAGAGCACGTCAGGTATCCAACCCCAACGCCAGTGGGTTCTGGATCAAGCAAAGCTTCATGTACAGTGGTGCAGCTCACCAGAGGTGCTCTGCTTGGCAGGGTCAGCCTGTGGGCAGAACTCCTGGGATGTCTCATAGTCAGAAAGCTGCCTTTCGCCCGGCATCTGCATTGTCCCTTCACGGTCCCCACAGTCCTGGACTCTGGAAGGCGCGGCCTGAGCAGGGGCTGCATCTCCTTCCTGCATCCAGCCAGCTGTATATTCAGACCTGGATTGACTCTGGTCTGTGTGGCAGGTGCCACCTGCTGCAAACTTCTCAATACAGCAAGGGCAGTGCTGAGTGGCATGCATAAATGGGTGTCATCAAGCAGTCCATGCAGTTGAGATATCAGGACGCCTTTGAGGCATGTCGGATCCTGAGATGCGCCAGATCCTAAGATGACACAGTCTTTGCTGCATCCTTTGACCTCACATATGCTGCGAAGCAGGCGATAGCATGTATACTGAGCTCCCATTACAAGATGGCGAGACTGTGAGCAGGCATCTCACCACTGTGGAAGGGGCTGACGACATCTTGGCAAGCCGGCTGGGCGGACGCCTCTTAAACTTGGGAGGAGCTACCCTTGTGGCCTCCTTCTTGTCTTCCGTCTGCATACAGCAAGGCACAAGCTCAGACACATAGTATCAGATGAGTTCATGATGCCTGCAGACCACAGGGTGCAGTGAGTCAGGTCATATGGCCAGAAGGTTGGCACACTAACACCGACCACCGATCTGGCAGCAGATGCATCATCAATCTTGCATGAGCCCACAGGCATCCTGCACAGTACGGAGTGAATGTCTGCAGACCTAGAAGACCCAGACTTCCTGTGTCCTGGGCAGCTCTGCAAGGTGACTTGAGCATGTGCAAATGGAGACATTCCAGGGCAGAGCCTGGAGATGTGCCGAGCTTCAGATGCCTCACCGCACGGAAGAATTGTAGGCGCTTGACATAGGCCGCTGGGCCCAATTCTGGATAGCTGCCCGCCAGGTCTGCAGCTCTCTTTGTGATGGCAGCCGTGGGTCTGAGGAGTCTCTTCCCTGGCTCTGCGGGCGCCTGCTGCTGGAGGGCTGACGAATCTGCATGCATGATAGCACACGTCATGGCAACATCCAGCGCTAGCCTTTTAACGCCAGCTCCCGTGACATAAATCATACAGCCACAGCCAACACCTGCTCTTCACCAATGAGTTTTAAGAGACGCATGCAAAGCCTGTTGATGAGCGCAGAGGCAGTCTCCTTTATTCAGTCCCTGCCACACACCTAGCATGTGTACATGCAGTACGCACCGCTGGCAGCATCTGCTGATGCAGGAGCGGCAGGATCACCCTGTGGGGGGATCCTGGGGGAGGTGTCACACTCCGGGCCCTGCAGATCCTCCGCATGCTGTGACATCTCTGTCCCGAGTCCAGTGTCCTCAGCACAGGGAGATGCTGCCTGTGCCATGGGGAACTCCCCTGCCTGCATGCAGCCATTCCACAGCTCAGGAGATTTCTCATGCCTGCATTTCATGCACTGTAATCAAGCAGGTGACAGCAGGTATATGCTGAGCTCCCCAGACAATACTTCATGAGGTCAGAATGGCAGCGTACCGCTGATGAGGTTGCTGGAGGCCCGCCACTGCTCACGGCACCCTGCCTCGTGCATGGTCCGGAGCTGGGGCTGGCTTGTGCAGGCGCTGCTGGAGCCATCACAGCCCTGAGGGGCTCCTCTGTGAAGCATTGCTTCTGCTGCTGGGCCTGCTGGCCACCTGCACAGTTGCACATATCTGCATGAAGGACGTGCCCTGACAAATGTCGTACTCTCCAGAGATTGTGCAACCTGGTCATACAAAGGTGGTAGCCCCAGTCTCAGCACAGCAGCGCAGCACTGAGCTTCAGATGCCTATATTCTCTGGCGCACGGCCGGCAGTTTCTACAGAGATTGATGCCAATGGGTAAGACCTTGTATGAGAAATCACTATTGACCTCACCTTCTGAGCTGCATTCCAGAGCCTTCCCTGCCGGCTCTGGTGATGCAGGGGGGTGTGCCTGCAGGGTGGCAGGGAGGTCCACACTCTCGCGCTGACCGCGCTTCAGTGACAGGGCGCTGGTGCGCTGAGCCCTGTCATGCGCCATCTGGGCGTCCCTGGCTGCCGCTCGTCGCCTCTCCGGCTGTGTGGCGCTGCTGCCTGGGAAGGTCCTGAAGTGCCTGCTGAAGCGCTTCAGTGCTCCGGTCAAGGCCCGCTGAGCGCTCAATGCCCATGCTGAGGTGTTGCTAGCATGCACATGCCGCTTGTGAGCTGATCTCTTTGCGCGGGTTGGGCTGCTTGTCTCGGGCGGAGAGAGGGTTCCTTCTGTGGGCGCACTGCGCCTCTGTGCCATTGCTGAAGCCCGCTGCGCCCTGTTCTGAGCCATCTGGGCTTTCCTGGCTGCTTCCCGCAAGCTTCCTGGCTGTGACCTCCTGCTGGGTGCGGCTCTGGAGCGCCTGCTGCGAGGCTTCTGTGCTCGGCGTGGGGCTTGCCCCGAGGCAGGCAGAGCTGTGAATGCGAACATCTGCGCGAGCACGAGGCGCTTCCGGGAGACTGCCTGTAGTCTCGCAGCTCTGCTCCTCTGCGCCACAGCTTGCCTTGTGCTCGCCCTTGCTGCCATCTCAGCCTTGATCAGGCTGGCCCGCTGCTGCTGCATCCTTGCTGCCTGCAGCCGATTCAGTAAAACCGATCTGTGCTGTCTCTTCATCGACAAAGCAATTCGCGTAATTACAACACAACTCTGCGCTGTGGTCCCTGCCTGACGATCTGTCAAACAGAGACCAGCTTCTCACTGATCGCACAAGAGGAACAGGGTGCCTCACTCACCAGAGACATGGCTCTTGATGATGCGGCCACCGCGTGAGTCCTTGCTGCTAGCTGAGACTTGAAATTGCGAGGCAGCGCCTTCCTGTGCAGCGCGTGCACACCGGAAGACCTCATGGAAGCTGTTACCTGTGTCGGCTGAGCAAAAGCTCTCATCTGCGATAACATCACCCAGGCCGTATCAAGAGACTGCTAGACTCTATCCATTGTTGGCCAAGCAGATAGAGCAGCGGCTGACCTACAATGCAGTAGTACTGGGCAGAAGGACGGTCCTCACCTGGTTGTGATTCACCGCCAGGAGGGCGCTTTCGTTGCTTCGAATGGGAACAGACGCTGATATAGGAGCGACCGGTTGGGGAGCGGGTCAGCTCCTAGGCCTTTTTGGCTGTGCTTGTGCAGAGTACGAACTTTACTATACACCGCGTGGGCGCTGTATACTTGTAGGTAAGCTTAACGTCGAAGCCAGAAGGTGCGAGGCGAAGCGTCCTTCACGGGTGTAGCAGCAATCACAGCTGTGCATACTGCTGCAAAGTCATGCCAAAAAAGCTTTCTGCTGGTTCCGGGTGTAGATCTGGGGTGGACCACCTGGAGTCTGCCCGAACTGCCCACCCGCGCTGTCCGAGCGAGACCCCGGAGTCTCTGTGCTGCTGGTATATAAATAGGAGCGGTTAAGGCGAACAAATGCCTCATGCAAAAGATTTCGAAGCACCGGGTTGTCAGGTGGCTGACAAGATACAATAGGATCCCACTGCCGCACATCTCATGATTAGCAGCGTATGATGTATGAGAATAGCGGCCATACATGCATACAGGGACTCAGAAGCATGTTGAGCTACCATGCTGGTGGGCTACGTGGGACAGCCTTGTCTTACGGCACAGTGACCATCTAGGGATTACAAGGCGTCATAGCACACATCACATTGTCTTACTCCTCTACCTGCTTTTGCAGGCTGTCCATGCTAAGCTGTTGGCTGAGAGTATTTGCTACTGCACATGAGACGGTGCACATACTTGCTGCTTAAATCTACAGGAGATTCACTAGGCACAGTGCCTTTGTCAGAACCCTACTCCTTGGACCCTCACATTCCCGCTTCGTAGCTTCCCATTGAATACTAGTCAGGGCTTGAGATGTGGGCCTCTTCTCCACGCACACTGCCTGCACAACAGCAGACCAACCTCACACCCTTTTTGTCACTGCAGCGGCATCTGCATGTGCAGAGGGACTCGCGTTATATCAGAAGGCTGATTAGGCTGTAGCCTACGTTGCAGACTGAGCCATACCCATGCCTACCAGTTTCTGTGCGCCAACTTAATAGGAAGCCTCGCTCATTCATGTACTGGAATGTGCGAGGGGCAAAATTGGCAGAGACTCACTAGTACAGACTCAGTATGGGATAGCACAGGCCTGTGACAAATGCTTTTCACGGGCTAAGACAAACAATTCTGAAAAAGGGACTGCATTGCTTTTCTGGTGAGTAGACAACAGGATGCAAGTATCTGCGTGAGCGCGGCCTCCGACCCTTAGATATTCAATAAATCCGCCATCAGCTTTGCGCTCAGTTGGATTGAAGTTCTCTTCATTGGCCGCATGCAGATCTCGTTGAATGACATGATAGCAGGTGTATCGCGGCTTCCAGCGCTCACCAAGTTGGGGCAAGTCGGTCCAGAACAGGTAGCTCCTATGCATCGGTAAAGCTGCCCCCAGAGCATGCCCTTGGCTGGTTCCAAGAGGGCCTGCATCACATCAGCGCTGCTCATGAACAGGCGCTGCCAGATGAAAGCGTAGCACAACACTCTCCAGGTATGCCTAGGGCTGCAGTCAAGATGGGCACTCAGACAAATGCCTCGGTATCGTCTGCGGCAGCAGTGGTTCAGCAAGACGCTGATGTTGCCTCAGTCTCGTCATCTTTTTGTCATCACCGCACCCATTCAAGACTGTAGAAAAGTGTCAACCCTCTTGCCGCCTCACTGAGAGGGGTCACCATTCACAATTTTAAAGTGACAAACACTCACAAAAGGCTCATTGCAGTATAGGAGCGGCCGCAAGGCAAGCAGGACATGTCACAAAGATAGATAAAGTTGCAAGTGCTGTGTGGGATCAGGTATCTGGCTTGACCCCGAAGGGTTTAAAACGCATGATTATCAGCATCGTCGATGCAGACGGGGAAAGGATCATCATATCCCACACAGCACACTGTACGCCTTGCGCCTTTCAGATTTGCTAGACCTGCAAGAGTATTCTGTGCCATGGCCCCTTACCTGAGTCGCCGAGCTCCTGGCACAGGAATTTAGATCTCTGCTGATGGCGCCGACATTAGCGCCACCTGCATGTGATACAAAACCTATGAGCCGTCTTTACGTTGACTGCTCACCAGTGATGGCAGGTGTGCCTGCAACGAATGTGGCACCATAAAATTCGACAGGGCGCACTGACAGTGCCTCGCCGTCTCAACAGGTGCCGGGTGAATTTTCGCCATATGGGGACCCGCAACACCACCCTGCAGCCGCCGATGCCACAGCAACCGCAGGAAGGGTGGAGGGGGAAGATTAGGCGGGAGGCTAACATCTCATGCATTGCTGGTGCTCACAGAGATCATGCTGCTCAGCAAAACTTGCAGGCAGCCCTTGAAACGCTTCAAGCCTCGAGGGGACTGTTCTTCCTACTGAGCAAAATGCACATGGCAGCAGCAGAGGTCTGTTGGACCCTTTACGTGCCACATCAATGTCCCTAGGTGGCTGCAAAAGCTGCTCACCTAGCCAGCACTGTGCAAAGAGGATCACACTGCAGGTGTACAGGAGAGCAGCTCACCTTGCGCGGCTCGAGACAGCTGTGGCGAGTCCTGGATGGCATGTGAGGCTCCAGGACATGCAGGCCTGTCTCCACTGCACTCTCAGCCCTGGCCAGAAACACTCTGCCCCTCAGGACTGCACGCAACTGAATGTGCCGGGTCTACCCAACGTACACAAAGGAGCGGGTCAGGTCTGAATGGATATGCCTCAAGTTGTTAAGTTCATAGAAGGACTTCTCACACATCTAATTGAGAATCATCATCCCCGCTTCAGCAATACTTACATCAGGCCTCAGACGTGCCGCAGAGTTGTCTTCAGAAGATCAGACGGTAATTCCATATTGATAGCAATCATCACAGGCCAAGCTGAATTAGACTTTAAGAGGATTATAAGCCTGACACATGCCTCAGGAGACAGGCATGTGAAAGAACATACCATTCGTTGTATTGGGCCACGGCTAAATGTCAGGCTTCTTCCCTGCATAATCACAGACTCAGATCATGAGTGCACCAAGTACGTTCATGCTGTCACACCAGGAGGCTTGGAAATCAGGCAAGTCAACACATGGGATGCTGCTGAGCTCAGAACTTCTTAGAGGGTTTGTATCTACATAAGGAATTCAGTGGATTGACAGATGTCAATATCATCACTGCTCGCAGCATCATCAGTGTTCCCAAATACAATGATGAGGGCAGGCCTCTCAAATAATTCGCACATACAGCATAGGGCTGCTTCTGACAGCCAAAAGTTGATGAAGCCAGCAAAGCTCTCAGGAACCCAGCAATCAATCACTCAGATCAGACGGCACTTCCAATCAGGCTGTTGTCATCATTGAGCTTTCCAGCCAGCAAACAGCATGCAAGTCTCTGGACATAGCAATCACAGGCAGCCTTACCTTAGCGAACTTTCCAACTCCAAACTCCTCCTGTGAGGTGAAGGCCGCTCTGCATGCCTGTATTGGAAAGGTCTCCTAAGAGCATGCGTAACAGATGCAGTAGGAACTTTCTAAGAGGTGCGCTTGCAGCAAATATCATTGCCAGGTTATGGCACTGCACCAGCATGAGAGGCCGGCCAGCTTCCTATCAGAAGGCAAAGATCTCTATGAGCACATCTGTGAGCAGGCATGGTCACAGCACAAAGCTCCCATGACCGTGGCAAGAAGGCTTCAAACAAGGTGAGTGACATGATGCTACATCTGATACGGAGAGGCGGCTGCAATAAGCAGAAGAACATCACTGTCAAGTGGAGGGTGCTGGCACACTTGGAGACTTGCCTGCGGATGCTGCCTGAAAACGACACATATTCCTTGAAGCCTGCATCAGGTAGAGGCTTCATGCGGCCAGCCGTCTTCCAGTGCTAGGCAGCTACTTTTGAGTCAGCTGCAGCACATGTGATGTCGGGGTCATTATAAGACACACTTGCGAGCATGGGTAGCCCTAAGTGCAACACGAGACCCTGGCTGAATGTCGCACACGGAACAGGGACATGCAAAGCACAGGGTTGCAAAGCTGTCCGGGGTATGGTGTGTGCGTTCGGGCATCGCAGGATATCTGAGGGGCTTCTTTCTATCTACCTCGATAGAGCAGTAGGGATGCGGCCTGCTGTCGACTCCGCTGTCGGACTCCATTTGCCCTGCATGGAAATGTACCAGTGAGACAGGTCGGCACCAGTCCAAGGGAGAGGGCTGATGTCGGTTTTGATCTGGCCTATACATTGTTCGGCTCCCTTACCCCTTGTCAGTGTGGGCGCCTCTGACAAGGAACGCCTCTACGGGGAGCCATACAGGTGAAGTAGATCCAGATCAAGACCTTACCGGGTGCAGACTAGACCGCCTGCCTGGGACTAACTGGTGTCTCCTACGGCCGACAAGCTCCACAGAAGGAAGAGGGCACAGAGGTTTGAAGCAGCCGAAAGTGAGGGGCGGCTGCTTTCCTTGCTCCTTGATGACACATACCTGCATGTAAGATTTGTCATGCATTTGCAAACATTAGGTGGCCTGGTCCGCATGTGCTTTGAGTGCAGTGCATGCTGGCTACTCATACGACAGACAACTTACCAAGCACATGATACCTGTGATGTACCGAGCAGCAACCTGTGAGATCGGGGCATCGGTGTCGCAACCCCAGACTTACAAATCAGCCCTGTTTCTTGCTGCCCCTGGAATGGCGCGTACGTTCTTATAGGATTGCATTGTAAAATATACTTCCTATCAGGTTCAGAAGCAGTCAGTGCAGCGCTGAGACAAGAGAAACCGCATCGTCGGACTCCAAGGTGAGATCACAGCAGAATTTGGTTGCCAGCCGGAGCTCAGGTTCCAGCAACCAAGCTGTGAACCCCCATCGTACACATCTTTGCTCCTAGGCCGATCCCCATGGCGAGCTCTTCGAAACTCAAGGAGCTCAGAGAGCAAATGGAGAAGCAGGTAGGACATCATTCCTGTCAGATGGCCCCGAAGACCGTGACAGGAGTTTACTTTGGTCATATCAAATTGCCCTTGGTCCCAAGGCCTTTCGCATCTTGCCGCTCAGGGTCGAGATCTGGAGAGCGCCTTCGAGGCAGGTCCCTCATCCTCTTCAGGGCAGCAGGAAGGTCATGAGGTATCCTTCAAGGGCGTTGGGACCTTCCAGGTCGACACAAATGAAAAGGACCGCCTCTTGAGGAAAGAAAGGGCCAATGCAAAGGCAAGGGCGCTGCCTTCCCATAAATAATGAAGCATTGTGACAACCATGACAAGCTCTATGACCTCAGCTTGAATGACTATCCTGGGCAGCAGTGAGGTGCGTGAGACAATGTGCAGGTGCCTCTGCTTCCCCATGACACCTGGCAGAACCTCAAGCTTGCAGGGGTGGTCATGACAGCTGCCCTCCTGGCGGTCTTTCTGCTCTGGCTGCTCTTCAGCGGGGATGCATCTGAGAAGGTATGAGCCGCAGACAATATATTCTGGGAAGCTGCAATGTGGGGCACACAAAATAGTCCGCCTTCAAGTTTGGCCTGGTACAAGAGAGACTATTGAGGGCTTTCCAGGAACTTGTGAGCATGTGCAGGTATCCTCAACTGCAGGAATGGGCTTTGCACATCCACCTCTTAATGCCAGGTATGTGCAATGACATAGGCCTGCTGCCTTCAGCAGTGTGCCTGCCTTCTGCAGACGCAGTGGTCTGCCTACCTGTGTAGCTACATGTCTTACCACACTGCTGTTGAGGCTAGAGAACATCTGCACATCTGAGAGTATGGGAGATGTCTTTCTTCCTGTCGCTGGGACCTTGGACATACCCTCAGCACAATCTCTGGCCTTCCTGCAGTGAGCTGGCAAGGACGCAGCCACAGAATGGGTGCCCGGAGAGGGAGTGGCTGCCAGAGGAGTGCATCGGCAGCCTGAGGGAGAAGAGCAAGAAGGTGTACGACCACTGCGAGCTGTTCTTTCAGGAGACAGGCTACTCGCAGGATCTTCTCAGGAAGTGTGGCATCATTGCGGGCACACTGCCGTAAGTACACAATACACAATGTGTAGTGGACATGCGAATCTAGGATACGATGCTTCCGAAAAAAAATAGACCATGAAGTCTGAACGGATGCTGGCATGACCCCCTAGCTAGCTGATGGACCAGTGTGCGTACTTTAGCTGGCTGCAGAAGGCCTTTCGCCGCTGACATGTGCTGCCTTGTATGTTCGACAGTGTTCACCCTGCTTTGGTGAAGCGGCAAAGCACAAGGCACAGAGCTCTCAACGCTGTACAGGAATTCAATAGCATCACTTCTGACCATTGCAAAAGGAGACAGTATGGCTGGATCTCACTCAGACCTCATCACACATGTGCACGATTAATATGTGCTGTGAATTTGGTCATATAGCCTAACAGCTTCTCTCTCCATGTTCTCTCCCCCTCTCACTCAGCAGTGCCGCTCAGGCATATGCCCTCACTCTCCATGGTCTTTACCTACAGTCTGAGCTGATGCTACAACTTTTTGTTGACTATGCTGCTCAATTGC
Organism: Coccomyxa viridis; assembly: GCA_963930925.1. NCBI lineage: Eukaryota > Viridiplantae > Chlorophyta > Trebouxiophyceae > Coccomyxaceae > Coccomyxa > Coccomyxa viridis. Next base: position 1,193,750 of record CAWVOJ010000012.1, read on the forward strand.
GCTTCTTTGGAAATTGTCTCTGCCGTTGAGGGAAGGCTTCTTCAGAGATGAGCATTCTAGCAGCCATCAGTGCTGGTATCAGCAGGTAGGGAGTGTATATGGCCATAAGGGTGAGCCTGTTATTGAGAGGCAGGGCTGCAGCTGCAACCTCTGCAAGACATGGGACCACTGTGGTGGCCGTGGAGATCCCATAGATGATGGCTGGGGTTTTGATCCAAGGTCTCCCAAGTGCATATGCGTAGGAACCTGCAGAAGGTCACATTGTCTCAATGTGCGGAAGGTCTCTGGCATTGGCAGGCAGCAGAAATATCCCCGTAGGTTGTCCCTGCACGATGACTCACATCAGAGAAGGAGCATACCTGCTACAAAGAAGGGCAGCTGAAACACAGTCTCCAGCCACGCTAGGCTTTTGAACCAAGGTGGGGTATACTTCATCTGCAGCCACAGAGGCCATGTCAGCCCAGCAGTCCCTGCACACGATCTGGGTGCCAACACACAATCCCTGGAGGAAGCTATGCAGCTGCATGTCATGATGGGAGAGCAAATCTTACCAAGGGATCATTCAGGCTTTTGACATATCCGTCTAGTAGATTGACTGCCGGCTCAGGATACCACTCCCTTGGCAGAACTGCATGGCAAGCACGGTCATGTCTGTGTCAGAGGTGCCCCTCCCAACATGGTTTGTATTGGTGCTGACAATTGCAGTGCTTGCATGACGAAATTGACCAGTCGTGGAGCATGAAGAAAGCTCACCAGCTTGGCTGTCTACAAAGAGGGTCACAGGTATGTGTACAAGCAGAAATACGACCACAAGCAAGTCAAAGGGCCGCTTGTGAAGCGCCAGCGCGACCATACGACCCGAGATGCCGCTGTTGATGATGCAAACAACAGGAATTGGATAGATTTCACTCCCCCTTTCGGATGGGCATGTCTAAAGCATGTCAATGCGGCTCTGCTGAAACAAGTAATGCAGGATATAAACGGTGCTGAGTACGTGAGTGATGAACCAGACTTCCCACGGGCCACTGTATAGAAATTTGTCACGGAAATATCCGGAGCATATCCCGCTGTACACATGTGGCAGCTTCATGCCCGAGAGGTAGCTGCGCCTCGTCACGGAATGTGGAACTCTGGGTGTTCGTCTCAACCCCCACTTTTAGAAGTGATAATGGAAAATTGCCAACATGCAATTGTCACAAATGCTATCTGGATGTAAGGTGGGAAGTAATTGTAAAGTTGGAGACTTGAGAGGATTTCCTGCCACAACCCGGCCACGCAGACAAGCACCTGTGACGATGGCACAGGCCAATGGCGCATCTGCTAACGGAAAGGTATGTTGCTAAAAAGGATAGTTCTGCTCACGATATTCGTCAGTCTCGTACAGAGAGATCGTAGACCTCAATACACGGCATGGATAACCGCTGAAGTGTTTTCTTGCAATTGAGAACACGACTCAAGGAATGAGCAGTCACAGAACATCAGAGAGACATCTGCAAAACTTAAGTGAAAGTCTAAGGTTGTTTTACCATGATTCCGCGATAGGCCGTTCGCATTATCGGATCAGCACTTGAGTAATGAGGGTGACGTCTACCAGGAACGGCAAGCAGATATCAACACGGAGGGATCTTTTTAGATCTTTTCAGTGGTGATCGACTAGAGCGGCACACGTCTTCGACTGGTGCAGAGCTCTAGGGCTTTGCCGCTCATACAGCGGAATCTGCCCTGCTGACCAGAGTGTGTTTGTCCTCGCAGGGTAATTGCAAGGACAAGAATGTTTCCTGCATGCCATCAGTGAACTTTAATACGAAGGAGCTGACCACGAACACTGGCGCTCCAGTCATCAGCAATGAGTTCTCCCTTAGAGCTGGGAATAGAGGTGTGCAGTAGTCCTTTGAGGTGTCGACTTCTTGTCTTCCAAGGACTCCTGCTGTCACTGTGAGCTTTGTGAGTGCATTTCGGCTGACGTGAGTATCTGTGCTGGGGCAGGTCCTGTGCTTCTGGAGGACTATCACCTTCTTGAGAAGCTTGGCCAGTTCAACAGGGAGAAAATCCCAGAGCGTGTGGTGCATGCCCGCGGTATGGGCGCCAAGGGTTACTTTGAGGTATGCAATCCCAGCAAACCCTAAGACCCACAGTATATATATCAGGAATATCCCTGAAGAGGTCCCCCTCACCTTGTCAACACTCCCTTGTGATTTACAGAATGTACAAGCCCTCGAACAGCAATGGGTGGGTTGTGTGCAGCTCATGATGGGACACCCAAAGTCATGATGGTGCTGGCAATCCCGTGATGAGCGTAAAAGTTGAGTCGTACGTACAGGTGACCAAGGACATCACAGAGCTGTCTGCTGCAGCCTTCTTGAAGGAGATCGGCAAGAAGTGCCCCGTCACTGCTCGGCTGTCCACAGTTGTCCATGAGAGGGGGTGCGTCATCTACAATGTTGGGTTCTGGTTGACTATACAGTGCCCCAAGTCTGTCTGGTGAATGCTTGCGAGCACTTGTGTGTTCACCTCTGATGGGGACAGTCTGTGCAGGTCACCCGAGTCTCTGAGGGATGTGCGCGGCTTCTCCGTGAAGTTTTACACTGAGGAGGGCAACTGGGACTTTGTTGGCAATGACATTCCGGTGCGCTGCCTCCTCTCCTCCCTTCTGCAGCCCCAGCCCTTCCAGGGACTATATTTTGTGGGTAATGTCAACTTGTGTCTGCTTACATGTCAGACCATGCTCTTCAGCGGCCCCTGATGCCCTGCATGTGAGTGCCCGGCCCTGCACTCAGCGGGAGAGTGCTCATGAGCTGAGACTGCAATGCTAGTAGCAATGAAGGCAGCAGTCACGCATACCGTAAAAAATCTTATGGTTGAGCAGGTGTTCTTCATCAGGGACGGCATCCAGTTTGTGGACCTGGTGCACTGCCTGCGCCCCAACCCCAAGACCAACATCCAGGAGGGCTGGCGCATCCTCGACTTCCTGTCCCACCACCCCGAGTCCGTCCACATTGTGAGGCTCCCACCATCATAGCTTGTACACCCACTGAAGCTGCTGAGCTCTGGCCGCCTCTATAAATCACAGCATGCGCTTGTCTACTGCCCCCCTCAAACCATCTGGACACCGTGAAGCAAGGGCAGCCAGACGTTGTGAAGGTGTCTGCGCTGTATGATCCAGGGTCCTGAATGGCTGTTGTGTTGTTGCAGCTGACATGGCTGCTGGACGACAACGGCATCCCAGCCAACTGGGCTAACATGGTGTGCTCCCTTGCCTGCTCAAGAGTCATTCGTTCTCATCTGGCACAGCATCTGATAGGTCCCGCATGAAAAGCAGATCTTCACTCCCTGCTAGTTTTGCATTTATGCTCAAGTGCACCACCCTCTGTGCAGGAGGGCTATGGTGTGAACACCTTCAAGCTAATCAATGCTGAGGGCCAGGAGAATCTTTGCAAGTTCCATGTGCTGCCCAAGGAAGGTAGGGTTGATTTCTGTGACCATGCAAGACTTCTTTTGGCATTGTACATGTTAAATCATCCTGCTTTCGGCACTGTACACGTTACCTCGTCCTGCTTTCCTCACACCTCTGCATGTGTGACAGGCTGCTCGCAGGAGCATTCAGTCCCCTTTGCAGTGCCTCATATTGCGTCACCACACTGGGTGCTTATGGGCGAGTCTGCATGGTGCAGGCGCAAAGTTCCTCACAAACGAGGAGGCGCAGTCCGTGGGTGAGCTGAACATGCGCCACAGCCACGCCACGCACGACTTGTACAACAGGATCCGCGACGGCAACCCACCTGAATGGACCTGGTATGTGCAGACCATGCCCGTGTCTGCGGACCCCGCAGAAGTGGGCTTTGACCCTCTGGATGACACCAAGGTGACATCCCGACCTCTCTCTTTCTCCAGTTCTTTAAGAAGTGCTATATACATGCTATATACATGCAGGGTGTGCCCTGCAGGGGTCATGTACACAACACCATGCAAGTAGGTGTGGCAGAATGTAGAAAAGCTGATCTTGTTTAGGGGCCTGCTTACTGGAATGGGGAATTCTGGTGGTGACCATTCTGCAGAGTGCTGACAAATTTGCCCTTGTGCAGCTGTGGCCAGAGGACAAGTTCCCGCTGCAGGAGTTTGGCAAGATGGTGCTGGACGAGAACATCCAGAACTACTTCTCTGATGTCGAGAGCATTGCGTTTGACCCTGGAGTCACTGTGCCCGGTGAGCCGCGTTGCCCCTGCAATTATGTTTAGTTAAGGCGCCAGATGGTGTGGGCACCAGGCTTCTTTGCAGTGCATAGATCGGCGCATGTTGACGCGGGTTGCCTTGTGATGTGCAGGAATTGCTGTCAGCAATGACCCGGTGCTGCAGACCCGTGTGTTGGCCTATGCTGACACACAGAGGTACAGGCTGGGCGTGAACTACCAGCTGTTGCCGGTGAGCAACCTCACTTCTGATTACCTGTCCCGGCATTGTGTTCTGACTCCCCAGCTAGTCAGCATGTGTTGCTTGCTCTCCCGTGTGTCTGATGTTGTGTGACGCCTCATCCATCTGTATATACCGTGGCTATCTCTCATGAGAGAGAGAGTCGGCCAAGGGCTGAGGTGTGTGTGCTGCACAGATCAACATGCCAAAGTGCCCCTTCCACAACAACCACATGGACGGCGCCATGAACTACACCATCCGTGATGAGGAGGTACGCCGTCCACCTATGGTCTTGTGAGGAGAAGCTCTGTGAATGCTGTTGCGTCTGCTCGGCCTTTCCTAAGCTGCTGCTGTGGGAGGCTCAGTCAGTTGAGGACAGATAGGCTTGAGCTTCCGCCATATGTGCAGGTCAACTACTGGCCCAGCAATGTGGAGCATGCTGGAGAGACGCAGCAAGCCAAGTACATGAAGACCTTCTACAGCTCTGAGCCCATTAATGGCCAACGCGTGAAGGAGGACCTGTTTGTCGGGGATGACTACATCCAGGCTGGCGACCGCATCCGCTCCATGGACGAGGGCAGGTCAGCATCACACACTTCTTCCACCAAGATACCGCCAGTAGGCTAGGGTGTATGTGGCCAATGCTGTGAAATATTCAAAAGCGTTTGCCTGAGGCCCGGATCCTTAGATGACTGCGGTAATTTGATAAAACAGAATCAGTACCTTAGCTGCTGCCTCTGCAAGACAGCTTGGTCCTATATCTGAGCAACTTTGCCCTCCTCTGTAACACTAGGCACCAGTGTCCATTCTCCGCCACATCATTGATCTGTTCCGGCCGCTATGCAGGAAGGAGCGCTTCTTGACCAACGTGATGGGCTGGATGACCGACCCCAAGACGACAGAGGAGATCCGCCAGAAGTGGTTTGCCATCTGGAGCAGGACTGACAAGGATTTTGGTGCCCTGGTCAAGGAGAAGTGCTCTGGCGAGGAGGCAGGGCACCCTGCCATGGCTGGAGCCACTAAGGCCTGATGGGAGCATTCTGCCTCCCCCAACATTGTACTGTACCGTCTCTGCGATACTGCATTGGCTGCGAGAGGGGGCTGGTTGCACACTGCCCTTATGAAGTACCAGAGAATCCTTGCCAAGTGTTTCAGAGGGAGAGTGTCTTCTTTCCTGAGAGGCTGCATTTTGCCCGCACATAGATCCCGAGGCATCCTTGGCACTATGCTGTCTCGTGTTGTCTTGGCTTTCATTGTTAGGTTTCACTTCAGTCGGTACCAGATAGAGCCCAGTGATAAGCAGCTGTTACGACAGAGCCTCATAGTACTCTTGGTGTACCGGAGAGCTTTTTGCAATGATTTTTTTCAAGTGTGCTTTGAACTCACTCCTGCAAGATTTGCTCTGACTTCTTTCATATGTAGATGCTGATGTGTACATGAATTTCTGCAAGTAGTAGCGGCCATGTTCTTAGGTTTGCAGCTATTTTGGCAGACCCCTCTTCTACAGTTGCCCACTCCTTCCTGCCATCTTGCGGTGCTGTGGTACACTTCTTTACAAGCCATACTGTCTGTCAATGAATGTGCACAGTCTCTGGACCTCAGCAGCTGTCATATCAGAGTGCACTGCCAACAGGCACTTGCTAATGATGCTCTTCGACTGCTCATCACACTTCTTGTGAGCACAAAGAGAGTACAATGCTTCTACCAAAGTTCTTACGATGCCTGCATCCTGCCATCCTTGCTGCTTGAGCAGGCTGGCTAGCATCAAAGGCATGACTTCATAGGCAGTGCTGCAAGACTGCATGCTGATGTGTGCTTGCATGCTGTCCTTCTGCGCACTAGTTACCAGTGCTGCTGTGTACAAAGCTGCCAGACCCATGCTGGCTCCTGTGAGTATGAATCCATCGAGATCCGGAAACACCTGCATCCAGAGCTGTGACATTGCTGGCGAATCCGCTTACAGCAAGCGCAGCAGCGCTGGCTTCCTAAGCCTCTGCTTAAGCTTACGTGTGCTCAGTGTGGGGGCTTGCTTGAGTTGACATAGGGTGCGGAGTGACAAGATGGTACATGTACCTGTCTGGGGTCGAGCAGCTGGATCAGGAGCTGCCCTTGGTTTGCAGAGGACTGGCCCTGACAGGTCAATGCACATGCACGGGCCACAGTGGCCGGCACTCCCTGTGTTTCTGCAGCTGGTGTGCTCAAGCACCAGGCCCTGCATGCCAGCAGCTGCTCGTAGGGGACCTTAAGGTGCAGCACCCAACCGTCTATTGCAGGCTTCACGATTATCAAGGGTCCCTAGCATTGGCTGCAGTCTCCTACATAGTGACTGTCATGCCTTGCAGTGTTGTGCGAGTGCTTGAAGCAGCAGAAATGAGTACAGGGTTCTCTTAACTTGACAATGTCTGTCCAGAGGAGCATGCAGGTGTGAGGGGCAACGGGAAAAGCACCTGCACTCTGCAAGGTGCTGCGTAGGCAGCTTCTGCCAGGCCACCATGATAGATACTGCAAAGACTTGCTGGACAATCCAACCCTGCTGCTGTTTGAGGAGCACGGATCCAATCTGCAGCAATCGGAGATCCCCTCAAGTGCGTTACAATCGCAGTTGCTCTTAAGCTGTATGTCCTTATTGGCACAGTAAGACATCCTTTAATCCTTCTTTGAGGGAGGAAACATGCCTGTGCCTCACGCATAGCAGCGAGTGCATGCAGAGCGGCTTTCCACAGCTGCCAGTCAGGGCCCATGCTGTCGCTGCACGCCAGCCCCATTGTCACTCCCTCCTGTCCTACCAGATGCTGCTGATCTGCTGTACTGGAGTGCTCCTCGTGCAGCCAAGCCTCAATGCCTGCATGGCAGAGCTCCAGGTTGCAGCAGAAACATTCCCACACAAGCCAAAGGCCGTCAAAATTCTTCTCCCGAGTGAGAGAGACCCACAGAGAGTCACACCCTGTGCTGAGAAAACTTTCAAGAGGTCAGGTCTTCGCCCATGCCCTGGTCATCATACCAGAGAGCTGATGCGCAGGGCAATGCACCACCTGGTGAGGGCTGTGCAGGGACTGGAAGAGCCTCGAGCATGTGTCCCATCGTCGCACAGGCACTCAATGGCACATCCACTGGCGGCTGTGCCTTGGCTCTGCGCCTAAGAAAGTTGCCCAGGCCCTTCCAGGCAGACGCTGCCAGGAGGGCATTGCCTGCACCAAACACATCTCCTTTGCCGCATTGCAGGAAAGCCCTGCCTTCACAACACAAATAAGATGCACACATCCTCAAGCCAGGACGACGCCCTCCAGCCAGCTGAGAACAATTCGATTTCTGGTGCTGAATAGGGAAACTGGCAGCTCCTCTTGTACTGTGGTATCGTCTGGGCCCAGCGAAAGCGAGAGCCAGCACAGAGACGCTTCTCACCTGAGCTGAGCGAGGGCAGGCTTTTGATGACCTGATCCTGCTGTGCTGGGCCTAGGGAGCCCAGCATTGAGCCACACCCCTCCAGCAGCTGCTGCCTGGCTGAGACGGGAAGCCTCTCAAATTCCTGCTCTCCCAAAAGTTTCAGTAACGCAGTACCTGCACGTCATTGAGGGGTGCTCTGACTCTCCAGGCCGTGTCGTATGCCTGAAAAGGGCGACCATTTCACTGGTATATTGGAAGCTTCAGCTCAGCAAAAAAGTACTCACCACAGCCTGGGGCATCTGGATGCGAGATAAGCAGCTCCATTGCAGCTGACACAAGGCCATTGCTCCCTGGACCCTGTTGCCTGCAGCGTGACACACAAATGCTTCCAGGATGTTACTTGAGCAGAGAGCAGCAACGCTTGCAAATGTGCTCAACAACAAGGGCGCCATGATTCTATGTGTCTCTTAAGCATGGCCCCAGCACAACTCTCCTTGTCACCAGCAGGATCGCAGCATTCACAGAAGAGTTCCTGAAAGCGCCCATGCTCCAGGTGATGGCAGCAGGCACCTACCTGATGCATTGGGCACAAAGGCGTTCCCAGTCCACAGGGGGCAGGCGCTCTGCAGCCGCCAAGCACCTCAGGATGGACGCATTGCAAGTTGCTGCTTGCTTTGAGGCGGCTTCCTTGGAGCCTGCACAGGCATATACAATCTGCAGCTGTCTTGACTCATCATGGGCTACACCTGTATCTGGCTTCTTGATTGAGTTACACTGAAAGTACCTGTGTGGGCAAACAAAGCAGCCCTAACTAACGGCTTGCTGGATCGGTCTGGTATGACTTGGAGATACCTGAGTCGTTGCATGAGGCCCTGAGGTGCTCAATGAGGGCTCTCATGGCGCTCTCGTCAGGGAGCGCTGCCAACGCCGCTTCGTCCGAGGACAAGGTCTGTGCCCTACCTGCAGGTGAAGCGGTAGTGCTGATGCATATGATAACAAGCTGGCACACATGCAACTGGAGGATTTGAGTGCCATGGCACCGCTGATGCACGGTGCAATGCAGGACCCAGGACACCCTACAAGGTTTCATTATGTACCACTGGCATGCTCCAGATGAGGGTCACACTGACTCACCACCTGTGTTGGACGTCTGCAGGCCCTTGGAGGAAGCCCTGGCTGATGCTGCAGCGGCTGCCAGGCACCAGGCAGCTACCTCCCTCACATTCGCAGCAACTTCCTGCTGCGTCAGGGCTTCCAGCATCTGCACAGGCAAAGCACCGATGGAGCCTTCACGGCAATCCCATATGGAGTTCATGCAAGTGCATAACTTTGCTCTCCTGCTATGCTACTGTACCAGCTTGATAAGATCAGTGCATGAGCATCACTCATTGGCCAGGGAACTGGAGAGAAAATTCCTGGGAAGCATGCTTCAAGTATGAGCGCACCTCCAGTGCCTGCTTTGCATGCCCTGCACAGTCAGCGCGGGTGAGCAGCCAGGTGTCTCCACCCGCAGCATCAGGCAGCATGTGGGGGGCGCCTAGCAGAGCCGCTAAGCCCTGCGCTATGCCTGTCCTGACGTTGGCGCTCTGAGACATGCGGGGCGCCGTCTCTGCAGCTGCCTGTAGGGCTGCCAGGGCCTTTTCCAGCAGGGCAGCAAGCGAGCCTGTGTGAAAATCAGACCTGGATGGCAGCGCATTGATGACACACCCCAAGGCAGCTGCAGCCGCGCCCACGCCCTTCCCTGCAACAGCGCCTGTCCTTCAACCCTAGCAAGGCTTGCATATTCCTTCTGGCAAGCAGGTAGTAGGCCGATGATCCGGCAGTGCTGTGCTTTGATGATGCGCAGATCCGCGACTTGTCAAGACACCCATTTTGAGGGCCAACAACAGGACATTGATTGGCCAGACTTCTGCCCTGTAGACCATCATGTGACTGGACCGGACTTAGGCATCATTTAGTATCCTCCTTCCCAAAATGGGCAATCATGATGGAGCTTACACTGTGGTTAGACATTTGTTAAACAGGCACTTCAAAATAGCATGCATGTCACGCCTACACCCGCACCGCCCCTAGAGCACATATTTCTATGGGAAGTAGATGTGATGTACCTGGCGTGCAGGCATTTGAGACCACTGATATCAGCCAGTTAGCCGCTACCTCCCATTGTGAGTAGTCCAGGGCAGATGATTGGAGCATCCCTGGCATCTTGGCAAGCTCGTGCACACTCTCAGTGGCACGGGCCTTGTCTCTGATTTGCTGCGTGAATGTCACCAGGCCATAGGTCTCATTCAGAAAGTCCACCACCACGGAGCTGCTCCGTTGAATGCTATCAGGGTCAACATCTGTCATGCCGTCCAGGATTGCCTGGCTGAGGCTCTCAGACCTGCAGCGCAGTGGAATAGGTTTCATGTTGCAAGATCTGGCCGGCGTTGTTCGGCTTTCTGGGCAGGCCTCAACAAGGTCATTCTATTCTCTCAGGGTCAAGCACATGGTCAGACTGGTGCGGCTGCTTGCAAAATATCATGACTCAATTGTGATTACTGTTGTGTGCAGAGATCCACACGATTATCGCATTCAATTCCCCACATGAAAGTGTGATGCTGACAGCTATAGGTTTGCCCCGAGACGCGTCATGTCAGGTGAGAGAAGGACCTGCAGTCGTGAGCCATTGCTTGAAGCGTCAGCTGGATTTCCTGAGTCACTCTTGGGCAGTGCTCCACAGCCAAGCCTTGCAAGGCTCCTGCTGCATGAACCGCAAGGCAGGCTTCTCTGGTAGACAGTAGCATCCCAGCTTCTATGGCATCCCACACTTCAGCATAGGCTTTCTGCCTGGCTTCCTGAACACGGACAGGCAGGCGGATCTCAACGTCTCTCACAGACATCCAGACATAGCGCATGCAAAGGGCGTGTCTGCAGGATGCAATAAGGCACACAACACAATCAGGTGCAGCTTTCCCTCTGTATAGAGGCTTCTCACGATATCTCATATGAGGTGGAACCGAGCAGCAAGGATAAGCTTGCTGGATCTTGGATTGGAGGACTGTACCTGCGTCTGCCCTAACACGTCCTCTTCAGCAGCCGCCGAAGCAACGCCCACCCAACGCGCAAGGAAGCAGCGCCAGGAATGGAGCAACAGGGGTGGCTCCACAACTGGAGCCCCGTCCGCTGCCCGGCAGATGATGTCGTCGAACTTTGCAGCGTAGTCTTGAGCTGCTGATGCAGCCAGCTCAGCTCTGCTGCTGCCTGCCCTTGAAGCGGGCTTGGCTGGTGCCCACAGCAGCAGCACAACTCCTGGATACCAACGTCACTGCTCAGCCACTGTACATGAGTTTGCACACGGCTCAGACATCCCTTAGATTGCTCCTTCGCCCGAGCATGCAGTCTAAACAAGAATATTGTCTGTGAAAGCAGTGGATCGAGGCAACTCAGAGCCATGTATGCTGTGCGATATCCTCAGTCTGGAGTACAATATTACCACCAACAGAACGCATGATGGAGGGGAGCACCAAGGTTATTAGGTGCATTGCTGAGCAGTTGCTTTGGAATGAGCCTGGTTAGGCGCCTCGATGTGGGGCTTTCCGCCGCTGCATCTCCTGCTCCGGCAGCTGACGGCCCTGTCTTCCCTGCTTTTGGCCTTGCCCCAATATGCCTGAACAAAAGGTGGATAGTATCCGGGAAAGAGAAATGCCCAGATGGGGGATTTTGGAGCCTTCAGACCATTGCGCATTGACATTTGTGAAAGTACACGCGAGCCAGGCATAGATCCTCAAGCACTGGTGGGCTGACATCCAGACCTCTACAAGGCAGGAAGCCTTGAAGTGTGCAGATGCGGGACCACCTCATAAGAGGGGAGCTGCTACCTTCTCCGGCGAGCATGCTCATACGCCAGGGCTCTGATGACCAAAGCCTCACACGCAGCAAGGGCCATGCTGTCTGTCTCCTCCAGGAGCAGGCGGCTGTACTCATCCAGCGGCCTCGCCAATTCTAGCAGCTCCAAGAGCTCAAAGCTCCAGCATGCAAGAGCGCTGTATGCTGCAGCCCTGACCTGCAGAGCAGCACACACAAGCGTCTCTTCCCGAGTCTGAGCAGCCCTGTTGGTGGCAGATGCAATGCTTGACCTGCAGCCTGAGTGATGTAGCTGCGAGAACGGACGCACGTACACACAAGACGCAGATGCCTTGATGGTGTGCACAGAGCATGGGGCTAGACTCAGAGACAGGATGAAACTTTTATTGCCAAGCGAGGAGGACATACCCTTGCAAAAGGGTCCTTGGTAGCTTCCCAGAGCGTATGCTGGTGCGCAGCCGCTTGCTCAGGGTGCTTCTCCGCTGTGGTGTGGGCGTGGCCCAGCAGCGCAGTCCAGGCAGCGCGCGGCAGCTCATGCTCTGGGCGCTGCAGGCGGACCTCCCGCAGCAGCTTCCAGGCGTCGGGGAAGCTGATGCCGCCCCGCTGGCACAGCACGCCCAGTGCCTCCAGCGCCAGCGCAGCCGGCCCGGGGGAAGCGCTGGGTAGGAAGAACTGCAGCGCACATAATAACGTGAAGTTGTGGAGAACACAGAGCCCCTGTTGTGACCTTGATATCTCAGGTGTCATTGGTAGTCCATTTGTGTATGCGAGTGGCCCAGCTAATGCTGAGTAACTGTTCGCTGAGGCCATCTGTTTGAGGGCGCCCCTCTCAAGATGCCCCTGTCAAGGTTTGGAAGGGCGAATGCAATGTTTTTGGAGAAGGCCTACAAACATGTGAATTTCACCTGAATGCCCTCTATGAGCTGCATGCCGCGGTCAGTGTCACGGAGGCAGACTTCCTTGAGGGCGGCTGCTGTGGTGAGAGCAGCCGTGGCAGTCATCCTCAGCTGCGTCCTGTCTGGGATGAGCAGCCCTCGCAGCTTGTTGAAGTTGTGCCCAGTCTCCTTCCACAGCTGGCAGTGCAGCCGCACCGAGACTGCGTGCAACCTGTCTGGGGCGTCTGCACCAAATCAACTCTCATGTTATTGTGCTGACAGCATGCGAGACACTTCACCGCATTCTGCAGTGGACCCTCTTTCTTGCCCTCTGCATGTCTGCCATGGCCACTTGAAGCTCCCCAGAAACAGATTATAGGTATCAAAGGCAAGCAGACGCTGCTGAGCCCCACCAGGTGGACACAGTTGCCCCAGGACTCGTGTCACATAAGGCAGGGAAGCAGCATCATGCGCCATGGCTGGAATGGCCCGCATGAGGGCAAGCTCCACCTCTGCATGCTGCTGCACACCTGCATGATCAGTTGGTGCTCACATGGCATCATATCCACACCATGTCACAGAGATGTATTGTGCCGACCCAAGAAAGCTCCCTACAGCCATGAGATCTACGCTAGCAGAATTAAGGAAGGTTGGCCATCCTGCACGAACCCTCCACCAGGCAGAGCACTGTGCTTTTGGGATCACTCAGCAAAGCCAGATAGTGGCTTGGCCTGACAAAGCAGCAGCAAGGATATTTCAGAGAAGTGCCTTACGCACCAGATTCTGGGGTCTTTGCTGCCAATTGCTGGAGGTGGTGCACCAGCACAGGGAGGAAGCTGATGCCGCACACCGGCACAGCCTTGGCAGCAGCTGCCATGGTCTCAGCAGCCGCCATCTTCACGCTGGCCGCGCTGTGCTCCAGCAGAGCGCACAGCATAAACATGGACACCTCGCTCAGCTGAGCGCCCTTGCTGCTTGCAGAGCTGAGATCCCAGCGGATTGACTGGAGCCATTGCAGAGCCTCTGAGCCCCCTGCAAAGTGTGCAGGAGTGGTTTTATCTCATGCTTTGAGTATTTAGTTTTAGATTAGAGCGCATGCTTTCAATGGAATACTGCCTCGTGAACACTCTGCTGTCACAGACGGCCGCGCTTGTTCGCAGGGCCTGTGAAGCAAGAATATAACGCTGAAGACATCCATTGCAAGCATGCACATGTGATGCTGTTGAAGTATGACAGTAGTCACACCGCTCTTGCAGGTACTGCTGATTTTGCAACAACTATTGGCGGTGGGGTGTGTTCAAGGCCTAACACTTGCCTGTGTCTGGCTGGAAGAGCCTGTCCAAGGTGGCAGCTGCAACAGCTACCAGCGCTGGCTGTCCTAGAAGATCTTGCCTCGCCTCTACCTGTGCTGGTATGCTGCCTGTTCTGGCGGTTGCCATCAGCCAGTCTAGCATCGGCTTGGCTTTTTGTGCGCGGCATGGCCAGCCAAAAGCCACCGATGTCAGAAGTGGCATCTCCAGCAGGCCTGCATGGACTCCAAGCCTTCAAGAGGTTGTAGGTCATTTTGTGTTACAATCCTTCCAGACTGGTTTTTGCGTGAAGCCTGCCATCAGGAGCTTGTCTCATCATACTCAGCAGCCCACGCCTGCTTGGTCTCTCTATGACTTGAACAGCACTCTGCAATTCAGATGGGGGCATTGTCGATTGCAGGGGTCGTGATGATAAGAGTTGCTTGATAGCAGAAGGCTACCTCTCAGTGAGGGAGGCAGGCTGTCCAGGCCGGTGCACAAGCTGAGCATGTCGTCCATGATGACATCTGCAGCATGCTGTGGGGAGACCTGAGCCAGCAAAGCCAGGCTGGGCAGGCAAGCTTGCAGCAGGGCCCTGTCCTTCCGCAGAGCTCTTGACAGATCTGGAAGGATGCCCAAAATGCTGTTGCCATGCTGTGTAAGCTCAAAGCACACGTGCAGTACCGCCATTGCGGTCCTCCCTGACAGCCCTGCATAGGCTCAGCAGATGTTCCCCTCTATAGCAGAGCGCAGTGCCTAGTGCAGGAGAGCCCTCTCAAGATGGACAGCCCTTGAGAGAGCTCTCTGCCTGTGACAAGGTGAGTCATCTCTGTACACTGATTCATTGCCTGGGCATTCCCACTCAAAAGGAACGCCTCCCGGCTGTCCATGTGATGGCCTTCAGGACGAGGTCAGCGTGCTCACCACTGTTGCTCAGCATGTTACACAGATCCAGCATGGCGACACAGCAGCCAGCAGCCAAGGATCTCTGCTGTGGTGTCTTCAGAGACGAGGCCGGCAGTGAGCTCAGCAGCAGAGCTGCCATGGAATCGCCAAGATCCCCGCAGTGGGTTTCCCTGACGCCATTGACCATGGTCGCATAAAGCTGCATAGCGAATGGCAGCCTAGCAGCACCTGCACACAATCCAGGGAACCTCTATGAGATTATTCATACCTCCAAATTTCCCTCCAAAAGACCATGCTGCTATGACCGTGGTCATGATGGAATGCAAGAGAGTGAACTGCCATTGGGCTCACCTTCGCCATGATCTAGGAGGACAAGACTGATGAAGGGCTGCCACTGCAGCCATTGCCTCCTGGTCTCAGGTGTCTCTTCTGGCTGTGCGATCAGGGCCTCAAAGCAGGCCAGAAGCTGGGCTGAGGCAGAAGCGTGCGCACACAGGGTCTTGAACAGCGGGTGCCCGCTGGGCAGCTTGGGCAGCACCGTGCCTTGGCCAGCACTTTTATAGAGCAATTCCACAACTCCATTGACCAGCAAACTCGCGCCTGCCTCACCTGCAGCACACAAGGGTGTGACGCCTTTAAGTTGCATGCCTTCACGCCAGGTTGGTCGCTTGGATGGTAGCAGTAAAGACTCACCGCTGGTTGCTAGTGCTGCCAGTAGGATTTGGGTGCCATCCGCAATGCTTAGCCCTGAAGAGCACAGCAGATAGGCTTTAGGAAAGCACGATATGAGCTGGCACTTTAATGTGGAATGTCATTGCGTAGCTGAATTCCACATAGACTGTACTGCGCTCTCGTACACCGCAGAGTGTACTCACCTGGCTTTGGTACAAAGCTGATCAGCTGCTGAACAGCCTCTTCAACCACAGCCTGCATTGCAGATCAGCTTCAGCACACATCCTGCCTTTTCTGGGAGTTTCAGGACCATGCCACTTAAGATACGCTGTGTATGGCAGACTCACCCTGTCTTTGCTGGAGACGCACTGCTGCAGTAATGCAGCACCCTCAGCACTCTGATATTGTGAATGCTGCCCCAATTGCCTGAAGACTTCCGTCACAGCTGCTCTTTTCACAACAGGGTGCTCTGCCTGGAGACCTCTGAGGACTGCCTTGGGCATGCCATGAGGGTCCTTCATTGGCATGCCGAATCACTGTAGGCCCATCATCGCAAATACCTTTCCTATGCTCACTGATCGAATGATGAATGAAAGATGTGCCAGATGTATTGTCTATTTGCTTCTGACGCTAGGCCTTGCAGGAGTGTAAGCGCAGGCATGCAGACGACATGTGCACATTGCCACGCTTGGAACTGAGTCAAACGCCCTCATATGGCACGTCTGTTTCCTCTGTATACATATAATTCGATATGAACCATACTTGCACATTTTCTGAGGGACTGGGAAGGAACGAGCGGAATGATGTCCTGCTGCAGCAGCTTCCTCCGACATTTGGGAAGCTGTGGACTTCGTAATCCATCAGTCATGAGATTTGCGCAGGCTGCAGGCTCGACTGCCACCGCCCATAACACCTGGCGGCTCCTTAGTTGACAGAGTACGTTAGAAGGGAAATAGATTGCGATGCTCAGCGTTTTGTAACGGGCGGTGGCATTCGAGTTTGCAGCAACCTGTAAGGGTGACTAACGAGATGTGTCAATTTAAGACGGCATCGCCGTCAAAGTGGTTCTCCGAAACGGCTTTGCACCCACATCCGGAACGGCCCCTCTCTCAAGACCCCTCTGTAATTCAGATCTGATTACAGGTAGCGCCACTGTGGATTGATGTGATACATCACACGCAACGTAGAGCAGGAAAGAACTCAGTCGCCACTGTCAACTTGCACCCAGCAAGTATACGCATCTAGGCTCTTAAGGCAGCGTATGACATTATTAAGATTTTCCATATGTGGTAGTACTATGCAGCGTTGAAAAGGTCGAGTGTGATGGCCTTATCTGGTGGCGGTACTATCACAGCCATTGGGGCGCGTGCGAGCCCCGACGGCCAGCACATATTTGCAGCATGTGCTGCAACCGTAAGAATATACAGTGCTTTGACCTCAGCCCTTCTGGCCGAGCTGAGAGGCCATACTGAGGATGTCACCGCGATTGCACTGGACCCCAACTCACCGACCAAGGTGCTGCTCTTTGCCAAGTGCTCCCTGCACCGATCCACAGATCAACAACAACTCGGATGTTGTATGAGGAGATGGCTTTTGAAATGGGGTTGCTACAATACAGGTGTACTCTGCCTCTCTTGACGGGACAGTGCGCCACTGGGAAGTCTCAGAGGGAAAACTGCTGCAGACCTTTGCAGTAAATGCTCCAGTCAAGAGCCTGGTAAGTCTCAGCAGGGCATGTGCTCACCCACTCATGCACCTGGAAATAACACCTATGCAGGCAGGCATCATGCGTGAAATGAGATGAATGTCACCGTAGGTGGTCCCTGCACAAGGAGTGCATGCATACGTAGTCACAGCGCATGCCACGGGGCACAACAAGGGCCGCGTCATGCGCCTGAGCACCGTGACTGGAGCAGTGGACCCCAGAGCCATTGCCACGAGCAAGCCACGAGCCCTAGCAGTGAGCACCCGCCCACCCTTACTGTGAAGCACTGTGAAAACTCGAGGAGCTGGAGCGTGGTTCTTTCTATGTCTGCTCTCCCCTAGCAAAGGGATAGCAGGGTGAGCCCATGTTGTAATGAGAGGGTCACAGTGTACTGTGGCTGGTGTGCAGGTGAGTCAGAGTGGCGGGTATGTGAGCACAGTAGACAAGCACACAGTGCATGTGTGGTCCACTCAGCACCCTGAGTGGCCCTCGCTGAAGCTACACTCCACCAAGGCGCTCACGGTAAGCCACTCGGACCGCTCATGTCCAGGATAGCTCACCTCACATTGGCTTGTTCAGCAGACAGATGATGAGGAGCCATCTTTGATTTCCTGTGCAGTGTATGAGATCATTCCAGAGGGGCCTCCGCTGTTCGTTATGGCTATCCTTCTTTGGTGGCCTCACACGTATATATCTGTTGCAGACCTGCTACAGATTGATGTGCCTTCCTGAAATTTGATACACGTGGCTGAGGATCCTGCACCCAAATAAAACCTTACTGCACAATTGTTGTTGCAAACGTCTTCAACAATTGTCTACCCATTATCTCAAACGGGGTGAGGCAAGGCAGAAAAGGGATTCTCTCCACAAATGCAGAAAGCAATCGTTCATATGTGCAGTGTGTGGCATTGGATGCTCGGGAGGAGCGCATAGCTGCCGGGGACGTCAGCGGGCGCATCCACATCTGGAATGGCTTTGGGTCAGCAGTGGCAGCAGCAGCTGGAGCCTCGTCTGGCGGCGCCAGTGACCAGCCTGGGCAGCCTGGGCAGGCGGGCAGGAAGAGGGACGTCCGGGACGCCAACCTGGCCAAGGAGACCCTGCACTGGCATGCAGCAGCGGTCAGCAGCTTGGCGTTCAGCACTGATGGCACATACCTCCTCTCAGGAGGCAGAGAAGCAGTCCTGGTACGCTTGTCTTTTCTGATACCCTCATCTACAATTCAGAGGCAAGAGTGATCAGGCGTTTGAAGATGTCTGCCACAATCCCCAACATTCAGCTCTTGCAGCTGGAAAAAAAAAGACGATGCTGTAATGCATGGTACTGATCGGCTCTGAGGCGCAGGTGATATGGCGATTGGACTCTGGGGCGAAGACCTTCCTGCCGCGTCTTCAGGGCGCTCTAACAGCCATCAACCCCTCGCCCAGCGACGCCGCCTGCTATGTCGTCACGCAGGCTGACAACACCATCCGATTGGTGGGTACCACCCTCTTTTGCCTGCATGCCCTGTCCCTCGATTTCTCAGTTGGGGAACATCACCGCAAAGCATGCACCTCCTGCATTGCTGATGCATGTCATCTGATGTCCTTGCCTGAGCATGGTACTGCAGGTGAGGAACCAGGCGCACATCTTCAGGCCGAGTCTGAGAGCCTCATGTGCTTGCAGGTGAACACTGCAGCCATGAGGGTGGCCTGCAGCATCCATGGGCTGCGGCCTCCGGTGAAGGGCGTTCCCAAGACGGTGGCAGTGCTGGTGCCGGGCACTGGGGAGCTGGCGCTCGCAGGGGAGGGCGCCCTGCTGCAGATCTTCGATCCCTCCAGGAACCGCCACATTGACAAAGTCCAGGTGCGCTGCAGCTCTAACAGCTCACTTCACCCACCCTGTATGAGAGCACTGTCAGGACTTGCACATGATACATTTAGGGAAGTTTCGAACATTCTCCGGCAAGGTGCTGTAAAGGCTGTCTGAGCACTCTGCGATTGAGCGCAGCAGACAATGATGTCCCGGTTGTGTCTCCCCGTCTTTCAGAGGTCATGACACCAGAGTTGCCAGAGATTGAGCCAAAAGCCGTGCCAACTTTGGCGGCACGAGTCAGGTCTGGAGAAGAGCCCTGACCTGTAGGAATTTTTGTGCAGGTGGGCCACCGCAATCCAGCGTCCACAAAGACCCTGGATGCAGCAGCAGCCGACGAGCCGGGCGTGCCCATTCACATATCCCACCTGGCGTTCTCCGCGGAGGGCGCCTCCATGGCCACAGTGGACGTGCACCCGAGCGCCAGCGCCAGCAGCGCCGTGGGCTGCAGCCTGAAGTTCTGGGACCGCAGAGCCTCGGGCGCCTCGGCCGGCGGGCAGCCCCTGTACAGCCTGAACAGCCATGTGCCTGACCCCCACAGGCAAGACACCCCCTTGAACCCCCTATAGAGCCCCTCACATTGCAGTGCCTATACTCCAATTGGGCGTCTCTGCCCTTGCATTGCACAGGGCAGAACTCAGAGATACATCTCAGGAGCAGTTTTACCAACACGGCTGACAATGTCCTATCAGCATCCAGGGGAGTATTCTGCAGCCCTGCTCGAAAGGCTCATGTCGATTTGAACACGCAGGAGCCCGGTCACAGGCTTGGCGTACAGCCCAAGGGAGCACATGGCTGCCTCAGTGTCCGGGGATGGCCGCCTGGCGATCTGGCAGCGCATTGCGGCCAAGGGCGGCCCCAGCGCAGCGCACATGCCCAGCACCACCTGGCGTTGCTTCTCCACCTCTACTTACAGAGGTGTGCACATACCCTTTTCCTGTATTCGCCATAGCCTGCACAGGGAAGCAGCTTGGATCCCTACATATGAACTTGCTGGCATGCCACTTTGGCTCCTTCCATCCTCTCGGTCCTTCTGAGATCCGTGGGTCTTGCTAATGTATCATGAATTTTCTAGCGGTAGGAGCCATGAAGTTCAAAGGCAGGACAGCTGCAGCTGTCACAATTATTTGTGGGCGTGACAAGCATCACGCCATGCAATTACACCGGCAGTGTATAGCATGATTGCTCCAAGGAGGCACAGACACTACCCATGAAACTTTGCAGGCCACTTACGCATGCCTGTGCTGCAGATGAGCCGATGAGTGCTGTGGCATTCAGCGGGGACGGCAGCCTTGTGGCCGTGGCCATGCCCGGCAGCGTGACGCTGTGGGATCCGGCCGCCAACAGCCTAGTGGCTGTGCTGGCGCACCCGCCTGCTGCCAGCTCTGTTGCGGTGTCCTCGCTCAGCTTTGTGGCCGAGACGCCCTACCTGGTGAGTACCTCCTGACCAGCCTCACGACATGTGTTCTCTGCAGCTTATGTGAACCAAATGCATTGCTGCACAAGTATGAGAATTACTGACTGCCTGGCATGGGTGATTCGTGGTGGGACAATAGTTGGGGAAGCGCAACCCTGACAAGGGCACAGATGTGTTGCTTCCCGGGCAGTGCTGCAGATGTCTGTGCCGTGTAGCATAAGACTGAGGAAAGCTGAATTTTGCGCTGCAGGTGGGTGTGAGCACAGACCCTCAGTCACAGTGCGTGGTGGTGTGGAACCTCATCACTGCATCAGTCTGGTGGTCAGCAGCCACGCCTGCCAGCTGCCTGGCCGTGGACGCCAAGTCGGGCGCCTTTGCTGTGGCCCTTCCCCGAGAGCCTGTCAGGCGTTGGACCCACAGACTGCCTCAGCCACAGGCCCAGCCAAAGGCGGCCATCTCCGCTAAAGGTGCAGGCCTGTCAATTAGTATGTAGATGGTGGTGTGCATTCAAGGCACATATGGAGGCTTGTATTCATTACTCAAAACCTTTCAGCCACTTCTTCGCAAAGCTCTTTATGTGCAGACCTGAATGAAGTAGGGAAATTGTTGCATAACCTGCAGGGGAGACAGCTGGAGATGCGACATTGAGCAGCGCAGGAGATGCACACCTCAACGGGCATAGCCTTGCAGACGGTGCGCACATCTGTCGAGTTCTCGCATACTTAGGATGCAGCATGTGAACAGCCTTTCTTAGCATTGCATGTTCTCAGAATTAATGGATCCACCCTTGGTGCTGCTCATATTGTGTTATACATGTTATCACCTCAGAATTTTGAGGATGGGACTGCTCACGCAGAAGGCGCGGAGCCGATGGAAGTGGATGCAGCAGACGGGGAGCTGCAGGGGCCGGAGCAGCTTGCAGCGCTCAGAGGCGGCGTCTTCTGGCTTGATCCTCCCAGCAGCCAATCCCAGGCCTCTGAGCATCAGCAGCAGCAGCGGCAGCAGAGGCCCTCCACAGAGCAGCAGCAGCGGGGTGGAAGCAAGGGCGGAGGGGTGGATGCGGAGGGCGCGCAGAAGGCAGACAGCAGCGCAGCTGTGGCGCAAACGTCGGATGGGGCGAAGCAGGCGGAGGGCAGCTTCATGTATGGCGGTGGCGGGGGGTCTGTCCTGCTGTTTGATGCGGGGGTTCCCTGTCCCAGAGCTGCCTGGCTATTGCCCAGGCACGCTCCTCCCCTTGCATTGATAATATAAATGCCATGCATTCTGTATTGGACGTGATGTAGGGCGGTGGATCCCTGGCTCATGAGGCTACCTTTCTGTGACGTGCATTGGCCTGCTGCACCTGCGGATTGCTTCTTTCAAGCCGCGCTTGATGGGAACCACGAAGCGCACAGCTCACTGAGTCTGCCAGTGCTGAATGCAGGTGTCCAGTGGCAGCATTGGCATTTCTGGAGCAGGACTCTGCAACGGCTGGCAAATTGAAGCAGGCTGGCACCGGCCGCCCCCTGCTTATCCTGACAGAGGACAGGCAGTACCACATTGCACATCCTGGCGCAGCGGCAGATGCAGTCTCTGCTGACGCCAGAGCAGAGCTCACCATCGCGCAAGGTGTGATGCAGTCTATCTCAGCCAGAGGTACTCAGCAAAAGCGGGGATACCCCTGCTTTGGCTTGGCGTATGCAGATGTTGCACCTACACACCTGGATGCTACGTGTAGGCAGAGTGGAGACCAGGATATACATTGCTGGCCTTAATACGACAGCAGTAAATGCAATTTCTGAGTATGTGCTGTTGGTGAGTGCAGGGTCTGCCAAGGGTGGCTGGGAGGCAGCTTTTGGGCCGCTCAAGCCGCAGCAGAGAGCACTGGAGCAGAGGAAGCAGGCACCAGATGCTGGAGAGGGGCTGCCGAAGGTCGAGGATCTGTGGGATGCGCCATCGCATGCTCTGCCAGCACCCAGCATGCTTGTCGGTGCATCTTTGGAAGCACTGCTTGGGAGTGCCGCATAATATGAAAACAGGAGGATCTACACAGGCTGCTCTACTTACATGCCTTGCAGCACACAGACCACAGGGTCCCAATACCAGTGTCGGCTGATCCTATACTTGATAATCACAAAGTCAAAGGTGGGTGGGGACACTCATGAAAGAACGTCTCCAGAGACACAGAAGTCTGTGGGGAAAGCCTTGATGCTACACTATCAGCTAATCAAGTAAGGAAACTGTGTCATTGCTTCAAATGGCCAACCTGTTGACTAGTTTGTAGTCACGCAACTGTGATGTTTGAGGAAGATTTGCTGGCGTTGGTTGGGGGTCCCTGGAGCACAGCTGAGGGAGAAGGGGCCGGCCCAGGACCTCCCTTCAGTGACTCTTCAAAGGCCACAGCTTCCCGCTTGAGGGTATCCAGCAGCTCCCTTGCCACCACCTTGGCGGCTCCGGTCGAGGCGCTGTGCAGCATCCTCTGCACCGTCTCAGACTGCTGCTCCACCTCCTTCTGCCATGAGTACATACATCCCGGGTCAGCTGTGTGCCTGACCCTACAGAGTATATGGTACAGACAGGGCTGAGCACATGCAATATCACTACATGCACACTCTCATACTCTGCCCCGTTTCCAAGCACTGCCCCAACCCATCAGAGAGGCCATTGATGTAGCAACATCAGCTCTTGCATCCATGCATCAATCACGTTTCAACACCACTCCATCAGACTTGGCCTGCAGTGCCAAAGCAACATCACTAGCCAACAGCACGCGCAAGGGCGTACCAGGTGCGCCATGGGTGAGCTCCGCAGGACGTTGGTGGCTGTGTCGAGTGTCTGCTGGATGATAGCATGGCGCATGCGCCGGCCCGCACTGGCGCCCTCAGAGATCTCCTCGGAGCGGCCTCCCAGCCGCGCTAGCAGCGTGGACAGCAGGTCGATTGTGGAGTAGACCGCCTCGTCCGAGCCGATGCGGCGGGAGCGCAGATGCAGAGACGCAGTGTGCTCCACCTCCAGCTGCACACCATATCATGAGTCCTGACTATTGACCTGAGCCTGTTCAGTTGAATAGCTTCCTGCAGGCATCTCTGCAAAATGTACCAGTGTACAGGAAAGCAGTGCGGGAACAGGTCCAGAGCCTTGAGGAGCATGGGAGGTGGGCGCAGGGAGGTCTTGAGACAGGATGCAACATCTGCCGGTGAAAAGAGGGTGGCGTGCACTCTGCTCTGTATATACCTTGCACAGGCCATGGCAAATGCCCGCTGCTGCAGCCAGGAGGTTGCCCAGAGTGTGAGCCGCTTTTGGCAGGATGTCGTCATCAGGTTGTGGGCCTGGCGGGCTTGGGTCAAACATCGTGAGGTTCCTGGGGTGGTACAGTGGATCAGGGTTGGTCATGCCGAAACCAGCCTGCACAAGATCGAGAAACTGCTCAAAGGCACGCAGCATTAGTGCACAGCGGACGCAAGGGTCTTGCCCGCAATTTGACAGCCACTTCTGAAAAGCCATGCGGCTATGCAGGCAAAAATGTCTTGTTTCGGTTGCACGCTGATCATAAGACAAGCTAAGCGTGCTGCGCACCTCCCAGAGGCACTCGGTGATGAAGCCATCCCCTCCAGAGGAGTACGCCTGCTGGATGCACCTGTGCATGTCCTCGTATGGCACCTGCCGGAACAGGCCTATGCTGATCAGCGCTCCGGCGCCCCCATGCATTGAGTATGTCCGTGCAGGTACCCTGCACAAAGTAGATACACCTTCATTAACTCACAGCAATGAGCTTACAAGCACTTGTCTGCAACTTTGGTATAAGGGCCATAGCTGGTGTCCATCTGCGCACTCAAGCTGCAAGTAGTTTCTGCACTGATGCCTGGTACATGACAGTGCTCAGGCTCAGCGCAAAAACTTCTTGTCAGGTTGGAACCCATTGGGCAAAGGATCATTGCCTGCAACGTACCTTGGCATGCCGCAGGGTGTTCCATGCTTGTTAAAAGTTCCAACAGCGTCAGCTTTGCACAGATCCTCCGGCTTGCATGGGCAGCCTCTGGGCATGGGCCACGGCAGCTTGGACGTGTCTTTGCTGTAGTTGCACGGCACGCATTGCGGAGACGCCTGATTAGGGTGAGATGACGCCTTGGCCATGTGTCCCGAGTACCACATGTTGTCTGCAACACAAATTTACCTCGGGATCATTATACAGCTTACATCAGGGGTAAAGGGAGCACACATTCGGTGTCAGGATGTGACATCACCAGGGCTGCCTTCCTTCTCAGTAGCTCATGTTCACCATATCTTGTGGGAGGAAGAGGACATGTGGACACACAAAGGCTAGCGTGAAGAGAGTGGACCTGTGAGGAAGTAGGGCGTGTCTGGATCCAGGCCCTTCACAATGTTCTTGGCGGCATCCAGAGAGAACACTGTGTCATCATCACTGTAGAAGAGCCACTTGAAGGTGTCTCCCAGATGCCTGTCATACCACAACATAAGCTTTCAGTCCCATTGCCAGTACCAGTACATGTGGTGCATTGAGAACTCCTGATGAATATTGAGCTCCCCTTGGCGTCATGCAGTGTGACTGCACACATGCTCGACACACTGCACCATGTAACATGTTCACCCCAGGCGGCTCACAGTGCTGGGCTCAGGCTGCTGCACCAGCGGCTTCCAACGATGCATAAGTGGGAGCAGAGCGTACTGGAAGGCCTGGAAGGGAGCGATGGCAGCTCGCGCGTCGCCCTCATAGAAGGAGCGGATGGGCTTGGCGTCTGGGTAGTAGCCCCAGGTCTCCCTGTGGGCTGCTGAGTCGCCAGGCCGCTCGCCCTCGTGGTTTGTGGTGAAAAATGTCTGCACCCCCTGCATGAAGCCTCAGGCCATCATCCCAGCTATAATTGATACTTTTAAATCAGCATCCGTCGGAGCAGAATTTAGCATCTGCTGATCTAGGACTTCAGGCAGAAGGCAAGAAGGGAACAGCTGTGAGCAGGCTGACAGCAGAAGAGTGGAGTGAGTTAGGCAGGCAGACCTGGCGGGATAGCCGGCTGGAGGTCAGCATGTGCTCCCTGTCCTTGTGAGTTACAATGGCAATGGCAAAGTCCTCTGCTGTGAGGTCTCCTGTGGTGTTCTGCAGTGCTGGTAATCCTGCGCGAGTGGGAATCGTCTCAGGCAAAGGGCCCCAGCAGTGTGATCTCGGTTGTGTACACTGTACCTGTAGTGCTGCACAATCCCAGCCAATTGTATTGATAAGGCACCGTCTTCACATGCCAGGTGATATTATCCTCACTCGAAGTCTTTCATGCCTGCTTTTGGGGTGCTCATGCTTAGGCAGCAATTGGCACACAGCGATCTCCTCGCAGGGACTTCTGCAGACCTTTTAGGCTGAGGGCCTTGCGGCTCGTGCCCTTTAGCGCGACTGGCAAGGCCTCATTGACCATGTCTGTGAGGCTCTGCGGCTTAGCCTGATCCTCTTTGATAGAGGCCAGCTTCCACAGCAGCTCCCAGGCAATGCCCTCTGTTGCCCCAATTAGAGCCCTCTGCAT
Source organism: Coccomyxa viridis (assembly GCA_963930925.1). NCBI lineage: Eukaryota > Viridiplantae > Chlorophyta > Trebouxiophyceae > Coccomyxaceae > Coccomyxa > Coccomyxa viridis. Next base: position 1,219,606 of record CAWVOJ010000012.1, read on the forward strand.
GACACATGTCCTGTGAAGCTTCTGCAATCTCAGCGCATCCGGCTGCAACATGTGAAAGACCAGCATGCATGCGCTGAACGCATACTATGATATACCTCTCAATAATGCGGACACGTCTCACAGCAATTGCAGGAGGTACTGACATGCACGGCATAATGGCGGGAGGCGTGCAGACCTCTCCAAGAGAAAAGGATGGCCTTTGAGTTGGGGCTCCAGCTGACCCGGATGTGGTAGAAGAGGCCAGGAGGCTCTCGTTTGAGGGTACACGCATAATGGTTGATGCTGCGCTCTCCTTGAGAAGCCGTATTGCCTGTACAAGCATTCCGCCTGTCATGGGTCAGAGGAGGGCCTAATAAGAGAAAGATATGAACAGCTCTGTGGTATCATGCCACTGCAGCAATGCTGCCCTTCGAGTGTGGCTCCTGCCCTGTATGATGCATTGACAAGATATCCACAAGTGCAAGGACAGCGGCTAAAATACCTGCAGGGCTGCAGACACATGTCCTGTCCGCACAAGCTCGGCGACTGCTGCCTTCGGGGCGCCTGCAGTCTGCTCCCGCAGCTGCCCCTCAAGCCTCTCCATGGCCGTCTCTGGGGAGCTCAGGACACCACCGGGCCCTGCAGCCCAGATGAGCAAGGATGCTGAGCAATGGATGACCCTGAAACTTGTGTCCAGAGAAAGCGCTTGCACTGACCAATGCCGCATTGACATGCTGCTGCACAGGCGTCTGTCCTCATTCACTTGAACAGGACAGAAGCTCGTCAGAGCAGCATGTCAATGCGGCATCTTTCCCACTATGATCAAAGGGAAAAGCTACCCACATGGATCAGCAGCCGTGCGCAAGAGTCCTATCAGCTGTGCTGCATCTGTACTAACGTTAGCAGCGCCAAGCAGACCTCCAGCCAGGTGGAGGGAGACCACATTGTCCATCTCCAGCTGCAAGGCACTCAGTCATAAGAAAGCCCTCCGCTATGATATGCAATGTATGCTTGCACAGGGAGTCAATGACAATGCTTGTACAACCACATCTGGTGTTCTGGCTATTGACAAAGTTGAGCTTAACAGCATGGCGATAGGACTGTTGTCACCCCTTGAGCTGTATGACAGGTATTAAAGTTGCCCTGGTCCATCCCTTCAGTAGGCTTATTGGTTATATAAGCAAGAGACCCTCTGCATCCCTCGTAAGGCCTACTGTCCTTGACATTAACGGCGGCAGAAGCACAGACACTCAGAGTAAATGCAAAGGTGAATAGGGAACCCACCCTGCATAGGGTATTGCAGAACCCAGCCATGGAAGCCAGCACATTGCCAAGGTATCTTGACACCTTGATGGGGATAGAGCTCTTGCTCACAGGGTCTGGGAGCAGTGAAGAGGAGGCATCAAACAGGCTGAGGCCGTCCGGGTGCCACAGAGGGTCCGGAGAGGTGGGCGCTATGCCAAACCTCCACAGACAGGCTGTCAGCATTGCATCTCCCGCTGCACAGCACATGACTCAAAGCCTCAGCATCCCTCTAAAGATCACATCGGCATGCATACCTCCAAATATGCTGGGCATCAGGATTGCACCAGCTGGCATCCCCTTCTGAAGGGCAAGAGGAGGGGACTGGGCGGGCGAACTCCCTGTGACATGCACTGGGCGGCTGAACGATTCCTACGCACACGAGCACACTCAGGCGGGTGTGGGAGGTCTGCAAGACTCACCGCTGTTCCACTGCTTGAGGATGCACTCCTCCATGGCGGCGAAGGATATGTTGCGCAGCAGCCCAGTGCTCACGAGGGCGCCAGCATCACCAGCATAGGAGTATGTCCTTGAGGGCGCCCTGCATCACCAGTTATGTCTGACCCCGGCAGTAGGTCCCTTTGTCAAGACCCTGTACCCCTCTGCCATAACTATAAGAGCCTTACACAGATGTCTGGGCTCCCACATTCCACAGCTGCTGCTACAACGCGTATCTGTCTGCAGGCGTCAAGCACTTATCAGGCTGCTGCAATCCCATTCAGCCAACGTCAGGACCTTTCATCTCCTGGGCATCACAGAGTGCCTATACCTGGGGATGCCGCAGTACTGGGAGGCGTTTGGGAAGATCTGTTGGTCCTTGTCAGCCAGGCACAGCTGCTCTGGGCGGCAGGGGCAGCCCATGGGCCGCAGCACTGCCAGCTCAGAGGTGTTCCTGCTGTAGTTGCAGGGCACGCAGGATGGCGCCGAGGGGTTGGGGTGGTATGCAGCGCTAAAGACTGCATCCCCGAACCATATATTGTCTGCACAGCAAGAGAAGGGACATTTAGATGCATAGCTGCCCTGTACACTTCACTGCACACCGTGTACAGCTTCCCATTTTGCAATTATCTATCTGTCAGTGAATGGTCATCATGCAGCATTGCCAGTGTTTAGTTTGGCGCTCTCTGCAGCTTGTGTCTCGTCCGCATATGCCAGATACTCAGGGATCCGATACGATGAGCCATCAGAATTGTGGAAAAGGCACCGTCAGCAGTGCACCTGTCAGGAAGTAGGGCATGTCAGGATCCAGATGTTTGACAATGGTGTGAGCAGCATCAGCAAAGAATGCTGTGTCTGCATTGCTGGTACCAATAAAAGCCCACTTGAACGTCTCTCCAAGATCCCTGCAGGCAGTGTAGCACAGTGAGGCACTTCAGGGCACGGCGCGCAAGATGCTACCACCTGACTTGCATAGATTCTCCTGGCCCACAGCTTTCCAATGCTTTGCTGAGGAACACAAAGCTCTCCTATCGTAACTGTGTGCTCCACAGGCGTGCAACAGAATGAGATGTCACATGACAGTGTGCTGAGAACATGACGCTCTCCTGCCATTACCATGTGCTCCACAGGTGTGCAGCAGAAGTAGATGCTACATGAGTGTATGATCTAAACGAGAGCTGACCTGTACGCCAGAAAGGCGCCCAGGGCTGTTCGGGAAGCTGCCGAGCTCCACGAGCGCAGCGGATCATCGTCCTCGTACACAGCCCATCTTTCAACTGCCAGCGAAGTCTTGCTCAACATGCTGCTGCTGTTTGACACAATGTACAACCTGGTTCCCTGCGAGGCATATCAGGGCACATCGATGATATCACCCAGACCATGGTCACGTTGTCTCTTGAGGTCTTAGGAAATGTCTGACCTTGCAAGCCTGTTTAACATGATGCTCATTAGTTGAGAGAGAGGTTGGCAAGGGAGAAAGCGAGATCCACCTGCCATAATGCTGCTGCGTCTTCCAGCTGGTTTTGTCGCTCATTGTCCATTGACAGGACGACTACAACCTCCTGCTCCTGCCTGTTGTGGCTACCAGCAGGGCTTGCTGTCCTGTTCCCTGTAGGCCTTGAGGTAGAGGGGAGCTGCAGAGTCTGGCTGCCAATGCTGCTCCTGCTGTCAGGCGAGCTGCTGTAAGTGCCCTCTTCATCCAGAGCGTGACTCACGCTCACAAAGCCTCCCTCTGACCTGTCGAGGTCTGCTGGCGCATCAACATGCCCTGGGTCATTGTTGCTGTCACCGTCCTCTGTCTGCGGTGTGATGTGCTGTGAGTCCCCAACAGCTGACTCTCTGAGCCGGCTCTCAATGCTCTGGATGAGGTCTGTCAGGTGATACGTGCCTGGGGCTGGGGGCGAAATAGCAGACTCTGGCTTCGTCAGCGCCAGATCTGCGCCTGCGCGCCAGCCAGGTAGACCCTCCTGCCTGCAGATGTGTCCCTCAGCAGACTGGCAGTCTGAAGTGGTCAGCGCAAGCACATTCATCTCTCCCATGATACGTTTGTTCATCACAGACTTGGCACGACAATGCGATGTAATTTCTCGCACTGAGTTGTACGGGCCTGCTCTTTCACTGTGACTCAAGAGCAGGTGCAAGTACCGGACATGGTGCATGGACAGAGCTTACGAGAAGTATTCAGCTGTCCGCCCTGAGACACAGATGCTGACAAGTAGCGCAGAGCATATGCAGAAGGCTGCAAGGAGCCAGTAAGCAATCGTCCTGACCCTCTGCTGGGTGTGCTGCTCTTGCAAGTGGGGCAACCGCCTGTTCACATCATAGTGCAGGTCTCTCCTGCATGTTGTGGCTTTTAGTGGACCCCACTCTTGCATTTCGTTGCAGGACAACAGGCTGCATGTTGCCAGCACTCACTCGCCTGATTGGTCCATAACTCAAGTGCAGACGGTTTTCTGACGCAATTCATGCGCATGGTGCTTCATAGACATGATGCCTCCGTAGACATGTGTTGCATGGGACTGCACCTGGGTCTCAGGCTGCCTGCACGCTGCATGTGATTACTGATTCTGCCGCATGATACGTTCTCTCAACGCGCGATACCCTTATTAGAATGGGCCAGGATCAGTACAAATGTCAACGATTTGTGGGAAGGCAGAGGTGATTGTGCATGGATGTGACCGGTCGTAACACAAAGGAGCGTCTGCTCAGAGAACGATACGAACAGCCGCCAGAGAGGGAGGTACTAGTACGGCAAGTACTCAGCTGAGAAGCTGATTTGCCCTGTGAGCACCACAGATTTTGTTAGTACCGACAGCTGTCACCTTGGACCATTCCAAGAGTTGGGCCCATGAATCCGCGCACCTCACCCGCTCTCTGCTTCGACACGTATGTATTCTTAGCAGGAATTTCAGATGTCAAGCTGCAAAGTGAACCTCTATCACGGTGCGTTGATATAGCAGAGCGGATAAAGCCCGGCTCTGACACTCAATCTGAGGTGCACCACAAAGGCTCAACCTTTCCTGATTGTGTGCCACACCAGGACGTTTAGCCAGGAGGTCATTGAGCATACGACCAAGTAAAGTCGGTCGTGACCCAGAGCGGATTGCACATCCCTGCAGGTGAGCGTCACAGACGTTTCCCCCTCTCATGTATGTTGAGCATGTGATACACACATCTGGCAGCAGCACTGTGATCCTGATTGGGGCCCTGAGGTGTGAGGCTTCTGTGTGCAGTGTCGCAGTCTATGCTCCTGCCAAGACCCTTGTGCATATACTTGCACCATGGGAGACATCAAGCCCATCATGGCCTTGCTTGCATGCGCAGCAGTCCGGCCACAGCATGTCAGTTCTCAGTTGTCGTAGACCCCCAAACACACGCATGCAGGCTGGTGTGCAGGATGCCAGGCGTGGCAACGGCTTCAAGTGACTCATGAGCAAATTCCTGTCCAACATAGAGCAGGCCACAATGGGCCACCCCTCTCAGCGCTCAGGGCGCCTTTTCTTCCTGGCCGCCTTTGCCTTCTGCGGGGCCGCCCTCGTGACTGGCTTCTGCTTTGTGTATGCCGTGCAAGCAGGCCTTGAGCGCCTGGCCTTCTACCACCCTTTTGCCAGCGAGCAGACTAACCTGCGCTCTCTGCACCCGGTGACCCCCTAATCATCCTGCTGCCCTCTCCTTTTGACTTGCACAGCTTGCCCTGTCACACCTGTCAGAATATGCGGGCACAAGTCCTGCTGGTCTGGCTCAATGCATCTGTTTTGGTGTGCAGCTATTCCGCCTGACGCGCCTCGAGCTGTCCAGCGACGAGCCAGTCATTGTCTCCAGGCCCATGACAGGCTTGGGAAGGGATCAGGTATGTCAACCACTGGTAGTTGCCCCAGAAATGGCATGATGCCATGAACCCTGTAACCATGTTGGGGAGTGCGTATCTGCATGCAGGCTCATGATGAGAACTGAGCAGCTGCACTTGTACAGGGAACGAGCGGCGCTGAAGATGCTTACAGTGCCTTTGATGTCACAGGGTATGCTGCAAGACTCCTACATAGTCGGCGTGTCTGACCTGATAGAGTGCGAAGTTGAAGGTTGACACTTGTTGGGTGGGAACTCCGGCAGAGTTCTCCTGGGCACCATGCCAGATCCCTGCATGATGTACCCCTCTGAAGTATGCTTGCGGCATCAGAAGCACCCTGTACTTTGCAGCTACAAGGTGGGCAAGCCCTTACCCAAGGGCCGGCCAGCGCTGCCCTGGCAGAGAGGTCAGCAGGCAAACAGCACTATGCCTGTGGTACCCCTCAGCAGCGAGGACTTTGTAGCTGCCATCGTAACAGATGAGGGGCATGAGAAGCTGGCGCAGACAGGCAGAGCATGGCGGCAGGTAAGGTATTTGCTCCTTGCATGTTAGCAATGAAAATTGTTCTTCCCTTTTCAACTGGGACCTTGGCAGCTGGTCAGTGCTGCATTGCAACAGGCTTGCTGCTGCAGGACTCTTGCTGTGAAGGAACTCACTGCCATGCAGGGGATCAGGACCTTCATTGCCACAAATTACAATCTGACAGAAGGCAACCAGACCGCAAATGCAGTACACAATGAGACCTATGCTTACTACCCTGATGACGAGCCCCTCCACTCGCTGGCGCTCAAGGGCGACAGCAGAGCAGCGCTTGTTCCTTTCCTGGCTCATGAGTAAGCTAGCTCACGACATTGCCATGATGTGGCATGCAAAACTGCTACCTGTACCTGGCAAGTGAGCGCTGGTTGCTCATTTTATTATACAAGTCCCTTGCCCTGACAAGTTAGGACAGAAGAGCCTCCAGGTAGGCCTCATGCATACAAGCTCCATGTGTGCCCTGAACCACGCGGGCCCAAGAGTCTCACAGGCTGATTTCCTACGCTAATGCCTGTCCTGCAGGCACTATGGTGACAGCTACAAGTGGCTGCTGTATGGGGATGATGACACCTTCTTCTTCCTGGACGCTGCCATGAATGTGCTGCAGCACCTGGACCCTGACATACCCTACTTCCTTACGGGCATGCTCCCTACACTTCCACTGTTCTACACCTGTGCGTCAGTAACAATGCTTCAATGCAGGTGCTGCAGTGAGCAGCAAAATCATGATGTTAGGAAATAAGAATTTGACAGCACCCAGCACTAGCGCAGGGGTCACTTCAGGTTGGTCTGGGCTTAGAATGTGGGTTGCGGTGCAGATCACATGTGGTGGACGAGCAAGGGCTGGGACGCCATTGGAAATCACGGGTACAGCGACACCCACCACCCGAATCTGGCCGCGCCACTGTGCGCGCCCTGCAATTACGCCAAGAACACCAGCGCCCTGCCCTTTCCCCAGCCCAACGGCTGCCCCTGCACCCCAGAGCTGCTCTGTGCTGCCGATCACAAAGGTGCAGCTTTCTGATTCCATTGCGACTTGGCTCCCTGGCAAAGTATATGGAACCCCACGATGTACAATAGCAACGACCTGAGTGGCAGCATGTGGAACTCGTGAGGGGACAGGCCCCCCATCTCACAGCTCTAAGTTTCTGACAGCTCGCATACCCAGCGGCCGAATGCAATATATACAGGCATGATGCGCTGCAAATAGCTTGTGTCCATGTCAATGCCAGCGTTGAAGAGGCTTCCTGTGCTGCACTGCTGGTGCAGAACAACCTCACATCTATCCTTTGCAGGGGTGCTGTTCAAGGGCGCCAGGGGCAAGTGTGGCATGCCCAGGACGCCTACACACACCTTCTCCATGCATGGCGGCGCGGGCGCTATCCTCAGCATAGGGCTGATGCGCCAGATCCCGCGCGCCTGGTTTGAAGACTGCGTCACCACCACATACACCACGGGAGGGGATGCCATGATCTCCATCTGCCTCTGGGAGGTGACACATCTGAACCTGCTAATATGAGTGTTGACGTGAAGATGATGTGTGCAAAGTGTCACAAGGCCTGGCCTGCTGTATGCTGGAGATGCGCGCCTTCAGCTTTATGCTTTTGCAAGCAGTTGCACCACACTGCCCAGCGGTCTGGGGGTGTCAGCAGGCTCTGACATGACCTGGCTACTTGCTGGCTCGGTGAAAGCACAGCTTACTGCTGTGGCATTATGCAGGCGGGCTTTGGCATGACTGCGCCGGATCCACAGTGGCACCCGCGCGACATGAGCATGTTTGACGTGGGCAGGTGGCAGCAGCTGGACCATGAGGACATTGAGCCCAGGATCGCCCACGTCATGGGCAACATGCTGCAGGCCATTGCAGGCGGCTGCCAATCAGGCTTCTGCAAGGTGAACCTTGCAGAGAGCTCACAAGTTTATCTTGCACAGCGCACGCAGAGTGCTCAGTTGCTCAGCGCTTAAGGTACAGAGGATGCTGTAGGTTCAAAGCGCTTGCAGGTGCATTTGCAGGTGCAGTGACAGGTCTCACTACAAAAGCTGGCTGCTCTGAGGAGGGTGAGTATTTGAGTGTTGTGGACACAAGCAGGGAGGGTCCGTCAAGGTGGGTGAGAACGTGGCATGACATGTGCAGCTGGAGCTGGAGCACTTCCTGACGCTGCACCTGCGCTCCCGCAAGTTCCCATCAACAGCAGCGTATATGGAGACTGTGCGCGTGCTGGGGCGTCTGGTCGACCAGATGCGCAGTGGCAGCGCACCGCCTACCTCTTTAAAGGTGGGGATTCCAGAGTGTGGGTATAGAGGACTCCTCGGAGTAGTGCATCACAGTCGGCCACAACATCGATAGGAAGATGTGCCTTAGCTGGAGCTAGAAAGCCCAAGAAATAATGTGGCTCAAGGTGTAGCCTGCTGCTTGCTGTCAGCAGCCATGTGCCTGCAGTCCAACACAGCTCTGTGTGCAGGGCAGTAAGACTGACCAGATACTCGAGCTGGGCATTCGCACTGTGGGCAACCTCCGGTGGCTGGTGCGTCCTCAGAAGTGCAGAAATATAATTAAGGCCACAGAGGGGCCTTCTGAAGCATGGACAGGCTTGTGCAACCTCTGCTACAGCCCTGCCTAGCGCTATTGCTCGGACACGCCAGATGTGACACTCATCTCTGCGGCAGCATCACCTGCAGCCCCAGCGAGGGCACTGCCAATCAGGCCGCCTGTGCCTGAAGTCTCCACAAAAGCCGGCGCTGCGCCCGAGCAGAGAGGCCAAAAGGCTGCCCTGGTAGGTGACGCAGGTGCCCCCTTGATGCAGGGTGTGCACTGCCGCAGGTGCCAAGCAGGAGCGAGGGGCGCAACAACACCTCTGCTGAGCTGGAATCCATGGAGGAGACCATGCAGCAGGCGGCTGAGCACAGGGCTGCCTATGCAGGCATGCCCCTCCCAAACCCTCATTTCGAGTGTGCAACCAGAAATAGGCCCTTGCAGGCTTCACCTGACAGCGTCTACCAGTGGTCCTTACTTGCGTGTGTCTGGGTCAGCTTGAGAGCACATCCTGGTATGCATTGCACTGAGCTCATCCGGCGTCTCTCTGCAGTTGCTCTGGAGATTGTCAATTCCATCTTCAATCGCAACGCTCCAAAGTCAGAGCCTGTAAAGGAGGAGTCCTCCAACAGCGCCACAGATACAGAAGCCCAGGCGGCAGCTGCAGAGAAAGAGGCCAAGAAGCTCGAGAAGGACGCCAAAGCCAGGATGCAGGCCCATGCAGACAGCGTTCTGGAGGACATACTGGACGAGTAAACCATGGCACAAGCACATCATGCAGACACTCACCCTGGCTGTGGACCGTTCTTGCAGCTGGACGCTCAGATTATGGCCTCATTTGCATGCAGAGCTCTGTTGAGGCTTGAGGTACTGTACAGTATGTTCACACCCAGGAGCCTATTGATGCTGACGCCCTTGATATGCGGGTGGCAATTGCCGGTTGAAGAGACCAGCTCTGTCTGTACAGCAGGACACATTGCTGGGCGCAGGTTGATGGGTACAGAGGATTCCGCTTACATGTGGACATCTGTGAGCTGGACTGAACCAGAGATCATGGATGCAGCCGCAGCTGATGTTCCGTGGCACCCAGTGTATGCTTGTTCTAATGGCCATGTGCGAGGCGCTGCAGATTTGCAGATTGTGTGTGTTGATGAAGATCACTGGATGAACTAAGCTTAAGTGCAGAGAACAGGCTCTGAGGCTGGTGCAATCAATCTGTGCAAAACCTTGCTCATGGGGTTCATTATGTTTGCTCCAGGCTTCTCCATGTCCTGGGGCTCGTTGTAGCAGATCAGATGATCGTTGATGGAGTCAGGGGCTTTACAGAGAGTGGCCCAGACCATTGGCTTGGATGAATAAGACTGGCGAGTGCACATGTTGATGAGACAAAGTCAGACCCTGACACCTTACAGTTGGCTGTCTTGAAATGAAATTGTAGTGTGTAAGAATAACAACTAGTTCTGTGGGACAAGCTTGAAGTGTTGCAAGGCCTCCACAATGCCGCCCGCACATCTCTGCGTTGCCTGCAGAGGTAAACAACATCACGTCACAAGCATCATCTCTTCCAGAAAGAGAGCGCACAGCCGACAAGCAGCTTCAGTGCTATAGACATGTCGCTCATGATGGTTGGTGTGAGAAGGGGCTTGCCTGGAAGAGGTCTGGAGAGGGGTGCGCGTCACACCACTGCTTCAGCTCCTGGTGGGCGTTGACCACCATGCAGCCCCGCACTCCCGGCACCGCAAACAGCTCCACGTCATTGCCGCTGTCCCCGCACACCATCACGCCATCCTTTTGCTCATTGCCAGCCTCCTTGATCTGCATCAGATCTCACTGCTAATGATTGGATGCAATCTTGCATGCTGATGCAAAGCCCAGCGTCCCATCAGTGCACATCATACCCTCTCCTTGATTCACAGTGCAGAATCGTGTGTGCTGAGCCACAACAGGCACACTTGCTTGCATTGCGCTGCTGCACTTGTCCGCTCCCAGGGCTCACATGGGAAGTGTGATAGCCTGACAGTCACCAGATACATTTGCTGCTAGGCTCACCTGTCTAAGAAGGAACTTGAGGCCCTCTCCCTTGCTGGCGCCCTCAGGGAGGATGTCCACGTCCATGCCACCGCTGTAGATGATCTTGGCGCGCACGCCAGCAGCCTTCAGGGCCTCCTGCAGCTGGGAGATCACATTCTGGGCGTCCTCGCCCTTTGCGCTGAGGTGATAGCTCAGTTTGTGAGGGCGCTGCTCCGATGCATCCTGCACATAAGCCATGAGCTTATCAACCTCCTCACTCCACGCACACACGTCCTCAGGAATATGGGGCAATTTACTGGGAAGGCTGCAATGGAGCATGCCGCTGCTTAGGAGATAATGCCAGTGTGCCCTCGGAGATTCGGCTCTCGGGCAATGTCAGCTCTGAAACATGCAGCACACGTGCAACAGCAGCTCAGGCCTGCCCCATTGCAGCATGGCAAGAGGCGCAAGAGGCTAGCTACAGCCCAGCCCACTGCAGAAGCTCTTCTGCTGCTCTCATCCCACAGGCAGGCACAGCGCACATTGATGACCGGACATGGGCTGATCTGCAGTACCTGAGCCTTCAGCTCTGAGAACTTGGCAGCCGCATCAATGGCCTCCTGCCGGTTCCATCCCTGGTCGAGCTCTGTCTTCCACTCCTGGTTGGCCTCGGGGGATGCCCCTGTGGCCTCAAAGAATATTTCTGTGCCCACGGAGCAGACCAGCACATCAGGGTTTCCCAGCGGCACCTCTTTCTGCAAAACGAAGCAATTCATCAATATTGCAGTCTGGCCAAGGTATCAGGCAGCTCGTCTCTGCGCAGCAATGCGCACACAGACTGTGTGCAGATCTGCAGATGGCACGTACCAATGCATGACAAGGGGGTGAAGTGCATTTGCCTTACCCTGAGATCGGTGTAGAGTGCGTGGGAGCGGCCAGTGGAGAAGACCAGGAGCGAGTCCTTCGCAAACTTGGACTCCCACAGCTGGTTAAAGGCTGTAAGTGCCTTGTTGTCATGGTCATGGTGGTCCACCTGCAGGGTAGAAAGATGCCATGTCTGGGCACACGGGCTTTTGGAACTAGTACCTTTCAGAATGGTCTTTTGAGCCTATGATATACACAACGTGTCATGTCTTGCTTTTCTGCTCGCCCTAAAGCTTCATCTGCTCACCATCGTCCAGTCTAGATCAGAGACCAAGATGAAGCGATGCGATTTGGCCAACACGCTCTGCGCCATCCCTGACAGGTCAGAAGCAGCAGCAACTCGCAACCGCTTGTCTTTGAGAGGACGTTTCCTTATTTAGACGAGGCTGATTCAGGAATATGCGATACTGGTCAATTCGCAACCGGGCTGTGCCCCCTTTCTCCCTCCCCAATGAAGTCAGGGGCTTTTGGATGCCACAAAGAAGCTTGCTACTGTGCATTGATGAATACTGAGCCTGGGATGGCCAAGCTCTGAGGTGATCCTCGGTGTGCCATCACAGCACTTAGTCACCGCTGCCTATGCGCACAGAAGGGAACTTGTGCCGTGCTGCGTCAAGGACAGACTTTGCGTTTTCCCACTCGGCACTATCATCGTCAATGATAGGACAGTGAAGGCTGTCGAGACACGGTGCAGGCAGCATCCGCACAGCGTACGTGGACGCGGAGCTGGACAGCTAGTATCTCTTTTGGAGCGCGCAGACAGCTTAGAAGGGCCCAACGAAAGCCAAAAGGTGTAGGAAAGACTTATCAGCCTCCGAGGTGAGAAGGTGGTCTCCATCGGTGTCGTCGCAGAAACCACACTGTACACGGATCTGGTACGATGGGCATACTAAATTTCGTCATCAGCTAATCTGAGCCTATTGAAACGTCGCCGTTGGTATTCGGGGCATATTTTACAGTCATCGGCGGCGCCCTTATGCAAAAAGCGACCGGATTTTTATTGGGCCTGCACATCTGTGTGGCTAGTGTCACAGCCCTTTTCGAATTATTGGTGCTATGTGGGCTGTATTGCGCGTCATATGATTCCTCTCAGCACTTCAAATAAGTACGGGGACGATCAAGGCTTTCTGGCCCACAGGACTCCACCCACAGAATTTCATATTGTAAGATGTCAATCAGCTGTCACGAGGAACGGCAGCCTTGTGACGCCGGCATACTCATACCCGTCCCCTAAGCTCATTCAACAGCTTTGTGAGGGCTCAGGCTCACTTGGCCCAATCTGCGCAGCAGCAGAAAGCATTGGTGCAACATATGCAAAACGGCTGCACGGCTGAATGCAGGCATTAGCCTGGCAGGAGCAGGAAGGGAGCGCATGGCTCACGGCGGGAGGAGGGTGGCGCTGCTGGCAGCGCTCTGCATAGCGCTAGCCACAGCGGGAGCGCAGCCTGGGCCTTTCGGCCCCGGAGGTGGCGGCCCGGGAGGTGGTGGACCTGGCGGTGGTGGCCCAGGTGAGATTTGTATCTGTCGGCAGCGCTCAGGCTAATGTCCACATCACTTACAGAGCACATGGCGACTGGAGATGGCAGATGCCCAGGTAGCATTCCACGCTCAAGTAGCAATCCTTGGCCTCTCGAGGCCTGAGCTTTGCAACGGCAGGCGCCCTAGGCGCACTTCAAATCCAGTCAAGCGATCCAAACGCCGCAGAAAGCTCTTTCATGGAAAGGCAAGGGGCTAGTGGGCAAGTGGGCAAGTAAAAAGGAGGACCAGGCGGCGGGCCTGCCCTAGCAGATAGCAAACAATGAGAGGGTGAAGTGGGACGAGGCAATTGCCTGAACGGGGCGCTCAATGCAGGTGGTGGCGGTCCTGGAGGTGGCGGCCCAGGCGGTGGCGGTGGAGGTCCACAGGTATTCACACTAAGCATCCTGCATCACACATCATCATGTTGTCTAACAGCACAGCGATGCTGTTGTTGTTCTGATCGTCATGATGCGGGATCTGAAAACAAGTGGTGCGGGTAGCGATCACAGCAATTGCCGGGAACGCCCTTTGCACACGATCAGAGAATGTTCCCACAAAGCAGCTGCTGCGACAGCGAGTCACCATGTCCCATATTACTGATGCAGGGAACGCCTTCCCCGACGTGGACCCCCTCGCCCACATGGACGCCATCCCCCACATGGACCCCCTCCCCGACTCCAACGCCCACAGCAACCCCCAGCCCTACCCCCAGCCCTAGCCCAACACCCACCGCAACCCCCAGCCCCAGCCCAAGCGCGCCCGCGCCCGGCCCGGAGGCCGCCGGCGCACCTGCGCCCGCCGCGCTAAAGGACGCTCTTATCTCTCTGGAGCTGCGCATCACAGGTCCCGATGTGAGTTCACCATACATACCGCGTTTCTGCTGTCTGTGAAAAGCTTGGCCTGCTCGAGAGAAGAGGTCTGAGGAGTGTGGCTCAGTCTCATTAAAGCAAGATCTCTGCATTCGTCAATAAGCCTACAAACCGTCACTTACGCTCTTGGCTGTTCGCAGCATAAGGCCGTCTCAAAACCATCAACTGATCACACAGCATGCAGAGGAGATGAATGAAGATGACTCGCACATGCAGGTACAACCCTTTTCAACAAAGAAGCAGACTGCGGTCAGGACGGGAGTGGCTAATGCGATTGGGGTGGCGCCAGCGGATGTGGCGTTGGAGCTTCAGAATGTCTTCCCAAGTCAGGTAATCTATGGCGCACAGCAAAGCCCATGCTCCTGGAGACTGTGCCTGCTGTTTCCCAAGCCAGCTGGGATCATTGAGCTGGCAGGATAGAATATCACATGCAAGGGTGTAGCTGTTTACCTATGAAGCCACATACCATATCTGACTTCAGAGATGTGCATGCAGAGCACGGCAGGACGGAAGCTGCTGCAGTTTCCGATGCCTATGCCAGGTGGCGGGCAATTTCCCCGGCCAGGGCAGCCAGGGCAGCCACAGGTGATCTTCGTGACAGCATTTCTACACCTTTCCGTGCAATTCTGGTATGTGGCGGTTGCATGATGCCGAGCACCTCTGGCTTTCAACTCTGTATCGCTCCGCTCATGTGGGAAGGGGAACCTTTGCTGCGCTAGTCCTTACAGTGCTCATTGTGCCATACAACAACACATGCACGGACACGGCTGAAGCTGCACCGCTCTGGCAATTCAGCGAAGGAGAACTGCTGCTGATATGGTGCAAGCCTGGCAGTCAGTGCATCCTCAACAGGACGACCTTTGAGACTGACGCTTCCGCGCAATGCAGAATGTGGCTGGAGCCAACTCCATGGCTTCACAGCAGAGCCCCAGCTGGAGCCCCTCTCCCTCTCCGCAGAGCAGCAGCCCCTCTCCCAGTCAGCCAAGCAGCAGCCCCTCGCCCTCTCCGCAGAGCAGCAGCCCCTCCCCGGCACAGCAGAGCAGCAGCCCCTCCCCTTCTGGTATGTGCTGATGCTTTCTTCTGAACGCTTGCACAGATCAGCCCTGTCTGCTTGAGCCCGTTCTGAGATCTGCAAAGCCTGTTGTGCTGGCCATGCTTGCTGGACGCCTGCCGCACCAGCTTTGAGCAGTATGCGCGCACTCTGGGCCTGGCCCATGCTACACGGGCTGCATGTAGAGCATATAGTCACCCTCTGTCAATAATGTCTACCAGCAAGCGCCTTGCCAGGCATCAGCCAATGCACTGGTATAGAATTTGTGCAGGGAGCCAGCAGATTCGAATTCGTAGCTATGACAATTCAAGATTACCTACAAGACAGAGAAGTAAGAGCATAGAACCTTGATTTGCGCAGGAAGCCAGTCACCAGCGCCGGCCAAGGAGAGCGACCCAGGTGTGGAGGTGAGGCTGCTCATCCAGACGGCCTCCGCCAATGCGCAGCACCAGCTGGACCGCCTGCAGCGCGCTGCCGGCAATAATGACCTCCAGAACCTCATTGAGACCCAGGGTGAGGTCCTTCATACCCTTGCTGTGTCCAGGGCTCCGCTAGTGCTGATGCATGCTCTGATGCAGCTCCCCATGTCACTGTGTCTGATGGATGTCAGCAATCTACAGTCATGGCGCAGTCATGGCAACATGCCCGTTGCACATTGCTGACATGACACACAGCTTTTGCATGCCACTGCTCTCAGTAATCACCGCCCACTGCTTGCGTGGCTCTGGCTCAGACTCACACAGAACTTCTGTGTTATAGGTGCTTGCTCTTAGTGTTGATGCATCTGAGCTGCAGGCTTGCAGACATCGACACTGAACATCTCTGGGACTTCTGTGGGCGCCAACATTGCCCACGCAGCAGCGCCAGTGGTTGCTGATGTGGCGGCCCCTGCCCAGGCGCCCATGCAGGCTGGGCAGGTGGCCCAAGCGCCCACGCCGGTCAACATGGCTCCTGCAGTCATGGCGCCAGCTGCAGTCGGAGCGGTGGCCGCAACTGTAGTCCCTCCCGCTCAGGTGAGCATGCCTGCACACTGTCTATGCAGCTGACCTCTTGCCCAAGAGAGCCTGTCAGACTCAAAGCCAGCGGGTCCCTCATCCTCAGCCTCAGAGGACAGCGCTCACCAGGCCTGCAGGTGAAGAAGCGAAGGGGGCCCATCTCAAGGTCAGAAGCAAGTGCAGGCTGCTGAGACATTCCTCGTGCAGGCGCCCTTGGCCGCAGCAGACGCGCAACCGGCTTCATCCAACTCCCTGGTCCAGAACGGCAGCATCAACGGCATCCCTGTGTGGGCCTATGGAGTGATGGGCATGCTGGCAGGCCTCATTGTCCTGAGTGTCGCGGGTACGCCTCTGGCTGATTGTAGTGAGGCGTAGCTCCCAGTTCCCCTTGTGGCCACACCTCTGCTTAATGCGCCCAATGAGGCGCATCTGTTGGGCAGACAGACACAGATTTGGTTTCCTGTAAACTTTGCAGTGTAAAGCCGAGGATCCCCCTGCAGCTGAGGGCGTGTATGTGGGTGCAGGCTACTTCGGCTTCCGGCGGTATCAGAAATGGCAGGCTGACAAGAGGCAGTCAGAGTACATCACAAAGGTGAGTCCCTCTTCAGCCTGTTTCCCCCCAAGATGCAGCCTTGTGGTAGGAGAGTGCCCCAAGGAAGCGCACAATTTTCAAGAGAGGCCAATCAGCTAGCGCTGCATGCATGGCATGGCATAATAGCAATGCACTCCTGAACTAATGTCCTGCTGCATCCGTGCAGTACTACAACAACGACTCGGTCGTGAAACCGCACAACCCGTACGCACCAAGGAGCGAAAGCGTCGGCTTCAACTCGCGCCTGGAGAACAGCGCCCTGGACCGCGGCCTAGGCAGCCTTACTGCAGGCGACAACGGCCGCCTGGCCTCAATCGGCCGCACCCACTCTGTCAAATCCACCAGGTGAGTGTGTCACTCCAATAAAAGTATCAGATGCGTTCAGAAATCTATGCAGCTCAACGCCTCCCTTGAGCCGCACCTATCCTGTGTAGTGCACTAGGTAGGCCCTCCTGTCAGGTTGAGGGCCTTCCAGAGAAAGTTGCTTGGATGGAGGGGCGGCAAATATCTTGGCCGCTGTGACAGTGTGTGTTGAGCACACAAGCACAGCGAGCTCCAGCCGCATGCAAGTCAGCTGCGTCATGTGCTTTGTTGAGGGGGGTGCATGCCTGTCTGTGATGCTTGTCCTGCACCAATGGTACCTGTGGACAACTGCAGAGCTTCCAGATGTACAGACTATGCTTTATGTGTGTTGCATCCTTTGTTCAATGCTCAACAGCTTCAGCCCATGCAGGAGTGTGAGGTCAGTATCCTCCACACAACGGGGTACACCGCTCAGGTCGGCTTCCATCACGCCTGGCAGCACAAGGCGGTTGCAGATGGCACGCCCCAGCTCGCATGTCCTCAACACAGAGGCTCCCCCGCCGCTGGGACGCCAGGAGGTCTTCTTCTCTGAGACCCCCCGCCTGACCCACTTGCGGGGGACCCCAAAAGCTGGCGCCAGCAAGTAATTGTATCATTGCGTTGTCTTGCACTGTTGGCCTCATGTGACAACACACCAGCACTCCATGGACAATGCAGCAGGAGCACAGCCACAGATCCTGGCTGATGGGTACCAGGCTGCTGCCTGGCCAAAATATGGTGCCTTAGATTCTGTGCATACATTGAGACTCAAGGAGCCAGCTGGGTGGGCTTTCACAGCAGACTCAAGCAGTATGCAAGATCGTGATTTCGTCAAGCGTTCGTTGCATGCAAGTACTGAGAAGGTCTGGTCTGTATGACTTGGCCGGAAACGATGTGTTGGACCAACATGACTCACATAATCTCTTGCAAGAACCTGGTCTTCAAGGAAATAGACCCCCAAGCAAATTCAGCGGATGCCTTGCATGCTATCGTTCTTGTGTAACATCAGTGGACCCTGTGGGCTTTAGACACATTCTCTTGGAAAAAACCATACTTGTTAACATGAGTGCATAGTGCATGATGAAAAGGGACAAGGTCCTATTCTGAAAGCTTAAGCAGTGGCAGCTAGCTTCCCCATATATCCCTGTATATACCTGAATAAGCATCAGCAACGTGATGTCGGTCTGATGGCACAATGGTGCTACACAATGGGCTGGCCACATAATAATTGCGTCTGCTTGCACTTACATGCGCTTGCCATACAGCCCCAGAGGCTGTGGCAAGCCAACGACAGGGGCTACTATGCTGTACCAGCCACGCATGTATCTCAGCTCTTCAGGATTAGGAGCCACCCGCTTCAGCTCCCCAATACCTGGCTTACACTCTTTGGCTCCCTCTCTGGTCGCATGAGCTGCTTCTGCCAGCTCCCCAGTGTCATGTTTCTCAGGAATCATTGAATGGTAAAGGTGCTCTGCATGCTGACTCCTCGCTTCTGTTGCCAAGTCCTCCCTGCACAAGTCTCATTCAGTACCACGGGCTTGCTTCTCAGAACTGGCTCAAGCAACATGCAAAATCACCACTGGGGATCAATGTTCTTGGGGGTCAGCCTCACTCTGCTGCGTGAGGAGAGTCCTGGGGAGCCATCAGTAGGCTCATCAGCTTGGCGGTCTCGCAGGGATGGATGCCATGCATCGGCACACGTGTGACGGGATGCTCCTGCTGGGTGATGAAGCTCCACCGAGCCTCCCCACGTCTGGCAGTCTCTTGAGCTGCTTCTGGCAGGTCCAGAAGCGTCTCCTCCCACGACAGCGGAGCACCGTCTGCAGATCATGGCATGATGTGAGCTTCCCTGTGACAGCAGATGGGATCTTGGCCAGGGGCTAGAAGGCACACTGTGCTCCCCTAGTCATCATGCAAACTTTTCAGATGCCTCATGCCGAGGCCGCAGACAAGACTCAGAAAGTGCTGCTGTCCATAACATGGAGGCCAGCTGTGTCAGTGGTGGTTTGTACCTGGGTCTCGCCCTTGAAACAGCAGGACTGGGACACTGTAGGAGGGCTGATACACGATGCTGAAGCTGTACAGGTGCACAGCAGACGGCTGCCACGCTACTGACTCATCAGGGTCGTCTGGGCTGCACAGGGGCGCTGCGCTGTGGGTACATTCCTCTGAGCTTAAGCTCCGCGTCTGTGGCACACCTTCCAGATGCAGGTACCCAGCATTCTGTGGCATGCATCCATCCGTCAATCAAGCGCATCACGGCGATTGAGGAGGTATGAGGTAATTTAAGCGCAAATAAGCAACGAAATTTGCTGTGCTAAGCCAGCAACTGGAGCAACCACAGTCCTTAGAGGCGCCTCTCGAGTTAGAAGCCATATTGGAGCATCTACAGACATGATCAGCCAGTGGCGCATTACCCTCCGTTTCTGTACTGTTCACATGATGAAGGCATGAGGATCTGACCTACCAGCTCGTTGCCTGAAGGCACCCAGGTCCACAGCTGCTCAGCATCGCCGCAAGCTTCCCAGAGCTGTGCAAAGCCGCGAGCACCATCCTCAAATTGTTGGGCACTCATCAAACCACCTTCCATCCCCGCTTATAGAATGTCGAGGTCACATTGAGGTGTTGTCCCAGCAAGACAAAGCAGTGAAGGGCCTGCAGCGAACACTCAGCAGCTTTACAATGGCATGGCCCTGAGCGCCACGTGAAGCACTTTGACAGCAGTGAACCCATACAGCTGCACTGCAGTATCAAGCAAGGTAATTATTGCACTAGGACCATCTGCACTGTGAGCTGTGTCACTGCAGGCTGCAGTACCTCAAGCAGAGTCACAGCCAGCCAATGGCTCTGAATGCAGACTGCAGCCTTGGCACCCTGGTGGTCAAGTAGCCCACAGCCAGAGCAAGCAAGGCGTCCATTATGACCCACTTGACCCAGGGCTCGAACTCCTGCGCAGCAGAGCTAGCTGTGTGAGCCACTCATGGAAGGAGGGGTGCATGTACGGTCAAGACATGCTTGCATTGAAGAGCATCTGAACGTGCCTGCAAGACCCAGCGAACGGCTGTTGCGACCTTGCTATCTAGCTGCTGTATCCTAGTAATCAGTGCTATCAGTATCCGATTGATGTGCGCTCGATACACATCCCAGGGCTTGACCACCTTGTCGACCATCCCCAAGTCAAGGAGAATGGTCCCAATGTATACGCGCGGCGCACAACACAATCAATTGTATAGCATGTTCACTGTGCAAAGGGGCTTCTTGCTTAAGCCAGGGCAAGTGGTGCATAAGCAGCTTCCGATGATGCTGGTCAGCTTCTTCACGACATTGCAGGGAAGAAGAGCTGTCGAAGAATGTCCGCACAAGCCAGCATGACCCATCACAGGTGATCAACACTGACGGAATGTTCTCACTGCTGTATGGGCTCTGGGAATACGTATTCCGAAAAGAGGAGCTGCGGGTCTTGATACTTGGGTTAGACAAGGCGGGTAAAACATCGCTTCTTGAGAAGCTGAAGGTACGCGATAAACATCTGACGAATCACCGAGTGGCCCCCTCTTCTGATCCTTTGTGTGCTGGGCATGTGGAGGATAATTGTTTCCCTTGCTCAAGCTGGTCCAAACCCCAAGCTGGAACCATCACCTGATGAGCTTCGCTTGACGTGCAGCAACCTGCTGAAATTCTTGCGTGTCAGCTGTATAAGGCGTACTACTGGGCGAACATGTGCAGGGGAGGACCAGGAATGCCCCACAGTTGAGTCCTGGCTCATCACATGCAGGAGCTCTGCACAGGAGAGCCAGGACTAGATCCGCAATCCATTGTGCCCACTGTCGGGCTCAACGTTGGGCGCGTGGAGGCACATCACTCCTTGCTGCTGTTCTGGGACCTGGGGGGAGCGCCGGGATTGCGCTCTATCTGGGACAAGTACTACGCAGACTCTCATGCCCTGATATTCGCAGTGGACTCCACCCAGCCTGCAAGGTAGGCTACATGCAGTCCCTTCTCACCTCAGTCGATGGTCACGCAGCCACGACATCTGCATCGGCCCAGAGCCTGATGCAATACCGCATCAGTGATCTCGCACTGCATCTGTAGGTTGTATATCAGTGCTCATCTGGTGTCATGTGTTGACATGTAGCATCAGTCCAGCCCAGCACATGACGTCTTGCATGCAGGGAGGAGCATGCATGCTGCATGCCTGTAGGAAGATACATTCGGCCTGGCACCCAAAAGGAGTACTGTGCTGCAGGTTTGAGGAAGCAAGGACTGCTCTTTTCAGAGCGCTGGACAGCCGAGAGCTGTTTGGGGTGCCCCTCTTGGTGCTGGCCAACAAGCAGGACCTGCAAGATGCTCAGCCTCCGGAAGCTGTGCAGCAGATGCTGGGCCTGGATGAGCTGAAAGTGCCATTCAGGTGGGTGTACGAATGCATAGTAGTCCTGAATGCGAGCGAGTGGGCGGGTGTGTCTGGGCATTGAGCCTAATGTGCACGTTTGTGACAGGCTATACTGATGCGAGGCATGCATTGACACTTGATACCCGTCTGTGCCTTCTATTCTGCGTCAGCTTGGTTACCTGTCAGGGCTCTGTACCAGCAAGGATGGGCAGCTGCTTGACTGGGAAGCACGCTATCTTCTGACACCAAGCGGCCATGCGAGCAGCGACGTACAGACGCATGCGTTGAGGCTGAGCCAGTGAGCTGGATGCAGGGTACAGGACGTGTCGGCTCTAACAGGAGATGGCTTGCGAGACGGGCTGCAGTGGCTGGTGGACAAGATCAGGAAGAGTGACCGGGCAGTCCTTTTGCGACAGCGCCTCTAGTCTATAGCTCCTTTTCAGGCAGCCACACCAGGGGTTAGCGGGAGCAGGGTACCTTTGCCATACTCCTCATATCTTGGCGTAAGAGGGGTAGCGAGGGCAATGCTGTATTGAAAGCTCCTAGACCATGCCTTGTTTGAGCGATGGTGTCAGGGATGAGCTGCGCCATCTTTGGCAGCTGCTGGAGAGAACATCGTGCAGACGCGGTATACGGCTCAGTGATCAGCTGCCCTTCAAACAAACTGTCTGTTTTGCAGAGCAGACACTGGAACTCTGATGAACAGGAGAATCTATTGCTGCTGGCCACCAAGGGATGGCTGGGTTGTGTATCATAGTGCTGAGGGTGTCAATAGTTACTGGCAGCATTAGCAGCAAAAGGACATGGTGATGGAAACACTAAGCAATGACCATGGTCATGTTGGTTGCAGATGCAACCTGTCGTGAATGTATTTGGCTGGTGAGCAATCTTGTGTCCCTGGAATCTGAGGCTCCAAGGTGTTACCATGAGCTGGTCTGTCGACGAATCAAAGCGGCGAGAGCAGGCTTATATGAGCTTGTGCAGCCAAGGACAAAGTGTTATCTGCTACAGTTCAGCCAAAGACTTTGGCGTCATATTGTGCTTTGCTTCAGGCACAGATTCACATCAATCACGACAACAGAAGATCCTGTACTCAAAAGCCAGACGCCATCTTGCACTATAGAGACAGTGCACCATTCTCTCGCGACACTGTTCCACGAAGAGGAGCGCGAGTTGCGTTTGTAGCCGTAGAAGTTCAGCCAAAATCTTCATACGGAAGGTCATACTGGCCTGCTTGTGCAGGGAGAAAGTGTCGATGGGGCAGAGCTCGCGCCTCTCGCCGTCGGACGATCATGGAATCGACGTCCCGGCACAATTTTGACAGTGACAGCAAAGATGCTGCAGAGCGATCAATCGTCACAAAAGCAACTCATTCGCACGAAAAGGTATTTCAGTGCACGATCCAGTCTCCAGACTTTAAGGCTGACTTGTAAGCAGGGAGCTCTGCGGTCTTAACGGGCAGCAAGAGTTGTCCCAGTCTGGTGCAACATCAGACAAGCGCACACGTCAGAGATCGCACCAAACACGGCTGGAATAGACGAGGTAGCGCCCGAAAGCCGCAGCAACCACGAGTGGCAACAACAGACTATGGAGATAGGCTTTTCTGTGTTCTGAAAAGGGCAACAGGAAGCCAGGGATGTACTCGAGCACATCCGAGGAGGACAGGGCCAACAGATACTCCGCGGAAGAGGAGCGGGGACGACTGCTACTGGTGACGACAGTGGACCTTGGGGATGGCCTGACAGACAAAATCGAGTTGAGAGCTGGGGACTGTCCCGAGGTACTTTCCACATTTGAGGACCACTATAGCCTGTTCAAGGGGTATATGCTGAGACAGGGTCTTCCTATTCAGCAAACCTTGTGTCAGGACATACATTGCACTGACTTACCTGATGGCACAATCCTGATATACAGGAGGCAGCAGCAGCGTTCTGCGAAAGAAATGGACTTCCAGAGACGGTAATAGAGCCTCTGAGGCTGCACATTCTGGAAAATTACCGCAGAGCGCAGCTGGACACTAAGCAATTAGCGGTAGGCTCATGCATCTCATCTCTGATGTCAGAGATGATAATTTGCCCATTGACTGTAAGCAGTGCCCAGAGACAGGGTAGTCTTGATGCTGGATCCCCTGCTGCTCAAACTTCAAGAAGCAATGCACCTTTGCTACAGATTTCTCCTGAGCAGAGCAGATGTTGTTGCAGGGCACGGGTGGGTCCAGCGAGTTAGGAGAGCTCATGTTATCCACGGACTCTGTGACCCCAAAAGACACAGAAGCAGCAAAGGAGTGGCCAGAGGAGTTCATACTGTCGACAGACAGCGCCAGGTGCGATCTCCGTCTGCGACTACTGGAAACCTTCGGCAGTGGACCACAGAGGCTGCACTGGTAATGCTTTGGGCGCGCACAATATCACCTGCTGTCAGGCCACATCAAAGCCTGCAAAGGGCATGATCACCTGATGTCAGGCTACAGCACGCCCTGCGAATGTACGCCAGAGCTTTATTGATTTGTGTGCAGGGACCATGGCAATGACAAAGAGAATGAGGCGCATAGGCCGCAGAGCGCTATCACTGTGACAGAGACCTTTCCTGACGGCACCAGTGAGCCAGAGTCAGAGATGTCCCAAGCGGCTGAAGCTGGCAAAGCCCCAGGTGCCTGACATCAGGCTCCAGGACATTGTATCTGTGTTGTCCCTGGTCAGCATATACCTGTGCAAGCAACCTGGCCCCTGCAGCTTCTCCTGTGTAGAGGGTTATTCAAGCATGGCATTCAGCCCCTGGTCTGGGGCACTTACAACCCCGCAGATGATGATGTGCAAAGAACAAATGTGCATGCAGATACTGCTGAGGAGCAGGCGTCGCAGGGGCCATACCTGTACCAGCCCAGCGAGTCCCGCAGCGCACGCGTGATCAACAGAGCAGGATCTCCTGCCCGCTCTGAGAGCAGCGCGTTTAGCAGGCAAGCCCAACTGGAAATTGCAATCTATCTCAGAGTCCCCAAAAAGAGGTCTGGGCTATAGCACCCATGTGACGTCTCTGACCTGCCACTGCTGCTGGGGGAGCATGACTGACAAGAGCATGCTGCGACCCTACTTATCGGCATAAAGCTTACCTTGGGGCAAATTAAATTTCTCATCCCTTTGCTGCCGATTACATGCTTCTGTGCAACACTACCGTCAGCTTCATTCTGTCTAAGCATTCTGTATAGAAAAGGAGCTCCGATCAGTTATTCCAATAAGGATGTGGGCGCACAGGCGGAGCAGTCTCAGTGGCGTAAGCATGGGCATGGGCCAGGTGGCAGTGACAAACAACCGCCTGTATGACAATGCGCTGGCCGTGCAACGCAAGCAGGACCTCAGGCGAATGGCCAGGTCAGCACTGCCTCCTTGTCCACTGCCCAGTCCAGGCTTGACAGCAGAACATTGAGGGATCCACTGCACCTCACTCATGCACAGAAGGCAACTAGAGATTCGCTGCGCCTACTTACATCCTGGCAAGGTACAATTCAGAGGGCATTGCAGCAGTCTATTAGAGGTTGCTCCTGGCAGCGATTGGAGTCCTGCCCTCGTTGAGAGGTAATATCACTCTATCCTATATATGGTGAGAGGTATGCATCCGTGGTGCAGGGACGATGAGCGGGAGCAGAAGACGAGCATGAAGCGCATGAATTATGTGAGCGCGCAGCTGATGAAGGGGCGCGACAGGGGCGCCCACAAGAACTACCTGCACCGCCTCTATGCTGAGGGCCTCGAGGACCTGGAGAAAAAGCGGCGCCAGGTATTCCTTCTGTAGGTGCCCAATCCTCGTTACTACTGGTGGACGCAATTTATGTCTGAGCAGCTGAGACACCATAAGAAATATCTATTGAGCTTCCCGCTTATAGCATGCCCCAGGTGGAGGGATACAGCAGGATCTGGGACATGCTTGTATAGGAATATGAGATCAGAACACCGTCGCCCAAAGATGATTATGTTGTCAGATCACTGCTCCGTATGGCACCAGGAAAAGGGGCAGCTCAGTCTGACAAACAAGGGAATGCTCTTAGGCATGACAGCTCTGGGAACCCATGTCAGCACCATTGGCAGCTGGGTGCTTATAGACACTGCACGACATGCCAGCTACCTCAACATTGACGGGGCTGTGGGGCTGCGCGCAGATAGGGGAGGCGCGGATGCGGGAGGCAGAGGCCGAGCTGGAGGGCGTGACGTGGCAGCCCCAGATCAGCCGCATGGCCAAGGCCCTCAAGCGCCCGGGCGATGAGGAGCGCTGGAACTACCTCGCCCGCACTGCCATCCACAAGAACAAGGTGCGCTGCCCTGCTCAACCTTGCAGAACACAGCCGGCGCATGCAGGGGCATCTCCTGTTGCATGCGAGTGACCGCCGGGCTAGGGCCTTGAGCAAGCCGTGACATTGGGCTGGGTTGTCATCCGACAAGACTGCAGTGGTAAGGTCAGCACGGTTGCATCTCGCTGTGTCTGCCTCACGGCTTACACGAGGTGTTGCGCTGCAGAGGCCCCCGTGCTTGCGTCTCGCATGTTGCAGAATGCAGGTCCTACTGTGCAGACTCAAATGGAATCATGCTAGTAGGGTGCCAGATCAGAGCCTAAGTGCTCATGGCGTTTCTTGGGTGCATACAGGAGCGCATCGAGGAGGCCAAGAGGGAGCAGGAGGATGCGGTGGAGCGCGAGTGCACCTTTGCGCCCGTCATCGACGCACGCTCTGCCGGCATGATGTCGCACCGCTCCATCGTCCTCAAGGTGGGGTCCTGCTGTCAAGAGGAAGGCAAGCCGAGGGAGGCAAACATGCACACCCAGTTCCCTCTCGGCAGGACATACATGAGACATCCTTCTTGGAGTCTTGGGGAGAGTCTCGACACCTGCAGGCACTTGCCCTTTCACTGGCATAGAGCTTGGCAGTACCACACAATGAAGGCATGCTTGGCTGTAGCAAGTGTCAGCAAGTTCCAAACTAGCACGAGCACCCCCATCAACCTTTCACTATCTCATACTCGGGGCCAGCGTGCGTTGCAATTATGGGATGATTTACAGCATGAGCAGAGCTGACATTCTAGGCAGTATGCATCATGCGAGGCATTTTGCGTTTCCGAGGAGCTGCTCGATGGCTACGACTGCCGCACTAAGGCTGTAATGGCTTTGCGGTTCTGCTTCACAAGCTGTGTACTCATACATATGCCGCTTTCAGCGCGAATTTGGAGCAAATCGATCAGCTTCTTAGGAGAAAGAAGTGGTCGCATTTTCCTGTTTAGGATACGTTTTCAGCTTCTCGACTTGTTAATGGGGGTGCAAATCAGGTCCTGCAGAGGGTGAGCATCTGAGCTTCGGCGCAGGACCGGAAGATCACCGCGCACGAGCAGCTGTACCAGGACGCAACCAGGCGTCAGGAGAGGCAGATCACCTACGCATCGTGGGTCCCCGAGGACGTCACTTTCGTGCCCAAGATCATCCGCAGAGCCCCTGAGACCGGGAAGGTGTCAGGCCACCCTGGCCGGAAGTCCACAGGCAACCTTGCTGAAAGGTCAGATTCCATCCACTCTGTCTCTGCCACAGTAGCACCTTCCCTCCCTGAGCAGGAGCACATTAGAATTTCGTGCAGGATTGCTCAGCTGCTATATTGGTGCAGGTACAGAGTTTGATCTATCATGACTCTGTGGTGAGCTTGGCCGCGTTGTGCCCAGCTGCATATACTGGGAGCACAGCAAATCTTTTGGAGGGGGTATGAAGAGGTCTTTGTCTGCTGATGCAGGTTGCACGCAGCCAAGGACAAAGCTGAGGCCAGGCGCAGGGCTGCGCTGTATGCAGCAGACCATCCAATTGACCCCGCGACAGGCCGGCCCTTCTTCCACCCACAGACCGGGCGCGGCCCGGCTGCCCGCAACAAGGAGGGCCTGCCCGTTGGGGACTGGCTCTACACCAAGTGGTGTGCTGCTGAAGCATTCCGACTACCATTAATTGCCAATTTCATGAGCCTGGACACCTGCAATACAATACAAGCCATGACTGCATGCTGAAGCACTCGGCACACTCTGCCTGATGTAAGTGACACGAGACCTTGCGATGTGTCAGATACCACTTTGCAGGTGCCAGTGCCCGCGTGTTACAAAACTCTGCGCCACACGCCGAGTCGCAGGGTTGTGATTGGCACTGCAGGGATTAGGAATTGCAGTGCTTCCAACGAAGGCTCAGAGGCGAGTGCATGCATATGCAGGGCGGAGAGCGAGGGCAGGAAGGCGGAGCAGGTCAACAGCTCGGTGGCGGAGCGCAACGCCAGCGCCAGCACCAAGTACACCACGAATCGCTCAGAGCGCCTTGTGGAGGAGCTGAAGGCCCGGCGCTTCCGCCAGATCTTCACTTATCTGGACCAGGTGCGCACATAGCTTGTCTCACTGTTCTGTTGGAAGTGCATGTTCCCCGTCTAACCTCACAAGACAGGAGTCTCTATAATGCGGCTTCAGCAGTAGGGTGCTGCATGCTGGCAGTTGCATGTGCTGCTGAGTTCACCAAGCTGTGTACCCAGCTGATAAGTGCGCCGCATTTTCTCACCTGCCTCGACCAGGCATGCAAGTGTCCCTTCAGCATGGATGACATTGCCAACAGGCCTGCTGCGAGTTCGAAACCCCTCTACGCAGACAGCATGTCAAGAGTCTCACAATTGTAGGAGGCATGGCCAGCGCTTCTAGCATATGTCACAGGTTGCAGCTCTCCTTGAGCTGGCCCTCTAGGAGCCCCATCCTTCAGCTGATGCTGAAATGTGCATCTGAGGAAGTCACAGTGCGTGGGAGTCTCTGGGTGTGTCTCTCAAGTGCAAGGGGTCCTGATTGCAGGATGGGACGGGGCTGCTGGACGTGATGGCGCTGGTGACGGAGGATGAGCTGGACCTCATGCGCACGCTGGACGCTGAGGTGCGCGCTGATGTGGAGGCCGCTGCCCGCCTGCTGGCGCGCCAGCTGCAGGCCCAGGGGTAAGTACCCTATTTCTAACTTCAGCAGCAATCCTTGTGGACAGTGAGGAGTCAGCACTTGCTCACATGCTAGCGCACATGTACCCTGTTGGCAGATGGAGCAGAACTAACTACAGCATAGGAAGGCCTCAGTCATGCGCTAATGTCTCAGGCTTGTATAGAGGACACGGGAGATGACATGGAGGCAGGAGACTGA
Source organism: Coccomyxa viridis (assembly GCA_963930925.1). NCBI lineage: Eukaryota > Viridiplantae > Chlorophyta > Trebouxiophyceae > Coccomyxaceae > Coccomyxa > Coccomyxa viridis. The sequence goes on from CAWVOJ010000012.1 coordinate 1,248,105, forward strand.
TGGTCGCTGTATGCAGGGGCAATTCCCCCGGCATCACCAGTGTGGACGGCCTGGTCAGCGGCTCGCCTGCCGCTGACCTGGACATTACAGTGGACCCGAGCCATGTGTCCAAGGATGGCCTGCCCCTGATCGACGCTGACACCTTCTCCAAGCTGCTTGCTGAGGTGAGCACTCCTTGCCTTCTCATGCCAGCTTACAGCTTGGGTGATGCAGGTCCTGTTTGAGCTGACACAGACTTAATGGCGACTCCCATCACCCGTTAGCAGGGCAACATGTCGCAATATGCTGCCGGATGACAACGGCAAGCACCATACCACGTTGAGCAGCTTCCTGAGGCATGGTAGCTGCGCAGGTGGTGAAGAGGGGCAGGGGCCATCCGAGGGCGTACCTGCTGCCCTCGCCGGTGGGCAAGGCCACAGACCCTGAGGAGACCTTCCGCCCAGCGGTCTGCCCGCGCTCAAAGGTCAGCCCATCTCGCAACCAGAAGCTCTGGCACCACCCTGCTCGGGGCATTCTGACCGATCGTCTCAGCCACGATATCCTTTCTGCTGGCCCCTATGCTACCTTCACTTCTTGCCTGATTGTGGTGAGGCGAATTGGAAAGTTGACAAGACATCAACAGGCCTAGGCGCAACTGGACAGGCAGTTGACAAAAAACTGACTGTCCTTCCGCAGATGTCGACATGCCATGAAAGGCAGGTGTATGACATTGAGTGTGTGTCACAGGCTCTGGCGCAGCTGAAGCGCAGCACAGAGACAGCATGGCACGACCAGCTGTACAGCTATGCAGCCGTCCTCAGTGAGAAGAAGGATGCTAAGCGCCTGGCTCACGAGCAGCAGCAGCTTGATGTGAGGGATCCTGCCCTTCCAATTTCATAGCAGATAGCTGCTTACGTACAGGGCTGTTTGAAACGCCCCTGATGCTCGTATTTGATCTGGGGCAAGGTGTCGCACTGCATCTTGAGGATGCGCTTGCTTAAACCGCATGCCCTCAGGGTGCTGTCAGCTGGGCTGTCCTTTGTGGATGCACTCAGCAGGTGCTGTATCGCTGCAGGCGTGCACCTTCAAGCCAGAGCAGCTGTCCGCACAGACGGCCACGAAGGGGCGGGCGCTGCTCATGAGCGGCGTGGCCGCCTTCGATACGCCAACGAGTTCCTCGCGCTTCTCGGTCGTGGCTGCTATGGACGATCTGGACAAGTATGAGGTGAGCTCTCCTCCACATCATCACAACATGCTGTTGCTTTTCAAATGAGCGCTCCACTGTCTGAGCATGACATGTTCTTACAGAGTCTTCAACCCCGGTCCTGTACTCTTTCCATGATAAGAAATGTGATGAGTTGTATCTGCAGTAGCCAGATGTCAGGCAGCCTCTGCTAGATTGATTGCTCTGCCCTCCCACGACTGGCGCCTAAGAGAATTCTGGATGTGCTTACTCTTGCAGCATGTGAATTTGTAGAGGTCATCCTGTCTGCCAACAAGATAGCAGTTGGCTGATGATAGGGTGTGATGGCTGCAGGATCTGGAGAAGGAGGTGAGGGCAGTGCTGGAGACGCAGTCACCCTCAGGGAGCCTCATGTCCCACGCAGCCACCGAGCAGAGCGTTGAGGCTTTGCAGAGCCTTTCCCTCGGCATCTTGCCCGTCTGATTCGTCTGCTTCACCACCAGGCTTGTGGATGTCAGACAGCCAGTAGTCAATCTCATACAGTGTATGTGGGGCATCGCTGACTTAAGGTCTGCGAAAATGGGAGGCAAGTGCAGTGATTGCTGGGCGCTACATGTGTATCTGTTGCGCTCTAGTAGGGCCCTTCTGGAGCCTTAGACGGTGCACCACTTGTAGCTACAAAGGACTGTCCTGTGACCAAATGCAGTCTTGACGCTACACCAATCCTTCCTTGCAATGGTCTGGTAGCAGCTTAATCTGTGAATTCCAGTGTTGCGCTCCTCACAAGTTAGTGCTCTTAGAACTGGTCCACGCTGCGCTCTAGGCACTGCTTAGAGGCCTTCTGTAAGTTACTCAGAAATCCGAAATGGACTGGACAGTCCGACCTATGCATCCGTGGTGCTGCCAATCTGTGACAGCTTCTGATGGCAACGGTATGCTTGATTTGAAGCTGGAAGCTGCTTATAACATGCTGCCACACTTCTCTAAAGCACTCCCAGAAAGTGGACAGGATGCATGATGCAACAGAATAACATGAGATCCAAACTTACCTGGCACGACCGCGGCCCTGATCACGAAGGGGGCCCGGTGCTCAGCACTGCTCGCCTTGCACTCTGCTTGCGGTGTTTGGGTTGATGAGTCCAAGTGGCTTTATCAGGTGCATAATCTTTGGTAGGCCGAGGAATAGCGTCAGCTGCCTCGGCACTTTAAAAGGAAAAATAAAAAAATATCATGCAATTGGGCTGCAGACTGATTGCATGGTGACTGTGCTGGCCCCCGTGGTTGAGGCTGCTAGACTCCCACGTGTATGCCCTATGGCCCTAGGCTACGGGTTGCCTCCCTTGTAATAATAATAATCCCATGGGCCCACCGCCAAGGAAGGAGTGGGCTCTGTAGCAGTGTCGGGCTTCAGATGCATGCGGTTGCATGGCATGCAGATATGACAAATGGGAGGGGGATACAGTGGCCTGTCAAGGCTCAACAAGCCGCCTTTCTTGTCATCATGCTGGTGTAGGTGCTGACTTTGTCGTCCCCAGACAGTTGAATGTAAGGCTGAAGCCGTGACTCCTGCACACAAGAGCTGTGTCGGCCGTGACTGACAAGCCCGTCTGGATCAATTTGCCACTCATGGCAAATGAGGCATCGGATTGACTGCTGTTCGTCTATGGTAAACCTCGCAAGAATTCGCGAGTGGACCGACCAATGCTGAGTCACAAGCAAAGACTGGGCATGTCGGTCCCCTGGGCTCCGTTTCTGGCTGCCCCCTGGTACTATGGGTTTCTGTCCATTTGTCAGGCTGGTTAACTGGACGCACATCCAACTCACATACAGAGTGTGTGCTGCTGTATGCATACCCATCACTACGCTCACCTCTGGTGCCGGACGTGCGACAGCAGTAAGCTGCACTTTGCTTTGCTGACACTTTGCGTTCATCTAGCATGGCAAGCCCCAGAAAGGCCCGGCGTCGGTCGGAGCTCAGTCTCATTGACTTACCAGAGGCTCTTTTGATCAGTATCTTGGAGCAGCATCTGCCGCTCAAAAGCAAAATATACTTGCAAGCTGTCTCCAGAGAATTCAGAGATATCCTGAGAAAGCCGCACAGAGGGTGCACTGTTTGGGGTACAATTGAGCTGGATGACCCCGTCTTCGAGAAGGCTCACCCCACCGCACTGGCAAGGCAAGCACCTACCCCTTGTGCCGACTGTCTTGAATCCTATGCCAGTGCGTCTCGTTCAGCAGAGCACTTCCACTTGTTTACGTGGCGCTAGAGGCCTACTGTCTCAAGCCTGCTCTGACTTTCTTTGTCTCACCCTGCAGCTGGCTCACGCGGCGCGTGCATGGCATCAAGGTACTGCACTGCAGTTCTGGCACTCCTCCCTGCTATAGAGACCCAGCGCTTGCAGCAGTGGAAGTGCAAAGAAAGCGTCACGTTGCTTACCGTGTTATCACACGACGTCCTGCTCTGCTTTCCCCTGAGGCTCAGATCCATTTGGACATCGATTTTGGTAAGCTGCAGCATGTCTTGCCTGGCAGTCTCTATCCATGAGACAACTGCTGACTGCCATCAAGCCATTAGCATAAGGTGCTGGCACCTGCCTTGCACATGCATGCCTTTCGCACCACATGATGCATTTTGCCAGGTGGACTATAATCTGTCTCATATCTGGCATGTCTGAGGCTTTGCTGATCCTGTGTGGTGGGCCCTGCAGGTTACGCATTGATGTCGCTTGAAAAGCTGGAGCCTGCACTGGCAATGCCGTTCAGATGTAATTTTGTCGAACGCCATTTTGCGGATCTGGCAGGCACCTTGACGGTGCTGCAGTTGCATGGTGTTAACATAGGCCAAGACACTGCACCTGCCCTGAATCAACTGGTCAGGCTGCAACAGCTGTGCCTTTTCGGATTTGCAAGTGGACCGGGAACCACTCTAGGCGGTGGCATGAGCCTCTCTCTGGCCCAGCTCCAGCGCCTGACAGTCGAAGACTTTGAATGTGCCAGGATACAACTTGATTGTCCGCAACTAAAGGCTCTGAAGCTAGTGCGCCTATTCTCGCCAACAGTAATGGGCATCCCACAGGGTATCGAAAGGGTGGAAGTCGTGGCTTTTGGGGAGGGTCTCAATACTCTGAAGGAGATGTTTGAGGGACAGACGTTTGAGCAGTTGAAGTACCTACAGATTGAGTGCCCTGAGGCATACAAGGCTCCTGGCGCGCTGGAAGTGTTTGAGCGCGCGTTCAGGAACGGCAGGCTGAGACACCTCAGCACAGACTGTCCTCTGGAAAAGTTGACACCCCGGGGAGGGCATGACTGTGCCCTGCCCAAGAGCTTGCATTCCCTGAAACTGCGACTTCCCCTGCAGACAGGGCTCCCAGTGGTACTGGAGCAGCTGACCAATCTTAGGGGATTGACTGTAATCAACAGCAGGAAGAATCTTATGCATCTGGACAGGCTCCTGGATCCCTTCCTGGACATGGTGCACCTTGTGAGACTGGAGTTCTGTAGCAGCGACATGCCGAAAAAGCATGATAAGGAGTGGACAGCAGATGCCCTGGAAATACTGAGGCTGGCAAGAAGGCGCACATTGCAGGGCAGCCTGCTGCCAGCTGGTAGGAAAGTGGACCTGATATACTAGACTGTAGCGGTCGGCATCATGTTGTCATAGTCAGGTCGCATCAAGATCTGGTGAGTTTCGTAGCTGGCACTTGGCCTGATAGCCTCGCTGCGAGCATTCAAGAGAGTGGGTGTGATGTGCTCGTCCTTCTGTGACACCTTGGTGGGAATGTGGCTTCCTAGAACGTGTAGCAGGATGTATGATGCAGCAAGAGGTTTATAGGCTGGAGGAGAACGCATGGGCTCCATAGCAGTGGCAAGCTACAACCAGATTCACCGCATGTAAACGCAACATCCATGACAGATAGCAGGCGTACATGCTGACACGGTCGATCGCTGACAGATCAAGGACTACACCTCCATAGCCAATTGCTGACCCCTGAAAGAGAAGGATACAGCCTTCTGAGACCTACATTGAGTCAGTAGAGTCGATCTGAATGGATGCCTACACTGTCTGTGGCTCCTCAAAATGATGAGACGACATTTGCCTGTAAGCGTTGCTGTACTGAGCACCCAAAGTCAACATCCCTCTCACCACTCATTGCACCTGCTGCATACAGTCGGCAGACCCTTCTCAGTCCAAAACACCGATGACAGCGCATACGAGATCTGGAACAAAGGCCTTTCATACGGCAGTTGACATGATTTCTGTGTCGAACGGTGGATTAAATACATGGCACAGCGCATGACATACTGCTCCTGGATGAGCAGAGCAATGCGGGCCCCATGATGCACGCTAGTGCTCGGTGGGTGATCCCGATCATCCCGCCATCCCAGTGGCGGAAGAGGAGGAGCACTGCCTGCTGTCCCTCCTTGGCGGAGTCTGGAAATTGCGTGAGGAGAGAGGACTATGGCAAGGATTGAGGACTCTGGGCATGTCGGTCTCCCCAGCTGGCCCATGGACTCTCCCTCTGGGCATTAGATTTCCTCCCCATCCCAGTTCTTGCTCTATAGACGCAGGTTCAGAACACACGCTGCTGTATCCGTGCATGTTACGACGCTTTCCTTTGTACCAGGCGCTCAACACGAGTTAGTGCACTGCGACCATCAAACATGGAAGGCCCCAGAAAGGCCCAACGTCCGTTGGACATTGGTCTCCTTGACCTTCCAGAGGTTCTGCTCACCGGCATCTTGAAGCATCTGCCGCTCAAAAGCAAAATCCAATCGGAAGCAGTTTGCCGGGGCTTCAGAAAAGTCTTGCGCAAGCCTTCTCAGGGCTCATTTTTGTGGGATGCCATCGAGCTGAACGATCTGGTATTCAAGGACACTGATCCTTCCGGATTGGCCTGGCAAGCACACGCCCCCAGTGCAACTTACTGCCTATCTCATGCCATGTCTCGCACAGCAGACCATATCATCTGATGTACCAATCCCCTCTAGAAATTTGACGCCACAAATCGTTGTGCTCTGTGACCATCGTCGCCGCATTGCAGGTGGCTTATGCAGCGAAGGCATGGCATCAGGTTACTGCAATTCACACCTGGAGAGAGCCACCAAGGGAGCTACAGAGGCACTTACACAGGGCAAGCGTTAGCAGCAACACAGATCCAGAGGAAGCGTCATTTTGTCCTCCATCTCATCCCACAGCTTGCAGCTGTCCTTCCTCCCGAGGCTGAGATCCAACTGGACCTCCGATTTGGTAAGCTCAGGCAATCTTTGGTTGGCAGTCCTCCACATATGCGATGATGCTGGCATCCCTGAGCTTTGAGGAAGAGGGTGCTTTGGCTGTCCTGCAAAGCTTCGACAAGGATAGCAAGGCAGCTCCCATAGTTGTTAAATCTCCGGTCTGTTCAAAGCTTGGCGCTTGGAGTGAGCGCTGTATGCATCCATCCCTGTGAGGGCTGCAGCCAGGCTGATCAAGCTCAGAAGACGACGGTCAGACTCAAGCATGCACTGAGACATAGATTGTCTGTGTAGCCGATGCAGAGAGCTTGCTTGGCAGCCTGGAGCCTGTAGATGCAGGCAGACGTGCTTTTGTGGAGCAATATTGGGCAAATTTGGCAGGCCACTTGACTAGGCTCAAGCTGGATTATGCTTATGACATTGACTATCCCACAACATCTGTCTTGGAGCAATTGACCAGGCTGCAATACCTGTCCCTTGACGGGTTTGGGAGCGAACCCGCTAGCAGAGCATCTGCATGTCTGCACTTGTCCTTTCCGCACCTCCATCAGCTCCTCATCAGCTCTTTTGGCGAAGTCAAACTCTGGCTGGACTGCCCGCAGCTGAAAGGGCTGCATCTCATTGGCGCATCTCCCCTGGAAAGTATTGAGGGGATTCCTCAGGGCATTGAGAGGGTGTTCCTCACGAGGATAGCAGAGGGCTCCTTGCCTCTACAAAAGATCTTCCAGGGACACAGGCTGGAGCAGTTGACAAGCCTCTGTTTAGAGATGTGCCCTGAGGCTCATGAGGCTCCCGGAGCATTGCAAGTGTACAAGCGGGCGTTTGGGAGTGGTAGGCTGAGAGAGCTCGAGACAAATTGTCCTCTGGAGAAGCTGACGCATCAGTGCGCCCTGCCCAACAGCTTGCAGCATCTGTACCTGCACCTGCCGCTGGGGAGAGGGCTCCCGCTCGTCCTTGAGCAGCTCACCAACCTCAGGGTGCTTGAGGCCATCAACACAGAGGAGGGGCTCATGCACCTAGACAGGCCTCTCAATCCCTTCCTGGACATGGTGCACCTGGAGAGGCTTGCATTCTCTGGTGGCGAAGGGCCGAAGATGGAGTGCCTAGACTGGACACCAGGCGCCCTGAAATACCTGGCACTGGCAGCCGTTCGCATTCTGGAGGGCGACTTGCTGCCACCTGGCAGGAAACTTGACCTTGTATACTAGAATTCGGGGGCATGCTGTGAGTGGCCTGAGTCAGGTGGCATCTCTCATTTAAAGTTTACAAGATTAGCTGGTGTGTGGCATGCCAGAAGTGCTGCAAGCGATCAGAAATATGGGCTTCTCATTGAGGTATTTACTGATCAGGTTGAGAAAAGGGCTGCATGCACACTCTGAAGATGTCACATAGAGCACAATAAGATCAGCAACTGGCATCAAGAATGTGCACTGTAGGACCAGTGTGAAAGGGGTTTCCAGAAGGGCAGCACTGGCAGCTGATGCTGCCATGTCATGGGCATAATGCATTGCTCGGAGCTGTGGCGACGCAAGTGAATCGTGACGGCTGTGCATGTCGTTTGCTGTGTAAAGTGGATCTAGGATATTGCTAACGTATGTCGACATGACAGTACCGGCTCAACTCATCGATAGGCAATCTGCCACTTTTCCCAAGTCATTGCGCACAATGCTTTCAGTCTTGGACTTGAGCAGAAGTAGTCTACATTGTCATAGGTCAAGCACAGTGGATTGCTAGTTACTGGAGGCCTCAGTCCGGCAAGGGTAACAAGGTGCCTGCTGCTGTGGCTGAAAGATCACTGAAGACTGGAGGTGGTCACAGACGGCGTGCATGTGCTCAAAGGTCCACCTATCTGTGGCTTCTGACAGTCCCACATCTACTCCTTTGGTGCGCTGGTCTGTGAGGAGCCACAGCGCTCCACCATGGTGTTGTACAGCTGCTCTGAGTTGAAGATGATGGGAAAGAAATGGATCTGGCCCTCTGGCTTCGTCTGCGTCTCCTGCATGCATGGCAATAACCGTTCAAGCTGATGTCAGGCTTCTAGTGCATGTGCGAGATCTCTGGCATGCGCTGCGGGTCAGCGGCTGCAACCTTTACGGCACTGAAGTATCTGCAGCATCTGCAAGGGGATCAATGAGGGCCTGCGCATGCAGCCTTGCGTGCATACAGCACATGTTTGAGGGCTCTGAGCTGCTGACTGGAGAGTGATGTGTATCTCATGGCATAGCACAGACCACCCATGATCACTCTGCCAAAGATGATTGAGGCCAGCAGAGTCTTGCACTGCAGCAATGGGTTGATATGGAAATGATATAGGTGGCTACCAATCTGTACCTTGAAGTAGACCAGCACAGGGAAGTTCGGCCACCAGAATTCCCAGTTGGTGAAGGTGCTGAACTTCCACTTGTTCTCGCCCCCGACAAAGGCGTTCTCAGTCTCTTTCGCCTCGTTGCCCAGCACCACCTCCAGCGAGTCGCTGTCAAACACAAACTTCACCCGTGACGCCTGCGCCAATCAGTGAGCGCACTGATGAATTGGTCTCTGTAGCGCTACCTTTTGTGTGGCATGCACACGCGAGGGTGTAATGTACTGGTAACGCGAAGAGAGGCATTTGGCCCATGTGCTGGCCGTGCTGCGCAACAGCCCATGATGTGTAGCTTGCAAACTAAGACAAGGCATACCTGGAAGGCAAGGAATGCTCCCAGGATGCCTGTCAAGCCTGCCAACGCCAGATTTCCTTGCAGAGCTGAGAGCCCTGTAACACCTGCACAGAGCATGTTGCACGGCTGATCCCACTGAGTTATAAGTGCCCTATACCCTGTATGTACACTGCGATGATTGCCTGTACACAATATGATTTATGGAATGCATGTCTCACAAGGCCATCAGGATAAACATCTACAGGAATTCCAGCTTGAGGAGCAACTTTGGTAGCACCTAGTGCAGGGAATCCGAAAGCAGAAAGGAGCGTTTATGTCACCTCCAAGGACCAATGGAATGTTATAGGAAGGGTCCGGGACCACTGTAGTAACAGGCTTTGTCTTCTTTCGGCCACCAAACTGAAGGAATGCACAAAACACTGTCAGAGCCCGCAATAAACTGGACTGCAGACGCTGAACACAGGCGGGCAGCGCATAACCATTCTCACCAGCGCCTGAGTAGCAATGCTTCTTCTTGAAGGGGCTAGGGACGGCCTTTGTGACTGATGCTTCCGTTGTCTACAGCATCCCAATGCGTCAGGACGCAGTGTCACGACCTGTGCCGCCTGTCTGTGACAAGTCCCTGCATGCCAAAGTCCTAGATGTTTCATGTGGGAAAAAGCCGGACGTGTCTAGTCTTAGGTCGAAGGAAATGATATATCATCGAACATCTCTGGTCAGGCTTGACGCAGACAGGGGGCAAGAAACTGATGGTCACCTGTCCCAAAGTGCTGTCTTGTCATCATGAAGGACATTTTGACAGGCTTTTGAAGTTCGCTGGAGAAACTTCGTCAGATGTACATCATGCCACGATTTTCCAGAATGCCCTAGATAGGCAGACTGTAACGCGGGTCGATGGGCGGCCTTCAACCTTCTTTCGTACAGCTTGCAGAACTATCCGTCCTGGGCTAAAGTCTGTTTGGTGGGTTGTGACACATTTAAGAGCCGATTGACTTCGCAGATCCAGCAGCACGCTTTTAAGAAGTGTTAAGGCCGAACGAGCTGCGCTGAGGCGAGCCGGACATCATCCTGCTCAGACATTGCTATTGTTGGCATATCTTGCATGTCCCTAGAGCCGTATGGGCCGGTGCAAGTCCCTTCGTCCCTGTTAGGCAGCGCTGCAGGAGGCAGAAGGCCTCTGCATGATGCCCGATACAGAGCAGCTTACCCTAGCCTATCATCATGCGGCCGATTCTCTTCGCGCCTGTATGTTCGGACCATGGGACAGCTCTGGGGCGTTGGCAGTGCTGATATGGTGTGCCATGCACTCAGTGCGCTCTTCCTAGGCCTCACTTAGCCTGCACTATTTTTGAGCTGCATGAGCGTGCTTTGTCTTATGCAGCTAGTGCTGGCGCTAGGCATGATGGTCAACTCCCCCATCACTGCACAGCTGCCTGCATCTCTACTGTGGCCATTGGTACCGCTCATGGCAAACAGAGTCTTAGAAGCACTGTGCTTCCTCCTCGGCTATATTACTCCCTTAGTAAGGACCTCTCATCCACATGTGAAAGTCTGTATCACGGGCTGAGCCACTGTATGTGACATGCAGCGGTGTTGCAGGCTGCCGCAAAGAATTTGCCCACACATGCTCACAGGCGACGAGTGCAGATGAAGCCCACCTGACATGCACTTGCTGCGCAGTTTTCAGTGGTGCAGCTGCCGCTATCCGTCATGGCGCTTGGGGTGTACATCAAGGCCTCCAGCTGCACTCCCTGGAGCAAGTCTCACGCCACAGCACCCCCTCAGCCCTTCTGCTCAGCGCCCATTGTGCTTGCAGCCACCATAGTCCTCATTGAGGTAACCGCATGCCACCTCCTGCTCATCTTAAGAGGAAACGCCATTGTCTTCATTGAGGTGGTCGCAGGTCATGCCCACCTTCTGCACCTCTTTTGACACCAGACATGCCTTCTCCTGTAAGGTAAGGATTCAATGCTGTTGCCGCACGTCAGATAGATGCAGTAGCGGCGCATTGTTTTGACATGTTCCTGCTGCTCTGATGCAGGTGATGATCTTCCTGATGGTGCTGTACATCACCCAAACCTTCCGCCACGAGCGCTTCCTACAATTTGCTCAGCAGCTTGCAGCTGTGGATGTGGAACAAGCCAGGTGACATCATAAGCCTTGACTGGAAAGGCATCGTATGCAATGGCAACCAAGTCAGTGTGCTGTCTTGATCAGCGCTGTGTTTTAATGGCGTGTGCAGTGACTCACTGAGTCCTTGTCAATAATGCAGAAGTCGTGAGGCATATACTTATGTGACTTGCAGGGGCATCTCTGCTGTGAATACGTGTGACGGCTACCGGGTGCGCGTTCCTCCTCTCTGTCGTCGTTGCATTGCCAGATGTCGTCTCCTGCGATGCGCCTTCTGTTGTGAATGCACTTGAGCGGGATATGCATACCATGCTGGGGTGATGATCAGGTTGCACTGCCATCAATGCAGGGATCAGCAAAGTCCTATGTTGTGGTCAAGCAGCCTGGCCAGGAGTACATGGTCGCTCGCATGCTGGACTCGCCCCGAAATCCCTCACCAGTTGTCATCCACGCTATTTCAGCGCATGCAGGGATCTGCGTGGCTCGCCATGCATGCAGTCCGGTTGCCTCCTTGCATGGGACCTCAGCACAGCCTCAATATGATGACAGTATTGGTCCTCAGCACATGCATAGTGTGCAACGAGCTGACCTTCCGAACCAGGCGGACGCGAGCCAAGCTGAGTTCGTGCGCATCATCTCCACAGGCTGTCAGCAGCCATTACAAGAGCCTGTGGACCAGGTCAACAACATGCAAGACCCGTGTGAGCTGCTAGACACAGGCATGCCCAGAAAGGTGGCGGTCAGTGTGCCTTCTTGTAGCCCAACCAATTTTCCTGCTAGCCAGCAGCATGAACCAATGGCAACTCAGTCAAATGCAGCAGAGGCATGCAGCTCCAGAGGGGACACTAGCAACTGTAAGTGCTGTAGCAAAGGGATGCTGCTGAAGGTCCGTGAGGCGGACCCAGGGTTGGCCGACACCAGAGATGAGCCGGTGGCAGGCAACATGAGTGATCAGGAGCTTGGCAGAAGGAGCAGCCGGCATTCTCTCAGCACAGTGGAAGCATGCGCTGCCTTCTTGGCAGACACAAGAGGCCTGTCGACCTTGCAGGCAATTGCCCCAGAGAGCAGCACCAAACGGACTGTGGTGGATTCAAGCTCAGGGCAGCACAAAGATGCTCTTCAGCACTGCCAGGATTCTGAGCCATGCTCGCAATCCGTCTGTCTGGCATCAGTAGATGGGCTGGGCACAGAAGAGCAGCCCATGACTGGGAACCAAGCTCAGCCAGATGCAGCTTGTTGTGGAGATGATGATGATGGCGAAGCACCGTCTCGTGTGACATCCTCCAGCAATGAGGCATGGCATGCTCGCATGATTTGAGTGGGCTTGAGGACTGGGCAAGTGACTGCTTCTGCTGTGCCAAGGTGGCCTACTTACGTTATGAGAATGTCAATACGCCTTCGTGTAGTCATAAATGTCCCATGGCCATGCCGAATAGATTGTCCTGAGCTGAAGGACTGGCACCTACTGCCCTGTCACAGTGTCCTGTCTCATTCATAGCTCTTGTTACACTGCTCATGCCACGACTATCTATCACTGCAGCCCGTCGTGAGAGGCGAATTGATGTACGACAAGACAAACTAAGCCGTTGACGCCCCAGTCTATACAGCTAGCTAGGGTCTGCCCAAAATCTGCCCAGTCAGCGGGAATGCCTCAGCACTGTCTGACACAGGTCCTGTGAAACGGGATGGTTGCTATAAATGCATGATCTCGGATACATGCAATGACCAGGCGCAGAATGCCAGAATCTGCCTGGCTTTGACATGTGGTCTGCCAGGCGCTGGTAAAACATCGCTATGTAATGCCCTTTCAGCGTACAGCAAGCCCGACGTGTTAGTCAGACACATTTGCTTCGATGACATTATCGAGTTCGATCCGAAAGATGAGGGCAATGACTTCACAATTTCGGGAACCTTCAAGGTAAGCCAAGATGATGCAGCATTGCATAATGGAGACCTGTGCAGTAGAGAGATTATCCGATACGGCTATGAACACGGAATTTCTTTGCAGGCCAACAGGCACCAGGCTCTACAGCAAATTGAGCAGTGCATGCTGGATGGCTGGCCTGCAAAAGATGCTCATCAAAGGCCCACCCTCATCATAGCTGATGACAACATGTACTACAGGTGAGGCAGCTGTCTGCTAGCACTGATGCACACTGCGCCCTCTTCTTTGAGATCATTCAGGCAGAATGGTATGCAGGAGCATGCGCCACGAGTGCGCACAGGTAGCGCGGCGACACAACGCAGCCTTCCTGCAGATCTACCTGCCCTGCTCACTGGTGAGCGCATGCATGCAATTCCTGTGTCTTGGTCAGTGGCATGAGGTTGCAGAGGCGCACCACAAAGTTGCACCTCTGCCCATCTTTTACCTGCCAACTTCTGCTGAACTTCGAGAGTGTCAGCATGCGGTCAGCTCCTCGCAACTGCAGGATGCTGCTTTGGCGAGGAATGAGCGGAGGGAGGGCAGTAAGAGGATGCCTGAGGAGGTTGTAAGGCGCATAGCAACACGGCTGGAAGAGCCTGACTCCCAGAAATACGAGTGGGAGCAGAACACGGTCACCCTGCCGTCAGAGCGTCTCCCATCCCTTGCTGACCCTCAGGTGTGAAGGTCTTGCCAGATCTGCAACTACAGTCCAGAGCTACCCCAGCTACCCTCAATGACATTCCCGGTGATGTCATGTAAACACGAGCGGCCTGGTGGCAGCTTCCGAAATTCCTTGAGCGATTGACAGAGGCCTTGTGATAATCCAATACTTCTGATGAGCCTGGCACAGCACAGTGCAGACAGTCTGCCATCTTTGCACCACTGAGCTGAGCATAAGCAATGGAGAGTATGATGAGCATGCTGCATGCCTGCTTCAAGGAACCTTTGCACCTAAGCTTCGTTGTGGCCAGTCTCAGGGATGGGCGGGCGTATGGGAGAAGATCATGGAAGCTTGGAAAGGCCCTTTGCCGCCGGCAGTGGCCCCACAGCAGCAGGGGCCACCAACAGAAGCCTCTGCATCCACAGCGCACGGCCTGGACCTGCAGCTGCGCCGCATGCTTGCTGACACCATTGCAAGCATAGACGGCGCAGGCTCAAAGGCAGACGCTGCGAGGCAGCTGAACGCTGAGCGCAAGCAGCTCCTTGCCAGGTGTTCCTCGCAAGTGTCACTGGGTGGACATGTTTTCATGTTTGGCTGTAAGGAGTCTGGCTGTATTCCCTGGTCTGGATCCTGAACAAGAGTTATGGGGCAACACACTTCCTAGCTTTGGCATTCCCTCACTCTCATGCATCAGTGTCTTCCCAGTCAAGTGCTGTGCTGGTCAAGATGGCATACTAAAGATTGATGCCTTTGTTGAGATGACGTTGTGCTTTGCAGAGCGTGCAAGGGCGAGGAAATGACATACTCTGAGGAGGCAAGACACGGAGTGGTGAGGAGTTTCAAGGAGATGTGTAGGGTGGTACAAGCAGAAAAGTGTCCGGAACGGGCGTGAGGTCTCACATTGACAACTTAGGGCAAGGCTCAGCCAAGTCCTAGATATCAGCAGCAGAATTGCAGACTGGCCTACAGCCTTGCCTTGGACGATCTCGCAGACCTCTCAGGTTTCTGCCAAGTCATGTTTGGCATGGCGTGGATCTTTGCTTCTGGCCTGGTGACGCCCCACCACCTTGAGGTCGAACTTCTTGCAATCAACATGGCAGCCATGCCAAGTTCCACAGCTGGTTGATGCCCCATGAGCTCCAAAAGGGTAGGCCAGGTGTGAAGATCCTATGTCAGGCTGTCCTGAAATGATGCTGGAGTCACCCCAGTCTCAAATCGCAGGTTTCTGTTGGTGGTCCAAAAGGGCTTAAGGGGTTCACAGACGCTGCTGTGCACATCACTTACATCTACCACTGGTATCAATGTATTCATTATGGCTTGGTTAGGCCTTGCCATATGTTCAGGGTTACAAAAGCCAAGCTAGCTCCAGCATGAGTACTTCTGAGGGTGAAACCTTGCAACACAGGACATAGGTACCCGTCCACTTGTGAGCATATTCATTAATGCATCCATTGTTTCTTACATTATATTGTCGCGATGTTGGTGTGTCATTCATTGAAGCTCTCTTCTCGAGGGTCACCTCATGTCCTCTGAGCAGCAGCCCGATATCACCGCTAGCTCATTCACACAGCAAAGATCTGAGCACACTTGTGTCATCTTGGATATCGAGCCACAGGCCCAGACAGGTGTGCTATTAACCTGCGCCTAGCATCACGTAAACGCTGGCCCCAGACTTAGGCTAAAGCCAGGTCTGTGTCTGCCCTGCGGTCTATGGCTGCGGTCTGCCACCATAGTCGATATTAACTGAGGCAAGACCAGCTGCTGCACAGCTAACCTGAACGCAGGGTCAGACAGGAGACGCGTCTTGTACAGAGGGAAGAAGGCACATGTTCACGGGACACGCGCCCGTGCCTGAACATGCTTGCTGCAGAAAGGCCTGCATGCACAGCAGCATGCATGTGCGCAGCTCACCAAAGAGCCAATGCTGGAAGGCAGCACATGGAGACACCATCAATGCACCGTCCTCAACAGTGCAGACAGTGTTGTATCAAGTGTGGTGAAGCAGCCGTCATGGAGCTCCAATGCGCATCAGTGGCGCTCAGGGACGGTGCCATCTGCATGGCAGTACACGAGCGCTCCTTGCGGATTAGCTTGGCAGCAAGCCTAGAACAAGTCGACCCGTCAGCAGCTCTGTGCTGCAGACTAGCCTAAACTACGATGCGAGCTTCTCAGAACAGCTCATTATCTGCCTAGTATTTGCCTGACTTGGAGTGCGCTCGCCCACAGAGGTGGTCGCCTGCAAAAGGTTGAAACATCATGGGGAGCTTCATATTGGCTGGCTCATCATGTTGTGTGGACTTGACAGAGCATAAGGTGCTGATGGATGGGGATGCCACAACATGCGTATTGGGTACATCTGTTGCCTTCCGGCGGCCTATACACTTCTGCATGGAGGGTGTCACAAGCCTTACCAGCAGCCGGCCGCGACCCAGCATGCCTGAAGATGGCATGGCATTGTGACGCAGCCCTGAAGGTGGGTTGGGATTGTGCATGATGACAAACCTGCAGGCCATGCTCCAAACTCAGGAAGCTGCCAAGCCAGAGTGGTTGGCACGGACCTTCTGGTGCTTTGAGTGAGTCTTGACTGGCAAGGCATTGCTTATTGAAGTGACATGCTAGTCACGGAGAAGAGTCTGACCACTGTAGCCACTTCCATATGTTGAAAGGGGGTAGCTCGTCCTTTGTCAACGGCTCGACTAGGTCCCTAGATCTGGCTCCTTCAAAGAATCCCGGGACCTCTGAGTCTCCAGAGGATGCATAGATCTGCACGGCATAAGACCCCTCAAGGAGGACATAGCTTTAATCGGCAGCATGAGCTTGCGTGTTCAAAGTCTAAACAGAGCTGCCATGTCAAGGGGCAGCTGATGGTGTGAGGTGCTCGGCAGGGAGTGCTGCAGTGCCACATGAGGCAATGCTGTGGCAGCTGTGCAGTTCCTTGCGCTGCTGCGCGCCCTCGACGCTGTCTCCCATTGCTGGGAATTACACTGGATGCAACATGGAAGCTTTGTTCACAGGCTGAGGCAGGCGCACGCACATCCCCACAGGTGGCTGAGAAGGCCGCTCCCACACTGTACAGAACCAGGTTGCGCCAGGCGGCTGCAAGGGCGATACAGCTCTGGCCTGCCATCCTCTCCACAGCTTTGAGGTCCCATTCGTACAGCAGGCAATCTGTCCGTGCCTCTACTCTCCTGCAAGGCCATGGCCCGTCGGCATCATCCGCCAAGCCGCTAGGAGTCTGTTGCGAGCACTTTGGGAGTCTTCTCTGCAGACGCCTCCCAACTCATCCAGAAGGGGCGTCAAAGGCTCATACAGTGCTGCCCCTTGTCAATGTGCAGCATCAAGACACAAGCTGCGGCATTCTGCGCCCCCCTTCACAAGGTGTTAGGCATTCTACTGTACAGTGCCGCCTTTATTGTGATTGCCTTTGTTCCATCAATGCGTGCTGAGCATGAGCAGACCCACTCTATGGGCGCCCGCTCCAGGCCGATGTAGACGCCAAAGGCATTGCAGACTGCCAGGTTGAAGAGGTAGCCACTATAAAGGGAGCTGGTTGCTGCTGTGCCATCTTGCCTGCCAGCTGTCAGCAAAGCCACGCCCTCAACCATCAGGTGCAGGGAGGTTGCCTGCGTGCCAAAGTGGAAGCGTTGATCCGCTGCAAGCTTGGTTGGTGAAGCGGGCCCAACAGAAGAGGATGCACGTCCCTGCCCCCTTGCAGCCAGCTCACATGCACCAGGTTCTAGAGATGTCCGTGATTGTGCTGGAGTGAAAAGGGAAAGCTAGTCAGGCGGACGCACTGTTCATGCATTCATCAAGACCGGCATGCAGCATGATGAGTGCTCACCGACGAAGCGGTCTTCCCCTGTGTGTCAAAGATGATCTCGCCAGGTTTGAACCTCCGCCACCTACACCGCCAGCATGTGAGCATTGATTCAGAGCGCCAAGCATCACTGCAGGTGTCCGCCTCAAGGACCACTCACAGTGGACACATGCCTCTTCCTGTCTGGCACCTTTCCAGCCGGGTAGACAGATCACACTTTCATGATGCCGACGGGAGATATATGCCATTGGAAATGCTGCGATTGACTGTTGGCTTGACGGCAGATGGGGTGGATAGACTTGATTGTAAGCCTCCGGCTGCGCAAGTGACCCGCTGCTCAAGTCAGTGTGGTGATGAGAAAGGGGCAGGACAGCCTGACCTGCCCAAGTCCAGAGCCTGCTTAAACTCCAGGCGGCCCATGCCTGAGCGGCGGTACACCAGGCGCCACAGCGCCTCGTCGTCCTGGGTGCGCAGCTTCACGCGGCGCTCCTCCCAGACAAGCCGCAGCAGGCCATGCAGATGTATAAGCCCTGCATGTTGCGTCAACATGACCACCCCAGAGGATGCTGTTCATGGGTCCACGGCAGGGGGTGCTCACAGTAGCCATAGCTTTTAGATAGGCTTGGGCCTCCTTACCGACAAAGAAGGGCCATAGGATCGCCCCTAGAAGCCAAAGATCGGGGGACACTCGGTCCCAGGTGCCCCAGGGCGGGAAATTGGTCAGAGCAGCAGCGAACAGGAAGACATATGCGGCAAATAGGTAGAATCGGAGCCAGAGCAGGTCTGTGCCGATAGCCGACATGAAAAACCAGGCATTGGCAAATGTGGCACATCTGCGAAAGCATACAACAATCAGCCATTACGAGACAGGAAGACCGCGGTACGGAGCATGGAGCATGACTGGCAAATGAAAAGGTTTCTGAAGTCTTAGGCTATGAGGGTCCGCAATGGGGGCGCACATCCCAACACCGTATACGAAAGGCATATTTCCACGTCAATTGGATTTTCCTGATGGCTCGGACTCCTCCCCCGATCTACCTGTATGACGTCTCTCGTACTTCAGGAGAGCACAAGAAGCACTTCGAGACAGTAGGACCACAACCTTGTCAACACAGTCACGCACAACTCACCAACAATGCTCAAAGCAATGGCCAAGAAGAGGAGGGATATCGCGTACCGGAGTTTTGGGTTTCGAGGCTGAGTCAGCAACTAACCCTTGCTAGCTCAAGTTTGTACTGTTGCATACACTCAAGGAAAGCCCTTGAAACCCCGTCCAGCAGGCACAAGTAATAATAAGTATGGTGTCCGCCCATGGTAACGGCATGAAGAATGGGTTGCACGGAAAGGGGGACGCGCCGAGGCCTGTCCCTTCCGGTACCATCCTCTTTAAGGTGCGTGATTTGGCATGCTTTCACGCCTCCTACAGAGATCCGACATCATATGCTCCATTATTTTCCGACGCCCGCTAGTGTTTGTCCTGTAGACCCCACCCTCACCGGCATGCCGACCTTGGTAGGTCATCAGGACAGGTTCGGGTTCGGGTTCCATTGAGTCTCGTCATATGCGTACTTCTATCATTCACATGCGATCTTTGCGCTGTTTCAGCAGCGTGAAGCAGAAAGCCCAAGTCTATAGTGGCGATTTTGCACTTTGACATGTCACATCCTTGGTGCGACAGAGGTAGGGTTCTGCAGCGAGCGCAATACGTCCAGGTTTTCTGTCGAGCTACTTCGGACAAAGATCTAAGTTTGGTCTACTGCAGGACATTGGTATGCTGGCCACCTTCAACGAGAAGGAGGAGGAAATTCCAGATGGGGCTATATTCGTGAAGGGGAACGTCATCGAGTGGGTCGGAAGCACTGCAGACCTGCCGGAGGAGTACAGCACTGCCGACGAAGTCATGAGCATGAAGGACCACCTCATTATGCCTGGCATGGTGGGTCCTTCCCGCTTTAAAAGCAACTGCTGAATATCTCCTCTCACCACAATTGCCTCTGCACTCCAGGATCTTACCTGACACTGGTGTTCCTGTGCCAGGTCAACACTCACCACCACATGTTCCAGTGCCTGACGCGCTGCGTCGCCCAGGACTCCTACCTATTTGGTTGGCTCAGCACATGCTACTCTGCGTGGGAGCATATGCAGGTGAGCTAAGCACTGCAGCCATAATTCCGCGGTTCTCATGCAGTGTCTGTTAGTCTCTGAGTGAGTGATGAGAGATTTTTAGATGTGGGCGCCAGGATGCACACCTTCTGAGCAAGGCTTGGTGCTCTACAGGCGAATGACATGTTCACTGCCTGCAAGCTGGCAATGGCCGAGCTGATCCTGTCGGGCTGCACCACATCATCTGACCACTTGTACATCTACCCCAACGATGTCACTGTCGGGGACAGCGTCCGCGCCGCAAGGTGAGGCTGTGCTGTACCTCCGCCTGGGTTTTTAATAAGTAACAGTTGCTGGTTGCATTTCGGAATCTGAGGGGAGAAGGCATCTGGCGTGGGCCAGGTGGCACTGACGATGTGAGAATAGGGATCTGCCAGCCCCTTGCACGATGTTCAGAATCCTTCAAGGCAAGGTTTGCCAGCACTGAATCATCCAATGTGGTACCTTCAAGCATACCGACAGAGATGCTGTCTGGCGGCGGGCAAAGTTCCAAGCGAGGTATCACAGAGGAGCTGTACTGTGCAATGGACAGCAAGAACGCCGATATGTGCCAAGGCCTTAGCATGTCAGCAGCGGATCATGTGGAGAGCTTTGTCCGGGCAAGTTCACATTGCATAGTGTTTGCTCGACTCCTTGTCACGTACACCATATAGACCTCCGATACATGTAGATCTTGATGACAAGTACTGCAAATGCACTGCAGGGCCATCGGAATGCGCTTCCACCCCACGCGCGGCGCCATGAGCCTGGGCGTGTCCAAGGGCGGCCTGCCCCCGGACAGCTGCTGCGAGGAGGAGGACGTGGCGCTGCAGAGGATGGAGGACGCCATCAAGGAGTACCACGACAACTCCAAGTGAGGCCATCGTCAATAATGTGCCACCTGTCAGCTCAGCAGGGGTCATCCCTGAGGCTTGTCCGAGCACTGCATGCCCTTCCCTCACCCCAGCTAGGAAAGCTCAGCAGCCTTCACTGGCCTTCAGTAGGCTCTAATGCACGTCTTAGCACGGGAAATCTGACAGGCTCAAGCACTGAGCTGAAGCTGTGCCATTTGTACAAGGGGGATCACACTGCGCAGGTATTCGATGATCCGCATGGTCCTGGCGCCATGCAGTCCGTTCACTGTGACCAAGGACCTCATGGTCAAAGCCGCTCAGCTGGCCCGCAAGTATGAGGGCGTACGCCTCCACACACATATGGCCGAGAACCAGGTGCCTACACAGTACCAAGCTCATCCACCTGAAAAATGCCTGTGCTGTCATGGTTCAATGACTCTTCCTGGTGAACGGTTTGTGAGGGACCTTCTTTGTTCCTTTTGCTTGCCTATGCTTCAAGGTCTGCGTCATGCACTGCATCAGTGACAGTCGTGTCACGGTATCAGTGACAGTCGTGTCACGGTATGTGTGACATGCAGTTGATAAGCTGCCCTTCCTGCAGGAGGACATCGATTTCCTGGAGAAGATGTTCAGCGCCCGCCCAAAGGCGTACATTGAGTGAGTTACTGGTCCACATCACGCCTGCAGGCTTCTTGCCGATGTAGGTGTATGGCCATCAAAATTCTGGCTTGAATCGCCATGCTTGACCTACATGAGCTGCAATCCTGTTAGAAGGCATTTGGACCATTCTCCGCAGCCGCGCTTCTTGTCTTGCTGTCTGGGAGAGTGCAATGCGCCAGAGACAAACTCAGAGCATGATCAGAGAGACCACGTGCTTGCCCGGTAATTGTCTGTGGCGCTGCATCAGGGAGGTCGGGTGGGACCAGGACGACGTCTGGTTTGCACACTGCTGTTGCCTGGACGACGACGACTGCAAGCTGTACGCGTCCAAGGGCCTGGGCATTGCGCACTGCCCCTCCAGCAACATGCGCCTGGCCTCCGGCATCGCTCCCGTAGCCAAGTGGCTCGACTCTGGGGTGAGCATGCTTCAGCTACAGCCTCCTACAGCGCGCAGTCGCGTTGTCTGTCTCTGGGTCCCCCTCTGCCAGTGCACACTCCTTCAGGCAGAGTAGCATGCGCAGTTTTCCCTTCGTGATGTCACGCCGGCAGGCTTGTCTAACGCCATGCATGGGTCCACACACAGTCATTCAGTCTGCTTTGGTATTCATGCGGCACCCCTCACCACATCATAGGAAAGCACACTGTCATGTAAAAGGGTCTGCCTGATATCCCTTGGACTGTAGATCAATGTGGGCATGGGCGTGGACGGGACCAGCAGCAATGACAGCGGCCACATGCTGGCAGAGGTCCGCCTGGCCATGTTTCTGCAGAGGGGCGGCAACAACCGCCTGGATGGTGCGCGCTAGCAATTTCTTGCTGTAATCCCTAGCCGGCCGTATGACATGACGGACCAGGTCATCACCTGGCTGCTTGCAACAATGTCAGGGCATGATACTAGAGTCCCATGGCATGCGTGAAATACCTGGGAGGTTCATGGTGGTGAAAGGAGTTTACTACCCTGCCAAAGTGTAGGACCTCCGGCGCATGGTGATTCAAGGCCTCAATCACAATATGGGCCTTGATGGGAAACACTCACATGGCAAGCATGTACTCAGGAAGAACTGTGAACTGAGGTACAAGTTTGTATGCAGTAAACTGCCGCAAGGTGCTCAAGATGTCCATCCACGGCGGCGCCAAGAACCTGGGCCGCACCGACATCGGCCAGATCGCACCTGGATTTGCCGCAGACTTTGTCGGCTGGAAGACCAACACCATTGGTGCGCCCTACAGCCCGCCCCATCTGCACTTGATTGGCTGCTCGCAGCAGGCCCAGCTCACCAGCAGAAGCGGCGCTCTCTGTGATCTTGGCTCTTCCAGCTTGCTGCATGCAGCACTCTGAGATGTAGCCCCATTGCACCTATTTCGATCCACCCCGTGCACAGCCCTGACCCTTGGATGCCTTCTGGTATGGCATCTGCATGGCTTCCCAAAGCAGGGCTTGACCCGAAGACATGTGACTGCAGGCTTTGCGGGGGGCCTGCATGACAAGGTCGCCAACCTGATCATGGCTGCGCCTTCGGTGGGCTGGGTCGACCTCAGCGTCATCAATGGTGACATCATTGTCAAGGACGGTGTTCTGCAGACTCTGGACCTACAGGTACTTACACTGCTGCTGTGCATGCAGCTTCTCCCCGAGCAGACATGGCCAGCATGTAGCGCATCAGTGCCCTCTCTAGAGGTGCTTGCCAGGGGATCTCATGAGCTTCTCATCCTTGTTGCATCACTTGAGAGCTTGCATAGGCCCGCAGCAAGTGTAAGTGATTGATGGGCAATTTGTAATGCTCCCACAGGCACATGTGTATCCCCTCGCTGTTGTGCAGCAACCATAGGACTCCTGGTCCATAGAGGCAATTGAGGCTGGGGCGCCTGCACCTCTGCTGAGTGATATGGCCTACCATTTGAGTGCCCCTGTGTGCTGAGCAGCTCTGATGGGTGCTGCAGGAGCTGATCAACGAGCACAACCAGTGCTCTGCCAGGCTGGTCAAGCATCTGCCCAAGGGATGGCAGTCTGGCATACCCTCCAACTGCTGAGGGGCAACACTACCCAGAGGCCATGCCAGCACCTTGTCACCTACCTCTTGCAGACAATGTGCTGATGTGAAGCGCGCCGTTGGAGCCCACGGCTACAGAGACAACATTCTCTGGCCTTAACAGCCTGCTGCTACAAAGGATACCCTGCAAGTCGCCTGACATGCTGTGCTCAAGGTCATTGAGCAGTTCTGTTCTTAGTTTGTAGGGCCCTGCACGTGCTGCGCTGTGCCTTTTGCAAACTGCGCCGGGGCTCTGCACGGCAAGCTCTGCTGCACAAACCAGAATCTTTCTCTCCTTTGGAAGCAACTATTTAGCCCTGGCTACCAAAGTATCTGCAATTAATGATCAGCCACACATGGGAGGCTGCGGATGCTTTGCAGTCCATTGAAGACAGCAGGCATTAATTGAGCACTGACATTTCAAGCCCCTGACATGACCCTTTGCACTTTTCAGCTGCCATTGCAGAGCTAACAGAGCTTTGCAGGCAATGCCTACCTGAAAGCAATGCTTCTCACAAGCAATGCTGGACCTTGCTGCTGCTGTGTACCCAGCGCAATGACGACAAGGACTTCATGTAATATGTTGAGTGAAGGCTTAAAGTGTTACATGTCTGGGAACTGTCAGTGAAGACTGCAGGTATGTGAAGACTGCAGGTTTGTCAGTGAAGCAGCAAGCTTGTCAAGGGGTTCACTGCACGGTGAAGCCCCTGACAAGCATGCCTTCCGCGAATGGCTGGGTTTGTAAGCCAACTGGTCTCGAGTCTCTCATTGCAACTGCGTAGCTAACGTGCTGACAATACTTGCCTGCACTTTGCCAATATTGTGGGGTCTCTTACATAAGCAGGCACAGTGGTGCTCCTATATCGGGCAACTGAAGTGTGACTGGAATATAGATGTAAGATCTTCTCTCCCCATCTCACACTGCACCGCGGTCTAGAACAATACGTTGCAAGGTGACACCACCTACCCCCTTTGAGATGTTTATCTCAATGATGACAGCGTCTTTAGCAGTCAATGCAAGCTGTATCCGCTAGTGGCAGGTGCCATCTCATCCTAGTCGCTGTGACTGGACTCAGTGCACATGGCAGGTATGTAGCGCAGTTGCAGGACGCCTGCCATCAAGCAGAACATGGCTGCCATGGACATAGTGCCTGCCTCGATGACAGATCACATGGTAGGTACACAATCTCAGGGCAGAAGGTTTGGCGTGATGCATGACAACCTGTCTTGCAAGCAGAGACAGCAGCTGCTGCTGTCTCGGTGTCTTGTTGCTTGAAGGGGCAAGCAGATCAATTGAAGGCCTGTACATCACTGACAGCGGGTAGCAGTACTGGATACCGCAGAGTCCACTCACGACGTTGCATAAGATTCGACGGACGAGACTGAGAAACCTTGTTGTCTGCACACCGCTCAGTCTACTCATGCTCGTCTCAAGTGAGCCCTCTAGTCTGAGTGTGTCCGGACCAGTGTACCGTGCCTTTCTTGCCCCTTCTCGTCAGCCCTCACTTATGGTGTGTCGGCAAGTATCAGATCAGCTTTGATCACTGCTGTACATCACTGTTCATCACGGTGTGGCCCTGCAGATCAGTAGATCTTGCATGTCACCCTCCATCCACGTCAGCAAGCGCTTCTAATCGTCAATCTAGAGACTTGTAGTTTTAGCGCGCACAAATTCATAGATCACGCCTTTTACGCAGCGCTTGGCTACTTGAAGGATCACTGCTGCCCTCAAAGGAGCGAGAGAGGGACTATAGCCGGAACTGACTTTTCTCACAGCACGAGGTCCGAGTCCGGCGGAATATTGTGGCATGAAGGGCGTGGCCGCGCTCCTGCTCTTTGCAGCCATAGGATGTCAGGCCGGCATAATCACGATTCGGACGCAGGTGCGCAGCCTCGGCCGGTGTCTCCTGCGTCATGGGGCAAAAGGGCTCGGCAGCTCTACAGAGCCTGCCGAGGGCTTCTGCTGCTGTCTTACTTTCAACGTGGGACAGCAAAGACAATGGGCGGTTCCTGACGGGCAAATGGGGACCATGACATAGCGAGCCGTGTCCCAAAGCTTGTTTCTCTGGGGTGTCAGTGGCATCCTGGTCATCAGCCTTTTGCGGGACACAAGGCAAGTCATGTACGGCCTTGACTTTACGTGCGATCGGATTTTTCCTAACATCTGAAGCTCTGACGTTCCTTCGCAGTCCATGCCTCAGATGTCATCCTTCCCAGGCAGCAGCTTCTTCCTCACTAGCTCTGGTCCTGGGATGCCCACAGAGACAGTACAAATGGACTTGGCGGGCAAGCCACAATCTTTCTCCAGCGTCTTCACAGACAGAAGCACAAGCTTCTTTGACTCTGGCTTAAGCACATGGTAACGTCCTGACTTATTTTCGTATCCTTGCCCTGTCTCATGATCTTCCTCTATGCAGCTATTGATCAGATCTAGGCAGTCCAGTGCCCCGGAAATAGCATGCAGAGTGCTTCAGATTTTTTTGCAGGGTGATTGCTGAGCTGTCCAATGCAGTAAAAACTGATTGTTGCCACTCTGGTGAGGTGTTGATGCATTGTTGCATTGTAGCACAGAAGTTGACGCCTCCGGCTGTTACATGCAGGCTAGAGCAGCAGATTGCGACCCTGGACCAGTTTCAGGAAGTGCTTGATCAGGCACCCAGGAAGATGCCCTGCCCAGGCATGGCGGCTGCCCAGCAGGCCAGCAGGCCTGACATGCTCACCTACATGGCCTCCTCGCGCTTTGGACCTGCCCTCCTCAGCAGCCTTGCAGAGCAGGTGGGACTCAGGAACAACCCGCTGACCCGTGTTGTGCAATGCTGAGCCCTATAGAAAGGATTCCTCTCAGGGAATCAGCAGGGGAACCCGAAAGCTTCCCCAGCATTTTGGGCCAGCATGCTCCTCAGGTACAAGGTGGAGTCATGTGGTCTATATGCAGCATGGCTTGCATGCTCTCGCCAGTGTGGGATCCTCACGTCTGGCACATGTGCAGGCTGCTCAGGATGCTGCCGATGCGGAGGCATGGGATGCGGTGGACATGGACGATCTGCAGCCTGGGGACTTTGCCGACTGGAGGGATGAGGCCTTTGCAGCTGATGGCAGCAGCACCGGGTTCTTCTCCGTGAGCAGCTTCGCAGACGAGTACCCCAGAGATGGCCGTGGCTTTGAGCCTTCCATGCTGGTGAGCACACTTCTTGCAAGCACTCCCTCAACTTCTGCTTAGAAGCTGCTCATGAAGGGCGCTTTCCAGATGTAGGTGATTGCGGCCATCTGTCTGGGATGTCAGGCGCGCAGCTCAACCCTGGCATCAACTGAGAGTTGGCTTGCCACTGGTAGTCTGACGCATTTGTGTGCTGCACAGGCCGAGGAGGATGCGTTCCCGATGTACTCCTCATATGTGGGGACAGATGATATCCCGACCGAGGTCCCTGTGGTGGAGGATTCCGATGGTCCTTCATGGTTCTTTGTGGTGAGCGCCCTCACATAGTTTAGCTCATCTGGGATCTGGCCATGACATGATGTATATGCATACTTGGACAATCAGCGTCTCCTGCCTCTGAGAGCCCTCGATCTGTCTGTCCTAAGGACGGGGTTCCACTATTAAGTCAGTGTAGGCGCGAAATGAAGTGGTGCTCTTGTTGCGTGCAGTTTCAGGATGGCAGCATCAACTGGGGCTTCATCCTCTTTGTGGCCCTTCTCCTTGCGGTGATCCCCTTGTGGTGCCACGTCCTTCGAGCGGCCGCCAGGCTGAGGAGGTGCCACAGGCGGCGCGTGCGGCGCTCCCGGGAGCAGTTCATGACCACGGCTACGGAGCCGCTGCTGGGCAAGGCGTACCTGCAGCCGCTGGCGCCCGAGAAGCCCATGGCTGAGAGGTCCTGCCCCATCGAGGTGAGGACATAAGTCTGCATGAGCTTCACAGCATCCGCCAGGCTTGCTGCTGCCTCGACTGCGGTTGGCGTGTCAGCGCTCTGATTGTGGGGTATATAAGATGACCCGTGCCACATGTAAATGCTTACTGTCACAGTCACAAACAAGTCAATCTGACTTTGTCATAGATAAGAATGTGAAAGCTTATCAGCTGTCTGCGTACAGGTGGCCAGCCAGCATGTGCCCAAGGGTGCCAATGACTACGTGACAATCGCCTATGTGCCGCTCAGGGGCGAGCAGTAAGCCGCTGCAGCCCTCCTGTACACTATGAGTCGGTTCACCCATAGCCAGTGGCACCTGCACTGCAGGCAACGCCTGGCACACCTGATGCAAATTGTCGGCCCGATCAGAAGGAAGTAGGATCTCTGAAACTGTCAGTGCACCAGGTCCGCAGTGACTCCTGCTTGTTCCAAAGTATTGACGCAAGACCAGTCACCTCAGCTTGCCAGCCCGGGGTTGCGTATGCAGTAGCAAGATGCCACATGGGTGCCTGTCCTGCAGCACCTTCTCTGTGTTTGATTATGTGCTTTTCGCACAATCTTATTTGCTGATGGCTCCAAGAGCGCCTAAGCTAAATTATTTGTTAGGGACAAAGAGAAACATGGGGTATATATACTGGAAGGTATCTTTCAGGGATGAGCAAGGCTCTTGGAGCATGAAAAGCTCTACAAATTTGGTGTGCCACTGGGTAATTGCCAATTGGGACAGCATATATGTGAGATGGACAAGAATCTCAACGTGCCCTGTGTCACACTCACAGAGCTATGGTGTCCCAGCTCTCTCTCACTTGTGAAAGGGCGCTCTTCCATGTTCCTCAAGGAGTGGCTGTAGATGTGCAGCTTGCGTTGCACGCCACTCAGTGACTAGTGAAGCACGCACGGCTGAATCCCTCAATTGTACGACTCAGCAGGGCAGATGCCGGACAGCTTCTGCGCCTCGCTTCCTGATGCCTACATTGGGTGAGGCTCTACAATGCTGATCCGCCCTCGGCCGCCGTCCAGGTCCACAAGCAGGTAGTAATACTGCCACTGCTTCTGCTCGTCCTGGTACATGTCTGCGCTCACTCTTCCCTTCCCGCTGGGCCCACGTGCTATGAATTGTACCTACAAGCAGGTCCCCCAAGATGAGTCTCTTGTGGACCACATCCTGTCTCGAAGTCTACCCTGTACCTCAGCAGATTGCCAAGCCTGCCAGTGAACGGGATTAGTTCACTAGAAGAGCAAGTGTGACCTTTTAAGTACTAATTGCCAGGCTGAGGTCCTGTGGCAGGAGGAACAGCTACAGCTCATGACTTCAGCTGAAACCCACGTACTGATGCGTGTGAGAAGCACGCTGCTGAGGAATGAGCGATCGGGGGCACACACCTGCACATGTTCCCGGCCGTTGCTGTCGCTGTACACCTTGTGCGGAATGCGCTGGCGGGCTGCCCGGCTGTGCGTCTCCTGCCCGTAGCCTGACACTGGCGTGCCGATCATGACCATGATCCTGGGGTCATCCCGCAGCTTCTGCAGGCTCAGGTTGAATGCCGTGTACTCCCTTGGCTGTATCAGCAGCTCATTGACCACAGCCCAGAGCACGGCCACTGCATTCATGACACATATGTTTTCACCTTGTTCTGGAAACTATCATGCCAGCCCTTCCTACTGTACATGCCTCCCCTGACTTCATGTCTCTAAGGAACTAATGCAGTATCTCTACGATGTATGCCAGCCCTTCCTACTGTAAGTGCCTCTCCTGACGTCATGTCTTTAAGGAGGTGATCCAGTATCTTCATGATGTATGCTGGCCCTTCCTACTGTACGTTCCTCCCGTGACATCATGTCTCTAAAGAGGTGACCCAGTGTCCTTGTGTGATTGGTGAGAATGTGTGTCAGATGCTGAATGCACTGATCAGCATGCACAGGTGGGATGTGCATGCCAACCGGGACTGACATTGCGCATATGTCCTGAGGCGCGAGCGTGGATGCAGACCTGCCATAGCAATGCCTGCGATGATAATGACTGTGTAGGACGTCCCCTCCACCACTCCCATCGGCCGCTGTGGTATCTGATCAGTGATGGCATTGATCTCTTCCTCATCCACAGTCAGTGCATTCTTGCCGTCCTTGGCAGCCCCTCCTTGCTGCTGCTTCGAGCCACTGCCTGCCTTGGAGTCTGGCGTTGCAGCAGCTGTCAGAGGTCTCACAGCAAAGGCTGCTTGGAAGGGGTGCTGCATTGGCATGCCGAGACTCAGGCACAGGAGGGAGACGCACAACAGGAAGGGGATGCATCTGACTTGAACGCGTGATGAAGGAGACCAGCTTAATATATTGTCACCTGCAGCCCATCGCGTTGTAGGAGCTGTGTCAAGATGTATGGCAAGGAGGAGCGTGCAGTGGCCTCCAGCCCCTGAGTGAGAGCAGATCCAGCAACAGTACGTAGCCCAGCGTTCTGATAGTGTAATGCGAGTCTGCATGCTGCCGCCGCTGCTCTCCCTCGCGACATGTCGGTCTCTGTCGAGGATAGGCAGTCACATCCTGATATGTCTTGCTTACAGCATCAATGCTGGACTTCCCTCAGAGACTTCCGAGTACTGGTGCAAAACAACTTTTGTATGCGGGGTAGTATCATACTGTAAATGGAAGATGCATAGGCACATGATGGTGACGCTTTGGCTTGCTGAGTCATCAGCATGACTTGATGTGGATCCTTTTGCTGCAAGAAAAAGGGGATATGATTGCTCTGCACAAGTGTTGATTCCATAATGGCAGACGCTACTGCATCGCATACGGGCCTGAGATTATGTACGTAAGAAAGAGTATCCATACCTTCAGATCGACTAATAATAGCAGAGGGAAAGACGTTTCAACTTGTATCTTTGACAGCAAAGGCGATGACTGTAATTAGTCTGGTACTCAGCGTCTTCTTCCTTTCAGTCTTAGGCATCTCTGCCGAAAGCATTTGGCCAAAGCCGCTCAACCAGGTTCGTCATTCACGCTAGATGGGCCAGTATCAGGGCGCACACTTAACCCCCTGAACACAATATGGCCTAAGCAATAGCTCTGTTGGATACTCGAGAGCATCAGCCTGCCTTCCAGAACTTCGATAACGGTGTAGTGAAGTACTGGCATTCTCTGCAGACGACAAGCAGCAGAGTACTCTACCTAGACATTGACAAGTTCCATTTCAAGTGCATTGGGTCAGACAGCCTTATTTTGCAGCGGGCGTTTGAGAGGTACGTCTGTGCACATCTGCAGTGCCCTCAATCCCTGGCGCAGCTGTCCTTCCCTGTTTACTCTGTGCTGCCACACGGCCATGCATATGAAGGCTGCTGGCTTGGCAAGATGCATTGAGCTGTGCTATGGTGTATGTCAGGTATGAGGACCTCATATTTGGGACACCAGCGCATGTCCCTCTCTCTGGGATTAGCATCGAGAGAGTGGAGGTTGCAGAGGAAGGCATACACAGACTGAAGGTGTATGTGGCCTCCAACGACCAGAGCTTGAATCTGCAAACGGATGAGAGCTATGCGCTCATTGTGTCAGCGCCCACTAGCACCTTAGAGGTGAGCAGCGCTGCGTTGCGCTCAGGTATTTGCGCTACACTGTACTTTATGAGTTCCCTGTGGACAACATAAGCCTAGTGCTGGATCTGTATCCATTTGCTCTCGCCCTGGATAGAATGGTGCAGCACAGTCTTTACCTTCCAAGGCACAGCGTATGAGCCAGCTGCAACTATGCCCGTGGCTTTCATTGTAGGATGCTCCCATTCTGGCTTCAGCCTTTCTTGTTTAGGTATTCGCCTTTACTATTGCCTTTGTGTGCAGGCCAACTCAGTGTATGGTGCACTGCGGGGCCTGGAGACATTTTCGCAGCTCATAGAGCGGGTAGACGTAGGGGACTGGGACGGCCTTGCAGAGAGCAGCAGCAGCAGCAGCAGCAGCAGCAGCAGCAGCGCAGCACAGAGCGCAAGACGTGAGACAGCCCCAGAACTTATCACATCCAGCAGGAGGCTCCTGCAGGACCAGTCCCTGCAGCAAGCAGGCCAATCCCAGCTTTTTGGGGTGCCACTGAGCGTCTCACTGAATACAGAAGAGGCCAGTGGTGGGCAAGCCCAGCAGGCATTTGCGGTTGCTATCGATGAGGTTGAGGATGAAGATGAGGAAGACAGCCGCTCAGATGATGAGCCGTCAGCCAGCCTTGACAAGAAGCACAGGCACAAGAAGCACAAGCATAAGAAGCACAAGCACAAGAAGCACCATGAGAAGCGGCACCGCCACAGCATGATGTACACTGTGAATGCCACAGCCATCTGGGATACCCCCAGATTTGCACACAGGGGCCTGCTCCTGGACACCTCCAGGCACTTCCTTCCGCTTGATGTCATCCAGGTATCGAGCCACTTCCCGTGGCATCTTTCCTTTGACAACCAATAGCATTTGCCACGACATTTGCCCTTGGTTGCTGCAGGCAGTGTCTTTGTGCTGTATTGCTAAGCTTCACCCTCTTCAGCAATCAGGCGCATGCAGAGCAAGTTCGTCACTCCGCGTCATACGGAATGCACAATGGCGCAACGTGCTCACTGTTTGTAGCCACATCGACTTGATTCAAAAGCGTTTCTGCAGGAGAATTTGGATGCCATGGCCTCCGTGAAGATGAATGTGCTGCACTGGCACATCGTAGACGACCAGAGCTTCCCTTACCAGAGCAACGCCCTCCCGCGCCTCTCTGAGTTTGGCGCCTTCTCCCCCGCCCACATCTACTCGCCCGGGGATGTGGCCGAGGTCGTCGACTACGCCCGAGACCGAGGCATCAGGGTCATTCCTGAGTTTGACACTCCAGGTGTGCCTCTGCTACAATTGAGATACCAGGCTCATGCCACTCCTGTAAGCATCTAAACCTCGCAGCTTATCGTGGTGCTGCTCAACAGTCCAGCTGGGCAAGCAGCAGGGAGCGCTGTGCCACCACTTTGGCCGGCCAGTGCATGCGTGGTCAATGTAACTCTTTTGAGGTGGGAAGCGCAGGTGGTTGAGCGTCGCTGCAAGCGCCCATATTGTGCAAAAGAAAATCTGTTGAAGACATGGCGCGAGGCATGGGCATTGGGACATTTATGTTGTCTTCCCACATTAGGTGGGCACGTATGATTAATAGAATGCCTGCTTGCTATCATGGATTTTGGGCTGCAGGCCACACAGCGTCCTGGGGCAAGGGATACCCCGAGCTGCTGACCGACTGCTACGACGCACAAGAGCGGCCGATCGGCGTCAAGGGTCCCATCAACCCGGCACGCAACGAGACCTATGCGCTGCTGTGGAAGCTGCTGCGCGAGGCTGCCGCCCTGTTTCCTGACTCCTACATCCATCTGGGTGGTGACGAAGTTCCCTTCGATTGTTGGCAGGTGACCTCCCCTCACACTCTTATATTAACAACAATGAACTCTCCTCAATGGAGTTCTGCAGAGGTTGCTGCAAGACCTTCTCTGCGGACCCTTACATCAGCAGACGAAGAGTGAGGTGACTTGATCATGCATACACGGCCTTGCACTTGAGGGGACTGCATTGTTGCAATGACCAGAGGCAGGCATGTGCTGAGAGCCAGATGCTCTGTTGCAGAGCAGCCCAGAGATCAAGGCCTTCATGGCGCAGCAAGGCCTCACAACGATAGCTGAGCTGGAGACGTATTTCGAAGGGAGGGTGCTTGGCCTTGCAAGGCAAGCTGGCCGCAACTACATCGTCTGGCAGGTCATACGCTCTCTTCCCCATCATCCATGATATGACACTGACATGATATGGCATCCCACTGCACAAACCTATTACTGTCAGCCATGCCATCTGAGAGGTGACTGTCAGAACGAAAATTGACTCGAACATCATGATTTGGGCCCTTGCTAAAGGCCCACATGGCACACCTTTCACTCGTGATATCTGGGTACTAACAACGCTTCACAAAGGCAGTCCCTTGTGTGATACTCCAGGGTCAGTGGGTGTCTCCCACAACCAGACGTGCACCACTGTATCCTTCTCTATCTGCGCTCAATTGTCCATAATCCCTGCAGCATTGTTCTGAAGCGTGGTGCAATGCTGCAGGAGATTCTGGACAATGGCGTGGAGATAGAGAGGGATACGGTGGTCCACGTCTGGAAGTGGTGGGCCGTGGCTGACGGCCAGGGGACCCTTCAGGAGGGTAGGCCAGGGGTGTGTGAGCTGTCCAAGGGGTGCAAGCCTGATCAGGCAGACTCCTTGACTGCCGGGGCGCCCGCGTGGGCTGGCGAGCTTGCCAAAGTGACAGCAAAGGTAGGACTTGCCGCCTTAAGGACAATTACGTCACATGAGAGCACTATCATCACCTGTCCTGGGGCGCATGTGCTTTGCTGAACATAAGAGCGACCGCGTAGGGTTGAAGTGAATCCATCCATGGCTGATGTGCCCATGCAGCAGTATATAAGACATGTGGTGGCACTTACAGAGCATATGGATGGTGATGTGACTCATTGATGCAGGGCTACAAGGCGTTGTTGAGCTCTCCATGGTACCTGAATCTGGGGATGTATGCTGATGAGGCTTGGGCCACTTACTACAAGGTGGAGCCTCTGGACTTCAATGCGACGCCTGAGCAGACAAGGCTGGTGATTGGCGGGGAGGTGAGGTGGCCTTGTTACCTTCAGCCAGATAATTTTCCAGCATCTCCATTGAACGACCATCCAAAGGAGCATTTCAGGCCTGAGCTAAGCGTCCCAGGAGGACTAGCGAGAGCAAGGCTGTCGAGGCTGCCCACAACTGTGCAGCTGTGGGTGTCTATGAATGGCATGGGAGACAGAAGTGCAGGCCAATGCACGGCTTGCACCCGATTGCAGCACGCAGTGTCATGTTTCTGACACGCCCTGCGCCCCTTTTGCCAGATGGCAACCCAGCATCGCAGGGCGCACCTTTTACCCTCCATTGCTGTTGGGTCATCCTCTGCTCTGCATGTCATGCTTACAGCTTGGACGCCTGCCTTACCATCAGCTATTGAAGCCCAACATAGTGCGTGGTGATTGGGAGAGGGAGGGAGATGATCCTGTGAGTGAATGCCATCTTGCTGCGCAGGCGTGCATGTGGGGGGAGTGGGTGGACGCCAGCAATGTGGTGCAGGAAACCTGGCCGCGCGCTGCGGCCATTGCCGAGCGCCTGTGGTCTGCCCGGAACGTCAAGTGAGCTGCTCCTGTGCATGGCCCAAAAAGCCTGAGCTCCGCAACTCGCATGCTCTTTGCTGCTGCTCTGACAAGACAGCATCAGTGCTCCATATCTTTGATGGAGGCGCCATTGTTGCGAGTGGCTCTGAGAGACACTGCTGCATATCATAGCCTCAGCAATCTCCTTGGTCAACGCCTTCGAGAATTGTGATGCCACCGTCAGGAGCACCAGCCCCAACAGGGGCACTGATCCCTTAGATGGCACTGAGATAGTCTCTGTCACTGCAGTGATGTGGATGAGGCAAGGCCTAGATTCAAGGAGCACAGATGTCGGATGGCAGCCAGAGGAATTGCAGCATCTCCCGGCACCGGTCCAGGCTTCTGCCCCACAGACTATGAAAGCATTAACGAGGAACTGTGAGATCACTGCCAAAGAGTTGCATTGACTGCGCAGCATGTGTGTGTTCTCCTGTGTCCCTGTTGACGATGAAGCCTCCTAGCTTTGCTGTGAGCTGCACAAAAGGCGCATAGCAGACCTGTAATCACTTCTGTACCATCCCAAGGCTAGCAGTGTGAGTTTGTCCCACAACACTCATGGCAGTGCACTGAGAGGAGTGTTCCTGGGGTTTCTTGTGTTTGTCAACTCCGGCGGCCTGCGCACAGCAGCGGTCAACACAGGACATCTGCACACAGCATAGTGCACAATGGAAGTCGAGGTGGGGTGGAAACGACACTGAAAGTTGTCAAGGCGCTCTCAGAATATGGAGCTGAGCCTGCCGATCTGATGAGCTGGCTGATGTTTTCCATATGCACATATCACGTAACCCGGGAAGAAAGAGGAGATGGGAGACGAAAGCCGGACACACTATCAGTATGCATTGTGTTCTTTCTCAGGATCCAGTACACTGTGAGGGACGTACAGCGTTATTGTAGGCATGCTATTGCTCACAGCAAGTCACTATGATCGTGTGCGCTGCAGTCATAGGCCAACAGGTACGCCAGCTTTCTATGCTCACCTCACATGAGCTGACGTTTTATAAGCAGCAACTCCAGTCCTCAGGTCTCAGTACAGAGTTCTACACTGACGTCAGGTGTCACCTGCAGAATAACCCCCTTTACCTTCAGACCCTGCAGCAAGAAGGAGGCGACAAATCTCTGCGATTCCACTATATGGTTCACTGCTCGCTGGATGCAGTAGAAGAGAGACGTGAGAGCCATATCCTGGTGAAGTATGAAACTGCAAGACACTCTGTATTCTGATGCCACGCTCATCTAGGACTTTTATAGCATTGATGAGAGATTGACAGCTCTAGTCTCTGCGCTAAAATGCAGTATATGCTTGCAGACTGCATCGACTGAGCAAAAGTGCCCTTTTATATGCAGTTGCACATCCCCCAAAGTCACTTGGGGAGCCATCAGATGCCTACCTGGGCTTGCTCTACCCCACTGAAGACTTCAAGATCTATGGGCAAGTCACTCACCACATTCTGTGAGATGAGCAAGGACAGGACAGGACTTCCATTGGCCTGAGCCTGCAAGTGCCTCTTTACGCTGGCCGGCAAACATCATCTCCTACTGACTGACCTTGCTCATGGCTCTGCAGGTATGTGAGCAACACGCGGGTGAAGTTCATCTTGGTCGTGGATGAGATGGTTCCAAAAGATGAGGAGATGCGCCTGGTGTGTCCCTCCAACATTTGGAAGTGGCATTTCGAGAGGTCACCATGATATTTGATACCTAGGCAACAGGATGGGGGCTGAGAACTTTCTTCCCCAGCTGATAGTGAGAGAACTGGGAGCCGAGCTGAGAGCAAATGCCCGACCTGGTGCTGCAGATATTCAGGAGGTTCCATACAGCATTTGTGGACGCTGTGTCCAACCCCTTTTACACTGTCAACACGGTGCGCTCGCCTCTCCTGCCTGCTGTGGGACTGCCACAAACTACTGGGCATGGCTGCCACATACTCAGGAGGAGTCTCCACAATATTGTGACGCAGCAAGAGCTGAAAGACATTACAGATTGTATTTTCCAGCCGATTGCTGCATTACTTCATGTGTAAGCCTGCTGCCATGCTGGAAGGTCTGGTAGGGCTCAAGATTGTCATCACTTGGCAGCAAAACAGCATTGTGACAGCTTTGCCTTCTCTGCAGCCTATCATCTCCCGGGGCTTTGATGCAAGCGTGCAGACCATAATGACCACGGTGTGAGCGAGGGGAGCGTCGGGATCCTCTGGCAGTCTGAAGGCAGGCTTACTGGAGGCCCTGCTCATGGGCTATGGAAGGCAGCGCTGTCCTGCCAAATTCATTCTGGAATGCATTATGGAAGTACAGTCTTTGGCAGGCTAGGTCTAGGGGGATGCTGAGGTCTGGCAGTCCAACAACAGTACGCAACTCAATCGCATGAGCATTCATGTCATAGTATGCAAGGCCAGCCGCATATAGTGCAATATACAGCAGTAGCAAGCTCATTCCAGGTCTGCCTCGCTTTTGGGTGACGCCAGGACTATTGCAGTAATTACAGGCCTCAGCTATTGCCATGCGCACTCAAATCGTCAGCTGCGCACATGTGGTCAGCATCATAGCTGTGCGGTGCATCTACCTACAAATCAGCTTTTTAATTCTATGCGGGACGAGCCTGCATCTCATAGCCAAGCCACACTATGTCTCTCTAAGGGCGCTATGCCTACCTGACCTTCAGCATGCATTCTGATGACAGAGGCCAACATGGACCTGGACAGGAGTAGAGCGCAGTGTATTTGCAATGCCAGCAAAAAGAATAGAACACTGCTGACACCATCAGCCTCACAGTCCTGGAGTGAGCCCGATACTGCCAGCTGCACGAACCTTATAAATCCCATTGCGCTCCCAAGGCATCTAGTGCTGGTATACATGGGGTGAGCTTCAGTCTTCCTCTCACTGTCGTCTTGCCACCAGATAGACATCATTGGGAGCAGGGTTAAGGATTGGACAGCATGCATGCACACAGCGCAGCTCAAGCCAGCCTCGGAGCTAAGGCAGCCAGAGCTGGCGCTAAGCTGGTCACATCTTGCACGGACGGCTTACACAGCCTCATCTCCTCGTGGCGCATCTCTGGAGCTGCTGTCTCCCTCCTCACCCTGCAGGCAAACACTCGGCCACTGTCAGGTCCGCATCAGTCCATCTCTCAGCCACTGCATCACAACACAACAAAACCGGGCAGCATTCCACGACACCCAGTGTGAGGCATCTGCACTACAAGACGGAGCGCGTCAAGGTAGTGGCGTCCGCCAACAAGGGAGCACTCCCAGTCAGGGCTGCTTACTATGCCCTGCCCTACAGGATTCCAGGGACTTCTGATCTGCCTCACCAGGTGAGCATCTGATAGCAGCGGCTCCTGCAAGGGAGGCAGAGCGCGGTTCATTGTCTGCGCCCTCCTCATGGCCCCAAGTTTTGCCTCAGGAATAGAGTCCAGGGTAGCGCTCTGCGCACTCCTCATCTGCAGGGCAATATCCTATTGAGGCGCTTTCCTCTGTTATACTCAAACGCAAGTTGCTGCTCCACTGCATTGCGTCAGGTACTTGTCATCTGGCAAGTCAGCACAGGTTCGGAAGTCATATCTCTGGCTCTCAGTAAGCAGGGCGCAACATTGCTGTGAGGCCGCGAAGTCTTTTGACATGGCCTGGACAGGAGAACAACTTTGGCCGACACATGGCGAGATGAAGGCATCGTGTGTGGCTGAGCACCTTTGGGGAGCCGACAACGGGCTGCCTTCCCGCCTGCGCTGCTGCGGCTGCTGCTGCATGGATGGGCATGGTGCCTTTGCCCTTGACTATCATGTTCCGCAGATGTGGCGGCAGACTCTTCAGCAGCGTCGCTGTGTTAACCTGGATATGCGCATGCAGACTATCTGACAATGCTGACAAGAGGAGCACGTGAGCAGACTGCATATGCAGACCACGTGTTCAGCAGGGACACGCACTAGTCACGGGAGCCCAGCACCCAGGGTGCACGGCAGAAAGATTCCAGTGATGGCGGAATATTCTGCAGGCTGGCAGATTTGCTGGCAGACTATACCTTCCACCATGTTACTTCCACTGGGATAGCCGGCGACCAGCTTCTTATGTAAAGGATCATTGTTGCCGGAGGTCGCTGAGCATGGAAGAGAAGTATAGAAGGTTATGACACCCGGCAGGATACCACTGATCTCCTTTTTGCCGCGCACCCTCAGCACCCCGCAAGCCATGCAGTGCCAGCGTAGAGCAGCAGCGCACCTTCTGAGAGCGCATGTTGTCCACAAACTGGTCGGTCTCATCCACAATCTCGTGCTGCAGCAGCTCCTCCAGCACATCCTCTATCGTGATGATCCCCACAGGCTCGCTGTGGTCAATGCTGTTGGCCCTCGATGTTCCTGTCGTGACTTCTGTGATCAGCCTGTTCTGGTCCTGCAGGTACACAGATCCCTGAGAGCTTGCGCGCCCCCTTTGTCCTGACATTGTCTGCAGTCGTGGGCGTCATTCACCTCAGGGTTGCGTGAAGAACAGCATCAAAGGTGAGAGTGCCCGTACAGTACTTTGGCAGGTGAAAGCAAACAGCCGGCACGCGCACTGTTCCCACTGAGCTCTGATCACCCTATCCGCCAACTGAACCAGCCCATACTTTTGCTGGCATACATAGACAGCTGGCATGTGCACTGTACCGATTGAGCTCTGATACCCTACCAGCCAAAGTCATCATTTGTGCCTTCCTTTCTGCAGGGACAGGTCCTCACCTCGCTGAGAGGCCCGTTGCTGTGACCATTCTCGGACACGACCAGGACGCTGCCGTCCTCTGTGCGCGCGGGGGGAGTGTCGGAGGCCTTCATCTCCTTGAGGGAGGCCGCCAGCTCCATGCTCTTGTTGGGGGACCCCATGCGGGGGGTCTCCGGCTGCGCGGGCGCCCTCAGCACTACCATGTGACTCCGCCCCGACTGGAACAGCGTCAGCAGGTCGTACCTGCACGCAGGCGCAGTCGCCTGTGAGCGCAAATTGCAGGAGCATTTCTGGCCATGTGTGGATGAGGTGTCCTGAGGCACATTGACACAGCGGCCCCAGTGGAATCACTCAAGATGACAGAGACCTAAAGACCATTGGGGGACATGGAGAATCCTCTGTGCAACTTCAGGTCAGCACCACATCTGCGCATGATACGCAGCTGCATTCTCCGTGAAGACAGGATACAGCGCAGATACAGCATGCCTGGCTTTGAGCGATGGCTGGGTGCATACATGGCGGTGTCTGCCCGCAGCATGGGCAGCGGCCGGGTCTTGAAGTCCTTCACAGTCAAGCCCTCCTCAAAGTTCACCATTGCCAGCTCCTTCACCAGTATCAACCCGATGATGTCCCTCCTGCATGCAGCGGAGAGTTGCATACGCAGAACTGCTATGCACCCCTAGAGACATCTCACTCGAGGTCTCGGCATAAACACCAAGTGCGCCCATTAGTTCTGACACAGTGCAGACTGTGGAAGCTCTCTCAAGGAGCCACATGCACATGTGACGAGCAGCCAACGTGGAGGCACGTCTTTCATATGAGCTGCAAGGTGAGTACCTGCTCCCTGCCCTGTGCACAGGTACTCTGCTGTGTCCAGAGGCCAACACCCTCTTCATGGTGTTTGCATCCAGCAGTGCATCGGATGATAGCATGAACACCTGCGCAGCGCTCGCATCACTCAGGCACATTACCCACTTCACTCTTAGCCCCAGGTCTGGTATACCTGTTATGTGCTGCAGATCAAGAGGCACTTCTCACCCAGCAGATCTCGCGACTCTCATGGTATACCCCCGTGTAGCCAGAGCAGAAGGGAAGAGCAGCCTGAATTGAGGATGCTGCAGGTCAAGACAGAGGAGCAAAAGGTCTGTGCAAGGGCGCATGGCATGCACCACACCTTATCTAGAGGCGTCATCCCTACAAACGCCTTCTTCTCCGTCATGTCCAGAGCCCCTCGGATGATGTTGATCTCCTCGGGTGACAGGTAGCCCCCTCCCAGCCCCTCACTCTGGAACTCTGTGCTGTGGATGTCCACCAGCGCCTTCAATTGCGCCCTCCTGAACAGAGCCTGCATGTGCGGCAAATCTTGATATCCTGCCACGGAGATGTGCAGCAAGGCTTGTGATGCTCCTGTCAGGCTAGGACATGGCCCTGCAGCGCGCATATGATGAAAGATGCATGTAGGCAGCAAAAGGGATATGAGGATCATGCGACTTTTCTAGCACCACTCAGGGGAAGAGTGTACTCACCCCATGCTCGCTTCCAAGCAGGTGATCGAGCACCTTAGAAATGGGAAAAGATACGATCCCCACAACCCAGAGCAGAATCCTCACAAACCACGCTGAGTATGCCCCGATCTGTAGGCCAAACCTGCTGCACAAGGCCTGCGGGATGATCTCCCCTGCAACATGCAGCCACTATGCCCTCAGGCAAATTCACGCTCGGACAGGGTGCTGGGATGTGCTCTCTGCAGACAAGATGCCGGGGAAGGCGGGAGGGCAGCACATTGACAGGCACATCGCAGGTGTGCATGGCTGCTGCAGGTCGTGCTTGTGGCAGAAGAGAGAAGGCTCACCAAAGAATAGCACTGCTGTGACTGACAGCACGATGGCCCACGTTGGGCTGACCAGCCGGTCCAGGAAAATGGGTAGGGCCTCCATAGCAGCAGCGTTCACAAGGAGCAGCGTCACCAGGAGCCAGTGAGGCCTCTTCAAGACCTGCAAGCCTCGCAGCTTTGTCATGTCAGACACACTGAGCAGCTCATGGGCTGAGAGAGTCATATGGGTGGGGATGAGCTGTACCGGAGCTATGCGCTGTGCGTGCTTTTTCTCTGCCGGAGTGCCGCTTCTCATCAAGACCTGCAGCGTATCACACGAAATGAGAAGCTCTTCTCATAGATGCCGCATTCGAAGTAATGGCTCACATATGAGAGTTGCAATTCTTCGGCGAGCAGTACGCCTTCTCGCTCCATCACATGTTTACATATCTCTCCAAGATAATCTTGCTGCGCTTCGGTGATACGAGGGGCTGGCAATGTATCTGATGAGCACATTTGGTACGAATAGTAAACCGGCCCACCTCGAGGTCGACAGCGTCCATGGACATGAGACCAAGCGTCAGCCCGCTCATCAGACCCGCCAAAAGGACCAGGCCTATTGAGATCAGGATGTACACCAGGCGCAACTGGGGTGTTACATCATGGGAGCCCTCTAAGAGTAACATGGCTGCTATTGTTCCGCCTGTGGCGGTCATCTGCTGCCTGTCCCCATAATCTAGTCTGTAATGCGAAGGGATTGTGACGCTTTGGTATACTACGGCAGAGCGCGAAATAAGCTCAAGCAATTTACATGATGCTCCAGATGGGCAAACGAGGTGGGCAGGCCACAAGATATGCTCCAGTATGCATCCGAAAATGCCTCAATCCATCTTTCCCATACAAACCGCCGCAATTCGACTTTCAACAGAAACGCAAACTTTCTGAGACTTTATTCACAATGGCGATGTCTACGTCCGCTATCGACAAGGCGTTCGCCGGCAAGGCGTTCACCAGCTCTCAAAAGCCCGCAGTCCGTGCACGCGTGTCCCGCTCCGCAGTGGCCTGCAGAGCATCTCAGGTGACCATGTACTCCATACATTGGCCACACAGAATGGGGTTTGCAGCTGGATCGCAACTGGTCTCCCGGGTCTCGAGTGTCGATAAGCACCGCTGATCGAGATTCACGTGTGGTGATTATTGGGCTGACGGCTGTTGTCGTTGGCCCAAAGCGATTTCGAAAGTCTAAATTGGGATCGTTATGCGGTTTTAACGGGCTTGCTGGCTCCTGTGACGTGTTACTTGAGCATGGCATGCCGGTACTCCATGCGTCTTAATGTGCAATGTGTCTTAGGGATGGCAGTATTCGTGCCACTGCGGCGGTCTTGAGATAAAATCAAAGCTGCAACCTGTCAACTGCACTTATCTTCCGGCGCTTGGTTCTTGTCCAGAGCAGCTACGCAGGACGTGCTCTGTTGTACACCTGAGATTTGTTGGCGTCAAATGGCGCCAGTAAATCTGGGGTTGCTGATTGCAGGAGAAGAAGAACGATGTAGCCTTGAAGGCTGCTGGAGCGGCACTCGGTGCTCTTGCCGCTGTGCAGCTCGGCCTTGCAGGTGTGAGTCAGCATCTTCATATCTAGCTTGAGGATAAGTCTCTGTAGAGCATGAGTTAACAGAGCAAATGCTGCGCCTGAACGGTGATCGATGCAGCTTGAGGTCTGATCGCCACAGTAGCTCTGGCAACGTCTCTTAGATGTCATGGACCAGCGCAGCAAGATTGTGCTGTGTTGAAGG
Source organism: Coccomyxa viridis (assembly GCA_963930925.1). Taxonomy (NCBI): domain Eukaryota; kingdom Viridiplantae; phylum Chlorophyta; class Trebouxiophyceae; family Coccomyxaceae; genus Coccomyxa; species Coccomyxa viridis. The sequence continues at coordinate 1,290,779 of CAWVOJ010000012.1, forward strand.
ATGCAGGAATGCAGTCATGATACATACCAGTGGCATTCAACAGTATCACATTGCAGGACCTGCTGCTGCTGAGATCAACTTTGACTCAGCTCGCTCTGGAGCGCCTGCCCAGAACAAGGAGGCTGTGAACCTTCCCAGCACCTTTTTCAAGGCAGGTGGGCCCCCCTTTGGGCCTGGCGAACTGATGTGTGGGGAGGCGTCTCTGTGACCTTATCATATCCGTGAGCATGTGCTGCCATTGCGGGGGACGTATCTCCCAATATGTATTGTCAACTGCGGCTCTGCTAAATGAATTACTGGCAATACATGAGGCAGGGCGGTCTTGCACTGACTCTGCAATAAGGCAGGGAGTGCAGAGCAGCAACCCGTGTTTGGAAACAGTGACCACCTGCAATTGTAAGGGACGGCACAGAGAGCCAGGTCTATGACATTTCTGACGAGACATTGCCTCGTTGCTTGCTTGGCTAGCACATAGACAGCCTCGGCACGCTCTGCATTGAAAGTTGTGGTCTGGCACAGGAGACACCCTGCAGGAGAAGCTGGGCTTCACTGAGGACGCCGACAACCAGGGGAGCAAAATTGGCAAGCCCAGTAAGCACCCGCCCCCCCTGCAGCTCTGATGACTACCGACCGCAAAGCATGCATCCACAGCTGTCTTTGACCCCACTTGATCGTGCACTCTGAAGGCTGTCAGTGCCGACACAATGGCATTGACACTGCGCCGGCCTTCCATCTGAGCACAGCTGTATACGCGCATGTTTGGGTGCCTGCACTGCTGATTGTATGCTCCCCTTAGCAGGCTTCTCGGACGACGCCACTTGATTGTGCATTCTCTTGACTGCCAGTGCCAACACAATGGCGTTGACATTGCCTCGGTCCTATTTGAGCACAGCTGCATATGTGCATGTCTGGGTGCCTGCACTGCTGACTGTGTGTTCTCATGTGGCAGGCTTCCCCAACGCCAGCCAGGAGGATTTGAAGATCGAGAAGACCGCCAAGGACACGCAGAAGGGCCTGGAGAAGTCATTCCAGAACATCACTCCCGACACCAGCGACCTCCCCAACCCCTTTGAGGGCGTAGGCACAGGCGCTGGCAGCATCGCCGACAAGGTTTGCATCAACCTTGCATGCGTCTCCATGTCGACATACCTGGAACCTTTCTGCTTCAGCTCTGGGGTTGTCCGGTGCATGGATCCTGTTCAGGCTTACGCCCTGTCATGGCACTAAAGTCAATGCAGTTACCGCCTGACACCACAAAGCTATGCCCCCCCTAATTCGCCTGATGTTTTCCCCCTTCTGGGAAGAGCGAGCACTGATCCTTTGCAGCTCGTGCTACACTCAGCGACCAGGCATGGGGAGCAACCGCAACCTTGACTGCTGCTGTGCTGTGGAGACATTTCCATCAGAGTGTGATGTATGCAGACCAAGGGTGCGGCTAAGGATGTTGGCAAGAACCTGGACCCCAGCTCATCCAACCTGCCCAACCCCAGCGCAGCAGCTGACAAGGCTTCCGGCGCCATCAAAGGCCTGGTCTCTGGCGCAAGCAAGGGCACCAAGAATGTGTCCCTGGACCTGAGCGAGAACATCCCCAACCTCTTCAAGGACGTTGGCAAGAATGCCGAGAAGGTTTGCACCAACTTCCATGCCATTCGGCCTACCTGAACTGTTCCTGCAGGTGCTGAGGGGGAAAGGGCAGCCTCCAGTTATAGTTCTTGCTCATGCTCTTTGTTGTATCGGCTGTGCCATGCTGACATGGCTTACCATGCCTGCCTTCATTCCTCAGCTGCCGGATGGTCTATGCTGCCGTGCTATTGGAGGTGCAGGTCTGATGTCTGGCTGCATGTGCTCCTTTTGGCGGGCACATGTGGAAGCTTGGGACACATGATCTTGGAGTGCGCTTGTTACACCTGCAGTGACGCCTGATGTTTGCAGGCCAAGAGCGGCAACCCACAGGACATCGGCAAGAACGACCCACTTGCAGGACTCCCCAACCCCGGTCAGGCTGTCGATGCCGTCAAGGGCCTGGCAGGCGACGCCAAGCAGGGTGGCAAGAATGTGGCCTCCGACCTGAGCGAGGACATCCCCAACCTCTTCAAGGATGTTGGCAAGAACGCTGAGAAGGTGTGCATTCACTGACATGCCTGTATACTCTGCCCGCCTGAGACCTTTTCCCTCCACTGATGTTAGAAGTTGCCACCCAATCGAGCTGCAAACTGTCTAGCTTGTGCCTGAGCTCCCTGAGGGCACAGCCACAGCCCTGGGAAAGCCTGGGACTTCACAGAAGGCTCTGAGCATTGTCCAGTAGGTGCCCATGACCTGACTCCTGCGTGTGGGTTAAGGACCAGTGTGATCCCGATGTACACTCCAAGATGATAGGATTACCTACGTGGCCATGTCTCTGCAGGCCAAGAGTGGCAATGCCCAGGACATTGGCAAGAACGACCCCCTTGCCGGACTCCCCAACCCCGGTCAGGCTGTCGATGCCGTCAAGGGCCTGGCAGGCGACGCCAAGCAGGGTGGCAAGAACGTGGCCTCCGACCTGAGCGACCTCCCCAACCCCTTCGACAGTGCCGGTGCTGGCAGCATTGCTGACAAGGTCTGCGTCTGCTGCCCTATCTACCACATCTGTTTTTTTCGGCATCTGCTGAAGGGCGGACCACAGAGTGGTATGTTGCGCTTGTTCGCTGTGCTGGCACTGGCAGCCCTGCTCTTGGGGCCTGCATCAGCTCGCATGTCGCATCACTTCACTTCTGTCTGCCTGAGATTTGTATAAGACCCTTTTTCTCCTGCTGAGGGGTGCCTGCTGAGGGGTGGCAGCATGTAAAGTAAATGAGGATGCTGATCGGCAACCTGCTCAGTAAGACATGATGCACCCCTCGGCTTGTCAATAAGCAGCCAAACCTCAGGCTTGTTGTGCTCAGGAAAATCAAGCATCCTGCAGACAGTCCTTTGCATGAAAGGAGCTACAGCCAGAGAGTCGACAATCATCGGAATGACTGTACCATCGCTGCAGAGAATCTCATCAAGACCTGATGCATGCAGGCCAAGGGCGCTGCCAAGGATGTTGGCAAGAACCTCAACCCTGGCTCCAACAACCTGCCCAACCCCGGCGCAGCAGCTGACAAGGCCTCTGGCGCCATCAAGGGCCTGGCCTCCGACGCAGGCAAGGGCACCAAGAACGTTTCTCTGGACCTGAGCGAGAACATCCCCAACCTCTTCTCTGACGTCGGCAAGAATGCTGAGAAGGTCAGCATCGGTTCCATAACTTGAATTCCAACCGATCTGACGATTCGGCCCCTGTGTGCTGAGCTGTGCACTGCACCTGATGCAGTCACTGCATCTGCTCCTGCATTCTGATCCATATGATCAGCCCCATCCCTTGTCTGTGGTGTTCTGCAGTTGCCAGATATCCTTATGCCTTAAATGTGTGGGTTTATCTCTGACTGCCCGTGCTATGTTTGGGGCCATGTGGGGAATCTGGTATGTGGTAGTCAGGGAGGTGTCTAGACAACAACAGGTAATCCTGATGCTTGCAGGCTAAGACTGGCCGCGTCGATGAGATTGGAAAGAACGACCCCCTCGCCGGACTGCCCAACCCCGGAGCAGCAGCTGACAAGGCTCTTGGCGAGCTCAAGGGCCTGGGCGGAAACCCTCTGGAGGGCCTCGGTGACAAGGTAGCAACACCATTACTCCCCTCTCGTGCTGCTAGTGCTAAAATGACTATTGCTGGTGCAGTGCGGACTTCCCCGTGCAAGTCATGCGTTGCCCTCTTGGGGGGATTGCTCGTGTCTTGTGCCTATATTCAGGTAGCGGATCGGGTTGGTTTTTTCAAGCTTGCCACTCCCCCCCCCCCCCCCACAGAGCAGGAATGTGGCTTGCCTGGTATGCACTTGGCTGTCAAACTGGTACGCGTCTAATGTGTTCAGTCTTGTCACCTCTTCATGCACGCAGGCCAAGGGCTCAGCTAAGGACCTTGGAAAGGGCCTGCCCGACCCCAGCGATGCTGCTGACCAGGCCAAGGGCCTGGCCTCTGACGCCAAGAGCAAGGTCAAGGAGGAGGCCAACGTAGCAGGAGATGTCAGCGACCTGCCCAACCCCTTTGATGGAGCCGGTGGCATTGCTGACCAGGTGCCCATCCTTCTCTTGTTAACGATGCCCAAACAGGCACACATCTGGATATCCTGTGCCAGTGCACCCTACTGCACAGGCAAAGACTCCCGTGCTCATGAGGATGCAAGGTAGCAAGGACTGCTTCGTAGAATGCAACCTAAGGTAGGAAGGGGCGGATCCAAGAGGGAGAATTGAGCTCACAAATGTTGCGCAGGCCAAGGGTGCTGTCAAGGATGTTGGCAAGAACCTAAACCCCGGCTCAAACAACCTTCCCGACCCCAGCGCGGCCGCTGACAAGGCAGCTGGCAAGGCCAAGAGCCTGGCCTCTGACGCCAAGAGCGCCGTGAAGGGCTCCAACGTCTGAGTTGCAACTCAGTTGGATGCCGGTGCTGATGATTGCAAGAGCTCTAGCATGCTCTAGCATGCGCATATGGAAGTTTGGCTAAGTAATATCAGCGCTGATGTCGTGCAGTGAGTGCAAAGCATACACTGCATTGTGCTTATAGTATACTGAGAGACTGGCTGGCCTCTTGTTTTGAGGGAGTATGCATGTGTACAGATTGTTTGGTACAGTTCAGCACTACAGTCTGCCCTGCACTATTGGGACATGCCAGGCATGTCATGCATGACATTTTCCATCAGACCTGCCCCTCAGAAAGCCACGGAACAGCAGAGCGTGAATGAGCAGGACTTCCAGGAGTGCTTGAAGTATCCTTGGAGGGCTTTGTGCATATGCTTGCCTCACGTCACTCTGGCATGATTTGGTATGAAATATGTAAGTCCAGACGAATTAATCAGACACATGGGTAACCACCTTGGCCAGATCACTTTGCCATTAAGCTTTTCACTTCACTGTGCTGTAGCATGCGGCACCTCCCATCTACAATGTCTTGATCTATCCACTGACGCAATGCCAGAAGTCTTGACGAGTCTTACTGTACAGAGCCTTCAATCCAATGTTCGTCCAAACAGTAATTCTCCTCCTCGTGGCATGTCCTGTCCTGCCCGACAGCAGTGTGCCCTACTTGAGCAAAGAGCGCACAACAGACTTGATGTTGAGGCGCTTGAGGTCCACGTAGGTCTGCCCGCAGCCCACAAACATGATGGGGGCGCCTGAGGTGTACACCATTGACAGAGCTGCGCCCACCTGTGCATAGACAGGGTTGCCTCAGTACTTCAGGCATGAAGCTTCAGAAAGCTTTGACAGATGCTTAGGCTTTTCTTCCAGAAGCCATGCATGAGCACGAAAACTGCGACACAACAATCCCAGTCGTCAGCGTTTGTAAGAGCCACACCCCACTTCACAAGGCTGGCTTGATCTCCTCCAATTTCCATGCTCAGTGCGTGCCCCACCTTGTCATCGATGGTGTCAAACTTGGTCAGCAGGATGCCGTCGATGGTGTGCGCTGTGGCGGCGTCCTGCGCCAGGTCTGCCAGGCGCTGGTTGAACTTGGTGAGCTGGTCCACGGCATCGTTGCCCACCAGAGCCTCTCCCACGAACAGCACCAGGTCCGGGGAGTTGACCACGATGAGGTTGCTCAGCGCCCGCATCAGCGGCTCGTTGTCCTGCATGCGCCCTGCACCGTGCCATAACCCCTCACCTGCTGCCCTCTCTCAGACAACCACAGTAGCAACCCTTCCAGGCAAGCCAGCCCTGTTTTCAGCACTGGGCCAATGAGAGGTGCTTCTGGAGCTCCAAAGGCTCTAGCACAACACTTCTGCAAGGCTTTGTATTGACGTCAGTAGGCATCCCTGTTCTGCTGTCAGTTACATCAGGTGACACCCCTCCATCAGAGCTAGCACATATCCCAGCAGTTAAAAGACCTTGCATGGCGGTATATTGCAGGCCAGCAGAGGGGCAGACCGGCAGTGTCCACGAGCAGGACGTCCTTCTTGTTGCGCTCGGCAGCGCGCTGTCCCTCGAAGGCCACCTTGGCGGGGTCCTTCTCGTAGCCGCGCTCGTAGAGAGGCACGCCCAGGCGCACGCAGTGCGTCTTCAGCTGCTCCACGGCCCCGCTCCTGAAGGTGTCGCACGCCGCTATCATCACCTGCGCTCAGCACCACTGATGGTGTTGTAGTTGCTGACAGGACAGCACAGCTCAGCATTGCAGTCGCTTTCATATCATCTGACAAGTACCCTCACAAGACCTGCTCTACAAGTCCTGCTCTACACTGCTCTGGCTGGCGAAAGCCCCATGGCCTTTCACACTGCCTCTGCCAGATGAGAGCTTGCAAGCAGCGCAAGTGAGCAGAGAACAAGGGTATGTACAATGCCACTATGCACAACGGCCACCAGTGGCGGCACGTGTGTGCACATGCAGCACAGGATATGTGGGCTTGACCTGAGGAGGGGAATACTTGCAAGTTTTGGCCAGGAGAGCCCTACCGAGATGTCCTTCTGGAGGAGCCAGTAGGCGACCTTGGCCAGGTTGGTGGACTTGCCGACCCCGTTCACACCCACAAAGACGATGGTGTACGGCTTGCCCTTGGCCTTGGCGGCCGCGATGTCCCGCAGGATGTCGATGGAGCGCTTGGGCGTCAGGATGCGCGTCAGCGCGCCCTCCACGGCCGTCCTCACGGCCGAGGAGATGCCTGTGAAGCCGCCCAGCTTCTGCCCCACCAGCCCCGTTGCCACAGACTCGCACACCCTGCACGCAGCACATCTTCTCGGTGCAGGGTATCAGGAAGGTCTCCCGCAGGATGTGCAGGAGTGCTTAGGTGTTCTCCACGGCCGTCTTCACGGCCGAGGAGATGCCTGTGAAGCCGCCCAGCTTCTGCCCCACCAGCCCTGTTGCCACAGACTCACACACCCTGCAGTCATTGATACCTCCCTGATCAGTCTGGGACTTAGGTGCTGAGCGCAGATGCGATTTGGTCAATCAAGTGTCAATTCCTCAACAACCACTGCACAGGGAGTCCAGCCCTGACAACAGTAATTATCTTTCTTAGCGCGCCTAGCAGCATCTGGAGTAATATTGGATGCTACCAGCCCTATTGCAAGGCAGACACCTGCTGGCTTGAGCAGGAGCTTCACCGGCACCAATCAGATCAATTCGCAAGTCTAGGGCAATGCTTGGGCACTGTCAGCAAGCATCCTATGGATACGCTCACAAGTATAGAAGAGTAAGATGCTGCATTTCTCACTTCTCGGCAATGTTCTCGGCCACGTTGCGCTCCATCAGGCGGCGCTTGAGGTCCTTCAGAGCCGGCTCAATGTCCTCACGGGTCAGCGCGGCCGTGCCCACAACCGACGTCTTGATGCTGCGCACCCACGAGCTGAGGAAGCTGCTGCCCGCCTGCCCATCCGCCTTACCCTGCTGCCCGGTGCCAACTGCCTCCTCATCCTCCTCCTCGTCATCATCATCTGCGAAAGCATACTGTCTGTATCACATCTGAAATATTTAGCTCTTACTCCCTGAGGTCTTCAGCAGATACACTCTGGAAACCAGCATCCATGCAGGCACTTTGCAGATGCAGATGAGTGACAGCCGTCACCGCTGCATGGGGAATACACATCGCAATGTAAGGCTTGGCACTGTAGCCCGCACAGTAAGTCATGCGCAGGGAAAGGCATAATGCTGCAGGCTGTACCTTCCTCCTCATCGTCAAACTCATCCACTCGGGACTTCAGCGTCAGGTCTGCCAGGGGCTTGCTGAGGTCCAGCTTTCCCTCTGCAGCCGCCTCCTCGTTGTCCTTCTGGGAGTAGTCCAGCACCGTCTTCTCATCACCATCCTTGCCCCACTTCCGCGCTGCCTGCACGAAACTTCCGCTTTACCGTCTGCTTTCGACTATACCGAGTGCGGATAAACCTGTCCAACCCATACACATAGGCCTGAATCATCCCTAAGAGAGCTGTGGTTGCCTGGTACACAGGATCCCAGCACAGTGCTACTGCACCCTCTCTAAGGGAGGTCAGCTCTGGAGTACGATGCACTGCTGATCTGGAAAGAGCTGTGCTCATTGCCTCCTATGCAAGGCTGAGTCCAAACCAACTTCGCCGCCTTTGAGGAACTCGAGACAAGAAGCGCTCCAACTCAAACACTGATATGAATATCGTATCAGTCTGCAAGCCAAAGGCTTGAAGTATTGGCCTTCTGGTAGGTGACACCCGTCAGCACACCTTCTGCTTGGGCTTCTTGACATCACCCTTCTTTTTGTCTGCGCCCTCACTGGTGCCTTTCTTGGCGCCCCGCTTGGGCCCCGCTCCTGCCCGCTTGCCCAGCCTGCCCTTGATGTTGCTGACATCAAAGGCTCCATCCTCCTCGCTTTCCTGCTTCTCAGCATCCCTATCATCGTCTCCTGCATGGGCATCATCGATTTCAGCCATGCAAGGCTTGTCAGATCCAGAGAGGTAGAGCTGCGCTCCTCAGCTTCTCAGAGAGCTGCCTTTACTTGTCAGAAGATGCCAGCCTGTGCCCAGATAAGTATGTTGGTACACCAGACTACACTGCCAGGGTATAGCAACCTGGCTACCCAGAGCTGCTCGAGGCTCTTTGTAGTAGCTTAGTGAGAAGGTCTGGGGATGGCATCATGAAGCCCCCGGCCCCCGCGCTGCCAGAGTATGCATAGTAAAGCCTGCTTGTGAGGACGGTGATACCTGAGCTGTCAATGTCGGTGGTGGTGACAGGAGTGACCACGCCGTCTGCAACCGCCTTGAGAGGGATGCTGGCATCGCCGTCAGCGTCCTTGCCCTTTTTGCTGCCTATCTGGTCGCCCCCAGCTGCTGCCTTGTTGCCGCCCTGAGCAGGTGCCGCAACCATTTGAGCATAGAACATAGTGCACATGAGACACTACAACCCGCATAGGCAGCTTTGCACGGCCTAAGGCCTTGCCTCCCAAGGTGCTATCCTGTCTAGTGTACAACCGGGATCATGGATCAAAGCCACACAAGGACGTTGCTGGCGCTTTTGCAAGCACAGTTAGCAGAATGCAGGCTGCTTGCGCCGCTCCAGGGACTGCGCAGGGATAGAGCAGGGAACGCAGAGGCAAGTCTCATGGCGGTAGATGTGGCACCTTCCGGCTTTGTACAGACTGGCCGCCGCTTGGCCTGCTCTTGTTCGGCGAGTCTGCAGCGGCTTCCAGCTCAGCCCTCGCCTTCTCAAAGCTGTCCTTGAAGGCCGGATAGTCATGCACCTGAAAATGACATTAATTGGTCAGGTCTGTGCAGCTCATGCTGTCCCTTTCGAAACTTCGCCTTGTCCTCGTGCATCTTGATATCAAGTCAAAGTGACTGAGAAGAGAACAGACGACCCGCAGAGGATGGTGCAACTACCAGCAGAGGCTCCTCAAGTCAATCCCGGCAAATGCAAGCATTACCTGGGGGTCGTAGTGGATGACAAATTCTGCCTTCATCCGCTCCAGCAGCTGATCCACGTACAGCAGCTTGAGCGCCTTCTGGTACACCGCCACAAACACCAGCTCCAAGCCCTGTCAATTCCGACACATCTCAACTACTGAAGGGTATTGAAGATCTTCAGTGAATGCCTGGAACCACTCTGCTCTGCAGAACAGTGGTAGCAGCCCAGCAGGGTCCTGACGGCTACATGGGAGTTTCACAGTTTTGCAGCGCTGCTTCTCGCAAGCGCCTTATTGAGGAAAGGCAGAGGAGCACTTACATTGTGCATGGTCCACTTCAGGCTGTATGGAGACCCGCTGGGCGGCGTGTATGTGAAGCTGCTCTCCCCGGAGCGGTCCTCCAGCAAGCAGGTCCTGATCAGTGCATCCACTGGGTTCCCTCTCAGCCCTGAGCCTGAGACTAGGCTCCAGGTCCACAGCAGTGCACCTCCCTTCGTGAAGATGCAGGCATACTCGAGCATGCTGGACCACCTGCAATTAGACCAGGAACTTTGTGAGAGGCATAATGAAGCAAAGGGCTGTGCCTGTGACAGTACTGTGGAACATGGAGAGCACCGCAACAACCCTCGGTCTGGTGAGGGCGACAGAAGCCTGACATGCAAACATGTAAACAGGATCGACATGTGGAAAAGCCCTGCTCCGCCTGCCCTCCAAGTGCGAGGTACACAACGGTGTGTCATAATCCGAGAAAAGGCTTACACAATAAAGCAACAGAGGAGCCTCGAACCTCAAACCCCGATGCCAACCTCCGGAGGCTCTTAACAATCCATCCGAAAGAGCACAGTGTGACTCTGTCACTCTCTACCTCGGGGATACTTCAGGGAGGGAGAGGCCTGACCTGTGCCCACCAGATGAGCTTTCCCCAGATGACGCCGCGTACACGTCCCTACCTTTATTAGACACCTTCTACAGCTGACACAGTGTGCGTACCACGAGGAAAGGACTTAGCGCTTCCAGCTCAGTGGCACCAGATTCACAACGCACGGAAGCTGGCATGCAAATTGCAGAAAGGCAGCTGGAAATTTTTTGGACGCCAGCATTGCTGAGTTCTTTGAGGGTGTACATGCCCTTAGTGATCGCTATTCCTGACAAGTATCGCCGATGAAGTGGCTTGCTGAAGACGTCGTGTACCTGTCTTGCGCAGAGGAGATCAGCAAGGACTATGTGCTCTACAAAGCTAAAGAGAGTCAGTTCAGCATTAGCAAGCCATACCAGGCACGAGAAACACCTGTCAATGAGGGCTCAGACTCGAGACCCGGCCAAGACTCGTCCGAAGGCAGGCATGAAGAGGATGCCTCTGAACCAGCATCAGACAAAGCACAGCCGGCCAGTACTAAGAGAAAGCGCAATGTCATCACCAAAGATGCAGTGCGAGCAGCAAGAGAACTCGAGGCTCAGCAACGCCACCAGGGAGTCCACGAAAACTTGCTTAGGGCACACAAGCTGTATTTGGCACATCAAGCTCAGCAAAATGCACTGAAAGCCACCAGCAGAGGGGTTGCAACAGAAAGCTCTGGAGACTCCCTGCCATCAGAAGCAGCTCATGGAAAGCTCGACCTTATTGTGCTGAGTCTTATGAAGCGGGCAGTCAGACCGGAGCTGACAGTTGAAGTTGACGAGAACTTGGTGAAAACCACTGACTTACTCGATGAGCTTAACTACAACTCTGGCGATGAAGAGCGTTACGCAGACGCGGCAGAACTTGCTCTGGTGTTGCCTCCCAGAAGCAGATTCCTGATAGCTGATATCACCCGCCTGAAGCCTTTGCTCTCAGGTTAGCGCGTCCCGGTTCCCTGCTCCTATCCCGATACATGCTCACCCTGCTAGGCGCACTCCGGCCTGTCTCTGCAAAATCTCTGTGCTGTAGATGGTGTCCTGAGGCACAGACTTTGACCATCTTTCCTTGGCTGCAGACTGCCCAGAGCAGGGCTTTGACTGTGTGGTCATGGATCCGCCCTGGGAGAATGCGAGCGCTCAGCGCAGCGCTGCATACCCCACTCTGCCCTCCAGGAATCTCCTGGGCATCCCCATGAAGCGCTTGCTTCATCAGGTACGGCTCCAGCACTCATAGCGCAGCTGGAGGAGATACGACGTGACCAGATCATATCCGAGCTCATCTGATGATCACTGCCCAGCATAATGAGACCTTCTCTGCAGCAGATGCACTGTCAATGACATCCGACAGGACATACCAGAGGCCCTTTGACCTCATTCTAGAGAATGCGTCTACCTAGTCAAGTGTGATGGATGCATAGAAGGGATACTGAGAGCTGACAGCGTAGTGCTCCTGCGGGAGGTAGCAAAGGGCTTAAAGGTCTGACGTTGGGGCTGCAGGAGAGGGGTGTGCTGGCGCTATGGGTGACCAACAGAGAGCGCCACCGCCGCTTCATTGATGCGGAGCTGCTGCCTGCGTGGGGCCTGCGCCATGTGGCAACCTGGCACTGGCTGAAGGTCACCGACGATGGGCAACTCGTGTCTCCTCTGGTGCTGCTCCATGCCGCCACCTGAACACTGAAAATGCCGCTAATTCATTGACCAGCCCATGCACATTGTGAACAGCAGGAAGACCTTCATGAGGCATACAGGCATTGGGGAGGAAGCAGCTATTGCGAGTTGGTGGCTTTGGTGCTGCGACAGGACTGTAACTCTGGTCATTCTGCTGTGCAGGAGACTGCATACAGGAGGCCGTACGAGGTGTTGCTGCTCTGCCAGCCCCTCTCTGCTGCCTCAGAGGCAGCAGCTCTTCAAGGACATGATGCAGCAAGACATGAACATGCAGAGAAGCCTCCTAAGCAAGTCAGCCACAGCGCCCAGCAGCCCAGCAAGCCTCTGCAAAATTCTGTGATCATTGCAGTCCCGGGGCAGCATTCCAGGAAACCTCATCTTGGCAGGCTTCTTGCGCCACACCTGCCCACACAGCCCAGTTGTCTGGAGGTAGACTCGACCCACGCCATATCAGAGATGTTGCCAAGGCCTTTCAGAGACTCTGTGTGAGCATGTAAGAATGCAAGGTGCCTAGCTTTGCTCACCACCAAAGTTACACAGTGCCCCACATACATCTCAAAGTCCACAGGCTTGTGGCATGACAGAGTCTTGTGTACCGCAGGTCTTTGCCCGTGAGCTACACGCAGGGTGGACCTCCATCGGGAATGAGACCCTCCTGTTCCAGACATTAGATCACTTCATTGAGGTGCAATAGCAGGGACTGCATACGTGCTTCGTCTTCCCCACAGCTATAGTGCATACAGACAGGCCTGGGCTGACGTCGATTAAGCAGAGCTGCACCAAAGGTATGCACGATTAACACCGATATCTAAAAATCCCGTCTGTTCTCTACACTCCACACCATAGCAGCCACAGACACCAGGAAAAGGCCTGATTGCACATCTCTCACAAAATTGGCACGGCGCCTGCTCTGCGTCAACTCTCCAAAATTTCAAGCAGATTGGTCCTGCGCTCAGGCCGCGCTCATGCTCGGCTGTTGATAGCACTGGGATGCCCTGCAGGAAAGTCAGGTGTGAAGAAGACCCTCTGTCCAGTACAATCAGATTGCCACACCGCGCATTGGAGTGGCCATATGCATCCTACGTCAGGTTTTACAGTGTATCGCAACAGCTACTTGTTTCAGAGCTGCATGAAGGTATCAGCATAAGACAATATGATGGGCCTACTGGGATTTGGGAACGGTCTGTGTATAGCCGTGCATGTGAGATGGCTGAGGCTTTACCATGTAAAGGGTTGAGCTGGAACGTGCTGAGCGGCACGACTGCTGATGGCAGACAGATTACATAGCTGAGGAGTGGTGCTCCTAGAAAGGGGATGGCTGAGAGCAATGTACTCCTGCTCCACCAGGGGCAGAAGGCTCTCCTCCTGGAGCATCTGCTTGGGAGTAGCCCCTTGCACTACCTGCATGGCGCCTCATAGAATTCACATTGCGCACAGTTTGGCAGAGGACCTCATCGATTATGCCTTACAACAGGCCGAGGAAGACGTCAACAAGATGTATGCAGGAACATGTCATTGCATGGTGGTTTGCACTCAGCAGAGTATAACATCAACAGGGGATTGAGCAACAAACAGCTATGCCTCAGTGATGTGAGAACCTGGTAATACTGCCAGCAAAGCTTCATGAGAGGCGTTACCTCTGAGACAGGCACGCCTTCAAGGCGAGCCTTCAGCGCATGCAAGGAGTGCCCTATCCTGTCAGCAATGGCGGCATACAGCACGTGCTCTGGCCACTGCTCTGCTGCTGCTGTACGCTGAAGGTCTGCCACCGCTATAGGCTCGCCCACTAGCACCCTGATGCTCTGGCCAGGCTTGGGAACTGCTGACCCTTTTGGGAGCACCTGCTCCATCCCAGAATGCACAAAAGGCACCACTGCACACAAACATCCTGTGTTCAGCATAAATGATGATATTGTCCGGGCATGAAGTCCGACTGGGAGTACAGTCACTGTACATAAAAGGCAGCCAGATATACTGGGGGAATCCCAGCATGCGCCAGCAACTGCTGCTGCAGGTGTGAAGACACTTACCAAGAGGCGGTGTGTCGCAAGCTGCTATGAGGCGGCCCACGCCCCGCTTGGCCTGCCCCGTGCGGCCAGTTAGCGACCTAGTGCCCTCGGGGAACACATGCACCCAGTCGCCCCTGCTGAGGCGCTGCTGCGCTGCCTGCATGCCCTGCTGCTGCAGCCCCTGACCCCTGTCGATTGGGAGCACCTGCACGTCCCAATGTGCTCTAAGCCCAGAACCATCAGGAAGCGCATGCATATGTCTTCCTGAGACCTAATAGCCATGCGCCATGATAGGCTCACTCGATTGTGTGTCATCCGTAGGAGGCCGACAGCTGCTGTCCTGAGCTGAAAGCATACAAACATGTACATTGGCTCAGGTCCATTTAATTCACACATAAGTAGATCATGCTGTGATTGCGACGCAAGCCACCTTGGCTGCGCGGAAGAAGGTCGTGGCCGCCTTGCTGGTGAAGCAGCGGTCGGTGGCGCACAGCGTCCACCGCAGCGCGGACGGCTGCAGCAGCGCCCCGGCTGGCACGAGGGCTGCCGTGAGCAAGGGATCGTCCAGGGCTGCCACATGATTGGACACCGTTATCAGCGCCTGCGGCAGATCACATAACCATGTCGGTATGCTTTTGACTTGGACTTGTGATCGGCGCCTGCTGCACTGCAGGTCATGAAGCTCAAAGCCACATGGCAGTGGCAATAGGTTCAGGCATAGCTGACCAAAGCTTTCCAGCTCTATGCGCCCAGAGCCAGCACACAAGAGAGGGAAGGGTGCAGCTGTACTGTCCTGGCACCAACTGATTGTCCCTTCTAGCATGCAGGAACAAGGAGGTGCTTTAGGTGCGAGCACTGCTGCTGAGCCACAGCGTGGGAGAGGCAGCATGACTCGGCGGCCTATCCTGAATCCGCCAGACAGGGGCCTGCTCTGCAGAGGCAAGGGTAGAAACATGGGTTGAAAGGGGTTGGATTCTACCTGGCCGGGAGGCCGTTGAAGTGCCGCTTGCATGTGGTGGCCGCCCTCTATCTCAGTCCTGCTGAGGATCTGCATGAAGGCTTTAGAAGCAGCGCCCACGCCCGCCAACACCAGCGTCTGCACAGCAACACGACTGCCCTACTAGCTGCACCTACAGTTACTTGGAGGTACCACAGAGTGCGACTCAGCTGCAGGGGGACCTTTCCATGACATATGAGCGGGGGGCTCATATTCTGGAACAGCTCACCCTGAAAGCTCCGTCTCTGCCAAACAGTGCATCCTCTGAAGACGCTGACACTGCTGCATCTGGCGTAATGTCGCCTCTCACAGCTGCATATGTAGCTCTCAGCAGCTCCTTCTTGTCCTCCTTTAGCTGGCTGAGGTCCTCCTTCACTTTCAGCACTCTGTCCAGGAGCCTTGAGAACGCGCGCCTGCGTATGTGCATGGGCTTTAAGGACGTTACAGACAATCTATGCCACTCTACAGGAAAGCGAGCTGCATGACGGCTGAGGCACTGATACAAAGGAGGCTCCCACTCGAGCGATCACATGGCATCAGCAGGCTTCAAGATATTATGAACTGATGGAAGTCTTCGGATCCCGTCTTCACCTGGGATCGTGGGGCTCTTTGAGTTGCTTGCTCCTCTTGTAATGCAGCACTCGGCACTTGGCCTGCTGCAACAGCGCTCCTGACTTGATGTCTTCCGCCTGATCACGATTGAACTTACGAAGGAGCTCCCTGTAGCCTCTCACTGACGCAGCAGCAAGATGTGGGGTCGTCGAGGAATTCAGAAGCGGCATCAGTTCTCATACACGGGGCTGAATGCTGGAGACAGTCTCTTCCGATAGTCTTCGTCAAACTTGAGTAGATCCAACGAGCCAGATATCTACACCACGGGAGTGTCGGGTCGGACCGTGGCGTCCAAAAGGAGGTGCAATCTGACTCAGCAAATACTGCCTCTTACGGTCAGAAGACAGTGCAGCGTGCTGCAATTACAGAGCCTCTCCAAATAGATCTGTCCTCTGAAGTGGAACACTGCACTGCGCATAAGCTACCTGTCACTACAAACAGCCAGCTTGGCCTGGCTTCCGAGATGTCCTGTCTCGAAATCTCCGCAATGTCACGTGCATCACACTTGCCTTATGAAACGTCAGATGAGCCTTGATACATTGCCATCTGTGCAGATTATTCTGCTCTCTCCGCAATCTTCGACAAGCGTGCCTTCAAATTTTCCTTCCAGGCGCACATATTTCGAACATCACAGCTCACCCGTATATTGCTGCACCTAGCTAGCCTAGCCGCCTAGTAGGTCAGGCAATGGTGTCTATCAACCAATTCAAGTGTGCTCTGAGTTGCCGTGCGGCAGGCAAAGGCAGATCTCTGGGGACTCCCACGCGGTCCCTGATGTACATTGCGGATGCCACAACAGCATCACCATTCATGCTCTCCGCTTCTCCAACAGCCACCGCCTCTAAAGCTGACTGCTGCTTGGCATCTGCGCCTGCCAGCAATGCATGCGCCACGTGCCGCAGCCCTGCAATGAGATGTGCCCCCTTCTTTAGGGCATGCTTGAGCTTCGGATACTGTACAGCGCACTCAATGACCAGCCAACAGTGCAAGCATTCACCGTGCGCAAGGTGCCAGAACAAGCGCAGATACCGCAGTGGCCAGTAAGATGGCAAAGTCCGTTGTTCCACCTTCGATGCATTCTGAGGAGCTTGATTGTCTTAGCGCATGGCACACGACTGCTGGATTGCAGCGAGATATCACCATGGGAAGCCAGGCATACCTGCGTCTACATCAGGCAAGAAGTCTTCGCCAGGCTTGGCTGTCGGGTCGCTGAGGGGCGCTGAGACTGGACGCCGGCCCGGCGAGCCGCAGCCGCGCGCAGCAAAGCGCACCACCGCCTTGTGATTATTGACCAGCCGCATTGCCGCTCTCAGCCTGTCCAGGGGAGGATCCTCTCCTGCACAGCGATACAGACATGCCTCAGGCAGCCTGAGGTACACCAGACAATGTCCTGAACTGCAATCTGGTCCGGAACGCTGTCCCCTTTCCTGGTTTCAGTCTTACCAGCTGAGACTTTTCTGAACAAGTGCCATGCATGGCAAAGCACATAGCCTTCAGGCGCTAGCAATGTGCATACATGAGCCTTCGTAGTGCTATGGTCACAGGCAGTGGTACTCAATGTTGCACAAAGCTGCTGACCTTGAATGTAGGGCTCAGGCAGCGATGTGGCGTTCAGGGGCGGCAATGGAAGGTGCCACGACTTGCCATCCTCCCCGTCCACAGCCGCCTGGGCTTCGTCAGCTTCAGGGACCGATTGGCACCCTGCACAGAGCAGATTTAGCTGAGCATACTTCTGCAGGTCACGGTAGTCCAGTGACCTTTATAGACATCTTGTAGTAACTCTGCAGAATGCTCTAGCAGATCAAGCTTCTTTGGTTGCTTCTAAATGCATGGGGGCAGCGCTGCGTACCGCCAAGCTGAGGTGGCAGGTCGTGCACGTGGGTGAAGTAGTCGCTGCGGGTGCCAAGATAGGCCGGCCTCTGCTCCATGGCCTCGAACCAGCGCTCAATGCCAGGCCAGCGTCCCTCGCCCCTCACCACAAAGCCCTTGTAGTAGTAGATGGAGGCTGCAATCCTCTCCAGGAAGGGAGAGAAGACCACGTCAACCAAGGAGAGCTCCTTGCCCAGAAAGAAGGGGCCGCCCGCCGCCTGCATCTCCCTGTCGATTGTGTCCATGGTCGCAACGAACTCCCGCTTGTTTGACTCGTGGCCCCTGCAGTGCAGTGTCCCAGCGTTCAGCCTCTGTTATCACAGCCTGGGAGTCCACTTGGTGCCTGCTGGCGCTCAAGCTGACTCCTCAGCTCTCATTGCAGGAGGCATTTGGTGGACTTGTGGCCATCTTGCACCATAATGTTGTGCATGTTGGCAGCAGCCTTGCGAAGACAAGCAGCACAAGCTATCTGCAAATCAGGTTCTAGATTGCAGCACCATGAAAAGAATGTGTTTGGTCAGCAAGGAAGCGCGAATCTTCCCAAAGGCGGGAGATCGCGCTTGAAGTGAGGCTTCCAAACACTGTTTTTGAGCTTGCTCACCAGGATTGGCACAGCCAGGAGAGCCAGTCGGAGAAGAGGCGGCGCTCCAGGCGCATAAGCGCATCGGCGCGCTGGCGCTCCGGGCTGCCCGGCGTGGGCATCAGCGGGCTGTTCTCCGGAAACTCCTGCTCCAGGAGGCGCATGATGTCCGCGCTCTCCACGTACAGCTTCCCGTCCAGCTCCATGGCTGGCAGCAGCCCTGATGGCACCTGCCAAGTCAGGCCGCAGAGGTCAGACGAGGAGCGTCTGGACATGTCTGCTCTCAAATTTCTGGATCGCGTTCGTACTGTTGTTGCATTGTGACTGCTGTAGTGTGGCTGACCAGACTTGCATCACCTTCACTATGCGTGCTGCGCTGCGAGCATGAAGACTGCAACTTGTGTGCTACACGGCAAGTCCAACACTGGGTGTTAAAAGCCTCATCACTGAAGGCTCGCTCACCTTGCGGGTGTACTCCGGGG
This sequence comes from Coccomyxa viridis, assembly GCA_963930925.1. Lineage (NCBI taxonomy): Eukaryota > Viridiplantae > Chlorophyta > Trebouxiophyceae > Coccomyxaceae > Coccomyxa > Coccomyxa viridis. The sequence continues at coordinate 1,309,299 of CAWVOJ010000012.1, forward strand.
GCTTGTCACCATAGCACCTGCGTTGAATAGCCTCCTGCTAAAATGACCTTTACTGAGCATGTACTGCCTGTGCTAGAGGCACAGCTTAGGCCTACATGTGTGATGTTCACCAGGTTGATCTAGGCAAGTCTCTCAAAGAGTGCATGTACGGACCAGCACCTCATATTGATCTTCTCGATTACATATGGGATGCGCTTTTCCTCCAACTGCAGCCACACCTTTTGACAGTACGGACACCAAGCTGCATCATCCCTGCAAGGCATGCAGTATGTCCTAAGTCACACAGGAAATGGGTGTGAAGCAAGGTGCATGTGAACAGTGCACAGGCTGTCATGACTTGCCACAGTAAATGCATGCTTGGCAGAAAAACTACTCAAGAGCATGCGAGGTGCACTGTGAACAGGGCCAGTACCTATACAGCTTCACTCTCGGCTGTCCTGTATTCCCAAATGTTCTCTTGAGGGCGAGCGGGCTGGCGGGACCCTGCATTTTGACAGGACCTTGATGTGACTGACTTCTTCAGACAATGGCAGGTGACCTGCTTCTTCATGCTAGCTGTACGCACAAATGGACATACTGAAAAGCTCTTACTGTCCCATGGGCTAGCTTGAGGGTTGAGTGACATACCTCCTCCAAGTCAGGTTGCTGCCAATTCAGCTCGTGTGCTCTAGCTTCCACCATCTGTTGCAAGGTGCTCCAGGATGGGGCATTGTCCGAGAAGTTCTTGGCGCCGTAGTCCGGCGTGCTGCTCTGAAGTTGGACAGACAGACACTCATCAATCGACTGTGAGCATCGACTTGCGGAGGATGAGCAGACCGCAGGTGGTCAATACATCTCACCTGTCCCAACATGTTCTTAAGCCCAGAGAGCATCCCAGCGGGTGAAAGTGTGGCTTGTACCACCGTCACGGCAGGAGCAGATCTCTTTGCCGTTCTGAGCCGATATCGTATTGACAGATGCGGTCTCAGTCCTGGTGCTAATAGTATAGGTGGACAGAGTGCAGTCGCCCAAGAAAGCTGACAGTGTGACATGCCCCGTTGTTATCGATAGGCTACAGCTACAGAGCTTGGAGTGACCGGTACAGAGCTGCAAAGACTCAATGCCGCTTTAAGGGAGCCCGATGATGTAGAGACAAGAATTTGCAAGCAAGAAGAGCACTACAGCTATTTGTGATGATCAGACGCATCTGTATGCAGGCCCTGGAAATGGCATCGGCATAAGCCTGTCACATGGGCATCCACCTGGCTTACAGAATAGTTTCAGTCGAAGCATCTGATATGCAAAATCATCCTAGGCGGGACAGGCAGCGAGGTTAGTAGGCACAGACTTTCCCCGTTAGCGGGTTTGGACAGAGCATTTGCAGGTCAGAACAGTCTGCAGACTGTCAACATGACGTCATGACAGTCCTATGAGCACAAGTGGAATTCCCGCTGCTGAACCAGGCTTCTGCAGCCCGCATGACTGTGACAGGGTCCCAATCGCAACATCAGTCGCTCTAACGTCAATCGACTGCACTTCTCGATCACCTCATAGCAGCCAACAAGGAGTGTGTTTGCAGAAGAAGACAAGGTCGACTCCCCCAGTCAGCCCTGTAAGGCTGGGCAGCCCTGTAGGTCTCACAGAAGGTGCTGAGGCGTTGTCACCATGAAATGTTTAAGGCCTTCCAGCTGGGACAGATCTCACATGTGATACCAATCACCACTTGCCCTCTTGTATGCTGTCTCAATGTCCAAGTCACGAGCGCCATGCATCAGCATCTGCCTCATGGGACAGCCTTACACCCCAGGCTGCACTACCTGGCCCTCCACCATCTTTTCAAAGTCCTCCTCAGTCTTCTTGAACTGCAGAGAAGCACGTCAGAATCAGCGTCCACATCCTCAGACCCCATGGTGCACTATTCTGTTCCCAGCGATCATATATCTTGTGCAGATAAAGGCTACCGCTCAGTGCCTCCTGCCAGCTGCTGTACACACGGCAAAGCTGCTGTCACTGCTCATGCTGTGTGACTCATGTCAGCAGCTTAGCTGCTCAAATCTTAAGAGGGTAGCCCCCTCTGGACGGTATAGTGGCTAATATTTACGCAGCAAGTTGTCTCAGTGAGAAGGACAACAATTCAGGAATACTGTGGGACAAGGGTCATGCTCACCTTCTGGCGCTCCTCTGCCACATCCTTGGTTTCCTGGGCGACGCATTTGGTGTAGCACGACTCGAAGGCCTCCTTCAGCCGGGCGTTGTTTGCGTCCTTGTCGCCTCCCTGCCCTGTCGCCAGCGCCATCCCGGCGCTCTGCTCGTCCTGGCAGGCAGTCGTGCATGCCTCTGCAGCGTTCTCCTTGACTGCAAGAGCACTCGGGACCCTCAGTGACTAACACGGGCTGCACACAATCCACATTGCATGATGCGCAGCCTGAGACTGCAGCCGACACACGCCTCGCAAGCTGGCATAGTACGATAGACACGCCTGCAACCCTCCTCGCACTGCAGCGTGTCCTGGAGAGACGTTGAGGATGCATCTATGAAGGTCTCGTGATCACGCTAAGCAGGATGAGCAGGCGTGTCTGCACTGAGAGAAGGCTTTGCGCTTGTATCTGTGGTTCTTCAGAATGGATGCTGTTTCAAGTGACATCCCACTTGTGTGCGAGACCTACGGGTAGACAAAGACATACCAGCCAGGAAGGGCAGGCCGTGAGAAGCGCTGTCATACAGCTGGTTCCTGAACAGCAGGAGGCCGCCCACAAGGAGGATTGCAAAGACGACAGAGCCCCAGAGCCACCAGTTCTGCCTCAGCTCCTTCCAGAATCGCTGGCCCATTGTGGGCGGACCCCCAGCCATGGGAGCCTTGGCTGCCAGGTAGGGGTTCTCTTCGTCCCTGCACAGCAGCAGTCTCAGGTCACTCCAATGGAAATGGGATGAGACATGCATAGCAGCTGCTTCAGCTTCTGCTGTCTGCTCTTCCAGGTCCATATCAAGAACTGCTGCTGGCTTTCGCTGTTGGATGCTCTGCTAAGAGGAATCGCCAAGGTCAAGCTCACCCGATGGAGGCTGAGAGGTCGTTGAGAGCCTTCTTCGCCTTCGCATCCTACATGACCAGATAAAACTACTCTAGGGGGGCAATGCGAGGATAACCCTTTGTGCAAGCACTCGGGACCGTCATATGGAGTGCCTCGGCCAATGAGATTCAGAGCATGACGGCACTTCTTTGCTGTACATTGCGAACATTCCTAGCGTGAGGAACTGGCCAACCTAAGCCTTCAAGGGGTGCGACAGCATACACAGTCCAAACACTGCACAGAGTGCAGCGCCGCACCGTGGATGACTTCAACGGTTCCTTCTCTGACGAAAACATTGCTGCGTGGCCTCTAAAGCCTCCCTGGCTGATGGCTTTGCCAAAGGGTGTCCCCTTCCAAGCAGATGAAATCTGTTGGCTACACGCAAACCGGCTTTCAGTTCTGGACCACCAGGACTATGATTACTTGATCTCAGCGCTCCGAAAGTGCAGGGTGCCCGTCCAAGCCCCACTCTGTGGAGCTGTGATCAATTGGCGCCCTCTTGCGATCAGTCATGTTCGTGGATCTGTCACCTCCACCTCAGCTTCACCGCATGCCGAAGCTAGGGCGCCGGAGCACTCCTCCGGAGAGACAGGGGTCCACAGACAGCATGTCGTGGCCTAGAACACTATGCACATGCTCCCAGGCAGTCAGCCTGGTCTTTTGGCCAGTCAACGGCACCTGCTTAGCGCATGCCGAATCCCGCACCCGGAGTGCCATGCTCAGACCTTGAGACATTGCATATAAGGCACGAGAAAAGCAAGATGAACAATTTGTAAAGCGTTCAGCGTCATTGATGGCTGTACTGTGAAGACAAGCCCTTCAATGAAGGAGGCCATCAGTGCAGCTGGAGCAGCTGCAGCTGCCGCTCTGATTGCTTTATGGGGCTGGCGCAAGAAGAAAGGCAGTAGGAAGCGCAAGAGAGACAGAGTGGTAAGCGATGCCTGAGGCTGCTAGGCACTGGTTTTCTCGACACATACTTACTATATGCAGACAGAGAGCCTGCAGTGCAAGCTCATGACCGCCCATGGGGTATTTAGTACATCAAAGGAATAGCAGTCACTGCTCAATGCAGATCGGAGTCATACCTGCAAGATTCCAGTCAGTCCGCTTCCCTGGCAAGCCCCTGGTCAAGATCCTCGGGGTGCCCATGGTCGTGCGCACCTGGCAGCAGGCGTGCCTCTGCAAGACGCTCAGCAAAGTCATAGTGGCCACAGACGATGACCGCATTGCTGAGGCATGCCGGCAAGAAGGGGCAGAGGTGGTCATGACCAGCGTCAGCTGCGCAAATGGTACAGCTCGCCCCTCAGCAGAGCCTGTGTATTTGCAGGGTTGCGCGGCAGCATGCTTGATAGCTCTTCTCACACACAGGGCTCCAGCAGGGAGGGTATGTCTTGGGAGGCCACTGGGTATGGACAGGGTGACCGCAAAACAGCATCTGTTATCGGTGTGCAGGCACGGAGAGGTGTCATGAGGCTGTGACTAAGATGCCCGGCGAGTACGACATAGTCATAAACATCCAGGGGGACGAGCCTCTCATAGACCCGCATGTCATAGACGACACAGTGAAGGCACTGCAAGAGTCCCCAGACTCTGTATACAGGTCTGACCTGCTACAAAATCTCTAGACCTTCAGCTCCTCCTGTCTCTGCTTGTCCAAGCCACCTGGATCATCTATGCCCACTCACCCAGTCTTGAGATGTCTTTTTCAATTAACATGCACATCGTATTAAACTTATCCCAAAGAGCAGGGAAGTGAGGCGCGTGAACAGCTTGCAGCGTTGGCTTTCATGAAGCTATGCCCAGATCCTTCATGCAAATAAAGAGCAGTAAGCTTGACTGCTGTGACGCCTTGCAGCAGAGATTGCATCACTGTCATGCGCATGAACATCCATGTAGCTGAAGAGCAGTGAGGTGACAGATGTGGCGGCTTCCAGCACAGCTTTCATCGCTGTCATGCGCATGGATATCCATGTACATGACGGGCAGTGAGGTGACTCATCTGGCGCTCTTGCAGCACAGCGCGCACGCCGCTGGCGCATGCACATCCATGTAGCTGAAGAGCAGTGAGGTGACAGATGTGGCGGCTTGCAGCACAGCGTGCACGCCACTGGCGCATGAGGACGTGGACACCCGGGTGCGCGTGAAGTGCATCCTGGACAAGTTCGGGTACGCCATGTACTTCTCGCGGGGCGTGCTGCCGCAGAACAAGGACGGGCAAGTGCGCGCCTACCCCTCGCCCTTCCAGGACCGCCCCTACCTCCTGCACCTGGGGCTCGCCTGCTTCGACCGCGCCTTCCTGGCGCAGTACTGCAAGATGCCACCCACGCCCCTCATGGTATGCTCACTTGACTCTTTGTTTGATGGACTGCTTATCATGCCATCAGTGTTCACTGCTGGTGCTCCCCCTGAGCTCTGGTGATGGTAGATCACTTGCGCTTTCATTCGTGAGCCTCTTGTGCACATAGCTTCAAGGGCTTCAGCACCTTATCAGCTCTTCAGCAATATGTGTTCACCCACAACCCTGGCGACGGTGGCATAAACGGCTTTGTTCTTGAAAGTCTCAGGCTCCTCCTACTGATGTAAAGTGATTGTTGCGCTGTCTTGAGATCAAGGGGTGTTGCTCTGCAGCTCATGGAGGATCTGGAGCAGCTGAAGGTCCTGGAGAACGGCTACAAGATCAAGGTCATTGTTGTGGAGCACGAGGCGCATGGTGTGGATGAGCCCGAGGATGTCACCAAGATAGAGGAGAAGATGCGCAAGCTTGGGCTGCCCAGCCGGGCAGCAGCACTGGTCTGAGCATTGCTGGGGCTTGCTGTGGCTGGTGGCTCTTATAACACTTTTGTCGTTGCCAAACCAAGGGAGGATTTCAGCCAGGGCAGCAGTTGCTTACTCCAACTAGGAAGGATACAACTTGAGGAGCTCAGAAGAAGTTGCTGTCAGAGAGGATCTGGCCATTGCATTTGAGGACAAGAGACTCGGGTTGGTCTATATGCCCGGCACCTCTCTGTCAAGGTGGACAATTGCAAGGATGACTTCGAAGTTTGCAAAATATGTCTATCCACTGCAGCTGGCGCATACACAATATAATAATACAGTTTCATGTGCAAGGGAGCATTCTGCCTGAGTAGCTACAGCCCGGCATGACAGGACTGAAAAGGGATGTTCGCACGGCACAGAAATGTTCTGCATCGTCATGGTTGTACACTGGCATGTCACAAGCAAAGTGTCACAGGTTGGACGTCCTAGGCTGGTCCAGCAGTCCAAGCACGTGCTCTCCAATGCTCAAGCACGAGGTCAGCCCTGGGGACTCTATGCCAAACAGGTTCACCAGGCCCTTGATGCCATGCTGCTGGGGGCCGCAAATCATGAAGTCAGCGTTGGGCTCCCCTGGACCGTTCACCTTGGGTCTGATGCCTGCAGTACCCATCAGTGCTCAGGAGTCAGCACCATCCATGGATTGTTCCATCACCGGATCATGTCTGTCTCTCACAGGATTAATCAGGCAGCCCCCATCACCAGGACACATCTGAGACGGCATGCTGTGGCAGTGCACGACACACATGCGATGGCAGCGCATAACATTTTGCGCAACTATAGCAGCACATGCATGCATATGCTGGAGCCTACACGCAGACAGACAACACTGCCATGCTTCTTCGGTTATGGCACAGGCTAGATGATGTGTACGCCTGGCAAATATATTCCCTTGGACCTTCCAGCTTTGCGGCATGCACACCTGAGTAGCTGGGCTGTAGGGCACCGTCAGGCAAAGTGGGCCAGTAGCGCCTGATGGTGTGGTAGAAGCCTTCAGCCCTCTCAGGGTGTACCCTGTAGTCTATGCTGTCTACCCATTCCACGTCTGGGCCGAACTTGGCCTGGCCTGCCAGGTCCAAAGTGAGGTGGGCCCCCAGGCCCCCCTCCTCCGGCATGGGGTAGATCAAGTGGGAAAAAGGTGATTTGCCTGCGCAGCGCGCGCAACCTCGATACACACCTTACACGCAGCATGGATAGTGCCCTCATCAACCGCAGCCTCTCAGGCACAGCAGATCGTGCACACTTGCAGAGGCAGAAGACAGTGATTGTCTGGAAAGGGTGTAGCAGGCACTGAGGAATATTGCGCAAGATGATGAGCTGCTCCTGTAGAGGCGAGTTGGCAGCCAAGAAAGCAGGGAAAGCCCCCCCTGCCACTGACCTGATAGAGAGAAGTAGCAGCCTCTTGCAAGGTGACGCTTGGGCACATGCTGCGCGGGGAGCCCCTTCAATCTGTCAGCCACCTCCTGTGCTTGTAGCCCAGCTGCATTGACTAGGATGCCCGGTGCCAGATGCGACACCTCCCCAGAGCTGCTGTCCTGGACCCGCAGCGTCATCCTGGAGCCTGCAAACATGCCGTCTCGCATAACACCCAACATCTGCTGCAACAGCTGCACAGGCAGTGATCCTCATGGTTGCATATCAGCCCCTGCATCTGGCAGGCAAGCAGCCATAAGACTGGCAGATGATGTTCTGAGTTCAGCCAGACAAAGCAGTGGCATCCGCCAGGCTTGGCAGCCTGGAATGCAACTCGCCTGAGACATCCCCAGAGATGGCGCTGCTGTTGAGAGCCACGCTCCCGCCGCAGGTTTCAATATCACCCTGGAACTCCATCATAAGCCTACACATCGCCCTCTGAGCATCAGCCCTCTGCAAACTGTTGCGGGTGCTTACACCTGGAGCTGGGTCACATTGCTGGGGCACAGGTGCCAGTAGAGGGCATTCCACACCTGTGGCTATCCACAATGGCAGTGTTCGGGGACCACAGTGCCGCCACACAGTGCAGCTCTGGCTCCATCCTGAGGGCCTCATCTCTTTCTAGCCACTCAAGGTGCACCTGCAAGTGCACTAACCACTGAGGGCTGGTGTTCTACAGTTGCCGCAGAGACCTTGTAGCTGTGCAGAGAAATTTTTGCCACCCACGGTGGTGTGGGAAGCCGTACATCAGCAGCATAGGGCACCATGCTGCAGGTGTAGACCAGGGCGTTCACGCTCACCCCGTTCTGCTTGGCGTTCCGCTGGAAGGCACGCAGCTTTTCTATCTGTGATTCATCTGTCGCCACCAGAATCTTTCCGATGCGCTTGAATGGCACGCCATGCTCCTGACAGTAGGGCTCGAGCCTTCTGAGGTTCCCATCCACGCAGAGCTTCGCCTTCAAGCTGCCAGGAGGATAGTAGATACCTGCAGATGATCATCACAGACGTCAGGCTTGAAAGCGAAGGTTTCATGAGAGTGAAGAGATGCATAAATCTGATTGTGGGTTGTTTGATCGGCCTCACCAGAATGCACAACTTCACTGTTGCGCGCACTGGTAGATGTCCCAATGGCGCTTTCACTCTCCAGGACAATTACTTCTTTGCCTGACAATGCCAGGGCTCTTGCAATAGCCAGACCGACAACGCCTGCGCAGGCACATGTGAGGTGAGTTGCTGAGGCTCTCTGGGAGATTGTGCATACAAGACAGCAGCGTCCTCTCTTACCGGCTCCAATTACGACAGCGTCAACTTCGGTGTGTGCTGCGCTGCTTCTGTGCTTCACCATGAGTGGCAAAGAGCGAGCTGTGCGAGGGAGTAGGCCTCCAAACAATAGCATATGTCAAGAATAGAGGGCTTGACGGCACTTGAAAGGCTTCATGGCCTGGATTCGTCCTCTCTTTTGTGAGCGGGGTCGGGCAGGTTTGCTACTGAGTGCATCTTCCACAGCAAGCCCTAGGCCTGCCTAAAAGCAATTATGCTGCTGGTGACGATGATGATCATCCAAGCAAAGAACGAACAGTGTGGGCAATACATGCATCAGGAATGCAGATCCATGCGTCTTTGGCCAGGTGTGGCGCCCAAGACGAGACCAGGGACAGGCCAAAGCCAAGGGGAGATTCCGGGTTCCGAGAAGCTAGAAGCGGTACGGATGTCTCGCATACGGCGTCCCATCCAGGAGTGTGTCACCCTTTTGCAGCGTCACAAGCGCGGAACAGAGCATCGCTGGGGCCTCCCGCAAATCTTCAGTTGGGCTTGCGCTCCTCAACATCGCTCATTGTATGCTGTGCTTTATTCAGACTGGTCTCCGATCCGGAAGCAGGCCCGTTCCGTGTGATTTCGCGGGAAACGCCATCCGGTACGATGCACTGCCGAAAATGGGCCCTCACAATATCATAGCATTTGCCACTCTCTCGACTGATCGGGGTCCATGAGGAGTCTGTTGTGGACGTTAGCCAGTCACGCTCGACGTGCTCTTGCATACGGTCTTCACAAGTTATGAAGGTGGTAAACGCGGCGGGCTCTGTTGCGTGTCCATTTATTGTAGATCATGTCTTTGCTGCTCTTCAGGTATAGAGCGTAGCGTGGCGTATGGGACTTGGAAGATGATGGCGACGACGAGAGTCTACAGCGTCCTCCTGCTTGCTCTGATCGCCAGCAGCATGAGGTAGGACTAAGTACATCCATACGTGCAGTACCTTCAGCGCGGCAGAGAAAGTGTTAGGGGCTATCACATTGCACGTGCAGCCTAGGATGTATCTGACAGAGTCCCAGTTGGCTGCAGCGGCCAAGATATCCCAGGAGGAGTCACGGCTGTGGCCGTCAGGCGCTTCAGGGACGCTTCTCCCGGGGATGAGAGAGGGCGTCGATCAGGTCTGTGTGGATACTTCCACTTAGAGGCGATCATCTCTCGTGGCCTGCGCTTCTCATCTGTTCCCAAGATTCACCTTTGAGTCCATGAGGGTTTGCACACAATTTAAGCGGCACCGACTGCTCTGCAGGCAGCAAAAAGCCAAACCAGATCCAGGACCGCGACTGCGAGCTTTCCAATCACTGCTCTGCGCTGAGCCAGACGCGGTGCATGGCTCTACGATCCACCTGCTGCTGGGACGAATGCTATGAGATACCTGCTCTATAAGAGCTGTGCCCTGCAGCAACAGGCAGCAGGCAACAGCCAACAGCCAACGTCAAACACAACTTTCACAGAAAGCCTCGCTCATGCAGCGCAGGCTCTTGCTGCTCATCGCATATGGTGATGAGCGCAGCTATCAGAGGGTGTTCAAAATAAAGGGGAATGCATGTGGTGCGCTGGGGTTAGTTCTGATGCCCACGCATCTCCTTCCAGGGGTGTCAGGAGTGTATTGCCATACTGCATCTCATGCCGTCTGCAGATTTCACCTGGCTTGCCTGCCAGTGTCTATCTCCCGCACAGAGTCCAGGCGCCGCGGTTTCGGCGCTAGCATTTGACCTCATGCAACTGCCGGCACAGCTGCTTTGCGGTTGCCATTGCCAGAGCAGTGTCTGCAATCCTTTGATTTCTGAAGCTGGAATGGGACCCAAAAGTGAGGCTGCTCAAACAGCTGATGACCTTCCCCTGTCGAAGCAGCTTCCTGCTCCAGAGTAGACTTCAGTCCTGTGCTGTGGATCAGGAGGCGACAAACATAACCACCATGTGTTCAGACCATCAGGAAGTATGCGACGAGCCCTGCCCCAATTATATTGGCTGTGGGTAGGACTGATGGGGGGCTTTTGACCAGTGTGCAGTACTCTGTCTATGTCTGTCCCGAGAAGTACCTGCAATGATACCTCACACTAGACAATGCTCTCCATTCGCTGCTGTAGTGCTGGTAGATGCTGCTGTGCACACTTTTTGTAAGCACTTTACTGCGCTTGCCAATGCTGCTTGCAGCCTTGCTGGGCAATGACATTCCACCAAGGGTGGCAGCCGGCCCGTCACGTTATGGCATTCAGACGTGTGCGCTGGGTGCACTTCTCATGTCTGCGGCCATGTCTATCACAACGTCCCACTGCTCCTCGCTGACAGGGATGAGCATGCGGTCCACATCCCACACATCAGCGCCCTGCCATGCCGGGTGCTCTGACAGCGCTCTCAAGCTGATAGCTCGCTCGAACGTCGCCACCTGCGCATTACTATTCACTGTAAAGCAGGGGGTGTTGGCACAATGCCATCTGAGCTTGCATTGAGCTCTCCTATCAGCACAGCCACTTAGCCTCTTGTCCTGCTGCCATCTGCTGGTGATGTGTGACTCTGGCCACAGACAACTTCCCATGTGCCTAGGGATCAACACTCATCCCATGTGAAGGGTGCTCAAAGTTGCAGGAACTGACCAACTGGACGCGCACAGCCCAGTAGGGGTTGTAGCCTATGCTGCAGCCGGGGTCAAGCTTGTCTGGGGGCGTCACCCAGTGCCTTCTGCTGAATTGTGCATCCCACGCTGTTGCATCCGGTATGGGGTCGGCTGCAGGCATAGGACCCCGTAACTCAGCCTCAGCTGCCCTCGAGAGAGACTTTCCTGCATTGCCTTCTTGGCGATGCCTCAGAGTGAGCAGGTCTTGTTGTAGCTTCATCAGCGGGGAACCATTCATGGCTTGCATGTGTGACAGCCGCTGAGCATGCTTGCGAGGCCAGCTATCAGAACAATTGCGAGGCGTCAAGGGTGCAGCTTAGGGTATCTTACATGTAGCTTCCAGTATTCCTGAGATCACAGCATCAGCGCCCGTAGTGCACAACAGTATGGGGTCCTCACATCTGATTGCCTTTGCATTTGCAGCATCAGTGGAGTCTCTGACACCTACAGTGTACAAAAGCTTATGAGGCGTGTCTCCTGTTCGCAATGGTCACTTCCAACTTATGTGTGGTGGCGGTCAAGGTGGGCAGAGCATGTTGACCATAATTCACCCGTCCACAGAACTTCCCGTTTCCTTCCTCTCTCTTCCAGACTCTCGATGCTGAAGTGTTCTACGTCCTTCTTGAATAGCCAGTATGCGTGAGATGCAAGCTGGTCTGTCGAGTGTGCTGACACGGATTGTGCTATTGACGACGGAGCCAGGGACAGCTGTGACCTGCTCTGCTGCATTCACAATAGCAATGACGCGTCACAACCCCCTAAATTGCGCTCGTATTGTATGCCGCATAGGATTTAGTCTACAAACGGATTCCCTTATCGTTCCGAGACGGGAGATTCCTCTGCAGGCGAAGCTGCCACCTGAGAAGAAGTTGGTAGCCTGCTTCAGCATCGTTGCTGCGCTTGCAGCGCTCCGCAGCACATGGGATGCACTGAGATTCATTTCTCGGTCCAAGAGCTCAAGAATGTACTCAGTATATATTTGGCCAGCAGGTGTATGTGGATACGAAGTGTGGGGCGGCGGTAATCCCTCTACAGTGTAGCACTCTAAGGGTGGAATTGGTTGACAACCATGCCCAGATGCATGAACATCAACTCTGCTGTCAGGGGCAGCACTCTAGCAACATCTTGGCAAGAGTAAGGCTATACTGCTGTATGAGACATGCGGCATGAGACATGCGACTGCCATCCAGGTGGCGAGCTCCGGTAGCCAGAGCAAACCAAGCCTGGAAGTGACAGGGGGATCACGTTCTTCTGCGATGAATCCCACTGTGCCCTCTGTGGCAAGCATGTCACGCAAAAGCGTGACAAGCACCTTCAGACATGCGGCTGCAGCATGCCGGGCTCAGAGGTTTGGCAGATATGCTGTTCTCAGGGCGGGTAGTCAGAGCTCTGCCAAGAAGTCCTTGTTGTCCACGAACACAACCTGCAGGAGGATACATCAAGGCAGGTCATAAGATAGCACCATTTGTTTATGCTGATCTCATCTTTTGCACAGCAGCCCTTGAATAAGCCAAGTCCCTCCCTTGGGTGGCTGCCCAGTCTGTACTTTGTGCCTCATAAGAATCTCCTGTTGTGTTGTGAGTGACAGCATCACCTGTATATTGCAAGACCACACGACCGGCAGGCTAAGTGCAAAGGATAGAGGCTCACCTTCCAGCCGTCTGGGTCTACTGATGCTGTGATCTTGGTGCCTAAGCCTGGCAATGGTCCGGGCTCCTTTGTGACCTCATACCCGAGCGCCTTGATTGCATCTGCGGTCTTGTACACATCCTGCATTGTGCCAAACACCTCCTTGCCACCTCATGATAGGTGAGGCGTCGACCCTCCATTGATTGAAAGAAGCCATCATGGACACACTGTTCTGATCCGATAGGTACAACTCATGTTAGAGCTGGATCACTCACATTGGTGGAGATGGCAACTTGGGCATACGCGTCGCCCTTAAAGTCCTCGTACTTGTCCTGACCCCTGCACAGTCCTCTCGATGCACGTCAGCTTGAACTGACAAGGAACAGGCGCAAGCTTTAGACCACATTTTGAAGCTGGCCTACAGCTACTGGGCTCACCAGTTGTAGGTCAGCTCAAAGACAACATTCTCCTCCTCAGGGCCGTAGCCCAGGAAGGCGAGGGTGTACTTGTAGTCGGGGTTGTCCTTCTTCTTGAGAAGCTGCATGCCCAGGGCCTCGGTGTAGTACTTGATGCTCTTGTCCAGGTCTGTGACCCGCAGCATCACCTGCAGGAGGCCAGGCACACTGTCACAGCACTGCTCTGTGGCATGCCGCACACATGTCTTTCATGTATCGTGTCAGTGGAGAGCTTGGCTTTGTGCATGGGCACGCCACAGGTAATATGTTGTCGACAGTGCAGCAGGACCTGCAAGCACATGTCTCTCAAAGGCACAGATCTGGGTGTCCGACGCATGCTAGAGTCTGCGTCGCGCCTGAGCGATTGGCTCAGGGATGGGCTTGCCCTTCGAGCCGATGACCTCCCACTTGTATCCGGTGGGGTCGTCCACAAAAGCGATGATGCTGTCCCCGCCCTTCACTGGCCCCGCATCCCTGGACACCTTGCCACCTGGACATACTTCCATTCCAGTCAGCTTTCCTCCACAGCTCAGGAAGAGGCATGTCTTGCGTTGGAGGGTGTGTTTTGTGGCTCAGTACAAGCCCAGGGAGGACTGCAGTCACCCACGTAGACCTATCTCCTGATACCAAGCCCAGGGGGATTGCAGGCAGCGCAAGACCCTCTATCCCCTGATCAGACATCCACAAGCAGAGGAGGCCATGGCACTGATGTGTCACGCTCCAGCATGGAAGGTGCTGACAGAAGGAGAGCTGTGCAGGTGCAGCCAGCATGCGCCCACCTGCAGACTTGATGCTGTCCACAGTCTTGTAGACGTCCTCTACGCGCAAGGCAAAGTGCCCGAAGCCGCTGCCGATGTTGTAGGAGTCCTTGCCGTAGTTGTAGGTCAGCTCCAGAGCAAAGTTCTTCTCCTCTGGACCCGCAGCTAGGAAGGCGTTTGTGTACTTTTCCTGCACATGTGACACGAGGCCTTGACAAGGAAAGCTGTAGATCTAAGCAGAAGATATTGTGCTGCTCCTATTCCTCTGCACATTGGAGCTGTGCTCGAAGAGTCACCCATCACTCATAAAATAAGCAGGCTTACCTCTGGGATATCGCGATACCGGACCTTCTTCAGACCAAAGTGCTTCTCATAGTACTCTATGGTCTTGTCCATGTCACCTGCATCATGCTGAGCATTGAGCTAGCTCATGCCAATGGCAGGGATGCGTATGTTGCCATTTCAGATGTCAGTATATTGACAGGGTGCTTTGACCCCAATCAGAAACCAGTGTGCATGAAATTTGCTGCTGCTGTGCAGCAAGGCTCAGCATCAAAGGTTGTGTACAGAGATAAGCAAAGCAAGAGTTGGTGGTCATGCGTACCGACACGGTACACAGCATGAAGCATACGGCGCTCATCCTGCATACATTCCCCACAACCTCAGACCAAAAATGCAGCTATCATGGGATGTACAAGAGACCACAAGGTGACAGGGGTGGGCATCTGCGTCTGCTGTAATTGCCAGAACTTGCAGGTGCACGATCCATGTCAGTGAGGCATGACCACCTTCCTACCTGCTTCACCCAGTCGGCGTTTGCTGATGTCGACATTGCAGAGCGTCTGACTGACCGGTTTGTTCGTCTGGAAGCGACAAAGGTCTGGAATGCAGGGTGCGACCTGCGCCAAGCACGAAGAGAACGTGTGATCAATAGGGTGTCGTTACGATCTGCGCCACGATTAAACTCTTCTGACCGGTACGTTGTGTTTTACAGGCATTCCTGCGTAGTTTTACGCGCTGCAATATCTCCACCGATCAGAGCAATGACGTATAGGCATCACATGCCCTCTCGAGACTCACACAGGAGAGAAAGGGGGGGCGTGCCTCTTCAACACGCCTGTCCGCAGCAATGGTGCAGATACAGCTGTCATGATAGAGTTGAAATGTAGCTTAAAGATTGGATGCCTAGCAGTGCAGGAGCGCTGCTCCCAGAGAAGCAAGCCAGCATGTGAGGATGACTCATAATTTTAGGCAAGACAAAAATTCCACATCTGGCCCTTTTCGGTCACACGTTCTGGGAACAACAACGACAGCCTACTCTTTCTTGTTACAACTTTGCCCTTCTGTGTGACCTTGACTCTGTGTAGCGTCTTCTGACTCCCAAAGTCCACGTCTCGGAGCCTCATGCAATCCTCACTCCTACGCCAGGCAGGGTGCTTACAATCCCAATGTTTTACAAAGAGCACCACACGCAATGCGAGATTGAGGCTGCGATTCCCAAGCGGACTCTCGAGCAGAGATCTACAGAACAGGGCGTCACTGGTAAGCCTGCAAGTGTGAATGATGGTAATTTCTATCTGCTTACCCACCTATCGTTTCTTGGTCAATTCATAGTGTATTGCAGGCTGCTGGGCTCCGCCTAGCACACGGGAAATGTCATGCAATCCCAGACCAGCATGCAATTGATTTTCTCTCCAGCATCAGCAGCGGAGACCTCTCAGCTTTGCTGGATGGTCAAAGTCCAGCAATGCACCACAGTACTACAGCTGTTCAGGTATGGCCCAGAGTGGCAGGGCTACTGTCAATGCAGTCATTGTTTGACGTCAGGGAAGGCTCCTGTGCGCAACCTGTCTTCACCTGCTGGACACAGCAGGCACAGTCTTGCAGACCATTGAAGTAGCCTTGCAGGTGCTGGGAGACATTGCTGACATAGACGCAAATACCGCGAAGCTTCTAGCAACAGTGCTGCAGCCCTTCCTGTCCATCAGCATCCTGCTGATGATCATCCGCATCGTCCTGTCATGGTACCCACAGGTGAAGCCGCATGTCAGGAATACTGACAGCCCGCTGATGTACTTTGTGAGGGACATCTCCTAGACTGTCTCTTGTGCACAGCAAATGCTGGCAATGGGAAACAGGACGAGGTCGCATGGCAGAGAGGCAGATGTTGAATGATGTGCACGATGCAGATACCTGGGAATAAGATGCCATGGGCAGTGGCTTATAAGCCAACCGAGCCCATTCTGGGACCCACCAGGAACATCATCAAGCCAGTGGGTGGAGTGGACATCAGCCCCATCATTTGGGTAGCCCTCCTGAGCTTCATAAACGAGATCTTGCTAGGGCCGCAGGGGATCCTGAACCTGCTGCAGCGGAAGATTGACCTGCCCTGAGCAGCCGTGCCGGCAAAGGCAAGGCACAATGTGCAGCAGGAGAGGAAGGCAAGTTCCATGCCAGGGAGAAGCCAGAGTCTTGTATGAGTGTGCGTGAGCGGATGACCGGTATTCATGGAACGGAACGGGGAGACAAGTGTGGCTCATGATGTAAGAAAGAGCAGAAGTTTCTGCAGGTTTCTACGCACAAGCAATGAAACAGGGCACCCTGCTAAAGGAAGGGGCAATGCAGAGCTTGCGCTCTCAAACAGCAGAATCCGGCGGAACCGCCACTGTACCCCGCAATGTCTCACTGGATGGGTGCCCGTATGCATGTGGTCATGCGGACTGCGCAAAACTCACAGTTGGCCATATTCACAGCCTCTGCAGATTGGTGGCTTGCACTTAGCACCTACTGCTGCAGCTTGCCCAATCAATCCTAGCACAAGGCAGCCTAGGCCTCTCTCTGCGCCAGATGTGTCTTCATCTCTGTAAAATCCTGGAGTACTTATGAAGCTACTCAAGTCTGCTACTTCATGCCCTGAAACCGGGAGTGGAAGAGCTACCCGTCAGGCGGTTTCATACTCTCTCCTGCTCGTGGGAAGGATCCTGCGCAGTGACTCGATGGCCAGGCCTGATGACCAGTGGGCTTTGCCCAACAGAAATCATCGGTTGCCATGCTTCTTGTACTTGAGAGCAAGCCACGCCAGGATAAAAAACATGACAAAGAAGAGCATCTCAATACCAAGATACTCCCACTTGGTGATGCCATGCTGCGGCAGGCCGTAGTACTCCAGAAACTGCAGTGCATCATCGCCCATGCATTAGGAGCTTGCCTTGGCAGCACGGTGCATGCACAGGCAAGAGTCTTTCATGCCAGAGACATTCCACAATATATGGGGCAAAGCATGTCAGCATGGGGAAGAGATGTGAGTGAGGTGTCAGGGCTCGAGTGTGGCAAGAGCTCATACCGTCTGATTGTCAATGAAGATGGTATTCTTGTGTTCAAACTCATTCAGCATGAGGGATGCCCACGCATAGTGCAGGAAGTCCAGGTAGTGGAACCACCCGATCCAGGCTGGCAAATTCTGCGTCAGCAGCCACTTGCCGTCATCATTTGTGTCTCCCTCAGGATAGTAGTCAGTAGTGTAGGAGCTGTATAGACTCGTGACGTGCAGCTTAACTCCTGTAACAACACATTCCTCCTTTCCATGCCCTAGATGGTTCTTTGAGACGATGCTCATGGCACGGTCAGTCATGGGAGTAGGGGGATGACCTGAAGGCGGAGGGCATAGCCTGTGAAGAAGTATAGCCCCATGATATAGCCTGGCAGGATACCATTCGCCACGTCAAGATCCACCGCCCAAGCCGCTACCAAGTATCCCACCACTGCACAGCACTTACCTTGCTGAGTCAACCGGTTACCCGCACAGCCATTATGTCAATGCCGTGCAGCCTTTTCTGTGACACATGCAGCTGTGAGCTGGCGCTGGGGGACCACCCTTGTGCCTGTCAAGGTAGACATTAGTAAAGCGTTCACCCTGGGGCTTCGGAGGGCATGCGCTATATGCCATCTTACAGCCACCTGTACAGAAGTGTGCAATGACTCACCCATGCCGATGGAGATGGTGACCAGGTAGACGAGCCAGAACAGGATCCACTGCCCGTGGAAGCCCACAGCGTAGAAGATGCAGAGGGAGACAGTCAGCGACACGAACAGGATGACCAGCAGCTCCTCCACCATCTTGGACAGCAGGTAGGTGATGGTGCTGTACAGCCCGTCGCTTCGCTCCCTGCAACACAGGAACACCGTCAAGCCAGCGCTCATTGTCCATTCAAGCCTGTGTTGTTGTGTAGCGCTCAGGATCTTTTGCCGGAGTCTGGCAAGCTTCTGCTAGTCCAGAAGACTCCTGTTGGGGCAGACAGGATGACAAGGGTCTAAGCGCAGCTATGCAGTGTTCTCTGCGGCTATGAACATGGAGGCAAAGGACAGCCCACTTCACTGTGTGACTTTTATGCAGTGATGTGTCCAGGGATGCTGGTACAGCAGGTTGTGCTCGAGGTCAATTAGGGAAAGCATCGAGCAAATGAATAGCATACAGCAGCTCAGCACCTGACATAGAGGGGCCTCTCCAGAACGAGGCCAGGCATGTAGGAGATGGCGGCAAAGCCCGGCAGCACGGTGTACATGTAGAGCAGGGACGAGATGTTGATGAGGTTGTCGGGGGCCGCGTTCTTGCCCAGGCCGTTGTAGAGGATGATGAGCACGACGCAGCACAGCAGC
Source organism: Coccomyxa viridis (assembly GCA_963930925.1). Taxonomy (NCBI): domain Eukaryota; kingdom Viridiplantae; phylum Chlorophyta; class Trebouxiophyceae; family Coccomyxaceae; genus Coccomyxa; species Coccomyxa viridis. Next base: position 1,327,997 of record CAWVOJ010000012.1, read on the forward strand.
TTGTCCACGATGCGCCCCAGCAGGAACTTGGGATCCCTGTAGTTGCTGGCCAGCCGGTACTGCACAGCATAGTCTCGCTCAGTTGCTGCATGTGTATTGGCATACCACCAGATCCCATCAGACCTAGGCGCCACATGCAACTCCTGTTCCCTAAAGCGTCAGCCCTGCATTGCCTGACAATACAACATGCAGCGCTAGCGCGCCTTGAGGTACAGGACTCCTGTGCAGAGTTTGCTGGATGATTTCAATACTTTGATGAGGTAGTCCTGAGCAGTGTGAATAGGGCGTGCTCACCTTGATGAGGATCCAGAGGCCCCACCAGGAGGGAGTCACAGTCCCCTGTTTCACTGCAAGCTCCTGCAGGCGCAAGGCAGTCTGAATCCACCATTGCTATTAAAACATCGCATGTTTGTTTCACTGCCAGTGGTCAGATTAGCTGATGCAATCCTGCGATACAGCTGACGGCAGGTCCATAGAATCCCAGAGAGCTCCTGCGGCAGGCTCTGCAGCAGCGGGTCTGACCCTGGGTTGAGAGAGTCTCGGTGTCATGGGAGAGACAGGATAAGCTCAATGCACCTGGATGGTGGTGATGGAGACTCTCGACTCCGTGTGCCCAGTACTGAGGAGGCCGTTGTTTGCTGTAAACAGCTCACTCTCCTGGTATGCGTCCGCATACTCATCCGCTCTCCCCGTCCTGTCTGCCTGCAGATCACCACATGTTGAGTCCTTCCTTATCTACGCCAGCCTGCCTCTCGATGACTGCTGCAGCCGCAGACATGGTCCTTGGCGTGCCAGGTAAGTCTTGCTCTATCCACCAGAAGCAGGAAGGTAAGGTGCTATAACAATGCATGTGGCAGGAATAGGGAACCTTTGTGGTGATGGAGAGCAGCCATTCTGCGCAGTTGGCATTGTCGCCTGAGGTGGGCATCTTGTCAAGGTCTGGAAAGCGCTTCTCAAAGTAGTCAATGGGATCCAGCCCTGCAGAGCAGTACCAATATTGAAGCACAGCAGATGCTATGCACACTACCCATGTATGACCATGTTACACCTCTAAAATGCTTCAATCCGCTCAAGGCACAAATGTGCGCATGCTACCTCACTTTGAGCTTACTATACATCTGCAGGAGTAACGGAAAGAATTGGTCTTACTGGAAGCCTGAAACGCATGCTTCAGATGGCAGGGGAAGCATGCCAGACAGAAGACCAGATCACATTGTGTGAGGGGCCGCTCACCATTGTTGCCGAAGTAGACGATGCGGCCCGACAGCAGGATGATGACCTTGTCGAAGAGCTCGAAGGTCTGCGGAGAGGGCGAGTGGATCGTGGCGCAGACCGTGATGCTGTTCATGGTCCTTGTGAGGGCCTTGACCAGCTCCATCACCTGCCCCGAAGTGTTCGGATCAGATCTGATCACATCCCTGCCAGCCACACCAGGCTGGACAGATGCTTGACCCTCAAAGGATGGGTCCATCTCATGCAAGCAGGCACTAACAGATCTGGCAACACCAATCAAGTCCTCTTTTGGTTGCATAATCCGTGACAATTGATGAAGGACCGGCTCCGACGGCAGGCGGACCTTATTGCAGTCCTGACGTCTCACGGAAATGTCTACATGCCTGACCGAGGATATAGCAGGAAAGACATGACCATGTGTCCAGAAAGCTGGTACAAGGTGAGCACAGGAGGGTAGCAGACTCTCGGAGAGGAGTGCAAGACCTCATGGGAAGTGTAGGAGTCCAAACCAGAGGTGGGCTCGTCCAGGAAGATGAGCCGGGGATCGCTGAGCAGCGCTATGCCAATGTTGCAGCGCTTTGCCTGCCCGCCTGCACCACACAAGGGCTCTCTGTCTACCCATATACGCTCATACAGGACCTCGTCACCCTCTCGACCCACGTACCCTCAGTACACACGTGACATGTGAACCACTACAAAGCCAGCTCCTGCAGGGGTGTAAGCAGTGCCACATTTCCTGCAAAATCCAGGTGAAGGGCTTCCAGCATGCAGCAGCACCAGAGCGGGGATGAAAACAATTGTGACTGCCAAAGCAGAGTGCCTGAGATGCCGCTCTGCATGTTGCTACCAACTTCTTCAGAGGTGCAAGCAGTGCCACATTTGCTGCAAAACCTAGGTGAAGGGCTTTCGGCATGCAGCAGCACCAGGACGGGTTTGAAAACAATTGCGTCTGACAAAGGGTCGTGCCTGAGATGCCGCGCTGCATGTTGCTGCCGATGCGCACGTTCCTGCAGCCGTCCAGCGCCAGCTGCTTCAGCAGGTCCTCCACCTTCTCGCGCTTCTCCGCCATGCTGACTACCATCTCCAGCTTCATTTCCGCTGTGTACAGCAACATCTCCTGCACCGTGAGGTTGTCCACGAGCGTGTCTGCACAGGCGCATAAGTACGCTTCAACTCAAGCTTCAGCATGTTGCGCCAGCATGGGCACCACTTCATTTCTGCTGTGTACAGCAACATCTCCTGCACCGTGAGGTTGTCCACGAGCGTGTCTGCACAGATAGCAGAGCTCTGTGATTTCTGCAGCTGCACACCGCGTAAAAATTTACAAGAGTCATAGCAAAGTACAGCGTTGTACACTTTCCAGCGGGGGTGGCTTGACTGCAACTCACTACATAGACAGCCCTGCTAGGTTGAGTGTATTGGCATGCGTGCCAGCTTGACACTGAACAGGCGCGTTGTGTGAGGCCCACCGAATTGCTCTACGTAGCCGGTGTATCTGCGCATGAACATGCGGGAGGGCCGCTTCCCGCCCACCAGCACCTGCCCTGTCAGCTCGCCAGCTGTCTTGCGCCCAGCTAAAACGTCTGCAAAGCGCAGCACCCACTGTGACCCAGTGTACCCCGCTTCAGGCTGGGCTTTGCGGCCTGTTCTGCAGTGGCACAGTGGAAGTTGGGGGACCATGCCTACCTAGCAGAGTGCTCTTTCCACTGCCACTGGGCCCCATCTGCACAGCAACACCTTGCATGCTCACTTGTCTCACAACAGGCATAAGAGTGCCCAGAATACAGATGCCATTGTGATGGCCAAGCATTGTCTTCATGACACCGTTGCAAAGCTTGAGGTAAGGACCGTGGCTTGGTGTGTGCAGCTGTAGCGCACCAAGGCAGTCATCTGGGCTGGTGCAACCATGCCTGTAACATTCTTCAGCAGCTGCAGCTTCTGCTTTTTCTTTGAATTGTGATTTACAGTGTATGTCAAGGCCTGCGACCATACATACCATGTGAGATACGAAAGTCACACCATAGCACGATGGGGGCACCTTCACAGGTGACCAAGTATGACCGTCAGAATGCTGATGCCGGTACACCCTTTCGACCGCTTACTGAATTTTGTGATATGAACTCACCCTGAAAGTCAGTTTCATGCCACCTCTCTTTCTATAAGTTGACATCTCGGCTTTCCTCAACTCCGCTAGCTTCATCTGCTCCTCAGAGAATGTGGACTTTTGCGGATTCAAGACCTCGTCATTGACAGTAATTGCAACATGAAGTGAGCCTGAGATTTCATCTGGAGGTACGGCGTGTTCTGCCGGTATAAGCGGCAGCCCGGAGGCCTCTGTACCGAGTCTGTCGACCATGTGTGTCGGAAGGGGCTTTTCGCAGAGATCAGGGGGGCAGCAGTACGCTCATGCCAATATAGCACGCTTACATGCTATGTGTTGTAAGCGCCATGATATCCATGACGATGTCGCGCAGCAACCTTCGGATTGCGGAGCACCGTCTGAAGGCTGCACCGGTTACAAGCCGCGTAACCGCTCACGTCATTGGAACGTCCATTGGGCCAATGGAAGACCTACTAGGAGTACGCGGACGGCATGCAACAACACATCCCAGCAGCACTTGTTTCCTACTTCCTACTTCAACTTCCTGATTGTAGTTCCAGATGTTTAGACGCCTAATTCCTGACAGTTTCAACCCATGCTCTACTTGCCGAAACCGGCGCAAGTGCTGCAAAATGTGCTAAACCGCTGCAATAATTCACCACGACTGGGTGAGCGAAGTGTTACAGTGCTCAACTTGGTGGTCCTTAGCCCTCCTGTAAGCTGGGGGCACAGGAGTCCGGGGCACCGGACTCTGGGGCTCCTGGAATTGCCAGCATGCTGCCCTCGATGATCCTCATCACCTCCGATGCTTTGGGCCGTTTTCTGGCATCGAAGCAGGTGCATGCCTGGTACAGGTCTGCAATGGCCTGCGGACACTCCTCTGGGACCCTGCATGACAGCAAACCCTCTCAGGCGCAATCTATCAATCTGTGCACCGTACATGTAACAACCTGGTCAATCCTTGACGCAAGGCTACCCAGGCAGAGTGCAGGGGAGCAATTGGGCTATGAAGTGGAGTAGGGGAAGCACTCTGGGTTCAGCATTTTTGGCAGTATCTGCCCACCTGGGTGGCCTTCGGTTGGTGTTGTTCGCACTGCCCCTCGTCTCTCCTGTCAGAATCTGCCACAACACACACCCAAAGCCATACACATCCACTGCTGCCGTGCCTGCACTGACAAACACCCTCGTCAGTGATATCCCCATCTGTGAGTACCCCGGACTTCACAATTGCCTCAGCAGCTGGCAAGTCCTCGCGGAGGTGAGGGCTTTCACATGCCCATGTGTCGCAGGACTTGCATCAGTTGCCACTGTTGCGGGTGCGCCATACCCATTGGTGAAGGTTCTTCTTGCCCTTCCTCCAGCCCCAGCAGCTCTGGCGCCATGAAGCCTGGCGTGCCTCTCTGCACCGAGAAGACAGAAGATCAGAGTACAAAGCTGAGAACAACCAGAAAGGCCACTATTCATGGTCCTGCACCATGCACAGTCCTCGAGCAGTAAAACTTACTGCCACAATACGCAGATCAGGTTCTGGATGCACGCTTAGGACGGCAACAAGAGGCTCCAGGCCTGGATGGTGACGCACCAAGCAGCTAGCAGTATGTGACAGTGACCGTTCACATGTAGCAAAGGACTGCTTTGCAGTTTTCTGCATATGCAGTTGTACTGGCATGAGGGGACTTAAAGCCCGAAATGTGACTCACCAAGCAGCCAGCAGTGTGTGTTGTTGCTAGGACCTTGGCCAGGCCAAAGTCTGCTATCTTTGCAACCGTCCCCGTGTGGTCCAGCAGCACATTGTTCGGCTTGCAGTCAAACCAGATCACGTTCCTGCTATGCAAGTATGTCAGGCCGCGCGCTATTCCCAGCGCAAGGTAGCGCCCGTTCTGGTACCAGCCCGTCTTGCGGGGCACCTGGCTGTCATTGCGGATGCGTGTGCGCAGGTCTCCGCCCTGCATCAGCTCCGTGACCAGGAGCACCTGGAGACATATACAGAGTCTGTGAGGATTGCCCTGGAAGAAGTCGAGTACCGGTCTTCGGTCTGCCTTGGGTAGTAGGCAAGGATGGTTCTTCAAGCCCTCATGAACACCTGTTCTGACTGCGGCTTGCCATCAGAACAGGTGTACAGAATTGCCAAAATCAATCCTCGCCTACAGATCCTGCTGAATCATGCGTGTTAATGCCATCAATCATGCCAGTAGAATAGCCCAGAACGACCCATGGGGACGCGGCAGTTGTTATTTCTGTCTCCATAGGTCTTGAACCTTGGCCTAAAGCAAGCCGGAAAATGAAGTTCATGAGGAGAGACTTACGGTGCCGTCCTCGGTGACAATGGAGTCATAGTAGGCAACCACGTGCAGGTGGTGCAGGTTCTCGAGAATTGAGGTCTCGTGGCTGAAGGCCTCTGCCTCTTCAGGGTCCTCGCTCTTGAGCACCTTCACCGCCACAAGCGTGCCATGCCAGCGGGCTTTGTAGACCTGCAGAAACAGCAGCAGTCTGGAATGCATGGGTCCCCGTGAGCATGCCCATGCAGAGCATGCCTCAGCATCTGCGCGAGCATGGTCACTTGCCAGCCAATGCTCAGCGCTACAATGATGCTGTGAGCTGCACTGTAAAAGCATTGAGGGACGTGAGCTCTTGGGCACTGCTGGAAATTTCCAACCAAAACCTAGGGCATGTATGCTGCGCGCGCTCCATTGCCGTATGGGATGGTGAGGCATCTAAATGTCTGCAGACTTGGTTCACGGAGATTGTCCCTCAAGGGATTGGGGAATCCAAACCGAGGAGGACTCAGGCTGACCTCCCCAAAGGCGCCCTTGCCCAGTAGGATGGGGCTCTTGTTCTTGTCCAGCTCAAAGGTGAGGTCCACAGCTGACGAGGCGCTGAGCTGGCGGATGGTGCTCTGCGACACGCTGATGCCCTGCGGCTGCTTCCCACCTCGCAGCCGCCACACCAGGAGGAGGGCTGCAGCAGTCAGCAAGGCAGTGCCGGCTGCGACTGTGCAGCCAATGATGATGTTTCTTCTCCTCGCCGCATCCCCAGGGTCTGCACAGTGCAGACATGCTGTCAACACACCAGCTTGGGCATGCCAACACACGTCACCCACCGACATTACATCGTCCTCATTTGCCTGCTGTCAGCTGCACTCAACTGGCATGAATATGACATATCGCGCACACGTGGC